>CM036576.1:7292247-8611096 GCA_020745775.1 Theristicus caerulescens
TAATGTATGGTCTATGTTTTCTGTGGCTACCTGTTATCTGCACTTAGGACAGCAGATGCATGAAATATAATTTCTTAAGTGCACTTTGATGATCTTCCCCAACAAAATCTGCTCTGAAGACAGAAGACAGCTTTTAAAACTCTCTAGGACTTGAGTCTTCTGCTCTCCATAGTCCCAGCAGTGTCCCTGCTCAGACCCATGCGTGCAAAGAAAGGGCAAGCTGCAGCATCTTAGAGGAGCTTGCCTGAGACAAGACAACTTGAACCTCTTATTTGTATCCCCACTTTGCTCTCAGATCACCTGTGGCACGGAAGGACCATGTGTGCTATTTTTTGCTACCTTTTTATGGCCACCTCCCTTTGAAAAAGACTTTGGCTTGTACATCCAAAGAAAGAGGATTGAATGTGGCTTAGACCTCAGAGCAGTCATTTCTCTCTGTCAACGACACCTTTAATCTGCCATTCTCATGTTTAAACTGTTTCTTATAGCTACCTCAAGGAATATGAATAATCCTCTGGTATTTCTATAACCTCCTTCTGACCCGTTTGCCATTTTTACCCAAGTGCTTCATCTTCCTTGGCTGATGCGGATTACCAGGGCTATAATTGTCAGGGGCTGGCAACTCGTTCAGCCAGGGGCAGTCCCATCACGCTGACACAGATGCAAAAGCACGAGATCTTCCTTGTTTGCTTTTCAAGTGGGAAATGCCTCGCCATGTCCCTGATGCTGGTTTTGTATGGTGTCCAACTTGGCAGCCCTTCTCCTCTTCCTGTTCCAGCACTGCCTGTCCTGCATGCGATGGAAATCTGTGCTGCTGTGGCTTGAGGTGGCCAACCTGCAATGTGTTTGAAGCATGATTTTGCACTTCTTCCCTGTTCTCACCAGCACTGTGGGTGCAGTGGAGATGTGGGAAAGCTGTTGGTCATCTGCTAAGCGAATGCTGCTCACTTGTATGCCGCAGAGACAGTGTCAGAGACCATCAGGTTACCTCCAGTCCACTAGTGTGGAAATAGTGATGCTTACTGGGTTTGGGGATGTGACTTTATAGCTCAGTGTTGGGGCACTTGTGTAGCCGGAGAGAGAGAACTGGATATCAACCTGTGCATCAATGAGCAGCTGAGTATTTTGCTGAGGAGTTGCCTCAGCAGGACACTTTCCTGCACTCCTGAGCTCAGGAGTTCAGGCCCCAGCTGGGAGGTGAGACACATGGTCCATGTCCCATTCAGCAGAGGAAAGGTCTGAATCCACCATTAGTCAAGATGAACCCTAACCACTGAGTTGTTCAGGCAGGATGGTGGAGACTTTGTGTGATGACAAGCACCTAAATTCTTTTGGGACTGTGGCTGATATTGTTATTCTCACGAATTCCTGCCATAGGCTTGGGCAAGGTCAGCATGACAGTGTTGTGAACCTCACTCTAAGGTGTGTGTCCACCTCCGTTGCCTACCGACAGGGCACCTGACTCAGGCTGGAGCCTCCAAGGGGTGTTGGGATGCTGAAAAGTTGAATATGGCACATGTTAAATTCCTACAATTAACCTAACACAACCAGTTTTCTGCATTTTCTAGTGACTAAGCAGCTTCTTACCAGCTCCACTGGTGGGCCTCTGGTTTTGAAAATCCCAGTCATGAGCTTTGCTGTGGCCCTGTTGTGGCAAATGGTGAAGGGTATGAGACGTGGAGGACAACTTCACTGTGCAAATTCACGTCTGATGTTGGCCCTGGCAGCTGGCTTTATTTTAATGAACTGCTTATATACTTATAAACGCAGCACAAAGCAGCACCCACTCATACTGATATTTTGCTCTTTTATTTTGCAGTATTTTGTTGCTACCTGTCATCACTTAGCAGATATAGCCCTTCAGAAAATCCCACCTGCTTGTTGTACTCTAAAAATGAGGTATACATCTACTACAATTGCATGAGAGTAAAAGTCTTGCAGAGCTGAGTGAAACGTCAGTTCTGCTGGCAGAGCAGAAGTTTGAAGGAACAATCTGTTCCATCTGCATCTGTCGTAATGGAGAGGTTTGATCATCCTTTGTAATTGTTAGAAACTGGATCTGGCCTGATTGTTTCTTATGAGCTCTGTAGCCAAATAATTTAGCCTGTTGGAATATAGACTGACATTCACTGCTTGATCCTGATTTCTAGGAAATCATTTGTTACTCATAACTACTTGATAATTATTGGGAGTAAAATGATGTTCTCTGGAGAAAGGTGCCAGATTTCAACACTGCTAGAAACTTTACCTTCCCTGTTAGGATTTGGACTTCAAACTGTCGGAAATCCTATTTCACTCCAGTATATTAAAGGCAGATCTTCTTACCCACATATTCAGAGGGGCCCTTATCCTGGTAACTGGATCATTCAGTAATACCGCTCTGGTACAGTCAAACACAAAGACAAAAGTTGACATCATTTTAGCACAAGTGATTTGGCTTTGGTATTGATAAAAGCAGAAGGTTGCTGTTAAGCAGTGCTATCTGACTCAGAAAACGGCAAGTAATTCTCACTGTGGACGTATTCATTGTGAAACAAGTCTGCCTTGTTTTTCTCCAGCTTAATCCACTTTTAATGGGAATTAAACTAAACAAAGCAAGGTTTTCAGGGAGGTGTGATAACTTTGCTGTGATAAATGGGCAGAAAAAACCTTGTCAGCTATTAGACACATGGGCTTCCATCACGTCTGCTTCCGTGTCTGAAAGTTTGTCTGAATTTTCTAATGCTGGTTTTGGTCTAATTAAAGATATTATCTGTCCTGACAAACCTTGCCTATCTTGTACCCTTTAGCCTTCTTATCTGTAGAACAACTTGCACTTAACAAGAACAAGAAATATAGGCATCCATACCTGGCATTCCTAAGAATAATAATTGCACTTTCTAGACAAATATATTTTTGGACAAAGGACTTTGCTTGGCCAAAGTCTGGTACTCTCTAGACAAGACTAGCAAACCTTCTGCAGTGGCTTTGTGAAAACATTATTAATCAGCAGAGATTAGCAGTCAGCAAATTCTTTCTTCAGATATAAAATCTGGATTGTAAATGTACCCATTCATGGCATGTGGGAGCCCTGCTTGTGGCGTGCTAGCAGGACTGTGCCTAAGCACACTCTTTCTGAAGCTTTCTAGAAATCAGCAGCTGTTTAGAACCATGATTTAAAGCCCAATTACAGGCTGTGTAAAATCCCTTTTATTTAACTCAATAATGTGTAATGGGCTCAGCTGGGATTTCTTTTGTTTGTCTGGGTATTTTTTTAAATATCATCCTCTTTAAAATCCATTTAAACCCATTTCCAACAAAGACCCTCTGTCAGAGGAGACACTGAAGGTGCTGGGGGACAGGGAAGGGCTCTGTTCACCGGCTGAAGCCATGGGAGGTCTCAGAACTGGCAAAGGTGAGAGGAATCTCTAGGCAGGGGCAGGTTTGGTTTGAGACGATGCCCTGATTCGTGTAAGAGCAGTGGGGAGGTGCTCTGCAGAGGGGATGGATCAAAGGAAAGGGTACTTGCTTTTGGTTTAGTCTGGTTTGTTTGGGTAAGACATGCTCTGTCAGCCTGAAAACTGGCCTTAGATTTGGCAAGGCAGCCCTCAAAGCTACACCCTCATAGCTGTCTCCAGAAGAGAAGTCCAAAAACTTGACTTCTCATCCAGCAGAACAAAGACTAAAATCTTCTGTAAATATACCAGGGAGTAAAACACCAGGAAGGTTTGCAAGGCATTTAAACTTAAGGACCATGGTGACGCAAGGAGATGAGTACAAACGCGTCATGAAATTACAAGGAGGTTTCTAGGACTTGGGGCGGTGAAGAGGTGGGGCAGGAGTGGTTGGACCCACCTCATTTTAAGCCAGAGCTTGACTGGTTCTTGAAAAGGATCATTCAATATGACATCCTGGAGGGAAAGGACCCAAGAGGAGTTGGGAAGGTCTTTGGACCCTGGAGATATCACATGAGAGGGGCTGATATCCGTATCGGAGTGCTGATTTGTGCCTTCATGTTGAAGCTGTGCTAATGTCCCTGTGGAAATCAGGGTTGTGAGAAACAAGGCAAAGCCAAATGACTTGGATATGTCTGCTTTTCTCTTCTACTTTTTTTTTTTTCATTCCCCCATCAAGTAGTTTTATTAACATGGAAACAACTGAACCCTCAGCTCTTCGCACTACAGTAGGTGAGAACTGAAATGTAGACCAGAAGTTGCGTACAAGATATTTATCTCTTTTGCTGCCGATTTTGCCCAACGCAGCACTGAAGCAGGCATTTAACACACCAACGCAACTACAAGTAGCAGAAAGTACCTGCACTGTAGGTGGAGAAGCCTTCCCCATTGTCTTTCAAAGCTATGAGCTGGCTCAGAGATTTCCTTCTCACACCAGCCAATCCACCCAGAAATGGAAATGTCTCACGGCCACAGACACATAGTAGGAAAGAGGGTGTTTTAGGGAAATTAAATGCTAAATCGATTACATAGGCTTAGCTGATTTCCTAGGGCTAAACATGGAAAGAGAAAAAGCAAAGTGGTTTTAATGACTTAACTGAGCAAACATAACAAGAAAGTGATGAAATGTGAGAAAGATAAGACAGAATAAATAGAAAGAACTAACAGGAGCTTGCTATGCAAGAGCAGCATTGCACTAGGGAGTAGCCTATTACTCATACTGTCAAAGGTACAGTATGTGAGTGGAGGTTGGTCATGTAACACCAAGGGGTTTGTTCTGCTACAGTTTTCGTTTCAGAGAAGCAAACAAAAAATATGCACAAACCTGAAAAAAAGAAGTCTAAACGAAAGTGAACAGGATTCTTTTCTCTTTCCTGTAAAAAAGAGTTTTGGGTTGGCATTTCAACATTAGTTTTTTAGCTTCACCAAAAAAAAAAGACTCTTCCAATATTTTTTTCTGAGGTCTACTGACAGCGGAGCACTCCATGGAAGCAGGGGAGGGCTTTTTTTGAAAACCCAGTGGAGCAGTGGGCAGCAGCATATATCACTTGGAATTACTGATTTTATTTCATTGTCACAGGAGTGTTCCTCCCTCAGCTGGGACAGAGAAATGCTCCATTTCTGCATGTGACTCCTGATGACATCTTTATTCTCTGTTGCAGCAAGATGGAGAGCCAGGTCAGAGCAAAGGGCTCTGCCTTGGGCTCTGCTCCAGGGCCTGGGTGATTCTGAAACCCTTCAAGGTCTTTGTTTTACAGGTGTGTAAGGGACTTTCTGTGATGCACAGCTCTCCAACAGAAAATTACTGTCCACTTAGCTCTTGGCAATACATGCAGGATCGAAAGTATCTAAGGTATAGGCACATCCCAGCAGAAAGTAATTTAACTCTTTCAATAAAATATTCCTGCTTAAATGGGTGAGACAAACCAGCTAGTACTCTATACCTGACCAATCATCTATTTCTGGACAGCAATACCTTCTTAACTGTCCTTCGATATATAGCTGTTTCATATTCAAGATAAAACTAATACAAGACAAACAAAAGCACAGGGCAAAAAAAGGAGGTACCTATTTGGCAACTTTATACATAGTAGAGGATGACACAGCTTCACCAGAGCTCTGCTTTATACATGCCACAGGGAAGAATTTCAACATGACAGGAGTTATGGAGAGGTCAGTGTAGAGATTTACACTCCCAGAAAGCGTGGAGTACAGAAGGTAAACCAGGTGAAATCTGTGTCGATGCAAAACAGTTATTCTGTTCTTTGAAAGGTGGACAGTAGGCACAAGTTTCATTTGGGGAAGGGAGACACTTCCCCCCCCCCGAAAAAATGGCAATCAATCAGAACTGAATTGTTCTGATTTCATCCTTACAAATCTTTAAATTATATGATGTCAGCTTGCTTCCTGGCAGTTTCATTGCTCCCACTCTCTGCACGCTGGTCAGCTGTTACTTCCTGGCCTGCCACTGCATTTCCAGCTCTCCAGAAGGACCTGTTGGTCTACATCTGCTCTGCTGTCCTGGGTAAAGATAGCTGGCCAGGACTCCTGTGGGCCTTCCCATGCTTGTGTGGGAGCTCTGTGGGGTCTGACCATCCTTCTTGGCATACCCAAGGAGCACAGAGCAGGCACTCCATGAATAGCAATGGTGGTAACATTGGGCATCTGGCAGTTTGACAGGCAGAAGAGGATTATTTTAGCCCCTTTGCCTACACACTGCTTTTTAAATGTGCATGAATTGTCTCCTCCCAGTCTTCAGGGAGATCTGGTGACAGTCTGAAGATAAATGGCCTAGAAGGGAGGAAAGAAAGAAAGAAAGAAAGAAAGAAAGAAAGAAAGAAAGAAACAAACAAACAAACAAACAAACAAACAAACAAACAAAAAAAGAAAAGAAGGAAGGAAGGAAGAGGATCTCCCATCAGAGGAAGAAGGGAAAACTCTAAAGCCAAAGAGAAAAGGCCGTGGGGATTGAGGTGAGAAATGGGTAGGGAGAAGGGGATGAGGAAGGAGACACTGACAAGTTGTGGGAACTTTGGGAAGTTTAAAACCACTTCTTTAAAAGCTTTCATCCATGGAGTAAGGTTAATCAACCCAGGGGCTGTGGCTGATTTAAACAAACTGCTCAGTGGGGATGCAGACACATTGCTTCCAAGAGACCAAGGCATAAGAGATCATTGGGACAGTCAGAAAAATGGAGATGGCATCTGCAGTGCACAGTCAAGGGGACTGTGGATACCAAAGGGCCTGATATGACCTGAAGATTTTATCGAGACCCTACTATAGGTAAAACTGTCTTTGTAGCCTCAGTTCCTGCTGCCAGACAAGGGAGTCTGGTCTTAAAAAATGCATTTCAAAGATGCTAAACATTTTTGTGTGTGTCTTTACCACAGACCGATAAAGAAATACTTCCCCTGAAGTGACTCCTGATTTCTAAAGCTTCTGTTGTGTAGATGGTAGCATTAAAAACAGCATCGTGTTGCCCCCAGGGCCAAACCACAGTCAGCGATGAATAGTTCCTTTGAAAGGTGTTAAGAACAATGCCAGGAATTAGAGATGTGCTAACCTTAGTTTAAGATCACTAAAAACAACTGAGGTAATGACTGACCTAAAGTGAGCTCTGTGACAGGGAAGAATGAAGGCATCTCTAGGCAAATGTTACTTATTTAACCTGTCTGAATTCTTAAAGCGCTAACAAACTGCAGCATGACTTAGCGGGGTGGAGGGAGTGCAATATATTTAGACTTCCGAAAGGTCTTCAGTAGGTACTTGGCCAGGGGGTCAGAAGTGCTGGATAACCACAGGCTGAAGGAGGAAGCCCCCTCATGGATGTAAATTGTTATGAGGCAAAGGGAAGAAAAAAAATCCTGATTCCTTTACATGCCCCAAAGGTCCTGAGAGTCCTCAGAGTTTGGTACCTGGCTCTGCCAGACACTCAAAATGTCTTAGAACAGAGTCATTGCTGTGTTGACTTCTGTTTCCATTTCAAGTTCTGGTTCTGGTTGAAGTCCTTGTATATCTGGTCACGTCTGCTCCCTTCCTTCCCAGAATTCATAGGGGCAGGGCCAAAGGAGGTCATGAAGAATAACTGATTTAATGAACTTGGTTTGAGTCTTCATTTTGCAAATATTTCTATGTTTTACTTCAATAGAATTATTTATATGCATAAAATAATAAGATAAGAAGTGGGTCAGACTGATAGTCCATCTTGCCCAGGGGTCTGTCTCTGGCAGCAGCAATAGAGTTGCTATTTAAGGAGAGCACATAAGCACGGCTGCTTTCTGCTGTCTGTTCCCCTTGTATTCACCCAGCATCTATAACTGTTGGATTAGAAATACCTGACAGGACATCCCTGCCTTGTCCCTTTAAATATGTGTTTATGGACTTGCTGCCTATGAATATGTCCAATGCTTTTCTGAGCCTGCTGACGTTGTCTGCCTGCACAGCCTCAAGTGACAGCCGGCTCCAGCAGTTTGATCCCCACCAGGTCAAGAAGTGCTTTCTGTTATGGTGTACACCACTCCTTTGCCAGTTGAAATCGTGCTCCCTACTTCTTGTCCTGTAGGATTTGGTCAACAACCCAAGTCAAACATTATTGTTAATCTTCACAGAGCTGGGCCCTGGACTGGAAACCCGTTGAAACAAAATGTCTCCTTTTCACATGTGTTTATACAGTAACATGCAACAGGATGCTCTGGCTTCTGTGGAAGATGGCAGTGATATGAGATATTTCTCTTGGGGATTTTTTTGGAGAACAGTTAGTATTTTTCTATGCATTCATTTGAAAAGGCAAAGCAGTCTGTGAGCTTTATATACTATCATAAGCCCTCTGCCATGACTGCAACGCCTGCTGTATGGCTAAATTTTGAAATCTGGCTTTCTTTACTAGTATTAATATTGCATAGTGTGCATCTGCACTCTGGCTGTCTGTCAGAAATATAGGAGAGAGATCTCTCATGAAATATAGCTTGAGTAAGCACACAATTTCTTCTCAAAAAGTTTGTTTTGTCATGAATCAGAGCTGAAGACTGTGGACATCAGATTACCACGCTTGAGTCTTCATGACTTACGCTACAGAAGCACCAAGGAGCCAGCCAGGGACCAGGAACAAGTCTGGTCCACTTGGGACTGCCAAGACAGAGCAGACACACAGATCAGAAAGGCAGCTCATCCCAAGAAGGTAGACCCAAAGGTAAGCCACACTTTCCAACCTGATCCAGCTCCAGCTCACAGTTCTGAATTCTCTTTCCCTACTTATTGCAAGGTTGCTAGAAGTTCATGGTTTTCATGGACATGTCTACCCCAGAATTCCTTTGCTCCAGAATGTGATCCCCTGAGGGAGAGAATAGCCACATTAGAAACAATTTCTGATTGCAAATTTTCTTTACCATTTACACGGTCTATCTGGTAGTAAATCCACATGACTGCTTGGAAAAGAACAGCTTTAGCAGGTCAGATCCACTTCCCATAACCATGCCATAGCATCTTTTTTAAAAAAAAAATAGGCCCATTTGAGTATCTGGTTTGGCTCTTCTCCAAGAGAAAGCCAAAGTAAGTAACCAAGGCAATCAAGCCCAGTAAGTCAACTTCACTCAGCTAGAGTGGAGATCACAGAGAAAAGCTCTGGTGATGCTTTAATAGAATACATGGTGACAGATGGAAGTGTTGGTGAAAGTAGTTAGACAGCTTAGCATACAGCAGTGAGGAAAAGTCTTCAAGGGTGACAGTCTATTAAAAAACTGCTGGACCATGAGCCAGAAAATACTGTGCTGCTGGTATCTGGTGTGTCCTCATTCTTCCATTCAGCATTAATCATCTCAGCTCTGAACCAATGAAATGGATGTAGAAAATGTCCGATGAGGGGTGAGATTGGCTGAGGCACCACAGCTGGAGGGAGAACAGCTGTCTGTGCAAGGAGAGCCTTCAAAGCCTGGGACCAGTGAACGGGGAGAATACAACCCAAATATATTCGGAGTTATCCACGAAATAGCAAATGTCACAGAAATAAACAACTGGCTGCTCCCTGCTCGCCTGGCAGAACAAGGGCAGCAGGACATCAGTTCTGTTAGAAAGCAACCTGTTCAATGGGTATAAAAAGATGGCATTATTTGTGAAGATTTAGTTGAACAGCACATCTGAAAGTTTGAAGTCTGGTGTGCAACAGGCAGCTAGCATTTCGCTAAAGATGTTCAGCTTCTGTCTGGTTGTGAACAGTCTCTGGAGCTACGTGAGGATGTAGGATGTTTTAGCAATCCTGAGGAGTGAGGCTGGAAGATGATTGCTAATCAGTCACATTTGTCCATGGTTTTGCCTTTTTCCCCAGAGCATCCAGCCCTGGATGCGGCTCAAGGCAGGCTGTTGGATTACATGTCATCTGTTCAGACAGCATGAACACCACCGAAGCATCGGCCTGTCCTGACGTGGCAGGAGACAGGCTCACACACCCAGGGGGCACAGTAGGAAGATGTCTGCTGGATTTCGAGTTGGTCGCTTCAAGTGCAGCATGATCCCACCTTCCTGCCTAATCAATGCCAAAGTGAACATCACCTGGGGATTCCAGGTTGTCACATCTCTAGCACCTTCAGGTGGGAACAGATGCCCAGCCTGGCTTGTGCTCTCCATGAACATCACAAGCAGCCTGGAGCAGCACAGGAAAGACCCTTTGCTCCTGCCACTCAGCCGATCTCATCTCAGGTTGGTGATGTCACTCTGGACCAAACCAACCTCTCCCCATCAGTTCAACGCATGTTGATGCTGTCATTAGGATGAGTTTAATATTTCTCTCCTTCCTGTGCAATAAAATGAAATCCCTCTTGTATTTACACAAGGAGTGTTAAAAGTTACAGTTAAAGCAACTACCCAAGGGAGAGACCAGAAGGTACAGATTATGAGATGTCTCCTACCATGCAATTAAGTGAGAAGAGTCAGAGCTAGTGTGTGTCTGTGATTAGCTGTGATTCCTCTCGGGCTGTTTGGGGGATGGAGCAGCCAAGGAGCAATGCTTGTTTCTGACCTAGCTTGAAAGTCCCAAAAGTGTGACCCCAAGTATATCAAAGTCCTTTTCTATAGAGAAATAACATTTCCATCCCATATGGCTGGGATCCAGCTAAAACCCACTCCCATTGAGACAAATGGCTGGTGGGAGGTTTGAAAAGAGTCAGAGGATTTCTTTAGCATAAGTGGGCCCTTAGTAAGGCTCCTGCAGGCCATGAGTCATTGCTACCACATTATTATTATTATTATTATACTATTATTATCACTGTTAGGAATCCACAAGCAAGTCACGAGCTGGGAGCTCCTGGTCACGAGAGTGCCTCTTGTTCATGGCGTAAGGCTGAGTTTGTTGGCGGTGTTTTCCTTTAGATGTGTGCATTTACTGAGAGGTGCCTGGCTCCATCTGTGAGACAAGAATAGATCGTGTCTTCCACCCTGAGTGCTGGTCATGCTATCTACAGGCAGCAAATTACACAGTAATTCGTCTTTGAATTACTCAGTAACTTGAAAGATAATTACCAGGTAACCTGCAACAACCTGCCCTAGCTACTGCATGGACAGTATTTTTATGACATTTGCTATGTAATTAAAGAGCAGGTCTCTAGCTGGATGCGCTCCGGGAAATAAAAGGATACCTGAAGTGTGACTAAGAGGAATGCAGAGTTAATGCTTAGTGTATTTAAGAAAAATATTATATGTGTCATCTTCCTTGATTTCAGGCCAAATCCAAACCGTTTCCAGTCTGCCCTCTGAAGATGCCTGCGTGAAAACCACATTTCTATCAACTGTACCTTCAAGAACCGAAAAATTCTTTAAGAGGCCTGTTGAAGGGAGCCATTGAGGGAATCACCTCAGCGTTACCTACCCCCCATTACTGGGGAGTTGTCTGCCTCCACCTCCATGCACACAGGCTGAATTTATGGAAAATAGCACAGCTCCTGCACAGTCATTTCTGCAAGTCCTTCAGCTGGAATCCTTGTTCCATATTTTATAAGCTCTGAAAACCAATCATGACTTCATACTTCACCTCAGTTGGCATCTTTGGTTCATCTTCTTCCTGCCTTCTTGTGAGAGTCTCCAGTAGAGAGACCTTTGTGAGGGTCCCCAAACCATTGCCCTCCCCAAACCTCCTTACCTGCAATGCTGATAAATAGTCCTGCACAAACTTGGTGGTGGTGTGCTAAGAAATCAAGGAATGCTGGAATGAACTGAATTGTCTCCTGGCTTCCCTGTGCTCTTTGTCAGTCCAAATTCATCTGATGTCTCTCTTTCATATGTCAGTTGTAAACAATTTGAGGCAAGGACCAGCCTGGTGGTTTGTATCTCTACAGCACCTAGCACATGGAGGTCCTTACTCATGCTAGAGCTCATCTGTGCTCTGACAATACTAAAGGCAATTTAATAGACAGAAACACATTATCTAAATTTAACAGCCTGAACTAGGAAGACTTAAGGACTTTTTTTATGCAAGGGAAACTATAAAAATGATTTACTACAAATAAATACCAGCAGCCCCTTATCTAGGTGCTGATTCAGGAAAGCGTATACGTACATGCTTTAGTCATGGTGACTTTGACAAATGACTTGGATGGGAACATTTTCCTGAGTCAGACTCTGATCTGGAACCACACAGAGCGGCACACAATTGCTCATGCCGTCTTTTTAGAAGTGAACTTCAGAAGAAAATCGTGTTTGTTAGTTCAGCTCTCACCAAGCCAGCTGATATGACACCACCTCTTCTGTAGAAAAGGCAATACGTTGTGACATCCTGTGATGGTTCCCTTAGTCATAAAGGAGGTGCTGGAGCTGCAGCAGTCAGTGCGATGTTTCTCACAGGGCAATGTATCAAGCACGGAGATCCTTAATGAATCAACATGCTAGTAAGATGCTTCCCAGACTTGTTGTGAGAAGACGTGCTCCAAGGAGTTTACAATCCACTTAGCCCATGGCAGGCAAGCAGGCGAGCACCAGTGAGGCACTTGTGAGACATGAGCGTGGCTAGGGACAGCTGGGTGACATGAGCAAGGCACCGTCTCTGTTTAGCTTCTGTATCTCTAGGAGGGAGAAGGGAGGTGGTGCGTCCCACCAGGACTGAATCCAGTGTCCAGCACAACAAGGCTGTGATCTGAGCTGGGAACTCCAGACTTGGCCATAACAGAAATAATGTAGTGTAGGAGCCAGAAAGGGATTGGTGAAGGTCATTGGCAGAAGCAAGGTCTCCAGGTTTTCAGTCCTTGCTTTACTCTGTGCATTGTGTGCTTGTTTGTGTTTCTTCCCCTTGCTTGGGGATTCTCTGCTTTATTATAAAAAAAAACAATATAGAATAAATGCCTTTATATTCATAGCTACAATCCTCAAGATGTCTTGCTGTCATTAGTAGTCACCATGCTTTGTTTCCACTGTCTCCTAAGCTACCGAGGCTACAAATGATGCAGTGCCAAACTTTTCTTCAGTGGCCACATGGCAGTCAAAACTCAATGATCTACAGCATGATCTTCTAAAAACAAATGTAAAGATTTTTTTCAGTGATATTTGAGTAAGTTTATAAGCCAAGTATTTCTCTCAGGGTCATTGATCCATTTCCTTCTTTTTTTTTTTCAGAATTTTTAGTGTGTTTTACATTTTCCTAGTTCTCAGTAGGAATTTTTCTCTCTTAGAATCCCACCACTTGGCTAACCAATGCTAATCAATCAGCTTCTGCAACAGAATATCAAGCTAAAAGTAAGTAATAATAAAAAGAACAAATTACTGAGCAAAAAGTATGAATGGAAAAAGAAAAAAACAAGTATGCTAATTGTTTGATTAAATCAGTTGTTCATTTAGTTGAAAGGGGAAAAAAGTCAAGGTTATGATTTTTGGATATGAAATACCTGATTTTGAAAAAAAAAAGTGTCCAAACTCTATTAAAAATTGTTTAAAGTAAACAGTTTTAAGTCTTTCCCTCCCAAACGTGGCTGCAGGTGTGACCAGAGACAATGTGGAACAATCTGTTATGATCTGATGTTTTCTTGTGTTCTTCAGTTCAACTGGCTAAAAACTCCCGAAGGAAATGAGGTGCCTTTGGCGAAAATTTGGAATACTTCTTCAGAAGACAGGGCTGCAGTAAGGGACAGGCCCTGGCAACATGCAGCTCCAGCACGTTTTCCTCCCATTTTCTGTAGCTGAGCTCCCTGCTGTCTCACCAGGAACATTTTCACGAAGGGAAGAGATGAGCTGAGCAAGCTCTGTGATTTCTCAATTGTGTGTTACCTCAGTGCAGGGGAGAAATTATTCCCAAAGCAGAGCTGACCAGAACGAGGAATTTTCCACCGCTTATTTTGAATGAATGATTTTTTTTGTTTTGTTGGAAATCTGTCATGGAATTTCTTCATTCAGTGCCCTGAATTGGATATTTTCCGGTTATTGTTTCTTATCTCAATCCCAGAAGTATGAAAAGAAATAAAAATATCTGAAACAGAGGGGTTTTTTTATTCGTTACCTTGAAAATGTTTCAGCTAGGCATTTCACCTAGCTCTGCTATGGGGCCATGAGGTTTTCCTGGCAATACCCCTTGCTCATTTGCCAAAGGCATCCTGTTAAGCTCCAAACTGGTAATAGTGGATTCACTGTATTTGCGTCAAGGCAGGTACGTTTGCTCAGTGAAAGGCATGTGGCATCCCCAACCCTTTCACTCTCCCCGTCTCTTGTCCCCTTCACCTTTTCTCTGTTTTCCCAGTGCGCTGGAGTACACATTTAGTAAATACTTGGGAGGGTTGTTCTGGAGAGTATTTTCTTCCGATTTCTGAAAGTGTCAACAAGCACAGTAGCAACTTGATTTGAGGCAGCAAAATGAAAGCAGCCTTCAGGGAGACACGGACTTTTTTTCTCTGTAGATAGCCTTGAAAGACGAGAGAGAGCCCTGCAGCCTCCCCTTCTTTCTGCATATGCTTTTTATGGTGCTTTCAGGCTGTGCCTAACTAGCCCTGTGTTCATCCCCCTAAGCAAAGGTTATCCTGATATAAATTATCATAACGCTTGCCCTGCAGAGTGTGGCCAAGAGACCTGTGATACTAGTTTATGGACATTTAGGATCTGCAAATCCAAAAATATTTGGGAGTCCCACTGGCTCGGAGGCAAGGGCTGATGGTGCTCCCAGACGTGGGCCCCACTCTGGTTCTTTCAGATCTCTCTGGAAGAGTCACAGAGAGCAAGTAAGAGGCACTGTGCTGTTTTACAATAAGGGTGCAAGTGGCCTGAGCACAGCATCATTCTGTTAATAACAATAAAAGTGAGAGATCTAAGCTGGGACTTCAAGGCCTTTGACAGAACATGCTTGCAGCTCTTCTGTACCATCGTCCAGATGACTTGCCCTTGTCCTGTATCCTGCTATGGTCCCTGGTGGTCCCTGCCAGCAACCCTGGGTTGTCAGGCAGCATCTCAGTCCGGCTTGGGACCAGTTTTTTGTAACCTAGAAGAAATTTCTGCACAGTGGGGGTTTGCTTGAGCCTTTCCTGTAGCTCGGCATCAATTTTCTTATTGTAACATTTTTCCAGTTCACCCATGAACAAGTATATGTGGCACCTGTCTGAAATGCCATCGCAGCTGCAGTGCAGCACAGGGGTGTTGCAGATGCTCAGCTCCATCGAAGCTGGTTCCCCACCCGGACCAGATTAGGGCAGTGATGAGCAGTGGAGGAGTTGTGCCCTCCAGAAGGATGTGTGCTGTGGACACACCAGGCATGCAATTTTTACATGGCTCCCAAGCTTTCTGCAGGGGGAGGTGTGTGAGTTGTTTTGTACTTGACCCTCTTGCTTTCCAGGAAATTTAGAGATTTAAAAATGCTGCTTTGTTACTGCACCTCCAAGTCTGCTCTGGAAGGACAGAGCAAAGGCAGCTTTGGCAGTGCAGAGCTATTTGGCCACTGGTTTCCCTGCTAAGACTGAGGTCCAGAAGTGATGCCTGCAATGCCTTGACGCACACACACAGGAACACAGACTGAAACCTGCCAAAACACCTGAGCAGAAGAAACCACACATCTCTGGTGTTTGCTTGGGAGTTTCCTCGGAGCAAGTGGGAAGGTACTACTGGTCAGGCTCATCACCTGGAAATGAGATGTTCAGTGAGACACTGCCCATCCTGACAGATGAGTCGTGGGCTTCTGTGGGCCATGGACTTTGACTGCTCTTGTGTTTCCTTTCTGCATAGGTTGGACTGCTGGTTCAGCTGGTACAGCCACCTGCATGCTAAACACTTTTTTGTGCTTTTGTCCTCCTCTGGGAAGGCATTACTTCTTCTCAGGGAGCCAGAACCTCCGCATACATCCTTAGATTGGGAATGTTCATGATCACCATGGTCTGAAGTGTTTTCTCAGCTCCGTCCAAAACTGAAAAATGCCCAAGGCAGACATTTTTATCATCCGCGTTTGCAGATACTGGGAGACATTTTTCTGCATGTGCACTCAGAGTTGGGGAGCCCTGGTTCCTTATCAGGCATGCCCAGGCACTGAAAAACAATCCCATCCCTGATGCAGGTTTCCTTGCTTTAGGAAGAAGACACCTTTGCAAGGTGTGTAATAACTGGCAAAAAGCCCATCATACGCCACAGGGGCCTTTGCAGAGATGTCCTTGTCACCCAGGACTGTGAACAGCTATGGGAGATGACTTCTAGAATATTTTCCAAAAAAGAAATATCATCCAAGGCATCCTGGCATGGTGCTGACAGTAGGTTTTCTTAATTGCTGTCCAAATCTTCGTTCAGCTCCTCTTCATTTATATGCAGTATTTGATCAAGTACCTTCTACTAAAGTTAATGGTACTTTTGCCTTAATTAAAACCTAAATGAGAACTCCAACTGGTCTTGTTTCAGAAAATCTGTACATAGCGCCACGACTTTGTATGATGCTTTAGAGTGAAGCTTCAAAATCCCTACTGGGAGCTAGTGAATCAGTCAAACACAGTGAGTGGGGAGAGCTGTAGGGAGGAGGGGACAGGAGGATGACGGGCTGAAAAATAGAGACTGGGTGAAATTCAAGTTGCTGGCAGTGTCTGCATGTTGTCCGCTATGGTCAAGGCAAGGTGAATCCTAAATTGTTCCTCAGGGATCCACATGTTCCTAACTCAGAGTGTTTTAGGTAAATTTCATCAGACTCCATCCAATTTTGAGGTATTTAGGTCCTACCAGAAATAAGCATACAGCCGAATGACTGTCTATCTGGGTTTCAGGCTTCCAGGTGATATGAATGGCAGGTTCCTACAGACACGCTCCCCTGCCTTGGGGAGTGTCCATTGCTTCTCCTCCTTCTCGGTGGACTTCCTCACCACCCATCTGGGGTGGATATGGGGCCTGATCCTCAGGGCACTGTGGCCTCTGTGGGAGGCACCCATTGGCATGAGAAGCAGGGCTGGAAAGCCAAAGGCTGAGGGAGCACCTGGCCATGGAGCAAGGCTGCCCTTCGAGTCAGTGAGCAGAAACAGGCTTTGAAAGAGAACAGTTCAGCTTATCTCAGGGTCAGCAGGACCACGGAGATGCCCGATGTGCCCATGTGGCTCTTGCTGGTTAAAAGACAAAATAAAACCTAATGCAGGAGGAAATGCAAATGCTCTGAGTAATCATTGCTGCTCCCTTTCACAAAGGGGTACTTGAGGATTTCTGGGTGAAGTCATTTGCTTGGCCTCAGGCAGGAGGGATCCCAGCCAGGAGCAGAATGCTGTTTGCTTGGCCTCAGTCTCCCCCTTGCACTAGCCAGGGCTTTCACTGCAACAGGAAGAACCAGTGATAACACATCTCAAGCTCAGCAACATGCAGAGCCCAACAGCTCAAATCTTTGATATGTTGCATGTGAAATCCAACGTGTACAAGTGTCTCCATCCCAGGTGCAGCGTTGGGTTACACAGACGATGCCAACAGCCCCAGGACACCCGACTTCCCTCTGCATGGAGTTGGGCTTCCCGCAGGGTCCCAGCCTGCTGGTTTGAGCTCTTTCAGGTGGCAAACCTGGAGCAATGAAAGAGAGCAGAGGTGAAGATGCAATTCCAATCTTGACACGCACTCATTGATTTTGTACAGCACAAAGGCTCGTTGACCCACATTAAAAATGGCTCCCATGGCATATGCTGGAAACCTCACGCCTCCACTGGCACTGTTCAACACTTGCTGATCTAATTCTCATAAGTGTCCCTGCTTCTTCTGGCTGGTGACCACCCTCCAGATGAGGAAGTCAGCTCAGCAGTCAGGCCTTTGTCTCTGAAGAGCATCAGTTTCCAGGCAGGTCGGGCTGGCAGGAGGCCATAAATGGAGGTGGCATTTGGAAAGGTCAGAAGCAGCTTGGCAAACAAAAGCTATTGCTGGGAGAAATCTGGAAGAGAAAGCAAACATCTCTGTGATTGTCAATTGCTGTGCATAATGGTGGCAATGACATCTGAAAGCTGAGACCAGGGAGGCAGCCAGGGTGAAATTCAGTCATGCTATGGGGAAATGCCTCATGCTTCTCCTTGGGTGATGTTATCTGGGCCAACAAGAGACATCCAAAAACCATTAGATAACATTTCTGTTTGTTTCCCTGCACAGCTCTGACGTGACATATTGGCTTGGGATTACTGCCTTGAGAAATGCTCTGTCAGTGCTACAGGGTGTCCCCAAAACTGGCCACAGTCCAGACACCACAAGGACTTCATTTCACCAGGGAGTACAACCAGTCTCGTGTCCTTTCTGTCTACAGCAGCTGGCTCCCACCATGAACCTCAACTCAGCCTGTGGTGAATGAACATGAATTATTTATGCTGTCTGCCTTCCTTGCTGGGCTTTGCTGGGGAGGTCCTTTCCCTTTCTGTGCCTCAGTTTCTCTAGGTGGTAACAGGGATGATCCCTGCAGCTGTGGATTGCTTGTTTTGCAGAAACGATCTCTGAGTTCTCCTCTGGGGCTTTGCTTTGTTCTCCCCTCCCCACCACTGAAAACTGAAGTCTTTTGGACTGAATGCAAATAGTGCTCCATATGTATGAACAACCCCCAATTCTTGCTGCAGTCCTGTAGGAACAGTCTGGATTCTTATTTTTATTTCCCCTTCTGGTGTCAAAGAAAGCAGGAAAGATATAAATATGCTGTGAAAGTTGATAAAAAACCAATATCACTTGTTAAGTTTTTGATGGAAAAAACCTTGACTTATTGTCCAAATACAGCAGAACCCTGAATCACCCTAATTTAGGGGGAGATGGTGTCTGGGTAAAGACTGAGAGGCGTGTGCAAGGTGTTTGTTCTCTGGACTGCCTGTCCAAGGACACAGAGGTCTGCTGCAGGGTGACATTGCCTCGGGACTTGACACCTACAGCAGGCAAGATTGCTAGGAGTAGTTGCACGGTGCCAAACATCTGGGATCCATACCACTGTGCCATCCCTTCCATTGTAGGGCAAGCTGGGCATGCGTAGGAAGGTAGGAACGGGCACGGCTAGCAGAGCTGCGTGCTTAAATTTGAGAGCAGAAACGTCCTGCTCATCACCTTGCACAGCCTGGTACATGGGTCCTGAGGGAGAGGAACACGGTGTCTCTGGTTCCTGCTCCTTCCTCTTCTCCAGTCACTCTGAGCATGACCCATCCATCCTCCATCTCTGCCTGTTTGCAAGTCATCCCCAGGCCTGGGCAAGATCTGATGCAAGGACTGGTGCTATGCATGGCTTTGTTGCTGATCCTCCTTAGCAGTCAAAAAGCTGTTATCCTGCTGGCCTTTTATTCTGGCCTCAGAAAGCCAAAACCAGCTGCTCTGAAAGGCTTTTCCCTGTCCTAAAAATGCCTGGGAAGAAACGATGCCTGCAAGAAGACTCAGCAGAGCTCTCTGCAAAGAGCAGGCACCATGAATAGGCACTGATGGTGATGAGCCTTTTGCAAGGACAAATGACAGTTAAAGTCTGAACGATGGTTTAGAGCACATTTATGCTTGTGCATGTGAGAGTATGTGTATGTACATGTGTGTGACCTGGGGGTTTTCTGTCATCTTCCTCCTCTGTCACTGTATTGTGTTTTAATCCATGTCGTTAAATGAGTTTTGAGATTGCTAAAGGCACGCTTCACCAATCGAAAGAAAAGTAAGGAAATGGATATGAAATCCTGCCCTGGGGTGAGAATTACATCCCTGCTTCTGTACAATGTGTAATTAACCAGTGGAACTCATTTCTGTGATCTATTATTGACACAAATCACTGTAGTGAGCTTCAGATAATGATTAGACAGTAGTGGGGAAAGGAAAGTTTCAGAGAGCAGTAATGTCTGGAGTTCCCGCTGCTTGGAATAAAACACAGCCCAGCACCCTTGCATCAAGGCAGCCAGAAAAAAGAAACTGCAACACATCTTTCTCATGAGGCATAGCACAGACAACTTGCCAGCTGTATGGACCAGTAGCTGAGCCTCCTGCTTCTGCAGACATCAGGACCAGTGGAAGGAGAAGGAGAGGATGCTCTGGGCAGAGGAGTACAGTAATCAGGGAGCTAAATGAGTGTGCAGGGGAGCTGGATCCTCAGGCGCTCTAGGGCACATGTCCATCCCATCTAATGCTAGGCATCACCAAGGCATGCCCCACGGTTAGCTTGGCTTGGTTAGGGTAAGTCTAAAAAAAACAAAGCACACAGTGAGTGCTCCATCCCTGCATCACCCTCATGGAGATATCTCAGCACCCCAGGGCTACTCAAATGATGCCAGACACTTCAGCCGAGGCAAACAAATTGACAATAATGTGTCACATGTAGAGACAGATGCATGGAGGTGTCTTAATTAGGAGCCATCCTCAATTGCAAGATATTTAGGGAGTGGAAAAATCCCCTCAGTGCCATCCTTTTGTGCTATAAGAAATAGTTAAGAGCTGCTCCTGTCTCACTTTTTCCACAAATGCTCATAGACCATCTCTTTTCCAAGCTGAGGTATCCTGGCTGTTTGGGGAATAGTTTGCTGAACATTTCAAGCTATCAGGAGCCAGCATTATGGCTGATAGAAGTAATCAGACCCTATCCTACATCTCCACCTTCAGAGTAGTCCTCCCCTGTGCCAGCACATGTGTTCACGTCATATTCTGAACTGGACTGGGATGGGTACCCAAACATTTTTTTGACCAAAACTGAGCTGATGCTTTCAGTGAATCATAGAATCATAGAATCCCAGGTTGGAAGGGACCTCAAGGATCATCTGGTCCAACCTTTCCAGCACAATCTAGACGAGATGGCCCAGCACCACGTCCAGCTGAGTCTTAAACATGTTCAGCGTAGCAGAGTCAACCCCTTCCCTGGGGAGATTATTCCAATGATTGACTGTTCTCATTGTGAAAAATTTCCCTCTCGTGTCCCATCGGAATCCCCCTGGCAGTAACTTGCACCCGTTACCCCTTGTCCTCACCATGGGACTCCTTGTAAAAAGGGAGTTTCCAGCGTCTTTGTAACTCCCCTTTAAGCACTGGTACATGGGGATGATATCCACTCTAAACCTCCTTTTCTCAAGGCTGAACAAACCCAGCTCTCTCAGCCTATCCTCACACTGCAGGCTGCCCAGACCCTTGATCATCTTGGTGGCCCTTCTCTGGACCCCCTCCAGCCTGGCCACATCTTTTTTGTATAATGGGGACCAGAACTGTACACAGAATGCATGAAGCAACAATTTCCCAAGGAGACAATGACTCATTAAGCTCTATTTTGGGGGGTAACAGTTAGAGTTCCGCCATTTGTACATATCACTGGGGGTTTATTTTCCTCCCACAGATATTACTTTGCATTTGCTGACATTGGATTTCACCTGTCAATCATGAAATCCCTTTGCACTTCTCAAACATCTGTATCCATGTTACCTTAGTGCAGATTCTTGCAGGGTCCTTCCAGTAATGTCCTGCCGTGAATATGTGCCATCTGTTTGTAGGTTTATTTCTTGCTCTTTAACTTGCTATTAATCCTGGAGCAGACCTTCCTTCTCATCTCATGACAGGTTAATTTTTGTAAGAGCCTTCCATAAGAAACCTTCCCAAGAGATTGTTTTAGGAATCCAGATGTGTTATCTTGACTAAATGACCAGTCCAAAGACTGAGTGATTACTTGAGAGAGGTCTAGTATATCTGGGAGGCACAACTTCACAATGTGAAAGCTGTGTGGTTTCCTCCCCAGTGCACAATATTGATCTGAGTGTGCCTGTATCTTTCAGTTTCCATCAACTTCTTGATTAAAAAATCAGACATACTGGTCTGTAGTTTCCTAACTAAGGTTTGTTACCTTTTTAAAAGACGATGTTGCATCTTATCGTTCTTTTACTAGTGAGGTCAATTTTAGTGTTGGATTGCGCGTTTTAATTGTTCTTCAGCAATTTCATTTTTGAGGTCCTTCAAAACTTTTAGGTTAGTGTCATGTAGTTCTGGTAAATTGTTTTTTATAATTTAATCCATTCCATTGACAAATTAGGTTAAAACAGTACTTTACATTCATCTCTACTAAAGGAATGCCAGGTTGTATTCACATCCTTGAGGTTCAACACAGTAAATAAACAACAATGCAAATAATTCATATATTTTTTCTTATAGGAAAGTGTCTTCCCTGAGTGGCCCTTTTCTACTTCCATCGTTCTTACTTAAAGCAACCCACCGGCAAACTCCCTGCTTCTGATGTGTTGGAAAATGTTTTTCTTAGTGGTTTTTATGTCTTTAGCAAGTTGTTTTTCAAGATATCTTTTGCCTTCCTTTACTGGTTTTACATTTAACTTATGAAAGTTTGTGATTTGTCATGTTTTCATCATAGAGGCATGAATTCCACTATTGAAGGATCTTTTCTTTCTAATAGCCTCCTTTACTCTGTTCTTCAACTAAGCAGACTTTTTGTTTGTGTGTGTGGTCTTTCAGCATCCTTTTTAATAGTGATATTTATTTACTTTGAACAGATTTATGATGTCTTTAAGCAATGTTGCTTGTCTGCAAATGTTTTACTCTTTCAGCTGCACCTTTTTCTTCCCTCTGAACTGGCATCCTCATCTTTTTGTATTGCCATTTTTGAAAGTTAGATGATATAGGATATCTCATCCCTACTCCTCTTGTAATAGTTTAAATCAAACAGTGTAAAAAGTTAAGAGCAGAGCGTAAAAACTCCTCTGTGACTCACATGTTAGTGTAAAACTGCTCAGATCTGTACTGTTTGCCCTTCTGGTTCAGTCCTGGGGACTAAACTGATTTAAATCAGATAAATGGATTTAAGGTAGCCCCTGTGGCTTCTGCATTGGTGTAGCTAAATCTTTAGGATTGCATGCTGATTTCAAATGATGTGAACCTGTACATGGACCAGGACTTGATGAGTAAGTGTGATAAGTGTTAGTGCTTTTTAAAAAGCCTATTCAATATCTACCATGACGAGACTTAAATAGCCATGCAGATTTTTGTCCCATGGTGAAAAGGTAAGCTAAGTCCCATGAATTTGTCTGCATGTGGGGGTGTGTGTCTGTGCACAATCTCTGAAAGCTTATTTACACTCAGCAAACAGCTGGCTAATTGATGGTTAGGCGTATCTGCCTCTGCCCCAGTTGGCAGGCTCGTGGTGTGTTCTTTGCTTTCCTTTTTAAAATCATAAATCACGTTTCCAAATGAAATCTCTCTTAAGGAAACAATTGAGAATCAAGGCTGTTGTGCCAGAAATCACACAGCCCTTGGAGCTGATGCACATGCACATGCAAGAAATACTGTCCGCACTTCAGCTATGGCTGTCCTTGTTCTTGAGCATCACCTTCTGGAGAGGATTCAAAGCCCTTGGCGCACAGAGGCCAAAGGCCCTGTGGCAGACAGTGAAGCAAAGCGTGTTAAAAACATCAGCAGGGTCAGGAGGAGGGTTGAGAGGAGTTGGCAGAGCAGGGATCCAGCACAGCAGCTACAGAAGCTCATCAGATTATGGTGCTGCTGCTAAAGAGAAGGAAGCCAACAGGAACCAGAGGGGAAAGGCCAAAAAATACAACTGTGCTGACTGGGAGGAAACTGCTTGAAAAGGAGAAATCCAGGTCTGCAAGGAACATGCCCAGTGGCCTCCATGACTTCAGATTGCAGTGCAGAAATCACTGACTTGGCTAAACACTTTATCCCTGATGAATTCAAAGAACACATGGCTTCTTTGTAAGCAGAGCAGATCTGAGCATGAGCAAAGAGCAGTTATGGTGCTCTATTTTTCAGCAAATAGAAAGAATATTGCTGTGTATGCTTCCGTTTTTATTCAGCATTTTTGATCTGAGACATAGAAAGGCACAAAATGTCTTGGAGAAAATGAAATAATGGGTAAACCACTGCTGTTTCTTCGTTTACTCCCTCAGTCCTACATCAATTTATATCAGCTCCTGGGCTTTGCTTTGGGCTGGTTATCCCCTACTCAGGGTCATCATCTGTGCCAGCACAAAGTGAGGGAAGCTGGCTTTTCTAGCTGAAGGGTTATACTCTTTTCTTCAATGCCTATCTGGGATTTTCACTGCTGGAGGATGGGGACAAACTTCCTTGAAACATCTTTGCTTCTTCCACCAACAAAAGCCCTGTGCTCTCAAGGCTGTGCTGCTCTCAAGGTGGCATGTACCCTTGTCTGGGCTCCCTCCCTGGAGTGCATTAGGGCAGCACAAGAATTGAATAGGGAATGGCAATGCCACATCGTGCTGGTGCCCACCAGCATGAGATCCGATGACGTCCTTTTGCACTGCCTGCTGGTATATCGACACGTCCTAGATCATAACCATTGCTTGATGAACAATTGCAGTGACAGGAAAGGGCCAAGTACCCAATGATAACTAACCTCATCCTTGTCTGAAGTCACACCAGACTTCCCTGGGTTGCTCTGGCCCTTGCAGAGAGCTCCAGTCATGGGGCAGTGCTGGTCTCTACCAAGGTTCCTGCTCTGCACAGCTGGTGTTTTTACCCAGATGCTGGACCAGAATGGGTGCACAAACTCTGGGCGCTGGTGGTGACACTTCACAGTGACCTATCTGCAGAACCTGACCTCTTGAACACAGGTTGCAGTTCATGAGGTGTCTAAGACCTGCAAGGGAGGACCCAAAGGAAATAGAATACAATAGAATGGAATAGAATAGAATGGAATAGACTATTTCAGTTGGAAGGGAGGTACGACGATCATCTAGTCCAACTGCCTGACCAATTGACTTACAGCTAGAGCAGAAACTCACATTTGAACTCCATCTGCTGTATTTGGTTGACATGTTCTTTGGAAAATGACATGGTCTCATTGGGTCTCAGTTTTCTTGTCTGTGGAGAAGGCAGTATTCATCACCTGCTTCATATGACTGTTAGGCATTAGTTAAATGTCTCATCATCCAGGTTGTGTTACCTGTAACATCTCATTTTCTGGCCCAATTGCGTGATTGGAGGCAGTTAACTGTGGGGTCGGGTGGGGATTAACATTACAGTTATTAACTGAGGGGGTAATAGGGCTGAGGCTGCCAGCTGCTCCGTGATCACACCTCCCAGCGATACAGATGGATACCCTGGGAGAGCCTGCACACGTGGTTTTGCTTGTGCATGCATCTTTGCCCTGCTACCAAGTAAAGTAAAATATGAGCCAGCTCAATAACATCCTTAAAGAGTCCTGGTTCCTGAGTGTATTTTACTGTCAGAGCATTAAATGTAATAGCTTGTTTGCAGCTGGGACTGGAAAGTCCCCCACTGCCTTGTGAGCAAAGCCCTGGCTGGTGAATCACAGCAATGAGAATCCCTGATGCCTTGTCCCTCCTGCTTCCAGGCCTGGCCCTTGTCATCTCTGCATCCACCCACCTCCTCCATCCTGAGCTCCCCTCTGCTGTCTTTCTGTGCTGGAAGCTGGGGCGTGGTTGGCTGAGTGAGATCTTCCACTGGAGAGGAGAAAAGCCAAAGATAGGGTCCCACACACAGGACTGTCCTACAGGAGGGGAACTCTATTCTGGGACAAAGACTGAGAAATCCTTGGGTTCTGAGCTCCTCATGCTGAACAGGCAGCTGGGGCTGCATGAGCAGGGAACAGAGACTAAAGTCCTCTCTTTGTGCTACAGCTGCCACTGGAGTCGTGTGCTCAATCCTCAGCTCAGAGCAGAGCAATGCACTTTGAATGAGCAGGCTCAAGGAGCTCTGCCTAGCCAGCTTACCAGAGAGGAGGGCGTGACTTGTTCGCTGTCTGTGGACCTACGCATTTGCTCATTAAACACTCTGCAATCCATCAGGCATGAGAGAAACAAGACCCAGAGTGGGTGGAGCTGGGAACAAGACCAATCTGGAGCAGGCACAAGGCACACCTTTTGATAGAGAGAGGAACTGCATGTCTTTAACTAACAATTTGGGTTTTGGACCTAGAATTTTGGAAAAATGCTTTGATTTAAGCTCAGCCATTGCCCCGGGAGCAGGAAGGACCTTGGGGCAGTTGGAATACCCAGGAGGTTGGAAATGATGCTCAAAATCTTCACCCTGACCTCATCTTGGAGGAGAAAACTGCACCCAGGGCAACTATCTGCTGGTCCTGTGGCACTGGTGATGTGCTGGGGGCAGGCCACCCAGACCCATGGTGTGAGGACGCAAATGTGCTGGGTTTTTTCTCCAGCTTAGGTATAGCCATGCTATGAGTCTAGATCCTCAGGAAAGTTTCTGTCACTTATCCTGGGATACACTGAGCTGCTAATGATTTGAGACCTGCTGGTTAATCTTTGGCTGTGTGAGATAGTGAGGCAGCAGTGAGCACTGAAGCCAACATCAGCAGAGCCTGCTGAGACCCAGCTACCTGCCCAACCTACCCTCTCCCTCCCAACTTCTGAGTTGGCAGCTCATGAGCTTCAGGAGCATGCTCAACGCCCCTGGTGAAAGCATTTTCAAATGTGTAAGGACAGCACGGTCCAATTTTCCACCACTAGAAGCCAGATCCCTGTTTAATGACAGGCACGTGTCGGGGTGGTGGCTCCCAGCCCACAGGCGCTCTGGCTCATGAGGGCTGCCCTGCTGCTGGACTCCTTGCACTGAGAGTTGTTATTTGTCTCTTCTAATGTCAAGATACTTCAGCCCACAGGTTGTTCTCAGCCATCTTGGTGTTGGTCCATCAATCAGAGAGCTTTAAGGTACTAAGAGATTAAATCATGTTCCTTCCTGCAACTCAGCTGCTAACTGTAGGGCTGGGAGGCAGGGGAGTAGGTCCTAGGGGAGGGCCCCAGCTGGCCAGAGTTCAGGACCTTTCTCCACAAGGAGTGTGGGACCTTGGGCAAGCCCTGTGCATGTCTTGCCTCTCCATCTGTGAAAGGGCCACAGTAATTTCCTGCCATTGGATTTCAGCAGTGGCTGGTTGGTAGGGGAAACCAAAACTGGTGGCTTTGGATCAAAACTTCTTCTCCCAGATCTTGTGGACAGCCTCCACAGTTCCCAAAGCACTGTCCATGAACAGGGACCTCCACAGCCCCTCAAGCTCTTCCTCCTCCTCTGCAAGGCATGAAATAGAAATGACTTTGTTTACTTGCCACATTTAAGTCTCGTTCCCCCCTTAGCTTCCTGCTTGTTCAGACTGTTCCCTCTTTATCTTCCCAGACAATCTCCATTGCCTTTGTTTGGCTTCCAGAAAATCCCTGTTCTAACTGGGCAGGAGGAAAAGCAAATTCAATGGCTTCTTCTCACAAAGGAGGAGTTTTGAGAAGGCAAAGCCCAGAGCAATGCAGCGTTTTGCTCATGCCACAAGCCGCGTGAGTGGGTAGTGTTCAAACCTACCTGCGCTGTCATACAGATTGCTCTCTTGAGTGGGGGGGGAAGAGAAATCAGGCCCATTAAAGACTGCCTTGCCAGTGTGTAAAATTAATGCATGCATATACTTTTTAAAAGGATGATTTCTTCGTCAGTTCTTCTGAGTGACTCTGAGCAGCCCAAAAACAGATTTACAAGTCACACCAAAAGCTTCACATCTGAAGACCCTCACCTGCCATTGCACTAAATACTGCACCAGGCACTCGTTACCTCTGTAGTGGAAATTCATGAGTGCCTGGGATCACTCGTGTGTGCTGGCACACAATTTATTGGAGTGATTAATTTATTAGAGCTATTAGGCCATTCTGCCCCAAAGCAATGAGGTCTCTCCCAAACCATTCCTGGGCATGGTTGGAAGTTAGTCCAGACCAAGCACCACTCCCAAGAGCAGCCTGGATGCAGCCACCTTGGCTGGGGCTAGGAGAGGTACCTGTATGGCCTTGCTGCAAGGGGACACTCCAGGTGTGAGTCCTTTTCTGTTACTACATGGTCTCAGTGTCCATGTTTGTTCCTTGCCTGCATCTTGTTTCTCCTTTAAACCATGGACTCTTCTTGTCTCTGACTCCTGCAGCCAGTGCTCTTCTCTTCATCTAAACTGTCCAGGGATAGACTATCCTTATCCTTCAGCCCTCCTTGTTGGACCATCTTGTCCCCACCATATCATCAACTTTTCATCCCATCATCAATGAAAAGAGCTGAGTCAATGGTGGGAATAGATCCTGGGACTGCTTTGTGGGAAGAGAAGGGGGAAGGACCTATGGGGATTGCCTTGCTGGAGGGTTGGTAGGTGGCTGCTGGGCAGGAAGATATGCAGGGTTGTTTTGACATTGTAATTATTTTTCTATTTTCCTTCTAATTACCGCCACGTGCCCAGTGCTTTCGAGAGACATTCATTAACGCTATGTTTGAATCCAAATAAACAATGATCTCCATTTGCCCCTCCCTGGACCCCTGCATCTTTTTCTCCATGAAAATTTAGCAGGCAGGAAGAGCACGAGCCCTCTGCTCTGGGGGAGGCTGCGATGTCTGGAGGCGAGGCTTTGACTCGCCTGTTAGCCCAAAGGAAAGAAATAATGATAGAATTTAACAGAGTAAAATGTGTTGAGGGATGTGAAGTGAGATACTTTGTAGTACAGAAGCAAATCGGGGCAAAATTACCATCTTAATTGTATTAATGTTGCCAATTAGAGACAGAGCCCGTGTCTCTCAGCAGGAGTGTTCTGGGATAGAAGGGAAGACAAATTATCTGCAAACTCCTTATTTTGTCTTTGTGAATTACCACCCCAAGGTACTTAATTGAATCTCTAGTCCTGATCAGTGAACATTGTTCAGGGAGTGAATTAAGGAAAGGCCCCACAGGCCTGCTCTGTTTTGTCCCAATTAACAGAAATACTAGATTTCTTTTTTTTTTTTTAAATCACTACATGGCAAGAGTTAAATTGGAAAAGAGAAGCTGGGTCTAAATAATTTAACTTCTGCTCAGAGCAGAGCTGGACAAGTGTGTTAGATGCATGCATGGCAGTCTACAGATTGTGTCACCCCTCTGAGCATGACCAAAATGCGAAAAAGGAGCTGGGAGCCCCATTCAGAGCATGGATCCCCTGGATATCTCTCCTGGTCACCCTCCCTCTGCTCCCATGGGTGGCACCCTGCTGTGTCCCCACGTGGGGTGGAAATTATAGAGAGCAAGTATCATCACTTGTGTAGGACAGCATGGTGCAGGACGGGACAACCCAAACCAACGGTGTTACTGCTACCAAAGTTATCGTAAGTGTGGAAATGTTGCCTTTGGCCGAGCTCCATCAGCTGTGGAGTTTGTTGCTGGTGGTGTTTTGAGGTTTTTTGTGCAGTAAAAGCACGGAAGGGATGTAACTGTCCTTTGCTCTGAGACAATATCAGGGATAAGCACCAGCCTGAGCCAGTTTGTGGATGTGCACTCAATGTCCTGTATACTTCTGGGTCTCCTGACGTGTTAATTTTAGGCAGTGTTTAGTTTAGAGTGATGTACATAGAAAACATTCCCAAAGGGAATATGTTGACCACTTCTTTTGATTTTATGGCATAGATGATACTTTGTGTGTTTCCAGGATTATTATATTTTAAAGTCTTTGAGTCTGTCTGTTCTCTTATTTAGTAAAGAAAGGAAGCAGCCACAGGTGAGTGTTCCTGCATGGTACTGGGTCACTTCAGATACTGAAACACTTTAAGTTTATTGAGTTTTTTTCTGCTGGAACAGAACATAATGTTTTGACTAATCCAAGCCCTATAACTCAGGGTTAGCCCATTCTTGCGTTGCTTAAAAAGTATAATGTTTGGGGTGAAAAAAAAAATCAAAAACCCAGATGTAATAGGTTTACAGAGACTAATTACCTGTATTTTACTTTGAAAAGATGAGTTGGTTCTGAGCCTGGTTACATGTCCTTGAAAAGTGAAGATGGGGGGATTTGGGATTAAAAGGAACTGACAGTTCTGATGTGGGCTTGTTTTTATTATGGGGATTTCCTCCTTTCACCCACAGGGTCTCAAGTCCATCTAGGAAAGAGCTGCACATCTGCCAGAGCTGCCCTGATCAGAAGAAAGCCTGGACTCTGCTTGGCTGGGAGAAGCTGTTCCTCTGGAGAGAGAGAAGTGCTTTACAGCTGTGCAAAGATCATTTCCACTCCTGCTCTTCATGTTCCCTTCTGTGTCCTCGTGCACCTTGTGCATTGTGCGTGTCAGTTTTAGGAGCAAGGATCATTCCTCTGCGTACAGTACCCAACACGCCGCGGTCTTCGCCAGATCCTGAAGGTTCATTTATAGCAATAATAATGAAGTGTTCCGCAGCTTCTTATTGAATGCCAAGGAAGAAGTGACCTACAGGAGAACTCTGAAGGGGATTCCTAGAAAGGAAGGAGATGATCCGCTGGAGCTGAGCTCTTTCAGCCTGGCTGCAGGCACATCTGTGAACTCTGCTGGGGGAAAGAAGGCTGTGTAAACAGGCAAGAGAGGGAGTCATTTAAGTCAAAATAAATGCCGTTAAATTCTTTCCATTGTATTTCATTGAATACAGAAGCTTGGATGATGAAGCCATGAATTCCAGAGAAGGGGCACCTGGAACAGGGCCTGTGAGGAAGGGGAAAAAATATTGTAAAACATAATGATCAAACAGTAGGGGAGAGCAAGGACCATGAAAACATCAAAAGTCATGGCAATTGTTTGGGATGAGAATGTTTTTGAGTCCCTGTTTATGTTGGACAGGAGAGTTTGCTTTGAACAATAGACGAACTTCTGCAAAGCAGGCAAAAATCCACTCTACTCACTACTAGGAGTTTCTTTTTCCTTTCTTGAAAAAAATATATACCTATATTTATAAAAACAGTGAAAAATGAAAATGTGTCTTATTGTTTTGCTGTCTGCTCCAGGTCTTCCCTCACACTGTTCATGCTGGACTGTTAGGGATAGGACTGGATGAGTTGCAGGGGTAACTTGCCCTGGAAATGTGATTACAAGACATTGGCACATAGAGAGTCAGCCTTGTGGATCAGGAATGTGGACGCTGCAGGGTAAAACAGGCTAGAAGAGGCAAGTATCATTACACCGAGGTTACGGCTCTTGCTCTGGACAGACTGGTGGCTGGTTCTCCGGGGATCTGACGAAGGCATCTGCAGTCCCCACTCCATAAGAGTGGGCTCTCATGACATAGGCTGGGGAATCCTCTCACCCCAAGTCTGCACTTCCACCTCTCTGCATGCCTTTGGCTTTGCAAACCGGTCTCGTCCATCCTGCTCCACAGAGAACGGCCATTGCTACTGGGCTGTTGAAGCCCAGGTGTTCTTGCCCTGGACAGAAAGGCATAGACAGCCACTGATGCAACATGACAGAAGAGGAGATGTTGTTTCTTCCCCTTCCAGATGAAGTCATACAGCACTGGGCAGCATGAGTTACACCTGCCTTTAGCAGACCCATGACTTGAATCTGGATGGTCAGGGTGGCATCTTTATCACAACTAAACTTGTAGCAACAGCAGTTGCCAGGACAGGACAGGCTCTGAGGAGCCCCACTGGGCACAGATGCAATGCTAGGAAGTCGGTTTCCGCAGGAAAACCTCTGAGCTTCTGATGTTAGTTTTGTTGGAGGTGTGACTCAGGTGCCAGGAGCTGGAGAGTGATCAGAGGTGTGAGAGCAAGTGAGACCAGTCCGGTGAAGTCACAAAAGTGCCATGACTGGCCCAGCAGCAGGATTCCTGCAGATAGGGAAGGCTGGGCAGGTTTCTGTGAATACAGAGCTTGGCCGACTTCCACGGGAGCTGCCCCCAAGTGCTTCCCTGCTTAGCAGGGCTCTCATGGTGCACACTCAAGCTGCTCAGTCCTGAGCATACAGCAGGACCACGCATGGCATCTTTTGCTTTTCCCAATGAAAGACAGAAGCCATGAGAGGTTCCATCAGCTAGAAAGCATTCTCTAGGTGCTGATAAATGTGGAATGTTTGCAGCAGCAGCCAGCAAAGGCAATGATGCAATCTCAGAAGAGACCCCGCAGAAATTTGTGACTATTCTGTTGCACACATCAAACAGAAGCACAGCAACACCATGCTGTGCTGCAGCGTATACAGCCCCTGAACTGTACCTGGCTGTGACACCCTTCATGGAAAAACACCCTCCCCTTCACCTCTGCGGGGATCTCCTTACCTTCTGCCCCAGTGCAAACACTGTGGGTGACTGGGGCAGCTTGGTGGCCCTGCAGGACATGGCCTGTTTAAGAGGGCTTTCCCCTGTGGCCCCTGGACAATGGCTAGCTGTTCCTGGAGTGCCCCATACATTCCAGGATGCATTGGGCCTCACAAGTTAAATATTTAGTCTTTCCTGAATCCAAATACTTCCTGAGCTCCTGGTTTTCTTGTTTTCATACATTCGGCTTTGTTTCGCTTGATTAGAGCGGTGGGGTTTGTAGATAGGGACTCTATTCTTGGCAGAAAGTGGAATATTATTAACATTCCTTATCACGGGAGTGTATATTATTGTGTGACATTGCACAGAGTAACCTTAAAATAAAAGCCCTCCTCTGCCATTCTGGGCATTGTTTAGACTGCCAGCCGCCTCCACAGTGCTCTGAGGAGAGACATCGCTCCCCCGGTTATCAGCTGCGACTTCCACTCCTTTCCTAAATCTGTGCCATTCACTCACAAAAGGATGCATCGTTCAGCATATCCCTGGTGGCAAAGCAGCATGGTGTGATTCAGAGCCTGATTTCTAGTGAACCAGGGGTTAAAGCCAATTTGGCTGCCTCCTCCAGCTGCAGGCTTGCTCAGGGGAAGGGGTATAAATCGAGGGCTTTGGAGAGCCATAAGCAGTTTGGATATCACTTCAGAGAGTGCATCATTCAGAGTGTCTCCTAATCCCTGTGTCACCCTTCTGACACTCGTTAACATTTTCCCTGACTAGGGGCTTTGGCAAGGACAGGGCATGATGCTTCCAGGCTTCTCTCTGGAAAATTTGTAGTTGTCTCTGTAGAGTCCTCTATCTAGCTTAGCAAAAATATGCATGCAGGAAGGATGGAGTAGGCCTTATGGTTTTCAGGTTTCCCCCTTGAGTTTTGGTACAATCCATAAATTATAAGCTTCACATTAAAAAAAGTCTACCTTTTCCTATCACAACGTAACTGTGATGCAGTCCCGTCATCCACCCTGGCAGAAAATTGTCTCCAAGTAAAAACCAGCACCAAACAGCTCATGCACATCTATCCCATGCCTAATTAAGGATATTTAAATGCTAACATTATTAAACAATAGTAATTTCTCTTTCTGTCTCCTATTTGTAAAAAAACCATAGGAAAACTAAATGTCTTAATAGAGGAACTGGGAGTGTGAATGTGCCATCAGCAGCATTTGCTCAGCCATGTTAGAAACAGGCAGGATTTTCTCTTATTGTTTTTCTGGGTCAGTGTGCAGCTTGATAGATTGCTATTTATATTATAAATTGGGTGTCCCAAAATATGCAGAAAGTGCAACCCAGTTGAGTCAGTACTGTTGGAGTTGTATTGCTATTTGTCCGACTTTAACACTGCGCTATAACAGGCTTTGCATTCAATAAATGTGCAACTTAGCTGGGATCATTTCTACTCCAATTCTGTCTTACCTCATACTGACAAGCTAATTACAATACATGGTAGCAAAATATCTCAATCACACTGTCACCTGTCTCATCAGCCTCACTTTTGCCTGGAATTGAGAAACTGGAGAGTTGACACTTGGATGGTGGAGGAATGGAACCAAGAGCAGTCTGCAGCTGAAAACACTGAAGGAAGCTGATCTTCATCCTCAGATCCATCCTTTTTCATTGTGCTGCTGTTTGTTAGTAAGGAGTAAGATGCCCTACGTTGCAAGTGGATTTGATAGGAGAAAAAGCCTTCTCCAGACCTCAAAGCCAGCCCAAGGGAAGATTTTTCTTTGGTTATTTTCAGAGATCATGGTCAAAAATGGATAAACATTGAACCTGGCAGGATGTTTTCTACAGCATTTCTCGTTGGAGAAGTTATGACTTAATAGCTTAAGTGTTTCAGATTTTCACAGACTTTTAGTTGGCTGATCAATATATACAGCCATCTTTTTTTTTTTTTGGTCTTTTTTTTTCTCTGAATAAGATTATGAGAGTTTCCAAAAGCTTCAGCCATCCTTTCCTAGATCATCATGAATTTACGTGCTGTAAAACAACCACTGTACGTGCAGAACACTGGCACAAAGCACGATAAGTAGGTAAAGGAGCATGTTGCAGCCTGCGTGCTGGGAGTGTGGTTGAAGTGGCCTTGAAGGATTGTGAAGATTGTTGTATACAAGCTTAAAAAATCACTTCCTTGGTGTAGCAGCTGGTGCAACTTGCTGCCAGATCTTTTTCATACTGACGCAGGCTCTGGGGAAGCAGCAAAAGGCTTCAAGGCAGCACTACAGAGAGATCTCAGGAGCCTCTGTGATGGGTAGGTTACTCCGCAAGAGCCATTGCATGCCCCAGGGCAGCAAAGGTCCTGGTGAACCATCTCAGTGTGACCAACAGCAGATATTGGGAGCAATAGCATTGAAACACACTCTCTTGTCAGCACCGTCCCTGCAAGGCTCCTGAACCTTATCTCAGAATAGAGGAGTCCATGCTGGCCAACCTGACTGCCAGGCTGAAACACAAGGTAGACAACGACACCTGAAGGCAGCAGGCTCCAGTGCCTCACAATCTTGGCAGTGTTTTCACTTAGTCATCAGAGTGTGTTTACAAGTCTCTCCCACTATTGTCTTCCTGCCAGCAGCTGACAAGCACGTCTAGTTAAGCTTAACAGAAGTATGTTTAATAATTAGCAGAGCTCAGGAAGACCTTGCTTGCAGCTCTGTTGTGTGTGGAGGTGTTAATAAGAGCACATGAGGAATGAGAAATGTTTGGCACTTGCAGCAGCTGGAGGATGCTTCCACCCTCATTCCGCAAGCAGCATCTATCAGTGGCTCCAGGCTGATGTCATCAGCGCCCGGAGGCTCCTCTTGGTCTCCGCTTCACCATCTGCCTTTCCACTCCCAGGAGCGAGGGACGCTGAGGACAGCAAAATGGGCTCCAGCGTGTGGAGCGGACAGTCCACCTCAGCTCCACCTCAGCCAGGGAGCCTTCTGCCCTTGCTTATGCTGGCTCAGCCTCACTTGCTCTGTGCAGGCAGGAACAGGCAGCCTCCAACCACGTCCTAACATGGATTGCCCACTGCCTTGCTCTTGCTGAAACTCTCCTAGCAGGCGCCATCTCCTCTTTTGCACAGGTGTCTATGACAATTTAGACAGGGATGCCCTGAGCCTGTCCTCCCCACCTCTGCCTTGCTCCCTACCTCATGGTTAGTGCTGGCCATTGGAGCTCTGGCCTTCCCCTCTCCTCCTGCTCTCCTCCTCCTCAGACCTGCTCACTCAGCCCTCTGGAAATGTCCCTCACCAGGGCATTTTCATGAGCTCCATAGCTCTGGGCTGCAGCTCTCAGTGCTGTTATCTAGTCTGTCAATCTATTTCCTTGCTTATTTTTATCTCAGCTTCATCTATTCTCCATTTCAGTCCATCCATAACCTTCCTTATTTCTAGACCATTCCAGACTGGCTCCTTCTGTTTATGTACATTTGCTGCCAACCTTCAGTCTCCTTCACACTTCCCTTTGCTTTGCTTTTATGGCCTTTTATGATGTTTATGTTACATCAAGGCCCTTTCCCTTTTTATTCCCTTCCTGCCCCTGGATAATTATTCTTCCATCCGTGGCTTTTACTGCCTGCCTTTATCATGAATGTTTCTGTGGGTGACAGGAGTGTCTGGAGCACATAACCTCTGTCTGCAAGCTGATAGGCAGCTCAGATATGTGTCAAGACTAAATATGCTTTGCTGATGAACTCTGCCCATTACCTGCTGGACCTTCTCTGTGCAGACCCTGAAGCCTCTTACTTGAAGCTGCTATATCCTTCCTGACTTGGCCTCCTCTGAAAGCCAATGGCTACCACCTTCAGGTGCCTTCTTGTCTGCCACAGTCGTGCCTTGGGAGAAGTGACAACATCCCCTGCCACTCCTGCAGCCTCACTTTCAGGGGCAAAGGAGAGTGCCAGTCCTTTGCATCTAGCAGAGGCACAAGGTTCATCTCTGCTGCATGTGCACGGTGTGAGTGAATGGCAATCTATATGGGAATGGTGATTTCTCATGGCCCCTAAGAAACAGCCTGTCTGTAGAGCTCAGACAGCATTGACCCACATCTGGAGGTCTCTGATTCAGTCCACGGGTGATTTAAATGTCTGCTCCTGTCCACCCACCCTGAAAATGGGGTATTGGCTGATCCCTGGGCCTGCAGAGATGGGGAGCAGAGGGGAGAGCTGCTCTCTTTAACACCTAGAGTCTCAACCACCCCCACATCTCCCTCACCCAAATCAGGAATGAGGAGATACCATCACCACCAACAATTAATTGATGTGCTTCTAACGTCAAAATCTTGTTGATTTCCAGAAGAATTTAGCCTGAGGAAACAGTGTGTCTAGCTAATACAGGAGCTCTGGGTTTGTCCCTCCAGGAAGGGTGGTCAAGCAATGGGCTTGTCCAAGTGAAGATGAATTGGAAAAGGTACAGGACAGGGCTCAGAGGGAGTGTGTCTGTGTGGTCAGCTCAGAGTAGCTCCACTCCCCAGTCACAGCAGCCCTGGAGATGAAAGAGGGAAATGATCTTGGCAGGACAAGGAGCCATGATAACCTGGGAAGAGAAGTCCAGGCATGTCACCATGAAAAGCTCTCAGCACAAAGAGTAAGTAGCCCCTGAGGCAGGACGTTTTGAGAAATCATCCCTGCACAGATACCGTGACAGGGAAGAGAAACTGCCAGTGTGAAAGAGAAGTGTTTCTCAGGTTAGAGCATGTAAGTTGTCGCAGAGATGCTGGAGAAGTCAGACCATATTGCATCCTGCCAGGATGCCACTGCACAGAAAGCAACCAACCACTCTTTCATAAGGAATGGGACTGTCTGCTTCACTGTTCCCGGGCCTCACCACAAAAGCATGAACACCAGACTATTTCATTCAGTCTTGCACCAGCACTGCTTCCCATTTCAGTCTTTCTGCTTTCTTTTCCCTTTCTTTGTTGGAGCAATGAAATCCCATCTCAGTGCATCTAAAGCATCTTCATTCCCACATCATCCTTGCTGTTGTTGTTTATTTTTCCTTCTTATCAGGAAAATCCCATTTTTCTCAGCGATGCTAAAGCCTGTATGATGATTTCAGCTCAGTACACAGCTCCGGTGTCCTGGGGAGCTGTGCCAGCACCAGGCTGATTTGGAGGACTCAGTGCTCCAGCTGACCTAGGGGTAAAGGACCATATAGGGATCCTCTCCTTACAACACTTGTGTCCTGAGCAGTAACGTGCCTTTTCTGCCTGGGTATTTTGGTGAGCACATGCAGAGAGAGCTTCTTTGGGAAGGACAGCAAGAGCAAAAATCTCCAAGCAGGAGGTGATAGCACTGATTGATACATAAATCTTCGACAATTTAGGAGACTCGGGGAGAACACAGGGATTTAGAGGAGGAAGGGAAATGAGTGGTGAGGTGTGGGGCAAAGGGTCTGGTTTTATTGCTACATCAGCTGAGGAGCATGGGGATGGGATGTACTGAAGAAAGAGAAGTCCTGAGAAGATCCCCCAGGGGCAAACAATGAGGGGGTGGCTCTGTACCTCTTAATTTTTCCTCTCTTTCTTTGGCTCTCTGGGGCTATAGGGCACCTGGACCTTAGCCCCTTGGCACAGCCGGTGGTGCCTGCTGTCCTGTGTCCAAGGAGAGGTGAGCAGTAAGGCTGGAGCTGGAGAAGGGGTCAGGTGGAGATACAGGTCTTCTGGGTGGGCAGGAGAAACATCTGACAGCCTTGCCCTGGGCCTACAAAGGACTGTGAAGGCCCCACAGTGGTGCCCAAGTCCCATGGGGAGATGAGGGAGCCTAAAAGCTGTTAACCCCTCATTCTGTCCCAATGGTATGATAGAGGCTGCAATCAGGAGAACCTCACAGCTCCCCCCTGCATGCTTCCCCCTTCCAGAGGGTAACAGCCAAACCCTTGTTTTTCTTTCTTTCTCATGTTAAAGCTCTTTCCCTTGCAGCTGCTGGAGTAATTTAATTAAATTGTAATGCTGTGGAGCTGGCTCCTCTCCAAGGGCAGGAGCAACAGCTTGCCACCTCGAGGGCAGGCAGGCTCCCGGGGAGCCAGTCACACAGCACCAATAACACACTGCACTTGACTCATAAGTCTCCTGATGACAGGTTTAAAAGAAACCCCACCCCGCCTGAGCACTGCGCTGCAGAGCAGCCCCGGAGGCAGCCCTCTGCACTGGGCCCTGGCACCCTGGCAGCTTCGGGCACTGCGGGGCCAAGGCGGTCCTGCCTGAGGTGATGCTGAGCTTTCCAGAGATGTGCTGAGCTCCCTCCTGTGTCTGGCTCCAGCCAGTAACCAGCAAACCCCACGGCAGCTGCAGGGCAGCTTCTTCTACAGGAGTGGAGCCTGTGCCCAGGACTGTGCTGAGCAGCCTGGGGGATTCCAGCAGTGTCTGCTCCTGCAAGAGGGACTGGGGAAATGGGGGTGATTTGCTGGCCTCAGCAGGGCTGGGAGAGAGCCAGAAAAACTAAGCAACAAATCCCGGAGCAGAAAAGAGTCCTCTGCCCTGCCAGCAGACTGCTCTCTTGACTTTGCATCCTTTCTTCCCTCTCTCCTCTCCTCTCCTCTCCTCTCCTCTCCTCTCCTCTCCTCTCCTCTCCTCTCCTCTCCTCTCCTCTCCTCTCTCTCCTCTCCTCTCCTCTCCTCTCCTCTCCTCTCCTCTCCATCTCCAGCCAGCAGCCTCATTTCTCTAAAGACAGGGAGAAATCACTGCCCTTGTCCTGTCTCCAGGCTGAGACACTCCCCATGCCCCTTCCAGAGCACCCACCCCTCACCTGGCCAAAATACCCCCAATGCAATCTCTTCTCCATCGCCCACAGTCCGTGGCCTCCCCCAGTGCCTTTCTCCCAGCCTCCTGCAAGGGACCTCTGCGTGCCAGGGTACACACTGCCCTGCTCTGCAGAGCTATGATCACCACCCTGCACGCCCCGGGGTGCAGCAGCCCTTCCTCTGCCAGCCAGCCCCCCAGTGCCTTGTCCTGCCAGCTGCAGCCAAGCCGTAGCCCAAATGCCATGTGCTCACTCTCCCCAGCATCCCCCGCAGAGAGGCCTGGAGCAAGCAGAGGACACACAGAATTTCTATTCCCTCCTCTCTGCTGCTTCCTCTATTTCTGCCTCTCCCAGAGGCAACCTGTGAACAAATGCAAACCCCAAGGAAAGTCTCAGATCTTTTAAGATGAAAAAAATCTTGTCTGGAAGAGAAAGACTCACAGCTGCTAGCAGCTGCTGCCAGCGGGGAGCTGCCCTTGTGAGCATCTGTGTCTGAAGGCAGATTGCAGCAAGAATAAATGCCGGTATTGTGAGCAGCAGGCTGCTGTTGGCACTGGGCACATCAGCAGCATCACAGGTCAAGCAGGGCTGGGAGGGCAGACAAGTGAAACCTTCCTCTGCTATTTCTCTGTAAGAGGTGAACTCCCAGCTGTTTTCCATGCATTCCTTGCAAAGCCCATCTCACCTCCAGGAGAGAGGGGCTCCTGGAGGAGCTCCCAGCAATAACCAGACAGAGACAAAGCCCATGAGGGGCAAACTTCCATTAAAACCTAAAATGTGAGTGTATACTGGTGGCAAACATATTGCCATTGCCACACCGGGAATGCTGGGGCCAGGGAGAAACGAACTTGCTGAGATGCCCTGGGCACAGCTGCATGCCCCAGGCAACTGAGTCCTGTGACTCCCAAGAGTCCCTGTGCTTAAGGCAGAATACAGAAATCATGAAAAGTCTGTCTGCAACGTCAGGAACAGAGATAGGGAGAAATGTCAAAATATTTCAACAGCTCTGGGAACAATCAACCTCATAAATCATGACCTAGTCCCTGCCAAAAGGGTAGGGCAGTCCCATGGCTACACAGCCCAGGAGCTCTTGCTACCAACCCCTCATAAAGAAGATCACCCCAAGGAAAAGCAGAGCTCCCAGGTCAGCTTGGATAAAATCCTGTTGCCAATAAGACAACAGAAGGAGTGGATCAGGATGGCTGAAAAAGTGCTGGCCTCTGATGTTAAATGAATGTCCATGTGCACACAGACAAGTGTGTTGCATCTGTGTGTATGGGTCAGTGTGAATGAATGGGTGGAGGAAGGTGTCTATGGTGGGGAGGGCAGTTTGGGAAGGCTGGTTCTTCCCCCAGCTGTGCAAGCATCCTTCCCACGAAGCACCTCGCTGCCCAAGGACATCATGCCCAGGCCTGCAGGGAAGGATATTGCAGCAGGCTCTTTTGAAATACACCGGGGGAATGGTTGGGAAAATCCCTTCAGCACTTTGCCCCTGGGCGCTGTCGCTGCTGCTTATTTCATGGCCCTTTTAATCTGCTGGGGAGGAGGAAGGACGGGAGGACGCTGTGTGCTGGGGCGCAGGGCTGGTCCTCCTGCCCCGTGGAGAGGTCCCTCCTATACCTGTCCTCCCTGCCCTCCAGCATCTTGCCCATGGCCTCAGCCCTCTTGGGGACAGCCAGGAGAGGGGCACCCAAGAGGGAGCGGAGCAGAAGGTGCTCACCTGGGGATCTGTGTGGTCTGGGATTGACGCCAGCCAGCAGCTCCTTTGCAAATCTAATGCTAAATGCCACTGGTTTTACTGCAGTGTGCTGAGCACAGGAAAATCCTGGTGCAGGTACAAGGGACCCATCAGAGCCTATGTCCCATTCCAAGGAACAGAGGTACCTTATTTTGGCAAAAATCTCACTCTCTTTGATGGTGTCACAAAATTTGTGCAAGTTTCTGGACAGCTTTCCTGTATTCCTGCTGGTGGAGAATGACTAGGACCTGGGTGAAGACAATTACCAGACCCTTAGGTAATCTTTTGAGAAGCACATGCTATGTAAATAACTCAATGAGAATTTCTCTCTTCTTCAAAATTCAGTGACACTTACAACGCAGAACACCAGATAATCTGGCCTACAGTGGATAGTGTCTGAATAGATTTTCTTGCAGGGGATTGTGTTGATTGTACTATAGAAGAGTTATTCTTAGTTTTACACTTATTAAAATATTACCTATAAGAACAAATACATCCTAGAGATAGGCTCATGTTGAAAATTTGGAGTTAAAATTCAATGTCACCAAAGTGGGATCCTCTTCCCACCTCTAAGCAGGCTGAGAGTAAAGGGAAGGAATAAAAAAGAGCAAAAGGGGACTAGACCATGTAGAAAATGTCCCAGAAAGATTTGAGGCTTTATTTGAATCAATATTAATCTGTCATGGCAGAACCCTGGCAACCAAAAGCAAGAATTTGACTTAACATAACAAATCCTAGGTGCACAGAAGTTGCATCTTGATTTATAAATAACAGTAGTTCAAGAAATGGTTCTTAGTCATCCTCTTACAAGTCCAAGATTTGACAGTTTTCCCTGGAAGAAAGCTGCCTGTGGACCTGATCTGAAAGTATTTCAGACCTTGTGTAAGTACATGGCCAGCTCTGCTGAGCCCAGGATCAGGGGGAGCTCTGGCTGCTCGATGAGGCTCCCACAGAGTGGCCTGTTCAGAGCAGAAGGTATCTCGCTCTTTCTTTATGTGCTTGCTGAAACACATGGTTGGCCAACAATCTTCTAAATACTATGATGAAGTTTGAAATACATGGTTCATTTCAACTCTAGCTCCAATTTGCCTAAACGTGAAAAAACAGCTGGAGAGTCTCATGATCCTTCAGGTAATCCATGTCTAATTCATTGCCTGGGAAGTTATTTCAGTAGTTAATTACTCTTGAGATGTTAAAAATTTGCATCTTATTTTAGCTAGGATTTGTCTAGTTTCATGTCAGCCAGCGTAGCTTGAGTTACGTGGGCTGGATGTATTGCAGAGTGCTCTACTCTGAAATATTTACTTGACCTTAGTATCAAATATATATTCAGCAACGTTAAGGTCAAGATTGTCACCGCTTGATCTTTGCTTTGACATACAGGTAGTATGCTCTCTCTGCTTTTTATATGCAGTGAAAGAGAGGCTCAGAAGGAAGCAGAGTACGTACGTGGAGGGGAAAGGGAGACCTTATTGAATGAGCATCATTAATATTGCAAAATCAAGTACTCAGATGTTGGAAGCTTTAGGTTGCCTTTCTCATGGAGCTGGCCATCAAACATATATTAACATAGCTTAGAGAACTGGGTTGTTCCCAGGATCATGAGAACTGTCCGAAAAGGAGGATTCACTCCTGTACAAAAAGTTTTGAAGTGTCATCTTTTTCAGGTCTGGAAGAAATCAGGCAGAAAAGCGACACGGACCAAGTGAACTGCCTCAGGAGGGCATTGGATGCAAATGGCCTTCCTCCTTGTCCCTACAGGTGTCACTGAAACCAATGCATTTTCCCAAAGAAAGCTTCATTTTCAAAAAACTGCCTTTTCTGTGGTGAGAGGGGGAGCAACCCTTTAAGTGAAAATCTCCCATTGGCTCAAGTATACACCCTGGATAACTTTTTTTCCTGCAATATATTTCGCTAAATTTTTTTGTCAGTCACATGGCCACAAATCTAGAGTAACTAGCCTGAAATTGAGATAGGCATATGCCTGGGCACCATGGTGATGGTTGCCTTAGAAATAAATAAACACCCAAGGTGGATGGATAGATTTCTGCCTGCGTAGTGGGGAGCTGACTTGGGCCCAGTGTTCACTGCATGACACATTGATTTCCAGTCCCATCCATAAGCTTCTCCCATCTCTAAGGCAACTGTTTGGGCTTATTTATATTCCTGCCAAGATGTAAAAACAACAGCCTGCAAAGTTATCTTTCCTGGTTATCTTTATTGTTTGCATAGCAGAGGTTTCCCTTGATGCAAAGAGTGCGGGTTTTATTCTCCCTTGAAAACAGCTTGGACTTTGTTTAGGGAACAGAGGAGCATACCAAGCACTGAAATACATTTATGAAGCTTGTTAACCTCCAACTCCACTGCTCTGTCCTGGTGACCTCTCTGTCATCACTGTGGACCCCTGTTAACCGTGACTGTAAACCTGAGGCATTTCTTCAGTGATCTGACCAGGATTTGCTTTGAAGTCAGATTTCCTATTCCACTGGCATGGATTTCTTTTGGTCTGAATTGAAAAGAAAACAAAAACACAGGAAAAGGTCCCAGATCAGGATAAACTAAATACTCCATTTTGATGTAATCTAGATGTTTGGGCCCTCCTGCAATTCTGTGCTTCATCATAAAAGGAAATTCCAGCAACTCTGAAGTGGAGTCCTCTGACCTCACTGAAATACTTTGGTTCGATCTTTTTATCCAATGCTGAAGTTTGTCAAAAGCAGCACTTCCCTGGAGGAAAAATTCTGCTTTGATGAATAGGCATTTTCCAAGAGAGATATACTCCATCCGCAAACATTCCCCAACTCTAATAATGGTGCTTCAGAGGATGTTATTATTCAAGCCCAGCTTTCCAGGCAGCAGATGTCTGTCACTAGCCTCTAGATAATTTGGATGGATGATCACAGAACGGCACAAATGACTCGTGCACAACACGTCTTGAGAAGATCAGATACTTAGTGAAAGCCCCAGGCACCAGGGCAAGGTCCAAGAGGGCCAGGCCTCCTACCAGGCTCTAACAAGGGGAAAACATTCCCTGACAAAATGGGGCGTTCAGCGGGTACATTGCTTCATCTTGCAATCCATAGTCCAACAAACAGCGAATAATCTCACGGTGAATCTAATCTCAGGTGCTGATCTAGGAGCTATCCCAGTGCAACCTTGATGAAGCCTTCTCCTCTTACTGACAACTCATCATGTCTGATTTTGGCAAAGGATGGCTCCAGCATTTGTTCACTGACGTCCGGTGCCGTTCTCTGTTTCTCCCGATGCCTCATGTTTCCTGTTTCATGGGCTAAGCTCTGATGTGTGGCTCTCTTTTTGTATGCAATTAAAATCTGGAGCCAAACAGCCCATTTCCATTGGCACCGTCATATTTTGCTCTTCCTGAGATGCCTCATCAGAGGATCTCAGAACATTTTGCAACCATTCATTAATAAACCAGCCACCTGTCTTGGAAGACAGGCAGAATTATCCTTTAACTGCATGTAAGTAAAATCAAGGACATAGACATTAGTTGGTTTGCTAGAGGTCATAAAAATTCTTTGTCCTTGCATAACCCTGTACTTTGCAACTAATCCCTTGAGAGAGGTTTTCAGACCATTATGCAGGTGCAGCGGCTGAGAGTCAAATAAAAAACAACCCTGTGATGTCTAGTTTCTTACTACTGTTTTGCCATCTCATACCTTAGGGAGAGCATTAGGTCTTTGATGAGATGGTCTCTGTGTCCATCAGAGCTGCTATAACCACCTGCAAACTCTTCCTCAGCCTCAGCAGCAAGAAGGGTGAGAGTCCTCAGCAGATGCTTTCGATGGGGAGGGAGGGAGCCAGGTACCGAGCCCTGTGGGACACCCACAGGCCATGGGATGGCTTTGATCTCTGAGGGCTCGACAGTGGCTTGAAAAACCGCATATTTAGCTCTGCGAAGAGTCTCCTTCCTTCCTCACTCAGATGTCTGCTTTGAACAGAACACCAAATGATGGTCATAAATATCAGAGGATAATTAGAGTTTCCTTTCTCTTCCAAGTTTGAGAGCTGTAGCGATCCTTTCAAGCTGCTGTCTCTACCTTTCCCCTGAGAGGACTCCTGCATTGGTCATTGGTGCATCTTACTGAGACACCGCTGGGCTTGGCAGCCAGTTCCCTTCAGTAATTCATCTCAAATATTCCTAGTACTGCTTTAGATTGATGATGTTTTCCCCTTTCCTTTCTCTTTATATTGTCACTTAACTGCTCCGACTTATAAAGCTGTTAATCTTTCACACACATGCTTACGTTAAGCAGCTTAAGAGCAATGCAAACACTTTATCCTCATAAAGATTGAACTGCCCTGATATGAAACTTGTAGCTCTGGAATAGAACAAAATTTACGTACGCAAATAAAAGCTGAAGGTCAGGGACAGACAGAGAGACTGTAAATATTTCTGGGCCCATATTTCAGAGAATTTGAAAAGAGGAGACAGGGGTTGATTGGCTGCAAGCTGCTTCTGTGCCCTGAGTCAGCAGGAGCTGAGAGGAGAGGGAAGAAGGTGCAAGGAGGATGGGCCATGCCACAAGGCTGTGTGGCCCAGACGGGTGACCTCTAGACTCCTGTCGACTCTTCCCATCGCAACCTGGCAGGACCATGCTCTGGGGGAGTCAGGGTTAGAGAGGCTCAGGAAAATCCCGGAAGTTTTTTCTCCCTGGGATGAAAACTAAACGTAATCTTTCCTGATGAAAGCTCCAAGGTGAAAACCCTGGAGTGAGCAAGACGCTTGACCGAGCAATTGGCTGTCCCCGTGCAAACACCTTGGTGGGCAACAGACAGAGCAAGACACTGCACTGTATGTCCTCTGCCTGGGGTGCAGATTAGAAGGAAAGAAGGACCTCTGGCTATGGCTGGAGGAGGCTGTGTTGGAGGTGGACAGTGCTGGGAAGTGATGTTTAGGGTATGGCCATACTTGGCCATATCTTCTCCTGAGGACATCCCCAGGAGCACCAATGCAATTGCTTTGGCCAGTGACCCAGCACCCATACAGAAACCCTACATGCACAGCCACTCCTGCTCCAGGTGAGTCTCGGTGGCCTCTGGTCTGTCAGTGCTGTCAGGCTGGCCCTCCCTGTGTGCCAGGAGCCCAGGCTGCTCTGCGTACGCTGGACTCTGGGTCAGCAGCTTGTACCTTTGGAAAGTTTTATCTGACACGCTGCCAAGGTAGCCAGAGACCATCAGAGGCAGGACCACCTTTACTCTCAAGCTGCTTGGATTCACAAAGGTTTTGCGAGTGCCAAAGGAAGCTCAGTGAGACCAGTCTGGGGATTAGTGGGAGAAGGATGTAGCATTTCCCAGGATGCAAGGGTAGCTCCATCCCAGGCTTAATTATGAGCCATTTGCAGAGCAAACTCTAAACGGTGTCACAGGAAGGATTTATGGCCCATACATCCCACAGCACAGATCAGATTTATTCCTAAAATGCTTTATTAAAGATCCCACTTATTTACCAGGAGAGCCAGTGCATTTGTTGGGATTTTCTAGTGCTCTTCTGCAGAAGAGCTGTGCTTCCTGGGCCAGAGGACATGACCAGGACAGGAAGCTGCTTCTAGTTCCATTTCAAATGACTCAAGTGAAGTCAAGACACATTTCTTTCTCTATTTTTGAAAGCGAGCTAATCCTGTCTTTGAAGGCAAGAGAGGCAGTTTTGCAATGCCCCTGGCAGAATGCCTGGCAGCGTCTGACTGCAGCTGCTTGGGGTTTGCGCCCTCTGTTCCCTGTTATATTGCTCAAGACAAGCAGCACAAAATCCAGACAGCCCTTGGGGATGCAAGGATTAGTGATAGGCTTGGCCTGACCTTGGTGCAGGACTTAACCCATTCCAGTGGCTGGGCACAGTTCAAGTGCAGATCAGGATGGCTTTGTGTTAAGTGCTGAAGAAGCAGGTCTGCTGTTAGCTGGTCCTGCTGCACCTCAAAGGCAAGTCCTGGGCAGCAGAGTGAAAGACTGAGACACCCCATACAGTTGTGAAGAAGCACCTGTAGGCACTGTGACCCAGGTGCTCTGAGGAGTGATTTCTCTGTGCTGGGCTGGTGTGCTGCAGTTAATTGATCACATCTGGTCCTCATCACGATACTCCAAAGCCCATGGTCTTTTGGGCCATGGGAGGTGCTGCACCCTCTGAGTCATTCTGGTTGTGGGCTCTGTCTGCACTGGGATTTCAGTCCTGGTGATATTTGCTTCCTAATTCCAGCGCTGTAGAGCTGAAGGGGAGTAGCATAAAGACCAGCTCTGAGCCGGCCACCCGTCCCAGTGAAGGATTTGGGACCAGGGTGGCTTCAGCAGGGCTGGGATTGTGGCATAACCTGGCCCATGCAAGGCTGTCAGAGCACTAGGTGGCCAAATGTAGCGGACCTCTTGATACCTTTCCTTGACGTGCAGCTCTCCTGCTTATGGACACTTGGGCCCATTCCTGTGTGTTCAAGATACACAGGGACCCCTGGTGTAAATAGGAACGAGGCCAGTACATCACTCTTTTCCTCTCCCTTACTTTTTACTGGTTCTCTCTGAACTTCTCTGGTTTCTCTCTCCTCTTTTCCCTTCCTACATGGGGAAAGAAATGGCTGTGAAACCCACTTGCCTTGAGAACTGCAGTGAAACAGTTAACCTTTTCCAGGGCTTGTGGCAGGGATACAATTTATAATTGTGTTTTCCAAGAGACCTATAAACTTGTCTCCTATCAGTTTTCTGGCTGAGGCGGAGAGTCATCAAGAGTTGCATCAGGGATGAGGTATAATTCAACCAATTATAACTGGCAGGTTATGCTGCACTTGTAAAGTACGGATTTTAAAGCCTGCAATTGCTGATAAACAGTATTGCAGGCAGAGCAGAGCAAAATCGAGTCGCAGGAAAAAGGCGAGTCGTATCATTTAACCCTTTCCTTCCAGGGGACCGTTGCATCGTTGCCAGTGATGCTCGCCCACATCTCTGCAGCAGGTGTCATGGGGAGGGGGTACATGTGGCTGTGCAGGGGTTCCGGCTGCGCAGGCACCGGCGGAGCGGCCGCTCTGGGCAGCAGTGCTGGGCAGGCAGAGGTGTTTGTCTGGGGCTGGAGTGCATGGAGGCACAGCAGGCTGTGAGTCAATGGCCTGGGAAAGCCCACCTGGAAAGGAGGTGATTTCCCACCCCACAAGTCTGCAGGGCAGGGGTGCTCAGCCTGACACATTCAGCCCACAGATGCTGCCAGGTCATGCAGCACAGAGTAGCCCTCAGGAAGTGTGTGCCCTCTCCCTCCGTCTGTAAATGCTCTGCCTTTTTATACTCCATTTAGATCCGAAAGGGTAATTGTTTCCCTTTAGCAGAATTAATTGTAATCTCCCTATTAGATAATTGGCCTTTAGTCTGAGTGCAGCTGCTTTCGAATTACACAGTTACATCACTGGAGAGTGGAGGGGGGGTGGCTCTGAGACAGCATCAGTCTTCTGCAGTGGGAAGATGTCTAACTTGAGTCAAACTTCAATAAATGCCGGGAGGGAACGGAAAGGTTGCCTGGGCTGCAAAATAATTCGCTTTTCCTGCTGCTGCTGATCCCCTCACTGCTCCCAGCCCTCCAAGACCCCTCTTTGGCCACAGCTAATTGAAGCTCCTTAGAGCCACCCCAGCCAAACCACCATGGGAGGCGGGAGGAGGAAGAGGAAGAAGAAGCTCAGCTGGGTACCAAACACAATGAACTGTGCAAATATGAGTGGTATTAAGTCCCCTTGTGAAGGAAGGGGATTTTAAGCAGAGCTAAGCAGATGCACCTCCCGTTAATTTCAGCCCCAGCTGCGTGTCCTCAACAGCTCTGGCAAATCATTCCTCTTTCCCAGCCCACCCTGCAGCTCCGTACCCGGAGCTGGAGGGACATTTTGGGAGCAAGGCCACTAGAGGGCATTCTGGGATTCCCACAAACCCAGGCTGGCAAAGGCAGTGCCTTGCTCTCTTCAAGGGTTTCTGGGGCTCCCTCCAGATCTGCCATTGCAGTCAACCTCCTCAGATGCTTGGGAAAGAGGGGGGAATCTGGCCCTTTCATAACCTCCAGGCTGCAGTGAGTTAGGACCATTTCACTGCACCTTCTTGCAAATAGCAGAACATTTGGGCATTTTTGTGACTGGCATGGGCTGTAGGCATCTTTCATTACATGAAAAAAACTACATGCCACAGACACTTGGTTATTTTTTGGCCTGATGGTCCTGGAAGAGATACCTAGGACAGCAAGTGGTGGGCTTGTGTCTACTGCCTGTGAGGGAAGCAGGACAGCAAGGAGGGATCTGCCCATGCTATATCTGCCCATTTGGAAGAGGTGCAATCGAAGCCAAGCTTCAGTGCTGTGCTATTTGCACTCTTGTTTTCCCCAGGCTGGAGGCAGGGAATCTTTTTGCCATCTTTTATTCTGTGGATTTTATTCTCAGTGTTTCTGCCCACAAACTCTCCATTCTTGTGCTTATTCCATTTTACGTCTCTTGGCTTGCTGGCCAGTGAGCAAAGGAGGGACATTGTGCTCTTCCCTTCCAGCAGCAGTCCCTGTTCTGGCTGGTGGATGGTACCTCAGCCAGGTCCTGCTTCTGGTGCACGTCCGTGGGAAGGCAGTGAGTTCATTCTGCGCCAGACAGCCATGACAAATGTAGTTACCAGTGCAGGAGGGGTGCTACTCACATCCCTGAGAGATGTCTCCTTAACTTCTAAGACTCCCAGTGACGGAAACTCCACATCTTCCCCAGGCAATCTCTGCCAGTGCTTCCTTATCCATCCTGCTAGATGGGCTTTCCAGGTGCTACGGTGAATCTTTCTTGTGCAACTTAAGTTCATTTCTTTCTGCTTTATCCACCCCAAGCATGAAGAACACGTTATTCTCTTTTCTGTAGCCATCCTTTACATTCTTGCAGACCAATACTGTGCCTTGTTTTCTCTAAACTAAACATGCCACCTCTTGTCTTTTTTGGAGGATGTATTTCCAGGCCTCTGCTCATTCTTATTGCTGTGCTCTGGGTGCTTTCCAACTGCTTCACATCTTTCTTGAAGTAAAGGTCCTGAGCAGGTGCCTGCAGGCAATGTTTGCACACCTCATTACGCTGGTCACCTTCTTGCCAGCAAGCTGGTCACCCCAATCAAGACAGGTCTTTTGCTGCAGAACTGCTACCAGATCATTGTTTTCCACCCCAGACCTTTCTTGTCAGTTCCTGCCTCGTTTCGCATTTGTCCCTCTTCAACAGGGACAAAATGGCTTTGTCCCTGCATCCCTCCAGGTTTCTCACTGGTGAGGAGCCTGGTGAGGGAGGCCAGTGGAACCGGTGGTGCGACCCTCTGCTCTACCAGGAAGGGCTGAAAACGCAGAATTTTTTGTCTTGGCCCAAATAAATGCGAAATAAACAGACACAAATGGTACAAAAGCAGTGTCTGTGTAACCACTGGTATTCTCAGCTGTGATAATGCTGTGAAATGATATCTGCTATTGTGAGCTTAGCGAAGAAAGGTCTGGTTGGCTGCATAAATAAAAATAACATAAAATGGTGCTGTGAGTCCTTTTCAGTTAATAATCCCAAGTATCCAAGATTAGGCATTTCCTATAAAACCTTCGTGTTTTCAGTCATTTTATGAAATGACAATATAACTATAACAACATGACAATGGCTTTATAATAGGACAATAGCATACACATCTTACACATGAGCAAGAGCTATTTTTTGCCAGCAAAGTTGCAGTGAATTGTTCCATAAAATAAAAAAAAAAAAAAAGATAAAAGCAGGGTTGTTTTCCTGAAGACTTTCTTAAGTCAAAAGCAAATGACTGGGTTAGGCAAGAGTCACTGGAGGATATTCTGAGTGTGGGTTACACAAAACCTTCACTGATGCCTCCTGGCCTCAAAATCTTTGAAACAATGAGGTACCTAGAGGATTTGATAGTGTCTGTCCATGTTTTCAGTGAGGTTTAGGAATCCCAGCTAGGTCCTTTGTCTTGGGAATGAGCCCAGCACATGGGTGATGTGCTACAGACTGGAATGATATGAGGAGGCTCATGGTTCCTCCATCCCACCTGGGTCTGAGTGCAACCTTGTGCCACATGGGTCTGATGCAAGGCCCAGTCCTGCAGTCCTGCAGGCTGCTTTTGGGACAGTGGCAGGTGGAGGATAGAGTTCCATGTGGAGTGAAGCAGCTGCATATCTGGTCTTGCTCACACAGCCTGTATTTGGTTTTGTACTTATAACTGGCAATAGCATCTTGGCTCTTCCCTTTTTGAGATACAAAAGCAATGCTGAGGCTCCCAAAATATCTTTTTATTGGCCAATGACAATAACGTGTGGGGCACTGAATTGTTTCTAAAGGATCAAAATGCATAAGGAAGGAGCCGGATCATTTAAGAACTGGATTATTTGAGCCTGACGCATGGCTAGAGGTGGAAATCCCATAGAATCATAGAATCATAGAATGGTTTGGGTTGGAAGGGACCTTAAAGATCATCTGGTTCCAACCCCCCTGCCATGGGCAGAGACACCATCTTACAGAATAACTCAGTCTGGGGGTAGAGGATATATTAGTCTTTGTCTGTGGTGAAAAATTAAACCTCTGGTGTTTTTTGTGAATTGGGGAGAACAGCGAAGGCAGGAAACCCAAGAAGAGACCTTCAGGGAGAGGGTGCCTTCTGGCTGGCATGGCTCTGTTCGTCTTTCCTGGCCAAAAAGGACACTGCCAGGAGCCTTCCTAGAGCAAGGTGAGGGTGAGAGCACCAGTCTTTGCTCATGTCCTCTCCCCTCTCCCGGGTTCGATGGAGGAGGCACCCCAGCAGGAGATGGAGCTCTGGGGTTCTTCACACTGTGGACCCTCCTCAGAAATGATGTCAAGAACAACAAGTGTCCTCATAAACCATAAGCATCACCTCCATTTCCATAGTGAGATGGATGGTCAGGCCCTGGTTTTCTCATTGCATGGATATTATCTTCACAACATGGGGTGGGACCTCCCTCTGTGAGCTGGTCCCATGAAATGTTTTCAGGGGACACAACTGGAGGCCCAGGCTGCTACTGGAGCCACCGGATAGTTACACCGGCAGTAATTTTATGGCTGATGTCCCTGACACAATGTAGAGGAGCCAATGGACTCCCTGAGGGACTCGGCCATACTGAGCTCTGTTAGTGGGAAGCACTTCTCTGGTCGAGGAGCTAAAAGCTGCTCCAGGACGAAAGGGGACCAACACATGGCTGGAGGTTAGCACTGGAGACATGTCCTGTCCGCAGGTAGGAATTTGACTGCTCCCATGTTCCCAAACGCTTGCAGTTATTTACAGTGCAACCTGCAGGGCTCAAGTCCAGCAGATGCAAATTTCTTTGTCCCTTGTCAAGTGAATGCATTAAGTGCTGCTCACACAAGTGACTCCGGTAGGGTCCTGACCCAGCTCTGACCTCTACCATCTGGACCAGTAATCACCAGCTCATTAAACACACAGATTGGATGCTTCCAGATTTGACACCAGACGAACTGCGTGCTGAGCCAGACACTTTGAAAAGCTTTGTTGGTGTCACAGGGATGTTCAGGCTGCTATGAGCACCGGGTAACACTGATCCCTCTTTAACACTGACACCAGGATGTCAGAGCACTGTCTCTGACATCTCAGGAGCTGCACTGGTGCAGGGATATGTGGGAGAGGAGGTCCCGGGCTGGTGTGTCACCTCCTGGCTGTCGATTTTGGGCCACACGCTGCAATTATCATGGTGGGGTTTGAACACCCAGCCTTTCAGCTGTTTTGTGTTTCCAGGGCAGAACATGTCCTGACAGGGACTCCTGACTATCACCAGCATCAGTGAAGTCAGTGGCCCATAAGTCACACGGGAGGTCAGAGTCTCCATACTAGTTTGGACTGAAGAACTGGGCAACAAGTTGCCAATCTTGCATTCCTGCAAAGCCTTCACACGCCAGATCCACCTCTGCCCTCTTCCAGGCTGACCTGGAAGCATCTGTCTCAACCAGCTGTGGCTGAGCTGTGCCCAGATGCAGCCTGGGCTCTGTTTTCTCCTTTTTGAAACAGTCTTTAGGGAGCACACTTGCTGCCAAGGTAATTCTCATTCCTCTTCTTTGCATGGCATGAAATGAAACCTGAGTGAAACCCATTTTGACCCTCAGCCTCAGCTTGTGTTGGCCTCACTCTGCCACCACAGCGTACACCATGGTGTCGTGGTCCATGAAAGGAGAGGATGCATTTGTATCCTTCCAAAGTAAATTAGCAGCTGACCTTACATGCTTAGAGCTGGGTACCACTTAGAGAAGGACCACGCCTACTCAGCTGACTGAAGTCTTGACTGTCAGGTAACATGAAAACTGCTCGTCAAGGCAGAAAGAAAGAGCTCTTCCACTGGCCAGATGGACCTCTCTCAACATGCAGGGTGGGGTTCGCGTGCTGGGATCATGCAGGAAAATAAATTAAGACTCAGGTCTTCTGGTTCCTCATTCTTCGAGCACCTGTGAGCCAGCAGCAGGCTAAGTTTTGTTCCTCCATGGTGAAGAGAAAGTGAGGCAAAACAAAGTGCTGGAGTGAGATTACAGAGACAAGAATGAAAGGATATATCTAAGTCCACTGAGAGTCAGGAAAGCAATTTGAAGGCCAAGAGGTGGCAAATCTGAAGGCAGGGCAGAGAAGATCACTGTAAGTGTGTGGTGGGGGCATGAATGAAAGAAGGCTCACAAAGAGTGAGCCAAGCAGAGTGGCATCAGGGCTGGTGGGTCAGGCACAACCGTGTGCTCCAAGGAGCAGATTACATGGCAACAGCTATTGATATGACAGGCATCAGAGGAGACTATCCATCTGCTGAGGCACGCCATCCCATTAACGTCTGCTAGACTGGAACGAGATCAAAGGGAATACTCCTGCTGCAGAAGGTATCTGGCATCGGAGGACAGAGTAAGCACTTGGTAATGGTCTGACTGACAATGCTAGCTGACATGCAGCCACACAGAGCATGACGGAGCTGATGCTTTAGGGTTCGTACAGGGTCAGACCATCACTCTGTCCTGCTTCTTCCCACTGTGTGGCATGGGAGCCACGCTTCCTTTCCTGGCCATCCTGGGGTCTATTTTGGCAGCTGCTACAGGTACAGCTGAGACATGCATGTGCACTACTGTCCTGTGCAAACATTACTCTTGTTTTCTTTAGGGCTTTGGTTGTTATTTCTTCTTAGTTTGCTCATTTCTTTCAAAATAAAAACGCATCAGGCTTTTGAACACAGTTGCTTCTCATGTTGGGAAAATTAATGCTACCCAATGCACATCACTAAATGGTGTTGATCTGAATAGTAGATGTAAATATAGGGGCACAACTACAATATGGAGGTTTCTTCCTACAGAGACAGAAAGTCAAGGCTGGAGATAGTGCAATGTACACTGTCATCTTGCAGGTTCATAAGCAGAGACCAGACATCAAAAACTTCCATAAACTCCCATGCATTTTTGTTCCACCTAAAGAGCCAACACCAAGTGGTGGCTGCAGTCCTGCCCAGGGGTCTGCCCTGCTCCTCCTCTGGCAAGCTTTCTCATTCAGGGCTCTGGATAGATGTGGAGGTCAACAAAGTTGACAAGAGTCTTTTGGCTGACTTCTGTGGGTCTGTTTGTTTGGGAATGGGTGTTGATGCTCTGCATGTGCTTTATTGCCTTGCTGTAAGGTCAGTTCAATATCTCTCATGTGCTGGCTGGGCCACTGCCAAAAAGTAATGTAGCAAGACAAGGACAATGCTGAGATGAAGAGAAGTGGATGAGCTCAGTGCTCTCAATGTTAATTATCAGGCGTGATTGGCCTTACTAAAAACTTCCCAGGCCTTGAGCAACATTTTCTCACTTGCTTTTTATCATGATGGTGATGGAGAAATGAATGGTATCTATCAGGGCCCAACTCCTCAGAGGGATGTAAGTGCACAAGATGATAACTTCCATACTAAAATTACCTTGTGATGTGCACAAGAGTTTGGGAAGTGTGGTGCCTTTTATTTGACCTTATCTCTGCTCCTGTGCAAAGTGAGCTCTGCAAGAGCCAAGTCACACAGGAGCAGCCACCAGGTGCCTCAACCTGGCTGTGTAGCTGGGTTGGGCTGAACAGCACTTATGGGGCTAAAGAACTAATTGTGTGTGCCAGAAACTGGGACTTTTCCCATTTTGTTTAGATTGCTTCATTTTACTGAGGCAACCCTGTAAGAGATCCACTGGTCTATTGGAAGGGAAAGTCAGAAGTTCATTGGCACCTGCCCCATGCACTTCTAAGTGCACACTGTGACAGTAAACCTGACCTGGTCCTTCCTGGCCGTGCACTCAGAAGCTGCCAGGCTGTTTTCCTTGCACTGCACCTGCAGGAATGGGATTCACGTCCTCCATGGAGGTGGCTGGTTAGATCGTGCTGTTGGTGCAAGACAAGTCATCAGTTTGACAGAGATGTGATTTTCTTTCTCTTTCTTATTCCAGCAAGCCCAGTGATGTGCTTTTTTGGAGCAGCAGTCCGTCCTGTTCTCATCTTATCACTTTTTACCTCTGAAGCTGGATACACCCCTCTGCAGTGGGGCCCGTTCCATGTATCTTCAGTGCATCCTGGCAATGAAGCTGACAGCCCAAACAGATCTCTAGAAGATAGTGAGGTTTCTTTAAGTCAGTACCTACTGTGCCAGCAAAGCCCTGAGCTCACCATCCCAGACAATATATAACAGTAACACTCTTAACTTATAAAAGCTGGGCCTGCTCAGTCAAGGCTTTGGCTTGAGAGAATTGTCTCAACTGGGCAATCCTTAAATAGGAAAACAGGAACCTTCCTGGGTCAGTCTCCAAGCAGAAGAAAGCTTTTGGGGACCCAGTACAGAAATTAAGCTGAGTCAGCATTTTGGAAAAGACTGAAAAATCTTTCAGGGGAACAAGGAGGAAAAAATTCCCCTGAGAGATGAAAAATTTTAAACACCAAACCTCAGGATTTTGTTCTGTAGCAAGGTCTGTGGCACCCTGCTAACAGAAAAGGACCTTCAAACACCCCAGAGGCATGAAACCCCTGCAAGGTGATGAAAGACCCAGTCACAAATCACAGTGTTTCACAGCTCCTGTGTTCGTAGCTGAGGACTTGCATCAGGCTGGGCTATTCTTTCCCAAGCAGCCATGCTATGACCCATCTTCAGGGCCAGCCTACTCCAGAGTATCTCTGCTCACATGACTGCCCTGACCAGAGCACTGGGGACATGGGTGGGACAGGGAGATGATCGCGGTGTGCAGTGGGATCGAGAGGTTTTGGAGACAGCAGCGATTCTGGAGGGGGAGCTGGGACCACTAGAGGGAAGCATGAAGCCGCTCACACTAATGGCTTCAGAGGATGGAGATGGAGAGCCTGAGAACTGTCAACAAAAGAAAAGGAGCTGCAGGTATGGGGACAGAAAGACTGATCTCCTAGGGTGCTGCTGCTTTGTGAGCTACCTCTCATATGGCCTGGGCAGGTCTGGCTGAGCAGGAAGGAGTGCAAATGCAATCAGCTATCTCTGAATTGTCCAAGTCCTTCTTGGTTCCCCAGAAGGAGACACTGGGATCTCACCATGGCCTGGAGGCTCCCTGGGAGCAACGATGTGTTTCTCTGCTTTAGCATGTAATTAAACACACGTTTAGCACATAATTAATATGGGGCAAACCTCATGGGGGCATTCCCGGCTGAGGGCTGCTCCCTGGCGTTATAAAGAGGGTGAGCTGTGAGGCTTAGCCAAGCCTGAACGGGCCAGCTTGGTGTCCAAGGATGGAGAACAGCAAAGAACCAATTCCCCTGTCCTTGTCCCAGAGCCTTTCCCAAGCTGGAGCCAAGGGTCCTGGCAAGAAAGGTCACCTCCTTGGGGTGGGGGAAGGGGAAGGGGACACAGATACCTTGAGGGATGACTGCTCTCATACACTGAGTCCCCAGTCAGGTTTTGGTGCATATTTGGGTACACAGCACAACAACCTGCCAAGCTTTCCACTCACTGTCCCCAGGGATGCGACTGTCCTCCAGGCTGAAGGTGCTAAACCAAGGCGGTTATTCCCCTACTTTCATTTTTGGTCCAGCATAGTTCCCAGTGCCCACTCAGGCCCTCATCTCAGCTACACTGGCTACCTGTCAGGGTGGAGGCTTCCCCCCAGCATCTCTGGCCATGCACCCAGCAGTGTGCAGCTGGGCTAGCAAGTCTCTTTTCCTATCTAGTTTTATATTTTCAGGAAGAAACATCCTCTTCCCAAGCCCATGAAGGTGCTGTGCAGTTAACCTTTAGCAATTCATTTACCTTTGAATATGTTTCTTCCTAAACCACCCAGAGCCCACACCACCTCCATCTCCCCATCCCTCAGTTTCAGCTGATGACAAGAGGAAAGAGCATTTGACGAATGGGGAACTGAGGCACACTGGACAGCCCTGAGATAGATAGACCCCAGAATACCCCCCTCATCTGCCCCCTAATCCTGGGTGATTTCTAGAAGGGAGTCATCTCACCCAGCCATACCTGGCTTAGGGAGGGATAAATGACTTTTAGCCTGTCAGCCTGCTGGGGGTGCCACCAGGCACCTGGATGATGGGACCAGGACTCCCCCAGTCCCCCAAAAGGCCATTTTGGCATTCAGAGGTCAGGTCAGTGGAAAAAAATAGACGCTGTAGGGTAATGCATGTGAGCTTTGGTGGAGTGAATCCTCCCACCCGGAGCAGAGAGGTTGGGAATGGGGCTCATGGCAGGAACCCATTTTGTTCAGGTCTCACAGGGTGTGTGACTGGTAGCTCGAAGGTATTTCATACCTCTTCTGCAAAAGTGCTGAAATTGGAAGTTTTGATACCTGTTTCCGCCTTTCTCACTGGTGTGTTCTTCCTGGAGAAGGCGCTTTCACCATCTCCACAACAGAAGAGACCCAGGGCATGAGCTTTCTGATCTGGGAGGGCTGTCCTGGATGTCCTCTGGGGCAGTTTCTTCCTGTGTGGAGCAGAGGCAGATGTGGGGGAGTGTGAAAGCCTGACGTTAGCTGAGATACCAGATGCCCAGTGGCTGGGGTCTAGGACACCCCACACCTGTGCGGTGCTAGAAAGCCTACACAGACACTGAGGACAGGAAAAGCCATCCTGGCTGAAGGGAACAGGACACCGGAGCTAGCGATGCTCCAGTGGGCTGTGTCCAGGGACTCCATCTCATGGGCTCCATCTCATTTGGCTCCAGGAGGCCTGCTCTCCATTGGGTTTCCACCATACAGCTTGGGAACAAGACGATTTGCCCAGGGTCTGCAGCTGACAAAACCTTGGCATCAAACATCCAGAAATCAGCTCTTCACAAACAGATGACTGAAAAGGTCTGAATCTCCACAGCCTTAACCTGACCCAGCCCCAAATCCTCTATATAAATGCAAGAATGCATGCTTTTAACTAGTCCTGCCTCTGCGTCTGCTCCCAGCCATCTCATGGGCCAGATTATCCTCTGAAGGGTCTCCAGTCTCCCTGGAAGTCCAGAATAACAACATGGCAATGGCATAGACAGGAACCAGAGCCAGGAATTGAAGCCACTGAACACTTGCCTGGAGATGCCTGCAAAGCAGTCATCTATCATTTGAACAACTGAACAGGTCTAGACTAGAGCAGAGAGAGAGAGCAACATGGGTCTGGTCAGGAACAAATCACTACGTTATGGTAAACCCTTCATGGAGCTGTGAGAATCCCATAAGTGATGCCTTTGCTGGGAATACCCTTATCAAGGTGCTTGGAGAAAGAAATTCCCCTTCCCTCATTGCAAAAGTGTGTGGCAAAGGGTGTGAGACTCCACTTCCCTGATCCAGCAGAGCTGGAAGAAGAGGAGGTGACTAATGCTATAGGGCAAAGTTGCAGCAGTGCTTCTTTCTGTGGGCACAGGCATCACAGTATGCCTGGCTGCAGCTCTTCCATTTGTTAAGTCTTCCCTTGCTTCCAGTCTTTAGACATCTCATTTTTTCTGGAAAACTCCTTGCTAGGAGACTATTTCAGATCCTGTTTGAACCATAGCCCATGAACTGTTCTCTCTCCACTTGCTGGCTGAAAAAACGGGGGTCTGAGGCCATGCGCCTGAATCTGTTCATGGGAATGCCTTGAGGCATTGTGTGTTGATACACTCACTGCAGACCACAGTCTAGGGTTTCTTAATCGTACTAAATCACAAAAAAATGACAACACGCTCCATCTGTGAGTGAACAGAGACATTTTTATGCGCTGACTGAGCCAGAGCAGAGGAACATCTCACACTGCATATGACGAAGGAGCCTGCAACAAGGGTTTGGGGATGACCCCTCTGACTTCTTCCCAACTATAATAAGAGACTGAGGATGTGGGATTGCTCCTTGCGGATGTCCTGGGCTGTGCTGGTGCTCCCTGGATCTGCTGGGATTTGATACCTGTGCAGAGCATCACAGCACAGCTGAAGCATGGGCTGCCTGTCTCTGGGTGAGGCTGTGTGCTCTGTGGGCTGTCACCATATCTGGGTAGTGATGGGGGGGACATATCTTAGCTTTGCCCATGGCTCCTCTGAGTCTGCAAACCCAGAGCCAGTTCTGCTCTAGAGATGTTTTACTACCCTTTGCCCAAGAATATGCTGTTCTCATGGATTTGCAAGTGGAGGCCACACCAGCATCGATCAGGACTGCTCATCCAAGTAACCACAACAGGATTCTGGAGTAAACTACAGATAAACACTGCTGCTCAGCTTCCTGCCTTTAGTTGAGGCTTTTCACTGAGCAGTAGCCGCTGTGCTCATCACTCAGCAGAACTGCTTTTCTGGCTGTGATCCTGCTCAGAGGGTCTCTTCATTTAGGGGAGACAGGATGGACAGTAGTGTGCTGGCTTACACACAGCTTGTTGCAGAAGCACCTCTTATGTAGGATACTTGCACAACACAGGAATGCTTTGGTGTGCAATTTACTTACTTGGCCCCATTGTAGCAAAGCGGTTAGTCTTGCACAGTGCAGTAGCTCTGCCCCATCCCTGCTGAACACCACTGCACATCATACGGTGACACTTCCAGCCTTCACAGCACGGACATGCTAAACACAGGAGGTGGAGAGAATCCAAAACAGCAAAAATCCAACATAATGAGGTTTTTCAAACAAAAAAAAAAAAAAGCCAAAGGTGATTGCTGCTTCTAATTGGACATGCCCTGATATCAGGGCGATGGAGGTGAGATAAAGGCTTCGGGTCAGGAGCAGCAGATTGAGTGTGCTCCCTGCGTCCCCTCCCTGACTCTGTAGGGTAGCAGAGCCAGGCAAGTGCATCATCCAGGCTGCACTGCAGGGGAACAAATCTCTCAGAGCCCTAAATCCTTTCCCAAGGAAAGTGAGATTGGTAGGAAAATCCCAGCAGATACACTACCAGTTGTATTTTTCCCACATTAACCTGACCCATTGCTCCTGAGGAAACTGATACTTTCAAAGTCTGGAGTGGGAGGAAGAATAAGAGAGAGTTACTCAGTTGTCGGCTCTGCCTCTGGCTCTTGATACCACCCCGGGCATGTGTCCTGCCAGCTCTGTGCCACAGCATAGTAGAGATGAGCCTGTAAACCTTCCTTGCCTCCCAGGAACAGAGGATCAATTCATGAGCATTGGGAGAGCTTTGAAACTGCAGATAGGAGGCTGTGAGAGAGGAAGATGCTGCAACTTTTGGGCTCTGAAATTCAAAGTAAAGTTCCTTTGCATTTCTCCCATAGCATGCCAGGCTGAAGCACCAGGGAGGAGGGCAGCCTAAGCTGCACAGAGGTGCTGCTCTGCAGCTGGGACCCCTCTCCAGTCAGGGACTGGAGTTTGGCCTGGAAGAGCTTGCCAGATCTGAACCAGCTGGGCAGGAGCTGCGGCTGCCAGCAGGACTGGTGCAGTCTGAGCAGTCCCACGTGAGGCAGCCATCGCCATGTGCTTCCACTGCCCTCTCGAGAGATCTCAAGCTGCTGGTGGGACAGCATGTCCACCCTGGTCAGCAGGGTAAAAAACAGGACTGGAGGAGCTCGGATCCCGTAGCTTCCCCCAGAATATCCATCATGCTCCAGCCTTCCCTCCTGCACTCCCCAGGTCTTCTGGGAACCCCTTAGCAATCATAGCAGGTTTTCAGCATTCCCAAATGTTCCCCATGCTGCAGCCTGGGTCAGGGATCTGTCAGCCTCAAGCAGGAATTTATGGCTCTGTACAAATTAAATTCTTAATGAAATTGGCCATAACACTGGATGGGTTTGCCTTACACTCAGTACCAGGTCTGTATCTCCCCTTCCAAGTCTCTGCGAAGTGCAGGAAGGACTCTGACTCAGCCAGATAGGCTGGGGTTACTCTGCCAGCCACAGGAGAGCTGCTGCTGGTGATGCTTCCCCAGCAAATCTCTGCCTCGGTATGGTCCTGCTGGTCCTGCTCAGGCTCCAATGGTCTCTGAGCATGGGAAAATGCAAGCAGTAGGGAATAAAGCTGGGCTGGCTGATGCCTGGGCACTGCAGCATGAGCCCTTTTGAATGGCCTTATCAATTATTCACACAGCTCAAAGGCTCAGCGGGTCCGCCTGCAGCTCTCTCCCCTCACCTCCCCTCGCTCTCCAAGCTCTCTGACATAATATGATTAGCTGGCTTTTTCACACCAGAGCTGATTTCAGAAGATGTCTCAGGAAGACACCTGAGGCACGCAGCATGCCCACAGGCTGGGAAGGAGCTGGAGCAAGCTGTGCTGTAAGCCACAGCTCAACTTGTTGGCCGATCTGCAGGGCAGAGTTATGGGACCCTTTGCTAGCAAAGGCTCTGCTCCTTGCTGGGAGGCAGTAGGGCTGGGAAAGGGCCAGGGTCTTTCCCGGAGACATCTGCCCTGCTTTGAAATCATGAGTAACTGCAGGCTGAGACCAGGGAAGGATCCAACCCCTATCCTTGTAGCATGGCCTCTCTGGAGCAGGGCTGCTCTCACAAAGCCTTGGTTGCAGTGAAGAACTGGTGGATGAACTGTGCCACGAATGCTCCTGCAAAGTGCTGTCCTGGCAGCAGAGCAGGATCAGTGCCTGTGGGGGTGCAGGGCAGTGGCTTCAGATGCACCCGACCCCTTCTGCCCCCTTGCCCTGTTACTTGCTCAGCCTAGGTGAGACCTGTCTCCTATCTGGGATGTGGGGACGGGGAGTTTCAATTTCTCCTGTCATGAAGAAGTGTCATACAATGGCTGTGCCACCAAGGCATTGAGAATGGAGTGTATTATTCATTTCCCTCTTTGCATGTATCATACACAGACCTCTGCATTGCATGTGTGTGTGTATTTTGTGCCGCTGAGGGTGGCACCACCTTTGCGTGGCTGCGTTTTGTGTCCCTGCACTGGCAGCAGACAGGGAGGATTGCCATTAGCTCAGACATGGGGGTGTGTGTTATTGATGGAGGAGCCCAAAAGGTGTCTTCCTGCTGGTGCAATGGCCGTGGTTTGACGTGATTGAGGAGCGGTGGTTCCCCAGCAGATGGGCTGGGGGGGATCGAGAGATGTGGGGGGTGAGGAGCTGGGGTGCCAAAATGATCAGGGCCCTTCTTGAGTCTGCACTAGGCATTTGCCTTCTACCTCCCTGGAAATCAGGTTTCCATGTGTGAAAGGGGATAATGAGGAGCCAGCAGACACAGTGAGGCTGTGAGTTTAATTGATGTGTGGCAAATCCGTTCACCCAAGTCAGCCATGTGCAAGCTGGGATGCTCCCAGCCACGCCAGCCTTGCTCCGGGAGACGGGCCTTGCTTGCCAGTCTCTGGGCACGCATCTCCAGACTCCATCCCTTGCTCTGCCAGCCTCCTTGACACAGCAGAAGTCTCTGGTTGCAATGTTCATAGCACCCTTGCCAGTACTGGGGCAAGACAGAGGAAGAGGTTTTATTTTTGGCTGTGGTGAGAAGGGTGAGAAGGGAGAAAAACTGTGATATGAGGAGGGCCACGTCAACGGGAGATAAGTCTGGGCATCCGCCCCAGTTGGCTGGTGCTCTGACCCCGCTGCAAGAGGCTGGTGGCTTCTCACGAGTGGAGGTCCTGCCAGCGGGCTCTCCCCTTCCCCTCTCCAATGTCTGTCTGATCTTGGCCACATGCACACGGGTCAGTGCTAACCAGAAAGGCTCTGGAGAGGGAGGAGGTTTATCCCCTGCACAGGATTTAACCTCCAAGATGAGGCACTGGGGAGGCCCTTGAGGGGAGTGAGCAAGGCAGGGGGATGGGAGAGGAACTGGCACACGCCATCCCTGGGACACTCGTCCTCCTGGCAAAGGGGTAGGGGGTACGGGAAGAGGTATTTCAACTAGATCGGGATGGACAGTGGGGCGGGTGATGTTGCTCCCTGCTGCTGGGATAGAGCTGTAGAGAAAAGGGGTGTTTGCTGCCAGGAGCTGGGCAAGAGCTGCCTGCTCTCTGCCTGCGGCCCATTCGGACAGCGCTGCCCCAGGTCACCGACGCCCTGGCGGGAGCAGGACCCTGCTGCAGAGGTGCCGGTGCTTTGGCAAGAGCTCCGACCTGAGCTGGCTGCTCATTTGTAACGGGCTCCGCGTTCACGCTGTGGTCTCCGTCTATGAGCACTCAGCTGCCTTGTCATCAGCCAATTCGATCCATCAGCTTCTTGACAGGCTCGGAGAATAAAAATAACCACCCATTTCTAAGTGCCTATTATGGCACTTTGAAAAATGCCTCCGCAGGCGAGCCTGAATTATTCCCAAAGTACTCATTTTTTAAAAACGTTATTTTAATGTAATAAATTATTTGTACTGAAGAGTAAAAGATTATCCGTGTACCCTGTAGCTCTCTGCACAGCAAGGGGCACGGGCCTGTGCCTGCCACGGGGAGGGTAGTGCAGTGAGCTCTGGGGCTGTGGGGAGCAGAGGAACCATCTCAGTCACCCAAGAACAACCACTGATGGTCACTGTGCTGTGGGGAAACACCAGTGGAAGACCTGCGGAGCTGCCATTGCTGCTTAAAAAAGCCCACGTAACCCAGGGGACCTCGATATGGCCCAGCACAACACAGCATCCTCTGGGTGAGGAAGGACAGCCTTGGCTGCCCTGCACAGCCCAGCTCCATGGGATGGCAACCAGCCATGGACCAGCCAGCTCATCGGTCCCAGCAGGAGTAGGGTTTTGATGTTGCTGTGGCTGGTCTGGGGTGGGCAGCTCCCAAATGCCACTGCAGCACCCACCCTGGAGCTTGGGAGGTGCTCAGGAGCCCTCTCAGCAAGGCTACCCATTTCACGGGAGCATCATGGCATGGGGATGCTCAAATGCCCGCACACCCCACCATGCCTCCATGTGTCGGGCTGGGCTTGCCCGAGTGAGCACGCACACACAAAATAAAGAAATACCTGGCCTGGGCTTGCTCTGGGTGCAGGCGCTTGCTCAACCAGGCAGGGATGGGATGGGATCCTTGCACAGGCCAGCTTGGGCAACAGGGCACTGCACAGCCCAAGCCAAACTGCAACGAGCAGCTGGTCAGGCTTAGCAGAGGGAAGGGTCTCTCCTTGCAGAGAAGCTCAGGTTGATAGGCTGAGGGAACCGGGAATCCCTCATCTCCCAGCAACCAGCCACCTGGGAGCACCATGCCTTCTCCTCCCGCAGGTATCCTCATCTGCACACAGCCGGCGATGGCCTCACCCACGCTGTCTTGCAGCCACAAACAGCACCTGCTTGAGGATGCCACAGTGACCTACTCCCTGGAGCAGAAGTGCTCCGAAAAGACCTGTGGGTTTTTTTAGCATGATATTTTCAACATCTTTGGGGATTTTTTTCCTGTAGTACTCCATGATATTTTTAATACTTTTTTTCTTAATTCTGCTTTGGTTTAAGCTAAATCCCAAAATACTTGTTCTTCTCAGCCTTGTCTTGGTGAAAAAAAAGAGGATGAAACCTTATTTTGGCTGAACGTTCTGGGTGAGTCAAAAAAATGATGGTTTTTTTTGTTAAAGAGCGATTTGTAAAATATGGATTAAAAGAGGAGGAAGGCTCCAGCTCATATTTCAAACAACTTCTCTGGGAAGCCATCCCCCCCAGAACTGGCTACTGGACTGCTAGAGAGCATGGGAAACCATCACTGCTGAAGATGTGGGGACATGGGGTAAGGGGGAGGCTGTGACTGCAGCTTCAGCCATGCCTCAGGGGAAAATGCTGGTGTTCACTGCAGGGAAGGAGACCCTGGCAGAGGAGCCTGATGCCCAGCTCTGCCTCCAAGAGGGACCAGCGCGGTGTGGGGAGCATGCACTGCCAGCCCTCTGGGTTGCCCCAGCTCTGCACTATTCCCATGCCTCTCTCTCTCTTGTGCACGGAGCCGTGTGGGCTCTGGAGCCGCTCTCCGACAGTGCTTCCGCAGCAGGGGCTGGAGCCCATCACGTCCCAGGGCTCTCCTCCCTGCCAGACCTCCCCTCCCCAAGTGGCTTGATTATAGGGTAGCCATTCAAATCATTTTAATGAGCTCAGCCTGCTGCTGTGAGGCACCAGTAACTATGGCAACTTCATTCAAAGGTGGCGTGCGTGGTGGCTGTGTCAGAAATTGTGTTTCAGGGAGCTGATTGGAGGAGACGGGCGAAGGTGGGAGTCCTTTGGGAATTTGGGCTTGTTTGCACGAGGGGTTTCATTTAAAGCGGTGACAGGTGGCACTCCCGGGGGGCAGAGGTCCAAAGCAGACAAGTCCCCTTTGGTCCAGGGATCCACTACCCACAGTCCCAGGAGACCCGGGGGCCCTACACCATGGCAGAGCACGCTGCGGTGATGGTGGGCTCTCCTCTCCATCACTGTCCCAGCCAGCGTCTTGCAGGCATTAGCAAATTGGTCTTGAATCCTAGCAAAGAGCTTGGCCCTTGCTTTCTTCTGACACCCAGGGAAAACAAGTTGTCACTCCAGGCTGGTGGTAGAGCATTGCCAGACTGAGAGCAGGATCAGGCCCACGGTCCCACCTGAGGCAATGCAGCTGAACCCTGCGCTGTGCTACTCACTTTTTGCCACCCCAGCCATGCTGCTCATCTTGCTTATACCTAGGGCAGTCTTAAGGCACTCACAGAAATTACAGGGTCTGCTTTATATTAGCACCATAGAGAGCCAGGGCAGACATATTTTCCTTGTAAATCACTGCCATCCCACTCTGGGCTGACTTACACAGGGCACTGGATTCACAGAGGAAATAATTCTTATGTTTCGGTGCCACCGGCAACCATAAAACCTCTGTCCAGCTGCCACAAACCTCTGCGGTCACATAGTTTATGCAGGTAACATAAACAGGGCACGGGCATGGGCTGCATCACTGCCCAGCAGGTTAAATTGTGGGCCTAACCCCTGCATGGTTTTGCCTGGATCCAGGCGGCATCCTCCCACAGCGCAGCTTGCAGGAGGCTCTTTCCCCATGGGAAGCATGGGTGAGGCCACCTTGTTTTGGGGGAAAGAGCTGCTGGGATGCACGGTGTGCTTGGGGAAGGGCACTACGTCCCCTTGGTACCTAGATTGCTGAGCTCTCATCTGTCTGCTGGTGCGGTGGCCTGGGTAGCCCTTCCCAGGCAAGCCCCTGGCACTTGCTCAAGGTGGCTTTAAACTCCTTCCTTTGGGTAGCGTCTATCTGCACTCTGCCGCTCTACGGTGTGAGAAGATGCCACAGAAGATAGATCATCGCAGATCAAAGCTCAACAAACGTCACACCAGCTAGTCCCATCAACGGCATTGCACAGAGCTTGTCACAGAGTTTTGCTTGCTTGTATCAATGTCCTAATTTCCCTCTCAGTCTCTTTGGTGTAAACAAATCCTACAGAAACCAGAGCTTTTCTATAGACTCCACTTTCAATACGCCATTACATGCCCGCCGAGAATAAGGGTGGTGAAGTTACTCCAGACTGACACGTGTGTATCTTGGATCAGTGTCTGCTCCCAGCTGAATTTCTCAAGTTAAGTCTCAGTGAGGTGTGCGGATTTTTTTAAGCACCTCCTGGATTGCATCAGCAATAAATTTATGTTTATAGGTTCGGTAGCTGAAGCTTGTTTTTAGGGGAAATGTGAATGAATAGAGAACCACGCTGGGTGGAAAGGTGGGGATTTCAAGGGTCACAGGTTGCAGCAAAGAAAACTCTCCCTGTGGACATGGCACCCTGAAGGCTGCTCAGCCTCAGATTTGTAGAAATAAAGAAAAAGATAAATGTTCTCAACACATCTCTGAATCTGAAAAAAAAGTTTCCCACTCAGGCTGAAGCTGTTCCTGACTGTCTCCTTGCCCATTTTAATTAATCCAGCTAGGATCAGAGTTACTGGGAACACAGCATAGGAGAGGCACATAGACAAGAAGTCAGGATGGAAGCACGGTAGGAATTTTTGGATGAATTGCAGTTTTTTCCACAGGAAAATGCTGATTTTCTCAAAACTGACATTTATGTTAAGAGAGGGTCGGTTTTGATTAATTTATTGAGTCAGAAAAAAATTTGGAAGAAATTCTGAATTTATCAAAATGAAGTGTTTTGACATTCTTAAAGGAGAAAAAAATAATCTATTTTCCAGTTCAGATGACCTCTTGTTTTGAAATTTAAGCTAATTATAATTAAACGTTTCAAAAAGATGCATACTTTGAAATCAGACTTGGAAGGGAGATTCAGCTCATGAATGTCTTTAAGATTTTGACTTTTCAGGATAAGCTACGGTGGAACCCTCTGTGAAATCTGAGAGTTCAGCACTTCCCTCACCTTGACTTAGGATGACACATGAGAAAACTCAGCCTCGTCCTGTGAGCTGGCGTCGTCTCTCAGCCAACAGTGCAAAAGCTTTTCCTCTTTCCAGGTTCACAGCAGATGGCCCAGAACAGTTGAATCGTGACGACTGCAGCTGACAGTGATGGGCAAACAGCTCTGATGGCACTCGTGGGACACACAGCTCCCAAAAAGATGACTTTTCAGATGATCCTGTTGGCTGCTGACCCCATCCCGAGCAGACCCTGCTTTGCAGAATGGAAGGAGACCACCCCTCTCCATCGCACGCAAGGTGCAGCCTCACCCAAAGAGCCAACTGCAGTTGATGGTCCAGGGATTTGGACAGCTGAAGTTAGCTCCCAGCTTCAACACAGAAGATCATAAAACAGTTGTTTGAAGCTCAAAATCCCAAAATATCGGGTACCGAGATCCCACTGGCACCTGCCGGGAGTGAGATGCTCCCCTGTGCTGCTGGCTCTTCGGTTTCCACCTGTGAGTGGCTGGTGCGCAGTGGCACAACAACAGCCCCACTCATTGCATCTTGTCCCTTGGGCAATGGACAGACTGTGAACCTGAAGTCCTAAGGTGGTGTGAGGGTGTCTCTAGCTGAAGACTTCATATGAAAACTTTAGCAGCTTTTTTCGGGGCTGCACAGATCCAGGCTTCTCCCCTCAGTCCCAGGCTGATGGCCAGGAGCCAGGCAGCCCTCACAGTCTGAGAATTGGGAGAGTCGATGGGCAACAGATCTGTGCACAGCCTGGCTTGGCCGTGTCGGCGGAGGATGGTCCATGCTCTTCTCCTGGCACGCAGCAGCTCCAGGCGAGCAGCAGGACGGGTGGGAGCTTCCAGCTTCCCTGCTCTGTTCCAGACTGGGAAGAGCTGCTGAGCACACATGGCCTCTGGGCTCTATAATCTCTAGCCACAAAGCTCTCCTCTAAATTGCATTTGTGCTCATTGGAAGTGATTACATTTTCCTGGAAGGATTTGACCCTCTGGCTGCTGACTGTGATGGCAGCGCTCCTTCTCTGAACGGCTGCTGGCTGGAGGCTCGGCGGAGCGACAGCCAGCAGGAGCTGGGAGCTCTCTGCCTTCCCATCCTTGGAAGCAGCTGTGGAGGCTCCTGGCTTGCAGGAGGGTCAGATGGGCAGAGCAGTACTCCAGTGCAGAGGAGGAGGTGTTTAACCCCCAAGAGAAAGCGTGCAGGGGAAGAGGGTGGAGGGCAAGGAGGAAGAGTGGTGCAGATAGTCTGCACCGGCTGCCTCGCCAGCCTGAGATAAAAACCAGACAGGATGGAGAATGTGACACCGTCTTGCATTAGGCATTTATGCAACATTAGTGCTGCGGGACCAGCCAAGGTTCAGGGGTTTGCAGGCTTGCTCAGAGCCAGGAAGGCTTCTCTGGACTTGCCTGGGAAGTGGGTGGGTGCTGAGCTATGAGAGAGTTCTCCAGTGCTTCATGCCAAGCAGACTTACTGCTTGGCTTGGCGGCCTGGCAAAAGGGCTGTAACCAGCACCTTCTCAGGGAGTGAGTTTTGTCTCTCCAGCCCCACAGAAATCCTGGGAATGTCTCAGCAGTTCAGATGGCAAAAACATCTCGTTAACTTTGCAGAGCCCAGGAGCAGGAGAGAAACTCACCTCTTCTCTTTGTTTCGTGGATCCAGGTCCCTGGGTAGCTCTGAGGGAGGAGTTCCCCAGGGCGCTAGTGGCCGTGATGTACGCAGCTGTGAGGTGCACAGCTGGAGACCAGACAGATGTTATTCTGGGTCTTGGGACTTAGGTCTGATTAGCTCGGAGCAACGGAGGTTACTCTTAGCTCCAAAACCTGTTGCTGTGTCACTTCTATTATTGCCCCCTTGATATCTGGGTATTTCTCTGCACTTATTTATAAGAGCATAAAAAAAGTTACGGATGGCTCAAGCTGCTGGCATCTGTCTGCATTGCTTCTTCCTGACCACACTGCCCTGTCCCATGGAGGGAGATGGAGCACAGTCCGGAGGCTGCATCCCTCAAAGTGCCCTTCCCTTCAGGAAGTGTCCATGGTGGACATGACCACACAAGAATGAAGAGGAGAGGAAAGTAAAATGTCTCTTCTTGTCTCTCAGGTAGGCAAAATTAACACTGGGCCATGGAAAGCACTGTAACATTTTTATGAAAGACACAGTTTGTGGACAATGACTCTGCCCATGTTTCCTGGACAGAGAAAACGTGACAAATCATGAAGTTAAAACCATACAAAGTGCAGAAAGCTCATAGTTGTCTCTTTCACATATGGGTGAGACAGATTCAGCCAGATTCAGTAAAGCTTATCTGTCAGAACATCCCCAGGGTCCCAGTGCTGATGCCTCCATAAGCAATAATATGCTGCCTAGTACCAAGAACAATCAGAAATGATCAGGGGTCCCTGGTACATGTCATCCACCAAAACACTGAAACAAACCAGTTTAACAGCAGCAACACCAACTTGTACAGATGTATGAGCGGAGTGAAGCTTTCAGCAACAGCCTAGCTCTGGTGCTGTCTTGAAGGAGGGCAGAAAACTCATTTTCAAATGCCCTGGCAGAAATCAATTTATAGGTTTTGAAGAGAGAGAAACAGTCTTTAGATGAAGTCCTGGCCTCAGACCTCTCTAAAGAGCAGAGGGACAGAGCCTTAATAATTGCAGCAGTCCCTAGGGTTTTCAAAGCCATGATTTCCCTCTCACCTAGACAGAGTTGGGGCAAGATGCAGTTGTTTCCTTGCAAACTCTCATCCGTATTGCTTCGTCACCCAGTCTGCCCTTGGCCATGGGAGAACTCATCTTCACAGCATGTGCTGACTGCATCAATATGTACTGATGAAACAAGATATTCAGTCCTAAACCCCACGTCTCTATCTGAGTAGTTCCTGCCATAAATTCACAGGTCTTTCTGTATAACTGGTTTAGAGATTTAATTCTTGCTGTTCTGATCCCGCCAGACTGGGAGGAGTCTGTACCACCCTGCAGCTCCTGTAACACCATTGGGAAAAAACCTGCTTCAAGGAATACCACCATCCAAAGACCTTCTCCCCATGCTTCATCCCCCGTATAGCTGGACACGCGCCCCTGGACATGCAGGCTAATCCCCTGCCAGAGAGTCCCATGTGCTGAGCCAGGACAAAGAGGAGAACCAGATGTGATGGCTGGATGCTGCTGTGATCCTCCTCTGCCACTGAAGTCCAGAGGACAGAGGCAACCCCTGCCAGCCATCCTAATAGCCGTGTGGGAGCCTGCATGTGGGGAGCCTCCAGCCCGACGTGAGGCTGCTGCCCTCTGCCTTCATCTCCAGCAGGGACAGGCAGCTCCTGGCAGGTGCTCTCCGTGGGTCCTGGGAGCAAGCTGCCGGGGAGCGGGAGGGCTGTAATTACAGAGATAACTCACACCATGTCACCCAACAATGATACATGAAAATGCTACATAAACCCGTCTATCTGGTGCTCTCAATTTATCTTTCTGCCTCTATTTATTTCTTCCTCCAGCCTATCGCTTGGTACTGTGCAGGAGCTGGAAATGCCAGCTGCTGAAAATGCAATTTGTTTTGATTCACCAACATCTCCCAAAATATCTCTGTGACCTCTTGAATCTTTTTGCAATGAATTATGATAATGATGATTTTTATTTATATTAACAAACTGCAGTAGCTCAGCATGGCCAGCAAATATACAAAAAACCCTCAACAAAATATACATACATTACTTTTTTTTTTTAAATAACGAGGCCTTAAAACAGTATCAAACAGGGATGGCTTTCCTCTCTTCTCCTTTTCTAAAAGGCATCAGTACCAAATTTCTACCCTAATTATAACAATGCTTCTCCTAATGAAAGAATTCATTTGCCTTCTCTAATCAGCTGGCTGGCTTCGGAAATTACAGCTGATCAGTGTGGAGGAGGGGCTGCAATAAAGGTTTGGAGGAGGCAACTCACAGTTTCCGAGGTACCTTAGAAATTAGGAAGCCACATCCAGAGGAGGTGTAAATTGATGATGCTGCTGAGAACCACATGGCAATGCTGGTCTGTGTCTCTCTGGGGAATCTGGCTCTGAAGTCCTGGAGAGCTTCCTGCCCCTGTGCAGCCCCACTCTGCTTCCAGGAGGGGCAATCGTGAGCTGCATCCAGGGATGAAGAAGAAAAAATGCTGCTAATGAAAAGTGATTTCAAAGCACATTAGACTGTTCTTGTTTCTTTTTTCATGGGGGAAACCAGAGACGCTGAGCTGAAAAGGTGGTTTATCCCAGTCCCTGGAAGGCCACAGGCGGCAGAAGTGCAGGCTCTGGGAAGCCCAGGGGTTTGGGGACATTTCTGCTCAATGTGCAGGGCTGCACAAGCCCCACACCGTCTCCGTGATGGGCTTTGGGGTATTTCTGCTTGGCGTGCAGGGCTGCACAAGAGGTGCACTGGCTCCTTGCTGCAGCGTGGAGGGACTGCAGGCTGTGTGTTGGCACAGCTGCAAATTAGGGACTGAGTTTCTCTCTCTTGGACTGCTTTTGGACAAGAGGCAATGCAGTTTTGGGGGCTATGTGTGGGGTAGGCTTGTCTCCCCCCTCATTAGCTTCTTCTCCATCAGTCCGGTCTCAATGGCACGCTGGGGCTTGTTCTTTGCAGACTGCACCCTGGAGCAGAGGTCTCAGCCCAAGCTGCTGCACGGGGGCCTGGGACAGCTCCCAGCTCTCCCCCTCCTGCTATATGAGCCCCTGCACCCAGCACAGTCCCCATATGCCCAAACAGTCCTTATGCCAAGCTCCATCTGGGTGATTTGTGAGGGCATGGGAGTTACAAACCAGAGGGAGAAGAGGTATAATAATGATCATATAAGTCCTTTAAGACTTTTCAGGACCCCTGGGTGCTAAGCTGCCTGAATAGAAGCTGAGCATGTATCACCATGCCTGAAGGCTTAAAATGGTCAGTGGGCGTTAGCAACATCTCATGTCTAACTCATTCCATCAGTGACTAGTGACAAAAGCCCGCACAACATGATGAAGCCTGTCTCAGGGACATGGTCCAGAGGTTTGAGTGATGCAGTTCTTCACACAGTCCTGGCCTGGACTGACTTTCTGCTGCCAGGCAAGTCACTCATGCTCTGTGTACTTCTGCTGCCCTGACGAAGCTTAGCGCGGTACGAGGCATTAGGATATCTAATATGGACAACCACACCTCGGGTTTCTGTAGGTGCCGTCACAGCAAAGCAGTGTGGAGCCATCTCCTGCACTGTAGGAGACTCAGAATTACCACAGCCAAACAAGCTGTGGTTAGAGGCTCATACTCATGTATAAAGACTTACTCAACAGGAAAAAGCATCAGGCGATGTGGGACCAGTTCCAGGGTATGGATAACTGGGTAGTCATAGGAGAAACCGAAATTTAAGCTCTGCTCTTAGGAAGCCTTGGGAGAGCAGAGAATTTGCAGACTGGTGGTCCAAATGCTCCTGACTGCGAGGCTGACTTTGACTTTGTGTTGGGAGGGATGTGGGCTTAGCTGCATGCACCAACCTCATACTATCAAGCAGCATGACAGAAGGTGCCAGGCTCATGTAGCTTTGTATTGAGAACCCGCCCAGCAGGGTGTCGATTTCAGGAAATGTGGGCTTTCTTGAGCCTTGGGACATGAGGACATGGGGGTTTTTAATGTCCCAGTCACTGCTAATTTTTCCTTTCCAGTCTGCAGTCTGCACTACTCTAGGATGGAGCCAGTGCACGGACAGAGATCTGCTCCTACTTGTGAGGCTGAATGTCTCTAACAGGACCATGGAGGCACCGGCAGGGTCTGAAGGTACCAAGTGAGCTCAGAGATGCAAAGCAGAGTGTTGCTCTCACTTCAGTGAAATCACTGCATCCATGAAGAAAGACCCTACCCTTGCAGGTGCTAAGTACCCTCCTGGCAGTATGCACAGTCCATGATTTATAAGTCAAAAAGCACCTTAAGTTCGGCCATGGCTAGACAGGGTAGGATGTTGCATGCCAACCTCCCATCTCCTCAGCAATCCCTGCAGCACCAATTCTCCATCCTGCTCTGTCCTCTCAAACCATTGCAGTGCTGGGATTTGCAGACTCATTGATGCAAGCCCTTGCCTCATGTTTTCACAAGTTTTTGGGAAGTGCAACAGGAGCAGCTGGAGCAGGAGCTCTGAGAGTGAATGGGTGAGACCCAACAGCTCTGGATCAGCTCTGGACAGGGGTTGAGTCTGGGACGATCAGGTGTTGAATGTGATCACCAGACATTTCTACTAAGAATAGTGCAACTATTTGCTGTATGGTGAAATCGGCAAAAGGGTTTAAGCCCAAAATAAACCCAATATAACTGACAACCAGCACTGCCCCAAAATGCGTGTTTACCCCTGGGTCACTAGCACAGACATAGCATGGATAAGCATAGAAAAGTTCTTTTAAGACACAAGCAAAGGGGCACAATGTACACTGAGGAAAGACAGAGATCAGCCAACAACCCAAGTGTGTGCATGGACACTGCAAGTACACACAGGTATAGTGAGGTTCTCATCTCCTCCTACCTAGCCACAGGTGTTTCCTCCCAGGTGACCCTCCAAGAAGGTGAAGATTTCCTAAATAGGTGGTTCTCCTCATCGACCTGCTTCTGTCTGGGTGTTGCTTGTCATGCCCTAGGCTATATCACATTTTCCTTCAGGTTACACGGTTGCTGAGTAGCAGACCTTGCTATGACTCAGGAGGGCCCTATCCTTTCACACCATCTCCTGTCATTGAGCAGAAAGGGCTCAGTGGTTTGTACTGCACTTTATACCCAGGAGGAAAAATCTGCTCACCATCATATCGGGACCCAGCCATGCCGGAGAGTGACTGGCTGGGATAACCAGAGCCTCACCAGAGCCTACTGACTTTTTTCTAACCAACAGGCACAATAATGTTTTAGTGTTTAAATAAGATTTTATTATCATCATAGTAATGGCAGCACAATGCTGCTGGAAATTGGCCTGCGAGAAGAACGGTCCCAGAGCAGAGTTAGGAAACAGCACCTGTGCGGGTGGCACCGCACGGAAACACTGTCACTTGGCTGTCCCCTCACACCCTGGGAGACACCCGGAGGCTCCACGCATGTCGGGTGGTCCTCACAACACACACCCACGGGTGCTGCACCGCATGCACACCAGCACTCCTGCATACATGTGCGCTTACAAGGACCCATCCCCGGCTGGGCAGACACGCTTGCTCCAGGGGCACACGCAGCCGCACTCCTGGCCCTCCGGTGCCCGCAGGGATGCGGGGCTCCCTGGCTCGGGGTAGCACTGTGCTGGCAGCCAGCAAAGGCGGGGGATGAAGGATGCTCACATGCCGAAGCCGTCAGCGCCATGGGTGCTCATGTGACAGTCGCAGAGTATCTGTTTTCCCTTCAATGGTATAAATGCTCTCTTCAGAACAGCACATTCCCCGCCACCGCTAATGAAAACACATGGTGCATTTATGCAAAAGCTCCTTCTCATTCTTGGTAATGACATTGGTGGTGGCAGCTCCTGTCTCCTCCTGCTGCCTCGCTCCCTCCCAAGCACCCTTGTCATTTCCCTTCCCTTTATCGACAGCCTTTAATGGGATGAGTCTTTCGCCAGCAGAAAGGAGCCAATGTGTTCTCAGCGGCTGTCAAAGGCACTTCGACTGCATAAAGAGCCTCCCATGTGGTCTCACAGTTAAAATATATATACATACAACAGACAAAACTGTCACCAACGTGCCAGAACCATCATTAGCACTTGATCTTCCTAGCACAGAGGACATGCCTCAGCTAGTTATTTTCATCCTAAATCCTTTTTTTCTGTTTTCATTTTATTTTGGGAACTGGGCTAGGGAAGGGTACTTTATTTCCCCTGCACCACATGGAAGGAACAACACAGACCTGGTGGGCATATTATGTTCCCTGTAAGGAGCTGTGGCATCTCTGTGAGATGCTTTTAGAAAGTGTCAGGCAACTTCCCAACCTGCCTACCCCCCCTGCCACACTTTGATGAGCTTTAGATGGGACTAAGCTAGCCGGGAAGTGCAGGAAAGGGAAAAACTACACAGCATCAGGAGGGAGCAATAATACGAGGATGTGCTGAGCAAGGAAAGGAGCTGATTTCTCTGCTAAATCAGCCCACGAGGGCCCTGCAGCACCTGCTGCTGTCGACGAGGAGCTTAGCAGGCAGAACTGGCTGTCTGCTGTTGCCTTAAGTGGAGGGAAGGGTGCCCTTCCTCGGAATCAGTGATAGTTGTTCCCCCCACCTGTCTGCTGCAGATCTGATGCATCTGGGTCTCTCTAGGGTAGTGGAGATTCAATGGATTGATCCTGTCTTGTGTGCTGGGGACACCGTGCAAAATGAGCAAGGCACGTGGTCCAGCCACAGCAGCAGCAGGTTCCTTGTGTCTCTGCAGAACTTCTGCCTGTGACCGGTCTGCTTTCCAGCTGTGCTTATGGTGTCACCCATGTGGACAATGTTGCCCATTTGCACGCGGTATTTGATGCTGGAGAAAGGAGCTGGCTCACCTGGATGTGCTGAGAGGTCTTGTGGCAGGTACTGGTTCCCTGTCTGCAGAAGGGGAGCTCTGCTGGCATCAGCAGCAAGAGGGGGTGGATGTGGGATGCGTGCCAACATAGCGATCCCCTCACTGGTACTTCTGCACCTTCTGCTGTCCAGACCCCAGCCCAAGAGCACCTGCCCAGAGATATATTCCAGTAAATCTGCAGGGAAGATCACATCCACCATCTTCTCCACATAGACATGCCTTGGGAGGGCAATTCCCTGTACATAGCCCCGTGCTTACCAGCATGGACTTTGTCTTCCCCCTGCAAAGCTGATTTTTGCCCAAGCAAATAGCCTGCCAACCAGCTTGTCTAGACACAGAAATAGAAAAAGAGACTCAGGTACCAAGAGGAAATTTTCTTTAAGAACCAGAAGAGACCCTGATAGGACAAGTTTCCTCTGGCTCTCCAGCTCTGGGAGCATGATCAGATCAAAAAGCAACTGCGGTAGCTGCTTGCTGCTGCCCAGGAGTGGCCGCTGGCACAGTCATGAGGGTGTTCAGGGCTGCAGAGTTCAGAGCAAGGGCTTCTGCTGCCCAGCCAGCTTCAGTCTCGTAGAGCAGCGCCAGCCACAGCATCCCCAGGGCTGGAACGCGGGCAGTGCATGCAGGCGGCTGCAATTCTCAGCTGCCCCCCTGGGAAGAGCTGCACAAGCCACCTGCGTCCCAGCGAGCCTGGCTGAGCCCATGTGGGAGAAACAAGCAGAATCAGACCGGAGTGATGAATACATTGGAGGATGCCACGCGGTTTCACAGACAGAAAGAGAGGCTAAATTCATCTACTAAATTATTCACTGTGAATTTTTGCTCTGTTCTAGCAGACACGCATCCAGCAGCTATATAATAGGGAAATTCAGTATATATCATAGTAGTTAGACACGTATCCATTACGCACAGCAGTTGTTAATCTTCAGTGAACGTATTTAATAATAACTATTTATGTAACATACGTTAACTACCCCTTTTAAACTGAAATTGAATGCATATTTGAGAACCTTAATTCAAAGCACTTCTTAAAGCTGAGTCTGAGTCAGGGTAATAAGGATTTCAAAAGAGGGGTGTTTAAGTGCTTTGGAATAAAGAAAGGTGACTGGAAAGAAAACCTTTTAAAAAAAACACCCAAAGAGGTTATTTTGCACTTGAAATCCCTCCTGGGTGCAGATTGGAGCCATGTGGCTGAGAGGTGAGCCATGGGCAAAGAGCAAGCGTGGAGCTGACGCATGGCTGGTTATTACAAGCAAGAGAGACTGCTGAGTGCCCCGGAGGCACCGGAGCCCCAAGGACCACAGCCTTTCGTGAGGGATGAGCTGGGCTCTGCAGCTGCCCTCGGGCAGCAAAGGCAGCCCCAGACTGTGGGAATCTCCTGTTGGTGACACTGCTGATGCATGGAGGGTGGGGAAGCACCATGGTACTTCCAGCCTTGCAGCTAAACCCACCACAAATCTTCCTAGAAAGGGAAGGAATTAAAAAGCACAGATTCACAAAATGGTGCTGGAGTCCACCCATCGCCAAGGGAGTCCCCATGGCACTGGAGGTGTGGGTATCCGGAGCTCACCAGCCTGCAGCCAGGGATGCTGCTGGGCCAGTACATCCTAAACCATCTCAAAACCCATCCCCCTAATTTTTTATTTTAATCAACTCCTCCATCTCTGTGCAATACATAACCATTAGACTAGACAGAGATGGGGAGGAGCAGTGTTAGCGATAAAGGATCAAAGTGGGACCTAATTGTGAGTCAGGAGCACTGGAGATCCTCCCTAGAGAGCGTGCATGGCCTGCTGGCTGCTTGGCCATCCAGAGACCCAGGACCAGGGTGTTCTCCTCCTGCCCTGCACCAAACGGGCACTTGCTCCATCCTTTCTGCTCCTTAACAGCCTCCAGCCCCTCCTGCTGCCCTTCCCAGCTCCTCCCTGCCTCCCTGGCCTCACCAGTTTTTCCTCATTTTGCTGATTGCTTCCTAAATTAGCCAAGCTAAAATGAGTTTTTCTATGAGCAGTGGAGCCATGGACTGTATTTTCCCATGTATGTTAGTTTCCATTTATCTACATTGAATTTTATCTGCCATTTTGTCACCGGTCACTTGATATCATGAAGTCTTTCTGCAGCCCTTCACAATTGGCCCTTGTCCTTACTACCAAAAAGACATGATACGTCTTCATGTCTTGGAGAATGAGCTATCATTGAAGCATCCTGAAGGCTGGACAGTCTTAAGTGGACTTTTGCATGGGGATTCTCTGTGATCTAATACTCTGGATAAGATCCCATTGCTGTTTTTCACTTTGTGAGGGCACTGACTTGAATTTCCCTTCCTTTTTTATTAAAACTTGTAGTCTCCAAGCATCTGTCCTGTTGATTCAGACTGTCAACTCCCTGAGGCCAGGACCACCAGTTTCTTTATTCCTAGAGCAACAGCAGATGCTTAGGGTAGTATGTAAGAACAGGGCGAGCACATAGCAATCCTCTCCTGATGTCCAGCCAAAAGGCTCCTAACCCAAAGGTGCCTTTGAATCTAACATCTCTTAATGAATTTTCCTCTTGTGAATGTGTCCATGGACTTGCACATTTTCACTACATACTGTGTGAAGTGCCACCTCCTTCTGTTTAACATGAATGTGGTATCCATCAGCTCTGTGGGAAGTTCCCTGGTCTTTGTGACGGAAAGAGAGAAGAGCCAACAGTAGCCCACCCTCTTGGGGCCATGCGTGATTTTACCAACTCCGGTCACACGCCGGAGTCCCCATCCAGAGATGGGGCCAGAATTGCCCAGGCTTGAAGGCAGAGTCCACCCAGGATTTACACAGGGATAGGCTGACAGCTTCTGGTCTTCATACTTCTGGTCTTTATTCCTTTCCTAATAATTCCTAACATTTGATTTGCTTTTTCTAACCACTGCCAAGCACAGAGATGACATTTTCAAAGACGCATGTATTATAACACCAAGATCTTGTTCTTCAGCAATGACAGGCAGCTCATGGTGCTTTATTTAATTCATAAAGTTAGGACTGTATTTTCCCATGTATGTTAGTTTCCATTTATCTACATTGAATTTTATCTGCCATTTTGTCACCGGTCACTTGATATCATGAAGTCTTTCTGCAGCCCTTCACAATTGGCCCTTGTCCTTACTACCAAAAAAATTCAGTATCTCCAGTTCTCAGCTGTAGGTACTATTGCAAGAAAGAAAATTGATGCTAATAAGCCATCTGTGATGGCCTTTGGCACAGCTAAACGAGGTCAGATTGAGAAGGGAGACGGGAGCAAACCTCTACGTTATCCTCAATGGGACACAGAGCTTTCAGCATCCAGGTTGTACCACCTCTCTCCACCTTAGACCCATCCGGGCAGGGATCAGGGCTCTGGCAGTGGCAGAGGGGCAGTGTCTGGCTCTATGCAGAGCCCCTGAGGCTCCGACTAGCCTGGCTAGCCATGGACCTCCCCCTCGCCCCCAGCTTTCTTCCTGAGTTTGGACCCCTGAGACTTCCCAAGGTGCTGCTGCATGGACACATGGTCCCAGGAAAGCCTCCTGATAAACCAGGGAGGGCTGGAGCCGAGCAGAGGGAAGTGCAGGGAGCTGGAGGTGGAGGGAAGGGGAAGATGAAATAGAGATTATTACTTTTCCCTGCACTCGGCATAGGGGATTGAAGTGACTTGCTGGATCATCACCAGCAATTCATACCTGCAAGGTGCAAAACCCTGACCCACTCTGTAGCATGTGAGAACATGATTTTCTGCAGAGGTTATCCAACGACATGGGCAGTGCAGTGAGGAACAGCCATTTGTGCCCTGTGTTTGACCCTAAGCACCTTGAGGCAGGGCTGGAGTTTCATCTTATGCTGGCATCATGGCTTCCCTTGGTACCACAGCCCATGGTGCCACCACAGAGCATCATTCACATGTGGGTGATGAGAGGGCATCTGGACAGAGACAGAGCAGGGCCCAATCAGACCAGAGAGGTGGTCATGCGGTACAGCTCTGCAGACAGGCTAAAACCACTTATATCATGGCTGTCCAGAAAGCTTCACTCTCTCCAGGCTATTCAATTCCAGCCACATATGTGAGAAATCACTTGGCTCCCACAAATGCAGGGAAGTGAGCAGGAAAACCCTGCTGGAGCCAAAGCACTTGCAGGACAGATGAAGCAGGATGAAGACAATGTGTCTCCAGAAACTCTTCTTTGACATGTTGGGTCAGCAGCAGATTTTATTCCATACCCTTGAAGCTCTGAGGACAGGGCAGGCAGCGGAGCACGCAGCAGCATCCTGCCTGCTGGCTGTTATGGTGTAAATGGGAAGGGACTACCCTGCTCTGTCCTCTGGTTTGGCCCAGGGCTGCCTGGGACAAGGAGGAAGCTGCAGGACTGGAGGTTTGGCCTTCACTTTCCTCCACAGACACTGATGCCGGCTCTGGGAATGAGCTGGAGACACAGAGCACAAACAGCGACAGTCTTATTTCTGCACCAGCAGTGTCAGGACTGCAGTCCCAGAAAGGAGGTTTGCCCTGGGGCTCCTCTCTGGAGACATCATCTCCAAGAGCAGCAGTGCGTGGCAGCAATGGGAGATGCCGTGGTGCTGCTGCAGCTTGGTGCCACAGTGCCCAGCACAAGCTGAGGGATGCTCCTCACTCATACCACCGCAGCAGGAGCAGAGGGTCTCCCTGGTACCACTGGGCGGGATGAGTAGGTGCAGAAGAGCAGGTTTGCTCCCAGCTGGGTTAAACCAACCCCATCCAATATATCTGCAGTGAATTAGTTGACTTGTGAGTGGGCGTGCAAAGGGCATGGGGCAAAACACCAGGCAGCAGATTGATGCATTCACTGCTCAAGGGAATAGTTTCTTTTGGGGGTACCAATGGTAACATCACCAGGAGAGGAGTGAGCAGGGTCAGGCATGGGGCCACCCAGAGCTTCCTGTTGAGGATGTGGAAGGAACGCCACCCTGGGTCTCCCCATCCCTCTTCCCAGTCCCATCCTTTTCCCAGTCCCCCGCCTTAACTCCCCAGAGCAATCCCCCTTCTCTCTCCTTCTCCACCACTTTTTCTCCCTCTTTCATTGCCCTAACTGTGCATGCAGACAGCCTGACTGGGGGACCTGTAGTGACCTGACTGATGGGGGTCTGTGAACCGTCAGCCCAGTCATGTGCTGGTGAAAGGCAGGGCTGGTGCACAGAGGAGGATGCCTGGTGCAGCCTTGAACTCATCATCACAATCTATGTGTGGGGCTGTGCTGGAGCTGTTCAGAGCTCTGGGTCACGCCTGCATGACAGATGGTGTCATGCCAGGGGCACTGACACCCCTGGGAAGAAGGATTTTGCTGGCATAGTTGAGTGGGGACTGGGAATGAACCAGAGATTGCATGTGTGCTTGCTTTGCTTTGTGGTTCCCATTTGAGGCTGCTGGGAAGCTGGAGAGGGAAGGGACCTTCTCTGCCACAGGTTACGTGTTCCTGTGCTCTGGGAAAACAGCTTTCCTAGCCTCTTCTTTCCAAAGATTAGGCCAAGAAAAGCTGCAAAGACAATGTGGTTTGATTTTCTGTCCAGGAGGGACAACTTCACCCCTCTCGAGCCCAGGTTTTCTGCTTGATCACAGCAGATCCTGCAGCAAGATATCCAAGTGAATGAACAGCTTTGAGTGATGGAGACTCCACCACGTGCCAGAGCAAGCTGTTCAAGGAGTTTATCTCTCTGACTGTTAATACTGGCACTCAGCTCCTTCTCCCAGTTTGCCTGGCTGTACCCTCCAGCTGCTAGCTGATATTCTGCCTTTGTCTGCTAGCCAGTTGGCTTTTTGGTATCTCCTCCTCTCAAAGGCACTTCTAAACTCAGATGAGTCAAATATTAATGTTGTCTTGGATTTAACAGTGATGTTAATACCTTGCACTTCTTTCCTCTCGCATTGCACAACAGGTTTCCAACACCTCAGACCATCCCTCGAGTTATTTTCTGATGATTTCCAAATTTGCCAGCATACTTTTAAAAATGTGGACCTCTGGCACAGGCAGGGAGTTGAGTGGTTGCCTCGGTGAGCCATGTCCAAAGGTAATGCCATGTCCCTGCTGCAAACTGATATTTCCCTGCTTATGGAGCCAAGAGCTGTTTCAGGTCTGGCAGCTGCATCACAGTGGCTTCTGGTTTGTTCATTAACCACAACATCCATTTCAAGGCTTTTACTTTGTAGGATACAGTCACCTCACTTTGTAAGGGTCAGATTGTTCCTCAGATTTGGAAGGGGTTTTTGGCCTTTTTTGAAAACCTAGAAAAAGAAATGTTTTTTACAACAAGAGCTGCATGGAAAAGAGCTTCCTTTTAGTTCATTTGCAAACTGTGCATTTGTTTGTTTGTTTTTAATGTTATTCAAGCCTCGAACAAAGATAAAGGTTTTCCAAATTATTGTCAAATTGATTTTTAAGGGGTTTGGAGTCAACATTTCATTTGACAGTATCGGAATACTTTGCTTCAATCAAGCTTTTGGATTTTTCAAAATTAAATGAAAGGGAGTTTTTAAACTGAAGAATGTTTCAGACCCAAAAAATCAAAACATTTCATTCTGAACATGTCAAAACTGGCCATTTTAAATGTTTTCACATGTTTTTTCTCCAATAAACAAAATTGGGCAAAATCATCATAATTTTGCAAAATACTTCAGAGTTGACAAACTTGTGTTCCCACCATAGAAAAGTTGCATGAAACAAAATTGATTAATCTTCACTCCCAGTGTGGCATTCAGGGGAAAAAGACCTCCAAGGTCCTTCCAGACACTGGAATTCCCAGGCAAAAATGAATTCATTCACTCTCCAGATAAACAGCGTTCCCACTCCTAATTTTTGTTGATAAATTGCAGCTCGCCCTATCAGCATGCATGGCACACAACACGCAGAGCCAGCAGGCAGTGTGTGATTTCTGCCCTGCTCACCTGCCTTCTGGAAGGAGACTGTTTAGATCTCCACTGGTCTGCAGTGGTTTGAACTGGGCAGCATCCCTTCCGTTATCACTGTGGATAATTGCCCTTCCCTTCCTGGCTGGGAGCTGCGTGGAGTCCACCAGCCTCATTTCACTGAAAGCCTCAGATGAGACGTAAAAACACCTCGGCACAAATCTAAACAATGTGTCTGCTTAATGGTCGCCGAAGGGGCATTTTCCTTCGGAGCAAATCCATCACCGCAGTGAGTATCAAACTCCAAGGGTTGGCTCTTTAGGCTGAAAAGGCTCTGCCACATTCAGCTCCGCTCACCGGCTGCAGCAACACTCGTTGCTGTGCTCCTGGGTGAGACGGGGTTTGTACGAGATGCGACTAAGCGCCCTCCAAATATTAATGCTGCAAGTCTGAGGTTAATTAGGCTCCACAAATCAACGCAAGGCTAGCTCTGGGCATGGGAGTCACCCACGCCTGCTCTCCAGTAATGTGTTCCTGCTTTCTCCCCTGGGCTCCTGCCAGCGCCTCTTGGCTTGCACAAGGGGCACGTTGTGGCAGGGGACAGAGACTCCCCACCAGCCCCACATCCCTCGTCACAAGCTGCCCAGCTCTGCCCAGCTAGGGCGAATGGAGCTGATTTCCTCTGCACCCCAGCTCCCTTGCTGATTGATTTATGGAGTGTGAGATTAAGGGCTGGAGCTGGTAACAGGGAGCTTTGAAATTAATGAAATTGCAAAGAGGATTTATAAGTGCAACTGAGCTGCTCTGGCAGCGACACAGGCAGGCACTTTGTGCCAGGTGGGGAGGACAGAGGAGCAGCGGGACTGCAGAGAGCGCTGGGACCCAGCAAATTGCCACTGCTGCTGTGCCTGGGGCAAGCGGGCTGGACAAGCAGCGTCTCAGTCCTCTTCTTGGTGTGCAGTAAATGACCAATACAGATAAGAGGGTGTCATGGGAGCATCATGGTCTTGCCCTGGTCAAGGCAAGGTGTCTCAGCGGGTGCAAGAGCCTCTCTTCTCGAGGCAGATTTTTGTGCATCTGTTCCCTGCTCTGCTGTGAACATGCCACCCACGGGCACTGAACAGCATCTGCGGGTTTGGTGTCATCTGCACATTGTGTCACTTGGGTGGACAGGACCTGCACCACTATAGGTCAGTTAAAACATTGCAAAGCAATTCCAAAACACCTTTGGTCACTTGCTCTCCTGCATGTGCTTCTGATGCCTGAATCATGAGTTATCCATTGGCCTTGAAGCTTCCTGATGGCTTCCTTGGAGCAGCGGGACACCCCCACTGCTCAAACCAGGGCTCTCATTTCTTTACCACTAAGGAGATTTTGCAGTCAAACAGGTAGGTGCCAGTGGTACGAGCATCTTGGGTTGGGAGGCTGTGATAATGGGAGGTCTGGCTCTCTCCCTTACATGTCAGTGATTAGATTTTGCCCTGAGCTCATCACAAGCTGCCAAAGTAGGAACATGAGCCTGAGGCAGGTTTGTATTACACTGGGCATCTGAACATGTGCGTGAGGTTTTCTGTATTATTTGAGCAATGCCCAAGCCCACCATTTCATCACTTCTCGTGCACTCTGCTGTCTTTCCTAAAACCATAGCAGCAGAAGCCCTGGGATTCAGAGGAAGTTTTGCCTCTCCTATGGCCTTGAACTCCTGTGGATCTGACAGCAGCATATAGATGGAAAAGTGAGTGCATTTAAATACTTGCAAACCAGCAATGAGGAAACCCAGCTAGCCCAGTGTGAGCTTCTGGCACGGGAAAATTGTTGCTTTTACCCTTTTGCAGCAAAGCTCCAACACAGCCGGTGGGAACAGCTGGTGAGCGGCGGCAGGACCCCAGGGGGGGTCTCAGGGCAGAGCAGCACCCGGCTGAGCAGAGGGAGCCCAGCCCGGGGACAGGCCAGGGGAGCCATGAACGTGCCTTTCATGACAGCCAGCTCAGCACCGAGACAGCCACACACCAGCCCTCAGCCAGCCCCAACACAGCAGGACACGGCTGATCGAAGCCCGATGGATCGAGGAAGATCAAAGCTCCCCTTTTATCTCAGTCTCCCTTCTGCCTTCTTCCACAGCTGGAGGGCGTGTGTTCCCCTTCTTTGTAGATGCTCCATCCCCTTCTTTAAATCTTCACTTAAAGCCTTCCTTTCTTCTCCAGCATGCAGCTGAGTCCTTTCCGAGTGTGTTGTTGTAATGCCCATGGAGGATCCTATTCTAAAGGCATAAATTACACTGCACCGTGTCGGCTCCCTCTTGCTGAGCATCTTTTTCGGGTAACACTTTGTGTTAAGTGCACATTAACCAGTCCTGAACTGCTCCAGCATCACAAAGAGCGGCTCAGGGGGACACCCCTCTGCCTGGCGTTCATTAGGATCAATGTCGACAGCACAGCCCAAACCAAGATGAAGTCTGACCCCCCCTTTTCTGCTGCTGGGGCTGCCATTACCTAATTGGATCCAATGTAACGTATTAGAGTACACATTATGAGATGACACAAATTGGGTTTGGCTCTTTCTCAGCAAACGAAGGGGCCTCAGTTATTGTAATGAGCACAGCAAGAAGGAAATACATGGGTGTCCATGTAATCTCCTGTAATCTCCTGTCTAAGGGAGCCCTCTGGGCTCAGGCACCCAGCCCAGAACAAGTCGCATGCTGCTGCTGACCCTTTTAACCTGCAAAATGGGATGGAAGTGCTGCTTGGGCAACCCCTCGCAGCTGCCTACAGCAGAAGGGCTTATAGTTCACCCAGGTCTTGAGGGCCATCCCAAATACCTTGACCTAACCCTGTTGATGAGGGATGCATTGAGGGCCATCCCAATACCTTGACCTAACCCTGTTGATGAGGGATGCATTGAGTCATTTACAGGGGCCTGGTTGTCTGAGGAAAACAAAGCATCCCAGAATATAACTGGTTTTGGCACTGTGGGCTTGGGCATGAGGTCAGTTCTTCATGAAGTGGGAGACCTTGCAGGGTTGCACAGGATTGTTGTTGAAGATCAAAGACAGTGAAGCCAAGCCTCAGCAGCGTCTGAACCAGATGAGCTCCAGAGGACTGTGTTTTCAGATTGTTCAGCCCAAGGGCTGCTACTCCTCACCCCATCCTACTGCTGCCTTGGCCCGTTGTCCGGGATCCTGCAGATCCACCGAGCTCCTCTGGGCAAACGGGCAGAGGACACGCACAGAACATCTCTCCCCTAGCACTCCTGCCTGGATCCCCAGCAGAGGCATGGGGGCACCATATCTGGAGGGGCAGATATTGGATAGAGGATTTCATTAATTCTAACGCAGTCAGTCAGCACTGCCCTCTAATTCCTCTTGAAGAAGCTCTTTGCTAACCACAAGCGCAAGAGTGGTCAGTCTATGCTGTGTAGAAAGAGGGTTAAAGTGCTTAATGTTTACTGTGTTTATAGTGACTGCAGATGATGGTGTTCATATGCACATCCAACCTGTTTTAATATCTTGTGGTAATAAGCTCCACAGATTAACCACACGCTGTATAAAAACTTGTATCGGTTTTGAATTTACTGCCTTTTAATTTCCTGCATTATGATTTTCTGCATTTCCTGAGTTTAATTTCTTGTGATCCTTATCTTCTCATCATGCTCCACGATCAAATCTGGGGTATTTTCTTCTTACCACTGAGACCAAAAATACCACATAACCAGCAATTCTTAGGTAATATTTTGCCATTTGCACCTTCAGCAGTTTTTTTGCCCCAACAAAAAGAAAAAAAAAAAGTGAAAAAATATTTCAAGCTCCTAAGCAAAGCAGAGCAGATCAGCTTCTGAGGGTGGGTGTAAAACTGGAGTTTCAGCTCAAGATGTTCCTGTTTGAGCAACAAAATAAATAAATTGGTGGTGGGGGAGTGTTTTGAGCAGATACACACTGTGAGGACCTGTGTTTCTTTGCTGAAGGGAGTCAGAGGTGCTGGGGGGAATCAGCACCAACAGGGCTGCTTGAGTTGTAAGAGGTCTCTTCAATCTACAACTGTTTCCACTTCACTTTCTGGCTGTTATCCTCACAGTCCTCCTGTGAGATAAAGTCTAGGTCCAAGGTATAGGTGGAAGATGTGCCCAGCCACATGCGTGGCCACAGATGTGCCAAGACTTGTCCTGTGGTCTGTGATAGAGGGCTCTGCTTAGCCCATGCCCCGGCGAGGTGAGCACCAGCCAGCACCAGCCTGGAGGGTGTGTAGCTGTCTCGGTGCAACCCTGAGCCCGAGCGCTTGCAGCAGCTCGGAGCATGAGCACCAGGTGCAGGCAGGTGCCTGCAAAGGTCCCTGCAACCAGTCGAGAGAGCCAGCGATGCCCGGGCACCCAGCTCTATAGACAGCTCACCCCCCTCACCCCTCCAGCTCTCAGCATCACACACCGCCACGCAGGTTCCCTCCTTTCCTCAACTTTAGTAGAGGAGCATGAAGTGGTAAAACCAGTGTCACCTCTCTTTGTGCCACATTGGTCCCACTGCCCTGGCTGCAGTGGTTGTGGAGCAAAGCGGGGGCTGGGTGCTCTCCAAGTTGGGTCCAGGATGCAAACGAGGCATCGGCAAGTGGTGGCACAAGGTTAACACAGGGCTAGCGCAGGCAGGGCAGCCAGTAAATATAGCACTGGAGCAATACTGGAAGCTGTGAACTGCCAGATAGACTCAGGCTTGGTCTCATCTCTGCAAGATCGGGCTGAGGAGCTGGTCCTGGATGCTTGCGAGGAAGAATGAGGGTCTCCTGCTGAGCACCGTGACACTATGCTAAAGCGTTCGGAGAGATCGTCCTTCCCAACCCAAGCCGCTAATGGCTGGTTTATGTCCTGAAGCGTGAGGGTTTAGGTCCCCTGCAGATTTTTATCCCATTTAATGTAACTGTAGATATCCTCTGTATTCATATAAATGAATAATCCTTTCTGAATCCTTCTAAGCACTTTGCTTTAGCAGGCTGGATATTATTAATCATAATGCTCTGCACTTAGACAGCATTTTACCTATTCACAGCACTGAACAATCGCTGGCTAATTAACCCTCCCCATGCCACGGGAGGTAATTATCAGCCTTGCTGCCCAGAGGGGGAAGGTGACACCAAAAGTGGCAGTGAGTGGGGATCTGGGGCCAGTGCTGCCTCTTTTCCCACAGCGTGGCAGTGGGTGCATTGGAAACAGGTCATTATGGCTATGGACCTACTTAAAACATAGACGTCTCTTCCCTGAGAATTGTGGAAGAACATAATTTTGTTCCCCTAAAACTGACTGGCTTTTTGCACTGAAAGTGCAGAAAACTGAAAAGTAGAACTAAAAGCATTTAATTAACTAAACAGAAATCAACAGTCAGAAAAGAGAGATGTTCTTGGGGGCAATTTCTGTCTAGTCAAAGCAATGGGGAGTTGGGGTGGGTGGAGGGAAATGCCACCAGAGCAGCTCTGGATGGTTTTGCTGTGCAGCCACCACCAGCTGCAGGGCAATACTGATAATAACAATAATAATGATGCTAACGATAATATTTCTGTGCCTGGTTTCCCTGCAGCACCCTGCACAGACGGATCCCAAAGCACGTTATAAATGGAGTTGCTGTTGTCACTCCTCTTGCACAGGCTGGGCTATCACAAAAGCCATGCAGCTGAGAGCCAGACTTGAGCTGTCTTTGCGTGAGGCAGCTGCCAACTGCCTCTTTTGTCCCCTGAGGGGACCAAGTCTCCGAGACACTTGCTCGCGGGGTTGGCACCGTCCATCTTCTTTCCCTGATGATGAGGGACTTTACACCCCTTCCTTCTACGTGCGGCTTCCAGATGGATCACGTTGGTGGAGACAAGTCTTACTTTCCCTTTGCTCTTTGCCCCATCACAGACGATTTATTAACCCTTCCTTTCCCAGACATAAGGCCCAAGCCCATGAATGAGGAGGAAGCACCCCATGGACAGGACACTGGCAACTCATCAGTGGGGGGCCTCTCTCCAGTCTTGGTGCAAAGTTCTCACTGCAGGATGAAACAAGACGGGCAGGATCTGTCCCTCTAGCGCAAGAGAGGAGCTGCCAGGGAAGGCATTATCAGGATGCATGGGGAGGGTGGGCACCAACAGCAGCAATGTGCAGAGGGGCTAAGTCCTTTTAACCCTTCCTGGGCATGGATATGCTCTTCTTCCCTGTTAATCAGCCATGAGGAGGAGCATCCTCCTGAGGGACAGTCGCTGAGGGAAAGGCACCGTGCTCGGCTCCATGTGATCCTCCTCGCTGCGGTGGCTGCACGGCTCACTGGCAGGCTGAAGCTCCCCTTCCCGGGGCTGCCCTTGTCTGGCCACCTTGGAAAGCAGGTCACTGGGATATCTCTCTCAGCCGGGAGGACAATGCTCCTTCCCAATCAGATTTCACCTCTGGGCACATCTCCAGCTGAGCTGAAACTGCCCATTACTTTCCCAGCTGAAGCCCTCATTTTGCAGACAGAAGGCCGTTTATTGCCAGATAAATAACGCTGCAGCTTGCAGAGCCGGCTCAGGGCAGCACAGGGACATGGAATTGCGAGTCAGGATAATCACAGGTGTATATCATATCTCAGGGGGATATTATATCAAAGGCATGCTCCCCTGTATGAAGACAGCAGCCTGGATTTGACTCAGATATCAAGTGCTCAGTGAGCATGGCATGTCTACGCCTCTTCCCTTCTATCTGGTGCACTTAGCTGCCCTCTTGGTGGATTGCTACTGCCCTTATCTATCCCGAATGCTAATGCACCAGAATATATTCGTATTGCCCCGATGTCATTTCTGTGGCTGGTAAATGTGATAGATGAACTACCCCGCTCGTGCTGCTAATGGAAACTCAGCACAAGCAAGAGCCACCAGAAATACTCGTAAGTCAAAAGAGATGCTGTAATTTTTGCTTTGGTACCTGAAATCCCTGCTTCCCTCTCTCTGATTGAGAAGGAGAGGGGCTGCATCTGTAGCTGTTGCAGCTCGGTGCATGCGTGTGAGCATGGTGGGGAGCATGCTCTGCTGGGACTCAGCCTGGAGCCAAGAAACAGCCCCTTTCCCTGAGCCCAAGGCTGGTAAGAGAGAGGAAAAGGTGCTTGCAGTGCTTTGTCTCCCGCAGCAAAGCGAAGGGAGGAGGATTTTTGTGTGTGGTGTTACCAGGATGAGTTCTTCCTCTGTTAGGGGGGCTGAGGAAGTTCCCTTTGCCTCTGGCACTTGAGGAGATCTGGGGCTTTGCTTGCTTTCATCCCCTGCCATCCCTGGGAGTGAAGAATTGCCTTCTAACAGGGCACCTGTCCCTCCCATTGTGGCTGGTTGGGGAGGGAGAACCTCTTTTTTTCCTTTCTCTTCACAGACACCATAATGCCAAGGCACAAGGAGGCTTTGCAAAGCCGCTAACAGCCAAGGGCTGGAGCATGAATGTGACCCTTTGGGCAGACATTTGCTGTCCCATCCACAACAGCACCCTGAGCCAAGTGTCCAAGGTGCTGTGTATGCTCCAGATCAGCCCATCAGCCAGCAGGTTTGTGCTATTTGTAACCAAATCTGCCCAAGGTCTGAGGGCTGGACTAGCTCAGTGCCCATTTCTGCTGTGCTGCATGATTTGCAGCAGTAGCTTGAATCCCATCTAAGGACCCCTTGGAGGGAAGGTGTTTTGTCGGCCAGGCCACTGCTTTAATGCTTAGGAGACCTGAGTTCACATCTTTGCTTCTTTTCAGGCTTGCAATGTGTAACTTACAGAAGCAAGTTGCTTTTGTGTGCCTCAGTTTCCCCAAGCCATGACATGGATGGCAGCTCTGCACTATGATGTTCCAGAGGCCAAGAGGGTAACAATACAGAAGTGCATGCGTTTTGGAGATGGGGCTTCCACATTAGTTCCCTTCCATGCCGGGGAATTTGCTTGGGAAGCCTGCACAAGCGAGAAATCCTCTCTCCCCCTTGGTCTGCTCAGTTGTTACCCTGGGAGAGCTCTGGGAGGTGATGAATTGCTCAAGTGGGAAGGCAGTGGTGCCCTTTCTGTTTGTGTGGAGTGTGTCTAATATACTGATATATGCTGCATTCATCCCTTTTAAATATAAATCAATAAGCTGCTATATTTCAAAGGAGAGGAGAGCACAGGGCAGTCAATGTGCAGTATAAATGTCTTCATTCCCCGGGGTCCCCCTGGCTGGACTGGAGGGCCGTAGCACACAGTCACCAGGGAGAGGAGACGTGCTCAGGCCTTTCCAGTGAGCTGTGCCAAGAAGCAAGTGAAAACATGTCAGGGTTTTCCCCGTGTCCTGATGCTGCCAAGATCCTCAACAGCAGCTGCGCACTGAACCAGCCCGATGGCTGGCCTGCAGGGAGGCACCTGCGCTCTCGGTAACCAAACTTGCCCGAGACATGGGGCCAAACAGTTCAGTACCCCTTTCTGCTGTGCAGGCTGGATCATTTGCAGCAGCTCGAATCCCACATTTCTCTTTTCCCTTGCCTTGGTGCAGTGGATGTGGTGCTCTGTGCCTGTGGGTGTAGTGCTTGACCCAAGGTGTGATGCTGTTATAGCAGCTTTGTGCTCTGGAAGAGGAGTGAGGACCTCACCCACATTTATGTCTAAGCTGTTGGAGCATCTATCTTTTTCACAAGGTCTCCAGTTGTTAGGGACCTTAGGGTACACATGCATTTGTGGATCTGGGCTATCCTTTCTCCAGAGTCTATATTCACCTCCATCCTTTGCCCCTACGGCTTAGCCTGGAAAGTGTCCTGGGCACGGGCTGTGGCTGCACCTACACAACAAGACCCTACACCCCAGGGCAGACCCCAGCCACCCCATGGCCTTCCTGGCAGCTGAGTGTGCAGGAGCTGTGGGCTCAGCCGGGTGAGCATCCTGGGATACAGCATCTCCCTGGCCCTGGGGACAAGGCTGGGAACCGGCACCCGAGCCTGGGCAGAGCAGGGCCGTCAGCTCTTCCTGGCAGAAACTTGTTCTGGCTCAGATAACGTGTGTAGTACAGTCAGATTTTCTTCTTTCATTTCCTACCGCTGTCACGCCTGTCTGTCCGTACCCACGCAGGGGCTCTCATCTGCCACTGCCAGCGCTCGGCAGCCAGGGGATGAGCTCTCAGGGGTCAGCACAGTTAAAGCAAAATTTCTCGACAGTGCAGGGAAGGTGCTGAATGATGCCTCCAGCCACTGTTGCTGGAGCATGAACACATCCACTCCTTACTGTCTGTTATCCTGCTTAGAGCTGGGCAATATTGCTGGTCTTGTTAACATTATCGTTAAAAAAAAAAAAATCTACTCTGCACAATTGCAAAATGGTTGCAGATCCAAGAACTGCTAATTATACAGCAGTTTCAGATCTAGACTATTATTTATGATCAAAAAATGTCAATTTGTATAGACTCCAACATTTCACCTACTAAAAAGCTCACCCATTAATTCATGTTGCATTTAAATGTTCATTTTAGGCCAGATTCCTCTGGTTAATGCACATGATTCTCTTTTAAGTCCTTTGGAAGCCAGAGTTGAAGTTGAAAAGGAGAAGTGGCCCCTTTTCTGGAATCTTCTGCTGAGAAAAAATGTTAATTATCTCTCAATATTTTATTAATAATCAATTTCTTATGATTATTTTTTTAATGAGATGTCATTACATAAATGCCCTCATTTTCTGGAGTGCATTCGGTATTTGTAAGAGTCTGCGATACAGTTTGCATGAATAATTCCCATTCAATTGACTATTCCCAAACTGTTCACTTCAATCCTCTGCTATGTGTAACTTGAGATGTGTGGTTGGCCACTCCACTTGTTGGGTATTATTGCTAATTGGATGACTGTAGTTTTTCAAACAAGATAAATTTAGGGTCAGTGGGTAGCACAGAGGAAAGCATGCAACCACCAGTTGGCAATGTGGATAAATACTTAGATCTGGGAAATCTCAGGATCAGCAAACATTTCCCTGAATCTCTGGATTTAATTTGAATTACCACATTCAGCAAACACAACTGCCCACACCTGGACCAGGAGAGCCACGGTGTGAGTCCTCTCTGAAGCACGGTTTTCCCGTGTCATGCAATGACTCTGGGAGGCAGGACTTGATAGCAAGATCCAAATTTCTCAGCTTGACCTGAAGTAAAAGGAAAGAAATGCTATTTTGGGATTTGTAATGGTATGGATCCTTTCAGGATTGTGTGGCCCTAATGTAAAAATTAAAAAAAAAAAAAAAGAGTTATGGATTTATAAAGGCACAGATCCTTTCAGCACTGTGTGATGCATTTGTAGTTGTGCCAGAGAGCATCTTGATAAGGAAAATCAAATCTTATGCCTCAGGGCATGGGGACATGTTTCTTGGGGTGAGGAAGCACCTTTTCACCACCAGCTGAGGATGGGCTGGATTTCAGTTCATTTTTCACTAACTACGAGGTTTTCAGCCACCCTTGGCACAGGGCAAAAGCCAATGACCCTGCAATGGCTGCTCTGACACCAGATCAAGTACCTCTGGATCATCTCCTCAAGCCAAAACCATCCACCGTAGGAAACGGCTCACAAGCAATCGACAGGACGATTGCACATCGCACACAGGTGTGCACAACGTACCGGCTGCCACGCTGCTCTCCGCTTTGCAGAGCGCTGGAGGTGGGAGGGAATCCCTGCATTTCTGCAGAGGGGGAGACGTGGGTGATAAGACACTGGCAGCGTTCAGTAAGTCTCAGAACCTGCTGCCTAAGTGAGACGTTGACAGAAACAAAAGAAACCCCGTTAGGAAATCTCTCCCCCTCCGCCTGGAAGAGGGCGAGGGTTTTATTCGGGGGGAGAGGAGGGGAAGCGAAAGGTTTGCATACATTTCAAGCCTCAGCCGAAATACAAAGTGCTTTTTGTGAACGCAAGAGAAAAGGACGTGAAGCAGGCAGAAGAGGAGGAGGAAGAGCAGGGGAAGGATGCCTCAATACAAAAAAGCTTAGCCTGATAAAATATTTAGGACGGGCTCACACATCAGAATATTAATGCTCTGCATTCCTTGTGCTTGCACTCTGTTGATCTTCATTCTCCAGTGACCTTGTTTACAGTATCTGAATTTGCAGTCTGCATTTTAATAAGGCCCTGAGAGAAGGTCTGAGACACAGCGTCTCACTGAACCAACTTCAAAACCCTCCTCCAACTGGTTGAAATTCTGGAGGATGGGATCTGGCTCCAGGGTGCCTGGTGCCTCTCGCCCGCTGAGGGCAGACCCTCCAGAGAGCCCAGCCGCTGCCCACGCCGGGTCAGCCACCACCGCCTTGGACTGGGAAACTGGGGCAGCGTGGAGGGGCTCCTCTGTGCAGTTAATTAATTTTCCTTCCTACCTTGCTCAAAGGCTTGGTGGAAGCCTGGCCTCCTCTGCGTGGTGCATGCAGCCCCACAGAATGGCCGGTCCCCTTCCTCTCCCCGCTGTTGTCACCAGGTGACCCACGGGAGATCGACCGGCTGCTCCCCACGGGCTCTGCCAGCCAGCGCAGAGCTAAGCAGCTGGAAGTGATCGGGAGCCACGGTCCCCTCAGCAGGCACAGGAGGGGTCCGGAGGCAGCTGCCGTCTCCTGCAGCCGCCAGGAGAGCGAAGCGTGTTCCCGAACCTGAATTGCCTAATGGGCTGTGAAGGGGTCTCAGCAGGCAGAGCCCAGGCTCCAGGGGATGTGGGAGAGATCGTGCAGTCAGTGTGTTTGTCACATCTGTTGGCTGCTTCCGTGGAGATGCTGTCGAAGACGGGGGCATGTGGGAGGGCAGACGGAGCTAGGGAGCTTTCCCTGGGGATGTGCCAGCATCCAGCTCGGCTCGCTCAGGGACTGCCAGGATCCGACCTGCCTGAGCCAAGCTCTGGACATGAGATTGCAATGGCATGGAGCCCGTCCTGCACCGGTCCGCGTCCACCCAGCAGAGGGTGGTGGCTGCCCGTGGACACGCTGGTTGTGCAGCTCAGGGCTGGCTGGTGCTGGAGACATGCAAGGACATGCTGGGCTGTGCGTGGGGCTCCCCGGGACTGGTGGTGTCCTGCGCAGTGGGGCAGCAGCTGGCAGCTCCTACGAAGCCTTGCTGTCCCCAGGGACGGCCCTGCCCTGCTTGCCTATGGTGCAATGTGCTATGAGGTTGGTGCGGTGCCCAGGCACAGCACAGTGGGCACCCTGGCACCACAGCACTGGGTGGGAGCAGAAAAATAACAACAGAGCATCTGGGGTTTTTGGAACAACCCCCTTGAAAGCCAATACTGGAAATGAGCTTGAGGCCGATCACACCCTTTCAAATACCCATATCTAAACCATTCGGAGGGTGGGGGAGACCCTTCCCCAATCCCATCCCACTCCTACTTGTTCTCACTTTTGGAAGAAGCAGGAATGCCCCATGATTTGAAAAGGCATCATCCCTCCTTCTCACCATGGAGCAGTTCTGTGTTGTGCCATGCCTGGTGTGTCCTCATGGTGCCACAGGCAGGAGACTGCGCACAGCATCGTCCTGAAAAGCCAGCCCAGGTTGTGCTGCAGCATGGTCAGCGTGGCAGGAGCCAGGAGGTCAGGCTTGACTTTGCAGCTTCACAGCACTTTGCATGTTTTTACTCTGACATAAATGAATGAATCTTCACAGAGACTCTGGGAGGGAAGGGAGGATGGGTTTTTTTCTGTTTTACAGATGGGAAAATACAATATGTAGTCACTGGTAAAGCAAAGATAAGAACTTGGAGCAGCTTCCTTCCAGCCTTACCTCTCCCATTGTGATAATGCCTCAGCATCCGTATGGCCACGCAGCCAGCTGAGTGTTTCTGCTCCTGCGTAGCACCGTCCAGACTCCTGAAGGAGACCTTCACTGCTTTACCCCTGCTTTCCCCTGGGAAAAACTCATCAAGTCTCTCCTCTTTGACTCCTCACAGAAAAATAGCTCAGGGTAATGCATCATCTTGCCTGAGGAGCCATATGACCCTGTGGCACCTGGGGTCCCCTCTTGGAGGGATGATGACGAGCTCCACTGCCTGGCGCTGCTCCCTCCTGCGAAAAGGGAGGACTTGCTGCGTGGGTTTGGGAGGGCTCTGGGGGCGACACTGGAGCCCTGCAATGGCCAGCAAAGCAGGGAAAATTTGCAACTCCAGCTCAGGACATAGTCATTGTCCTGACAGAGGTTCAGAGATGATTTTCAAGAGCAGCAAGGGATGTTCCCTCCTCCCAACTGACCTTTCTTCCTTCTCTGAAGAGCTCCAGGCACAGAAGCGTATCGTGTACCGCTCTCCTCAGCATGTCCTCGACTTGCTTGGATTTGTGTGCAACGCAAGTGCAGGCTGACGAAGTTTGGCCTTGCAGCTTTCTGCTTCCTAGACAGCCGCTTGCTCCCCTCCTGCCACTTGCTTTTTTTGGATTCAGGAAATGAATTTGAATTCCAAAATATTACAAGAGGGATCTTGTGCATTCACTTGTTGTTCTGGAGACAATTCCCCGAATACCATCCTTTGCCAGTGACCTCTGCACGCATGGCTGTAAGTGACCTTCCTGGCAGATCCCAAGAGCTGAGCCGGGTGTCCATGTTCCCATCATGGTCAGTCTCCACTGAACCCAGTCAGTTCAACCACTGGACCTTAGAGTACAATTCAGGACGTATTTCCCACTGTGTCATACAGCACACAGTGCTGTGAGGCTCAGATCTCTCTTGGTTTAACACAAATAACAATAAATGCACTGGAGCAGGTAAGGCATTGCCCTGATGGTATCTGACGATCCAAGCAGAGGGACAGTGTGATGATTATTCTGGTCTGAGCCTCCATCAGACCTCAAGCCTGCACAACCTGCTGTGGTCACTTATGTTTTGCAGAGGAGGCAAAAATGCAGCTGGGATGTATCTCCAGTGCAGCACAGACCCAGAAGCAATCTTACTCCCTCTGTGATTGTTTCTGTCCATCAGTTGCACTACAAATTGGGACATGTTTAAGAGGCAGTGAAATAAACCTTAGCACTTCTTAACTACATTTTTAGAAGTCCTACATGGACTGGGACCCACAGTCATGCTGGGGACAGACTGAGGAAAACTCATTCATCCCCAGCTTTGAGATGACTGGAAAAACTGATAGAGCTTGCACAGCTCAAGGCTGACTTTTCCTTTCCGGTTCAGAGTCTTTGGCACAGTCTCAGTCTCTATTTCCAACTTGGCTGCGCACCATCAGAAAGGCCAGAATGTGGCTTCTCATTAAAGAAAAGTCCTATTCTCCCTAGGCTCAGTACCTTGGCTTTCAAAACAGCAGACTGGCAACGTCAAACTCCCGGGAAGGTGGGATCCCCTGGGAAAAGCCAGAGCCAGTTCACAGTGAGACTCAGCGTCCTCTGAGGCTGAGCTGTGCAACCAGCCTGTGGCATCCCTTACCTGCCCCACTGCAGCTTGCTGCTCCCAGTAGAAGGGTCTCTGCTATGGGCAGTTTCCATCGTGGCCACCACTTGGTCCGCAGAAGAGATATCATTTGGAAGAGTGGGATGAGGCCACTGAGTACCTGGGCTTTGGGAGCAGGGATGTGGAAGGGGAGGTTGATATGGTGCTGGAGCCTGTGCAGGACCTTGAGCACGAAGGTGTCCAGGGAGGGGCTGCAGAGTTCTGTGGGGACTCCCAGGCCTCACTACACATCTGCTGAGCTCTGAGAGGCATTTTTGGGGCACAGAAGTGCAATCTCCAGAGAAAGGGGTACAGATATTGGGGCAAGGGATGGCCACACTGCCTGGGGTGCTGAGTGTGTAAAGGATAACTGCTGTCAGCTGATCCCCATGGCTGGGGACAAGGAGCAAGAGCTGTCCTGAGCACCATGCACCAGGGCAACCTGCAGAATGGGCAAGACCCATACCACTAGCAAGGGCTGCTGCTGCCCCCAGAGCTGCTTAGTGCCATGCCTGCCAGGGAAACTGGGATTTTACCAAAGGCAGTGAAACAGGGGAGCAGAGGGCTTCAGCCATGCCAATATACCCAGGGCACCAGGGGTGGGGATGGTGTGCTGCAGCCACCAGCTTCACATGGTCTGGTAAAGTTGCTGCTGAGTTCCCAGCACACATAAGTGACACCACACCATGTGTACGCCTGGGTTTCCTGCTCTGCCCTTAAGTAGGCAATTTGCCTTAGGGCCATGGCCAACCAACAACCAGGACCCCAGCATCCCAACCACTCTCAGCACCCTTCAGCAGAGGACAAGCTGGAAGACACCGGCTAGGGGAGGAGCAGGGGATTCCCTCCCTCCATCATGCTGTAGGAGCAGAGACACCACCATCAGCAGCACCTCTGAGTGGCCAAAAAATGGAGGGCTGAGGCTTCATGAAGCTTCAAACTTCTCTGGAAAAGCCTTCAGAGCTGCCTCCATCATGTCCATGCCAAGATGCCAGGAGTGAAGCTCAGCAACAGGCTGAGCCATTGTGATTCATGAGGGAAGGACAGGGCAAACGTTTTGGAGCTGACCTCAATGCCTAGGAAATTCCTTGTGCTCTGCATGCCTCAGTTTCCCCATCTATTAAATGAGGCCATTGATGTATCCTCCTGCACCATTTGAGATCTAAACAAGGGCTTTTAAGTGCAGAGTAGTTGCACCTTTCCCTCTTTACCACCTCACTTCCCAGTGTGATTGGGTAGAGATTAAACATTAGGACCAGGTCAGTTAAGGACAACTTGTCCCAGCAGTGCTGGAGCAAGAGGAGGGTGTGCACAGCTGCCTGTATTTTCACAGTCTCAAGGCTCTCTCACAGGTCCTGGATTAAAGCAAAGGCCATTTATTTCCCTCCCCTCCATTTCTAAATAATTATCAATCTGGAAAGGAGCAGAACTGCAGTGCAGAGAAAACACAGACACATTTCTTGGGTTTCTTCAAAGCTCCTTGTCTCCTTGCCTGGCCCCAGTGCGTGAGCAAGGCTAGGGCTGAGGCAGTGAGGTGAGGGGAGGGAGCTGCAGGGCCAGAGGTGTCTGTCTGTGTGCAAGCCGTCCAGCACATCTGTGGCTCAGAACAGCAGCAAAGTGCCCTGATCCACTGCTGTGAGGGTCTCACCCTCTCCCTCAGGTCCTGGAGGTGCCGATCTCCGTCAGCAGAAACCCTAGGCAGCAGGCAGGCAGCAGAGAACTGGGAGGGGGAGTGCTCCCCTCAACCCTCCAGCAACAGCACAGCTCCAGGTGTTAGGAACAAAACCCCAAAAGCATCAAAGAGTTCCCCAAATTGGAGCTCTGGGGACACAGGCCATACCCCAGGGCAGATTCAGGCCTGGCATAGGAGAAGGAAGGAGGCACAGGGAAAATCCTGGCTGAGTCCCTGCCTCTGTGAAGATTGCTCCAGGCCACCCCAGTGGATGAGTTTTGGGATACCACAGGGAAGGATGTGCTGCTCGGTGCACCCCATCTCTCATCCGATACGCTTAGTGTATGCAAAGATGTGCAGAACAAGTGGGTCCCTAGCTGGGAGATGCTGAGCCCCAGTGCAAGAAATGCAGTGAGAGAAACATAGGGAGCCTGGAGAAATCCTTGGGAAACGGCACCTTTGCTGCCTGCTGTGGGCTTACCCCCAAGGCAGAAAGCCCATGAAGTCAGTGCACTTGGACCCATGTGTGGGTCTGCACATGCTGGTCCCCCCACGCCAGCTCTCCAACTCACTCTCCTCCTCGCCCCACTTCCCCGGAGCTGGCAGAGCCCTGGGTGAGGGATGGCGGTGATTTATTTCGGAACATTTCTTGCCTGTTGAAAGCCTGACCTCAGATATGGAGAGACGACGTGGGGAAGATGTACGAGTGTCTCTCAGCAAAAGTGCATCAGAGAAATTGAGCGTGAGCTGCCATCAATCTGCCCAGGCTCAGCGGCCCCGCGCAACAGCGAGGGAGATGGGGACCGGGAGGGATTCTGCGAAGGTCACCTGGGAGCTGACTCAGCCTCCGCTCCCCGCTCCTGCCATCCATCATGCCCGCTGGGGAAGAGGCAGGGAGCAGAGGCTGGAGGCAATCTCCTTCTCATCCCTCATCCATTCCCCTTTACAGCTTCATTTAGGAGACTGAAACGACACACAGGCACAAATGTCACGGGGGGCACGGTCAGTGATGATCTTTCGGCAGCCATAACAAGCCCTGACAGGCTCCGTGGGGAGAGCCATCGCCCCAGCCAAGCCTCCTGCCCTGGGGGTCCCCAAAGGCTGGGAGAAGGACAAGATGGATAGGGACATGGGGACAGAGGTGACAGGTGGTTTTTTTCCCTCTCAGTGGCTCTAGCTAGTATAGCAATGGCATTTGGATAACCTGCAGAGTCTCCCCTAAAGCTAGTGAGGACTAGAAAAGAGTTGAGGTCTTCTCAGTGGTTTCTAGGATAGCCAGAATCTGAGCAGGGCTGTTTCTGCCCATGGGGTAAACACCACAACATGTACTTGCTTCGCCAAACCTCCGCGAACTGATTTCAGCATCCCGTAGGTAGGTTTTATGTTTTACCTTCGAGGAAGTCCAGCCTCTGCAGGACCGTATATTCCCTCAGGGCAACTGCCCTCCAATGGGTCTATGCTGCACATCTCAGACTCAGGCTGGGCTCAGGAGAGCAGGTCAGCAGGGCCCAGGTAAGTGAGCCCCTGGCAAACAAGGCTCCAACCTAGTGTGAAAATTGTGCAAAGGGCTCAGGTATGGGCATGAGCGTGGGTGGATGGGGGTGACTGTGTGATGCTCCTTGCAGAACGTCTGAACCTCCTTCTGGAAGAGCTTGTCAGAGGGTGGCCTAGAGAACCAGGATCTGAGTTCAAACCTCCATCTGTTTTTTTTTTGCTAATCCATAGCATTCTCACTAATTCCCACTCAGGATCGCATTTCTATACATTGCAGTTAAACACGTTACCTCCCTGCTTTACCTGCCCGGATGCGCCCCAGTCAAGCAGTTCCCATTTGGCTGCCTGCACTCTTACTCCATGTACCTACACTGATTTACGGAGATGGCTCCAGCAGAGCTGCTCTGAATACACAAGCAGGGAAATGATGCTGAATCCAAACCCAAGTGCAACATCCACCATGCCAATAAACACTTTTTGATTTTGGCTTTCTGCAAAGAGCTTGCCCTGATGATAACAAATGGACGGCTTTGCGTTGGGAAGAAATGCACCTTTCTTCATTTCTAGATCTAAACAGATGAGCCCATAACCAGATGCTAAACTAAAAACCACCAGTAAAGTCCATGCAATGCTCCATATTTATACCAGTAAAGTCCATGCAATGCTGCATTCTTACACCAGTAAAGTCCATGCAATGCTCCATATTTATACCAGTAAAGTCCATGCAATGCTGCATTCTTACACCAGTAAAGTCCATGCAATGCTCCAGAACACCAATGAGCTCCTCCAGTGCTGTACTCCAGTAAGCTGTGGTTTCTCACAGCCCAGTACGAAGTCTGTACCCTCATCCTGTGTCCCAATTCACAGCAGCCCCATGTGTGAGGAGAGCAGCAGAGATCTCAGCACCATGGGGACAAGAAGCCTGATCTCTCTCCTAGTCTGGATTCAAGCTGGTCGCCTTCTGGTTACAGCAAACAGCACCTACAAAAGAGGGTTTTGTGCATGTGATTAGGGACAGTTGTCAGTATGGCCCGTCATAAGCTTTCCAGAGATCCTCAGTCTAACTAAGAGTGTACGTGCTGTTTTCTGGAAGGACCTGGCCTTGTCTGAGCATGAGTCTTGTAGGCTTTAGAAAAGTGTCTTTAGAAAAGTGCAAAACAATACAATCTGCAAAATGCATTTGGTGGTTTCTGTCAAGTGCCTCTACAGTGTCAGGCACATCAATACTTCTGTGAATCTGGCCCCAGATTACCTTAATATCTTTGCAGATTGGAAGCTGTGAGAGTAATTGATTCTTCACTTCATTAGTTAAACTGAAAAAGGAATTAAGAATTACTGAGAGTATGACAAACTGGTTGACCAAACACTTCTTTTGCTGAGAACAGGTGAGCTTATTTACCTTTTCTTTTTATTGAATGTGAATGATTTTGAAAAGAAAACACTAGGATTTAAAATGGGATATGAAAACCTCATTACTTTTTAGAATTTCCTGTTGCTAAAATGATTCAACTTTTCTGTTACTTTACAGAACTTTGAAAATTGATTCAGTCACAGCAAAATATCCTTTTTTTTTTTCTGATGAATAAACTATTCAACCAAAAGAAGCTGCACAACTGCCCACAGCTAGCTGTTGGTAAAGCTGAGAGGCCCCTAATTCACATAGGAGCTTTGAAAATATTTACTTTTGTTTTCATTCTGTGCTCCAAAGCACCGGTGATTAACCCAGCAAATCCTCCAGGGTCAGGCCAGTGGGGCATTGCCTTGGCCACATCCACCCCTGAGCCTGGAGGAGGGTCCTGGCACCAGGATTTGAGGTTAAGTGGAGGAAAAGGTGTCCAGAAGGACACAGAGGAGGACACTGCATTTTCCAGGGACCACGTTGGATGGGACTGAGGAACCTGAGCTGGGAGCAGGAGGTTTCCCAGGCAGAGGAAGGGGCTCTCACACTGTGAACGTGCATCCCATGCAGAACAGAAACGTGCTTCTGAAGGGAAAGCCCCAGAGAGGAGTCGCAAGGCAGGTGAAGTCAGGCAGAGGCAGGTCACACAGAGACACGAGTTGTCACCACGTCTCCCTGAGAGGTGTGGATACAGCTCCTCAGTCCCTGAGGCTGCAGCGAGGACAAACTGGCACTCTCACCTGCTGCGTGTTAGCTTCCCGCATATAATTTCCAGTGTAATTAGTCCTTTGTGCTGCTACACATCCTCCATGGAGGAGAGTTCCCCTCCCTTCACGTGAATGTCTATGTTAGATTTCAAAGTCAGAAATGAAGCTGACTATCCTCTCTACAGACAGTGGAGAGACATCAGGACCTCCAAAAAGTGACCTGCCCCTCCAGTGCCTGGTGGAAAAGGTGCTGAGAGATGCTGGGAGGCATCAGCTCCTTTCTGCTGGTTGCAACGGGAGAGGAGAGAGCTTAGACCCACATGAGCTTTCAAGGCCATCTTTTCCAGGCAGGGAGACACGCGCCAGCCCGCCTCTGCTCTGGCAGCCCTGGTGCCATGGCCAGGGCAGTCTCTGCCATGGGGATCCCGGCTCCTCGCTGCACCGAGCACAACGGCACTCTCCCGGAGCACCGCCAGCTCCTGGGGCTGTGAGGCAGATTGAGCTGTTTGTTTTGCCTTGTCTGTCTCTTTATGCATCCCCAAGTCCCCAGTGACTCTGACAGCAGCTTCCAACGCTGAAGGCATCCTTGTTTTCATATATCTGTTAAATAAAATGTCAGCAGGTGACAACACATGCTTCATTGGTGCTGTTCTGTAATTTAACAGAGTTAAAAACGGATCAGAGCCTGACACCACGTTTAGATTTAGGAACTAGTTTCAATTTTGGCACTGTTTGGTACAGACCCACTGCACTGCATCGTCCAGTGTGCAATGACAACATGTCCTTACTCAGGCTTCATTTTGCACTGGTTAAATCCATGTCCAACAAACTCTCACCTGTTGTAGGACAGCATTCATTCAGGTATACCTTGCCTAGCAAAGATGGGTTGGTTGGGCACGGTTACCTCTCTAGCAGTAGTGTCACCTAGTAAATCTGACCCCAGGAAAGCAAGAATGAACAAGTGCTGGAGGTTTTTCCAATCATCTTCTCCAAAGGCTTGTTTTTCCTTTTCACCAAACACAGATATAATTTTGGCACAAGCCATCACACCCTTCTCAGTGACACTGTTCATTTGAGACCAGTGTAATACAATCTGGTCCTTTCTCTTAGATGTTTTAATTTAAAAATGACTTTCATGTAACTGTTACACAGAACCTGAACTATTAACTAAGAACTTTTCCCATACTGGGACCAGGAGGTGGGAACAAGCTGTATGAGCTACTCAGCAACAGCTGAAGACCTGTTTGCAGGGTCTCATCCAAAGCAGCAGCGCTGTCAATCAGAGTCCATGTTTTGGGGAGAGCAGACAGATTTTTTCCTATCAAAGTGACATGTACAAAACTTATCCCTGGCCTTTGCTCCCCTGAGCTCTGCCTAATGCTCTGGAAGATCCCCACAGCCAATGGTTGTCTCCAGGTGAGCATTCAATTTCTAAATCTTGCATTTTGTAGCTGAAATAAAAAAATAATCCGTGCTTTCTGCGTTTGGGGAGTGTTTGACGCTATCCTCTAGCAATCCTTGCGTTCAGCTGACACTGCTCATGATGATTAAATATGAAATTTTTAATACCAGTTACCATGGCCATGAACTTCATTTCTATTGTAGTGTATTCACATCTCTTCTTTTGTTCATTCTGTATCACACGAGCTGCTGGACTCCTGACTGGATGCCTGGTGGTAAGTGAACTGCCCTGATATTCCCTTTAAAAGCAAGCAGAGACAAGCCTTTTTTACATTTATCATTATAGTACTGCGTGTCTGTGAAGTATCAATTAGCTGTGTTGATTTTTCAACTCTTTAAACCACCACGTAAGAACAGTAGTGAGGGGCTTAACCCAGCTATCACCTTCCCACATCCTCTGTGGTGTTAATTTATTTCTAGGCAGGTTATTTGCAGAATAGGAGCTGGCATTTTGGCTTGCTTAGCTGTAACACAGTAGCTGGATTTGCTCTGACTCTTTCTAAAACTTCTTCACACTCTGGTCACACTTTCTGCCGTTTCTCCACAGATGAAAACATTGGTTATGCCAGCCTCGGTGCCATCAGGAATTGTTGTAAGATTCTGGCAAAAACTAGCAGCAAACAATTGCCTAAATACAGTGTCTTCCAACAGGCATGCTGAAGGTGTATAGAGCCTTCTCTTTTTCAAACAGCCCTTCCCAGGATCCTGTTGATGCAGCACGAACAGAAGAGCATTAATCATCAGCCATTTCTCCCTGAAACTCTTCTCTGCAGGTCATGGGAAATGTCCCCCTGTGACATACTCAGTTAATTAATTTGTGTCTATATGCATGAGAATAATTGAGTCTTTTTTTTCTTTTTTTTCTCCCAATGGTGTTTAGCGAGTATCTTCCCTCTGTCGGTCTGCCTGTGTACGCAGGGCTAAGCAGAGCGATAAGCCCACCTTCACCTCTGCTGTGGGAGAGGGGAATTTGGGGACAGCTCTGGGCTGCATGCTTGTGTGGATGATATCTCACACCCTGTCTCACACGCAGACCCATGAGCTCCAGGTCCCTCGTGTGCCATGGACTCTCGCCAGGACCTGCCCGCCTGAGCACCACGCATCCTCCGGCGGTGCTGGCCTGCGCTGGCTGGTTTGCTTGGTGAACTCAGATTGATTTCTCAAGAGCTCATTCTGGGTCTGGGGTGGTCTATCCCAACATTGTGTCCTGGCTCCCCATCACAGCCCGGCATCCCATGGAGGACACATTTACCATCCCCAAAATTGCAGAACTCAGGCTAGGTTAGTCACAGCTCCTCTCTGCATTCACTCCCTTTTTGTGTTCTTTGTGACAAACATCTCTTTCAGAGGTTCATTATCAGGTGAAGTGCAGCTCTCCGCAGGAGCTGGTGCTGTGGTTTCACAATCACCTCTGCTCGAGTTTGCAGAACACTATTAAGACCATCAAGTGCTTCAGAGCCAGCTATTGTTAGAGAACAGGGTTACCTCCCGAGTGCCTCCCTTTTGGCTGGCAGACAGAGCAAAGCACTGTTTAACCTTGTCCAGCTGCCCTCCACCTTTCTGGAGGGCTTCAGCTCCGAGGGGCTGTTGACTTGACTTGACTTGCCCATTCAGTGTGTTTTCTTGGCTCGTTTTATTCCTGGCACCATGGCCGAGCTCCAAGGAGGTCATGTTGCTGCTCACATTGATTGGTGCCCTATAGCACAACGCTTTAAGCAACACAACAGCTCATTCCAGTGCCGCACAGATGCAGAGGTCCCCACTCGGGCTGCAAGGATGGACCCTTTTCTTCGTCCCTTCCCATGTCCTTCAGCCATTTCCACAAAGCAGATGCATGGAGCCAGGCACTTCAGTGACTTCTTTATGAGCAAATATGACAAAAGGAAGCAACTGCTTTGCTCTGCCCTAAGACAAGTTTGCATTGCAAGGGAAGAAATACTGAGCTGGGCTCAGGAGGTCCCACAATAGGGAAAGCTGCAAACCTGGCTCTGCTGGGGACTGGCTGCCTCCTAACCCTCTGTATTTCCATAGCTGTCACTGCAATCCAGCCCCCAGCCCTGCTCTCCTGAGCAGACAGAGGCTGTGTGCATCCAGCCCGTCGAGCTGTCACCATCTCAGAGTGACAGCCGCTTTACAAGCTGTGAGACAGACAGGGCTCAGCACCCTGCCTTCTGAACCGGGGGCTCGGGGCATAGCAAGCAGGAGGATGAGCTCAGCTTATACTGGAGTTGAAACCAGGCCAGGAATTATACATGCAGACGAGCTGCCCTCTTTGCTCGCTGGCAGCACACATCGTAGACCCAGGGCTGCAGACTGCCCAGGGAGGCTCCCTTGACTTCTGCAGAGAGGACATCTCCACAGATGTGTCCAACGAACTGCTGTCCCAGCAAAGTGAGTGCCTAAAACTGCTTTTCTTGGCTGAGCCATCCATCAATTCTACAGCTTCAGGTCAGAAACTTGGCTGTAGCTGGTTCTGCCTCTCCTGTTGCCTTCCTGGGTCAGTGTGGCTGCCCTGTAACAGGTCAAAGTGGTTCAGTTGATCAGGCAATGATATGCTTTGCACCTGGAGAGATATTCCAGGGGCAACACCAGAAAATAAGGGCGTGAAAGGAAAGCATTGCAGAGCAAACCTCCTGCTTTGAATGTCCTGGAGTTGTTCATCCTTTGAAAAGGAAAACAGAACATGAAAACACTTCAAAGAAAACCCTCCAACAGCCAACACTGGGCTGGTGTGGAGCTGCAGTGGAAACTCAGGCAACCCCAGATGTGAGAGTTCCTGAGCATCATGAGTGTGTCCCTACATCGCAGCCAGGCTGTGGGAATCACACACTGTGTTGGGTAATAAAGCACAGGGCAGCTCAGCACAGTCACCTCTGCACCATGTGGGATGTACTCAGCTTTACAGCTACAGCCCTACCCCTTGAACCATATCGGAGTGCAGCTGTACTGCTGGGTGAGAAGAAAATTCATTAAAATACATTCCTCTGAAGGAATAGCACTGATATTAAGAGTCTATCAATAATGATTCACTAGGCCATGATAGCAATGAAATTGCAGTGATAAAGGGTGACAAAATATTGTAAGATATGTGCATTGAGGTTGCAGAGCAAATTATCTGATCTGAGAAGCAACATGTTATGATGTGTATGAAACCATCTGCTGCCCACAGCTAAGGCTATAGAAAGACACATAGATACACTAGGCTGGTGAAACAGGGATTTTAGCTGGGGACAATTCCCTTGGGTTGGAGACTGACCACAGCACAGTGCTTGCACAGTTCCTCCCCCAGGAGACCTTGCTCTGGCCATGTTCCCAGACTTCACTGCAATACATGCAATTAATCATTAATGACTGGTGATGAAGAGTAATATTCCTCCCTTCCAAACACCCTGGTGTGGAGTCACTTACTGTCCAAAGCACTTCTCTGGGGACATCCCTGAGTGCCAGCGATTGGACTTTGGGTTCCTCCTGTCATTCACAGAGCAGGCTCCAGGCACAAACATGCAATCGCCTGTGGCAGCAGCCAGGCAGCACAGGCTGACAGCTTTGCCTATGCCAGAGCCCTGAAAAGGTGGGCTGGCTGCTAAAGAGATGCCCAGCTATGTATGGTGGGATTGGGGGTAGCAGGAGGAGCCAGTCCAGGTCTCCACATCCTCCCTACAAACTCTCTCTCACCTTTCTCCGGGCTGGGACACCCTGTTCCCTCTTCAAGACAGCAATATGCAGTGTTGCTGGTGCTGCTGAGGAGCCCGGAGCTGGCTCTGGCTGGATGCCAAGCCCTGCTACAAGGCAGCAGCAGAATAGCAATGCAGATGTGCTGGGGGGGACCCTCTGGTTGGGAATCCCTTGCCCCCCGTGCACACCCTATCCCAGTGCCCCCCCTTTCCCAGCCTCCCAGACCCTGATGCAGAGCAGCCGCTGCTCCCTGTGCCCCACGCCCCTGCACAGCAGCCTGGTGCCTGCTGCTCGCTGCCTGTTACCATCAAGCCCTCGAGCCTTTCCCTTGGTGCTCGCTCTGGATTGATGGAGCTTAGGATTGCAAGCAGTAAAAATGTGGTGCGGAAACTGCAGAGCATAAAAGCTGTCCCATAAAGAGTAAAGGCTTCTTCTTTTCCTCCTTGTAACCTGTAAAACATCTAGTAAATCCCAGCACGCGCTCCTGATGCAGCACGGAGACCTAATCCAAAAAGCCCAGGAATATCCCATGATTAGGTGCACGTTATGAGTAATGGTTTTAGCAAGGCCCAGTGGAAGCTTGTCTCTAACTTGCTCACAGCTTATGTGATCTGACTGGGGGGATCTCCCGTACTTGAAATAAAGCCACCTGTCCATAAGTCATTGCTCTGCTTATTCCACAGCATTAAGGGAATGTGCTGATGTTACGACTGGGCTAAACAAGTCAGCCTGAGGCTGGCACAAGAAACCAAGGGGGAGATGGGGAAGGAGAGTGCACCGGGAGCCACGCTGCTTTCTCCTTCCCCTAATGGACTTGATAATCGACTGGCAGTGGGAGTGAAAGTGCTCTGGCCAAGCAGTGCATGGAGTGGGCTGGTCTCCTGCCAGCACGCTGTGATGAGGGAAGGAGGCAGCCACCGAGAGGTACGGGCAGAGCCGGGGGCTGAAGGAGAGAGCAGCCCTGAGTTGCTCAGGGATGCAGTGGGAGACCTGGGGGTCTGTGGGGGTTTGCTGAAGCGGGGCACTTCACCCTCTGTCTCTTCTGCTGACAGGGAAGATGTGCCTCGGGGGACTGCTGCAGTTCTACCTGCTGGGGGCATGTCCTGCCTTGCTGATGCCCATCCTGCCTTACCGCTGCCAAATTAACAGTGCTTTGTGGAGCTGGGAGGGTGGGAGATGCCGGGGTCTGTTGCCAGCCTGCACACAGCTCTGACAAGTGGTGGCTGCTCAGGATGCGGAGAAATAGATGATCTTTGGTGAAGGTGGCCATGGAAAGCAACCTTTGAACTGAGGTGCCATGCCCCCTCTCTCCTGATCCCCCTTACGTAAAGCATCTGCTGAGGTCACTGCTGTCCCCAGCTCCTCCGTGGTGGCTCCTGGAGGGCCTCAATGACATGATTATCCCTCCTTAGCAGAGCATTTTCAAAGCCCAAGGAGGGCTTTGCTCACTAATCTGGCATTCAGTGCAGATAATAGGCTCTGAGACAAAGCCCTCCTGAAGTCTATTTTAAGGTGGTTTTCTAGCAGGTCGCCTGTCACAGCAAGAGCCCTCCTGTTGCAGCGCTCCCAGGACACAGTCTGCCATGGCACGGTCCCTCTTAGCCATTGCTTCCTGCCAGACAAGCTCCTTCTCATGTCCTGGAGCATGCCTTTGCTCCAGGACATGCACGCTGAAGCAGAGTGAAACCTATGGATGCCATACCCATCTCCATGCCCTACAACTGCCCAGCCCTGTTGGGCCTCTGTCTTCCCCTTTCCAAAAGCTACAAGGATGTCTCCTTCCTCTGGGTCTCCTCAGCAAGGGAATGGAGGTGGGAAGGGCATCTCCCAGTCCCGGAGCAGGGCTGGAGCAAGGTGTTTGCCCAGCATCTTTGGCTGCAGGGCTTCACTCTGGCAGGGATGCCCTGCTCCAGCCCTGTGAGCTGCCCTCAGCCAAGAGGCCCAGTGCTTCTGGCCAGGAGTTTCTTGAGTACCTCGGCAGTAGCGGAGGCTATTTTGGAAGGGGAGCCTCCCTCCAGAGACAGCTGGGGACACAGAGTAACCCCCCTCCAGGGTGGTACCCACACAGGGATGCAGGGAAAAGGGAGCCCACTTTCACTGGCATCCAGAAATATTTGGGATGTGGTGACCCTCCTGTCCCCCATGACACTCTCCAGCCTGTTTCTGCTCCTGTTCCCCCTTTCACAACTCCATGTACCTCCCCGCCTTGCTCTTCAGGTTCACATCATATTTTGGTACCACGGTACAAACCTAGGGAGGAAGGCCAAAGCCAGGGGACATCTCGGAGGTACGGGTGTTATATCACACACAACCCACGGCTCGCACAGCTCTTGGCTGCCTAAAGGCTGCAGAATCGGGATTTCCCAGCCTGCCCAAGTGGAGCCAATGCATTAGCAGCAGCGTGCGGGAGCCCGGAGCCAGCTCGGCACCGGGGGAAAGGATGACTAATCTGCTCCTTCTGCTCAGCTGGGAGCCAGGGTGGGTATTCATAAGGCAGGCACCTCGTGCCAGCCTCCCAATTAGAGACAGTCTCACCCCAGTCCCAGCCCCGCTGTGACACCTCCAGCAGCCCCAGAAGTGCCGTGGCCATGGGGTGCCGTAGTCAGGCAGCCAGGAGGGAGCACGTCAGGGCTGGGGTTAATGCCAGCCTCGCTGTGTGCACAGGCCCCTACCCACATGGAACCTCGTCTCTCTGACGATGCCAGGAGGGCACTGGCAGGAAAGCTGCTGCAGGTTTTTCCTCTCCGTGGGGGATATATTAGCAGGGGCAGAGCCAGCCCTGCAGAGAGGCTGCTGCACAGCAGAGCTGATGGCAGAGACTGGGCTGTGGAGGGATGCAGGGATGTGATTTATGCTGTAAAGCGCTGCCGCAGGCTGTTGACCCTTTGCACGCACCCGTGGAGGCTGTGTCTGGGGACTGGGTGTTGCCCCTTCCTTGAGGCTTATAGCTTAGGGGTCTCCTTAGTCTACCTGCCTCATCCACCCTGCTTCTGCCAAGAGGGCAGGAGGAAAAAGGCGCTGTGGGTTGGTAGAGCAGCACCAGCTCACAGAGCAAGCACTCGGTGCTGGGCAGGCAAGGCTGGGCTGGGCTGGGCTGGCAGAGGGGTGGCAATGCCGCATGTGTCTCCAGGGCTTTGTGGTCCATCCCAGCATGCGCTGGCAGAGCAGCTGGGATTTGTGGACTGGAATAGCAAGAAATGATGCTGAAAATCCGGGTTAATCTGAACCAGCTCCAGAGGCCAGCTCTCTGAGAGCTGCCTCTTTATCTCCAGTGTGAATCCAAATCCACCACAGGCTTAACTTGGGTCTTGGCAGCTTTACGTCAGCTCTGATTAGTTCACAGCAACTTCTTTACAGCGTCTTGACCCTCTGTTGGGGAAGCTGTCTCCAGATTTTCAATATTTTGTATTTACACAACAGTGAAACCATCCTCAGAAGTCCCCAGGAAGGGCAGCTCCCAAAAATACCACCTGGCCTCCTGCCTCCCTGTGGACCACTATCTGGAAGATGTTTTCCAGCATCCTCTGACAACCAGCATGTCATGTGAGGTGGGAAAGCATCTTCTACCCTTGAATGCATGCCTAAATCTGACCCAGCCATGTGGAGCCGGCACCAGCTGGGCTGCTGTCTGATGGGTGGTGCCCCTCGTCAGGAGCCGGCAGCCAAACCACCCGCCGTGGGAGCCGGCAGTGCCAGGAACATGGGTGTACCCTGATGAGGGAAGTACAATAATGGGAAGGCATTTTGGGACATTGTCCTCTGACCAGGACATCAGAGAAAATGAGGGCTGTGGTTGTGACCCACCACTGTACATCCTGGGGGAGAATCAGCCCCAAAATACAACCAGAAAGATCACAGGAGAAGCAGGAGCACAGACAGGTGTGCGTGTCCCAGGGTCTCCTCTCTTGGTGGGCAGAGTCCCCTGTGAGCTGGGAGCCAGGCTGGGGCTTCCCTACAGGTCTGGGGTGCTGAGCTCGCAGGGCAGACAGCTGCAAGTGGTGAGGATGGAAAGTGGAAAGACCTACCACCATCGCCATTATTAATTAGGAGAAAGATGAGGGCAGCAATAGGGTGTATGGCACCTTTCTGACAAACAGGAGAATTTCGGGTGGTGCTTCCTGTTTTTCAGCTCTCCAGAGACCCTGCTCACCCTTCTCTGTCCTCTCTCATTTCCACTGGCACATGAGACACCAAACTGGAGTTCTCTGTTTCCACACATGTGAACATGATGGTGAATGGAGCTGGACCAGGGAAGCCCAGGGAGCTCTCGGGTTAAGCAGACAGGACAGAAACTTAAAGGACAAAAGAAAGGAAACCACTCCTTTCCCTAAATAGACAAGAGTTTAGGCACTCCACAGAGCAGCCACTACAGTCTCCAAAGAAGAAGAGGCCACCCAGGTACTGTCCTTGGCTACTGAGGCCCCTGAGCTGGAGTCCTGTGGTCTCTGTAGAGCGTTTCTGCATTCAGGAGATGCTCTCTCTGGAGATCAGAGGTGAGAGATGGGAACAGCCAGATGGGAGGTAGGGCTGTCATCTGTCCCCTGTGCCTGGTGCTGTACAGAGCAGAGCACTTCACCAGTGAGTTGTTAACCCATGGAGTGGGATTGACCAGCTCCTTTCTGGAGCAGATCCCCAGTCCCCAGCTTCCCTTGGGATATTTGCAAAAGCAGACAGACTAGGCATGGAGACTGCAACCTTGTGGTCAGAGAGGGCAGCACTGAATCAGGCAAGAGTTTCCCCGTGTCAGCAGACACCCTTGTCCACTACCTGCCACGCTAGCCCTCCCCTTCTCACCTCTCTTCTGCCATTGCTCTGGCTGCAGCCCCTTGGCACCAAGGCTGGCAGGGACAGAGGTATGCTATCAGAGGCCCCTTATGATTTGCACTCATTAACGATGAGTGCAGAAACAGGGGCATGTGTGAACAGAGCCCTTGCAAAGAGCCGGGGACCTTCCTTTAAGATAAAAACTCTCTTCTTTTCCCATTTGCCTGTTAACTTCACAGCTCCAGGTCCCAAGGAAGCCAGCTGAGACAGGAATATGGTGAACTCTTTGCTCAGACATCTGAATTATCACTGCTATCTGTTGGACAGCTGGTAAGATGAGCCCTTCTGTGCCACCTGAACACCCAAAGGTGTGCCTCTGATTTCTCAGCAGATGGTGGCAGAGATCATCTTCTCCTCCAGTCTCTGCCCTAGCCTTTGATGGGTCCATTTTTCATTCCAGCAGCAAATGCCAGAGACCTGGAATTGTTACTAGGGAGGTGGGCAGGGTTGGGGACACAGAAGAGGATCAACCTCCCAGCCCACGTGCAAGACACAGCCCTCGTGCACAACTGGAGTGAAGACAGACACAGCCAGATGTGGGCTGACACATCACCCATCCATAGAGACACACCAGGACGCTCATTGGTACTGAAATACAGATAGCCATCAAGTCCAGAGGATGGTATCCCCACACAGAAAGGCACCACTCGTTGCAGGCACAGGGGCATGTGCACACCCATGGGCACACGAATACCGATACTTTCAAGAGGACTATTAAAAGCACCAGGGAAGGCAGAGCCGTGACCAAAAAACTGTGAAAACCACAAGCATCCCACTGCCAGGGACGAGTGTGCACACACATCTGCCACCTTCCTGCAGTCCCTGCCCCACTTCTCAGTCACCCATCAGCATCCCGATGAACCCAATAGGTGCTGTGGTTTCCTATGTCCCAGCAAGAGAGTGAGGGGCAAGACCCAGCTCTGCTGCTGCTGTTTGTGGAGACCTGGAAAGGAGGTGATTTGCTGAAGACCCTTAGCTGTAATCCCAGGGGGGGATTCAAGCCAAGGTGAAGTGGTCAGCACAGAGGTTCCCCACTCTGGGTTCCTCTGCAAGACCCTCAGGGGTCCATGGAGAAGGGATGTGCCCACAAGACACTGCTTTGCTTGGCAAAGAACAAGAAGAAAAAGAAGAGCGATGCTCGAGAGGCTTCATCATAGCACACAACAGAGCACTGACAGAGTTCAGGCTGCCGTGGACAAGCAGCTGAGCAGTGGTGCTGAGGAAAGTCTGAAGGTTTGCACCAGGTGCCGGTAGGGCCAGCATGGGGCCAAAAAACAGAGATTGTGTCATCAGCTTGAATAGAAAGTGTAGATCCATGGACGTTGGCTGAGAAAAAAGCTGATGTTGCTGCCCTAAATTATTATTTCTTCTCTCTCCACTGTGAGGTCCCCAACTGACTGTGCTGGTCCATCCCTGCTCTAGCAGGGGTGGGTAATATGCTGTAATTAAGTGGGCACAAGTCTAATCAGTCTGCGGTGGCATAGAGACTTGGACAAATGCATTGCCAATCCCTGGTATCCCCCCTCCACCAGGGACAAGCAATGTGTTAAATTATGGCAAAGCTCCAGCAAAGCACAGGCTGTCGCCTGGTGACTTTTTCTGTTGCAAAGAGAACTGCTCCAGCTGAAAACGATGGTCTCAGCAGTGTGTGCAGGAGGCAGCCCCCGAGCATGTCATGCTGGACAGGAGGAGCAGCCAGCACCTCCTCCAGAGCCAGCAAGGGGACAAGGGGATCCAGCTCTGGCCTTGGCTCAAGGTTCTGTGACAAGGAACATCCTCAGAAGAGCAAGGCAACAGTGTCCCCAAGAAGCAAACGTGCAGCCCTCTGGGAGCAGCAGCTCTGCTTTTCCCAGCAAGTCTCAAGCTGGTGAAATACTGGTAACAAGTTCAGCTGGCAGGATGCTGCAAGCATCTGTGACTATGTGTTAGAGCTGAAATAGTTTTTAAGTGCTCTTGTTCTTCCAGCTAGATGGAGGATGCTAGGCTTTGCCCCGTCCCGCACTGCTCAAACAGGGAGTGCAGGCAGGCTGCAAGTCGCCGTCCTGTAAAGCAGAGCTCTTGCTGCCTTTCTGCACTGAGAGTGCCTGCAGTGGGGCACAGGGATCCATGAAGGCACTGGTCCTCCTGCCCCCTGCCTGCTGCCCCTTCCCACCCCCAGTAAGAGCCAGGGCAGCAGAGGGGTTAAGAAAGTCTGTATTCTCCACCATCAATCCATCCTGCAAATCTGATGGCCCCATCTCTTCAACGGGCCCAGATTGATTTCTTGACTGGGAGCAATGAGCAGCTTCACATGAAAAATGAGGCTTTGCGCCGTCAATAGAAGTTCTAATTACAACTTAAAACCAGGACATTCTTTACAGCGCAGACCAGATTTACAGCGGCTTGCAGGTGGGCGTGCAGCCCTTTCTAATTAAAAGCAGCACGCATTGCAGATTGCTTCAGACGGGCCATTTCCAGCTACCCAGCACTGCAAGGGCACAGGCAGCTTCTGGCATTGAGCTTGCAAGGGAGGTACCAGGTACCCCAAGGGCACACAGCACCGCTTGCTTTGGAGGAGTGGGGGAAGGACAGAAAGCTCCAGTTTCCTCTTTTTTTTTTATCTGTTCTGCTGCTGATTAGGTTGCCCACACTGGGTGCTGAACAGTGCCGCATGCCCAGCACCGTCCCCCTTGGCCCACCCCATTTCTCCATCACACGTGCCATGCCATGTGCAAAGAGCAGAACTGCTGGATCTGACTGGGGGCGATCCAGCAAGCTGGGGGGGCATGTGGTGGGACATCACAGCAAGCAGCCTGAGAGCTGGCTGGTGCCTCCAAGGGACCGTTCAGGGACCCAGTGTGCCAGAGCCTGGTGTGAGGATGTTCTGTGGGATCTGTCACCAGGAGCTGGGGCAAGGTAGGTCCCAAGGCGATAACCAGGGCACTTTCCAGCTCTGCTGTTAAGGCACTCTGAGGCTTTGCACAGACCGTGCTCACCTGTGCCTCAGTTTCTCTGTATCTGAATTAGGAGTAATGTCCTTCTGAAGAGGGCTGGAAAATCAGAGGGCTTTAGAAAGGCAGGCAGAAAGTGTCTTGTTAACTGGGGGAGCTCCGTCAGAGGGAGGTGGCATGTCTCAAGCCTGGATGTCTTGCACGCCTACCCAGATTGGTGCTGCTGTGGGAGCACCCTCACTACCTGGGACTGGGATCTTTCTGGGGAAAGCCTGTCCTCCTGCACAGCCGACCTCGCGGCTGGTGCTCCCCCTCCTCCAGCCCCCTGGGCACTGGCAGTCACTGCTCTACACTGCAGCGTGATGGGGTTTTGCTGGAGGCTGCCGGGCTGTTCCCTGCTGCTCTGCAAGGCGGTTCAGGAAGAGTGTGCTGCAGCCCATCAGCCCAGGGCGTGCAAGAGCGCAGGATCCCTCTGCTAGACCCTGCTGGCTGCTGCACGAAGACCCTGACCTTGCTCAGAGGGGTATGGGTGTCTGAGAACAGTGTTTCCTAAGAAAGTCCCAAAAGGTGCTGGAATTGGAGAAGGGCAGAGGCAGAAAACATTGAGCAAGTCTCCATCATGTGATGAGAAATCCTGGCTCCTTGGGCAATGCTCTGCGTCCCAAATAGCTTCTACTGGAAATCCGTCTGCCCCAGCAGTGGGAAGTAGCTCAATTCTTCACAGAAGGCACTGGTATTAGGGGATGCGCTCTTTCTAGTGGCTGTCAGGATCCAGTATGACCAGAGACATTGCCATTGTGGTGATGGGGACAAACTAGGCCCATCCCACGTGTATCTCAGCTCCCTCTGGCTCCCATTGCTGTGTGGTAGGCAGCCTGAGCACTGCCTCAGCCAGCTCCCTGGGCTGAGCAGTTCAGCCAGCCCTTACTGTTCCTCCCAATGCTCAGAGCATCCTTGCTCCCAGCTCTGCTCCTAATGGAGTAGAGAAGATCCTCCTGAGCCATTCCTTCTTCAGTATGGGATTTGTGGAGCTGAAGTGCGTTACAGTGAGCAGGCAGAGCACTGATTTCATACGGCTGGAAATTAAATTACTCTTGCCATGAGCTGCTGCTTTTGAGAAAAGAAAATCCCTCAACAGAAAGGCTGTTGGAGGTTAGTGGTGATGAAAGTGCAGTGTACTGGGGCTTTCCAGAAATCATCCCGGCTCCTGCTGGAGCCTGAAGAGGTGGAGCTGGGTTTAGAGTCCAGAAGGTCAGTGGTGAGACTGATTCTCCAGAGCTTTTTCCACTTGGAACTTGGAGAAGCAGAGAGGTGATGCTGGAAGCTGCTATCTGAGGAGCCTACCTGTGTCCTGGATCAAAGCCTGTCCCAAAGGCAGCCAGCTGTGACTGCTGGCTGCAAAGGGACAGGGGATCTGTCCAGTGAACAAAAGCAGCCAGCTGCTGTTGGGACTGAATGGACAGGCTGCTGCAGTATCCTGCAAGAAAAGCCACCACCAGCCAGGAGACAGATTTATAGCCAACAGCCGGTGGGATGTGACCCCGCGAGGAGCCTGCCCGCTCAAGAGAGGCCACAGATGCTTGTGAAATGTGAGAGATAGGAACTCTATGTTAGGATGAGCTAGAAACTGGCCTCATGACTCAGCCAGTCTGGACCCAACCTTGCCACAAACAGCTGTGGGGGCCCAGGGCATCCTGGATGAAGGCAGAACCTCAGGCTCCTTCCTTCTTGGTCTTTCAAATTTCCTGCCTAAAGCAAGATAAAATAGGTCATGTCATCCAGTCCCTGATGTGGGTGAGCATCTACCAAGCCCAGATGTGACCAGCCCCATCCTGACACGTCTGCTACGATTTATCAAAGCTGATGAGGATGTCAGCAAAGTTCACCCATGTGGTCCCTGTCACTCCCACACAGATCAGGAGTGTCCTGTTGCACTGAACTCGTTAGGATGTGAACAGACGAGGGCCTCTGCGTCACTGGGCTAGACAGACCAGGGGAGAGTCCCTCAAAGCTGATGTGTCTCAAACCTATCTGTTATTTCCCTTGAGAGCTAGTGGCACAACGGGAAAAATGGAGGCTGGGAATGTTTCCTGATCCAAAGACGTCCAATTGCTGCAGCCCTCAGGGTCAAGGGGCCATAGGGGAGGCTCAGACACAGACTTTCAGGCCCTCCAGAAGATGCTCAGGGCTGCCTGGGCGAATAGAGTCATCCTGCACACTAAGGCTGGCCCTTGTGCCCCCACTGAGACAGCTCTGAGCAGGTCATGGACTTGGCCGCATCACATCGGGCTGTTGTCCCTTGGGGTGAAGGAGGTGGAAGGCTGGTTTTTGGGATTCAGATGGGATTTCCATTGGCTGGAAGAGGTGCACCAAAACCATATCCATGTCCTTGCAAGACTTCAGCCCTAAAGTGGAGGTGTCTCTTGGATTCCTGTCTTTGGAGGATTTTGCCTCTGTCCAGGACCTTGAAGCAGATGTTTTCCATGTTTGGACTCAGTCTGCAAGGAAAGCAATTGGAGAATATTTGGTATAGAGTTGGTACACAGGGTATCTGGAGCTCCTCAAACACAAGGCCATGGGTGATTGTATCATCTGCTGTTCTTGTGAAGCAGAGCTATGTTTTGGGGAAAAGTTTCTGTCTTTCAAAACAGTATGTTTTTTCTGTGCTAGCATGCCTCCCCTGCTTTGTTATCATTGCTCTGCTGTGGAGTGACCCATGCTCAGATCAGGGTTTGGATGTACCCTTCAGCAACCTCCCAGGCAGTAACTGTGCCTGTCAAATGGAGCATCAGAGAAATAGGCCTGCAGGAGCCCCTTTCCCAGGGAAGTATGGCAAGAGGATCTTGTAGGTGGATGAAGGGGACCTTCTGGGGGACTCTGGGCAGCCTTCAGACAACAGTGTTTGCAAGAATTTGTGATAAGAGTGAGAGGATACTTTGCAGCTGACAAACACATCAGGTGCCATTTTAATGGGGCAAGGACCCTGAAGATAAAATGTGTTTTTTGGAAAAAATAATTTTTATCATGGATTCATTGTGCGCCCCATCTCCCAGCTGAAATCATCCCCACTCTGGGCTATGCAGAAGGCTGATAAGGAGGCAGAGAATAGGAGCTGGTTTCCTGCACTCAGCAGACAACGCCTGCGCCTCCCTCTGCCTCTGCTTTTATGTAGTTTGGAAGTGCTCTGAAACTGCTGGGCACAGACACTTCTGAAGCAGCAGCAACTTTGCACGGCGCGTTTGTTTTATGTCTGAACTGTACATACAGCAGTGAATAGAGCTCATAAAAGATGGATGTATTCTTGTTCTTTTTGCTGGTTTTGATTTATTATTTACTTCACTTTTTTCAACTCTTCCGAAGTGCTGTAAATCATCTAAATCATTTTTCTCCTCTGCTTGGCTAGTTTCGGGGAGCTGAAGCGAGTTTATTGCGCCTAGCTCCTCTGCGTTGCAGGGGTTGCTGTGGGTTTTTCAGGAAGAGAGACAGAACCAGGAAATTTGAGCTCTTACATCTCCGCAAAGTGCCTTGGAAAGACTTAAAGGTCTTCTTCCGTCTGCTCATTGCATTTCCAGAGGCTGTATTGTTCAGCCTTTGCTCAGATACGCGAGCACTTGCTAGCACAAGCAGTCCTGTCCATGGCTGTGGACGGTTCACGTGAATAAACGCTCACCAGTAGCGCAAGGAAGGTTTGCACAAGCTGCCCCTTGTGCAGCTGGGTTGTTGCAGGGTCAGGAGGGCCATTTCCCTTGGCTTCAAAGGGAACACGGATGGGACTCTGGGTCTGGTGACTCCAGAGGTGTGGTGACATCTTTAAGCACAAGGACACAGGTCCACTCCAGTGGAGCAGAGGGATGGATGGAAGGATGTGAAAGGTGCAGAGGGTTTTGCTCAGGGCTGGTTAATGTCTGGGCAGTGCAGTGGGACATGCTCTGTTGGTCTGAAGTTCAAAGCCAAGATACTCCATCACTCCAGCAATGTCTCCCTGGCCTCATTGACACAGTGGGCAACTGAGCAGGAGCTTCAGCACCCAGAAAAAGAAGTCAAGTCTGTGTCCACAACCAGAACAGTCCCCAGAGAGCAGGTTTGCAAGGGCACTTAGCACAGTTTAATGCTGTTGGAGGAGCTTAGCACCCTTCATGCACCCAGCTCAGTCTGATGTGAACTCATGGCACACTGCTAAACTGAATTCTTCAGAAATCCAGGACAAAGAGACTTCTGTGGAGACCCAGAGCCTTGCTCCTCCCAGCTGCTTGTCCTGCTGGCTCCTAGAGCATGGGCACAGGACGTAATGAGTCCATTTGCAGTGCCTCTGAAGGACGATTGGGGTGACCCTGTTTACCCTAGATCTAGAGGGTCAGAGTCAGTGGTGTCCCCTGGACTCAGGAGACACCCGTTGAGCAGGGAACAAATACAGCCGTCCAAATCCAGGAGAAGCACGGGAAGGTCCTGGCTGCATGCAGCAGAGCCCTGGAAGCCACACACAAGCAGAGGGATCCTGAAGAAGCAGTGGACGAGGCGAAGAGGAGATCAGAGTGGTCCCTCCATCCCTTTCCTGCAGGGGCTGTGGGACAGGGCAGGATCAAAGGGCTCTTCTCACCTCCCCACACTTTCGGCAGGACCCCGGCAGTGCGTCCCCACAGCCAAGAGCACAGCAGGCTGCTTTGAGCTCACAGCGCTGGAGTCGGGGGCTCTTTCTCCTTCCTGTCACTTTGTGGATTTTTTTTTTTCAAGGGGAATTCAGCTGTAGGGGGAGAAAATGAGCAGGCTGCTAATGAAAGGGCAGCTGCTGCTCTGTGTCAGGCATGTGAGACCCTACTGGGAGCTCAGCTGGACACAGTGGGTGGCTGGACACCGTTTATTTTTACATTAGAGCTATTTTCCTCTCACCCTGTCTGCTCTGTACTCTTTATTTCTGAGTCAGTTCATCCCCTGTCAGATGGACATCGATGCAGGATGAGAGAACAAATCTTTCCAGTAAAGGCTAATTTTAGGATAAAAATCCATGAGATGGAGGGGAGAGGGGTCTTAGCTGACCACCCGTTAGCACTGATGGCATAGCTGTCCTTGATGAATGGCGCTACCTGCCTTTGCCTGGTCCTCACCAACACTGTGAGGCAAACAGAGAGGTAAGCACGCAACGTGGAGCAGAAACTCACTGGCTCCTGGCCATAAAACAGATTTCACAAATATTCTGTGCTGCCCCCTCCCCGCTAGAAAAAAATAAAGGTCTGGAACTGCCTGTGAGTTTGGGAGATTAACATCTGGGTCTGGTTTCCTGGGCAGGGAGAAGGTTATCAGAGCACAGGATACCTGTGCATCTGCAGATGGGCGGGTAGGATGTAACAAGCCAAAGCTGTGCTTGAGAACGTGTAGCATCAGTCACAGGTTTGCTAGGAACAGGGATGTCTGCAAACAACCTCCTCATGAGTGCTCCGAACATTGAGCTGATAACATGAGCCATCCTGATCCTCACATCACTGACTTTAGTTACGAACATAACCCCTTTTGCCTTGTGTTGGCTCTCTTTCCTGGACTTTTGGAAAAACATGATTAATATTGCCTCTGTGGTTGGTCAGATATAGGGAAGCAAACTACATCAGTCTGGTGGCCACTGCGAGTGCTGCATCCCACCTACAAGCAATGGGACCAACCATGTGAACTACCAGAAGCTGCGTTAGTGGAAGGAAAAGGAAAACACAGCAGAAGGGTAAATCCTGCTATCAGGGTGCTGCAGCAACACTCACAAGCCCTGTCTCCCTCCTGCCATGGGCTGCCTTTCCGCAAAGTCTCCAAGGAAGAGGGATGCTCAGAAGCATCATCCCAAATCAGCCTTTCTGCAGAGCTGCCTCCACAGCTTCAGCTCAGCCCTGCTTGTCCCTGCAAAGGGACTCGGCAGTGCTTCAGTCCCCAAACAGGAGCCAGCCTCTGGCAGACCCCCAGCAGAGCGTGCACTGCAGTGAGCAATATCTACACCATCTCTACTTCTGCTCCAGCAGCTGGGGGAAAGCTGACCCCAGCCAGGCACACGGGGTGCACGTCTCAGTGCATTCATTAACAACTAAGGACATTACAAGTCAGTTGCCCCCGTTCTGGGTATAGATCACTGTATTTAACAAAAATGGCCCCACCTACTGTTGTCTTGAAATGTCCCTGAGGTCAGCAGAGAGAGCCCAGTGCCAGCAGTCACTCCATGTTACACCACCCCTGTGGTGCACTTTCTTTCTCCAGAAGATGCTGGGTCTCTTTTGGATGACAAGACACAGAAAATATGACTGAAAATGGCCACAACCATGTCATTATAAAAGGCATCACAGAGTTACCCCCTTCCCGGAGGAGCAGCTCTAGCTGTGCATGGTGTTGTCAGCTCCAGGTGATGCCATATGTTTAACTCTTCTTATATTTTAAAAGCTGCACTGTTCTTGTGTGGAAATGGGCTTTAAGTGGATAGCTTAACTTCACTGAAAAAGTAAGATATTTGAGGGCTGTGCAGGGCAATTAGATGTCGATGCTTCAAGAAACTAAATTGTCTTGGCATAAAATCTCCAGGTCATTTCTTTGCCCTGTGTTTTCAATCTCTCATAGGATTTTCTCCACATCCCTCTCTGAAGCTGTGGCTCTGAGAGGTGACACACTTCCAGCGCTGGGGAGGCAGTGGGACGCAGGGAGCCCAGCTCTCCCCCAAAGCTCCTCCATGTGACCCAGCCCTGGGAGATCATCCCTTGGCACACAGCCTGATGAAGGATGCATGCTCCTTACACAGCCCAAGCTGAGGCACACGGGCTCTCCTGTGGCCCAGGACAGAGGCCGTACAAGCAAGCTGAAGCTCCTTGCTCTCCCTGACTGCCCTGACTACCTGGCGGGCTCTGCAGAAGGTCTTCCTGGTGGAGGTGCGATGCTGCAGAGCCCGCTGGGCACCCACTGGTGCCCCAGGCATCAGCAGGGCTGGACACAGCAGAAGCTTTTATTTCCATAAAAAATGGTGCTGAATTAGGAGGCAGGGAGAACCCAGCTTTGCTCTTAGACAGTGATTAATCACAGGGACAGGGTGCCGGAGAAGCTGTGGATTCATGTCACCTAATTTCAGACATTTAGAAATTCAAAGTCTAAATCTAAGTTAGCCCTCTCAGCTCCCTCTAGGCTGAACAGAGAGAAATGGTCACTTCCAGAAGGTGAGCCTCTGCAGAGCAGAGCAAAGTCCGAGCCAATTAGCACTGCCAGGTTTATGAGCTTAGTGCCAGGGGCGGGAGGTGGGATGCTCAGAGGTGGAGAGTGTCATCCAGGAGGGGTGCAGAGTGGCAAAGGGCGGCAAGGTGGAGGTGCAGTGGGACAGAGGGGGTGATGATGAGGAGGAGGATGCGGTGGTGAAGCTGGCTACCACGGGAACTGTATGAAGTCCTGTGGCCATGTGGCTGTGAGCCCTCTGGATCCACTCATCCCTGGGGGTGTCCAGGATGCTGACCGTCATCTGACACATCTGAGCACGGCTATGCCCCGGGCCAGCTGGGAGCACAGTGCCCACGCTGCTCTGCACTGAATCAGCCTGACAACAGTCAGAGGAGTAACAGACTCAAACGTCACATTTTAAATGCCTATAAATTTGGAAACAGAGCCAGAGCTCTTTAATCTTGGTTCATTTTTTCATTCGTAACGAGATAACAAAGGAAGCCAAGTGCGAGCTCGAGCCATGAATTATTTAGGGAGGGCACATCCATCTCTGGTGGTTTGGGCTTTGCTCTGCCATCCTGGGGTGTGCTGGGAGAGCACCAGTCAGCTGAGGGCCAGCTAGATGTAGGATTTCCCCATCAGGAGGGTGATGTCCTGTAGGCACTGAGGAGGTTTTATTCCAGCCCTGATGGACGTGGGAAGGTACAGCTAGGTCCCAGCCTCCGTCCCAAGTCTGTGGCCTTCAGGGTGGCTGTGAGGCGTAGTGCAGCACTAGCCCCTCTCAGCCAGTTGTCCTCTGCCTGGGGCACAAAAGGCAGGGATTTTTCTTCCAGAAAAGGGTGGGTATTACCTGCTCCCCCAAAAAGGATATTTAGCAAATGCTTGCCTTAATGCAGAGAAAAGAAAGCTCCCCCAAAGCAGTGGAAAGCCAGCAAAGCAAGGACCCACAGTAAGATATCTCTGCACATGCTGTCCCTTGAGCATGGCTGACACCTCGTGACATATGGGAATGAGGGAGCCCACTGTCTCCTGGCTGGTGTTGGGGTCAGAGCCCTCCGACTGCACCACATCCTGGCCCAAGGCACGGCACAGCTCTGCAGAGGACGCCATGCCAAAGTACCAGGGTGGAGGAGAGGGAAGATTTCCCACCCTGCTCTGGAGTCCAGTGAGAAGGATGGAGGCTCCTGAGCAGCCTGGAGCACCAATTTCACGGAAATCCATTTATCTCTGCTTCCTGCAACCCTCACGACATGAATAAATGATGATTGCAGAAGTGATGAACCTGCCCCTGTTTAGGTGTGAAATGAATGTTTACAGGCATAGAATAAATCAAGTATCCCACGGGCGAGCAGCGGGATATTAAACCAAACACCTTTGTGTGCTTAGCACTTGCTGTTAGAGGCCAAGGGTTTGAAGCCTGGCCAGGTATTTCCATTAGCCCCAGTGTGACAGGCATCGAGCACTGGGTACTGCTTGCAAAGGCCGAAAGATCTCGAAGGACAGCAAGGAGCCAACAGCTCTCGGATGAGCAGCTTGCCTCCTGTCTTCTCCACCTTCCCCCTCTGTTTCTCTACATACCTCTCTCCGCCTAATGCTACAATCTGCACAGGCTCTAAGAAGTCAGGAATACAATGCAAATTCGTGAAGGATTGGCAAGAAATTGCGTGTGTGCTAGTTGCCTGTCAGCATGCAGAGTACTTCTAATCTTGTCACATAAATAATACGATTATGTAAAATATCAAACAGTTGGAATAAACTTAAAAGCCAAAATGTTCTAGTCACAGACTTAATAGAGGGGAAAAAAAAAACAACAAAAAATAAATAAAATCCCTTTTCTATTCTGCAGCATGGAGGGGAAATGGCTCCTCACTGAAATCAGCTGGAGGTTCCCGGGGGACGAGGAGGTAGGAACTGGTTGGGGAGACAGAACTGCTCCTTAGGATAGCTGGACACAGCCCCCAGCCTCACCTAGGCAGGACTGATGAAGAGGAGAGACAGCAGAGCTGTGGAGTCAGGAGGAGTCTCCCCCAAGGTCACCAAGGACTTTGGTGACAGTCAGGACAGAGCCAGTGTCCCTTGCACACTAATTTGCCTTGCCACCCTGTCCTGGTTTCAGCTGGGATAGAGTTAATTTTCTTCTTAGTAACTAGTAGAGTGCTGTGTTTTGGATTTAGGATGAGAATAATGTTGATAACACACTGATGTTTTGGTTCTTGCTGAGTAGAGTTTACACCAGTCAAGGACTTTTTCAGCTTCCCATGCTCTGCCAGGGGCACAAGAAGCTGGGAGGGGGCACAGCCAGCACAGCTGACCCAGACCGGCCAAAGGGCTATTCCACACCGTATGACATCATGCTCAGTATATAAACTGGGGGAGTTGGCCGGGGGGCAGCGATTGCTGCTCAGGGACGTGCTAGGCATCGGTCGGCGGGTGGTGAGCAATTGTATAGTGTATCCCTTGCTCTGTGTATTATTATTGTATTATTATTATTATATTATTATTATTACTACTATTCTATTTCATTTTACTTCAATTATTAAACTGTTCTTATCTCAATCCACGAGTTTTCTGACTGTAACCCTCCCAATTCTCTTCCCCATCCCACTGGGGTGGGGGGAGTGAGTGAGCGGCTGCGTGGTGCTTAGCTGCTGGCTGGGGTTAAACCACGACACACCCCCAGAAACCCACTGCTGTGGTGCTACTGGCATGGGACACCCCTTCTAACCATGAGAATTATTCAACTGAGAGGAAAACACTGATCCAAGCGCCCCCCAAGCCAGCTGCCTGCATTGGACTCGCCCTTGCCCCCCAGCACCCAGCCCGTGCTGGCTGCCGGCACCAGGACGCAGCGCAGAGGCAGCTGGCAGGGAGGGCGGCGTGGTACTGGAGCACAATTCCCCTCTTGGCTCTGCATCACTCTGCATCTCTAATGCTGCCCTCTATTTGTACCGCCTGCAGTGTTTCCGGCATCGCTACAGGATGAGAGAGGAGGGAATGGTGCCCAGGGACCTGCCGGCAGGATTTTGCTACTGGCCCCGAGATCAAGAGCAGCATGAAAAGCCACCGTCCCTTTGTTAGAGCTTGCTAAAGAGACCAGGCTGATTGAGATGGAGAACAAAATCCTCTCTTCTTCCTCCGCACAGGCACATGCACAGCCTTGACCATGCAAGCTCGGCCCCCTCGCGTGCACCGACACAGCTTGTGACCGTGACCTCCCCAACTCCAGCTGGGAGCTGAGCCTCAGAGGTTCATCCGCAGTCACCCCACAGCATACAGCTGGGTCTCCCTCCAGATCTGCCTTTTCAGGCCGTCCCCCGAGCAGACACAGCGAGCACAGCCGAGGCAGGACAGAGCCTGTCTCTGCTCAGGAAGCATCAGGCTCAGCCATACGAATGAGCTCCTTCCCTGGCCTGCCTTTGGTGGGACACGGAGGAGGAATTTCGTCGTGTGGACCACCTTCACAGAATGCAGCAAGCAGCCATCAGCTGCACCGTCCTCAGAGTGGGGCTGATAACTTCTGCCCTGGAAGCAAAGGGCTTGTCCCCGACCAGCCACAGACTTGGCTCTGGACAGATCAAAGTGAAGCCTGACAGGGTTTGGACTTCAAGTCCCTGCCCTTCCCACCCATCAGTGCCCACAGCACTTCCCACGGCCTCCAGAGAAGGTGCTGTGATGGGAATATTTGAGATGGCCTGCCTTTGGGACAGAAAAGACCGTCACTGCCTGCTGAAGCATCTGTGCTCAGCTGAGATCCAGCTGCCAAGCTGTGCTAGCACTCTGCATTCATGTTCCCTGCTGCATCTCCCACGGGTTCATCACCAAGACTGATTTGCTGCTCCTAGACCTTGACAAGTTTTGGAGACCCCTTGCCTTGGGACAAGGCCGTCCTGCTTCCTCGTCAAACTCTACAAATTTCTCTTGGGGTGCAGCACAAGCTCCAGCCGCTGTCCTGCTGCCTGCAGCGCCCTGCTGTCACACATGCCCAGGCAGCCAGGGACACGTGGCCAAGGCTGGTGCGGCGGCAGGGCCATGCCCGTGGAGCACGTCCAGTTTGCAGATGTGTGCCCTGCTCGGGGCAGCGTGTAACTTACACACTGAGCTGCCCCTTCTGCTTAGGAGAGCGGCTTTGATGAGCCAAGCTGCAGGCAGGGCTCCTGCCTTTGTGTGGTTGACTACCCGAGAGGGAATGCAGGCGCTTTCCCTGCCTGCTGCCTCTGACTCACGTCTGTCTCCCTCCAGCTTGCCCTTTCTGGGTGGGAAGACAGTCAAGGCCACTGTATGGAGCTGCTTATTTAATGAAAGAAATAGTTTCTCTCATGCGGCCATTTTAAAAAATGGGATAGAAATTGCTGTCTTTGGGGCATCCACAAAAGAGGGAGAAGATGCCCCCCACTACGCTTTAACGGACGATAAAAGTGGGCAAACATGCATCCCATCTCCTATGCGGAGCAGACCTTCATACTGGGGACCAAGCATCTTTGTGAGTGACACCAAGCCCAGTTTCTAAGGAATTCTTCTCCTTGGCCATCCCTATAAGGGTCGGCTGCCCCACTTTTCTGGGCTGGAGTAGGCTGAGACCTGCCAGCTCATTGCACGCATGGCAGAGCAGTGACCCAGCAGCAGGGGATTGCACGTCACATCCCAGCCGAGCCTCCTCGGATCAGTGCTCTGAGAGTCTTGGCCTCGCTCCTGCGTTAATTCCTGGAGGAAAAGCCCTCTCTGTTGCCAGATAACTGCACCTGATGCCCACGTCTTGCCACTGTTGCCACAATGCCCGGGGGACCCTGGCTGAGTGAGCAGCTGCCTGCTCAATGTGTGCTCCTCTCCGCCCAGCTCTCCACTCCTGGTCCACCTCCCCAGGCAAGGCAGCAGTGCAGGGTGCTAGAAAAAAAAGCCAAAGCCCTGCCAAGGCAGCAGTATGCCCTCCGACCCCCTCCTCACTCACAATATCTCTCCTCTACCTCCATCAGTTGCCCCCCAAACCAGACTGGCAGCCCCATGGCTGGGAGCAGACTTGCTGTCCCACCCTCCCCGTGGTCACATCACCCCCACACGCTGCCTTCCAGGGCTCAGAATGACTTGGAATGACAAGACCCACTTTCTCCAGGGACTCCTCATTTCCTCCTGGCTCCATCTGTCTCCCTCCTTCAGGATGTTTGGGACTTTACGTATTGCTCTCCCGTTGAAGCTCTGCAGCCTGCCCTGTTGCAAGAGAAGGGGGAGCAACACCTCCTCCTGTCCCTGGTTTTCTGAGGTTTAAGGCAGCTGCTGGTTGTCACTGGGAAGTTGAGTTTATTTTAATTCACCTGTAATTGCATTATCTCTACCCCACTCTCTGCAGAGCATACTGCAAACATGCCTGTATCGTACAGCCTCTCCCCTAATGGATTGCTCAGCAAGGCAGTGCTCCAAGGCCTGTCCCCTGCTCTCTCATAACTTAACAACCCTGTTATTGGCTTTGTGCAAATGCTGCTCAATTCCCTCAGCTCCTGGCACACAGCTTGTTCCCCGCACTGCCCTGCAGACACATCCTTTACAGCATGCCTCCACGATCACTTGCTGGCAGATGCGTGCTCCAAGCTGACCGAGCATGGGAGGGAGAGCCCAGATTAACACAGCTATGAGCAACAGGTAATGCAGCCTCTGGGGCTCGGAGCATGGACAGAAAGAGTTCAGATGCACAGCAAGGCGGTACATGCAATAGCAAAGGGGAGAGGTATTTTCTTCTCCCACCCCAATGCAATGGTGCTGGGAACCTTCCTTCTCTCTCCCCTGATATCTTTCCACTCCTAGCAGCTTTTGCTGATCTTGCTTCGCAATCGAGTGCAGTCCCAGGACGGTGCTATTAGAGTTCATTAGAAGCTTGGCCAAAACCTGAATTTCTTAGTTCACTGTTATTTCCAAAAATGTGGGAGAAGAGAGTACTGTGGTTGTCAGTGACAGCTCCTGGGGCTTCCAACACACAAGGAGGAGAAATATTAAGTTTCACCTGATCCCACTGCATCATCCCTATGTTTGAAGCTCTTTTCCAGCCTGAAATCAAGGGCTGTAAATCAGAATACTTTAATGAAGCAGGCACCAATCATTATGGTCTCCCATGAAAAAAATCCTACCTTGCTTTTCCTCAGCACAAATACTTCACCAAAGCAGAGGTGAGGCCACAAAGTTTTCCCATGTCACCAACTGCAGTCTTTCACAGAAGGAAGATGAGGCTCCAGCCCAGCCCCTGCTGCTTCGCTGGCACCAGAACCAGCCCCATCCCTGCCATCAGCTCTACTGCTGCAACAGCAACCAAAATCTCTTTCCTCCCAGCCCACTATGGCCCATGATGGAGCTCCCTGCCTCTCAAGACATGAAACACTTCCCCACAGATATGAGGTGAGAGGACAAAGCCCCTCAGCATCCCCTGGCTCTCTCTGTGTGCAGCCAGCCCCTCCTCAGCTTCGCTGAGCACAGATCCAGCATCGGACTCCAGCACCTCCCTAAGCACCAAGCTATTGCTGTTATTCAAAACCAGGAATTTCTCTTTCTGAGCAGGAAAGAGCATCTTCCCAGCGCTGCCTCCCCTCACACATTATGAAGAGATACAGCTCAGTAAATCTCATCTCAGCCAAGGGCATTACCCCATGCCAGTTAGCACTAGATCAAACCCAGGTTTATTCAGCCTCCCACTAATCCCTTTGCAACAAGAACCACCTGCAGTCTGGAGTCCAGGATTTAGCAGGGATCAGTGTGCAGGTGTCTCTGATTTGATCATCCCTTTGGAAACGGCTGCGCTCTGCAGCCCAAGTGAAAAGCAGCCTGGGGAGGGGGAAGCAGTGACGAGGGCAGGTGGGAGAGAAAATGTGTCTGCCAGGGGTGGAGAGTGCAACAAAGTGGGGCTGGTGGTTCCCCCCCCACAGACACTTCTGAGAGGCCAAAAAACATTGGAAAGAGATGGGGGGAAAGAAAGGAAAAAATATCTTATTTTCAAGATTTCTCTGGTACTTAAAAGCTTGAGACCCGCAGGGGAAGCTAATAAATTTTAAATAGTTTGGAGAGTTGAGACCAGCAGTTTAACTTTGTGCGGCTGCTGAGTTGTTTTCCAAGTGTATTTAATGAAACCCTTCATTATGTTCAGATAATTATGATCTCCGCGTTTCTGTTGCTGTTGGAGTTTACCATCTGTGCTCACAGGTACGCGCTCCGTCTCGACACAGTGGGCACCGCAAGAGATGCTCGTGCTGGGCTTTGCTGGCAGCCCATGGGGCTGGGACAAATTTTCTGGGATTGTGGGTTCAGGTTGCATCCCTGGCCACTGCCCACCCTGGGAGCCATGTGCTGCAGCCGCCAGTGGAGATGTGGCCAGGGGACTGAGGACTTCATGTGCGCATCCCCCAGGGTCCTGCATGGAGTTTGTCTCTTGATGCTCCCCTGGGATGATAGTGGGATGGGGGGGTCTCGTGCTAACAGGTCCCTTTGGGGTGAGCAGGGCCCTGCTGTCCCTCTTGCTCTTTGCTGACCTCCAGTCTGGGTACGTGGGTTAGCCCAGGAAGAGGTTTTGGCTGCCCAGGAAGAGGTTTTGGCTGCCCAGGACAAACTCTGGGCTCTGAAGTGATGGGATTTGCTTTGATACCTCCAGCTCACTGCAGCAGCCAGTAGTCCCATTCCCTGCCTGTGGGCTCCTTCCACCTGCCCACCCCATTCCCTCTTCCAGGGCTGCTCCCCATCAGGGACCCACAGCCAAGCATTCCTGCTCCATGCCCTCTGCCCATCCACCCGCCCTCCTTCTCCAGGAGGGGAAGCTCCAGGTTCTCCTGCATCAGCCTGGTCCTCGAGGGCATGTGGCACTGCAGGGCACAGGCTGGGATTTGTGACTGAGCTTCAACAGTGCCTGGGGGGCTTCACCTCCGCTGGCCCACGGCCACAGAGCCGATCCACCAGACGCTCCCAGCTGGCCCCGCAGACATTCCTGCCCTGACTGTGAAGCCTGTGGTTGCTCACCCCAGCTCTTCCTCCAACAGCAGGAAGGTGAGTCAACCCCGCCGGGGAGCCAGAGACGTCTGGAGAGCAGGGCTCCAGCTCCCCCTCCCACTTCAGCCGCCCACCAGGAGCCAAGGTTGGAGGCTGCCCTGGCTCCCAGCCTGGTGGGATGGGGTGTTCCACGTGCTCAGGAGGGGTGTCACTGAAGGATGGGGCAACTGGGGCTGGGGGCATCCTCAGCTTGTGGTCTTCCATAAACACATCCAGACTGGTGCACAGCACCCTTCTCCCAGGTGTTCCCTTGCAAGGCAGGGCTGGTCCTGCCCCAGGGCCCTGTGTGAGCTAGAAAGGCAGCTCCCATCCCAGGCCAGCCTTGCCCTGAGTGTCCCAGGCTGGCGTGGGATGGGAAATACCCCTGACGCTGTGGTTGGCATGCTGTGATCTGCAGAGATGGCTCTGCTCCAAGGGAGCTGGGGAGAGCCGGGGCTGAGCGGTGGTCCGCCGGTCATGGTGAGCAGCCATGGCAGGAGTGTGGCAGCCGTGGGCTGTTTTGTAGATGCTGAAGGGAAACAGCAGTGGGAGATGGAGCCAGTGGTGAAGGATGAGAAAGGGGACTGCAGCCCTGAGGGGGAGGAGGGCTGCTGGAGTACCGGGTGCTGCTCTCCCTGCCTGCCAACTGGGCACTTTTCCCCCCGCTCTTAAATGTCAGTGATGATGTTTCCTGCCCAAGCCAGCTCTTCCCCTTGGGGACCGGCCAGCAGGGTCTGATTTATACCCAATCCCAACAGCTTGAGTGGCTTGGGACTGGGGCTGCCGCCTGAGCCATGACGAGTTGGCAGCATCGCCAGGCTCCCCAGCCAGCTCCTCTCGGAGCCTGCACCCGCACTGAGCACTCTCCTGGCTCCAGGACTCCAGCTCACTTCACTGGGGTTTCCTTCCACGGTGGATTTCCACAGGCAGTTTAGGAATGCAGCAGATCTCATTAGAGGGGAAAAATGAGGACCCTGTCCCAGACACCACTTTTCTCCTGGGGTGGGCAGAGAGGGGTCCCTTCTGTACAGCCCTGGGAACATCACCCCCCACTGTGTCCTCCTGTCCCCCAGGTGCCTCTCCTTAAATTGCAGAAGGAGGCACGGGGTGACCCCAGCAAAACCCCTAAGGAAGCCAGGGGTCAAGGAAAAGCCCAAAGTTTCTGCTCCCTGCCTATAGCACCCCACAGGGACCTGCAAATCCCTGGCCCGGTAGCAGTCAGCACCTGAGAGCAAGTGGTGGGAATGCCCTGAGGCTGCCGGGGCAGAGCTGCTCCCCTCGGTGCCTGTGCAGTGCCTGGCATAGTAGGGCTCCTGCTATAATGCACATAATTGTCACTTTCTTCCCTCCAGCATCCACAGGGTACAGAACTTAACAGCTTCAGCTGATTCCCTTATTTAGCTCAGAAGACATCTGCGCTGCTGCAGGGCATTCAGTGCAGCGCCAGGGCACGCAGGGCTGGGGCACTTCTGGCACTTGCTTTTTACAGAGCTGGGAGTTGGCTGAGTGGGTGGCTCTGCCCTGGGATGCTGGCAGTTGTGGGGTACACTGGGCACATCTGGCAGGGAAGGGAGTTTTGGGGACAGCCCTGTTGCTGGTTGTGGGTGTAAGGCACAGCAGGAGTCTGGGAAAGGTGACTGAATGGGAGGGGGTATCATGATCTGGGGATGCTGCACACTAGCAAAGGGACTGCGGATGTGTGTGCACAGGAGATTGCCTGCAAGACAGAGGCCTGGGAAACAGAAGATCCCTAGGAGGGGAAAAGAAGTGGTGGTTTAGCCTAGCCCCCAGTCTCAGAGGGTCACAGGAGGGAGTGGACGTGTGCCAGCCCTGCCTCGGGGCAGGGACAGGTTGCATCCAGGAACAGCGGCTGGCAGCAGGGTGACAGCAGAGCAGTGTAGAGGAGCCTGGAGCTGGTACCTCTGGAGGGCAGAGAGCATGTGGGATCCTTGATTCTCCCTTCATGCTCCCCAAGTGTGTAATATCCCTCCCCACATGAAGTCCCAGTCCCTGTCACCCTCACTGTCCCTATGTGGTGTAGAGCATCCCCTCTCCTCTGAGCCTGTCACAAGACCATCCTGTCCAACACGCACCTTGCACAAGGAGACTCGCCTCAAATCCTTGAGGCACACAACTACCCACCACCTGCCCAGTGTCCTTCCTTGAGCTGTGGCTGCCTCCACAAAGCAGAGATGTCTTGCAAAAAGGGCTGCAGTGCTGGAAGGGATCGTGTCAGGCTTTGTAACCGACTGCAGCCAGCATGTGAGTCGTGACAGCTCCTGCAGGACTTGGGGACTGGTGCTGGGTAGTGTCTTCCCTGCGGAGATGCCCCTGCCTGGCAGCTGCTGGGGGGGACCAGGGGGAAGGGGGAGCACTAGGCAGTGCAGATGTGGCTTCAGACACAAGCTACCATTTTGTCTGGTTTCGACAAGGTTCCTATTGTCAGGATTCCCAGAAAAGGTTCCCGCCTCATGCCGGAGTGTCCTGGCTCCCTAAAATGTAAGGGAGGGGAAGGAGTGGCAGAAAGGAGATGAAGAAAGACGCCCGTAATGTGTAATGATCCTTTAATGCTCTCTCTGGCCCCTTCCCAACACATATGGGAGCTGGATGAGCCAATTAAACCAACACCAATTAAATCAGTATAAATCACATCCCGTAAACCAGAGGTGGGGCTCAGGCAAACACCCCCGCTGTGAAGGATGTCAGAGCTGGCCTGAGGTTGACCCTCAGCCCACCTCCCTTCCAGTTCAGAGAAAGCCAGATCATGGAGGCACCATCAGGGAGGAGAAAGGGATGGGTGGGGACCCATATCAGAAAGGGGAATGGCAGAAGGGAGAGGGGAAGCAGTGTGATGGTCAGAGGTGATCTCCCCTGCGGAGCAAGGGATGCCAGGGCAGAAGTACTGGAGGACAAGGAAGTACTCCAGGACAAGCACTGGAGGTCTTCCACAGGGTCACCTTGGACCCTGGTCTGCGATGTTCCTTGTGCCAGTGCATCATGCCTCCCCTCCTTCACTGGGCTGAGCCCTACAGAGATCCTCCTTGCCCTGGATGGGCTCCAGCAGCTCCGGGGTGCTGTGTGGAGCGGACTTACCTCGGCAGGCTGCATAGCCGACTTTACCCTTGTGCATTCATCCCAGGCCAGTCCTGAGCAACTTGGCTTGCAGTTGCCAACCAGGGGGTTTGAAAAATGTGCATATGAATTCCCCTTTCCTCCCCCCCACCTCTGCTTGTGCTCCTTGCTTTGCTCTCCCTTCCACCTACCGCTTTCTCTGTTGGATGCTGGCCGGGCATCAGCTTGACTGGAAGAGCTTTGTCCTGTCCCCTGGGGTTTTGTGTCCCCCTGGCTCTCACAGCCAGGCAGCCCAGGGGCCAGGAGGTCACAGGGAGGCTGCAAAGCCATTAGGAGAGCAGTTACGAATGGCTGTAGCTACCTGCATGTTAAGAGATCCAAACTGCATTGGAGATGTCTCAATGTCAGAGCTGCGAAGGGAGGTCTGGGGCACACAAGTGGAGTGGCAACTCTTGACTTAATCCAGACAACTGTCACTGAACCACAAAGGAGCAGGGACACTAATTAAGTCCCACAGCCCTTTGGGAAGTATCAAACCAGAAAAACAGTTCGAAAGCTTTAGGCAGGGTGATTTTAAACAAATGAGGAAGTGCCTTAGAAACAGCTTAAGATGAAAGCTACCAAATTAAAATCCTTGCAATCAGTATGGAGGCTACTTATGCAACAACCTCCCGAGGAGGAATTGGAATCCCAGAGATAAAACTCTAAACACATAAAGAGGCAGGAGATGAAGGAAAAAGAAATGAAACTTGGTCAAAAAGTGATATACAAAGGGCTGCCTGAGCCGCCTTTGAAAAGTGGAAATCTAGCGTCATGAAGGGTGCTTTTGCAAAGGAGCAAAACCAATGTCAGGTAAACAGGGGAGTGTGAGGATGAAGAGGGTGTCCATCTCTCCAGTATGTTTGCTGCAAGCAGAGAGCTTCCCTGAGCAAGCAGGAACGTGGCTGTAGGTGCCGGTCAGGCACCTCTCTGCATGCTTGAGGCCTCTGCATTTCGATGGCTCTGGTGTCAGGAGATCAGGGTGACCCCAGCGGTCCCATTAGAAGCTTTGGTTTGGGGGAAGAAGCTCCCAGCAGAGCAGCTCCCCATCCTTGGAGTGACGGGACAGTGTCCTTTCACTTGAGCTTTTGGCAGGGTTGGCAGGTATGAGTGGTGGCAGGTCCCATGGGTAGCCTGGGAGGCCAGGGCAGCTCCAGCTTTAGGAGAATCCTGCAAACACAGCTTCTTCCAAGATTTATCTGGGGAGAGCAAACACAGCATGAAACCTGAAGGTCAAGTGCAGGTGCCTAAGCCAACCCCAGAGTTTTTAACACAGCTCTGGGCTGGGAGAGAAGAGGCTGGGGAGGAGGGAAGTCCAGCCACACAGGGCAGCACAGGGCCACTGAGCTGGGCCTGAGTCCTTGCCCATGTTAGCACCGGAGTGCCCTGAGGGTTGGTATTTGCCCAGAGGGTCCTTGTCTCTATTAAGACAGTGGGTCCCATGATGACTCACAGCCCTAATGTGCATTGGTTGCAGACTAAGCAGGTTGCACTCTAAGTAGTGTGCATTGGTTGCATCCTCCAAGTCTGGAATGATGCTGCTTCTGAGCCCTTCAAAGGTACAGGCTGGCCAAGGCTGGGGAACTCATCACAGGGGGACAGCGCGCTCAGCTGCTTGGAGTTGCACCTAGGACACCCATGGCAGCTGGGTGAGGCAGAGCCGATGACACAGACATCAACTTTGGCTTTCAGAGGATGCAGGGGCACAGGGACGATGTGAGAATTGCCCAAAGTCACAGGTGACTGCTGCAGGATGCCCTTGCCCTGCTCCTGGCTGCGCTTTTGCTGATGTCAGGCTGTGCTGCCAGATGCCCTGAGCTTGCCATATGCTGTACAGAGGTATTCCCCAGCTGTACCCTAACCTGGCAGCAGGGCGTTGTGCAGCAGATGAGGGCACTGGGCACACAGCAGTGCCGGGACAGGATCTGGCATGGGCATTCAACAGCTGCCACGCTGGGGCTGGGCTCATGTTTGGGATTAGTTTCCTTAGTGGCCCAGGCACCACCTGCATCATGCAAGAGAGTTGCTGGAAGGCAGCTGCAGGAGGGCAGCTGGGGAACGGGCAGTCCTGGGTCTACGGCGCAGTCGGCTTTGCCCATCCTGCCAGCCCGGGAGCTGGGTGCAGGCAGAGCGCCGTTTGCCAGCCCTGCCAGCGCGTGGGCTGCGATGGGCACGCAGCCACCTCCCCTGCCCTGCGGCAGGGAACGAAGCAGCGGGGCAGCGATGGGAGCACGGCTGGCAGCCTGATCAGACATCACCAGCAGCCCTGGGTTACCTCCCTCCGCCCCAGCAGCAGCAAGGCGGCAGTGCCTGTCCCCCCACCCTTGCATGGGAGACAGGCGGTGGGCAGGAGTGTTTTGGGGTAGGGAGTACTCCTGCCTTTGCTCTCGCTTCAAATCTAACTGGAGCAAGCTTAGGAAATTAGAAGGATGGGAGGGGGAGGGAGGGATAAAATAAGATAAATAAAACCAAATAAAAATAAACCCCAAACCCTCCGTTCTTCTTTGATTCTTCCAGTTTTTTCACGCCAAGATTACTAATTGTCTAAGCATCTCAATTTGCTGGTTTCACTTAATCACAGACACTTTGGAGATTATCAGCCTTCCCCACATGTTCGGTACCTTGTTTCCAAACTACAAGACCCACGGGGAGCAGCTAGCAAGCGCCTGCAGGAGCGACAGCAGCAAAGCGCTCCCGCTCCCCTCTCCCCGCTTCCCCCCTCCGTCCCTCCGGCTGGGCTGTCAGAGTTTGATTGCCTCTGAAACCGCCGCGTATTCCCCCAAAGTTCCCGAGGAAGGGGGCCATGAGGAACGGCGAGGTGGGGGCTGGGGGCACCGTTGTCAGCTCCTGGCAGCTCCCAGCCTTTGATTTGCACAAAAGAAAGGAGGGAGGTGGGGGAGGGAACGGATATGATTTATTCAGCAAGTTCCTAACCGTTTTTTTTTCATTCTTCTTCTTCTTTTCCAGAGGCTGTGAAATAACTGAAGCCGACGGAAAGGTGAAGTGCTGGGAGAGATGAAGGAGGTGCGTTTGAAGGCATTTTCTTCCTTTTTGTCACATCTCACTGCAAAGCTTTTAATTCCTGGAGCTCAGTTCCTTCCTGGAAAGTCTGAGCTGCTGTGATGGAGGGCGGTGGGCTCCCTGCGGGAGGCTGGGGTCCTGCTGGCCAGGACAGGGGCAGGCAGAGGAGGAGGAAGGAGGTCCTGGTGCTCGGGGTGTGTCGGCTGGTTTCAGCCCCATCATCATCTCTTGGTCCCTTGTTGCCGTGTTGCCCACCCTGCAGCCTGGGGGTCTGCTACAGGCGGCTGGGAGGCAGCTCTGCTCTTGGCCCCAGCACCGCTTGCCATGCCAAGACCCAGGACCTGCCCAGCAATTGACTGAGCCAAGCAGAGACAGCTCTGCTCCAGTCCCTGCAGAGGAGCATCCATCACGGCAGAGGACACAACCCTTCCTGATGCCACCAGGCCAGGCAGCGGGAAGCAGGGCACGTCATCAGCAGCATGGGTGCCACGAGGGAGATAGGACCCAATAGGTGGGATGGGTCATTTTCTGCACGCCTTTAGAGTTGTGATAGTCTGGGTATCGGCCCATCCCTCTCAGTATTGGAAGGTTAGCAAGAAGAATCAAATGACATTTACAATGTGAAAAAGTGTCTGAAATCAAATTTTCTTCTTTGGAGGGGAAAAATATCTTTTTTTTTTTAAGGAAAAATGATGATTGGAAACTTGACTTTTCTTTGTACTTGATTTGTCTGCTTTGGGATAGCTGCACACTCTGCTAGTCCAATTGCATTTTTCAGTCTTAAATAATAGAAAGCACAGAACAGCTCCAGGAGCAGGGATACCTGGGGGAAGCACGAGGAAACTGCAGAACAGAAATGCCAGCACCATCCAACACAGCTTTCCCTGGGTGGAAAGGGACCTTCGAAGCCCTGCTCACCCCATCTGCACCAGGGATCTCCGCTGGCTTCTCTGTTCCTAGGATGGGCGCCCCAGGGAGGTAGCAAAAAAGAAGGTCCCATACAGCAGGACCCATGGCTGGGTTTACCATCTGTAAGCACCCAAAAAAAGTCAGATTTCCAATAATTCTGTTCTATTTAAAAAACAAAAGAGAATTGTGTTGCAAAGGTCTCGTTTACAACCTAATCCCCCTTGGTACTGCATACAGACTCCCCGAGAGCTCAGCACCTCTCCTGTAGACCCAGCTTGGATCTGTAACTCTGAAACCCCTACCCATTTCCTTGGGAACCCTCTGACACCACTCATGGCATTTTTTAAAATAAAATCACCACAAACCATTTGCCACAAACGATTCTGGCTCTTTCTGACTGCACCAGAAAGTGACGCAGCCCTTCTGCACCACCACCAAAAACATCTGCATCACTGGGAAGACGACTGTGGTCCTGCAGGAAGCAGATCCTTGTGTACGATTCATTGAAGGTTTTTTTTATTTCCCATTTGCGAGTTGCTGAGAAGCTGATCCTAGTTTCTGCAAATGAATTTGTTATCTGCAAGTGTTCACTGAATAGTTTATGCAAACAAATTTCAGCCCATGGGGTGTTTGCAAACTGTTCATTTCATGGTATGTGATTAGTAGAAATGGTCAGAAAATGGGTGCAAAACAATTTTTACGAGCTGTCCTCAACACCCAGGCTCCTTAAGCTTACATTTCCATCACTGCCTTTTTTTTTTTTTTAACTGGAATTAGAAAAATATTAACCAGCACATGATTAGTCGAACTTTGCATGCTTTGTTTCTAGCTAAAAGCTCGAAAAGGAGGGCAGTTGATGCTCACAGAAAAAGCAGACCTTTCTGAAATGCATCAATAAACAGAAAGTGAAGCCTGCCCAAGAACCCCCTCGAAGGATGAGCAAGCAGGAACGCGGGCCTGGCTGTGGCTGACTTGAAGACCATTTTAGAGACTAAACTCTTTTTTGTGAGCGCTGCATCTCCAGACTTAAGCCAGCCCCACCAAGAGGAACTCAGTGGAGAGGTATAAGGAATGAAATAAAAATGAAGCGGAAAATGAGAGTGTCCTCTCCCAACAGGGCACAAACATCCTGCTTAGGTGTTTTTCCTAAAGAAAGAGGCATAAGCCTCTGCAGGGATCCCCCACCCAGGACCCATTCCTGATGCCGGGTCTATGATGAAGGTGTCTGGTCTCCAAGGCTGAGGTGGAGACCCTCACCCACTCCCAGGTCCCAGCACCATTCTTCGCTCTCCAAAGCTTTAAAAGGAGCATCCCTCTGGTCACCCCTTGTCTGCCTTCTGCTTGCCATCCTGCAGGGACCCTGTCCCTTCTCAAATCCCTGCAGCACTCTGCTCACTATCATAAACCATGAAATCTGTTCGCTTTACCCCTCCTAGAGCTACAGCATCCATACCGTGGGCAGGGTCTCCATTGCAGGTCCACCCCTTGTGCTGAGAAGGACTGAGGGACATCAAGCTGGTCCCAAATGACCTGATGGTGATGACCCAGAGGTGAGACCCTGAGGGAGCTCGGTGCAGACCTGTCCAGATCCCAGACCCTGTGTCCGGGGTACGCAGGGGGCTCAGAGTGACGGAGGTGGCACAGGCAGCTCGGAGCAGAGTCAGAGGCTTTCCCCGTGGGTTTAACAGCGCTAACAGAAAATGGTGCCCGGAAGATTTATTCATTTAACGCATCTGGTAATTACATTTCGGCAGGTGGTATGTGGGGCCTGGATTCGTTCCACGCACACCAGGCTCGGGAAGGCTCCAGTCCCACGTTTGATAAATCTCAGAATAGAATAAATAAATAAAATCAACAGTCCCCAGCTGCGAGTGCGGAGGAGGCATATCCTCTCTCCATGCAATGCGCTCCCCCTGCCTCCCGTGCTCCCCCGCGCTGGGGCTGTGATTCAGCACTACAGCCCTCCTCCCGTGGCGGGGATTCTCCCTGTTCTGACGGTGTACAGGCACCAGCACACGCACACACAGAGGCACGCACACCGGCACAGGCACTCACACGAGACAGGATGGAGAGAGGCAGCGTGGGTGGAGCAGGGGCACACGGAGCGGTGCCCGGGGCCAGCTCTCCTCCCCGGGTCATGGGTCTGGCAGGGATGCTGACAGTGGGGGAAAGCGTGGGGGGGCAACCAGGGAGGGCAGAGAGAGCTGGTGGTGAGAGGATCCAGTTTAAGGAGAGAAAGATGAGTCAGGAATTGGTGGTGAGAAAGGGGACGGCCCGTGGAGTGATGACAGGCAAGAGCCAGCCAAAGGAGCACATGGAGCAGAGGATGCTGGAGGAGGTGGGTGGATGGTGATAGTGCTGGGGAGGCATGGAGGGGACACCTCCAGGAGGAACCTGGCTTGGGGGACACCCCAGGGGCTGAGGTACAGCTGGTGCATGGGGCACCATGGGCAAAGCCGTGTGGGGCACATCCAGGGAGCTCATCTGGGGTCCCCATGGTTGCACGTGGTGCTGTCCACAACGGCAGGGTAGGACATGGGTGTCAGGGCCCTGGGAGGAGCTGGAGCTGAAGCCTCGTCCCCTCTGTGAGGAAGGTGGGGCCACAGCTTCCTCTCCAAGGGATCTCAGACTTTCCAGAGCCATCCCAGCAAGGGTGGTGGCAGTGCCAGGGCGTGGGCACTTCCCCCAACCCCACCCTGGGGTCTGCATGACGGAGGATGCTGTAAGCGCAGCTGGATGCTCACACCCAGCCCAGAGCACGGGAGATGTCTTGGCCCAGCGTGCAAGGGCTTTACAGGGACCAGCCACTCTCAGCTTGTGCTTTTTGCCTGTGCTGGGGGTCTCTGTGGGGTGCTGGGGGTATCCTGCACGGCAGACATCCCAGGCAGGAGCTGGCTGGAGCGCACCACATCCCACAGCACCCGGCAAGACGCCGGCACAAAGACTGCGGCTGGATTTTATTTTTATACTTCACCTCCCTGCCCCCTTAGTAGAAATGACATAATTATGGGGATTTAATGTTCCACTGCTAAATTTCTTCATTTTTCAGGATAATTTCCACTATTTCATCAAGGAATAATTAATTGCATTGTCTTTAATCAGTTGTTTTACAAATCCAGCAGCGCAAGAAATTTTCATAGACAGACAATGCAGGCAGCTGCTCTTCCCTTCTGGGCGCATTAATGAAGTGAAAGAGCTCGAGCTGGAAAAAAATCGGCTGGCAAAAAAAGAGATCTATTGACAGAGAGATTGAAAAGATCACAGCGTAATCCCTTAATGTGTGCGATAGGGAGGGAGAGAGGAGAGATGGAGCCCAGGTGTGAGGGCAGGAGGATTTGGGTGGTGCTCAGGGCTGCAAAGTCCCTCCTCACCCAGGTCCTTGGCATCAGGGACATCTGTCACAGATTCTAACGTGGGGTGCACAAGGGTGTCTGCCCGTGTGAACACGTATGTGCATAATAAATGTCTATGCATGTGAAGGTGTATGTTTGCAAATGCACATACGTTTATCAAAGGGCCAAAATTTGGTTTCTAAAAGCTGTCTGAAAGCAAAACCAAAGCCCTCTTGACCCTGGGGTAGGGGATGTGATGGATGTGGTGTCACAACCTTGACTGGGTCAGCGTTCCAGCCCGACTTTCCTCTTCTCTCAGCCCCTTCCCTCCTGTGTTTCCCAGTTAACCCTCCAGGGCACACACGGTGCCCCATGGAGATCCCGGGGAAGCTGTTGCATCATCAAGTCCAGAGCTGTCCATGAAGCTCCCTGCTCCAGCATCTCTGGGGTCTCATCTCCGCTCCACTGCCTTAGGGTGCACAGCAGCAGCTCTGGCATCTCCTGCCTGCCCTTGCACGGTGCCAGGCACACCATGCTGTGCTCTTAGCTGGGGCTGGAGGTGTAAAAATTAAAGGCAACAAAGAGAAGAAGCAAATGGGTGATGAAATGTCCCAGATCGGGGTCTTTCCTTGCTCCAGGTCAATGCAAGGCTCAGATAGCCCGTGTGGATGTGGGAGGGAGTGAGAGCTGGTGGTCTTGGTGGACCCCACAGTCTATCCAGGCTCCAGGGTGTATTTTCAACCTCCTTCACTGTGATTGACCTTCTCCATCCCTTTGCACCATGTAGTGGATGATCGAACAAGACAGGGCAGTTACACACTACTGAGGTCTGGGCAGGGCCCCATACCACGGAGCTGGGGTGGATATTCAACCCTCCTCAGAGAGGGTCCAGCACTTTGATCTGGCCTGTGAGCTAATGAACTCGTTGCAAACTGCAGCTGTGAATTTGTCATTCTCAAGACTGGAGAGATGACAGGCCAGTGCCTTTAACAAGCTGCTGCCTCCAAGCAGCCCAGCGCCAGGACACTGCCCAGCCCCGACACCTCCTCACCTCCCGAGCGTGGCATTGCTGAGATCTGGCTGAGATACCCATGTGTCAGTGGCTGAGCCATCCAGGGGGATGAGAACACCATTCCCCTTGCTGGGCTCTGTGTGTGCACTTCTCTCTGTCTCACTATATAATATATTCACTATTCCAGTTCTTGCACAGCACTTTCCGTCAGTAAATCTGAGCACACTTTACAAAGGAGGTCATAACAATACCCAAAAAGACTGTGCAAGGCTCTGCACAGCATGCTCGATATTTTTGGCATGGGTACAAGTGTGGTGATTCAAGGTGCTCTATAATTAGTCAACAGCCCTGCAGGTGCCAAATAACCTTCCTTTAGCTCAATTCAATTAGGGTAAAGGGCCAGGCCAAGGCCAGGAGGTTGGCAAGGGAAGGGAAGACTTTCTCTCAGCCCTGCTTTGATTTCAGTTGGAAAGCAATTAGCTGGATGTATCCAGCAGGAGGGTGTGTGAAGGGGCAGCCCTAGGAGTGACCCAGGAGGAGTGGTGAGGACATGTGCAGCAGCATCTCTAACCGAGATGGGCCAAGCCGCGCTGCTGCATCCAGCTCTGTGCTCCACACGCTAATGGACAAGAGTTTTGTTTTCTGATGAGAGATGCACAACACCAATTCCTGAGCCTTTGGGAATTTTTTTGTGTCCAGAGACACTTTCCCAGCCTGAGAGGGGTCTGACTCCAGGCATGGGTAGCTGAGGATGTAGCTGCTGCAGCCCTTACAATGGCCTGGCCAGCTGGCTGAGGATGCTAGCTGCGAGAAGATCCAGCTGAGAGAAGGAGATAAAAGGCCATACCCTGGAGAAACCTCTGGACCAACCAGTCACTCTGGGGCTGGCTTGAAATCCTAAGGAATCATGGATATTCACCTGTAAGAGAGAGAAGGGGACAGAGCTGCAAGAGCAGTGTGCCTTGTGGTTTTCGGATGGTTTAAAGCATATCTGTTTGCATATACGTGACGGAAAAGGATCAGGGTTGCTGTGGTTTTCCCTTGGTATCTGTTGCAGTCAGGTATCTGAAGGTTTTCCCTAGAGGCCTCGGCAACAGTTAAAAAGAAACCGGTGTTACGAGAGAGGCCGATGTTAATACAAGGAAGGTCATTGTCAGGCACTGGAAGAGACACGTGTCTGTGAGCAGGGTCTGGGGGCATCTCTCCTCCGCAACCAGAGACAAGCAGCTGCACTGGAGATAAGAAAAAGATAAGGCCCCCCCCTTCTGTCCCTCCTGCCCTTGCTCAGGTGGAAAAGGAATAAGCAAGGGTTTTAATCCCGCTTATCTGGGAAGACTGGGAGAAGCTGGCTTGCTTTTCACCAGCCCTGTGGAAGCAGAGCCACGCAGAGATGAGAACAGCCCAGCAGAGAGGCAGGACAGCATCTGTCCTAATTCGGAAGCAGTGTGTGTTGATAAGGGAGAGGAATGGTAATGGGAGGAGGTGCTGAGGATGCAAGAGAGAGCGGAGGAAAGCTGCAAGGCTGAGGACACCCCAGGCTTTCCCGAGCTGAGCTCTGTAATACCTTGTGCTGCTGAAAACGGGCGAATTGAATTGCCTGCGTGTGGATGACAACGTGGGGAGGCATGTGCATCGATGCCACAGCTCTGAGCAAGGAGCAAGGAGCCTCAGCAGGCAGAGAGCTGGCCAGAGACTGCAAGAGTGTTGCAGCAAGTAGGAAACTGCAGGCGTCGGGGCTTCACCTTGGGTGGGTTTGTGTGCGCGCCACCTGAACATTTGTGCCACGCTGGTTTCCTGGCACAAAAGCAATACCAAAGTTGCATACACACACGCCCAGCAGGACTGAATTTCTAATTCGCCTTCATGAATATTCACAGTAAGTACCAGTGCATTCTCCAATCCAGCCCTGGCAGCAGAGCCATGTGATTTAACATGACTGATTACCATGTGGCCAACACAGCTCAAAGAGCCCGCACTAAATACCCACAGGATCCACAGAGTTAAATTATTTGAAGGAAAATATAACTCTCACATAATTTTCCGTAACAATCACTACAATTGCAAGCAGTTTGCAAATATTCTGTGCATGAAAAGGAGCTGATTTTCTCTGGGGAACTTCCTACTCTGCTCTCAGAATAAGCCTGCTAAAGCAACACCTTCCATAGGTTTCCGTATTAGAAGTGTGTTCTTCGTTATTAAACTGCTTTATACAGTTATCACCCCAAACTCCTCTGCAGCGTAAACATATCATTCCTGGGAGAAGCTGTCAGTGGAGTGCCAAACTACAGCATGCAATTAAAGCCCTAAACAATACAACACAATAAATCACTGGCGCTATGGCCGGTCAGTGTCGCCAAGCATGGAGTAAGGATCTTAATTACATTTAGACCAAACAAGTATTAGATTATTTATGGGATACTGTAAGTGCTTGACAATGGGTAGAAAGTCATTCCACACGCATCCCTGGGCATTTCAGAGTCCGAATGAAGAGGCAGAGAAAGAGAGGGAGAGAAGTAGAGCCAATATCCATCATGGAGCAGTATTGGAAGTGAAAGAACTGTTTCTTTAAATAAGGCCCCATTGCATCATCAATTTAAAAGCAATAGCAGCAGCATCTGAAGAAAGCAGCAGCTGCCACAGGTGGCCAAACAGCTGGAGAGCTGCCAGCACCCACGGGAGCCACCAGAAACCTTGGTACGTTGTCACGCTACGGCACGTTTTTAACCCTTCCACACCGGAGCCCCCTGCTACGCAATATCCAGGGCTGGAAAGAGCCTTGCTGCACCTAGGGGCTCTGCAGGAGCTCTGGGGGTTGCTGGGGGCTGTGTGGGGCAAGGCAGGACAGGGCTCTGGTGCATCCATTACCCAGCGTGCCCTGTAGCTCAGAGCTGGATTTTAGCATGTTCCAGATGTGGCCAGGACTTGGAGGATGCAACCTGACTGGGAAATCACAGGATTCAGCTGGGGCCATATGGATCCGCCTCCAACCACGGACCATCTCAGGGCTCTTGGATCCTTCAGAGTGATGCTATGTATAAGGCCCGGTTTAGTGCATCTTTTCTGTTCAATGACCCTGGAAAGCAGAGACAACTCTTTGCTCAGGATAACAATTTCAGAAAGACTTGTGCTTGCTCCCAGGCTGTTTAGGCACAGGAATCTTTCTGAAAAAGCTGTTTGCTCGCAAGAGTTTTCTCCATGGAAAGATACTGAGACATGAGTAGGTCTGCCCCACTGCCCTGGGCTGAAACAGCCTTCCCTAATGCATGTCAGTAATATTGCATGTTGCTGTACTAGAGACCTGCAGTCCCTGGCCTCTCCAGGCTATGCAGCTGGGTCGGGATGTCCAAGGATGCCTGTCTGTGTTGGCACATCCCATGCTACATGACTGGACTCACAACATGCCTGATCCTCACATGTGACCTGATGCCACCAGGCTTGTGGGTGCAGCGTGCAGTGCTTGTGCTCACATGCATCAGGGAAGGGATGGAGCAGGGCAGCTGTGGAGATGCAGATGGGCTCCAGAGCAGGATATTCTGAGGACAGACAGTTCATCCAGACCAGAGCATGTTGCTGAGAGCCCGGAGGCACTGAGGCCACTGGCTGTAACGTGAACCTCATGAACATCACTCCTGCTCACGTTCAGGAGGGTGCTGCCTCGAACTCCCTACAGCAGAACTCAGGGAGTGACTTAACCAGTGACTGTCCACAGCCCAGCCCCGGCTGCAGTCACGGTGCCCAGCCGCTGTCTAGCCGATTCGCCCCGAGGGCTTGTCTGCTCATGCACCACACGACACCACGGCACTGCATGCTCAGCCCTGGAAACTGGGGGTGATGACAGAACAAGGTCTGGCTGTCCAACAGACAGTTTTGGGTCTAAATCCTCCCTCTGCCATCCTCCACAGCCTAGGGCGGGTCAGCAGGGTTGGATTCATCTGACTGCATTCAGACGTCTGCAGCGGCACTCCTTGTCTAGACAGCTGTCAGTCCATGGAGGGATGGCTGGCGGGGTGCCCTTCAGCCCATGGCTGTCCAAAGTAGGTCAAATGAGTCTGTTCTACCAGCAACTATTTATTGCTATTGACCCTCCAGCATGGGACATCTAATTCCAGCTGAGCTGCCTGAAATCAGGCAAGGTGATCACACCCTACATCACCACAAGCCTTTGGTCCTTTTGCATGCAATTATTTGGCTCCCTGTCCATCCCCTCCATGTCTGAGTGCTCAGAAGTGACCACAGGGTTTGCCAAGCTCCTCACACAGTGACTGTGAGCTTAGAAGCAATTCCAGGCAGCAAGTTTGTGTTTCTTTTAGGACAGATCTGAGGCTCTGGCCCAGCATTTCAGACCAAGGAGGGTGGCATGGGCAGTGCCATCCATGCCTGCAGAACTGAGGACCACACGCATCAGGAATGGGTCACATCACCCATAGAATACATGTAAAGGACAACCCCCAGAGGTGGCCATTCCTAGTGTCACTTTTTTGATCCAGCTGAACCAACTTTGCTCCTTCTGCTCTGCCATGAGATCCTGGGCATGGAGTCGGCATTGTGGGGCAGCCCCATCCCAGCACCTGTGGATGGGGAAGCAGCCGGGCTCTTTGCAGAGAGGTGAGGCAGGACCATTCCTGGGTCTAGGAAAAGCCGTGAGCAAGACAAGCATGCCGGGTGTTGACAGAGGCAGACAACGCAAAGCCCTAATTGCAGGGCAGACTGATTGATCAAGCTGACAAGCCCCGCTGATCTCAGGCGCTGGTCCAAGGCCGCACCATGCCACGAGGTGGCCAAAGCTCCTGATTGATGCCAAGGTCACGGGGAGGCACAGAGAGGGGGAGGAATGGGAGCCCACTCATTGCTGGGGACTATTCACCAGTGCTGGACCACAAGCAGCTACCAGGCTCCCTGTCTGGGCCAGTCCATGCCCCCAGCCAGCTGGGGCTGGGAGACGCCCAGGCCGAGCCTTGCCCGCACGTTGGACCCCTCCCACATGGTGCAAAGCACTTTGAGGAATTGGGAGTTAATGCTCTTTTTCTTTCCCCCCCGTCTTTTTTTTTTATTCCCCCCCCTTTTCTGTCTCAGCAGCCGACAGGCAGTAAAAGACCCTTTGCAGTTGTCAAGGCAACGCCGTATCACGAAGACGGTGCCGTGAAGTGGCAGCAGCCAAGGGCTCTGCTCTCAATCTCTGCCGCTTCCCTTGCGAGGCCGCGGTGCCGCTGCCAGCGATGCTGCTCGGTGGGGGCAAGAGCTGCCTCACGGGAAAGCATCGGGTGGGCAGGAGGTGATGTGGGACCAGCCCCGCGTGGTCCCTGCCCTGCTGCCTGTATCCCTCACACGTCTGCTCTGCCCGGCCCCATCTTCCCCACAGTGCTGTAACCCCATGCCAATCACCAACCTGTACCAAAGGCATCCACTTTTCTGCTGTAATGAGCCCTCCATGAGCCTTCTCCCAGTGCAGACAGTCCTTGAGGTGCAATGGGGAGCTGTTTGCATCCCACAAACCTGCTGCATGGCCTCACCAGGACCACAACAAGCCCTGTGGTCCCCATGCTGGGAAGCTTCCATGGGCAAAGATGAATACCTCTTTGGGCACCCTGGCAGGGACCTTCTCCCTACAGCTCATCCCTGTCCCAGCCTGTAGAGTGATTGCGGCAGGGATCCTGTAGTTTGTCCTTGTGTGAGCATTTTTCCAGGGGGAGATGCACCTTCTTCATCCTCCCACCATCCCCACTGCAGGCAAGAGCATCCCTCTTGTTCGGGAAAGCAACAGCATCTTCTGGGCATGGTGAAGCAGGTGGATGAAACTTTGCAGGCTGTCTCCTACAGGTCAGGCTCCTCAAAGAGCAAGCCAAAATCTGAGGACAAGGAGAGTTTCATTTGACAGCAACCCTCCTGGAAGGACATTGCTGGAAATGCTGGATGCCTCTGGAGATGAGCAAGGAGAGGAGAGGCGTGGATGGCCTGATGGAGAGGTGTGGATGGCCTGATGCCCGTGGCTCCACAGTACATGCCTGGTGCAGGGTTCCCCACGTCTTCCAGAGCATTCATACTTCTCACCCACTCTCAAGCTCTGGTCTGAACTGCATGTGCCTGGCCCCAGCACATCCTGCACTGGCTTGGCCCGGGTGCCCCAGCAGGACCAGCCAGAGGCTTCTCTGCCCCAGCTGCTGGCTCAGGCCGTCACCACGCGATGCTGCCTGGGGAGTGCCAGGTACACGTGAGAGTGGAGCCGCGCTCCCTCGCCGGCTGCGGGAGCTGGCACGGGTGGCCGTGGCACCCGCACGCTGGCTGTGACATGTAAACAGCCAGAAGGGAGGTGGCACGTGCTCACCCGTGCCTGCCAGCGCAGCCCCTTCCAGCAGAGCCTTCCAGCCACGCACACCCCTTAGGTGCTCACAGTCACATCCGAGCTCCTCCTTCTGCCTCCCCCCAAACCAGGCTGAGCAGCCCCCATCCCACTTCCTTGTGCACAGGGATGAAGCTCTGGAGTTTAGCATGGAGCAGCACCTGCACCTGCAGCAGTCCGGAGCCATCGTCTGGGCTGTGCTTTCTGTGGCATCTTTGCTGAGTCCTGGAGCAGCAGCGTAGCGGGAGCCCTGAGAGCCAGGCATCACTGTTGAGTCCTGCTGTTGACACCTCTGATAGTCAGGGTTGGCTCCTGATGGGCTGAGAGCTGCATACATGCTCAGGTCCCTGCCAGATCTCTGCTCACTGTGGGGTGCTGTAGGGCCAGCCATACACCGTGAAAAGAGGCAGGGAGGTCATTCCCATGGGAACAGGGGTTTTGGAGCAGGGCGGTGCAGTCATGGAGCCCATGGAGATGGGTAGGGGCCGTGAGCCCTCGTCTCAGGCCAGGCGCCCGGCACACCCGCCTGGTTCCCCACGTCATCCCATCTGACTCTCCCAGGCTGGCGTGTTTCCCAGCACCCTGAGAGAAAGGCGCTAAAATGGGACCCGTGAACCCAGCCAGCCTGGGTGCTAACAGTGCTCAGTGAAGGGGCTGCAGGAGCAGATGCTCATCCTCGATACATTTGGCATTTTCTGTTGCTCTTGACTCCAGGGAAATGATTGCTCTGCTCTGAGGGATCTATAAATAGACATTGCCCGCTAACCTCCACTCCCAGGAGGCCAGCAACGTGGCAGGAACACAGTGATTGCTGCCAGAGCTGACGCCCCAGCCTCCGCCTGGGTCAGCACTATCTGCCAGGCTCCCCAGACCTGCCCAGCCTGCCTCTGCCTTGGAGGAGGGAAGCAGACCAAGGAATTATTTTTTTGAGGTAGGCAGTGTCTAGGGTGGTTTTAGAGAAGGAAGGACGAGACACAGCATGTCTTTGTGGTGCACAGGCACTCTGCGGTGGCACTGCCCTCAGTGTCACATCACTCCTGGCTGAAGTCCCCTCCCCACAGGAGCGTTTTGCCCCGCCTGGGCTGGTGGCTGCCTGTGCATCCCTGTACCAGCAGGCAGACAGTGGGCAGATACTAAGGCATCCCTACTTTTGTCCTCATCAGGTCCTGGCAGAGCTGTCCCCAGCTGCCTGCTGTGGAGCCACTTCCCCAGGAGCAGAGCACTTGGCAGGGACAGGCATAGACCTCTCCCACTTTGCCATTTTTCCCTTTGGGACAAGCAGTGGAAGGAACAGGAGAAGCTCTGACAGCACCAGGCAGCCCCAGCACCTGGCTTGTCCTGGAAGATGCTGTGGGGCATCTTCTTCTTGGGACTTGTGTCCCTTCCCTGTTGGAGGGAACGTGGGCAGAGGGTGAGTGCTTGGAGAGACCTTCATGCCAATTGGTTGGGCATTCCCACCCCACAGAGAGATGTGGCCATGCAGACATCTGCCAGCCACAGGGGCAGCAATGCTAGCAGGCTCTCTGCACACTCAGGCAGCGATGGGCTTCAGCCCATCTCTGCAGTTCACCCAAACTCCAGTCACTGCCCTCTTGTCCCACCTCCTCTCTGCTCTTGTCCTTGTGTCTCAGGGGTTGGGGAAGCCACGTTAAGTGTGGGGAACACCTCCTACCTCTTTTATGCACCTCTCAGAGAGGTGGTTATGTGTCTTGCTTTCTCCAAAGTCTTGGGGCCCTTGACACTCTGTGGAGCATGTCCCTCCTGCCCCACGTTGCATGGCTGCAGGACCTCCCATGCTGGAGGCCTCTGCCCATGTCTCACCTGTCCTCTCTCCCTTTATAATTGTGGATGCACACACCATGCCAGAGCCAGGCAGAGGGACAGATTCCTCCTGGAGTGACCTTCATGGCTCAAGATACTGAAAGAGCTTTCCCTTCTGGAGTTACTGAGCAAGGGCCAAGTCCTCAACCTGATGCACAGGCACTGGTATCCTTGGGCTAACACCATCCCCATGAAGGGTTGATCCAGGAGCTTTCCACAGTTTTACAATCCCAAAATTAAATATTACAGGCCAGGGAAATTGGAAAGGAGTTAGGGGGAGTGATAATGAGATCTGAGCACCCAAATCACTTGGGCTCAGCCTTTGAAAGGATTTAAGCCCACTGTCTCCTACTGGAGCTATATACAACAACCACATAGCAGCAAGCCTGGCTGGAGCTGCGTTTGCAGCGCACTCGGGCCTTTGGTGAGTCTCCCGCTAGCCAAGCTCCCAGCAGTCCTGAATCTTTCCACATCTGCCTGCTCCTGGAGAGCGGCTCCTGCCCCAGCATGTGTGGTACCGCACAGACTTCAAACAGCCTGCCCTGAGTCTCAGGGAAGATGTTGGGAGGTGACATCTTCCCCATGTGGGATCATCTATCCACTGTAACCACAGCTGGGGTGAAGATGGCCATCCCTTCCCATGAAATGGTCAGAGATTTCCAAATCAGTCCCAGGCAGCACTGGGATGAAAGCCAGGTTTTTTTCCATGGGAAATGACAGCACTGAGGAGGAACCCAGAATGACCCAGCATTTGGGGACTCACTGGCACGTAGGATGCACATTCAGGTCTTGGAGAGCGCTGGGCTCTCCATCCCTACCAGCCCCAAGGTCTAGGGTCAGCAAGGGACAAAACATCATGAAGATGTTCTTCCCCAGCAGCAGTTCTGCTCTGGGGGCCCATTTTGGGCACAGTTTCCTCGGGATGCACCCAGGGTTTCTCTGGATCAAACAGGACAAAGATTCCCCCAGCAGAAGCCGTGCAGACGCTATCGGCAGGGCCAAGCTCTGCTCTTGCTGGCAGCGGTGGAGGGGGAAGGGACCTCGGCTGGATTCACGTGGCTGCTGGGGACAGGCAGGATGCAGCCGGCGGGTGATCCTTGGCGAAGAGGGGCTTTCCAGGAGGGTGAGGGAGGCGGATGTCAGCGGCGGGAGGCTTTCATTAATGCATCTCCCACTGTGTCCCTGCCCAGATGACGAGCTTCCTCAAAAAGGAGGGGAGAGGACGACCTCCCCACCCTGCCAGCTTGGAAAACCTCACCCAAGCGATGCCAGGATGTGTTGTATTGCGTTGCCATGGCAACTGACATCTTACGATGCTGAAGCAGGCGTATGCGGAGTCATGCCACATGAATCACACAAATCATCTGACCTCAGCATGATGGGGACAGACAAAGAGCAGAGATGCACTCGTCGGGGCCGCCTTGGTCACTGCTGCAGAGATGGGTGCAGAGGAGGAGGCACCTGTGGCACCGGTATGGGCAGCAGCACTGAGCCCACCTTCAGCACAAATCCAGAGCCTTGTGCAGCCCAACTTGAGGGTTGGTGAGGGCAGGAACCTGCAGGGAAGCTGGGTCTGGAGCATCCTCACTCTGGGGCTGTGTGGGGTAGTGAGAGCAGAGCAGCTGCACTTTGCGAGCCCTGTGTGCTGGGCTGGGTGCAGGAGCCAGTGGCATCCTCTTTCTGCAGTGCGGGGACAATCCTGACTGGTGCTAGGCATCTCTCCCTCCCTGCATCGGCTGCCTTTGCAACTTCACTCATCCTCAGAAAATCAGACTGGAGGATTCTCCCTAGAATCCCCCAAATAAGTTTAGACCCATCTGGGTTTGCTGCCTGGCTAGGAAGTGACTGGGCACACCCGTTGTGGCAGACATGGGGCTTTACGAGGTTGTTCGCCCAGGGAATACGATCAAGGGTCCCCTTCCAAATCCTGAATGTCCACATGTTCCCAACGACAGGCACAGGGCTGTGCTGCCCAAGTGCAATTTGTTCCTCCTGGGATGCTTGGCACAGGGGACTGCTCTCCGTGGGTGGATTCAAGGGAGGAGGAGTCTGCTTCTGTCTGCCATGTTATTTAAGTGACACCTACTAGGCATCAAAGTCAAGGAGACCAAATTTTTCCATCTCAACTTGTTAGAGAGCTGAAATGTTTTCAACCCAGCAGTGGAATATTACCCCCTCTCCTCCTCCCAGATGGAGCGATTACAGTTTTCCGCCAAAAAATTAGGATGAAATTTAGCTTGGTAGTTTGCTATCACTTCAACCCCCTTCATCTTTTCTTGGGGTGGAAAAAGGAATGGAAAGGGAGAAGGCTCAAGGTGGAAGAGAAAAAAGCCTAACCCCCCAAAAGTTGCATTTAATTTCATGAAAAATTCTGAGAAAAAAATGTGCATCTATATGTTTCTTTCCTTTCAAAATGAGTAACTTCACCAACCAGCCTCATGTGAGAGAAATGCAACAGACTTTCCCCATTCAACCTCTCTGGGTCCATTGGTTCTTGTTGTCAGCAGTGAATCTCAATAGAAACTCATTTTCTAGCAAAATGTCCTTATGGTGGAGTCTTACCCATGTCACAGCAGCATTTTGCAATCTGTGAAGCCTCTGAGGCCCTGGTTTACAAACAGAGTTGTTTCTCCAGTCAGGAACAGACATGCTACCAAGGGATGACCCTGACCCACTGTACATCATGCAGAGAGGACAGCCAAAAGTACTGCTGCGATGCAGAGCTTTCTACAGTACAAATCTTGTCTGGGGATGCTTAGCCCCCCCTCCAAAAAAAGATGGATTCCTCTTCTAGCCAATTTATCCTGCTGCATCCACCCAGCTTTAGTGAGATCTCACTGGAGACATCAGGGTGGGGATGCAGAAACAAGAGGGAGTGAAATCTGCTCTTCTGGAAGCAATAAATGCCTTCTGCCTTTTACAGGCAGTTCCTGACCTTGCTGCAGCTGATGGGCAAGTTTATGATCTTGCATTTTAGCTAAATGGAAAAAGCAATTATTCTTCCTTTTGGTTTAAAGTGACTTTAGGAACAGAAATGCTAAATGAGGGAAGAGCCCAGCAAAAGCTGACCCAGGAGGAAAACTGGGGTCTCCTAGGAGAACAACTAGAGATGGAAGGGCTGGCAGAAGGCAACTGTAAAGCAAAGGGCAAGCGGAGACACAGGAGTGATGCTGGCTTTAGCAGGAGGAGCAAGGCAGCGGGACTTGGTGGCTGAGCAGCCACAGGCATTGCCAGCAAGGGAATTGCCTGTTGCTGTTTGTGCCACCCATATTTGGTGGAGAAGGCCCCCATCTCCAACCCATATGCCAATAAAGGGCTCTGCCAGAGCAATCCCTGCTCCTTCATCACTAAAAGCAGGCTGCTATGGCCTCAGGGCTTGCCAATCACTCAGACTAAAGTGATAACTACACAGAAAAAACCCTGATGCGTTTCAGCTTCTCTGCCCTTGTGAGCTGGAGCCCTCACCTCTCCTCTGCTTGCAGGATCTTGGCTTTCACCCCAGAGGAAGATACATTCACCACAGCAAGTAGTTGGGAAGAGGAAAGGGGGCTTTGAGCTCATCTGTACAGGACTTGGGCACAGCTCAGGGATCAGTGGCCTTATGAGCCCTGGAGCAGGGCAAATCTGGAGCAGATTTCATATGGACATGAGCTCCCACATCATCTCCACACATATTCCCACCCATCAGCAGAGACACAGAAAGAGGTTGGGAGTACTAGCCCTGTGCTTTGATGGCAGTGTGAATTTGGGCAGCTTTTTCTACTCTCTAACGCATCATGCTCGCCCGCATGCTGTATCCTCAGCTATCTGACTGCAGCGATGTTGGGGCCATGCAGGGCACTGGATCAGGGTCGTGCTCCCTTTCTTCTGCACCAGGTGCCACTGATACCTCCATGTAGCATGGTATCATGCTTCCCTGAGACACCGGCTTGCATGGAGCTAGTCTGGGTGTTTCTGCAGCCTGCACCACCAAGGATGTGTCCTCAGCTCTGGTGCCGCAGGCAGCAAGAGCTCATCTGATGCAATCAAGAGGTGCCCATTTCTCACCGTGGGGAAGCAGCATCTAAAAGAGAATGGGCAGCCTGTAACCCCAGGCAGAGCCAGGCTGAGATTCACTGACGTGTAGTCCTGCCAGCTCTTCTTGTGAGCCTCATCTCCTTCACACAGGTGGGCAAAGGTGCGGGGGTCCTGTAACTCAGGAAACCTCATGTGGTCACTGCTTAGGGAAAATTTCTGTCTCTTTGGTCCAAAATAAAGCAAAGATGAGTTAATACGCATTTCCATGGAGACCAGTTCTGACCTGGGCCCTAGAACTGGCAGCTGGAACATGCAAGGGCCCTTCTGTCCTTCCCCGAGCAACGCTTCAGCATGGTTTGTCTTTGTGCTTTGCTCCTTCCTCCCTGAGAACCCACTCAACCCCGAGCATCTTTTTCTCTCCTTTTCTTTGCATTAGCTGCCTGTGTTTCTGATCCATCGTTTCTGCAACAGCAATACCGTCTGTAATCAGCTCCCTGGGAGAAAGACATGGCCACAGGGTGAAGATGCAGAAGCACCAGGGACTCGAGGATGCACATTATTAACATTTCCTGAAACACAAGCAAACCTCGCAAGGCATTTGCTTGCTGGAGCCTCTCCGCATGTCTCTGACCAAGATCTCCCCACCTGGGTGAAGATCCTCTGGCTTTATACAACCCCAGCACATGGACACGCATATACTCACACGCAGAGGAGACATAGATCGATGTGTACATGCAAACACAGATGCACGATCACGCACACACTTGTACACACATATGCACACCTTCCCATGAAGACACACTCCCACGTATATACAAGAGCAGAAAAGCAGAGGTGGTCAGTTTGTGATGGGAAGCATTTCATGGCAGTAAGCTCAGAGTCCGGCCCCTCCATGCATTCCCCTTCCCCAGCCAGAGGCAGTGCCCCGGCCCCGCAGCAGCGGGGCTGCCCTCTGCATCGGACGGGCAAATGGATGAGGGTTTAGGAGATGTGCAAAGGGCTGAGTTCCCAGCTCTTCTCGGACGCCAGCAGCCATGCAAATGCAGCACACCATGGGCAGAGGCAGGAGCGGCCAACTGTGACTGACAGCCTCTGGTAAGCAGATATCGCCGTCCGAGGGGTCACTGGCCTTTCTCCTGTGGGCACAGACAGACCGATGTCCCGCAGCCCTCGCTGCCAGCCGCTCTCCCACCTGCAGCCAGACTTGATGCTGCGCTTGTCAGGGCTGGGCAGAGACTCGTCCCTTCTGAGGCTGCCTGGAAGAGACATTTCTTCCACAGAAAAGTTCAAGCAAATAATGACACTTGGATTGAGATATTTTTCTTTGGGCAGCAAAAAGATTTAGAGCAAATATGTTTTTAATAAGCATTTTGACTGAAATTGAGCTCTTCCCCTGCAGCAATTTGATTTTTGTCATAATTGCATTTTTCAACAGGAAAAATAAGTAAGTGGTCAAGTGATTCAGTTATCACTGGGCATCACATCTGGGGTAGCCTGTGCCTGGCCTCCACCTTTCATCTCTAGAGCTGATAATATCAGTCCTACAGTTCAGTGGAGCTTGTTGAGCTGGGGCGATGCTGGGGCTGAGACACCTGGGCTGGCCACAGGCTGGACCAAAGTCTCCTGGTACCTGTAATTGCTCTACATCAAAAGCTGCTGGCATGGAAATGGGTGGTGTTTCTCTTAGGGCCATGCCGACTGACGGCAGTCCAGCCCTTTCTTGGGCCATGTGTTTTCCAAACAGGCTGCTGTCCCTTTGCTTGGCTTTCTGTCTCCTCCCAAATGCAGCAGTTTCTTCCCCTTCCCTAGCTGGGCTCAGTCTGTGCAGGCTGCGCTGAGATGGGGCACATGGCCTTCATGCCCTGGGAGGGATGTTGGAGGTCCGCTGCTTTGCTCTTCTCTGGTCCTGGAGAAAGCAGCCTCACCCGATGCTTGGGCTCACTGGTAGCTTGGAGGCCTGATGGTAATAAATGAGTCAGGAGCACATCTGCACACAGCGGAGACGCTCCCTGCCAAGTCGCTGCACTGCAGGACCACTCTCATCTGTCTCTCTTTAACAGGAACAAATGGAAATGAGCGAATCAATTAACACAGCACATTAGCAAAATGTCAAAGCCTCCCAATCGCACTTAACCCTTCCCTCTGCCAGCCCATGCCAGCAGCCCAGCACGGGCTGAGTCAGCAGCACAGGTCGTCCCGGCCAGCTCGGGGCCACAGTGGCTGCAGCCAGTGGGATCCTCTCCCCATCCGCCCAGGCAGCAGAGAACGGAGCTGAGATCGCAGCAGGGACCACCTCACTTGGGGATGACACGGAGGGAGGGAGCTGCCAGGGCTGGGGCTGGGGAGAGTGGCTCGCTGCCATCTGGACCGCAGCGCAGCTGGCTTGCAGCTCCCACAGCCCCCTTCACGGCTGTGGAGAGGCAGCTGGGAGCAAGTTTCCTCCAGATCAGGGCCAGGAGAGGGAGACGTCTGGGTGCCAGCGCCTTTATTTCCCCCCAGACTCATCCTTGCCTGGAGAAACCCTGGTGAGGGCATGATGTGGCCAAGGCATCCTGTGTGTGCTGAAGCCTCTGCGGATGGAGAACGGTGCTGAGCAGGGCTAAGTCAGGCCAGATCACCAGCACGGGGCTGGGCTTTCCCACTGTGGGATGCGTTACAGCTCTGACCCCCCCTTGCCAGCATGGGACGAGGGCTTACAGGCTCTGTAGATGGGTTATTCCTGCACAAGAATGCTTCCACATGTGTGAGCAACAGGAGCATCAAGCCCTCTCTCCTCTTCTTTGCCAGTAAGTGTCATAGGCAACAGGAGAGCTGTACTAAGACATAATAAACTCTCATCAGCTAATTAATAATTAGAGACACTTGTGCCTGAAAGCCTGGCTCCATTGGTGGGATGATGCACCTCAGCTCTCCTGCCAGGCACAAGCATCAAGATCTCCAACTCATGCTGGACCTCAGGGCTGACGTATGCCCAGAGTGCCAGTGGTCCTGGCCTGCAGGACACCGAGGGCTCCTCTGTCCTAGACGTAGCCACAGTGGGCAAGGCATGTCTCACTTGCTTCTCCCAGTGTTTCTTTAGGTGTAAACCCCTGGCCTGGGTGGCCATGGTCAGGATGTGGGCAGGGTCTCGTTTCACCCGGAGGAAACAGGGCACGGCCATGTGGCTGGCTGAAGTCCTCACACCAGGTGGGAAGAGCAGCCAGAAGTCCAAGCTATTCCCTCCTTCCTATGGGACGGAAGCAAGGCTCTGAATTCCCAAATTGGGTTGTAAATGGAGGTTCCCCACGTGATGGCCCTACAGAGCTCTGGCCTGCAAACAGGCAGCCTGACAGGAGCAGTTGCGCTTGGCGTCTACATTCACTAACTGGGTTTGTGAGCTTGAAGTTTTCTTAATAAAAGTCTTGCGGCGGGGTGGAAATAAAAGAAAACTTGCAGCATCAGTAAGAGGAAACCACAGATGTTGTCAGCAACGTCTGGTTCTTCGGCGGGTGTCTCTGACAGGGCCCTGTTGTCACCCCGTCTCCCCGCAAAGGCACCAATGCATTCGCACACCGACGTTTATGCACAGCCCCCGTGCTGCCAAGTGGCTCGTCACCCACCTCTGCGCACACACACGGGTGTGCACAAGCTCTCGAATAGCGCTGCCAAGTGCTGCACCTCCCATCTGAAATGGAGATGGAAACTTTCCGAGAGCCACTCAGAAACACTGGAAAAAATGCTGTAAATAGCCCGGGGTTCGGCGCACTTGAATGAGGAGAGAGCAGAGCTGTCTTTGGATAAGAGAGCTGTCATCTCACACACCCAGGAGTGCCAGCGATGGCAGGATGCTCCTGGAGGGAGGTGGGGATTTGGGGAAGAGCCTCTGCATCCCCGGGTCTGCTTGCCTGGGTCTGTCCATCCTCTCCTGCCTGGGAAATCAAGGCAAAGCTGTAATAAGCCCCAGGAAGGCAACACAGCGGCTCTGAATGACTGGGACACCTCCCCAGCTCCGCACCACCCACCAGCCGTCACCACCTCTGCCCAGCCTAATGGCCAAGGGTCACTCGTGCGGATCTGCCACATCTCCCTCTCTCCCATAGACACAGGTGTGGAGCTGTTTGCAGCCAGGGCTGGATCGCGCCAGGTCCTTTCAGCTTTATTTTGCCTGCTTTTGTTCTTGTCCCAGGGATAGCTCAAAGACAGTGCAGGACCTCTCCCATAATGCTCACAGGAACCCTTTAAAATGCTCCAAAAGAAAAAGGCAGGGAGGAGCCCTTCTGAGCAGATGCTGCAGAGCAATCCCGCCAGCCAAATTCCTGCATTGTGGTGCAGGGTGATTACCCGCCGTCAATGGCCTCTAATCCACTGCCATCGATTCCCACAGGAGCACCCGGCACCGCGCTCCCTGCTGCATACAAATCCTGCCTGCAGAATAGGGACGGATTGTCAAGGCATCACCTCGATTATGCGATGTGGCCCTGATAGCTCAGGGGACTTTGTGTCCGAGACTCCCCAGGCCCTGGAGAGCGTGGGGTGTGAGAACTGCGATGCGAAGCCGAGGGCACCGAAACAATCATTGCCATGAATTAATAATGTTCTGCATGTCTATGGGCTCTTCCAGCTGGAGATTTCAAAACACTTTGCAGGCACTAACGAGGAGGAGCTGGGTGGATGCAGCTGTGGAAGGAGGTATCCAAGCTCAGAGTGCTGCAAGGCAGCAATGCTCCAGGATGCCATGGTCCTGCCCCCGGTCCCTCCCAGTTCTGGGATGCTCTGGAGGGACTGTGCATGTCTCAGTGGGGGCATCTGTAATTGGTGCCTGTGCTCGCCATTTCAGCCCTGTCATGCTCCTCTGCAGGGGCTGTCAGGGCTCAGGGCTGATCCACACCAGCGCTGCGGTTAATGGGCATGGCAGGGGCCCGGCTGTGCTGACTGACGCGTCAGACATCAGAGCTGTGTGAGACCTGGCAGCGCCGTCACGGAACTGTGTGCCAGCCCTCCCCACAGCCCCGTCCTGGGCAGAAGTTGCCTTCTCCTCCCCCTGTAATTCCTAGGCATACAAGACCAGTATCGGTGATGGGAATTGGTCCAGGCTGACCGAAACCCGAGTGGTTCCTCACCTACCCCTGTGCGTGCTCCTGCCAGCTGCCTGCAGCACCCTGTGCAGCACGGTGGCATCTGGAGAGCCCAAGGGGCATCTGAGTCTACCTGAGACCAGGGACGAGGCACTGGCCTCTGTGCATGTTGCCTTTGGCTCCAGCCCTGCCTGGCTTTCAACCACCCAGGCCATGCAAGCAGGGAGAGCTTGGACTCCAGGGCAGCCTGCTTTAAAACCCAGAGCCACTGCTGCAGTTTGGGGGCTGAGCCTCCTCTCCCAGTGAGCCTGAACTGCGTCCAGAGATGCCCACAATCCTCTGACACCTTCAGACAAGGAGACAAAACAAACCAGCCCTACAGATCCATGTTTGGTCCTCTATGTCTGCAGCTGCAAACCTGCAGGGAGCCTCCCTGAACAGTACAAGATGCGTGCCTGCCTACCCTGCCTGCATCTTGTACCCCTCATGGCAGAAAACATGCAGACAGAGCAAGAGGGGGGCAAATAAAGGCAGGAGAGGAGATGGGGCTGTGAGTATCAGTCTCACAGGTATCCGTGAGGGACTGGCTGGTGGCTCCAGCTTGCTGATATGGGGCAGCCAACCCCATATCCAGGGCCAAATCGAGGACTGCTGGGAAAAGTGACTCTTTGGCCAGAAGAGACAGAACTCCCTTCTTGGTCCAGTGTCACGTGTTCATGTGGTGTCCCAGCCCCAACCCACCAGAGAATGGGGTTTGTTGGAAGATGTTGTGATCTCCCTCCACACTCAACTCCTCCCTCTGCTCTCCCAACTAGGGAGTAGTGTTGGCAGCACTGGCCCCCACGGAGGTTGTATTGGGTTTACATGGCAGGGTTTTGGTAGCGGTGGCTACACGGGTGGCTTCTGCGAGAAGCTGCTGGAAGTTTCCCCTGTGTCTGAGACAGCCAATGCCAGCCAGCTCCAAGACAGACCCACCGCTGGCCAAGGCCGAGCCCATCAGCAATGGTGGTAGCACCTCTGGGATAACGTATTTAAGAAGGGGAAAAGCTGCTGCACAAGAGCAACCGGAGAGAGGAGTGACAACATGTGAGAGGAACAGCTCTGCAGACACCGAGGTCAGTGCAGAAGGAGGGGGAGGAGGTGCTCCAGGCGCCAGAGCAGGGATTCCCCCGCAGCCCATGGTGAAGACCATGGTGAGGCAGGCTGTCCTCCTGCAGCCCATGGAGGTCCACGGTGGAGCAGAGATCCACCTGCAGCCCATGGAGGACCCCACGCTGGAGCAGGGGGATGCCCGAAGGAGGCTGTGACCCTGTGGGAAGCCCACGCTGGAGCAGGCTCCTGGCAGGACCTGTGGCCCCATGGAGAGAGGAGCCCAGGCTGGAGCAGGTTTGCTGGCAGGGCTTGTGACCCCGCGGGGGACCCACGCTGGAGCAGGCTGTGCCTGAAGGACTGCACCCCATGGAAGGGACCCACGCTGGAGAAGTTCATGAAGAACTGCAGCCTGTGGGAATGACCCATGTTGGAGAAGTTCATGGAGGACTGTCTGCTGTGGGAGGGACCCCACGCTGGAGCAGGGGAAGAGTGTGAGGAGTCCTCCCCTGAGGAGGAAGGAGCAGCAGAGACAACGGGTGATGAACTGACCACAACCCCCATTCCCGTCCCCCTGTGCCAATCAGGAGGAGGAGGCAGAGAAATCGGGAGTGAAGCTGAGCCTGGGAAGAAGGGAGGGGTGGGGGGAAGGTGTTATTAAGATTTGGTTTTATTTCTCATTATCCTACTCTGATTTGATTGGTAATAAACTAATTTTCCCAAGTCGAGTCTATTTCTCCTGTGATTGCTGTGTGATCTCTCCCTGTCCTTATCTCAACCCATGACCCTTTCATTATATTTTCTCTCCCCTGTGCCGTTGAGGAGGGGGAGTGATAGAGCAGCTTTGGTGGCACCTGGCGTCCAGCCAGCGTCAGCCCATCACAGAGGCACAGGTGCAGATGCAGGTGTCAGAGCTGGGCCACCGATGCTCAGAGCAGGGGTCTCCTGGCTCTTCACCCTGGCTCCCCAGGCTGGGGGTATCACACTCTCCCAGCCCTTCAGCAGGAGTACCTTCCAGGTTGCTGGAGCCCCTTTCCCAGGGAAGGATGAGGCCTTCCTTGTTCACCAGCTCCCCACGAGCTGTGACTACTGCCTTTCATGGTTGACACGTGACTCCATTCACTCGCACTAGATATTTATATAAATATGTATAAATTTATATATATATCTCTTTTTCAGTTACAATCTTGGTCGCAACCTTTCTAGTCCTCCAAGGGAGAGTTAAGGAGAGCAGTGTCCGGATAGTCTTTGCACCCTGGGCAGGCTCCTTCCAAAGTCAGGGCTGGGTAGTTGCCTACTAAGCAGCCACACCCCATGTACATCTGTCCACCAGCCATGCCATGTCTGTCTGGATTCCCATCCTCTACAGCACCACAAGGCAGCAGCATCCAATGCAGAGATGTAAATACAGCCCCATCGGGGCCTGTGCTCTGCAAGTCATTATGCACAACCTTTTTTTTTACAAAAAAAAAAACAACACCATGATAAGATTCTTATTTCCGAGCATGTTCGCAATCCTTGACTAATCTGTTTCTCCACTCATATTTTTTATCTATCCATCTATCCATCTTTCTGTCCTTCTCCCCTCTCTCCAGCGCTTCACCCTACCTCTCTCCACAAAGATTTTTCCCCACATCCAGTACGTCTGTATGTAGCCATCTGTTTGTCTGTCTCTCTAGCCATCTGGGTGTCTGCCTACAGTGTTTGCTGTGTCTCTAAAGCATATACAGGCTGCATGTATAGATCTATCAATTGGAGGTCTACTTGCCAGTCTCTCTAAGCTGTGTTCTGTGGGCTTCATTAACATGCAAATTAGCAAGATCTGACTGGCTCACTTAGCTGCTACTTCTCTTAGACAGCCATGCAACAATGCAAATACTAATGAGGCTCTGGAAACAGCGCTTGCTCTATTGCTAAGCAAGCATGCACACAGAGCAGGCTTTGGCAATTTCAGGCATGCCATCCATCCTCACACCTGCTGGAGGACTCAGGACAGAAGGGATGGGTGATGGATGGATGATTAGGGGCACTGATGCGGAAAAAGAGGTGAGAATTCCCGCTCTGATGGGGATGCCAGCGCTCCCAGCCCCAGGATCCTTGGCTCCAAGATCCCTTTGTCCTCATTGCTACATGCCACTGCTCTGGACCCCAGCCACCGACGGAATCCCCCCGCCCAGGAGCACATTGGCCCCACCATCCCAGCCAACACGGATCCACTTCATGCTGTACTGGCTTCCCACCATGCCAGCACGCTGGATTGTACTTTCAGCCTCTCTTGGGTTTGAAGGCCCTTCTCCACGCTGCGCTCGCTTTCCCCAGACAGGAGATGGGGAGCTGGAAAGCTGTGGCACGTCTGCTCTTGCAAACTCCCAGACCCATCTCCCAGCATGGAGAGCACAGAAAAGCTCTTGGGCAGCTGGGTGCAGCCAGACTCTGCCACAGGGCTTGGGAGCTGCTCCTGCCTCCTGGTCCCCCAGCCGAGAGCTGTGCCAGCTCCTGTGCTCTCCTGCTCTTCTCTCTGCAAGCACGTAACACGAGTCTGGGTAGCCATGGGGGAAGTTTTCTGTTAATCTTCAGCTCCATCACCTCCTCTAATGATAATTCAACCATACACCTCCTTGTAAAACATCTAAAATGATCAAACGCTGTGCAGCGAGATGAAGGCACCTCATCTTAGGAACCTGGTTTCCGTATTCCTTTTTATCCTGGAGATAAAATAAAGAACCATTTGCTCTGGCTGCTGCTGCAGTCTCTTGCCTTTCCTCACCCACGCCACTACCCACCCCCTTGGGAAGTAACACCGCAACAAACCCAGGCTGCTTTACCCCCGAGTCCTTTTCATCTTGACCCTGACTGTCGTCACAGGAGAAGAACAGACTGGCTCTTGCAAGTGCTCACCAGGGCCTGGAGGGATGTCCCTGTCTCTCCTCTGACAAGGTGACGTTACTGTGTAGGCTCCTACGGCTGCTTCCAGGTGGCAAAGCCAGAGCAGCCACATCTTACTCCTCTAAGGACAGCACTCCCCTCCCACACCAAAAGATGTTTACCACTGCATTGGGTGCTGGGATGAGGGAGGAAAAGCAGTCTTGGGATGAGGGAGGTTGGGGATTTTAGGGAAATGAAGGCCAGGACACACTCTGGGGCTTGGAGATGAAGCACATGTGATAAGCAGGTGGCTAAATGGAGAGGATGACAAAACATAGGCAGGAAGGGTGGCTTGCCCTCTCCAGAGAGCACCATGGTCCATGGGAAGAGCCACGTTTCGGTGAGGGAGGAGGTGAGGTTCACTGGGGCTGGAGCTGGCTCAGCTCATCATGGCTCAACAGCAGCCCACGGCACTTTGATGACTCCATGCTGTGGTTTCTAGGGCTCTTCTCCCTCCAGAAATAGTCTGACAAGAATCTTCTACGTGGCGGTCATCTCTGCCTAGCAGCCAGGTCTTCTAAGGTGAAATTTTAAATACAGCCCAGGAGGCAGAATTTCCTCCTGGCTTATAGACAAATGCCTGAGTTTAGGCAGTGCATTTGTGGTGCAAGAGGGAGGTCAGGAACTGTTGCCATCTTTGTGGGAATTGCATCGGATAGAGATCAGCTTTCTGTGCTGAGCCAACCCTGCAAATATCTCTGCTTCCACTTTTGCAGCCTGCAGTTGGGCACAGCTGGGGCACTGAAGTCTAGCAGGTAATGGGGCTGTTTTCTGCTGGATGCCAGGTAGGTCATGCCAATGCAAATGCTACATGGGCCCCTGGCAATTCTGGCTCTTCTGCGACTTGGCATGACCAACCCATTGCAAATAAAATTTTCGGACTAGCATCCACATTCGCTGCTCAGGGAACGTGGCCCTGGGATATTGGCCACACACACAATACATGTTCGGAAAGACTGGCTGCGTGGGGAGCCCCAGGGACTGGGCACAGGCAGTTTCAGATTCACCTCTCTGTTTAAGGAATTGTCTTGGATTGCTTCTCCTAGCAGAAGAGCCCCACTGCAATGCAGGGCAATAGGGAGGAGCTGTTACCCTCCATTGCTTGTCTCTGCTACATCCTCAGCTTGCCAGTACCCAGGGGCTACAGTAATGCATCCTTGGAAGGGAGGGCTCAATTTTCCAGTCCTGGACTCTATAAACTCAGTGTTTCTACCCTGAGAAATGGCATTACTCTATTGAGAAGATGTGGAGATCTGCTGTGGGGGGAATCTGTGGCAGGATAAATCTATCTGATGCAATTGCTATGCTCCAGGGAACTGGCATAATAGCACCCTGTGCTTGGCTGCACTCTGTGTTTGCGCATCACTAGCCTTAGCAGCTCTCCAGGTCTCTCCCTGCTCAAGTGTGGCCTCCAGCACAGGGCTGGTCTCCTCGTCACGATGGGCTGATGCTCATGGCAGGACTCTTCAGTGAAATGTGCCCCGTTGGAGAGCGTGTAACGAATACTCACCAAGTGAGATATTCCCTTGCTGCTCTAAGCTGCACGCTCCCATGCCAGTCCCCTGATGCTTGTCTGTCCCTTGGCTTGGTTCTGGTGCCACAGCCATGTCTCTGGTTTGGCCTGAGGCTGCCTGGCTGCAGAGATGGGTCCTGAGGCTTTGTGGATGTTTATGATGGGACTGAAATAGCTTCTACATTTAGTGACTCCAGAGCAGCTTGTTACCAGTTTTTAAGCCTGCAGAAGGCCTAAATGTCCCAATGTCACTGCAGTCTGGCTTTCAATCAGCACATGGCTGGAGATGCAGAGCTCCCTGTCTCGCCTGACAAACACAAGCTCGGACCAGAGTCCTCTCCAGTCAGACCTGCATTAAGCCCAAGAGAGGTCCCTGCTCATCATAAGGGACAGGAACTCATCCTAGAAACTTCCTTTACTGTGCCCAGAAACCAGCCTTGATGCTCCTGCCTTGCTCTTATCTTTCATTAACCACACTTTGCCTTAGATCAGTGTCTAAGATCTGCCCAGGACAGGTCCCCAATGTACCCAGCTGACTTCTCACTGTGTCCCATGATCTCTCCTTTATCACTGCTCAGCATGATTGCCATTTCTTCCCATCCTGGGAGTGCAGTCACCCCATTTTCTGGCAGAGTGAACACCCTATAAAGTGCCACAACATTTGGTGAGGTTGACAAAATCAATGGATGCCCTGTTGGGTGAAGAATGGTCTGTGCAGCCCTGCTGGGTTGGGAAGAGCCAACACAAGGCATTTGCGGTGGGGAAAAGCCAAGACAGGCCTTGTTGGGTCAGGTGGGCAGGAGCCCCGTAGCCTATTTCAGATAGCTGTTGTCCGCAGACATCTCGCCAGAGGATGCGACTGAGATGAGCTACTCCGGTGCTGAAGGCAGAGTAATTTCAGGGGGCAGTTGAGCAGTTTGGTGCCAGGAGGGTCTGTTCTTGGCTTGAACAGCTTTAGGACTGCACCTGGCACATTGCATGGGGCAGCAAAGTCTTCCCCAGCAGTGGCAGCAATTCGGAGATCAACACATGCACTTGCCCTGGGAGCCTGAAGAGAAGGTGGAGAGCACCGGTATCCCCCTTTGTACAGCCCCTCCTAACCGCAGCACACACGCACATGCACACACATGCACACTGCACGGCCCTGGGCTGGAGCTGGATGGACTCTGCCTTGAGATGAAATGTCCAAGAAGCTTGCCAGTCATTTACAGGCTGTAAAATAATAAGGGAGGAAGGAAAGCAAGCGACACCTTTATTTCAGCTTCTGTCCATCTTGCGCTCCGATCTCTGACAGCCGGAGACGGGGCAGAATAAAACATCTGCTTAATTTGACCTGTCGACTCTTCAGGGAGAATTGCTCGCGTCCACCGATGCGAAGGTCACCTCATTAAGAGGAGCGAGAGCCGAGTCCCCCACCTGGGGGAGGCTGGGTGACTCCAGCCTGCTGAAGGGTGACCTTTTCTCCAGGCGCGCGCCGTGCGGGAGGAGACGGGTCCTGGCACGCGTGCTCCAACCCAAATGGCAGTTAGTTTTGCAGACACTTACACGTCCCAAGCACTGGTTTTGAACTTTTCATTCTCACAAGCTTGTCAGCTCTTGAAAGCTGTAAGTGCCTGCGGTGTCTCTTGCTCGCTGATGGGTTGAGCATGATGCTGGTGCAAAAACGCTCCCTCCCTTGCTGGCAGGGCTCAGGGAGAGTAGGATCAGGCCCAAGATTCCCATCCACAGGTGTAGGTGCATCTTGGGCCCACCTCAGGCAGACCTTTCCTTCTGCAGTGTGGCTGAGCAGAGCTGTGTCTCAGCTCCCCAGAAAACAGGCTGGATGCGACCCAGACATGGCCGATCGTGGTCCATGGGGAGGCAGCGTGCATGCGCAGCTTCCCAGAGCAGCCCGGCTTGTGGTGCAGAGCAAACAAGGGAGCATGAGCCCCATGGGATGCCTGCTGGGACACTGGGTGCAAGCCCTCCTCTTCCTCCCCCCAGCTGTGTCCCCGGTGTTTGCAAAGCCCCAGCTGCTCCAAGCGCCGGTGGGCAGCAGGACACTGCAAAGCCAGCAGTAGCACCTGCGCTGCAGGAAAGCAAATGATGCCTGGTCTCCCCTGCTGCCTCAGAGGGGATTTTTTTTTTGCCTTTCATGTTATCACCGAGCTGGGGAAGTAGAACATCAACTTTCCTTGCCAGCAAGTGCAGCGTTCGGACTGCCACGCTCTTCCAGCGGCTCAGCAGAGCATGCTGGACTGCACGCCTCCCCGGAGAGCTGCCCTTCCACCCCTTCCCGGAGCAGGAGAGGAGAGACATGCCCGCCTCCTCCCTTGCACTGCCCTCCACAGACCTTTAATTCCTCCTCCTCTGATGTTAATCTTGGAGGTGGTGCACAGGTCAAGTTTAATACGCTATCCTGGGGGAGTTTCATTTAGAGCCAGTGAGAGGGAGACTGGGGATTCAATTAGGGTTTCCCATGTAGTCCAAAGCATCACCAGCTTCAAAAGGCAGCAGGCTGTGCTCAGCAAATGCCAGTGGAGGCAGTTTCCCACAGACCTGGCTTCTACCCACGGCTCTTGCCAGTACCTGCTGCCTCTCTGCCCCACACCTCAACACACACCCCCACATGGCCACTGGGCTATTGCCCAGGGCCACTCTCAGATGCCACCCCTGACTCGCACACCTGCCCATGCACACCTCCTCATCCACCTGCACATGTATGTGCCAGCACCCAACCCTGCGTGCTGGGGAAAGAGCTGGTGGCAATGGCAATGGCATGTCCACTCACTCCTCCCTCTGCCTCAGTTTCCCCATCTGGTGAGTAGGACTGGGGGGGTACTTATGGACAGTTCTCCTGTGAGATCTAGGGGGGGGATGCACAGAGACCCCATTGGCACGGGGGTGAAGTATTTGTTGGGAGTGTCAGGGGGATGCTGATGGCTCCAGGCAGCCAGGTTCCCCCGTTCACACCGAGAGACCTCATCCCCATCCGCTGCTTGGGCACGTGGCAGCAGCGCTGCCCATAATGCAAAAGGACAGGCAGTAAAAGACTGTGATGGGGCTCATAAATATCCATTAAACCAGCTTTTAATCTATCCTGCTAAAACAGGGATGCCGGTGAGTGAGAGACAGGAGCCTGGCAGGCTGCATGCTGGGAGCAGGTGGCATGCAGACAGCGGGGCACCCCGGCATCCTGCCGCGGGCTCTCGCTGCCCAGGGAGGGGATGAGCCATCTCTGCAGAGCATGGAGCCAGGGGCAGTGCCTGGGGATGGGAGGGCATGCTGCCACGCTGTCTCCTCCAGGGAAAGAGCTCCAGCCCAGCACACAGCCCTGGCACCAGCGGCATGAGACCTGACATGACACTGATTCGTCAGGGGGAAATACAGTCTGTGCCCAGATAAGAAGGTGAAGCCACAGCCCCTCTTCCACCAGTGTTGCTCCAGCAAAGGAGAAAGCAAGTTTCTGCCTTCCCTTGGTGCTGGGGACAGAGCCACGTCCTGTCCCTTGGAGGCTGGTGGTTCACGAAGGGGAAAACCTGGCTCGTCTCCATCACTCCTCAGACGAAACCCCCATGTAGAGCCCCTCAAGGAAACCCTGTTTGTGTGTTGCTGCTCATCCCTGGTATATGGATCCGGCTCTTGCATCCAGCCTGTCCTGCTCTCCAGGGGCAACAGACTCTTCCTGGAGCTCCTCTGGGTAACAAGGGCATCCTCTTTCCTAACTCCTATTGACGAGTTTCTCTCCACTTTGTGTACAATGTGTTCATCTTCCTCCCTGCCAGTGCTGCCACTCACTATTTATGGCTGTACAGCATGGAGCAGGTCACATCTGGTGTCCTTCCTCTGGTTTCAGCATAGGACAAAGTGTCCCTGCATTGCTGCTGCCTCTGCCACGATGCTCTTTGCTGGAGCCAGAGCCAGCTGCAAGATGGCAGCTCCTTCTCCTGCAAACCTGGGGTCTTCCCAATGCAGACTTTTCCACAATGTACAAATTTTGGGCGGGGTAGGGGGGCGGAAATTCCACCCAGAAATATCAAAATGTTTAGCTGGATTTTGACACTGCTGAATCATTGAACAGTAAAATGCTAGATAGAATAGAAATGTAGATTTGAAGTAATATGATAATATAAAAGCCCAAATGGAATGAAACGAAATGATAATGTCAAATTGAAATGTTCATCTCTCATTGGAAAGAATCCTTTCGACGTTATTGAAACAAAATGTGAAAGTTGAAATCATTTGATTTGACACTTCTCCATAGAAAAAAATCATCAGGATCGACATGTTCCCAGGAGATGTTCAGATTTTAAAAGCTACTCTGCTGGAAAAATGTTGCCAGACAGAAATAAGACAGTGCAAAGGAGCCAGTTTCTCCCTCTGCCCCCTCTCTGAGCCAGTGGTTTGACAGAGAGGGAAGATTAATGCAAGGGATGCTCGAAAGGGACAGAGCAGGTTCTGCCCTCGACTCCACTCCTTTGCCAACCTGTGCCCCGGCTCCGCGCCCAGGGAGAGCGGCTGGCCGGCAGCCTGACCCTGCACCATCCCTGTCGGGGCCACGCCAGCCAGGGACTTGTATTTTACCCTGTTCCTCCTGCCTGTGTCTTTCACCATTCCTTATCACTGGCAGCAAGTGCTGTCGGCAGCAGCACCGCAGCTCACGTGGGAGGTTGTTCTGCAGCAGCAAAGCTGGTGCTCTGGGATTTCACAGCCCATCAACTTGCCCAGTCCTGTTTCTCGGCATTTTTATTTTTTTTCATGACCCCTCTTGAGTCTGGCACACCTGTCAGAGCACGACTTGCTCTGAGATGCTGACCTGGGTGGTTTGCACCCCTCGGGCATTTTCTGGCTTGCCCAATGTTGGGGGGAGCAGTGAGGGATGCCCGAAGGCAGTGATGGCCCAGCGATAAGTGAGACCCACCCTTCACTGCACATGCTTTGATAACCTGGCCTCCAGAAAATGCTGCCTTTGGGGTGCCCAGAACCCCCAGCCAGGATCACTGCCCCAAACCCCCCTCCCTTGTGGTCACCTCTAGCCTGGCCTGGAAGAACAGTTATCACCATCCTCCTGAGCTGGTCCCCTTGCTCCCCCCGCTGTGTTACCGAGTCTCCAGGGCTTTCCCAGGCTGGCAGGGGAAGGCAGGAGACCCGGCAGTGCCAGCGCAGCTTGGGCAGCAAGTGCCTGCATCAGAGCTCAGCTCCTCAAGCCTGGCTCTTTGCACAACAGCAAAGCGCTCCTTGCAGCCCGCTCTGCGAAGGGGTGGGTGCCTGGAAAACCCAACGGCAGCCAGGTTCTCTGCTGGGTGAGAGCAGGATGCAGCTGGGGCCAAACCTCTCTCCTGGCTTGCTCCCTCCTCTCCAGGCTGCAGAGCTCGCCATGGCCGGGGCTGGTGCTAATGAAGATTTCCTGGAGCGCTTGCTTAGCAGAAAATGATTGGTTACACCCGAGCTCGTAATTAAAAAAAAGAGAGCGAGTGCACTAATGGGTATTTATTTGACTGTTACCTTGTCATGTATTTATCGATGCAGATAAATTCAAAATCATTAAATGCTTTACGGGGCCTGACAATTTACAGCCCCTGTCAGCGCTCCGCGCCCTGCCTCTGCAGCAGCGGAGCAGCACGGTGCGGCAGCACGGCTGCAGGCAGGGGACGGATCCTGGCTCCCCCCTGCCTCGGCGTGGGGTCAGGAGCCGGCCGGGGTGTGCAGAGGCAGAGGGGGCAGCAGCCCGGGACTAAACACGGTGTGTAAGAAAGGCGCTGAAGCGATGCTGTGTCATGATCTCTGCTCCACGGGGATGTGCGGCAACAGCGACAGGTCTCTGCTTGGGGCTGGAAGCACAGCCTGGGTGTGATGGGCGCCTTCGGCGCTACACGGTGGGTAGGCAGTGATTTGAGCTGTATCTCCTGCTCCCCACAGCTCCCATCCCTGACTCAGACACCCCTGCGTGGATGACAGTTGCAGGCAGATGGGGCTGGAGATGTCTTGGGAGCAGGGTGGGGCTGAAATAGTTTGTTATCTCTATGTGCAAATGGAAACCTCAAGCCAAGCACACAGGAGCTGCCGGGCATTGCTGAGAGGCCAAATACGAGCCAACATGACCCCAGCATGGAGGAACTCTGCCTTCTTCCTTGGGGTGGAAACCCCTTTCAATGCCTACCCATCACAGAGCCGATGAAGCCAGCGGTGGATGAAGGAAGGATGAATGGTTTTCTTGGCTCTGTAACAAGCAGCAGGGGTGGCCCGGAGTAGCCACAAATCTCAGGAGAGCATCTCTCTAGAGACTTATCAGATGTGCAGGGGGAGACAGGGGCATCTCTTGACTCAGTGCTCACATAGCAACAAGGCCCTGCCTTTATGCTGATTACACAGCCCCTAATTACCTTATTATTCCCATTAGCCAAGGCGGGGACCCCCTTCCTCTCGACGCACCCGCAGGCAGCCTGTGCCCAGGAGTGAGTGTGGGCATCCCACCGCTCCGACTGCCTGTCACCATCATTTTATAGACCCATACAGCAGCACTCGTGTGTGGCAGCACCTGAGCCGGCACAGCCTCCTGCCCCGTAACTCCAGCTCCATCCTCAGCACCCAGAGTGTGCACCCAAGGGTGCACATCTGCACAGCATGATCTGCCTGTGTGCACAGCTGTGCATGGACTGGGCGTGTGTGCATGCCTGTGCACACACTCTCTGTGTGTGTCTGTGTGCACGGTTCAGCAGCTCTCCCCCTGTTTCCCTCGGGATTATTCAAGGAGATGGTTTTCCCCAGAGAAGCAATGTTCACTCTGCGGAGCGGCTGTTCCCCTCAGGATCCCCGCAGCACGGAGCAGAGCAAGCAGCAGCAGCCCTGATCCGGGGCAAAGATACAGCCGCTGTGGCACCCATCCTGCCAGCTGCCAGGCCACCGCGACCCCATGACCCAAACCTGTTCCCAGGACTGGGTCCGACCAGCGTTGCTTCCAATGCAGACGTGGCACCTGCCTCTCCCTCAGCTCTGTCCTGAATCTGAATCCCAGCTCCCTGTGCTCAGACCTTCTTCTCGTTGCAGCAGGGGCCTCCAAGGGAGAACGTCTTCATCTTGCTATCTGCAGTCCTTCACCATGGGGAACTGGCAGGCTGGCATCGGCACAGGGGCGAGCATCAGCACGGGGGCGAGCACAGCTGGTGCTGCAGCAGGCTGGCTCCAGGCACAGCTGGGAGAAACCTCTGTCTGAGCACCCTGACTCCGAGCACGCTGAACAGGCTGCCTTGCTGCCCTTGCTGTCTGCAGGCAGCCTGGGAGGCAGGAGCACAGCCTGCTCCTGCCTGCACTGCTCTGCCCTGCCCGCCAGCTGCCGTGGAGGAGGCTCCTTGCTAGGGGTTACCCACAGGATGAGAGCCCTGGGCTGCACCGAGACCGGCCAGGGTGCTGAGCCTCCTCCCAGCAGCTCAGCACCCACTGGTGATGGTGGATGCTGCATTAGCTCGGTGAAAGGCTCTGAGAGAGCTGCTCTCATTGTGCTCGGAGCACGCGGCACGGCAGCTTGGACGGCATCATTGTTCGGGAGAGAAAAGGCAAGAACTGGGGCTGTGCACATAAGTAGGTCACACGCGAGGCTGGAGACAAGGCCACGGGCACAGACTATAAATGCAAGAGGGAGAAGAGAGGGAAAAAGGGGGTGGGGATGTCTGGGAATGGGAAGAGAGCACAGGGGGGCTCACAGACAGACAGGCAGGACCATGTCCCTACCAGCTGTGCAAAGGCACAGGGGTCTCTCTGCTGTATTTCTTGCCATCAGCAGCATCCTAACTTTTTGCTCCATTGCTACCCTTCCAGTGCAGGAGGAGAAGTCTTGTCCTGACCCCCTTTCCCAGCACAGCCCAGTATATCAGAGCTCTTGCCTGCTGGGATCTATGTGGGGAAGATGCTCACAGCTATCCAGCCTCTAGCTGTTCTCTCTGCTGGGTGCATAACAGCCTTTATCCTCATAACAGCCACAAGTCATAAAATTTTACTGCGACACAGAGTGGCATCAGGGCTGGGGGCAGAGAAGCAGCTCAGCCACCACAATTATGGGGAGACACGTCCCTCTGCCTCACAGAGCCCTTATGCCTCCACGTCAGGCTGGAGAGGCCAGGGTGACCCCCAAGACACCCCATCGCCATGGGAGTGCACACAGTGGCTTCCCTCCCGCCACATCCCAGGGCGGTCCTGTAGCCGTGAGTTGGTAGTGGGTAATGAGCAGAGCTGGGGCAGCATCACTGCGTGGACCCATGACAGCAAATGACCCACCCGACAGCAGGGTCAGGGCAATGCTCCCCTGCTGCCTCCCACGGCAGCACCTGATGCTTCAGCACATGGTTAAACCCTGCATCCTGCAACCTAGCGGGTTGTGAAATGCTGAACGCAGGCAGAAAATGCCTTCCTGGCCCCTGCCGTGATCAGCTGGTGCCCCTAGGCAGGAGGCGCAATTAACCTTCTCTTGACAAGAATAACTACCAATGTTATTATTGATCATAAAATTATCCAGCCCTTTTCAAGCCCCAGCCACAGGACTGGAGTGGAGAAGGCATGGCGTGGGAACAGGGCACGCAGAAACGAAGACGCAGCACCTGCAGCATCCCAGCGCTGCCCTGGTGCACGTGGAGGAGAGCTGGGAGGCATCTCCACAACCTCCCGCCTTCACACCCCGCGCCAACCCTGCCTGCCTGGACGGTGGGGCTGGTTTCAACGTGCAAGCAGGGCTCAGCTGCTGCAACTCCCCAAACCTTGCAATGACCTGACCCAGGAAGATGTGTGATCTGAGACACATTAGAAGACAGCAGGAATTAGGAAATGGCAAAAAGGACCCCTGACAAAGCTTAAAATTGAATATGAAACAGAAAAGCCATGAAGTTTAGGCATGAAAAAATCCCTGGTCTAATCCAGTGCTCTAACCACCAAGCAATACAGCACAAAGGAAAGGTGAGGCTTCGTGTTTCAGAAGCTGTGCTTGATTATAAGCTGCGCATCACGCATTGCAGTGAATAAAAGATAAATGGGAAGTTTCCTAATTCCAAACCTGTCACCCCACACAGATCCCATACATGGATGTGACCCAGGGACAGGTCACTTTGGGATGAATCAGGGTGAATCACGTTGGCCAGTCCTCACTATACCCAGCCCCATGCAAGACATGGTGTGCCTGCAACCTACATGGTCTGGCTGCAAGTGGGGTCACCCCAGGCACCAGGGTCTGACCCAAGAAGCAGGGGGATGTAACGGGGATAGGGTGTTGTCCTTTGGCATCTGGAGTGAAACCACTGCAAACAGTTTAATCACTGTGTAATTATGTCAAAACATCGGTCGCTCACTGAGTGACTTCTGCAGAATGCTGATCTGGGGAAAATCTTTCCTTTTTTTGTAACGGAAACCAAGAAACTGGAAATTCTCAGGGTAAAAAATGTTTCTGGTCTTGGTTAGGAAAATCATGCTTTGGCTGTTGGAAAGCCAGGCATTTTCACCATCTTCTGTCCTGACAGCTTTTGTTTGGGGTTTTTCATTTATGAAAGGAAAGGGTTTGGCAGAGAGTGGGGAATCTGATGGCAATGAAGGGAAAAGGGAGAAGAAGATTTCTTTGCAAAATTTGCAATGGAAAATAACTAGAGGTTTTTTTTTTTCTTTTTTTTAATCTGCCTCCTTTGAACCTCCCTGCTGGAGGGGGCTACCGTGGCCTCACGCCTTGCACCCGGCATGCTGGGGGCCTGTCCGTGGGGCAGTGCACCGGCAGGGATGCCGTGCACTCCCACCCCTTCCTCCCCGCAGAGCCGGGGCTGTCGGCAGCGGCGGCTGCCAGCGCTAACCCAGATTCCAGGGGCGTCATGCTGCCGCGGCTGCTAAATTGGCAGCATGTAAGAGGCATGTCACCTGGGTGACAGGGTGTCTCTGACTGCAGGAGTGTTTGAATACACTGCGCTGTGTGCTAAATACTCCCATCATTACGACTGAGCTGGAGAGACGGAGTGGGAAAGTTCCCTGCGGTATTCGGAGCAAGGATGGAGGCTAGATTTGCAGAGTTCACAGCGCAGTGAGCATCTCTCTTGCACCGGTGCCTGGTCACGATGGCTGGTGCCCTGCTGTCCCCATCCCAAAACTCTCCTGGCTTTTGGAAGTAGAGAGCTGGCAGCATCGCTTGCTGGATGGAGGCTGGGCATGTCTCCAGGAGCATGCCCTTGCTCTGTCGACCATCACCAAACTCCCGGAGGCTGGTGGAAGAGGTAGTTATCTTCTGCTGAGGGCAAATGAGGGAGCAATTAATCACCCCTTTTCTTCAGAAATAGCTGAGAAACCACAGACCAAGGCTGGAGTCAGAGCCGGGCCATGCGGTCGGAGGGGTTTCCCTGGGGGAATACAGATGCAAGGCAGTAGGAGCCATGTGTCTCTGAGAGTCAGACGCAGACGGAGAAGGTAGTGGGGAAGCCAAGGAGACAGCCACAAGCACGCTGGTAACCTAACCCTGGGGGATGGTGCTTTGGGCAGCGTGGCGGCGAGGCGGAGGCTGGGGCTTGTTATGGAGAAACTGCTTCCCACCGCCTGAGCCCCTTGCAAACATATAACAAAAAAATATGTTTTGCACGGGAGCCCTTTTCCCTCCATGGGATGACGAGCCGGTGAAGGTGCACGTCGGCTGAGCCCGGGGCTCGGGAAGGGCGGTGCTGGGTGGGCTTTGCAGTCAGTGACTGCTGGTGAGCATCATGCACGTACAGCAATGTGTGGGGTCCTGCATGCCCACCTTCACCAGCGACATGGAGGCTTCACGGTGGGTGTGTAAGCACCAGCGTTGGCTCCACCAGCCCTGTCCTACCTCCTCTTGAGAGAAACAGCACCCACCGCTCCTCTTCTCCTCTCTCACATCGAAACTGTTCCAAGCTGCCTGCAGGGGCCCTTCCCCACCCTCCCTGCCGGAGGGTGGTCATTCATCATGCTTGTGAAGACCTCCCTGCAGCTGATCCATCACAGCTCCCTCCTCTCTATCAGGCAGACACGGGCTCACGCCAGCACAGGGAGCCCAGCCCTCAGCACCTCGCCTGTGTTCCCAACCCCATTGCACACGGGTCGGGCAGCTGAATTGCCTGTGTCAAATAAGTGACCCACGTTGCACGACAGCAGATCTGCAGGTCTTCAGGGGGACAGGCTGTGGCATCCCAAGTGGCCAGAAGCCCCACGCTGCAGCAGCACCATCAAAGCAAGTAATTCCTGCTCTGAGCACGGAGGTTTCCAGCCTCCACATAGACACTGCTGCTGGACAACAGGCCATCTCCTTGTGTGCACAGGTGGCTTCAACCATGCTGTTCTGGATCTGACAAACATCAGCCAGGTCCTGGGTCTGTTTCCTCTGCAGCTGAGCTCCAGACCCTCTCCCAACCCAGCTAAAGGCTGTAGCTGGAGGAGAGAGACCGAGCAAGAGGCTCATGGATGTGTATTCTGCTCATTGCTCACAAATACTAATGGCCCAGAGTTATTAATATTGCCACTGTAGTCATATCTGGGTAATTACTGCCATTAACCACCAGCAGAACTATTGAGTTTCCCTAATCAGTGCATTATAATAATTGGGACCAAGTGTTTTATAGATCCGGACACTAATTTCTTCCTAGCACCTCTCCCTCCCTGGGAGCTGCTCCTCCCTGCTCGGCTTCCAGCCATCTCCCAGCCTGGGGGGCTGCTCCCTGCAACCGGCTGCTGGGGCACTTGTGTGACCCGTGTGCCATGGGGTGGACGACAGCTTGTGCAAGGATGTCCCATGCCTCCATCCGATGAAAAATCATGGCTGTAGGAGATTCGGGTGCATAGGTGCTCCCTGCTCAGGGCTGTCCTCTGTGCTTGGGCTGTCGCTAACAGACCCATCAGGCTGTGAAGGTGGAGTTGGGTCTGCAAGCAGGGCTTGCAGGAGGGGAGATGGGTCCAGGAGCTGCACGTGTGGTGGTCCAGCAATACTGCAGCCCCCCAGTACTAGGAGGCAGCAGGACTGGAGGGAGCGCTTTGGCTGTTCCTGTTCTGCTGGGACAGAAATCTGGTGTGGGTGAAATTAATTGCACAGTCTGCTATTTACACCGATTTCCTCTTGCTCTGGAAAGCTCTTCGCTACTGCAGCCATCTGGACCTTGGAGCCCAAACCCGCCTTGGCCCAGAGCTGGTGGCTGTTCAGGTAGTGATTCAACGGATTGCATAAGATGAGCATCTTCTCCTCCACGCTCCTGGATGTGCCAAGCCCAGTGGGCAGCTGCCTCCGCATTGCCGCTGCCTGTCACCAGTGCAGGCAGGAGGGCTCCTGCCTTGCCCAGCGTTTCGCGAGGGAGGTCAGCCGGGGCCAGCTCCTTTCCCAGCTCGCTTTCTCTAAGCACCAGCAAGCCCTCGTTCTCCCCAAGTGGTGCCCGGGGCAGGCAGAGCCAGGCTGGCTCCAAAATCAGCAGACAGGCATCTGCCACAGACCTTTGGGCCAGATCAGGCGGACAAAGTCAATCCCAAACTGAACCCTGGCAGGGAGGGCTGGAGTCTGCGGGCAGAGCAGGTCTGCGGCCCCCCAAGACACCTTTGTCCCTGTCTAGAGCAGGGCAACAGATCTGTGACTTGTTCGTGACTGGGAAAGCACAACCATATGTAATTTAGAGCTGGCCTGCAAATGAAAATCCCTGGAAATGCTAATAAATCAAAAAAACAAGGGGGGAATTCTTTGGGGGTGGGGGTTAAACAAAAGGTTTTGTTGTGACCAAGCCAATGCATTTTCTTCCAACCGCAGCCATTTCACAGAATTTTTTTGATGTTTAGAAAAAATAAAATTAAGGGAAACTTTGAAACAAAGTCATTTGGAAGAGAAAAAAAAATCAAAACATTTCACTCTGAAAATGCTGAAATGAAATGTTTTGATCTTTTGGGGTTTTTTTTCCTCCGAACAAACCATTCAGCAGAATTGACATACTCTTCCAGAACCTTTTGGTGTTCTCAAATCTGAATTTTTATTTTTATTTTTTTACAAAAAAAAAAAAGCCCTCTCAGCTCCAGCCAGCCAGAGAGGTGAGTTCCTAGCAGGCAAAGAGATGTGCTCTATCCTCGGTGGGAGCTCCCTGGTTTTTGGGGGGATGGGGTCTCCCCATACATGGCTGTGACTCCTGGGGAGAGAGGTTCACCCCTGCGGAACTGAGAGCAGCGTAGGAGCCACGCTGGAGAGCACAGCTCATCCTCCTGAACTCTCGCCCCCGACGGGACATGACGGGCCAAGGGACAGCGCTGTGAAAGGGAGTGCACGGCTTCGTCACCCTGGGAGGGATGAGCCAGGTGAGAGCCGCTCCCCTGCTCCCCCGGGATCCAGCAGGTGAGAGAACAGAGTGATGCAATCAATAGTGCTAATTGCAAAGGCAATGTCTAGCAGAAATAAGATGGTTATTCTGCATCACTGGACACTCTTACAATCAAATCGTCCACAGACAATTAGCTGAGCAGGAGAAATAGGAATTAGATTTCTAATTATTCTGCTGGTGAAAAGCATTTCAGAGCACTTGGAGGACTGGAGGAGGGAGAGGTTTGCGTCTTTGCTGGGCTGCAGGAGCTGCCATCTCTGCTGTCATTCCCAGAGGGTTAACCGAGCCAGGGAACGGGGACTGCAGCTGGGAAGTACAGACGGCTTCTTGGGAGGCTTTGGCCTGTGCTTGTTTTTCACGTCTGGGTTATTTATTTCTTTCATTCAGCCGCCTGCACAACTGAGCAGGCAGCACTCTGTGCTTCTCTCCAGGCACTCACACGCTGCCAGCATGCTCCCACAGACCCTTGGGCATCCCCCAGCCCCATCCTGGGCCAAGGACATCTCCCACCCATCACCCGCCCTGCTGAGGGACCACCTGCATCCCCCAGCATGCTCCCAACAGCGCTGCCTCCATGTAACGAGGCAATGGGGCAGGCAAGCAGGACCCGAGCTCCTGGCCCTGACCCCCCATCCTGTGACTCCACGGCGAGCCCACGTCCTGCTAGACGGCACATTGAGAAAGATGGGAGAGGAAGCACTAGGATTTTTCTGTTAGTTGTTAATGTTCATGTTGACTCACACTGGTGGGTGTCATACGACTCGAGGGAGTCTCCTGATGCTGCAGTTCCTGGGGCTGCATCGCGAGGACAACGGGAACTCCTCCTGCCTCTGCTCCCTGAGCTGACGGGGGCATCCATGGCATCTCTGGTGCCTACGGGGTCTGGCTGTTTTAGAGGGTGGTCTTGGACCATAGAGGTCCTTACACCCACTCCAACATGGTGGTCGCCCTTCAGTTGCATTCTCATTTGGCAGGTGGGTATGGAGTAGCTGTGGCGTCTCAAGAGGGCCGTAACCCTCTCTTAGGTGTAACATCTGCATCAGTGCTGATGGTAACACCCTGCCCTTGTGCAGGAAAAGCCATGGGCTGGGAGAAAAGACCCTTCTAGTTTTTGGTACCCACCAGTGCAGAGAGCAAGGAGATCCGAGAGCAGTTTCCCTTTCTTCCATCTCTCAGCGTAAGTCCGTATCCAGCTGCTGATCACTGGAGAGAGGAGGGTCCTGAGCAGTGCCGAGGGGACGTCTGTAGGGCTTTCCCTGTCTGTTTTTCCATATTCCCACAGCTTGCTGGAGGGTGCTTGGCTCAGAGCACCCTGGCCCTGCCAGGAGAGCAGGGCTGGCTGTGAGCACGGGGCAGCAGGGACCCTTCTATCCTGGCCCCACTGGCGCTTTTGGATCCAGCATCCTCATGGGTACAGAGAGAACTCCAGCCACTCTCCCTCGTGATGCCGCAGACAGCAGAGCCACCAGCATCCCTTTCCTTTCCAGCAGCAAAAGCAGGAACAGTGAAGGGGGTTATGTTACTGCCTTGGACCCCTAGGCAGGACCCGTTGTCAGAGCTGATGCATCAGCCATCTGCAGGCAGAAGCCGTCCTGGTCTCTCCTGCCTCACCACTGAAGAGGTACTGTCCCAGGGTGAAGACTTGGAGCAGCCTGCAGCAAAACACTGGCAGCCAGCTTTAGTGGCCAGGGGATCTGCTGCTATTGCCCCTCTGAGCATAGCTGGTCCCTGCTGCAACCTGGAGCTGAACACTTCCATCTGGGCAGCCTAACCATAAAAAAAAAAAGGAATCGAAGTCACCTCAGAGAGTGCGTGGCTGCTGGTCAGCACATTCACACTATCCATCAGCTTGGGCTCAGCGGAGACCACTGTGGTTTTCTCATGGTGAAGGCTGGATGCCCTGTACCCTCACTGGGAACTGCCCTGCACGGGAGTCCCGCATCTCAGACCTGCCGGCACGCTGCCCGCAACGGGGCTCGTTGCGCAGGGGCAGAGGGGCCGTGGCGTGGGTGCAGGCAGCACGGCCAAGGCTCCCTGCCTGCCACGGCAGAGGCGATTGCAGCCTCGTCTCATGCTTTCAAACGGATCAGCCCCGGGTGCTGTGGCTGCTGTGGGAGTACAGCCAAATATAGCCACACATATGTATATTCTCCGTGCACACAGACACACACACACAGATATATATGACTCCCCTTTGCCTTTGAGTCACCGGTGTTAGAAATCTTCTCTGCCAAGAGTCTTCTGAGAAATATTCCCCCTCTCTCTCTGTTTCTCCCTCCCTCTCTCTTGCATACAGGCTAATTTTATCTTCTGTCTTTCATCTGCCTGTGTATCTACTACTCCTGACAAAAAAGAGATTTTCACAGATTTTGCTAGTGCTCACCAGCTCTAAAAGCTTTCATCTCCCTCCGACGATGAGTGCATGTCATCTGCTCGCTCCAAATTACAGCGGAGGCCTTCACACTCAATCGGAGCATTTTCTGCCTAATTTCCCAGGCAGCAAGATTAAGTGTGGGCTCGAGGCTTGTCTGGCGTGATCCGCAGAGCAACCCGCCTCCCGGCTCCCAGGGCTGGCCCCAGGGAAGCCAGGAGCACACCTCACCCTGCCTTCTCCAATGCGCAGTCTTGAAAGAAGACATGCAAAAGCGGTATTTCCAGAAGGCAATTCCTGAGCCCACATACCGGAGGGGGATGCTTGAGCAGGGGCTCTGCCAGTGTGCACAGAGCCCTAAGGTCTGCCTGTCCAGACGAGGTGTCCAGGTGTGAGAGCAGCTCTGAACACTGCAGGTTCAGAAAGTGTCTCTGCACCAAACCCACCCGTGGCAGAGGCTGGTGCAAGTCCAGGAGGCAACAACAGCTTTGCTGTGCAATGCTTGGGCTGTTTGCAGAAGCAGCAGAGAGAGGGGAGCAGCAAATGAGGGGTTAGCTCCTGGTCATCGCTGGAGGGTTTTCATGGGGCACAGCTGGATCAGCAGGTCCCAGGTGGGAGTTAAGTGCTACCCTGCCCTCCCCACAGAGTCCCCTCCCTGCATCTCTTCTCTACAAGGCTTTATCAGGAGGAACACAGGTTGGAAACAGGATGGGCTGGGCAAGCAGAGACCCGAGCAGGGATCAGCCGGTACCCAGGACATCGTTGTGGGTCCCCAAATCCCGCCAGCTCTTTCCCACTCCAGGCAGACATCCCACAATGCCAAGATCTTACCACAACAAAACTGCACTGGGGCACTGGCTGCAGGGGTGGCTGAGGACCAGGAGGACTAAGAAGACCTTCCCCCCTCCCCATGCAGTGAACTACACATGGCCAAGGTCTGACTTTCCTCCCAGTGTCCCCATGGTCGGGTGGCTGAATTTGGGCATCCCTTTGCAGTGCCAGGACACTTCAGCTCACCACCTGCCTGCCTCTCCCCGCACTCCCTGCCCAGTCAGGTGAAACTGAGGTGAAACTATTTATTCTTTGCAACCTCCCCTCCATTCAGCTGTGCTGTTGGCAGAGACACCTCTCACAGGCAAGGAGCTTGGACCAAATCCCTATTTTCTGACATAGTCAGTTTTGATAGCGTTTTCCAGGCCATTGACGTTGTCTCTGGGTGCTTTGCAGCCACATCTCAGCTCTGGTTACTGCCAGGGTGAGAGCTGTGGTGTCCACACCAGGACGTGCCAGCTCCTTCCCAACAGCCATCCCACTTCTCCCTGGACAGGCTGTCCTTGGGGCACAGCCCTGGGGTACCACCCGAGCGGGGTGGTGGAGGCACACTTTGTTCCTTGAAAGCGATGCTATTTTTGAGCAAGGCAGAAAAGCCAGCACAGGGATGTCAGGTAACATGGTCAGATAGCTCCAGCCCAGGGACAACCCAGCCTCCTGACCACACTAACCAGCCCTTGCCATTCCCCACCCAGCACCCTTCGTCCTGCCCCACAGGTGAGGTGGTCTGATCCCATCCCTTTAGGACTTAAATCGCGTCTGCTCCCAGAGCACATATATGAGACTGCAAGACAAGTGGTGCGTGCTGCTGGAGTGAGGGCACACACCTTGTGCAGGCCTAGGACTCCCAGGCAAGGAGCTCTCTCCCGCCATGATCGGGGTGGCGTGGGGAGCCAACGGCTCCTCCCTCGGCAGAGCACGAGCTGAGATGGAGTGAGGAGCAAACGGCACGATTAGCTCTGCTCAAAAAGGTCAAAACACTTATCAGACATGAACGGCAAAGCTAAAAATACACTCGGCACTTCCCTGGCAATTCTCTCCCAGGGAAGTGACAGCCGTGGCTGGTGGGGAAGGGGGTGTGGGATGTGAACAGGGTTGCTGCGCTCCTGGATGGGTGCCTGGATCAGCAAGGGGGATCTTCTACCTTCTCCCATCCCTCTGTGTGACTAGGGAAGGGCAGAGTAACACCACCACCACCAGAGACATTAGAGATGCTCGGAGGGTGAATGGGATGGGTGGGATAAGGTAGGAGTGGGCTGATGCTGCAGCCTGGAAAGCCAGGCTGAAAGTCAGGCTGTGGAGGAGGTGGAGGGGAACTGCACCAGAGCTGAGACATCGGCGACCAACAGGACAGAGGGAAGAATGAAGAGGTAACAAGATGCCACGGATGATACAGGTGGGGAGCTGGAGACACGAGACATGCTCCCTTAGCAAAGAGTCAGCGCCATTACCCCACCTCACCCTGCCGCTCTCGCGCTCAGGGACCCCTCACAGATAGCTACGCTGCAGGACGTTCAAGCAGAGTGCATTTTCCCCCGATGCTCCTGGTCACACTCAGCCAGGCAGGAGACGTGCCCCACGGCCGTGTGTCCGGGAGGAACCACACCGCACAGCACACGCTCCCCACGCACTGCAGTCCCGCTGGGGCATGAGTGCTTGTGCAATCAACAGAACTGCAGAGTTTCCCACCACCTCCTGGGGACAAAGCTCCTGGAGCAGAAGAGGTGGCATTCGTCACTAGGACCTCCTCACCTGCCTTGATACAGGCACCATCTGCCCCAAGCCCCTCGGATGTGTGTTTTGATGCTTTCCATCATGATGCAGCAAATACATCTACTAACACCTCTAGTGCTGCCCTGCCTCTGCAGTGCTCAAAGGTGCAATGGGAAGGAAATTCTCAATGATGTTGCAACTCTTGGTCTTATTTTTTGCTTGAGGTAGGAGCATGCTTGTTCACATCTCTCTGTGCCCCTGTTGTTCCTCTTTGAGCACAGCTCTTCCCACTTCAGCTCCTCCCTCAGCCCAGCACTATAGCCTGGGAAGAGCCCCAGAAATGAATGGCTCCTCTCAGACCCTTGAGCAACTTGGCCTCCCAGTCCTTAGCAAAGAGGGTGTGCAACCTGCTGGCCTGGACAAAATTCAGTTGTGCCTCTTGGATTTCATATTTAAGGTTTTATTGCTGGCAGAGGCTGAGAAGAGGCAGTGTAGGCTGTGGTCAGAGGGCTCTGGGGTTGCTCTGGGCTAGCATGCTACTCCCTGGCTCCTGTGGTCACAGGGAGCCCAGCCCAAGACCCGAGGCCATCCCTCCACCATCAGTTCCCATGGTGGAGATGCCTTGGGAGGGACTGAGGGATGAGAAAGTGGTACTTTCCAACCAAAATTGTTCCAGCCCGGTGCATGGGAACGCACAGCGTGGGAAAGCCATGGGACATCGGTGTGACACAAGGGACAGGGACCCAGCCAGGATGTGAGCAGCTTCCCTGCACGAATCTGGGCTGCACCAGCACAGTCTGCGGTGACAGTGAGGAGAAATGACAGTGCCAATTTGCAGCAGGGCTCCTGAACGCTGTCACTGCCAATTGCTGTCAGCACGTAGCCTCGAAGACCTCACCTGGGCGATGGTTAAGCTCCTGGTCTCCTCATCTCATTAGGAACAGTTACCATCATTATCGCTGCATTTACTCCTGCCCTGCACTGTGCAGGCAAACGCTGGCCCTGCAGCAGCCAGTGCTGCCCCTGCAGGGATGAGATGCTGGAGGAGATGAGCTGCACGCCGTGGGGTCTCGAGCCATCTCAGGATTTTCTGGGGTGCTCAGGTGGCCGGGTCCAGCCCCAACAGCTCTTTGCTGTCCTGGGCTACAATGCAGTGAAATGGGGCCAGCTGCCTCCATCAAGGCCAGCACTCGCCCTCCTCTCCTCCACCCTGGCACCCAGTGCATCAGTTCCTCTGGTGCACAGCCTGGATTAACCCTGGGGGTTACATGTGTCTTATGGAGATTAGTGCACCCTGCCTTCATGTTCCACTGACACGGGGCTACTTCGTGTCCCTGAAAGTGCAGCCTGGGCTGCCCATGTACCTGCCACCGTGTCCTTGTGCCCTTGAGGTGGCACCTTGTGCCCACCTTGAGGTGGGCATCACTGCTCCCTGCTCCATTGAGTGTTGCCACCTTCTAGGAGCTGTGGAGCCCTGATCATGTCCGGGACAGGAGGGGCTGGGAAAGGCATCCCCAGGGACCAGAAGCCAACCCCAAGCCCTGCTGTCCCCGAAGGCTGGTACTTGTGTCCTTGTGCCCTAGAACAGATCTTAATCTCTCTTATACCCACCACTCTCCTTGTGCCCTGGTTGTGTGGGGGACACAAGGACCCCACTGTGTCATCCCTCTGCTCGTCTCCAGGGAGAACAGCAGGAGGGAAGAGGTACTTACTGCTCTTCACTTCCACTTTACCCTCCCTTTAGGCAAGGGCTTTTAATTTCCTTTTAGGGCCAGAGCAGCAAACGCTAAATGATGTCAGATCCCTCGGTGCAAAGCCAGGGGATCCCACAGCCTCTGGCTAAGCCCTGTTTGAGCGACAGCCCTGTACCTGCAGGTCAGAGACCTCCCTGGTGCTGCTGACAGCTCTGCTAAAAGCTCTTTGTTCCTCAACCCCTAAGGCCCCACTAAGTGGCGAACGGCACCGAGAGCATCTGCGGAGCCCATGAGCAGGGTGTCCTGGTGGAGGGATGCTCTCTGGGCTGTTTTCCCTGCTCCTCTGAGCAGCGACAGGCCACGGGCAGCATCACGGCTCACCCTGCCTGCTTGCTGGGGTGGTGGATTTATTCACAAGCAGGCTGAGCCCTTAGATCAGGAGGGCTGGCTCCTCTCCCATGGGTGCAATGCTTTCCATGGATGCGTAAGCAGAGGGGACGGTGCTGTCACTGCTGGCAGTCCCTGCCACCCCTTGCCCCACCTCGGCTCCACCACCCCCCTGCGCCTCTCCCGGTAGCTCCGTGCCGAGTGTGCCGACCAGACCTGTTGATTACGGATGCGAGCGCTGCAGTTTGCTCTCCGTAATCACCCGCTTGGTGCTACCCCTTGTGGAAGAGCCACTGGAGAGCAGATGTGATTAGCCACCGAGCCAGGGCTCATTTGGTGGGCGCCTACACCTTTAAATCAGGGAGGAAAAAAAAAATAAATCCTTCGCCTAGAGGGCAGTGGAACAATTTTGACTTTAAAAAGAGAGCGAGACAGAGAGAGCGAAGTGAGCGTTAACAACTCCTGATCCAGTCCCTGGGCATTCATTAATGTTTCATGGCGCTTTCAATTATTGCCTCCTCTGCCACTGCCGTCATCTGTCTCTTCAAATCGACGGTATAATAACCACTCAAGCAGAAATCCACTCTGCTGTCTGCCCGCCGCTCCCCTCCCAGCCTCCGCAACTCCCTCTCTCCAAGCTTTTCATCTGCGCCTTGCACAGCTCACCCTGGAAATGCCTTTGCCCCTTCCCCGCACGCCGCGGGTGGCCCCGGCTGGGGACAGTGCTGTGGGGGGGACACGGGAGGCCAGGGGATGTGTCGGACCCTCCTGTTTCAGGGTCAGGCTTTTATCAAGCAGATCCCACCCCACACCGAGGGTTTTGTGCAGCTGGTTTGGACACACGCTCTGGGACACGGGGGGATCTGACACCCCAACCTGGGTGACCGAGGACCCCAGCCTGCGTGCACCCCACGGCACCCACCCCACGTGCAGGGCACAGCCCACCCACCAGCCCACAGCTCCCATGTTCCTCGTCAGGCGACACGCCAGGGCGTGCAGGCACCGTGTGTACTGCACACCCGTGCGCACACCCAGCCCTCTGCACCCACGCACGTGAGCAAATCACCGCAGAGCACGATGGCTCTGCCTGCAGAGGCAGCGACGGGCAGGCTGACTGCCTGATGCGCGCACAGCCCTGGGCTCAAACCCCAGCACACGCTCGCGCACCAACAGATGTGTCCCAAATCCCTTCCTCCCCTGCAAACTGTCCCCACGTTGCTACCTGAGCCCTTCCAGGACATGGGAGAGCCCAAAGGCAAGTGTGGGCTCCCTGGGTGCCGACAGCGATGGCCTGGGAGCCTCTGGGTGACTGGGGCAGGGGAAGAGCAGTGCTGGAGGAGGTTGGCAGCGACTACGAAGCCAAGTCTGTCCATGCATTTCCCTGCAAGATGTCCTGGCTCAAGCAGGGGAGCTCTGCCTAGGGTTGGAGATGGGTGAGGAGCAGCTGAAGCACCTACAGCTCACTGTAGGTTGTGTGTCTCGCCCAGCAGTGAAACCACACTGCTCAGCTCAGGCTTTCAGTGCCTGGATAGTCTCAGACCTGTCAGCATCAAGGCTGCAAACCTTACACAGGCCCCATAAATCTTACATTTGCCTTGCCCAGGCTTCGGTGCTCACAAACACAGTGTCCCTGGGACTCAGCACCCTGGGGTGAGGGAGCCAGAGCCTCCAACTCGGGGCAAGGATCTGTGAAGGACCAAAAAGTGGGTTCCCAATTTCTCTGCCCAGCATCCCCCAGCCTATCTGGACACATCGTTGCTATCTGGGGTGGGAGGAAGAGATTGTGGCTTCCACCGCAGACTGTGATGAACTCAAAACACCTCATTTTGATGTCAGTGTTTCTGCTCAAGAAGACAAAAGCATTTTGCTTAGATGAAGTCGTGCCCTTCAATCCCACCCCTGCATTCACACCTCACGGAGGTGTTGGGACTCTGCACTTTTTAGCATTTATTATTTTCTCAGAATGGAAATAGTGTTGAAATGTCAAAATTTCCAGTGGGACATTCCCTATTTAACTGTCCTCTCTGGGCTGGGATTTATTGCTGACAACTGAATCATACACATCTTGTTGCTATTACCATAAAACCCTTCTCGCTCCTGGGGTCCTCCCCAGCTCTGGCATCCAAGTGCTCTCCAAGAGGAAAAGGATGCTCGGAGATGTACCAAGGCCATCTGAGAGATCTGGTGGCAGACGGGCATCCGGAGGCTGGTCAGTGTAAGGACAGAGCAGCACCCCACACCCCTTTTTGACCATTTTGGTGGCCAGGCTCTGCTGCCTGGCAGAGCTGGCTTGTGCTGCCATTCCTCCCCAGGACAGGTTTGCAAAGCAGGCTCCCAGTCCCCTCATTGACCTCCTGCCCCCAGCACTCCCAGCTGCTCCCAGCAGCTCCAGCTCTGCCTGCTGCAGGGAGGCTGGAAGCACAGAGCTCCTTGCAAACCCTTGCTGCTCCTCCCTTCCTCCCCCTTACCCCACCGTGCCGGTTTTCCTTTTGAATCTCGCTTCTCCCTTTCCTGGAACTCTTCTGACTGGGGGGCGGCTGGAAGGAGGCGAGTGGGGACTTGGCCCCAGGTAGTGGCTGGACTCGGCACGAGGTGCTGGGATGCACAGGAATGCCCCAGCAGGAGTTTTACTCTCTCTTTTCTTTCTCTCGCTCTTCTAAAGATATTTTGGAGTCTCTCGATGGGAGCCAGATGTGCCCCAGATGTTTCTGCTTAGCAGAGAGCTGGCCTGCCTCCTGCGCACTCTTGAAGGATGTGCATGCGTTTTGGTGACGTCGCCACAGCCCCGCTCGCCACGGCGCTCCCACGCACATGCACCGCTCACCTCGAGTGTGCACAGAGCTGCCAGGGGTGCTGCACACGCAGGCAAGCACAAACAGGCAGGGACACACATTGGCCCAGGGGCACGCTTGCATACCCTGGCTTTACTTGTGCACATCTTTGCCCGTGCTCTCACATGCGCATGGCATGGGGAGCATTCAAGTGCACACATGTGCATGCACACGTACCTGGGTTTGCACCTCCAGAGACCCTCTCTAGGTCGCTGCAAGCCACAGTTCTGGGCATGGGCAGATCCTGCATGGGCTGCCCAGCAGCTACCGCTCCAAGCAGAGGTTTTCGAGCTCCGATGGAGCCTTGCCCTCCTCTGACCCATCACAGTGCAGCACGGTGGTGTGGCACGAGCAGGCGGGCAGGGGGCTGGCCACCATCTCCCTTAGGCAGAGCACTTCACCTGACAAGGGCCAACAAGCCCCCTCACTCCAGAGCCATGCGGGAGAGCCGTGTCTCCCTGGTGGGGCCCGGCAGGAGCCAAGCTCACTTTTTCTCTGCATGCTCCCAGCATCAGTGCGATCCCTCAGAACCAGAGGGGGCCAAAATCCCCTGTCAGTGACAGCTCCTGAGATGCCTGGCATTTTCCATGGAGTAATTAGCCACAGACACTTTCCTCCATCATTCACCTGCCTCTGAGCAGCATCTAGCCTTCCCTCCCTCCAGACACACACACATGCACACAGGATGTATGTCATTGCAATATTTCCCCCACGTGCTTTCAGAGATGGCCTCCTGCGTGCCCTGGGAAGAGGGTTCCAGGGCGATGCAGCCTGCCCGGGATCAGATCCCCCACAGCCCGATCCCAGCACTTCCAGCACTCACTGGGATGGGTCGGCCAGCCCTGGGCTTCTCCCCACAGCGTTGCAGAGTCGGGCTGGTTGGAGAGGGGCAAGGTTTTGTGGTCCCAGTGCATTGGGGTCTGTGATTGACAGGTGCTGAGGGCTGTTTCCTGGCTGGACCCGTGGTGTCACAGAAGGGAGGGCTCGGTGCCCGGGAGCCAGCCCTGCCACGGTCAGCATCCAGACCCAGGACCAGTCTCCTTGTCCGGGCTCCAGTTTTCTTTCCCATTTATGGACTTGTGTTGCCGTTCGCAGTTCACTGTGCAGCATAAATCTCAGCAATGCCAGATGACATTTAAGAGCAGGCAGGTGGGGGTGGGGGGGGACAGCGGTGTGGCGGGAGGTGAGGGAGTGAACCCATCACATTCAGTGATGCTAAACCTCAGATGAACCTGGAGCAACGTGCCCGATCCGGGAGCTCGGAAGTGACCCTCCACGTGCCAAGCCGGAGAGCCGGTGCCGATGCCCAGGGGCAGGTGGGAGGTCCAGGCTGGGCATCCCACCGCAGAGCTGTGTGCGTGGTAGGGGTTGGCACTGCCTCTCCCCCACCGCTCCCTCCTCTGCTTCCCCCACTGCTTGCGCTCCCCCTCTCTCTCCTAATCCCCACAAATGCTAAGATATTTAAATGTGGTATTTTCAAATCTAATCAGCGTTCCAAAGCTGTGCTGCCGCCACTCAAATTTAATTTGATCCATTTACCAGCTTTGTGGTGCATCTAATCAAAGAGAGGGAACAATTAGGTTAATGTCAGGGGTCACCTCGCAGCCTCCTGCGCTGCTCAGCAACAGGAGGCATCCACGGGGAGGCCGGCCCTGAGGAACAAAAGCAGGAGCCAGGGGTCTCTGGGGCCTGGGCTGGAGATGGCCACAGAGACGGAGAGCGTCCTGGGTCATGCACATCACAGGGATGGCTCAGAGGGAGGCAGCCTGGCCAGGGAGGGTGGGAGGATGCGTCCCGCTAAGCTTCGGTGTCAGCAGAGACATGGACTATCCAGGGCAGTCTTGTGTGAGGGTGTGCATCCCGCTCCAGCCATCTCTTGACCCATCTGTCCCTAGAAGAGGCTGTCCTGTGATGTGCTTGGCCTCAGTGCACAATAATCTGGATAATATGAGCTTCGAGCCTCTCCTGACATCTACATCTGGGCTCTGGATAGGGTTGGTAGCAGTTCAGGTAGCAAAACCTCAGCTAAACTATCTCCTAGATTAACCAAAGCTGTAGTACCATGTCATGCATGGGGTGAGACTACTCCAGATCAGAGTGGCCATGTTTGCCAGCTGGTGTTGGGCAAACCAGATTTAACAAGAAGGACCAGACAGGGTCTCAGTGCAGACAAACCAGACAACCCTGGTGACCAAGCAGTGCCATGAAGCCAGGGCAGAGCAAGGAGCCCCTTGGGGCTGGCTATCTTTCTCCTGCCTTACTGGGAGTCATAGCTCTAAAAATGGAACCTCTCCACCATGATGTGGTTCATCTCACAGGCTCTCTGTGCTCTTCACTATGCCAGGATAGTGCTTACGCCCACTGGGAAGGGCCACTGGAAGGAGCAAGGGATGTGGCATTTGCCCTCTAGGGTATAGCATCCAGGCTGGTGCTGGGCAGCGCTGAAGTGCTGCACATTCCTGGGCCCAGACAGTCAGGAGGAGATGAAGACGAAGGATAAGTGTCTCTGGTGCCACATGTAGCCCCAGTAAGGGCAAAGCAAGGGATCCCTCCTCCTCCTCCTCCCCACCGCTGAGCAGCACACTTTGCCTTGCCTTCCTCCTGAAGCCTCAGCCCATCCCTCGCCCGTGGAGATGTCCCTCTGCATGTGTTTGTCGGGCTTGGCTTCAGTCCCCCCTCAGTCCCCAAACCCTGATCTTGCTGCAGGTTCTCTGTGGTGTGGACATGAGGGGACAGGTCTGCTGGGGATGGCGAGGGGACAGAGCCAGGCCAGCAGGACCACCAGCTACAGCACTTGGGGAGGGACAGAAAGAAAAGGGGGGAAGAATAAACAAGCTTTGGGTAGATTTCTTGTTTCTTTTTTTAATACATTCTTATGGGGTGCCATCCCAACAAGTTTCTGCACCCACAGTCCTCAGCGACACCAGCACCTCTCAACACCCAGTGGATGTGCATCGCCCTCCTGCTGCAGCATTGCTGAAGTCCCTGGTCTGAGCTGGAGGTTTGGGAGCATCAGGTATTTAACTTGAAATGGACTGAAAAATAAGCTTTTTTCCCACCACCCATGAATTTCCTAACCCAAACTTTAATTGCTGTTGTAGAAAAGCCTCAATCCCTTGAAACCACAAGAGGAAAAAAAAAAGGAGCAAATACAGGAACAGGGGCTGTGAAAAGCTGGGGCAGAAAACAAAACAAACCTACAGAAAATGGAAATAAAACGCAGCCAATTTTCATTGCTGCAAAATACATTATTTTTTCAGGATTTTCATTTTCCCCAGAAGAAATCCTCTGCCACTCCATGAGCAGCCCCAGCACCCTGACGCCTTCCCCATGCCTGGGCTTCCTAGCATCCCCTTCCCCAAGCCACAGCCACAGAATTGCCACTGCTCCCACTGCCAAAGGGAGCCACGACCCTGGCGATGGGCTCACACCAGCTGATCTGGCATTGCACCTCTGACTTGGCACTGGAAGGATGCTGAGAGGGACAGTAAAACTCAGAGCTGGTACTGGAGAGGGGGCCGGCCCTGTGATGCCAATTCCAGCAGCGCAGGCAATGTGCTCCTGCCCAGCCCTGAGATGTAGAGAGCAGATCCATCATTGCCTGTGCTGGATGGGGGTTGGACGGTGAGATTGAGAGCATGTACATATGCATCTGGCTGCACCCCTGTGTGTGTTTTGTGTGTTCCCAGTGCCTGTTGTGGGTGTATCACTCCCATATCAGTACCTGTTGCTCCTATGGGACCAAGCCCACTGAGATGGAGAGGAGAAGGGGAGTCAGAGTGGAGGCTCAGAGCTTTAGCACCATCCCCCATGACTTTCCAATCCCCTTGTGTCCCAAGGACATAGATGGATACCTTCAGGCCTGAAGCATCCTTGTGTGCCCTCCCCGCTCCATCCCACATGCCCTCCCTCCCCACTGCCCTAAAATCCCTTTTCCCCACGGTTGTTACAGCCTTTCCTGTCAATTCCCTGTGTACTTCCCGACAGCAGCAGGATCTCCAGGACTGGGGCACACATGCCATCAGCCATGGCCCAGGTCCCACATCACCGCTGACCACTCTGTGCCCATGCTCCCTAGGACAGCCCTGTGGCACCGCACAAAGCCGTGTCCCAGCCTGCGGTGGCTTTTCGCTCCTCAAACGGGTTGTAAGGATGTTTCTGCACTGTGTGAATTAAATACACATGCTTTGCAATCTGTTGCAGAGTAGGGGTACTTGGCAAGGCTCCCCTGCCCAGACTGTTCAGGGACTCTTGGGCTCAGACACAGCTGGGGTTTCCCAGCATACACCAGGCTTAACACAAGCGAGCAAGTGGAGACAGAGATGTTTGTCCCATGTCCCCTGCATGCTCAGCTGGATGAGGTTCTGCTCAGCACCCCCTCCACAAACCTGTTGCCTCTTCCCAGCTTGTGGGTACCCAGCAGTGGTTGATGCCCAACCCCACACCCAGAGAGTTGTGCCCTGGTGGGGTGTGGAAGGCAAAGGAGGGATGCCCTGGGAAAAGGGGGATTAGAGGCAAACCTTTCACGTTTATTCCTCTCGTGGGCAGGAGGGTGGCGAAGCAACTGTCAGGCTGGTGCCCAGAGGTTCTGCCAGGACCTCAGTGCTCCCCACTCTCATACTGAGGCTGGCCAGGCCCCATGATAGGAGCAGAGAAATGATATTGTGGTCCCTCTCCGATGCCTTCCTTGGGCTTTGTGCCCAGCAAACTGGCATTTACCAATGCCAGCCCAGCCCACAGACCCATCCTGAGCCCTCTCCGTCACCAGTGGGCTGTGGCAGGGATTTTGGATGTTGCATTTATCAGCCCACCTTCTCCAGAGAGTCTCTCCCTCCCTGAACAGAGCTGCCCCTCAGCAGCATGGGTCCACACAGCCCCATGCGCAGCGGACCCAGGCTGATAACAAGAGCTGGATCTTCAGCCCATTTTCCTGCACTTCAGCATGTGCAGGGCATGGCAGCAGTGAGGTGCCCATTTCCTTATGGACCACAATGGAGCTGGAGTCTCTTCGTCACAGGGAATGGGGAAACATGAAGCTTACAAGCCTGCTGGGGCCACCTGTAATTTAGGGCAGTCATTTTCTCCTTCCTTATAGCCTCCTTTCATCCCCTCCGCTACCCAGTGGCTCCCTGCACCTCCCCTTCACCCACGGTCTGTGTGTCTGACCCAAGGCTGCACTCTCCCTCCTCTTCCTCACATCCCCTTCCCCACCATGAGGGTGCTTCTCCTGCAGCACATATCACACCCCTGACGCCAGTGGGTGCTTTGTAGATCTGTCCAGGGAGCATTTTCTGGCAGAAGGATGGGAAGGAGAACAGCCAAGGGGCTGGAGAGACCAAAGTACCTGGGGGTTGGAGAGACCTTCAGGGGTAGGAAGCCACTGAGGTGACTCCCCTGATGGGATATCTCATGGAGCTGGGGAGCTGGGAGAAGGTAGCATGCACTGGCAGCATGGAGGACCCTCTTCTCTTGTGTCTTAATCCTCTTCCCATCATCTCCCATACCCTCTCCCTGTTGTTTTTTCTGCATGCATCCCTCTCCATCACCCCCTTCCCTCATATCCCTCTCCATCATCCCCTTCCCTCATATCCCTCTCCATCACCCCCTTCCCTCATATCCCTCTCCATCACCCCCTTCCCTCATATCCCTCTCCATCACCCCCTTCCCTCATATCCCTCTCCATCATCCCCTTCCCTCTTCCATCTCCCTGGCTGCCCCCCTCTTCCCTGCTGGCTCCCACCCCTCCCCAACAGGGAGGAAGGCTGCAGGGGGCCGGGCTGGGATGCCGTGCCGAGGAGCGTGCGCGGGAGCGTGCGTGTGTGCGCTGAGGACATGGGAACAGCATCAGAGAGACGACGCCGGGGAAGCGAGGAACACAGAAAGAGTTTAAAAAGCCTGCCCCCCTGTTTGGTTGCAAGGAGTTAATACTGTGATCTGTTGCGTGAGTTCTGATGAGAAGCTAGTTGACATGCAGTGCTGGAATAATGAAACGTAATACACATTAATAGGACCTCCCTCTGTGTGATTGCTTCTGCTCCACTAGCCCCATTGAAGATTTCACTTTTCTTTTAACAGTCAGAATAACAGAATGTGACATTAAGTCTTTTACATGCAGCAATTTATTTTAAAATATTGGGGCACTCAAAACAGTATCCAGAATGTTAAATAAGATATGCATGAGATGGAAATCAGAGCAGCACTGCAGTAAGGAGACAGGAGTCAGACAGAGCCTTTCGCAGGCAAAGGCAGCTCCACTTTTATTTTTAATTGCTGTTTAAGGCACAAAGAAATAGCCAAGTTGGAGAGAGCTCTGAGGTACAGAGCATCCGATCCTCCTAGCTCACAGGTCCAGGTGGGAAATCAATGGCCAGCATGGATCCCACCCTCCCACCCATCCCCAAGGTCAGGCAGATGCCACAAGCAACCCGGCAAGGTGCCCTGCGAGGCTGCAGGTTCAGCAGACGCACAGCCTGCTCCAGCGCTCAGCAGGCCCATGGAGGGTCCAGTGCTGCTGGGAGCCTGCATTTCGGTTGTGCTTGCAATGAGAGAGGGTGGATCCCTCCTGCTTTGCAAAGCACACGCCTTTTGCTTCATCTTGGGAATGCGGTCGCTTCTGGGGTGGAGCACATCGAAGCTAACACCACCTGCGAGCATTGCAAGGCTGCCCGGGCTGGGGTCAGCCATCAGCGGTGTGCCAGAGCTTTGCTGATGTCATGGCCACACTGATCTCACTCTCCAAGGGTGAAGCTGGCTCAGCCATACCACTGGAGCAGAGTGATGTGCCCAGGAGGCTGGTGCCTAAAGCAGAAACCTTTGGGATCTGCAGGGTTTGTGCAGGACCTCCTCACATGCTAGGTCACGTCCTTAGCCCTGGAGCCTCTCTGCCCCGTGCAGCTCGGTCCCATCCCATAAGCACTCACAGGGCTGCCTCACACCACTGCTTTTACCCTCTCCAAGTAGTTTCCCCTCCTTCTCCACGCAAGCGCCTCTGCCCTGTGGAGCCTTCATCCATCCCGTCACAGCTGCCATGCTGGACTAAGCCTGTTGCTGATTCACCACTGATGTGTAACGTCAACCTAACAGGCAGTACTGTTCACAGGGACAGTGACTCATGTCAGCCATGCCCGGCCCTTGCTCTTGCCCTTTGTGCACCCCCCTGCAGTCCCCACCCAGGCAGGGGCCACATTGGGCTGAGCCCCTCATGAAGGACTCAGCCACCGCCTTGGCCTGGCTGCTCTTGTAGCCCCTTTATTTGCCCCACAGCAGCTGCCGGAGCATCTCCAGATCAGAGTAAGGAGGCTGGGAACAGCAGCTACCAGCATGTCCCCCAGCACCAGTGGTTCCCAGTGCAGGTGCTAAGGCCATGGGAAGGCAGAGCTCTCACAGCCTGGTGCATCCTTTAAAGGACACGTCCTTCAGAAGCCTCATTGGCTTCTGACCTTTCCACCATGTTTTCAGGTTTTTCTCTGGGAGTTTTGAGCATCATGAAAAATATTCACCCACCCCCTACCTCCAGTAGCTGAGGCCAGGGAAGGCTGGGTCTTGGTGAGGCTGCAGGACCCTCTGTCCCCTTCCTTTCCCTCCCAGCAGGACTGGGGCAGAGAAACCCCTCGGTCTGACACACTGCTGCCCATCCTTTGCCCTCCCCTGGGCAGGACAGATTTGCCCTGGGCAGCTGCGTGCAGAGACATCAGCCACTGTCCTGTCCATAGATTGCTTTACTGAATCAGCTCAGAGCAACCCAACAGACAGGACAGAAATCCCAGCAAATGCGGTGTGGGTGACTTCATCCATCAATGCAAAGGGAGAGGGAGTGCAGGACCCAGGAGCTGTCAGCCCTGGGAAGAGGAGCCAGCGTGCCGGGATGCTCATCAGAGCCTCCAAGAGCCGGGACTCAACACTCCCAGTGAGCTGCCTGGGGACCGCGACGCTGGCTGGATCCTGCTGCTCATCCTCCCCTTGATATGCCCATGGAGGAAGGGCTGGGTTTCTGCACGTCCCAGTGCTGCGGGAGAGGCACTGGGCAGCCTCTCCGAAGCATGGCATAGCCCGATGTGACTCCATATGCCAGCAAAGAAAGGGCAGAATCAGGAGCTTAGGGGTACCTCTGCTTTTTTCAAGCTGCACATACGCAGTAAAGTAATTTTAAATAATAGCCTTGAAGGACCCAGGATTTGGACTTTAGTTCTACACATCCTCTGAACCTCCCCATGGGATGCCCATTGATTTCTGCAAGGATCGCAGGGGAAATCTTGTGTGCTGTTATGCCAGGCATCCAATTTCCCTAATGTGACTCCAGAAAAACGACCATGTCCCTAAAGTAGCCAGCAATTTGCTTGTCATCAGCTGGCACTGCCCTGCTGACAGGGGTTGGTGCCGCTGGTGGCTGAGTGGCAGGTCCCCCCCCGAGCTGCTCCATCTGCCCTGCACACGGCATCCAGGATGGCAGCGCCTGCTGCCGTGGGTGACGATGGCTTGTTGGCTTCTCTTCCAACACCGAAACATTTCCATGGGGAGAGCTGCCTGCTGATTTCTTTTTTTCTCCAGGGAGGGAAGATCGCAATGATACTGCCCGGTCCCTGCCTCCAGGGACCCAGCCCCCCCCTTTCCTGTGCGTGCCGAGGTCTCCGTTCTGCTGGGCTGGAATTTTCCTGGAAATCTTTTCCTCCCAAAACCCTCACGTTTCGCATTCATCCTCACTTGGCCTGAACCATGCTTCAAAGCCAGGGCATTTTTCCGGGGAGGGGACTGGCGCTCTGCAGCTGGCTCTCATCACCGTGAGAGCTGGGGGGTCCCCGCGGTGCCGCTCCAGGGTGGCAGGGCCCCACCGTGAGCCAGCTGTGGACCCTCTGCTGCTCCTGGAGCCCAAATCCAGCACTCGTTTGCCCCTGACCTTTGCGGTCCCTCAGCCACTCTCCACATGCAACCTTTCAAGACATCTTACCTGGCTGTGCTTGGTGGCATTGCCAGCGTGACACTCTCCGGGGCAATTGAGGGAAACCAAGGGCACCCCCAACCTTGTATTAGGGCTCTGCTTTGCTCTGCTTCCACCCCAGTGCATTGCACTGGCATGACTGTAGCAGGAATTTACCCCTAGACATCTCTGCCTGCTGCTGCCTCCACCCACTGCCTGCCTGCTCCCTGCCAGACCGAGCCGCAGAGCAGGCTGCACAGCTCCAGCCATGGCAGAGCCCTTCTAAGCATGTTTGGTTTGTGTTAACATGCATCCCTGCTGCCACGCTGTGCCCGTGGCCCTGCTTTTGGGGCACAGGTCTGATGGACACTGCTCAGCCTGCTGGGGTGCGTGCAAGGGGCCCGGCACCATCCCAAGTGTCCTGTGCAATTGCAGAGAGGCAATGACAGAGGAGCGTGACAGCTACCATCCAGCCTTTCTCAGGGCCACAGTGGGGCTCCAAGCAGGACCCCCAGGACGTGGAAGGAAAGGGGGAAACCAAGGTGTCTTTCACTTGGCAGCTGAAACCAGAAAGGTCCTGGTACACGCACCTCCTTCTCTCTTGCCCTGGGAGCAGACACCACAGGGACTCTCAGACCTCCTCAAACCACAAGTCAAACTGCATTTCTCCCAAAACTCCTCTGCCAAGCCCTGAGGCTGCAGGTCGGAGGCTTGAAGCAAAGCTGAGCGCCTGAGAATGGAGCGGGTGCTCCCTGCCTGGAGCATCCCCTTCACGGGGTGGTGGTGAGCTTTGCCCTTCTGATCTGGGGAGACATCCCTACTTGGCTCCAAATCCCACAAATCCCGATGCCAGGCAGCATCTCTCACTCCCGCAGACCATGTGAAGAGCTGTCCCCACGTGCCCTTTGCTGGCTTAAAGCACTGCTGGGGACATAGATTGTCCCCAGGCCAGACCCCTGCCTTGGGTGTCACACAGGGCAGTGCTGAGATGGGAGCCTTTGCCTCCTGCTCCAGCCACTCACCCCAGGCAGCAGGGCCATCCCCGCTCTGCAGCATTCCCCCGCACACGTTGCAGGGGGTCGGTGGGGTGTTCGGAGGAGGATCTCCTCCCCAGTGACACCCGTGGTGATGGAGGACTCGGTGCAGTCCCACCCCATGCATGCCGGGCTTCAGCACTCGATTCCCTGCTCAAAGTGGGAAAAAAAAGAGACAGCATCCTGCAGGAGAGCTGCTACAGCACCCCAGGGTGAGAGCCACTTCTGCTGGCACTCATGCCCTCTCTGCCTGCAAGCAGGCAGCCTGCTCCAGAGCAGGCAGCTGCCCTCGGGCTGTGCAGCTGGGTGGGCAGGCGCAGCACACCTGGGAGAGGGGCTGGGGGATGCTGAGCGGGGCGGTGGGGCCATCAGCTGTGCCACAGCCCTGACTTCTGTCCCCTGGCTCCAGAGACCTGGAGCCTCTTCACCCGGGAGAAAGCCCGACCCAACGCTGCAAAAGGGGCCTGGGAGTTTGTCGGTGCCCTTCCTGCCTCCCTCGCTGTGCCAGGCTTGTCCCCACGCCAGCTTCAGTTCAGTATTATTCTAATTTAGGGAACTGATGCAAAAGGCTGTCCTGGCAGTTCGACTTGGCTTGGACTGGGGTTATTTTGGTTTAGCTTCAGTCATCTGAGGACAGGTCACGCTTTATCCAAGCCTATCTCCACACAGCGAGGGTTTGCAGGGGGTCACAGACACCCATGGAGCGGGTTAAAGAAAGCTCACTGCCTGAGCCTGGCAGCATTGGGGTGCACAAAGCCCCCGAGGTGCAGCCCAGGAAAACCTGCGGTTTTGGAATATCCTCAGCCCTGCACGGACACCCGTGCTCCCCTGGGGATGCTCTAAAGCATGTTCCTGAGCTGGGAACAGGCTGACACAAGCCCAGCTGGTGACAGCCCTGTCCTAAGCCGTGGTCACAGCCATCTACCCACCCATAACGCTGAGCTATTGCTACCCCTCCATGAGTGCTGGTTTTATTCCCCTAAACCTTGGCAGGTCTCTGCAGCCTTGCTGGGGGAGGATTGCCTTCCGGATGGGCTGGACGGACCTCACCCTCTCCCATCCCTGCGGCTGGGTGCGGCTGGCACCGGAGTGTCTGCCCTCCTCTGCTGCTGCCACCCACTCGTCCCCCAGGACACACATGGCCCTGGGTTAAACAGGGGAGCACTGGGGTGGGATAAGGTCTGCGGCATCTGGGAGCATCAGCACGGAGGTGGTAACAGTCCCCTCCTGCACTGAGCTGCCAAAGTGGGGCTGGGGAGGAGGTGCTGCTGCGGGGGGTGTGCGTGGCATGGCACGGCATGCAGGTATGCCGTGGGCTCCTGGCGCTCACCTCCGGCACATCCTGGCATGATTCCAGTTTGACAAGCCCAGCCTCGTTGCCTTGGGGTCGGACGCGGGGCTCAGCTGTGTCTACGTGGTAAATTCAACATGCCCAGGGGTGTTGCTGCAGACTGAGGCCAGGAAAAGCACAACACAAATCCCCATGATGTCCAGGGAATTGCCTTAGCCTCCAAAGCAGGATGCTGAGCCCAACCCACCACCTGGGAATGGTCCCCAGTGTGCTGTGTCTCCATGCCCACGCTGTGTCTCCTCTGTCCCCGAGAGCTGGTTCTCTCAGGACAAAGACGTGCTCTAGCTGTGTTGATGACTGAGTGCCTGTGCACGGGATCACGCAACACCACAGGTTGCTTTCCCAGCAGAAACTGTCTCTTCTGCACAGTTGGGGCCACAGCATGCGGTGGAAATACCAATCCCATGCTGGGGAAGCACCGGAGCCAGGCACAGAGTGGGGCTGCCCAAATCCACAGCACAGTGGCCAAAGGATCCCAAGTGTGATGTGCTGCTACTGGGAAACCGGGTGGCTGCAAGGGAATCAGTGCTCAACCCCAAGAAACATGCTTTTCCCTTGGATTTGAGCATGAGGGTGCCTCCTTCACACACTGTCCTGTTGTCACATTGGAGCAGGCAGCCTTGCTGAGCCCTGGTTTTCATTTAGCTGAAGCCACAATCCTCTGCCAGTCCTGGGATCTCAGGCACGTGCACTCTGCAGAAAGGGAAAGGAGCCACCAGGGCTTGGCACCCGCACCCTCCCATTTGGTTCAGGGAGACCCCTGAGGAGGTACAATGGCAGGACAAGTTTCATGGCTGAGGGAAGGAGCAATAGCAATGCCATCACATCTGGAAGGAAGCTGCAAAGCATCCGGGAGCTGTGCACGCTGCGGTCTCCTGCAGAGTAAACTTGCACCCATGTCTGCAAGCCTCCAGGCAGGAGCTGATGTTGAATGGGGACAGCCCATAGAAGTAAAGATTGAAGCTGCCTGAGGGGACAGAAATGTCCCTGCATAATCCTCCAAGGGCCCAGCACTGGCAAGAGAAGATCATGGAAAACTGGCTGAAGATGGATCTGTTTTGGCGAGGTGATTCCCAGGGCATCACATCCCTCTCACCTCAAGGACGACAGAGCTCAGGACTGTCCCCAGGGTTAACCCTGCCCGTGTGCATGTAGTGCATTTTGCAAAGCTCTTCTCTAAAACCCCAGGAAACCTGGGACCAAAGATAAGGAAGTCCCTTAGCACCCCCCTGGGGAATAGGGAGCTTGGCGGCAACTGGGAGCCAGGGAAGGCACAGCATCCTACAGAGACCTCCTGGAGTTGGTAAGTCTGGTGCTCATGCTGGTGTCAAGCACATGGCATCCCCCAACTGCAGGCTGAGCATGCAACCCAGCCGAAGGAGCTCATCATTGGCACGGGCCCGGTGGCTATGCTCCCTGTCCACAGCACCCGAGCAGATGCTGATGGTGCACAGGCAGCAGCCTAAAAAGGAGCCTCAGCATAGTGCAGCTTGTTTTGCTGGAGCCAGGTGATGGCAGGGCTCCATCGCTCCATGTCGGCGTGGGGCACACCTGGCCAGCCCCGCCTGGCCGTGCCCCACAAAAGTAATTCTTACCCTGAGCAAGCGCTGCAGTCATTGTAGCTCTGCAGGGATGGCTGACACCAACAAACAAGACCGAAGAGGTGTAATGCCCCCTCCATCTGCCCTCCCTGGCATGGGGAGCTGCTAGCCTGGATATGGCCATTAGCCTGGGCTGGAAGCACTTTCTCCTGCTCTCTGTGCAGGAATGTGTTGCCCCCAGGACTCAGGTGGGGGCATCTCACTGCGTGTGTATGTGTGTCCTGACTGCTTTAAATGCCTGCCCTATGCAGTCATTAGATGATATTTATGGTCCTTATTAAGCAGCAAGAAAAAAAAAATCTGATACGTGCAGCGAGAACTTGAACTCACTTGGATATGCAGACAGCAGGCGCCATCCGAACACGCATCCTCGACGCCCGCAGCAGCCCCGCGAGGGGCGAGCTCTGCGTCTTTAACGGCCGCGCAGGACGGCGGCGGGAGCAGGCTGGGAATGTTCCTGGCAGGGCTGCACAGCCCAGCAGCGCGCAGCGGAGCAGCGGCGAGGATAAAGCACGGTCTTGTTTAGCTGATGGAGAAAATGCCTCTTTCTGTGCCTGTTTGCCACGTCCGGTGTCAGGGTCCACAGCAGGGGAAGAGCACGTGTTCCCGTCTCAAAGGGCTCTCCTTGATTCGGTGCCACGCAGCCCCTGAGCAGGGGCTGGTGCGCTCACACCCTGTGTGCAACACTACTGGTGTCCGGGCATTGCCTGCTCCAGACCGGCCGAGGGCCAGGACACCGAGTCCCAAAGGTGCTGTGACTCCCCAAGGTCACAGGGAGGACTGGGGAAGAGCCAGGAGCAATGCTCAGTCCCACGGCTCTCAGAAAAATCCCTCTCTTGTCTCTACAGCCGCGCGCAATCTAGCAACGCGGTCTGCTGTGCCTTGTCTGCTGGCAGCAGCACAAGCACCGAGGTGGCACAGTCCACCTCCCTCCAGGAGCCCTTGCAGTGGGGGCAGAGGCAGCCTCCCCCCCGCTGCTGGTGCTGAGCTGGCTGCAGCCCCCTCAGCTTTGGGTCCTGCTCTCTCCGGTCGCGGTGGTGCTGGGGAGCGGCGATGCCAGCGTGTGCGGGAGACCTCCCTGTGCGGCTGTGACTTTGTAGCTGTGGATTTGTAGCCTGGCTGCTTCCTAGCTCAGCATGGAAGACACTCGACAATTTTTAATTTGCCAAAAAAGCCCTCTTTTTAGTTTACAGGGACAGAAGGGGGACTTTTATGTGCAATCTGTACAGCTCTCCAGAAAGCACTTACATTTATGATGTTCATGAAATTTATAGCCAGTTGGCAGTGCTGCTCTCTCCTCTCCTCTCCACCAGCCACCCTGGCAGGATGGCAGACTATAATAAGCAAGCCACACATTCAAGTGGCATAAAAGGCATTTCTACAAGTTAGCCTCCTGCCCAGTCTTATAAACTCTAACAAGTCTCTAACAAGTAGGCAGGATCTCTTTATACCCAGGGAGAAAAACCCCTTTCAGAAATGGCCTTTTCACAAAGCCCACACCTTTCTTCTAATTAAGGTTAAATAGCTCCATGTTTTCTGGCCAATTTCATTCTTTCCCCTTATTCCCCTCTTAACAAGGCAGCCTTTAAAAAGACATCACTAATTGGTGTCTGCTTCTCACATACCATGCGTGCTTTGATAGTCAGTTAGAAAGCCTTCCCCATCGATCAAACTTCCACTGAAAGGCTGCTAATGTGCTCCATGTGTCTGCCACAGGACAAAGCCAAGTGGCGGGTCCCCAGCTCCCTTCCCCTCCTGTTCCCATACTCCCTCCTGGGACCAGGGGTCCGCAGCCAGGTCTGCCCCACGGATCCCCCATCACCGGCCTCCCTGGGAATAGCCCGGCCCCGGCATTGAGAGCGGTGCGGGGAAGAAATGACTCCGCGATGTGTGTGGCAATTCGGAAATTAATGGGGAGTGGTTAAATGTTAAGGGTAGGATCTAAAACAGAGCGGGCGAGAGAGCAATTGTCATGCTGATGAGGCTGGAGGAAGGCCAGTGAGCAGTTCCTGCAAATCCCAGTCTCCCCAGTGCTTGCTGGGTTATTAAGTGAAATTTTCCTGGGGAGAGGGCTGGGGAGGGGGACGCTGCTGTGGCAAGGGGCAATGATCCCCTTTGGCCCCCCAGCCCTGCCGAGGACGGGTTTGGGAAGGAGAGAGCCGGGCTCCTGGCCGTGCTGTTCCCCCTTCCCTGCGCCCTGCTCATCGAACGACACAGGCTGCATCTGCAGCGGGTGCAATCTGCAGCTCATCAGCCCTTCTCCAGCCAGCAGGTCCAAGCCGCCACAGTGCCCCTGGGGAAAAGCCACAAGAGATGGTTGTCATTAGGAGAGTGCTGCAAGCCAGACCCTTCCCTGGGCCTGCTCCTTCCAGCCCAGGTTCCTTTGCTTTGACCCTGCTTTTGCAATCCCGCTGCTCACCTCCACCCACCATCCCAAGGAAGATGCTCTCCCATGCCCCCGCTCCACCGTGGCTGTCACCGTGCCGGCTGCGTGCTGGACTCCAGCTTTGGGCAGAGCACAGCTCCTGTTCGGTGCTGCTCCCTGGGGTCTCAAAGCACCAACGGCTTAATTTTGGGTGGCTGCAGGAGATGCCATCCAGCTGGGCGCCTGAGCTTGGGGATGTACTGGTGGGCTCGTGTCTGGAGTGGGAGAGACCTAGAGTCTTTTTGGAGGGGATGGCAGCAACATGCGCTGGGCAGGAGCCCTTAGCAATGACCCAGGCACCTCTCCCCAGCGATGGGATCAAAGCAACCACCTGAGAGAGGAGAAGGCAGGGGCAGACCTGCCTGGAGGAGGCTGGACATGCAGGATCATGCCAGGGCTTTGCTACGATGCTGTTCTGACTGCATCTCTCTGTTCCCCCCATCTAATAAATGCCATTTTTTTTGAGATAAGTTACCTTTCCCAGTTGTAACTCACTGCTGGTTGCCAGGTCTTCCCCCAGGGTGAAGTCTTCACTCTGTAGGTTTAGAGATCTCTGGTGGGGCTGTTAAGTTAAGCCTGGAAGCGTTCACTCCCAGCCTGGTCACAGGGGCTTTTTCCTGGGGTAGGAGCCAAGGATTCCCAGAGGAGGCTTGTGAGGGTGGCAGCCAAAACCAGGCATCGCTTTGGCATCACTGTGTGACAGGCACATGCTTGGCACAAGATGCTCTACAGAGCAGCAACCTATGACCGTACTGCAGTGACGAGGGGACAGGGAGGACACAGGAGCACACACCAAGTATTTTTTAGTGGCGATTTGCAGCCCTTTGTGCTGCTGGAGCCAAGGAGGAGAGAGATGGTCAGCGGCCAGACGCTGGCTCCCTCCCAATGCTCAGTGGGGCTTGTCAACACCATAGGTTGTGCAGATGGAGACCTGCCAGGAAACAGCGTCCCCAAACCTCCCAGGCAGGCTGGCAGGTGGCTTCCCAGCTCCTTGGCCAGAGACGTAGCTGGTGCGATACGCAGAGCCCTGACACAGTTTTGGAAAGCCTCCTGCATGCTTGTGATCCTACCATTGCTCCCCAACCCCCTGCGAGCTGGGCAAATTGAGGGATTACCTGCGTTTTTACAGCTTCATCCCCATTTTTCTGCTGCAAGACAGCCCAGGAGCAGGATCTGCTCTCTCCACTGGGCTTACCGTGGAGCTCGCTCCTCTGGCAGGCACAGCCACACAGCAGCTCCCGCTCCTGGGCACAGCAGCCCTTCCCTGGGCTGGTGTGCCAGCGCCGAGGGCATCTCCCAGCTCCCCTCCGCAGCCAGCTGAGACGGCGCAGCCGCTTCCATGGGAAGCCTGCCAGGGCAGAGACACCATGCGGGCGTTTCGGTGACTCCAGACAATGGATAAATGGCACACCTGCTTGTGCAAAGTTCATTTAAATGGCACTCCTGGTGCTGCCGGCAGCCTCTCGCAGCGGTTAACAGGTGTGAATGGGTATCTACGAGTGCACGTTTTCCACTGCACAGCCTTTTGTTCAGCTCCCGCTGCTTCCCTGGCTCTGTTCTGGCTGCTAAGCCCACAAATCTTCCCTTAGTAGAGAAAGTTAAAGTCTTCCCAGCATTCAGCTTCCTCAAACAGAGAGCACGTCCCACAACTCAGATGAGCCCTTTTGCATCAGCTGGGATCCCCAGTGGCATGAATTGAAGTGGGACTGGCACGTTGCTCTGTCCCCTAAAATTACCAGAGCCCTAAAGCACAGCCGGCTTGGCTCGCCTCCCTCGTACCCTCCGCAGAGGCCAGCACCTTCCTTTGCACCTTTCAGGCTGCAGCACGTTGCCTTCAGAGGAGATGGAGCCGTGGCAGGGTTGAAGGCCGTGTCTAACGAGGGCAGGCAGCACACGTGGCCTCTGCCTTCACCTTCCTGCACTGCTCCAGCACTGGGGGGGACAGCAGCAGCCAGGTCCCCTGATCCTTGGGGATACAGCACTTGGCTGAGCAGCACAAGGGGCTGTTTTGGGGTGCCTGGTGCCCTCACACAGACCAACAGCTCTGCGGGACCTTTCCAAGCCTGGTCCTGCTAATCAGGAAAACCAGCTTCCCATTCAGCTGCCCGGGATGCTGGCAGGACATCTGACCTCAGGGCTAGGGATGCCTTTTCCCTCTAATCCCTGCTGATACAAAGGTGCTGCAGGCATTAATGGGGCCACAAAAATGGGGCCACAAAAATGATCATAGAATGCTTTGGGATGCAAGGGACCTTTAAAGGCCATCTAGTCCATCCCCCCTGTAATTGGCAGGGACATCTACAACTGCATTCTATGATTCTGTGATTAACGGATCTGGACCTTCACCCTACCAACCCCGTTTTGACAGCACTGCCTGACCCTCAGGGACCCTGCAGGGTTCAGACCCCCGAGTAACTCACAGGGGACAGGGCTACCTGAGTACTTCAGCACCTCATTACATGACTGAACTAATCCTTCGGTATCAGATGTGCTACCTGAACAGCTGTGCTTTAACGCGGAGTGGCCACACTTGCGATACATGTACCGCGTCGCACCAGCTCTCCGGAGGCAAGAGGGAGCCTGCCGGGGGGCTTTGGATCAGAGCAGTCCTCGTGTTGGGCTGTTATAATGAAGTGCCTGGGGAGAGGTACATGAAACACGGTGTAGCTCATCTGAGCGGTGCTGGGAGTGTCTATGCACAATAATTATGCTGCCGATAGCAAGGTTTTCAAATGAGGGGTGCAACTCAGCCGCTTAGCAGAGGTGCCTGGTGCAATTCAAGAAGCTCTGGGGGACCTGTGATATCTCCATGGGGCTGGCAGATGTGACACAGGATCTACGGGAAACCTGTGCCCTTCTGGTGTGGCAGATGGTGGCCAGGTGGGCTACCCCAGGGTGTCTCGGATGGCACTGGGTGTCAGCAGCGTGGTGCTAAGGGACACACCTAAATACACAGACACTTGATACCTATGTGCATACACCCAGCCCTCCCAAACCCACACGCCTGTGTTTTAGACACCTGCCCCTCCTTGCCTCAGTTTTCCCATCTGTGTTATGGGGCTACACTGCCTTGCCATCATTGGTCTGACCACCCCGATACAGAGAGCCAGTCCTTGCCCTCCAGCCCCTCTGCACTCCCCTGCCCCACGCTCAGTTAAGCCCCTCTGCGAGGGGGGTGTCCAGCCTTGGTCCGAGTCGCCCCTGGGCACTCGATCCCCTCTCTCTGCCTCCATTAACAACGTGCCTCCTTTCTAAATATAACTCCCGTGGCTTCTGCTTCCAGCTGCTGGTTCTTGGTCTGCCTTTCACAGCTAGATTAAAGAGCCCTTTAGTACCAGGGATTTTATCCCTGTGAAGGCACTTACACACTGCAATCAAAACACTTCTCGGTCTTGCCTCTGATAAGCTGAGCAGACCGGGCACTGCGTGTCTCGCTGCAGGGCTTTCTCCTGCCCTCCGACTGCACACGGGGATGATCTCAGGGCTTCCTTCAGTCCACTACGTGTCAGCCCCAGTGATGGGTTTGCCCATGCTCCGGAATGATGACGACTCCACCATGGGCATTCCTGTGCAGCTCACCAACCTCCCTGTCTCACCTGCATTCACTTCCTTGGTCACGTAAACGTGCGTATTGCAGCTCTGCCTGGTACAAGGACTCTGCAGCTAAAGGTACCACCACCCCGCCCTCTCCCTCAGGACAATTCATTGCCCACATCATGCAGATGGGGAAACTGAGGCACGGGGAGACCAAAAGGCAGCCGGTAAGTTTATTGCAAAGCTGGCAAGAGCCCCTGGTGCCCCAGCTCCTTTGCAGAGTCAGGGCAAGCTGCTCTCACCACATCTTCACTCAGAGTTTGCCAAAGCCGAAGCGGGGGTCACCCCACCGGAGCCCTGTGTCAAAGTCCCCAGGGCATCCCAGCAAGGAGCATCTCCCCAGCTCTGAGCACAGAGGGACGCAGCGCTGCTGGGGACAGACTGCCTCCTGGTAATGACCCAGGACTAAGCAAATGGCACATCCAAATGACATGTCCGAATGCTCAGATGGAAAAAAAAAAAAATCCATCAAGGGCAGTGAATGAAGGGGGAAAAGGATCAACCTGCAGCGCAGTATCCACACGCACGCTGGGTTTGTACCAGCCTCCCGGCCCCACAGTTGCACCAAGGAGGTGCAGCCCCTCTTTCACAGGGAAGGGACTTCAGAGCAGCTGTAGGATCCCCCAGACGTGGTCCCCAGCTCACCCTCCTGTGCTCTGTCTGGTGCAGGACTGCTGGGGAGGCCTGGACGGGCAGTGCCATCCCCGTGCCCTCCTCCTCCCCTGCCTCCCCACCGCGGGAAGAGGACGGCAGGGTGCTGAGCTCCAGCCGGGGTCCAGCCTCGCTGCCTCCTCTGCTGAGCCTCCCAAAGCCCCTTCCACCCCTGCTTGGTGCAGCTACCTCACCCACCTCCCTGCAGACTCTGCTCCACCCCGAGCTCCCTGCAGCTCGCCCTGGCCCGGATGAGGATGAGGAGGGCCACGATGCCACTCTGTCAGCCCCTCTTCCAGCATGTCATCAGCTTACCCCCCATTGCTCCATTTGCTCTCTGCACAGGCTGCATCATCATCATTGACAAGAGACATGTTTGCTGGTGGACACAAGACAGGTTCAGCCTTCTTCTCTCCTGCCCAGGTCTTGTGCAGCTCTCTGTGTGTGCTGCAGAAGACACCTGCCTTTGCAGAGATGCTCTCTGCTCCACGCTGTGGTTTCAGTGGTACCACACACTTGACCAAGGGCCTTTGGGCTTTCCAAGGGGAGTATGGGGGCTTGTCTCGATGGTGGCAGAGCAGAAACCTGCTCTTTCCCTTCCCAGGATGTGCTGAGGTCCCAGGAGATGGGAGAAGGAACAGGGGGACAGGAGCCATTCATATCCCCCCACAACACACTGCAGCTCTGAACAGACGCCTTGGGGTGCCTGGGTAGATCCGCACCAGAGGGGGTCCCTCTGCGAGGCAGGGCAGGGGTGGCTGGAGAAGGGTGAAGGTATTTCTAGCATCTCCATCATTCATTGTCCAGACAGGATGGGTGGCAATGGGGAAAGCTCTCAGGCGAACACAGGGGCAGCAGCTAACCCCATGGGTCTGTGGGGGGCTCAGAGCTGGGACAGGTTCATCCTGGGGCTGCAGCCAGCCATGACAAGGAGCTCCTGGGTTTGGGAAAGGGCAAAGGGAAGGAGAGCCGGGACTTCCCTACCAGTCAGCTTAACTCTAATTCCCCAAAAAGCACTGGAACAATTAATCAAAGAAGATATTGCAAGTCTATAGTAGATAACAAGAAATGAGTAACAACCAGCCTGGGTTTGTCAGGAGCAAAGTGTGTCCCACAATCTAATTTCCTCGTGCAGTGGAGCAGCAGGCCTGGCGGAGGGGGAAGCAGGAGGTGTCGTGTCCAAATACGCGCGAGGCTTTTGCCAGGGTTTCTCAAGATATTCTCCCAGGCAAGTTCTGGAAACGTGGATGGGAGAGAAGTCAGACGTCAGGCGGTATGAGGTGTCTGGGAAGCTCTGCAGGAGATGCATTAGCTCTTTACCTGGCAGCAGGGCTGGGCTGCCTGGGGGACTGAGGGGCCCTCCTGGCTCCAGTATGATTTTCTCTTCATTAGCAGCCTGGGAATGAGACAGGGAAGGGGCCACATGAAGACAAACCCGAGAGTAAGCTGAAGCAATCCTACAGAACAGCATGGCCAAGCATTGTCTGGGATGCGCATGCAGGAGCACAGCCTGCGAGATGAACCATCCCCGGGCTCTGCTGGGGAAGCCATTGGCTTTGGGTACCTCATGTCAAGAAAACAGCGGCCTAAATGGACTGAACCCAAAGAAGAACAGGGAGATGATGATGATGTGGGCAGCGAATGGACTGGGGGATCTTGGTGCAGCCTTATTGTCCCTCCTGAGAGAGCACACTCGAACAGCCACTTTAGGTTAGGGACCACCTCCAGTCACTCTGCACCCAGGAGCACCAGCCAGACCTGCCTCCAGGTCTGCTGGATGCCCGAGACTGGACACTGGTGGATATTTCTTCTCCAGCCAGGGAAAGGCCAGATTCGCTCCAGCCCGACATCAGGAGAGCAGGCATCTAAGCAGGGGCTGCTGGGCTAAAGCAAGGCTCCCATGCAGACCTCCAGACACTCTCCACCTGAACACCTTCATTTTTAAGCTGTGGGTGCATCTCTACCCCATCATAGCATTATGACCGTTGAGCTTCCAGCTCTTTCACAGAGAAAAGACGTCTGAAAACTCAAATGCCTGTTCTTATTTTGTCATCGCACCAATGAGCAAAATGTTTGAATACCGTTTCATGGGGAGGGAGAGACTGACCAGCCAGGGAGCATCCAGCTCTGCCAGCTGCAAGCCTGGGAAAGGGGACAGGCAAGGACAGAGGTTGTCTCTGGCTGAAGGAGGGGATGCTGGCCAGACCTGGGAGGAGAGCAGCAGATGCTGGACAGGGCTGGGAGGAGGCAGCCGCCCCGCAGCCCTCCCCGTCCCAACAGGGCTAAGGGAGCCGACCTCCTCCGCAGCTCCTCATTCCCTCCCCCAGCTCATCCAAGGCTCTGCGGGAGGGCAGCCATCACCCACCTTGTCAGACACATTTCAGTGCCTCTCTTCCTCCCCGTTCCAGTGAAGGGTGCCTTGCACGCGGCCGCATGATTGACTTGAAATCTAAGAAGGCAAAACAACCAAAGGCCACCCATGGAAAGCCACGTGCCAGCTCCTGACAGCATGCACATCCTCCTCCCGGCTCATCAGCGTGGCACGGCTCCCCCTGACATGACACTTCTCTTTCTCTGTCAGCTGGCGAAGTCATTTCGCGAGGTCCCCGACGGGGGCGGGGGGATCGGGATGCAAACGAGTTTGTGCCGCCCCAGGTTGCTGCTTTGCAGATGAGCATCTCGCTGGATCAGGCTGGCTGCTTGCAAACCGCAGAGAAGGGGAGCGTGCCCGCAAGGAGTGTGCCCCAGCATCTCAGCATTTGATGGGTGGCTGGGGATGTGCCACCTCTGACGGAGACACGAGAGTGTGTGCTGCTGTCACACAGGGGAGAGAAGGAAGGATGCGAGACGAGGGAGCATGGGTATCTCCTGTACAAGCATCCCAGGCGCTGCAGCCTGCCAGGAAGAAATGCAGTGAGGGCAACACGCTGGGAGGGGAGCTTGCAGGGATTTTCAGGTTTGGTGATGCTGGAGGTTGAAGCATTGGGACAGGGAAGCGGTGGGAAGTCAGGACGTATCAACAGAGTGAAATCCACTGCTCCTAGAAAGGAAGATCGTTTCCTTCAAACCCATGGCGTGACCTTAACTCTTCCCCTGGGTCACAGTGGCATAGCCGTGGTTACGTGGCTGGTTGCCCATAAGACCAAGGTCACACTCAAAGTGACAGGAGAAAGCCACAGGGAACCACGGGGCCAGATAGTCATTATGAGAGCATGTCTGCGCGGTGCCGTGCTGCCTGTGCGTAGGTGTGTGTCACGGGTGTGACGGTTTTCACAGAGAACAGAGAAACAGGAGCTGATGGGCATCTCTGAACTTACATCTGCTGATACCAATGGCCCTTGGACAGCAAAGTGCCTCTGCCCAGCCGGTCGCCTCACCCACTGGACCTGGAGGACCCAGGCAGGCATGCTGGACACAGCAGCAGGCCTCTTGCCCCGGGGATGTCCCTGACCTCCCCAAACAGCCCTTCTCCTGGCAGTTTGCTGGAGCAACTGGTGCTTGTGAGGTGACTTCAGAGCAGCCGAGTTCCTGGAGTCTCAGCCAGGCCGGGATGAGCATCCAGTATCCAACCAGAGCAGGACATGGGCAATATTGCTGGGTGAGGAGAAGCTTCTGCAGGAACAGGGACAACCTGCGCCTGCTGTCTGCAGAGAGGAGGTCTTGCTTTGGCTGCAGGTTCTTCTGCATGGTCATCCCTGGCCACCCCATAGGTCTGGCCAGCACAGGGCCCCATGGGGTTTTCTGTGCTGCGGGTAGAGGTTTGTTCTTGTCTCAAGCACTTTCAGATTAGACTGTAGAAATAATGGCAGAGCAATTACTGTGAGGAGACGCCTACCAGACACCCGCCGGGCAGAGACCTGTGTGCCCTGTTTGCAGCCTCCAAGAAACTGTGGCAAATGAAGGAGCAGCTATTCACAGCAGGTATTAAAGAAAAGTTTGGATGTGCTGGAGCGGGGTCAACAGCTTTGTGGGGGTTGCTCTCTTCTCCCAAATAACAAGCAACAGGATGAGAGGAAACGGCCTCAAGCTGCACCAGGGGAGGTTTGGGTTGGATATTAGGAAAAATTTCTTCACTGAAAGGGCTGTCAGGCACTGGCACAGGCTGCCCAGGGAGGTGGTTGAGTCCCCATCCCTGGAGGTATTTAAAAGATGGGTAGATGTGGTGCTTAGGGACATGGTTTAGTGGTGGCCTTGGCAGTGCTGGGTTAACGGTTGGACTCAATGATCTTGAAGGTCTTTTCCAACCTAAACGATTCTATGATTCTTCATAAAACATTCCTTATTCTGCTCCTACATGAGCCATGGCATGGGGGTGTCAAGCAGGAATTGACTATCCTGAAGGATCCCTGTGGTGCAGTAACCACCCTCTGAAGGCACAGAGACAACAGCCAGCATCTTCAGAGAGCTGCCAGAGCAAGGAGCACTCCCCTCAAATAACACATTGCCTGGGGCCAAGAGCTTTCACAGCCCATTGTGCAGAGTCAAGGCCTGAGAAGCGTTTTGGACCCACCATCCTCACCTCATCCTGGCAAAACAGGACCAGAAGAATGTGGCCATGGAGAACCAGTACCTACCCAACAAGAGAGGACAGACCTTACTGAGGAAAGTGTTCAGCAATCTCCTCCGTAAGACTTTTACCTGGGAAGCTCTTGGCAGGTCAGGTGGAGTCTCCAGAAGGTTGGAGAGGCCACAGGCTTTAACGACAGGGAACTGCAGGAGCACAAACCAGAGCCAGGCACCACTTGACCTCGGCAGGACGGGCTCCCAGCCCACGCACAGCCAGTGAACAAGGAGCGGGGAAGCAGCCCTGGTCCCCTGGATCCCAGCTTGCTGCCCTGCACACCTGTGTCCTGGGCCAGCTTCTCCTCTTTCTGCAAACGTCCGAGCTTGGAGTGAGGTCAAGACTCGCTCAGGTGGTCACTTGAAGGAGAGGGAAATGGTCAGGTCTGTTGAAGGAGGTATTTCTGAGCTCCTCAAATACGGCTGATTGAGTGAACACCCTGAAAAGGCTCATTGGCTTCGGCTGGTAGGGGTTTATTATTTCATATGTGTGTGTATAAAGCAAATGTCAATGCAAGCAGGCATTTAAAGATAAAATTGGTGTTAATAATAATGATTATGATAATGCTGCCACCAAGAATAACTATACAAACACTGACAGAGCGAGGGCAGGGAGATCCCAGTTTCTAACAAATGTGTGTACTTGGAGAGCTGCAGCCGGCCGGTGGGTTTAGGCTGGGACTGGCTGGCTGGGTAACTGGGCTGCTGCTGCCCAGTGGCTGTAGTCCCGGTGATTCGTGCATGCACATTGCAGCCATCTGATTTTCACAGCACTTATGCAAGGCTGGGAACAGGCAGAAATTGTGTCTGCGTCTCTGGAAACCTCTGGGATTGATTTCAGGGTCTCCTGAACTGGAGATTGCCGTGAAGGCAGGAGTTGTGCTGGGTCACTCCTGGCTGCGGGGGGGCTCATTTTGGGGTCTTTGTTGCAGGGAAGGGTGAATGTGTGCATGCACGTGCGCACCGATGGGGGCAAAGGGAGGTCTCGGTCCGTTTCTTTTTCCTGGAACCACACCTGCCCTGTTCCTCCCCATCATGGGTGATTTCTCTGCAGTTGTTTCCCTGCTATCTCCATCTTATTACTACCCAGCGCAGGAGATGGAGGATTTTTGCCATTGCCTCGGAGCAACTGTGCTCTTAAGTTTCTTCCAAGACTCACACCAGGGCCGCTTCTCTGCATGTGTGGTCTCTTGGACTGCGTAGCGCTCATAAATAAATAAGGGGAAAAGTTCTTAATCTTCATTCGAAAGCTCCTGGTATCACAATGCTGCTGCACAAAAGCCATCTTATTAGCCCCAAGTGCAAAATGCTGCCTTTTCTTGCAGAAGCTCATTAATTGCAGGTCACCATTCAACAAGAAAGATGAGGCACTTGAGTTCTTCAGGCTCTCATTAGCCACAGAGCTGAACAGTATGTGTGAAATTAACAGTCACCTGAGTACCTCTATAATTTCATAATTATTAGGCCTAATGGGTTAGTCTCTGCCAAATGGTTTTAACTCCTTCCTAGCCAAAGCAGGGAATCGCACGAGATGCCAAGGTTGGCGTATTTCACGAGTTTTATAACCATTTAACAGCTTTCTTGTGGAAATAATAATAAGGAGGGGAAGTTTCCAGGATCATGTACTGTTTGCATTTTTTAACATATGTTTAGCTTTTAATTATTCATATACAGCATGCCAAGGAAGCAGATAGCCTGTATCCCGGAGAGTGGGTGAAAGAGCTTTCTCTGCAAAGGGATTTTAATTGGTTTTAAAATGTGTTCTGCGTGTGTGTTTATATTTGCGTGTATGTGTGTGAGAGTTGAGCCTTTGGTTTCTCTTCTCCTTGATGATTATATTACATTATTTCCCGTCTCTTACATTTTTATTTATCTTAGGCTTAAAAAGCAAAATCAGAGCTGAGATTTCTGTCTCTGCTTTTGAACTCAAGGATCTTGGAAATGGCACTGCCTTTTAATGGGGATTTTCTCCTACTTGAAACCAGCTTAGACGAGAAGCCGGAGGGGAAAGTTGCCTCTCACCTCCAAGTAGCTAATTGTTTTTCCTGCGTTTCATCTCGCAGTCCAGAGCATGGGCACCTTGTGCCAGGTGGGAAAGTGCACAGCGTGCACCTCCCTGAATTTGGGTGACCAGGTGGGAGGCTCTGTCCCCTTGGCCATCATGTTGCACCCATGGGGAACACACCGGGCAGCCCTCCCTGCCCCCACACCTTGGGGAAAGAGCCCCTTCCCTCCCCAGCACTGCCCAGGCTGCTGGGACAGCCCCCCTCCCCTCCGCTTGTTCTTGCAAAGGCTGGACCCAGGCAGAGGTCAGCTACTCAGGCCAGTCCCTAAGACACAGTAGATTCCATACCTGTGAATTAAAGTTGCTTCTGCACCCACTCCAGAATGGGTTATACTGGGAATGCCGTGGTCTCCTCCAAGACCCAGGATATAATCCCCTTTCCCGCTGCTTTCAGCCTTGGTGAGGCCCTTAGCAGTGATGTGGGGACAACAGGCTACGTGAGACCAGCGGACCCAGGAAACACGGAGATGTTGAAAATCCTCCTTAGTGCCTTGTTTTGCATGCTCTGGAGCCAGAAGGTCATGCTGGTGCTGCCCAGGACGGCGTTTCTCACTGCGTACCTGGGGCTGATGGTAGAAATAGTGAAGAAGGAGCACTTTGGCTGGAAGGGACCCACCCCACCGAGCTCAGGCATCAGGGTCCAACGTGCTCTCAGCTGCAGGAGTAAAACCCCAAGAGCTCTTGATGAGAATTTGTGTCCCTGGCAGCTGCCATGGTGTTAGCAGAAGACGGCTGAGCTCCTGCTGCTGCACCAGCCCCGAGCTCTGCCCAGCCTCAGCCCACAGCCTCCATCACATTTTACAGGTTTTGGGGTTGGTTTTGGCTGATGCTGTCCTGACATTTGTTTTCATTGTGCAAGAGCTAAGGAAGGGGGGCTTGGTGCCTGAAGTCCCCCTGGGACTGCAGTGAGGGTGAGCAGTTGGTCGGTCCTCACCATGTCTGTGCCACAGCACGTTCCCAGGGTGTCCCAGGGCTGGGCAACCTCCACCAGGAGCCCCAGTGGCCAGGGTGCTCGCGGCAGCGGTGGGGACGTGGAGCACCCGAAGATGCTGGCTCCCAGTGAGAGCAGGGATGGGTTTCTCAGGACCCTTTTCAAGATGGGAACCGGCTGGGATACCTGCAGGCCATCGGAAAAGACAGAGGCTGGGAGCTGGAGGCTTGGACAGATACCAGCATCAGAGCCCGTGAGCTAATGCCTTCGTGGCGGTGTTCAATTCCCTGCACTGCCTGTGCTGGGAGATCAAGGCTGAGAGGAGGGAGGGTCTTTCTTCACTTAGGTGCTGGAGAAACGTCTCCTTCGATGATATTTCACCTTACCTCTCCTTGCCACATCTGTCAACTTCTGCTAATTACCGAGTTTGCTATCACCCTCCGCACTGATGTGAAGGGTAGGAAAAAGAGAAAAAGGAGGTTAAGGGATTCTACAATTATAAATGATGTCTGGCAGGCTAAGGTACCATATAATGCATTATAAGCACTTAAAAAGCTAACCCATTCTGTCTTCTTTCTTTGGCATAAATAATGGCTTTTTTATGAATAAATCATGTAGTCAAGGTCTCTGAAAATAGCAGGAACCTGGAGCAGAATGTCTCCATCCTCATTTTTGCTAGGACAGCAGAGAAGTCAGCAATCCACTCCATCACCACTGATAAACCAGAGCGAGTGCAACTCCCAGTAATGAAATAGGGAGATAAAGTTTCGGGAGGGTGAGCGGGACAGGGGGATATTTCTGCCAAAGCACCGATTGCACCCGGGCTCCAAATGAAACATAATGGACTCTGAGGAGATAAGCGTTTTTTTCTGCCCCATGAATAAAGCAAGACCTCATAACTCATAGACAGGCAAAGCTGCCAGCAACTTAAAAGTGCTTCCTTCTGCTTCTGGTTTGTGTTTCCTTTTAATGAAGCTCCTCCAAAGCCGAGGGGGGGCTTAGAAGTGGGGCTGGAAGAAAGCCCTGCCTTTGCGTGTGTGGAGTCCGACTCGCCACGGGCGGTGGGGAGGGCTGGCTGGGCGGCGGTAGCCACCCAGACCTCGGCACAAAGGGCTCGCAGCTGCGCTGCGTGCCAGGGAGAGGCTGCCCCGGCAGAGAGGGAGGTCCTGCTGGCCTTCCAGGCAGGCGTGAAGGCAGGGGGGAGGTCTGCCTCCCCCCGCCTGCGGTCCGAGATGAGGGTTCGGTGGGGGCATGGGGCCTCTGCTCAGCCCCGGCTACTTCTGCACCCTGCTTTTTCCCCCCCGATGGCTCTCTGCTCTCTGGGGAGGTGGACACCCAGCTGGCCTCCTTGCAAAGGGTCCTTCCCAGCTCCCTCATCCGGCTGGAGATGTCCCGCTCCGTCCACCCAGAGGGACCACGTCATGGCACGGATGCAGATTTGGAGGCTGCCTTGCAGGGCACGCGTGGTCCGAGCATCACAGGGTCAGACTCCCCATGCACAGCGCCCTGCACCCCGTCCCAGCCCTGGGTGCTGGGCTCTGCTGGCCGCAGCCCCCTCCCCGGCACAGCCTACCCTCCTGCTTCTGAGAAGCTGGTGAGGAAAAGCTCATCCCCTTAAAAACACTTCCCATGTGGGTGCACGGGTAGAGGCCCCTGCCCGTACTCACCCTGCATCATGCAAGGAGGTTGGGATTCACGTCCGCCCCAGACACCCTGTGGATCTCCTGCAGGACAGTGGTTGCAGACAAGGTCCAGGGCTTCAGCCCACAACCGGCATGCTCCCCAGCACACACCAAGCCCGTCATAACCCATGGAGCACTTCTGGGCTGGGCAGACAGCCTCCAGGCCTCCCACATCTCCCGATCATCTCCTGAGCTGCAGCACCAGGTGCCAGAGACCGTACAGCTCATGACATGTACAGCAACACAGTGGGGAGTGGGTACAGCACCCAGGATGCTGGATGGGATGGGGACACCAGGTATCACCCCCTTGGCTCGCACTCAGAGGGGAGCAGCCCTTATTCCCCATTGGGACACAGTTTCACTGCAGTCTTCACCTTCCTGGGACCAAGGGACCTATTTTGAGTCGAGTCCTTTCCATGCACGGGGCAGGCAGCACAAGCAGAGCTGAGCAACCTCCAGCAAGAGGGGCTGGTGCTGGATGTGGAAAGGAGATTTGCATTTACAGCAAGTGTTTAGCAGCTGCCGGGTGTATTTGTAGCAGAAAGCTGAGCTCTGGGTTGTGCACCAGAGTTGCAAACAGACCTGGGACCAAATGTCCAGTGGTGACAGGAGCAAAGGTGTCGCTAGCAGAGACCGCTGCCCTGCCCACCTGGCTGTGGCCCCGCAGTTCCCCGCAGGCAGGATTTCTGAGGGTCCAGCCCAGGGTGCCGGTGGGTTTGGGAACAGGGATGCATTGCCACCACTCCGAGAGCGTTACCCACGCTGCTCTCCGCAGTCCCAGCCAGGCAGTGCTCTCTGCAGCTCTGCATTAAAACCTCTGCAGCGGCAGCAGCGCAGGGCAGTCAGGAAGGCCAGGAGCCCGCAGACTCACTGACTATTAATCAGCCAGCCACAAGCCCTGAAACCCTGCTCTCGGGGCTGTGGATTAAATTATGGCTTCATGAGGAGCTGCAGGGCGTGAGCTTTCCAAAGCCAACTGGGTGCTGCTGGGGCTGGGGCTGTGCTCGGGGTCCGGAGGTCAGCGCTCTGCAACGCCAGCTGCAGCAGCCTGCAAAGGCAAAACTCCAGCCTGTCCGGGGAGGAGGATTAAGGGAAGATGGGGGGGGAAACAGTGCAGAAAAAAAAGAGTTAGTGAAGTGATTAGGTCTGTACTGAGCCAGGCCAAATGCTGGGGCACCTTTGCACAGCAAACTTCTGTGCCAGCGCTCTGCTCCTTGGAGGGAGACTGGGGAGGCAACACTGCACCCTCACACTCCTGGGGGGACACCTGAGTCTCCGGTCTCTGAGGACCTGGTCTCTGGGGACATTATGCCGTGCCATGGGCTCTCTCCCACGGTGACAACCTCCCCGCGGGGTAAATGACACCTCCCCATGCACACGCAAGCCTATACGCATACAAGTGCATGCACGCACTGTTCGGACATCCTCTGTCCAATTATTTTGGGGGACAAGCTCAGTGAGAGCTCAGCAGACATGGGCACAGCCCCGAAGCCACCCCTGTGCACACCACTGTGGCACACGCGGCCACCAGCAGCCCGGTGCCAGCGGGCTCCAGCTGGAGCTTGATTCCCTTCCAGCTGCCTCCTGACCCGGCTGCTCAGCAAAAATGCCTCGGGAGGCCTGTGAGATGTAACACAGCTGATGCGAAAGCATCCAGGGTGTGTACGCGTGGGTGGACGCTCACCCACGCCCTGTGCAAAATGTACACCCCCCCTCCCACAACCACCTCCCCAGGGAACCCGTGTGTGCACAAGCCGTGCTCCTGCGACACGCCTCGCGCCCCAGCAGCACCCCGGCCCCTCGCACGCAGCCGCGGCGTCCAGCGCTGCGCTCGCAGGCTGCGGATGGATGCTCTTCGTGTTTTCCCAAGGTCCCCGCTGCTTTCCCAGCAGATCCTTCCCTCTCTCCCCTCTTGCTTTTGCTGCAGGGAAATTAAGGTTTCCTGGGGACAGCACAAACAGGAGGCTGGTCGCTCCTCCTCCGGGTCTCCCCAGCCTGCACACGCGGGTTATTAGCAGCGCAGCCCATGCCGAGGAGGTACGGTGGAGGATGCGGAGCGGGGAAGAAGCTCACACTGCCCTCGTGCTGTCTTATCCGTCCTGCCTGCGCAGGCAGCCCTCAGGGCAGGTGGTTGGGTTGCTTCCTTGGGCTTAATTCAGCAAAAGCAGCTTGCGATGTTTCTCCTTCTCCCTGGGGTGGGCTGCTCATTTTTGCCCCATAAGACAATGCCCTCTTTCAAAAACAAAGAAATTATAAAGTACATATGAACATATGGTAACATATATTCTAGGCTGCCTATGTGGCCAATTTTCTGTATGTTACCATATGGTGCCGCGTATTTAGCAAAAATATAACTTGACTGTTTCTCTTTCCATATGGGGATTCTTTTGCCTTAATTAATAACATTGAGCAAAAACTCTTTCTAAGGTTTCCAAGATTTCTGCAAGGGAATATCTTATGACAGACACATGCTCCTGAAGGCTTTCCTCCTTATTTGTCTATAGCCTTCTGTCCTCATCCTCTTCCGCATGCTCCAAGGGCATCTGTGGATACATCTGCCCGTGGGATCACGGGGAGGGGGATGCTGCGCCCCGGCTTGGCTCCCGTCCCGCCGGCGCCCGCGGGAGCCCCTGTCCCCTCCCCAGGACCTGACCTTCAGCTCCAGGGATAAAGTAGCAATGTGCCTGCGGGCTGGATCCCTCCAGCTCATCCAGGAGCTTTGAGGAGCCGAGTTAACGAAACATAGGGGCAATGGGGAGGCTGCTGGTGCAGCAGAGAGAGCATTCGTGGCCGCGCAGGGACTGCTGTCTTCAAAGGAGTGGAAAGCAGCACACTTTTGCAGCTCTCCAATTAAGCCTCTCAAGTGCCAGTTATCTCATATAATAGTAAAATATGTCAAAGTATCCTCTCAGGACAAGCCTGGAGCCAACGCCAGCGAGATGAAACCAGCCCCGGCTCTGTCGAGGTGGGATGGGGCGGGAAGGGTCAGAGGCACAGCCCCAGCTGCTGGAGACCCTCCCGCTTTCCCGGCCAAAGCCTGTAAATGAAGACAAATCTCTGTGCAGCTCCAGATGTGCCCCTTCACCCCACGGAGATGTCCCTGCCTTGCAGGCGGGTGAAGGCAGCGGGCAGAGCGGAGCTGGCGTGGGGTGGGAGAACAGGGACAGCCTGAGAGATGCCAGATTTCTGCCTCTCGCCATTCCCTGGGTCTTGGTGGGGATGCTTTCTCGGTGTCTCTCTTTCCCCCCCCGCACTGGGGGGTGGGAAGGGACACGGGCAGTGCCTGGGGTGGCTCAGCTTTGCTGCGGGGCCGGAGGGATGAGCCTGTCCCTCCTGCTGCTCAGCAGCAGCATATTTCAGCCTGGTGCTGCTCCCCATGGGGCTGCCCCCGCTCCCCGCCTCCCACCAGCACGCAGATCCCTGACAATGCTTTGCTTGAATGGTCTCAGCCTTCCTTGGCTCCAAAACCCTCTTTCCTCCCTCCTGCCGCTGGGATGGGCTGGCACTGCCTGCGGGAATGGGACAGGGCAACAGTGCCTTGAAGCTGGGTGTGAAGATGGTGGGTGAATGGCTTTCCCTGCCTTCACCTGGTGCACCTATGGCAGCCCCAGTGAAGGCCTTCCTGTGGGCAGGATGAAGGCTTTGGGGGCACTGGGAACCAGGACCTCCTCACTGGGCTGCCTTGGGCGCCCTGGCTCCTCACATCCCAGGGCTCCTCACATCCCAGGGCTCCTCATGTCAGAACATTTCTCTCCTGAGGAGGTCACCAGCGACCCTCTGCCCCTACCCGGCCCATTGCCTCCTTCTGCTCCCCCCAACAGCACCCACCTTCCCGCACCCCTCCCCTCAGCTCTGCATGGATGCTCAGGGCTCCACACATATCTCCTGCTCTTTTGGCAGGCCTCCTTGCTGGGATGTTGGGGCAACCTTTGGAGGAAAGGTATTGGGCAACACTCTCTAAAGAGCATCCCCTTCCCAGTGATATGAATCATAGAATCATAGAATCATAGAATCCCAGGTTGAAGGGACCTCAAGGATCATCTGGTCCAACCTTTCCAGCACAATCTAGACGAGATGGCCCAGCACCACGTCCAGCTGAGTCTTAAACGTGTTCAGCGTAGCGGAGTCAACCCCTTCCCTGGGGAGATTATTCCAATGATTGACTGTTCCCATTGTGAAAAATTTCCCTCTCGTGTCCCATCGGAATCTCCCTGGGAGTAACTTGCCCCCGTTACCCCTTGTCCTCACCATGGGGCTCCTTGTAAAAAGGGAGTCTCCATCTTCTTTGTAGCTCCCCTTTAAGTACTGGTACATGGCTTGATGACTTAATATGACTTAATGTCTTCCAGGCTGCGCAGGCACAGGCCAAGCCAGTCGCCTTCCTCAGCCCTGATAACTTCATCCGGCTCACTCTGAGGGCTGGAATGGGAAGGAAAGGCTCTCACGGACCATGGGCTTTGTGCAACTTCACGAGGGGTTCCTTGGCCAGTCAGGGCAGTCCAGTGTGAACTGGACAAATCAGCTGGTGGATTAGCTATTGATCTCTCAGCCTCATTCTGCCTCCCCAGAGCTTTCCTCTTTGAGACCCGAGCTGAATCTGAGCCCAGGTCTCTGCCCAGCTCACTGCCTTCTGGTATCCCCTTCACCTCCAGCTGATGTCTGTCCTAGCCGAGGACCTCCCCAGCGGATCCTTGCAGACTGGGACACAAGGAGAGCTGACAGAGCAGTCGTCACCAGCACTGCGAGTGCAGCATCTCTGTTGCGATGGCTGCGGGAGCAGGGCACTGCCAGCACCTTCGTGCAGCTGTTCCTGGCTCAACACCATGCAGCTGCCGCATGGTCCTGGTCCACCATTTCCTCCCAATCCCCAGAGCAGGACAGAGCGTGGGACATGTGCAGAGCAGTCTGTCCTTACAGTCAGATGGAAATCATCCATAGCCTGAGAGTCACACTGGGAAGAACGTCTGGTTGATGGCTTCTCCATTTGCAGGGTGGCTTTGAGCTCATGTCTGGGAAGGCATATCCACAGACCAGGACACCAGGGCATCACCGACACCCTGGCTTCCTCACTCTGCATGGTGGGCTGGTCGCATCCACGGCATCCATGTACCATGACATCTTCCCTTCTGGTGCTGTGGGGCTGAGAAAGTGGCAGAAGGGAGGACTGCAGGGAAGAGCAGAAGGACGTGAGAGCTGCTGCTCAAGCAGAGAGCTCGAGGTGGAGGCCAGCTCTGGGGAGACCTGGGAGTGTGAGAGCACAGGGAGCAGATGGAGTTGAGGACAGGAGCGGGGCTGAGCACAGGGTCAAGGGAAGGTGGGAGAGGTGAAGTTTGGGCTGAAATGACTGCAGGAGAGCAGCCTGCTCCTCGGGAAGGGTGCTGCTGCAGAGGGGGGCAGAGTGTCACTGGAGCAGGAGTGGGGTTGGGTGGGAAGGGAACCAGGCTGCGTTCCCACTGCATTTCAGACCACAACAACCACTGACCTCTTGGCACAACATCAAATCCCACCCTCGCAGCTGCCTGCAACTCAGGCTTGCACGAGGGCTGTCAGTGCAGCGAGAGCTGTGCGAAGGCTGAGCCTGCCGGGCTGCTGGTGGTGGCGGTGGCATTAGGAGATGGCACGGGGAGAAGGTCAGTGCGTGCAGAGCAGGCAGAGGCTGTCAGCACGCAGCCCTGCTGAGCGTCTGGAAGGAGGACAACCACGGGGAGCAAAGAAACGGGCTCTGCTCGGGAGCTGACGGGAGATGCCCAGCGCTGGGAGTTTGCAGTCTTCCAGGGAGGACAACCGCTGGCCAGGAGACTTGGCTGAGGCACGTCCTGGACCGCTGTCATTGAGTTTCAGTATGGTGCAGAGCACATGGAAATTTCCGGGGCCCTGGGAGAAAAGTGGAGGTTGGCCTAATATTTTAAAAGGGGAAACAGGACGACGTGGGTAATTACAAGTCTGTCAGCCTGACATTGATCCCAGGCAAAATAATGGAACGGCTGATATGGAATGCAATGAATAAAGAATCAGAAAGGGTGATATAATTAATGCCAATCAACAGGGATTTATGGAAAATAGATCCTGTCAAACCAACTTGACGTCTTTCTTCCTGGGTTTTTTTTGGTTTTGTTTTTTTTTTCTTTAAAACCAGGATTACAAGTTTCCCCAGCGAGGTAGTGGGATTCGCTGAGTACATGGAGAACAGCAACGGATCACCTGGCCACCATGGGATGTTTTCTTACAAAAACAGGAAAACCCAAACCACCATGTGCAGTGGTTTCAGACCACACTTAGGAGGTCATGGGCTTGGCTGCACAGCAGCAGGCACAAACTGCCATTGCAGGGCTCTGCAGGGGATTCTTCTCCCCGGCCGGTCCCACCAGCGATGGGGAGGATGCGCTGGGCTGTCTGCATCCCAGCAGCGCTCACTGTGAGGAGGGAGGTCCTGCTGGGAAGTCACTGGTTGGGCTGGAGGGGACATTGGGGGTGATTTGCAGAGTGGGGAGCACCAGACTGCCATGGGAAGGACTAATAATGCCGGTAGAAAGGGACAATGTGAATAAAAGTTGTTTCCTCTGTTGGTGCTTTCTGGAGTTGCTTCTCCAGCACCCATGTCTTGTGCTGGATGGTGTAAAATCTGGGCAGGGATCCTGGAGGACACAGCTAAAGAGTGACAGACCCTCTCTTGGCAAAGCACATCCTGGCTTCATGCCTGTGCTGAGACAGGAGCCTGCACGGCACAGATGACACGGAGCAATGTGAGGTTGCATGGCCCCGTTTGCCTCCTGGCTCCACTATCTGGGAACCCTGTACGAGGCGTCCACCTCTGTGCTGTGTGCTAAGGGGGTCCCTGTTCCTCCGGGCCCATTTGCAGCCACTGTCTCCTCTCCTGCCTTGCAGTGGGAGCTCATGCAATGGTATTCAAGCCCCCAAACCCTTCCTGGTGTCTCTTTTGCTCCAGACCAGGTTACTCTGGCCTCGTTTTTGCCCCTTGCTCCTCCAAAATATTGAGCTAAACCCACTCCAGAGCCAAGACCCGGACTCGATGGCTTGCTGTGATCACCATGGCTTTGCCAGCCCTGTAACCTCTGCAGATGCTGCCAGCGGGGATCCTGTGTTACATTGCAGGTTTCCTTACAGCGAGGTGTGAGTGGCTTCAAGTCAGGCACAAATCCCCGTGGAAACCCACAAGAAACACCTGGATCCCAGTGTCCTCCCCCAGATAACACCCTGGTTACACTCCTCTGCCCCTGGCCTCTGAGCCCCACGTGACGACTGGGGTGACATCCCATCGGGCCCTTGCAGCTGGCCTGTGGCGCATTCAGGCTGCTCCCACCTCTTGCCCACACAAACGCCACATCCCATCCCATGACACCCTCCTGTCCTGGGGAGCTCAGCCACCAAAGAGGGACCCCTCTGCTTCCCTCCGGCCCCACAGAGACAGACCCCAGACTCCCCAACCAGCGTGAGTTTGTTGGCTCTCAGGTAGCTCCTGGTGCACAACACGCACTGCAGCAGAGCCGTGCCAGGTCCCTGCGTGCCCCGTGACAGCACGGTGCAAGCAACAGGGCCCTCCTGCACCCAGCCGGGCTCACTGCTGGGTCAGGGGCTGAAACCCCCTCCTCCATTGAGCCACGGCAATTAAATTCTGCACTAATTGAATTCCCTGATATCCCTATCAGGGATATCCCTATCAGTCTTTAATAGTTGAAATCCCTCCTCTCCTTCATCATTTTGTCCAGGACTGACCTATAGGGACCAGCTTACGGGGATGTGCCAGGCCTTTGGGAGCACCTCCGAGACATGATCGCCCCGCCACGCTAACGACTTTTTCTCCAAGTTACCAGAAAACCATCAGTGGACGAGAACTGGGTGTCTCGAGCCTCCTCGCTAGGACTCCCCATGCCATGCACATGGCAGTGACATGGGGACAATGCCGGATCCACAAGAGTGGAAAGATGCTCCACCTGCAACACCAGCAAGTGGAGGTGGCTGTACTGGTGACACTGGGGTGCTTGTCCACAAGTGCAATAAGCTGGAGGCATATCGTTCAGATGCTGTGCGTGGCATGCGCAGCCTCCTGCAAACCGCAGCCAAGAGCCCCTTCCCCCGGGCACCCCGCAGGTGGGGAGATGGTGGGGACATTTTGAAATAGGTTTTGGAGGCTACCTCAGTTCCCCCACCTTTGTTTTAGCTGTTTATCGAGGGAGAAGTTGAATTCAAGTCCACCCCAAGCGGCCTGGAATGAGTCCTTCCCTCCCTGCAGAGCCCTCAGAGAAGCCATCTGAAAATCTCCCCGAGGAGAGGGATGATGAAGAGGAGAGACTGGCTGGCTGCACCGTTGGGCTGGCACAGGGGTTTCGCAGGGGACCTGTCCCCTCAGCCCGTTTGGTGCCTGGCAGCAGGGCAATATTCAACTTTCTGTGCCTGAGAGCACCTCAGAGGGGTTTCAGCTTCTCCAGCCTGCTGTAACAGGCGCTGGGAAGATCCTTGGGTAGCCAGGTCCCCTTTTTGGGGCGGACTGAGGGGTCTTAGAGCAGACACCCACCCCTGAACCTCAGCCCTGAACCATAGAGGTGTTTTTCCGACCCACTTTGCCCCAAGACCCTAAATCATCACCCAAAATAGGAGCCGCACCCTCCAGTCGCTTCGGTATTTTTTTTCCAGAGCGGGAAATAAATGCACCTGCAAAAGAGGAACTTTCAGTCCAAAGAGCTCCAACAGCTGCTGAAAAAGGGGATTTCCAGGCCAGGGGCTGGGGCTGCACCCAGGGAGCCTCGCTGGGGAGCGAAGGGGCTTGGGGCAGTGGGCGCAGGGCATGAGCACCTCCATGAGCTGGACATTGTCACCCACCACTGCGCCCGGCAGCGGTGACACTGAGGCAGGCCACCAGTTTCAAAAAATATTGGTAAGTCAGTAAATACTTATATTTATAGACTGCCAAGAACGATGTCTGTGGCTTGGTGGGACTTCATGGACACCTCCACAGCCCAACCATCCCCATGCTGGGTATAAGCTCCGTTTCACCAAACACCACATCTTCTCCTTGGTGGCTTTCCCCAGGTCCCCCTGGCCTCACTGGTCCAGCACCGTCCCTCCTGTCTCAGCCCAGACACACGCAAGCATTGAAGGCAGCAGCCCTGCCTTGTAATATTTAAAACAATTTTATTCATGAAAATATGCTGTACAATGCACTATACACAGTTCTTTACATTGCCACATACACAAACTCTAATAGCACGATCAAGAAAGTTACCATTGCCTACGATAGATGCGTGGTGAGAGATGACGCCTGTCAGAGACCCTCCCCCCCAGTCTGTACAGTTATAAATACGAGGGAAAGGACGGACCGAAAACCGCCGTATGAAGCAAACCGGTGGGGCCCCTCCGGCGTCCCCTCGACGCCGGCTCCTCGCTGCGGGCAGGGCTGGGGACGGGCGGGAGCAGGGCGGGGGGGCCGGGAGGGAGAGGGGGTGATGGAGCGGGGAGGCTGAAGCCAAGCGAGGTGGGATGTGAGGTGGCCTGTGCTCCGGGAGCTGTTTCCAGAAAGGGAACCCGGAGCCTCTGCCACCACCGGACAGTGAAATAAAGCCCTGGTTTCCCCTTCCCCGCACTCGCAGCAGTGCCGGCAGCGGGGCGGTGGGAGCCGCAGGGGGCACGGCCGCGACAGCCGCGCCCAGGACCTGCCCCACGGGCACAGAGCGTGGCCCCATCTCACCCATCCCATCACCACCACCCCACCCGGGCACCGTGGTCCTGGCATCCCCCAGCTCTGCTCCCCTCCGCCGTGGCGGGGCCAGCCCGTCTCGCCTCCCCCTCCAGCCACCCCCCCTTCCCCAGGGTCCCAGCCACTTTGGGGGGGTTCTCTGTGCCCGCCTCGAGCTGCCCGCCGTCCCTCGCACCGCACGACGACTGTACACACGACGCTTACCAACACGACTCCACCGCACACACGACAACCCCACGGTCACGAACCACAAAGACAGCTTCGCAATGGGACGCGCCCCGGGGGTGGATGCCCGGGGGCACCACGCGGCGGGGCAGGGGGAGGCGAGCGGGGGGAGCGGGGCTGGCGCGGGACAAGGGGGGACTTTCCTCTTACTGCTGGTGCGGCTCCCCCTCCGCAACGATGGTCAGCCCATATTTGCAACACCGAAGGGGTTTTTGGGGGTCCCTGTGCCTGAGCATCCCATCTGCAAATGTCCGACTGCCGGGGTGAGCCCCAGCTGGCCTGCACGGCCCGGCGTGCTGGTGTGCTGCTGGATGTGTGCCTGGAGATCGGATGCCTGGAAGAGCCAGGACGCCTTCCCTTGCTCCCGTGTTTGGGGGGCAGAGCCCCCCTTTCTCCTGCGGCAGCCCCAGCTGCCCTCCCTGCCTCTCCTCGCTAGCAGTCCTTCACACCCCATGCGCAGAGCCGGGGTGCCGGGTATTAAATAGCCATTTGCAATCGGTTTCCAACGATTTTAAATATGCCTGAAACGAGAGGTGGTGTATAAAACGAATGCGGTAATGATCCTGACCAAAGAATAATCCTTTTTAAAAAAGCATTCAAGAAAGATTATATATAATAGAATATATTAAATTCTGTACATGATCAAATAATGTAAACATAATTAATTAACCTGTAAGAATGTCTTTAGAGACTACGCCCGCCGTGTGCCCAGGGCGCAGGTGAAGGGTGGCACATGGGGCTCCTCTGTCACGCTTTGCCACGGACACGTGGGTCAGGAGAGGAGCAGGAGGTGCCCACCCACGGGTCCCACCCTGCCCCGGCTCCCGGCGGCCGTGCTTCCCCTATGGCTCGGTGGGACCCAGCACCTGCAGTGTGGTAGAGGAGGTGGTGCTGGAGCGAGAAGGGAAGAGCTGGGCCAGGAAAATGTGCTGGTTCAGTGGACTAACCCTTGCTGCAACCCAGGGGCAGGGGGCTTAGAGAAAACCTGCGGTGCCCAGGAGGACATGGGCTGTGCAGAGAGCCCCATGGAACAGAGCAGCAGCTCCCACAGCCTCTCCTCCCAGCCCCTCCATCTCCTCTGAATCAGCCGCTCCAGCTGCCCGTCAGCCCGCCTGGCTGCCCCGCTCCAGAAACCCTGTGGCACCAAGGGCTGAGCTGCTCCACAGCGGGGAGCCCTCGCCCTCGCTGTGCGGGATGGCAGGGGGTCCCTGGCCCACCCCTGCCCCGCAGAGCGGTGGGGCCGGTTTGGGCTCCTGACACACGTGTGACTCGTGGTCCCCATCCCCGTGGAGCACCGGCCCTTGGCAGATGGGTGCACCGGGGCTGACCCCTCTTGCTGCCATCTCCCTGGACCAGCTCTCCTGGCATCCTGGGGATGGGCAGCGAGCCCTCCAGGACAGGCATGCTGGCTGCTGGCTGGAGTCACTCCTGAAACCAGTAGCAGCCCCCAGGAGCCCCACAGCCCCGGCTGCGAGCCCTGTGACAGCTCCCTGAGCTCTGCACGCGGGGGACGCAGTGTGGGTCACCGAGGCTTGGGGCAGGGTCGACCCCACGCTGCCTCTGGAGGCCTGGGCACCGCATCCCTCCCCTCCTCACACGCACACACCCCCTTCTCGACTATGACCCGCATCACACCCCCCAGCTTCCACCCCATCACCCAACACCCAAAGCCATGGCCAAGCCAAGATGAGACGTGCGACAGGGCGCAGCCCTCAGTGGTGCCCACGGCCTCTCTCCTGCTCTCCCTAAGTTTGACCCTTTCTTCCTTCCAATGCAAAAACTCAATGGCAAAAGAGTGCATGAAATCAAATAAATACGTCCCCCTCCCCGACCCTGCGAGCTCCCCCTGAGCCTCCGGCACAGGGGGCCCAGGCCAGCAGCACATCACTCCTGGCAGGACCACCCTGTGCAGGGCTGTGCACCACGCACAGGAGCGTGCCCACGCCTGCTCCGGGCAGGGTACCGCAGCTTTCCCGTGGGCAGGCGTGACCGTGGCACCCCCAGCCACCGGTGGGCACGTGGGCTGCCGAGATGCTGCAGATTGCGATCCCTTCCCTCCATCACCAACCCCCCTTCTCACTGCTCGGTAAGAAAACCTGCTTGGAGCCACGCAAGGAGCCCCGGAGTGGAGGCGGCCTGGGCGTGCGGGCTTGGCAGAGCTCAGATCTCCACCAGGATTTAGGGGTGACGAGCCCGCCCTTGCCGTGGGGCAGGGTCCCCACTCCTGACACTTCTACTCGGAGGACTCGTTTCCCAAGGCAGCTTAGAGAAAAGGGTCCCTTTCCAGAAAGGGATGCCCACACAGGGTGTTCCCGCGCCACCAGCCGTCACCGCTCCGTCACCCAGCACAAGGACAAATCAAACTGGCACCGTCGCAGCGCGGCACTGGGACTGTCTGGAAAGGCTTTCCCTTCCTGCTCTCGCCCTGGACCCGCCTGGCTCCGGCTGCCTCTCCCGCCCGCCTGCCCTGCGTCCTCCGGAGGATGCTCGCGGGAGGACCCAGCAGATCGGGCACGCGTGTGGGCTGGGGGCCCTACCCCGTCTCAGTATTTGACCCTATGGTTTGTGGTTTGTGTTCGACCTCAAGCTCAGACCGATGGCTCTAGCCCATCTTAACAAACAAAGGCAGAAGAGAAAGGAAAAAAAAAAGTTAGTCTCAATGTTCCCCTCGTGGCTTCTCGGTGGCGAGCACCCCCCTGGGGCGGGCGTCACCCGGGCACCCAGCTCTGGTTCGTGGGCTGCGGACCCCCGGGCAGCGCGGGCACGTTGAGCCCGTTCTGCGGCGGGAGAGCCGAGTCAAAGTTGAAGTCCATCTCGTCGCTGTCCATAAAGTCATTCAGGATGATCGACTCCACGTCGCACTCCAGGCTCCCGTTGAACATGTCCAGGTCCAGGTCTGCTGGGAACCTGTCTTGGCCCAAGACGGGGGGGTGGACGGCCCCCGGGTAGGGGCCCTGCAGCGAATCCAGCAAGCTCATGTGTGCCCCTTGGTTATTAGCGTAGGAATGCAGATGCCCGTGGTGCGGCATGGCTGTCATGCTGCACGTGTCACTGGGCAAGCTCATAAGGCTGACAGGATTAGCTAAGGCACTGGTGTTGACCGCAGGGTGGTGACCGGCTGGTGACGGGTGGTACAAAGCATTGCTCTTCATGAGAGAGCCCGAGTGGGACGGGTAGGAGGACAAACCCTGCTCCCCGCTCCCGCACAGCAGCGGGTTGTGTCTGTGGCCACGGGCCGGCACCATGGGGCTGGCCTGCGGCAGGGGCAGGTCCCCCGGGACCATGCTCTCCTTGTGCGCGTAGGAGATGGAGGAGAGCAGGTCCTGCAGCGAGGCGTTCCTGTAGGAGCTGACAGGCGAGAAGGTGGCTTGCTTGTTCTCCTGGATGGTCTGCATGGGCAGGCGGCGCATGAGGCTCATGGCCGGCTGGCTGTAGATAGTCCCGCAGTAGGTGTTGGTGGCAGCCCCCATGGTGGAGCACTTGGAGTTGAAGGTGAAACTGGAGCTCCGCTGCCGCAGGGCGGCCGGGGGGAGCTGCTGCGAAGGGCTCATGGTGTAGCCGTCCTGCAGGTCCTCCAGCATGCTCTCCCCGAGGCTCTCATTCAGGCTGATGGTGCCAGTCAGGTCGGTCAGCCTGGGCAGCTCCACGGAGCAGCGGGCGTTGAGGGAAGGAGACATGGTGCTGGAGGGGCTGGGGTACATCAGCGGAGAGGAGGGGGTACCATCGTCCTCCTCCAGCTCGTCCGGCTCATGGTTGGACATGATGGGCGAGAGGCGCCCGCTCAGCGTGCTGGCCGTGGAGTTGGCCCGCGTCCTGAAGTCCGCCCAGGCGTCGTACTCGTCGCTGGCATGGGACGCGGGGCTCTCCGACCACTTGGCTTGCTGGGAGGAAGGGCTGTCCTCCCCACGCTCCTGCGTCACCTGCAGCTGCTTCTTCTTGCTGGCCTTCCCCTTGATCCGCAGGAACTTGCTGTTGTTGTCCATCGAGACCGCCCGCCGGCGGGGCGTCTTCCCCGTCTTGCCGCCCTCGGGGTTCAGCATCCACCAGGAGCTCTTGCCGGTGCCCTCGTTCTGCACACGGATGAAGCGGGTGTGCAGGGAGAGGTTGTGCCGGATGGAGTTCTGCAGAGACAGCAAGGACAGGGGATGGTCAGCAGCAGCTCCAGCACCCCGGGCAGGAGGGGGAGGACCGCAGGGCTGGAGGGGGCATGGGGCATCATAGGGGACCTGGGCTCCATCCCCTGGGACACTGCTGGTGGGGTCAGGGCTCAGCGGGCTCAGTGGGTCTCTCCCACAGCACTGCTGGGCATTTCACCTCCGGGAGGCCATGGGTCATGGCCCTTTGCTGCATCTATCAGCTCTCTATCGTTAGCGCAGTTACTGTCATGCCAGGGAGTCGCGGGGGGGGGGGGTGTCTTTAGCACATGCCCTGGGGACCTGCACCAGCCCTGCACCAGGCAGGGCCGGGTCTCAGGGGACTCTTCATCCCTGGCAGGAGCCTGGGGAGGGACAACGTAACAAAGGAATGAAAACAGGGGCAGAGTCAGGCCCTGCACCATGTCCGTGCAGAGGTCCAGGTCTCCATCCCTCCCTCCCAGTCCTGGCCACCCACACTCCAAGCAGAGCCCACCGGGATGCTCCCAGCACAGCCCTGCCCACACACCCCGCTGCAGAGGTCCCAGCCCGCTCTCCCCACCGCCAGGCACCCCACCAGCTCCACGGGCAGAGGGACCCCCTGTGCCCACACACCACCGGGCACCGACCCCCTGGAGCTGGCTCCAAACCACCTTCCCTGCCCGGCGTAGTTTTGCACTGTGCTCCCCTCCTCCCTCGTCACCGGGGAGGGGGAGGCATGCATTGCGCAGTGTGCGTTGTCACTGCCGCAGCCCAAAGCAACGCATCAGCACCATGTGAGTGACATCTTGTCCCCAGAAGGCCTGTCACCCCCTGCGAGCAGGGCCGGGGGCCCAGGCAGAGAGGGTCTGGTTCTCTGCGTGTCCCGTGGCAGGGACGGAGGGCATGCACCCTGCCCGAGAGGCTCGGGCACCACAGCACGGAGGGGTTTGCAAAGCCAGCTACGACCCTCATTGCCCAGACGAGGGGAGTTCTTTCTCCCCAGACCCTTCTGGCTCCCTGCATCCACATCCAGCACCTCGGGAGTTTTCCTGCTGAGAGCAATGCTCTGCTCCTCTTGCTCTTGCCTGCTGCGGCGGCTCTCAGCAGCTCACTGGCCGGAGCGGGGATGCCCTTGCAGGAGGCAGGAGGAGGCAGGGAGCTTGCACCAGGGGCCACGTCCCAGCGCAAGCATGCCCAGCTGCCACTGCCCTGTGGGGTGACAGGCTGGGGTGACCCTGGGGAGATGCCTTCAAAGCTCTGGCCAGGGGAGGAGAGGGGACGAGGACATCTGCCTCTTGCTGCTGATCTTCTGCAGCTCATGGGATGCCACTCCAGCTCCCTGTGCCTTGGTTTCCCCAGGATCCAGAGGGGAAAAGCAAGACGCAGAGCCTGAGGAAGAGCATCCTGAAGAGGCATCAGTCCATGGTGCAGAGACCCTCGCTCCAGCACTGCCCAGGGCTCGGCAGGGGCTGCCGAAGGGAGGCAGGCAGCTCCTCCTGCACCTGCTGAGCTGCAGGAGGGGCAGAGGGACGAGGAGGAGGAAGAAACCAAGGTGCCGGGGAGAAAGTTTGGTGCCGTTGCCGGCGTACAGCGGAATACTAATGAAGCGGCGAGTGAGCTCCAGCCTCATCTATCATATTATGTAATGGCTTACTTCTCTGCACTTCATTTATTTGGAGATTGCTCCCAGGCTGGCTCCTCGCCAGCAGCCACCAAATCCAAGTCTACAGAAATCAATCTCGCGCTGACTGATTAAGCCGTGTTTAGAACTAATTGCTCCTTCGTGTGTGGGGAGAATAAATTACGGGCTTTAATTTCACATCTTTAAAATGCAACTGCAGGTATGGGCTAGCCATTAACCCCTTCCTGCATGGCCCCGTGCACAGCGGGGAGGGGGCAGGCCATGGCTGGCATGGCTCAGGGAACGGACTGGGACACGTGCTGCCCTCCGCGGCGGTGGCTGCCTGTGTCGATGCTCCTTGCCTTCAGCTGGAGCAAGCTGAGCCCTGGGCCAGCCTGCCTGGCAGGGAGAGCCCTCCCTGACCCCCCCAAACACCTCTCCCTTGAACCACAGGGTGACCCAGGCTCCCCTCCGTGTGACTGAGCCGCGGTGCAGCGGCAGGGGACAGAAGCAGAGCACGTGGCCATCACCGCGTCTGCAGAGCCGGAACCACCTTGAACCCACACACAGACACCCGGGGGCTGGGGATGCTGGGGGGATGCCCAGCTGCTGCTGGGCCCCTCACAGGAGCGGGGACCCCGGTCCCTCCCTGCCGGTGCTCCCTGGGTCTGCTCAGCCCGGGAGGCAGGAGATCCTGCAGCCCTCCGCGGCTGGGACGGAGCTGCCGTGCAGAGCACAGCGGGAGGGGATGGTGTCTGCAGGGTTTGGGAACACCGCGGCTGGACAGGGGTGACACTCAGCACGATGCTAACCTCCCCTTCCACTACTGCCTCTCTCCTGCTTCACCGCTCCAGCGCGGGGCACCCAGGCACCCAGCACCAGCCATGAGCCCAGGGCCAGGCTGGTGTCGGGCAGGGGATGGGGCTGGTGGGGGGAGGCTGGCGGGGTCAGGCTGCCCGAGGGAGAGGAGGGGAGGCTGCTGCCTCTCCTGCAGCAGAGCTTCATTAAGAGCCAAAAGACAGCAGCAATTAAGTGGAAGGCGCGGTGAGCCCGGCTCTCTCCCTCATTAGCACCCCGACGCGCTCGCCTGGCCGTGGCTCGGGGTGCACGGCGCAGGGCAGTGGGCTGCATGGGGGTGGGCCAGGAGCTTATTAACACCACGCAAGCAGGGACCTGCTTCACCAGCCACCACCCCGGCAGCTCCCGGCAGCCCCACGAGCACCCAGCGTCCCACAGCACCCAGCCGCGGGCTGGCAGGGAGCAGTGCTTGACTGCACGCCCCGAAACGTGGGGCTCAGCTCCTGGCCAGCCCCTGGCAGTGCAGTGATGTGCGGGGGACATCAGGGATGGCAAAAACTCTCTGACAGCAACTGCCTTGGCAGGAATGTGCACCAGGGTCTGGCAGATTTTGGCAGGGTGCAGGGGAGCAGGCAAGGGCCGGTGCCAGTCCCAAGGTCCCCACGACGCCTCTGACACTGCTCTGCCCCTCTCTGCCCTGTGACCCGAAGTCCTGCACCACTTCTTGCAGCAACCTCCACCTTTGGAGGGCTGGCCATGCCCTGCACCCTTGCTGTGTCTCCCTCCCGGTCCCCATCTCCCCCATGGCACCCCCTCCCTGCCCACCCTGCTCTGATGGCTCAGGCGCCTCATGAAAGCAGAGAGACCCTCCCGGCATCCTGGCCCCACACGGCACCGCAGCCCCACGGCACTCAAACGGTGACGGGCAAGGAGCATCGGTCCCCAGCGTGCGTCCAGACCACGCCAGGGCTCCTGCTGGGGGATGACACCCTCTGTTTAAAAGCACACAGAGCACCTCACCCCTGTAGCTCTGTGAAGGGGCAGGAGATGCTCTGGGTAGTGGAGGCGAGGGCTGGAGGTGTCACCAGGGCTGCCAGGAGTTGCAGGTGGACGCAAGCCCTTGCTCAGCCCTGGTTGACACCAAGGGAGGATGAGGCTGGAGCCGGTGCCAGCCCCTGGCCACTGGCTGCTGGAGGCTTTGCCAAGCTGGAAGACCCCGGTGCCATCCCGGTGCCTGCCTGCCGGGGGGCTGGCCCTGCTGCAGGGCCTGGCAGGGGGATGGAGGGGCTGGTGGGAGCGTTGGGCACCCATGGAGCCTTCTCCCCCCCTCAGGAGCCCTTCTCCACGGAGCCTCATTGTCAGGGGAACAGCCAGTGTGAAATCGGTCTGATTAGCAATTAGTCCCATTGTAAAAGGATTAGCCGGACCCCATTGTTTGGATGAGTGACTTGACTATCAATTTGCATCTGGCAGTGCTGCTGCTGCTGCTGTGCTGGGAGCCTTTCCCCCGTGTCCTTTTGACCAGACAGACGCTGTCTGGCGAGGCTGTGCCCAGCACGGCGGCGGGGTGCTGGTGGACCCCCGAGATGGGCATCGATGCCGGCATCCCGAGCACCTTGCCTATCCCCACCGCCACAGCACCCCAGTGGTGTGTCCTGGGTGCCCACAGCTCTCGGGGTGCAAGGGGGGGTTGGACATCCTCCTGCCTGCCCCAAGGAGAGCACGGGGTGGGGGGAACAAGTGCGATTCAAGCGAGAGCAGGATTGCACAAGCCCTGGTCCTGGCCAGAGGTGGGGAGAGCAAAGAGGGGGCCCTGTTGACCCACTCCGGTCGCTGCTACATCCCCTGTGCCCGTCTGCTGTCCCTGTCTCTGGGCTGCCACCCCTCCCCGCTGTCCCCACGTCATCTAGGTTTTTTCTGAGCAAAACCACAAAACCCCAAAATCCCAAACCCCAGCCTCCTCCCCGCACATCTTACCCCTCCCGATGTCAGCACAGCCCGGTCATGCTCACAGAGACCCCATGCGCTCCCAGCAAGCCCCAGCCCCGCAGCCGGGGTCTGTACGTCTGTCCAGGCTGCTGGTCCATCCAGCTAATGAGCCTGTTACCTGGCAGAGATTCACACGCTGGTTAACAGGAGGAAGCAGCGACAGGGCCACTAACGAGCGCTCTGCTGGCTGCGCTCCGGCAGCACGAGGATGGCTCCAGGGGTTAATTGATGCTTATTTACTTCTCGCACATAAAAATTGCCAATGTTGGAGGAAATATTCCAGGGGTCAGAGGCTGCTGACAGCCCCGATGGTGCCTCATCCCAGGGGATGCCGTCCAGGGGTGGCAGTGGCATGGGACAGTCACCGGTGACACCCCCAAAGACGTTGTATTTACCCAAGAAACAGCACTGCCCATGGGCACCAGCACCTAAGTGCAGGACGGCCATCACTGTGGCTTCTTGGCACCATCCCCTGGGGGTGGCCAGCCCCACTCCCCACCACTGGCGTCACCGTGCCACCCGCGGCCCCATCATGGCCCCGTCCCCTCCGTCCTGCCTGAAGCGGCTGGTGGCTCTGTGCAGTCCCCCAGCCCTGGCACCGAAGCGCTGCATCCCGAGCGGGGCCCACGCCTGCCTGGTGAGCAGATGGCAGGTGGCACGCCGCGGTGGCACGCCCCGCGCGCCAGAGGGACGCCAAGCACCCCAGATGCTCGCGACCGGGATGGACGCCACGTGCTGATGGCAGCCAGACCCCTGTGCCGTGCCCGAGGCAGGGAGCGGGATGAGACCTCCATCACCTCTGCTGGCTGCAGGCACATCAGCCTGCTCCACGGCAGCCCTCCTTGCACGGGTGGGTGAACCCAGCACCAGCTTGAGGCGGGGGGAAGCGGCATGGAGGAGAAAGCCGGGGAGAGGGCAGCTGGGTGGCTGTAAATCCAGCCTAAGCATGACACGGTTCCTCCAACTCCCCAAGGATGGGATGCAGCCCAGCACCGGCAGCACGCGGGGCTCAGGAGGGCTGTGAATCCCCGCCAGCCCCTATGCTGTGAGCAGCCCCGGTGATCTCCCCATCTCCCCGCTGCCCCTGGGGCTGGGGCAGCACACACCGGCTTGCCGGGAAGGAGCAGCCCCTGGCGCAGGGCTCGGCACAGCGGTTTTGAGCAGCTGCCACGTGCATGGCATCTCTGCTGCTCCAAAACTGCAGCCTGCGCTCCGCACTGCCCCACGGCACCCCGCCACCCCCTGCGCTGCCCTCTCCTACCCCAGCCAGCCCTCTGCAGTGCCTGGTAGCCACGCAGCTGCCCCACAGCCAGCCCTCTGCAACGCCCCACAGCACCCGGTGCTGTGGTCCATAGTGTCCCACAGCCGTATCTCTGCAGCACCCTATAGCATCTAACAGCAAACCCACTGCCGTGCTCCATCAGCTCTCTGCGGTGCCCTATAGCACCCTCCAGCCAGCCCCCCTGCGATGCCCCATGAGCCCCCCAGCCCCTCGCACTGTCTCAGGCACCCTGCAGCCAGCTCGCCGGTGCCCGGGTCCTGTCTGACATCTCCCCCTTGGGCAGCCGGGGCTGTCCGTCCCCCCCAGCGTGTCCCTCCCCAGGACTTCGCTGCTGGAGCCGGGCAGGGGGGACCGCAAGGGCTGTCCAGGAAAGGGCACGGCGGGGGCAGGGGGAGGGCACCCGCCTCCCCGCCGCGGGGGTCTCGCCGGCGGCTGCCGAGCAGAGGCGAGCGTATTCGGGTCAGCGCGTCGCCTGAGCAGAGCCGGTCTGACGTGTTGCTAATTGAACCAAATGCCCATTAGAGGCGTGACGGGCCGTGTCCATCCCGGGCCCTCCGTCGCAGGTGGCTGACATGCAAGGAGCCTGAAGGCTGTTCAGCATGGCCAGGCCAGAGCATCTCCCGCCTCCTCATGCATCACGGCCAGCTCGAAGCCCAGCTGGCATCTCATTAGGAACCGCTAATCACCCCCTAGGCGTGCGCGGGGGCTTACGAGGGACCCGGTGCTGCAGCCCCCTCCCTGCATAGCCCCCCCCCGGCTCCTCTCCATGCCACCCCCCAGGGCAGAGCAGGGGCAGAGCCTGGCAGGAACCAGGCAGGGGGGTCCAGCCTTGCCCTGCCCCACAGATCCACGATGCCGTGGGGCAAAGGATGGCTCCAGGCAAGCCGGGGGTAGGAGTGGGGCTGGGAACCCGTGCCGTGGAGCCAGGCTGTGCCAGATGCTTGCCCAGCCCCCTGCCCATGACCCTGTGCCGTTCCCTGGGGGCTGGGTGATGGCATGGCCCAGGCCAACCTCTCCTGAAGGAGAAGGTCCGGGTGGAAACCGCCACCGTGACCCCAACCCACTGCCAGGTCTCGCCAGCCCCATCCCAAGCCTGGCTGTGGCTGCCTGGGCTCCAGACCAGGTTTTGGGACAGAGATGGGTGCTGTGACAGCTGGATGGGTCTCCCAAGGCAAAGCCCAGCCCCTGCCTGGCCCCGTGCCCGTCCTGGCCCACCTTTGCCATACACCTCGTGGCTCGCAGCGGGTCCGGCCCCCGGTGCAGCCCCGCTGGGAGCAGCCCGGGCTGCCCGCCCTGGCACAGCGCTGCCCCTCACCACCCCTGCGGACCTGGCAGCTGAGTTTGTGTTTCACATTTGGCTCGGTGCCTCCCTCCCTCTCCCGACCACGAGCTCCGCAAGCGATTCCCAAGCCCACCGGAGAAGTGACTGAGACGAACCAAACCACACACCGCTCCCCGTGCCCCCCCGGGCAGCCCCCCATGCCCAGCGCTTCCCCCACAGCCCTTGCCGGGGATGCCTGCTCGGGCATCCCCACTCCGCAGCCTCCACACACGCTGGCTCAGCACGGAGAGCCCCAGGTGGGTGCCAAGTCATGGGTGGGTGCTTGGCTCAGCCTTTTCTGCACACCGGGGCTGCACAGCCGGGTGAGACCCCCTGCACACCTCCCGGCCAGGATGGAGCTGGCGGAGGGCAAGTTGGCCACATCAGGAGACTCCCAGGAACCATCCCAGCGGTGGCAGCAGTGCCACTGAAGTGCTGTGGCAGGCACGGCCGAGCATCCCTCTCCCGGCCCTGGTTACCGCTGCTGCCAAACAGCTGGTTGCTACCACGTTCTGCAATGGGAGTGTTGCCGTTTCCATGGCAGCCGGTTTATTTTAGCCAGCTGCCATCACTCCGTGTCCTCTTCAAAACCAGGAGCATCCTCCCTGCCCCGGCAGGTCCTGCCCTTGTCCCCATCCCCAGGAACCTTGCTGAGAGCCCGGGGAGCACCCGCAGCACCCATCCCCTGTGGGAGAGCCTTTCCCCGCTGTCCAGAGGCAACAAACACAGCACCAGCATCTTCCCCACTTCCCACTATGGCCAGGGGGGCTCACACCAGCTCAGCCACCGGGTCCCGGTGAGGTGGCTCAGGGGATGGGTCCCCAGAGCCCAGGAGGAATGGGATGGACGGATGGATGGATGGATGGGGACAGCATCAGGACTGGCACTGGGTGACTGCAGTGCTGGAGGGACACCTGGATGGTAAATTCAGCTCCCACAGCCTGCTCAAAGACACTCCCCGCTCCGGTTTGCTCCTCCCTTGGCCAAAGCCTTCGGGCCAGCACAGCCCCCAAACCCGCTGTGACTTTGCTGGGGCTCTGCATGACACCTCCTCCTCCAGCCATGGCCCTTCCCAAGCTGGTTCAGGACAGAAGGGGCCAGAAGAGCCGGTCCCCGGTGTGGCTGGCAGGGGAGAGGTCCCTTCACCCCACGGAGTCTGTCCCAAGCCCTGTCCTGCCAGGCAGCCCCAACCATCACCCCGAGGGGACCATGCTGCCTTCCCAGCCGGGACCGTCCATCCTCGGCGCTACCGGGCTTTGCCGGGGGGACCAGCGGGGCCGCGGGGGCAGAGGAGGAGCCCTGGGCGCGACGTGTAAGGCCGCAATCCCTCTGCATCCCCAGCAGAACCACCGTGAATCCCCCAGCACCGCCTGGCCTGCCCCACGCGCTCCCCCAAGGGCTCATTAGATCACACCAGGGCAGCTGCAGATAACGAGCAGGCGTGCTCGCCTCCCGGGGAAGCGGGCAGAGAGCAGGCAGGGCTGGGGAGCTCGGGGACCCTCCTGTGGGAGCCCGGGGGCTCAGCAGGCGGTGGCCTGGCCCCGATATGGTGCCACCGTCCCCACAGTCCCCCTTGCTAAAGGCACGGGCTGCGCTTTTGGGGTGCAGAGCCCAGGGCTGAGCCCAGCAAGGGATGCGTCGGGGGAGCGCAGCCTTTCCCAGTACCCTGCCAGCAGGCGGGAGTTGCACGGGTGCAATCACGCAGCGGTGAGTGCACGGAGCCCGGCTGCAGGCTCGCCTCGGCACCAGGTGCCACCGAGAGACATGGCCCAGGCAGAGCTGGGCTGGTGCCTCAGCGTGCCCCAGTGCCAAGGTGATGGGCTGACCCCACACACTCCCTGGCTACCGGGTCCCTGCCTGCAGGCTGCACACTGGTGCCAGTGCAGGGCTGGCAGGAGGCAGGGGACAGCCAGGAGCCTCTGCCCACCTCCCATCTGCCCTGCCTGCCTCCAGCCCCACACATGTCCCATATTCCCGCCCTGTAATGCAACACCAAAAGAGGGAAGGGGGGTTAGGTACCAGAGGAGCTATGTCCGTGTGTCGCGCATCTCTGAGCTGGCTGGCCCTGGCACGGCCGCCCGCTCGCCTTCGGGCTGCGGCAGAGCCGGAGGCTGCTGGGCCACCTGCCCTGGCCAGATGGCACGGAGACCTCGCGGTGCTGCCGGGCATGGCATTGCTCAGGGGACTTGTGCCAGACCCTGCTGCTCACCCTGCTCATATTTGGCCCCGCAGTGCTGCTGAGGACAGACTATGGGGCTGGCAGGAGCAGGGACTTGCTGCGCACGGGGTGAGCATGGCGTTGAGCTCTGCCCCCTTTGCAGCACCCCACGAGAGCCCCAGGCAGCAGCCTGCCCTCCCAGTCCAGCACAGCGCCCAGCCAGCCCCAGCATCCCAAATCACAGCACCCCAACGCTCACAGCTGGAAACCACATCCTCTCCCAGCTCCCCAGAAAACGCCGTGGCATCAAGCCACGTGCTGAGAAATGCCCCCAGCACGGCTACCCGGCGAGGCTGAGCCCACGCACCCCCTTCCCCGAGAGACCCACACAGCGTGGCCGTGCCGTCCCCCCACACGAGCCACCCCAGAGCTGGGTGAGACCTGCAGCCTCCCTCGAGGGTCCCAAAGGTGCTGGTGAGACACAAGCAGCACAGCCAGAGATGCTCTGCAAGGTGCCTACATCCAGCTGACAGACATCAAGCCCCCCTGCCTTTGGGCACAAAACGTGCCCCCTCCCAGCACCCCAGTCCCAGCCTGCCTGGACCCCTCTCCAACATACGAGACCAGGTGAGACGCCTTGGAAAGACCCTCTCCACCATCAGCCACTTATCCAGTAATACTCTAATTACACCCCAGAGCTGGCCACCAAAATAGCTGCAGTAAATCACTCGGAGCTGCCATGTAATTTTTGCATGAAATTACAGTATTTTTTCCCCTGGGTTCAATTTCCTCCACACCAAGTTCTCACCGCAGCCAAATAATTAAAGCAGCCGCACTCCCTTTTCCTCGGGTACCATTTTAACTCCCTGCTGGCTGCCCCCCCGCTGCCCGGTACCGGGGCTGTGGCTGGCTGGGGACGTGTGCCCCGGCACCCGCAGGCAGCCCTGCCTGTACCCACGCTGAGGACACCCAGAGCAAATAAGAGCTGCTCCGGATTTGAAGGCAAGGCAGACCAAACCACGCTGAGAGACCCCGGGGAGACCCAGCACCCACAAGGGATGCAGAAGGCACCCCAAGCAGGATGCTGAGCCCCCGTGGGGGTCCGAACCCCACCGGGCAGGGGAGCTGGCTGTTCCCGGGGGGAAACAACCCACCTCCTCTTCATCGCCTGCAGCCCGCAGGAGGAAGAGGAGGGAAGCAGCAGGGCTCAGCCTGCAACACCCGGCTTTACGCAGCAATGCCCGGGCACCCGTGGGAGATGACCATCCTGCGGGGTGCCATGAAATGCCATCTCTGGGTCACTTGCCCCTGGGAGAAGCCGCGGGTCCCAGCCACACGTCACCCTTGTACCACTGTCCTGCCCGAATGCACCGACCACGTGCAGCACCACGCTGACCTGAGCAGCAGCAGAAACCCCAAACCCTCGTGGGTTTTGCATCCAGCCCCATCCTCTCCCCTGTCTGTTCGGTCAACGATGCCCTGCTTTTCAGCCTGAGATCTGCATCAGAGCTGGACTGTACCCAAAAAAGCACGGAAAGCTGGGCACGGAGCCAGGCACTGGGGCACACGTGTCCCCCGAGGACCTGCTCTGCTCCAGGTCTTCCCCGCCTGCCCCGTGGCCCCGTGCCAGCCCTGGGGACCAGCCCTGCAGGGATGCGCGGAGGAGCAGCGAGCCCCTCTGCGCTGTGTCCTCCAGCCACGGGTCTTTCAAGGGGCCCATGGGGCAAAGCCAAACCCTTTCCCATGTGCTGTGTCCCAGATGTCCATCCAGGACCCTGGCAGCTTTGTGCTGGCTGCTAGAGCAGGGACCGGCTCCCTCTGCTCCCTCTGCTCTGCAAACTCCCTGGCAAAAGCAAACCCCGGTCAGATGCACAGAGATGCATCTCAGGGCAGCCCTTGGAGATGAGGGGCTGGTTTGGCCATGCACAGAAAGGTGCCTTTTACTTCTCAAATACCTGCGAGAGATTTCATCCTGCCACCAGCAAGCACGGATGGCAAACACTTGAGAGCAGCGGGGCTCTCAGGCCCGAGGTGGATGGGGACCGGGTGGGTTGCCAGGACAGCAGGGACATCCCTGCCTCCAAACGCTCTTGGCTGAAAGATGTTTCATGGAACAGTTCCATTCCCATAAAAAAATCCTGGTTGTTCAAGAAAACAAATATTTGTACGAGTTTGCAGGTTTTAGGCCCCAGAGGTGGGGCAGGGGAGGGTTTAGTGAGAGGAGAAAATATTCATCATGGGGGCCTGCTGTACAGCACAGAAACGTTGCAAGAAGGCACTGGTTAAAAAATGTCTGTGGAAAAAATGAGCAGTTTCCAGCCAACGGCAGCACTGGGTCCACCTGCACTGTCAACCCCGCGGCACCGCCGCCCGTCCTGGCAGGCTCCCGTGCTGTCCCTGCTGTCCCCACGCTGCTGTCCCCCTCGCAGGACACCGCTCCACACCTCAGCCCACAGCAACGCCTGCCGTGGGCCGGATCCAGCCTCCCCACCGAGTTCATCCCGTGGCATCATCTGGGCTGGCTGGGGGCTGGTCCAGCCCCATCCCCTCCACCAGCGCCAGCTGGCCCCACACCAGCCCCTTCAGCCAGAGCACCCCACGCCAGCACAGAAACCCTCCAAAACCCATGCAACTCCCTTTTTTCGACTTCCAACTTCCTTTCTTTCGTGTGTGCATGAGACATGGAGGGCATAAAGCCCCGTGCCACCGGCGCAGCCCACCTGGGACAGGCAGGCACCAGCCGCTGTGGGCAGCGGAGGCCCCCGTGGCTGCCCGCCTGGCAGGGGCGAACGCACCACGCCTGGAGCCAGCATCCCGCAAGGATGGGGACAGGGAGGCAGTGGTGTGAGCCGCTGTCACAGCCGTTACCGTGTCCCTGCACGGCCAGAAGGACAGCGGGAAATGGCCTCACGCTGACGTCCCTGCTTGGCACAAAGGCACCGGGTCCTGATCCGTGCACCACCTCCCCGCCAAGGGAAAGGCAACCCGGAGATGCCGGCATGGCTGAGATGCCACTGAGTGCGGTACCCTCTGCCGCAGGGACCCGAGGGACATCAAGCACCTCCAAAACAGCCCCTGGAAAGCAGCCCTGTCCCCAAGGTCACGCAGAGCAGGCAGGCGCTGGTGACAACAGCAGGCAAATTGCTGCCTGCTCATCCCATGCAGGCAGGGAGGCTCAGCTGCCTGCCTGCGCTGTGTGCTCACACTCACGCACGCACACACGGACCCCGGGGCGAGACGCGTCGGGACGGGAGCTCCCAGCAGGGCTCAGCCCGCCGTGCCTTTAATGTCGCTCAGGCAGCCGAAAAGTCTCGGTCTGTGCCCGGGGCTGCACCGCGCGGTCCCCAGCCGCACGCAGACCCTGTTGGGAGAGACGGCGAGACACCGGGGGGGCAACCAGAGCCCCCTGGCCCTGAGCATCCCGCGTGATATGCTCGTCATTTCTTGAAGCCCCCCCAGCACACGCTCGGCGAGCCGGAGTCACGCAAGTGGAGCGAGGTCACCACAGGGTCCTAGGGATGCTTCTGCAGCTTCAGCCCCGGTAGGGCTGCCTGCAGTCAAGGGAAACTGAGGCACAGAGGGGGCTGTGGCAGAGGGAGTCGCTGGCAGGGCCTCTCCACAGCCACTGCTCCAGGAGTCAGCTCTGCCCCGGCCATCTGCCATCGGCCATGTCCCAGAGCCCCAGCCCGTGCCCCAGCGCCAGCCCAGCCCTCCCCAGCCATCGCACCCTGCTGCCTGCTCACAGCTTGCAGGACCCACGGAGGTGGCCGGGGGGGTGACGGCACCCTGGGGTGCCCTGTGGGTCTCCCCAAGGAGGATGCTCTTAGGGGTCACTGGCACAATGTGCGGGGCGAGGGGCTCATGGCTGGGGGTGCCTTGTGAGCAGGAGAGAGTCCTGGAGGCGAAGAGGGATGGGGGGGTCCATCCCTGCTCTGCCCCATGTAGCCCCATCGCAGTGCCTCGTGGTGGCAGCCAGCGAGCTCCCCAGGGGCTCCCAGCCCCCACTTGATGCTGGACAGGAGCCAAAAGCAAATGCGCTCTCAGAGGGGAGATGGAAAAAGCTCCATTTTCCCAGGAGGGGTTGAAAGAGCAGCCACCAGCCCAGGCTGGAGGAGCCTGAGCCCTGCCCGGGCCGTCACCAGCCTGCAGCGGGGCGTCACACACCTCTCCCCGTCACACGTGCAAGGGCACAGCACGCACCCACCCTGTACACGTGCACCCCCAGCACACCCACCAACGCCTCCCCACGATGCCCACCCCCCGCACACACCCCAGCCCACAGCCCCCATCCCCAACACCCACCCCCGTGCCCCTCGTCGCCCACGCCTGCATGCACAGGCGCACGCCCCGGCACCAACGCCGGCTGCGCGGTGACTCAGCTGACCCGACCGGCAGCAGCTTGCTTTGCACCTGCTAATTATGGGCCCCCCCCGCCGCCTCCGCAGCTCCTCGCGCCGGGGTCTCGCCAGCCTGCGCTTACTCACAGCGCAAGGAGCGGGAGGAGGGGAGGCCTCCCCCATGCACATCAGCTGCCCAGCCGAGCTGGGTGGGCTTGCAAGCCCCCGCCGTGCCCCGGCAAGTGTGGGGGCTTGTGCCGTTTACTGCAGGGCAGGGTAAAACCCTCCGAGGCGGGAGGCTCCCACACCCCAGTGCTCTACACCTATGGGGTGCACAGGTACCGCTGGCACCCTGCAGCCTCTGGGCACCCGCTGAGCCCTTTTCGGGTCGCTGGGCTTCCTGCACAGCCCTGCTCGTGACTCCTGCCGCCACGGCTGAGCAAGGCACAGGGCAGCCTATGGATTCCTGGTGTCACCCCACACCGACATGCTCGCTCGCGCACGCAGGGTTGCACCGATGCTTGCACCCTGCGGGGCTGGTGCAGTGACCACAGCCCCACCGGTGGGTTTGGAAAGGGGGGACCCCCTCGGGATATCCCCCTGCCTTGGGGGCTCGGCAGGACAAGGCTGCTGGATCCCCTTGGTGCAGGCAGCACAGGCAAGGGCACAGCGAGCCAGCCCCTGCCCGAGGCGATGCACCCAAAGCGGGGGTCACACAGGGCTGTGGTTCCCCCAGAAAAACCCATCAGACAGCCCCTGCCTGCGCTCACATCCCCGGCCCCAGCGCATGGGGCAGAGCACAGGATCCGCAGGGAAATCCTGGCGACCGCCGTGCCGCAGGCTCCAATTTCAGCCAAATGCAATCCCCTCCGCCTCGGCGCCTGGGCTGGGGCCCCCGCAGCCGGCCCGGGCAGGGCTGAGGACTGCTGCGTCAGCAAGGGACTTTCCAGGCTCCTGATCCGCTGGTGGAGAAAGCACCTGGGGCTCCCACCGTCCCGGGGTGCTCCTGGCCAGCAAGCCGGGGGGCTCCCGACCTCTCCTGCCCTGGGACTCAGCATTTAACCCTGCTGCAGCGGGATTTAGCAGGGCTCCTGGTCTCTTGGAGACTAGCGTTGGGAGCAGGGGGATTTGCCACTTGGGATGGGATGGAGCAAAGCTGTCGGGGATGAGCAGCAAAGCTGTTTATAGAGCAAGAGGGGCAATGCCAGGACATTGTCTGCTCAGTGTGTTCATCCCAGGATGGACTCACGGCATGAAGAGCGTCACCTGGAGGAAAACAGCCCCAGGACCAGCACAGAGCAGGATGCTCACCGTGCCTCACCAGTGCCCTCCTGGAGGTTAACACCTCCTGCCAAAACCAGTTGCTCAAAGGTGACCAGGAAAGGGAATTACCAGTTGACCCAGACACTCTCCAGCCTCCCTTGGCTTTTCTCCCCTTGGGAACAGCGACTCCCCACGAGCCCAGCCACAGCCCCCAGCCCTTTGTGCAGGGATGGGACATAGGGTGGGCACTGTGTCCCCAAGCTGTGCCTCTCCTCCCACCCCCAAGCTGCCCGTTCACTGGGCTGCCCAAGGCCAGGCAGACCCACGAGGCACCTTCAGGGAGCAGAGCATGGACAGGGCTCTGCGCACGACAGGCAGGGCTGCCTGCTCCTCCGAGGCTGCCGGGCCATTTGCCTTATCTGCCCATCCCTGGGTCTGGAAAGAGCAACGCTGGGGCCTGCCAGCCTGTCCCACTCAGCCACAGCCACCCAAGGCCACCACGGGCCACCGCACAGGCACGGCCCTTCCACCGGCGCTCTGCTTTCGGGTGACGAACGGCTGGGCACAGCAGAAGGCGGTGGGTGGGCTGAGGTCCTCCTCTACCTGCCTGCCAGAGCCAGCTCCCGGATGCTGGGTTACCCGGGAAACGGCGGATGACATCGCAGGGGAGGCAGGGAAACTCTGCCCGAGGTGTTCGGGATGCCATCATCGTTGCCAGGGAAACGGCGGGTGACATCCTGCAGGTACGGGAGGGCGGCGAAGCGGGGGACCCGGCGATGCACCCCGGCTTCGTCTGCCTTCTCCTCCCGCAAGGGAGTCCCTGCCCTGTGCCAGATGGGCACGTGCCCTGGGGGTCCCCATAGGGTCGGCCCCCACCTTGCCACCCCCCGGGGCACTGGTGGGGGCTTTCCCCTTGGGGACATTGCCACCCCCCGGGGCACTGGTGGGGGCTTTCCCCTTGGGGACATTGCCACCCCCCGGGGCACTGGTGGGGGCTTTCCCCTTGGGGACATTGCCACCCAGCCTGGGGCTGCTCTGCTGGGCTGGTGGCAGCAGGGAGAGAGGAGCCGCTGCGCCCTGGCCCCATGCGAGTGCTTTGCTGCCCGCTACCCGCCCCGCCGCCGCTGCCTGCTCGCTTTGTCTCCCCGAAGCGATGCCCAGGGACGCGTTCCCTTGCCTGCAGCTCCCCAGCATCAGCCCATCCTTCAGTGCTCCGCGGGGGGCTGGCAGCCATCCCACCCCAGGGACCAACGGCACTCCCGGGCTGCCTTTGGATTAATCACAGTCTCTGCTTTTCCCCCCCAAGGGCTCGGAAGCACCGGGGACACTCCAAGATTTCCCCCAATGCCCCAGACTTTCCCAGCTGTAAATCTCAGCTGCTTGCCCCCACCAGGGATGCACCATTACCCCGGGAAGCGTGTCCCCCTTCCCCAAGCCCTCTTTGATCACACAGGGTGGCAGGGAAGCCACAGCCCCCCGTGGTGGTCTCTGGGCTGCGCTTGCACGCGCACCGGCTGTAGGCAGCGGGCAGGCAGCGGGCTGCAGGGATGCTCCCAGACCAGGTATAAAACCAGCAGGACCAGGGGTCACAACCCAGCGGAGCCACAGCGGGCGCTGCCGGGGGGGAAATGCACGGTGCAGCCTCTGGCCCCCCGGCACAGCTCTGAAAATGAATCAGCAACCGCACGCAGCCCGAGCAGGACGCAGACACGCCTGGGGAGGCAGCAGGGATCCCTGTAGGATGCTGCAAAGCAACAGGAACACAACAATCCCCCTCCTGCCCGTCTCGGAGGAGTTTGGCCACCCGAGGCGGAGCAGTTTTACCTGTAATGGCAAAAATTACATCAGCCGGAGCCTGCTGGTCCCAGTGCCGCTCAAGGGAGGAGCAGGATCCACCTCAGCACTGCAACAGCCCCGCGGGGCCGCTCTGACCCCGAGCGATGGGCGCTGCGAGGGGGCCGGCTCCCCTCCTGCCAGCGGGACCGGGAGGCTGGTGGAGATGCTCCAGGTCAGGCCGTGCAGCATCCTCGGGGCTGTTTTTAGTGCTGATGGGTCTCTCTGGAGCAAGAGATCCTGAAAACCTGCCCTGCCTGCAAACCAGCACCGATGCCATGGGCTGCCGGGCTCTGCCGCCCACTGCCACAGGAACTCATGGACCCGAGACCCTCCTTGGGTCCATGCTGCCAGTGGAGGCTTGTCTTTCAGCTGGAGGAATCAGACACTTGGAAACAAAGCCACCAAAAAAAGGTGTCAAGGGGTGGTGGGGTCACAAAATATCCAAAAAGGGGCAGGAGCAACTGGTGCCCGGACCACCAGGAACAAATCAGCCCTGGACCGCAGGGAGAGGATGCCCTGCGCCTGAACTGCAGGGGTTTGAACCCCATCCACAGCCCTCCTGGTCCTTAATTTTTAGGTTTTTTCGGGGGGGGCTGCAGCAGGGCTGGGGTGGAGCGCTGGGGAGGGGGACGGAGGATGCTGGGGCACAGGGAGGAGGTGTGGAAGCAATGGGAAGCCACATGTCCCTGCAGGAAGGCAGCTGCTCCGCTCCTGTCATGTGGAAGCCCACCCCAAGGGGTCCAAGTGCCTGGGGTTGTGCCTTAATACCTCCTAATTGGGATGGGGGTGACACCCCTGGCAGCTCCATGGGGCCCCGGGGCTGTGGGCTCCTGCCGGCGGTGCCAGCCCGGGTACGGCCCCGCACCCAGCGTGCCAGCTCTCCCAGCAAAGCGGGGCGGGGGACGGGACACCCCCAGCCCGGTGACGTCCAGGCTGTTCCCCAGGGGACCTGGCAGCCCTTCAGTCGGCCGCCTTCCCCACGGGGGCCCCCACTCGGCTCCCACGCGCTGCCGGCCTCCCGGCTTCGTGACACCGAGCTTTAATTGAATTAGACGCTGCTGCCTGGGCAGCGCAGCCTGCAAACCATCCTCGAATTCCTGGGCACGGAGCCCGCTCGCTGTCTGAAAGCCGGTCCCCGTCCCCCCCCCCCAACCCCATTGCCTCCTCCCTCAGCGCTGACCCAGAACCAAGGAGCCTCCGACCCGCCCCGCGTGAGCGGGTGGGAGCCGGGGTCCGGCCGGTCTCAGCAGGACTCGTTACGCAGAAAATTAGCCCTGGCGAGCGATGCGGTCGGAGGGTGCAGCACATGGCGGGGGGAGCCCCCCACGCCTCTCCCCACCGGGGTCAGCTGCGCTGCGGCGGCCGGCGAGCCAGCCCGTCCCCGCGCCAGCTTCCTCCGCTACAGAATGTACCGAGGGCCCCGGCGGCCCCAGCCAGGGACACGATGTGCTCCCCGCTCCAGGCCCTGTTTTTCCTGGCCAGGCTCCTGCTCTGCTGGCGGCGGGGCGGCCGGGTGCTGTCACTCAATGCAGCTTTTGTTCGCTCCCCGCTCGCCTCCCTTCACACCTCCATCCCACCCCTTCGGCTCCTCTGCGCGCCCTCCGGACCCAGCCGTGACTCTCCCCGGCCGTGACCGTCCCCTGGCCTCTCCCGCAGCTCTGTCACTGCCTCGATGGCTTTTTGCTTCCCCACGAGCACGGCCAGGGCTGCTGGCAGTGGCGGAGGCGATGCCGTCCTGCTGGCAGGGCAGCCCAGCATCTCTGAAACCGCAGGCAGCATCGGGTACCCGCCAGAGCACCAGCTCCCACACATCACCCCAGGATCGAGCAGGACATTGTGCCCCTTCTCCTGCCCACGGCCTCATCCTGCTCCGTGCACAGCCTTGCAGCCCGTGGTTAACGGGTGCATCCATAACTCGCCCGCGTGCGTTATGTGGGGTGCAGGGTGCAGCCCACACGAACGTCTTCCCCTTGCAGGGCTCAGCACCGGCCCCATCGCTCCCCGCGCTGATGCTGTCCCGGCTGTACAGCACTGCTCCCCTCCAGCACCGCCCGGGACGCCCGTCCCCGCTGCCATCCCCGCTGCCGCAGGGGTGAGACCCAGCCGCGATGGGGATCTGGGGTGGGCAGGCCACAGAGCTGCCCACGCAGGAGGGCTGAGCGCATCCTTCAAGTCCTGACACCCACTGAAAAAGGGGTGTTTGAGGTCCAGTACAGCAGCTTATTTCAGCTTCCCAGTCTTTAAATATTTCCTATAATAAAAGCAAAGTAATCGCTACAAGCCAAAACTGCCGATATGTCGTTTAACCCCACGGGAGCTGGCTCCTGGCTGCCCCGCGCTGCCGGTTTTCCTGCCTTCCCCTTTCAGCCAATTTGCTATCTGGGCTGGTTGACCCAAATTTGCTTTTCCTTTGTGGAAAAAGCCTCCCCACCAGCAAACATTGCCCAGCTGACTCGAAACCCAGCTCCCTATGCCCCAGACCTTCACTGACCCCAAGAGCCATCCCCATGCCCGCTGGCTTGGCACAGCACGGCCAGCACGGGGATTCCAGTGCTGCGCACGCTGCGAATGGGTACAAACACACATAGGGATAAACCCCAAACGCTCGGGCACGGCTGGGCACGAGGCCGGTCCTCCTGCCCCACAAACCCAGGCTGTGGGGCTGTCAAGGGCGAGGATGAAGAGGAACCGCATCCCCCAAGAGCATCCCTGCAGCCACACGTGCCACCGTTGCCTCCCCAGCGCCGGGAGGGTGCATCCTGCTCCTGGGGCTTGGCAGGGAGGCAGGAGGGACGTGCTCACCCCAGCAGAGCCCTCATTACCCCCAAAATCACCGGCGGGTCTGGCTGCCAAGCGGTACAACCTCACACCAAGCCGTGCACGTGGCCCTGCGCATTGCTCCTGTGTCCCAAAGCCCCTCTTTTGTTGCCCCCCCTCATTTTTTGCGGCTGCTTTCCTCCCTGGCAGCGGGAGGGGGGTCTTTCCCGCACCCCCTGGCAGCCAAACCCCTGTCGCCACGTGGGCATTAGCACCAGAGCTGCGGGAGCTCCCCGGGGAGAAGTAAGTGGATCAAAGGGTTTTAGCAGCAGACGGCTCCCAGACAGATCTGGATCGTCTTCAAGGCGGCCACTTGCGGCTACAAATGCACTTTCTGCCTGCATCTCCCCAGCCAAAAGTTTCACACCGGCTTTATTGCGTTTAACCCCTTGCTGCTCCCAGCCTTGCAGGCGCTTGCTCCTGACCCTGGCTGGATGGGGTCTCGACCCCCCTGGGGCAAATCCAGCCCTGCAGGAATGGCTGGAGGGATCGCAACACTGTGTGCTTGTGCAGAGATACCCCCCAAAAGCTGGGCTGTCCTGAGCGAGGCAGAGAAACGACCCGCTTGCCAGTTCTACCCACCCCAGCATCCCTGGCACCGTGACAAGGAGGGCAGAGACGCAGCACGGCGGGGCAGCGGGGAGGATGGCGATGCTCTCGGGGGCACGCACGCCAACCCGCTCCTCCGTCCCCTGCCTGCGCTGCCCCCCAACCCCTGGCAGCGGGTCACACCCCTCTGTCCCACCCCACCGCCCCAGCCTGACCCCCCCACCCTTTATGGCACCACCAAACCCGGCCGGCGCTTGCCAGGCGGCGTGGCGGGGAGCCGGGGCAGGGAGAGGCTTTGTTGGAGTAATGCTGCTATGAATTATTCAGAGCGCGATGATAATTATAGGAGCCCCCTGGTTCTGCTCGCTCTCTGCAGGCAGGAGCAGGATTCGTGCCGCAGAGAGGGCTTCGGGGCAGGGAGAGTCCTGGGGATCGAGGCCACCACCGGCCCCATCTCCCTGGGGCCGTGCCACCATGGGGGTGCCCCAGTGAGGCAGGAGGGGACCCCGGGCGTCCTGCCCCCTGGCTGAGGAGCCACCTGTGGGTCTTGGCTGGGGGGGGCCTGCCCCAGACCCCCATAACTGGCTACCTTGCTAGGGCCTTGCTGGTTAAACTGGGAGCTTTGGAAGCCAGGCTGGCCCCACTGCCAGCACTGCCCACCCCTTGCTGCCCCGTGGCGGCTGCAGCACCCCACACTTCCCAGCCCTGCACCCCACACTGCATAGTCCCGTACCCCCAATCTCCCAGCACCGCACCCCGGTCTTCCCACAGCACTGCACCCCACATCTCCCCATCTCGCTCCCCAAACCCCAGCGGTGGGGTCACCCCCCCGAGCCCCGCACAGGCATGGAGAGCTGTCCCTGCCTGCTGGGGACGGGCACAGAGGTACCTGCCAGCACCCCACTGAGCATCCTGAGGGGGGTACACCCACGTCCCCCCACGCCAGGCCCCCTCCTCAAAACCTGCAGCCACCACCGCGAGCCCAGCACGGGGCTGCCGTTGCCATAAATGCTACGGCCTCACAGCCGGCTCGGGGGCCTGGCAGGCAGCCTCCTCGTACAGCCGCTCCTTGGCTGGCGCGCTCAGGCTCTGAGATGGAGGAAAAACAAGAGGGGGTCAGCCAAAAAATACACACGGAGGGCGAGTAAATCCTACCGCCGGGATCTCAGCGCTGCCTGGCCGTGAATGGGGCACGGGAAACCTCGGCCAGACGGTCCCAGTGCGTGGGAGGACACCTAAGGACACGCTGCTTGGAAGCCAGGGATGCTGTGCGGGTACCAGCAGCCCCGCTGGGGCTGTGCCCGGTGCCACCCGCCAGCACGGGGTGGGGGGGGCACACGTGTGCCCCGCGGTGCCGTCCCGGCAGCAGCGGGAAGGTGGCTGGACCACCTCTGAGCAAGCATCGTCCCGGCACAGCATGCAAGGAGGGGCCCATCCCGCAGCTCCAGAGGGTCTGAGGTGGCACCTCCTCGCCCCGTCCCCAGGGTGAGCCATACCCCACGGCGTGGCTGGGTTACCTCCCCTCCGCCCGGCGTCTGAAGCACCCGTCTGGCATTTTCTCATTACACTGAGGGCTGCTGTTTTGCTGCATGCATTTGCCACGGCATTGTCAGTGGTGAAAAAAAACCCTATTTTGCAGGCTTGGCAGCGCGTGGTGAGAAAGCAGGGTGAGCTCTCCCAGCACCCATCACACCGGTGTGGGCCAGGACGCAGAGGTGTGCTGGGGACCCCCGCCCCATCACAGCAGAGGGTGGTCCCCAAGGGATGGCACCGCACCCCCAACCCACGGGGTTGCACATCCCAACTGCCTGCTCGCGCTGGCACGCCGTGGGGCGAGGGGGGACAGGGGTGTCCCCCCACAGCTGAGGCACTTTGCAGTGACACCCTGTAACCCACAGAGCACGGAGGGGTCGGGGATGCAGAGCTGAGCACCCTGGCGCTCGTGGGCATTGTCACCCAGGCACAGTGGCCCGGGAAGATGGAGCTTCCCAGTGCCCAGGGTGCACTGGGCCAACTGGGAATCCCACTGTAGGGCAGGTGGCAGTGCCCAAGCCGTGACTCCACGGTGTGGACCTCACTGAGGACAAGATGCATGGGGCAGAGGGCAGGGGGCCAGCAGCTCCAGGGAAAAGGCGAGCCCACGGCACAGTGTGTGAGGGCACCCTCCTGCCCGCAGCCCCCTCCTGCACCTCCTCCCGGCCGCAGCAGCCCCAGGGTGGCAGGCAGGGCACGGTGGGTAAATGAGCTCCAGGTATGGGGTGGGCTGGGTGGGGGCCGGAGGGCAGCGGGGTGCGGGTACGGGGTGTCCAGCAAGCGCAGGTGGGTTTCTGGGTGTGCAGGCTGAGGGTACGGGGTGCACAGCGGGAGCGGGTCTGGGTTTGCCGTAAGAAATGTCTGGGTGGGAGCACAGGGTGCAGGGTGCAGGGTTTGGGATGCAGGGTGTGGGGTGCAGGGTTTGGGGTGCAGGACGCAGGGAGCAGAGTTTGGGGAGCACAATGCAGGGTGCAGGGTGGAGGGTGCAGGTCCTGGGGTGCAGGGTGCAGAGTGCAGGGTTTGGGGAGCAGAGTGCGGGGCGCAGGCTTTGGGGAGCAGAGCAAGGGGTGCAGGGTGCAGGTTCTGGGGTGCAGAGTGCAGGGTTTGGGGAGCAGAGTGCAGGGCGCAGGCTTTGGGGAGCAGAGCAAGGGGTGCAGAGTGCAGGTTCTGGGGTGCAGAGTGCAGGGTTTGGGGAGCAGAGTGCGGGGCGCAGGCTTTGGGGAGCAGAGCAAGGGGTGCAGGGTGCAGGTTTTGGGGTGCAGGGTGGTGGCCTGGCACGGTGCAGTGCTGCAGGGAGGCTCATGCCGACGCGGGACCCTGCGTGCCTCGGGCTGACATTCCTGCCGCTCCCACCTACGCCCAGCAGCCACCCCACGCCCCAGCCTCCCCGCTCCGCCTTGGCGCTCCTCGGGGCCGCGGCTGACCAGGCCTGCCCCAGCCGTGCCCGGGCAGGCTGCGCTCCCCCTGCCAACCCTGCCGGCCGCGTGCCAAGCCTGGCACAGCTCCCCGTCGCCGCTGCACCCGTCCCAGCGCCGTGCGCGGAGCCCAGGCACGTCTCCAGCTGCCTGGCATCACGCCCCGCGCCGGCCCCTACCCCATTCCCACCTGCCTGCCTCCGCTCTCCCATGGGGCATGTGCTCAGCCCCGTTGCTGTCGAAGCCCTACGGGCTCATAAAAATATGAAATCCAGCGGGAAGCAGAGCAGCCCCGTGGTCCCCATCGCCCCCCGTCGCGGGCAGCCAAGCCCCTGCTTTTCGCCCGCGCGCAGGTGACGAGTCGCGCTCCGCCGCCACGCACACGCGTTCGCCGCCCGCTGTCCTGCAAGAAATCGAACCGATGGGACCTGCAATTAATACCTGCGATAGAATAGAGCTGATTATAATAATTGGCACGATAATTGCGTTACACCTAGGGAAGGGTGTAAGCAGAAAGCCCTGCAAAAGAGACTCTTTGTCTTTGCTTTCTTGTTTTCTCTCCAGCTCGCAGGTAATAGCCAGGAATGGGCAAACCCTCTTTTAATGGACTCTTAATAATGCTGTAATTTCCCTTTGCAGGGAAAGTTTTCCAAACAGTCAAAGATTCAAAACAAAGCAATGATTGTTCCTATTAGCATTAAATTCTACTCTGGGAGAGAGAATAAATCAAGCAAGGGGATTCAATTCAAAACAGAACTATAAAAAATCCAATAATGATTTTTTAATATTAATAAGAAAAATATATTGTTATGCACCCTTAGCATTTAAACTTCTAATCCAATCAGCGCAAAGTGCAGAGATAAATCACAGCCGCAGAGGAGAAGGGAACAACCATCAAGCAGGCAGCAATAAAATGCTGTCTTACATCCCTGGGACAGGCATAGGTTTGACAGTCTCAAAAAAAAAAAGAGGAAATTTATGAGCCTGTCGCTCCGCAATCTTGTTAATTCCTTCCCTGCATCTCCGCACGCGCCCTCCACCTGGGGCAGGGAGGGCGCGAGGGCCGGCTGCCGGCCAGGCAAGTTGCAGGCAGGAGGTGACGGCAGGCGTCCCGGCTGCCTGAACCCGGCAGCGCGGCGTGGCAGAGCCGGGGACTTGCCCTTCTTCGTCCTGCTTAAACCCGCTCCCTGCAGCCATCGGCTCTCAGCAGCGGGGCAGGATGGTTCCCGGTGCCCCGCACCCGCAGCGGGAAGGAGCCAGCGGACCCGCTGCTAAAGGAGGTCACCGGCGTGGTCCCAAGCAAGCACTGTCCCAAGCAGAGTCCCAGTCATGGTCTCCCCAGTTCTCCCATCCCCAGGGGCTGCACCGGGCGTTTCCAGCCCCGCGCTACCAAACACATCCGAGAGCCTGGGCAGGCTCCAGGGATGCTCGCAACACCATCGCACACTGATGTGGCACTCGCTCCCAGCATCGGTGGACGCCGGGATGTGGCCGACGGGACCCGCACGGCCCCCGGTCCCCCTCCGCTCCCCGTCACCGCGTGCAGAGGGGACGGCGGGCAGCCCTTCCCATCGCACAGGTCTGCACAGGCGGAGCAGCAAAGCACGTGGCCGCGTAACCCCCCCACGGAGCCGGCCACCCCACTGGGCTAGGAGATGCCCCCCGCTTTGCCAGGGTCACAGACTAGGAGTAATCCCGGTAAGGTTCCCCCCACAGCTCTCTCCGTGCCATCCTTGTTGAACTCATTACAGATAATGGCCCCATAATTCACCACCGACGCAGCCGGGCTCTTCCCCCTGATTTATCGGCTCCGGCAGCCGATGCACTGCCACGGGGGCCAGCAACGAGCCTGGGCGAGCGGCGGAATGCCACAAAACGTGGCCAGCAGGTCTCAGCTCCCCGCGGGTCCCCCCAAACCCCGACCCTCAGCGCTCCGGCCGAAAGCAGCTCCATCCAAGGGGAGGGAAATGCCGAACCACGGCAGCGGGAACAGGGAGCAGCGAAGCACCTGCAGCTGGCAGTCCCGGCCATGCAACGGCCGGGGACAAAAGACGTCTCAGCCATGCGGGGAGTTCCTGGCTGTCTGGCAAACTGCTGACGCCACCAACCAGGGCGAGAGGGCATTTGGGGACAGGGGGACGGACACGCTGCTCCCGCTCAGGAGCGCCCCGGGGCTTCGTTCCCGCCAGCTCCAAGTGGCTGAGCTCCTGGGGGAGGCTGACTGGGGGGGCAAAGGATTAATTACAGCTATGACAGGTCCAAACCTGATGTGTTTGGGAGTGTTTCTGCTCCGCTTTCGCTTGGATGGTTTGGGCAGAGGGTCGGGGAGCAGGTGCCAGGCTCGTCCCCACACTCCCCGGCTCGGCACCGCTTGGGTCCCGCGTGGCTGGTGCCATCCCATCTCCCCGGCCAAGGGGAGCAAAGCTGCTCCCCCAGGAGCAGAGGGCACCCAGAGGCAGGCCCTCCTGGCACTTTGCAGTATGTTTTAAGGAAATAAAAAAGTTGAAATACCCCTGCGCCTGGCTTTTGGGCTCTCCTGCTGCCAACAGCCAGGGCCAAGGTGGCTGCATGGTCCTCGGTGGGGACCGACAAGCAGCACTGGGACCATCGGGCTCAGCAGCCGGCCCAACCAGATGGGTGGCCCAGAGGCTCAGCCCTCCACCGCAGGGATGCCCAGCAAGCCTAAGGAGGGGGAAACCCAAATCCCACCACCCCCGCACCACCCTGCCGTCCCTGCCAGCCTGGCTGCCGGAGGAGATGCCAGCAGCCCCCGGGGCGGCACGGCCACCGGCACATGGGACTGTGACCGGAAAGTGCTTGGGGACCGCAGAGAGCAAGAAGTGCCACCCCTCACAGCATCGCAAGGCTTTCCCAGTGGACTCCAAGCAGGGTCTGGCACCTCGGCACGCAGCGCCCATCCCCAACACTGTCCCTGGGGGACCTCGGCAGCGCCAAGGCAGGGCACAGAGCTGGCACAGCCGGCAAATGCCCATCTCCTCTGTACCCCAGGGCTGGCCCCAGCTGCAGCCTCCTCCCAATCCCGCAGGAGAAGAGCCAGGCTCCCCAGGAGACACAAAGGCTGCCTCGGGCAGGGCCAGGGTGTCTGGGAGCGCCAGGCTGCCCGACCGCGGGGCTGCGGGGCTGGGGATGCCCCTTCCAGGGGGGCACCCAGAGCCTGGCCGGGGGGTACCGGCATGGGGTGGGTGAGCAAAGCGGGGTTTGGGGTGGAGGGGGTTGAACTTTTGAACCAGCAGGCAGAAGATCAGTGCATTACCTTAACGCGAGTTAAAAATAACCGTCTCGTCTCTAGAAATGAGCCTGTCTGCAATTACAGCTTGGCATGTCTGCTCCGGAGCGTCCCCAGGCTGGCACTGCGCCAGGTGGCAGGCGGCTCCAAACAACCCTCGCCTTTCTTCTCTTTCTTGGGGTTGGCTTTTTTTCTTTGTTTTTGGGGTTTTGGGTTTGGTTTTTTTTTTTTTTCCCCTTCCCAGCAAATGAAAGGTGGCTGCTCGGCGCCCCAGCTCGGCCTCCCCCCCACCCACCGAGCCACAGCTGCATCTTCACAAGCACCCAGCCCCTGCGGCACCCACCGCCCCACAGCAAGGCCTTGTTGTACCCCCTGGTCCCCAAGGACAGACAGAGGGACGCTGCCACCAGCCCACGCTCCCCGGAGCGTTCAAGGGTCCTTCCCCGCGCCGCCCTTGCACACCCCACACGCATCCGACTGCAACGTGTGGGTGCGAGCGCACGTGGGAGCGCACGTGGCAACGCCGGCACACGTGTGCCGCGTGTGCACGCGCCGTGCCCCGAATGCGCACGCACAGGCGTGCGAGGGAACACGTGCAAATTCAGACGTGCGCGCACAGGCGGCATCGCTGCCTGCAGCTCCCCGTGCTCTGCCCAGCCCCGCGGGCAGGCGCAGGCAAGGGTTTGCCCGCACCAGGGTATCCAGGTGGCAGAGCCATCCCCCCATGTGCCCCCGTTCCCAGCACCCAGGGCTGTTTGGGAAACCTCCTCTGCCCCGCAGGCCCCGGGGGAGCAGCGAGCCAGGCTGCATCACTGCTGCGTCCCTGGCTCGGTGGGTACAACGTGCCATCAACGCTGGCACCCGCGCCCAGAGGGCCAGCGGCCAGCAAAGCCTCCCTGCTGCCGAGCCCCGGCACGGCACACAGCCCCTGTGCTGGGGAGGGGAAGGATGAGCCCCTCCTGAAAAAGTCGGCACCAGCCACGCGGATCCCAACATCACCACCCCATCGTGCCGCTCACCCCTCTAGGGCAGCCCCCTGCTGCTGCCCCCCACCCGACAGGACAGCAGCGGTCCCGGGGGAGCTGGACACCCCACGGCCAGAACCGCAGCCAGCGACAGCTCAGGGTGCTCCAGGATGCTGGAGCATTCCCACTGGGAGGGAAGGGACCAGACCAGCCCGCTTTGGGGGTCTCTGCACCCCCTCCCAGCACCGGCTGCCTCCTCCTCCTCCTCCCTGCAGCGGGTGAAAGCAAGCTTTGTGCTGGGGCTTTCAGTTCTCCTGGCTGGCGCCTGGCCAAGGCACCACATAATAATGAACAGATGCTGTCCAAAATGAGCTTCAGCGGCAGACAGGCGAGCCTCTCCGCGTGTCCTTCCGTAACCCAAAGTGCCTTTCACCTCGGCACTAATCAGGCACCTTCAGCGGGAGAGAGGAGCCGACGGGAAGTGTCGGGCTAATTAAAAGTAATGCGATCGCGGAGAAGCGAGCCCACCGCCGGTGGGTGCGGGAGGGCAGGGGGGCAGGCAGCTGCCTCCCCACAGGCAGGGCCGGGGTGCAGCGGGGTGGCAAGGGGGAGACCCCGTACCCGGCTCCAGAGCATCCCCACGGGCACGGAGACACCGCGGCTTGGGGTGGACCCCGGGGATGGAGGAGGCAGCCTGGGGCTGGGGGTCCGACTGTGCCTGGACCCCGCTGTGTCGGTGGGGAGGGGAGATTCATCCCCTTCCTGCACGCTCCCTCTGCGAGGACACGGTGGTGACGGGAGTCCAACCCTGCTCCAGGGGACCTCCCGCTGCCAGCAGCATCCCAGTGAGGATCCCACCGGGATGGGAAGCCAGGCCAAGGAGCTCCAGCTCGCTCCCACATCCCGCCTGGCCGACCCGCTGTGGGCACGGCATCCCTGCAAAATACTTACAAGGCTTTTTAAGTACAAACACCAGGAAATTTGTTTCCCAGCCCAGGATGCTGGTCCTCCCATCACAGCACCGGGCAAGCGGGAGGGAGGGATGCGCACAGGGACGGACAGAGATAACACCGGGCTGCGAGCAGTCTTCTAGTCCACAGGATCTTAACTGTAGTTTATATTCCAGCGGTTATTAAAAATAAAGGGGAGGGGTGCGGTGGGGAAGCTAAGAGCAGAGCAAGCTGTTCATTTGGAGCCTTTCCCTTGGGTTTAATAAAGCCCCACTCACTGCTGTAGTATCATTTTTATGCTATCATAAAGCCGGACCATTTAGCAGGTTTGTGTTACTTCAGCAGTTAGCACCGCATGAAAAGCGATTCCAGAAGAAGGAGGGGGGAAAAAAAATTAGAAGGAAGATGAAAACCTCCAAAAGGAGAGAGAAAAATGAGGCAGGAAGGAGGAGAGGAGCCCAGGGAATTCCTCAGAGCCGTGCCACCGGCGGCACCGGAGCACATCATGGCAGCTCGGGGGGAAGCGAGCGGGCTCCCCCATCCCTGCGTGAAGTTGGGCACAGGCGAGGAGTCCCCCGCTCCAGCCCCGGGATGCTGAAGGGTCGGGCACCCCAGCCCCGCGTCCCGGGGGGACCCCACCTGTACCGCAGGAAAGCGTGGAGGGGTCCCCTCGCGTTGGGGGGACCCCAGGGGCCACGGCACCTGTGGGGATCAGAGAGCCGGGGCGGCTTATCCGGGGGCTCGTTGGGGGATGAAGCCGAGGGTGGGTGATGAAGACCCCTTCCCTGCGGTGAAGGAGCTCCTTCCAGCCCTGCTCGGCCCCCGGGACGGCTGGGCTCTCCCGGCCCCTCTGCTCCCAGCCACGGGCAGCTCTCCGGGGAGCATCGGGCTCCGTGCTGCTGGAAAAATCTCCATATATGGAGAGGCTGGGGATACTGCGCTGAGCTGAGCCAAGCCGCCCCACGGGAGCCCCGAGCGGGAGCCCCCGCGCCCAGCCCCGCGCCCTCCGCCGAGCCCCCCGGCGCGGGTGGCACGCACGCTGCTAATCCCAGTGCAAATGGGAGCGAGCCCGCTGTGCACCCCCAGAGCCGTGTCACCCCCAGAGCTGTGTCACCCCATCGTCCCCATAACCCCCCTTCGCCGCTGTGCCACCCCCCCCACGGCACCGTCCGCACCCTCACCAGCACCCAAGCTGCCCTCTGCAAGGGGAAAGTCATCCCCACCAGTCCCAGGCGCTGGTTTCGAGCCTCTCCAGCCGCACAGGGCAACGTCCCAGGCAGAGGCAGTAGCCCCCATGCAGGAGGGGAAGGGCAGGGGCTCGAGCAGGGGCTGGCATCAGTGACAGCGCACGCAGAGCCGGGAGCAGCTCCCCCCAAGGATGCTCTTGCCGTGCCCACGCAGTGCCTGGTGGGGTTGTGCTCTGGGCCAAGGCCATGGCTCTGCCTCCCTTCGCTAGCACAGGGATGGGGACGTCCCTTGGGGGTCTCCATGCCCAGCCAGGAGGTGAAGCACCCCAATACACCCTGACCACGGGCAGCACGGGGCATTCAGACTGTGCTCCCACCCAAATACCCTTTCCCCCCCTTTTTCTCCCTAATTCATTTCCATCCCGCCCTGCAAGGGGGAAGGCGGCACTCGGGTGGATGTGGGGGTGTCTCTGCATGGCAGCCCCCCGCCCCAAGCTCGCAGGGCTCCCGTGGCCCAGCAGGACCCTGCAGCCCCAGTCCCCCACAGCGGCAGCAGCCGCCACGCTACCAACCCAGGGAGATAAAGGAGGAGGAGGTGTAGGGGAGGGCTGAGAAATTAAGGTTTTCAGCGCTGTCAGAGCTGCATCAAACAGGCATCCACCAGCTGATTGCTTGATTGTTATATTTTGGATGTCAAACTGGAGCAAGCAGAAACCTTTAAAATGCATCAGTGCCGCTGCCTTTTTGACGGAGGGTGTTGGTTTCCCATTAACAAGTGGAAAGCGTGAGCTGGAGCAGAAAACTTCAAGCGCTTTGGAATTGATAAAATAACAACTCCCTAATTAAGCAGAACTGTCAGTCAACGGGCGCCTGCTGCCCTGCATCGGGAAGCAGCAGCAGCTCCCGGTGCACAAGCCCAAGGCGCCGGCCCAGCCCGCTGCGGCATGGGGAGCCCCGGGGAAGGCACAGCCCGGGGGGCAGCGGCCAGAGCATCCCCCCTCCCCGTTAGACAGGGCCGGGTCCTGGTCCCGATGCTGAGCACAGCCAAGGTGTGTAGATACTGTGCCTCGGTTCACCTCGCTACAAAACCAGGTAATGCAATCCGCAGCTTGGCAGGGAAGGAGAGACCTGACCCCAAAATTCACCCCGTGCCCGCATCCTTCCCCTCCGAGAGATAACCAGCCAGCCTGGGGAAACACATCCCCGACGGACACATCGGGCACCACGGCCAGGCGCGGGTGCAGCATCCCCACGGCCGGCTGGATGCGGGAAGGGGTCCTGCTGGGAAAGTCCCCTCGGCGCTGGAGCAGGGCAGGGGGGGTTGGAGAAGTCCTGCCGGAGCAGCAGCAGCGCAGCCAGTGCCCCATGGGGATGCCGTGCCCTCGGCCGGGCTCCCAGTCCTCTGCCGTCCCACTTTCCCCAGCACTGGGAGGCTGCGAAGGAGCTAATTAAAGGAGCAGCCCATTACCCGAGGCCCCCCTCCGACACCGCTGTGCTGGGTAATGAAACGCTTTAAATCCACCATGCTTCTCCCAGGCCTGGGGCAGGAGGGACGTGGCATCTCCAGGGGCTCTTTAATAAGCCACCAGCAGCTCGTTACTACAAAATTGACTGCCCAGCGCTCCGGCTGATCCCGCTGCACCAGGAGCTGCCAGCCGGCCCCGGGGAGGGATGTGTGGGGTCACCCAGGGGGTCCGGGGCAGGGGACAGCCAGGAGGGACGTGGGGCTGGGGGGACGGTGTTTAACCCCGGCACACTGGTGTCCGACGAGACTGCCAAGCAAAGGGGGTTTCTGCACGCCGCTTCTCTCCCGAGGCCGTTGCCAGCCCTCGCATTGCCCACCCCAGCTGGGGATCGGGCACCTGCAGCATCAGGACAGGCCCCAGGGTGCCCTGCCCTGCCTGGCGTGCAGGCAGAGCAGGCAGGGAGGTTCACCCTCAGCCCTCCCATCTGCCCTGCGACCGGCCAAGCGCTGGGCTGGGCTGGGAGGTTTAAGCCGCAGTGCCAAGGCGGGGGGCAAGGGGGGCTGCAGGGAGGGACAGGCAGCAGCGGTGCAGCCCGGGAAGCGGAGCCGTCTGCCCACAGCCCAGGGGAAGATAGGCAGAGCCACGGCGGAGCCGCTCCGACCCGGAGATGGGCCAGGAAGGTGGAGAGCATCCCATCCCAGGGGGAGCCCACCCGAGCCAGCCCTGCAAATGCCCCGTCGTGCCCAACAGCAGCTGGACCCTGAGCTTGTCCCTCTCCCCCTGCACATCGCACACCATGAAGCCTCCGGGGACACAGGCCCTTCGAGAAAGCCCCCAAACCCCACGCTGGGTGACAGGGCTCCATTGGTAGCACCCTGGGCCGTGCCGGTATGGGGACACAGGCCAGGCACCATCCCTAGCCCAAGGGACACCGGGAAGGGCGTGGGGGGCAAGGGGCAGGGCTGAACAACCCGCGATGCTCCCACACGCTCCCTGGTGGAGGCTTTGCCGGGAGAAGGTGTTGGCCCTCCCGTGCCTCTGGGACACATCGGGGACCCCTCGGGTGACAGCTGAGGCCGGGAAAGGCCACTCCTGCTTTCCCGGGAGGATGCCCTCGAGGGTCGCCTCTGCCAGGGCTGATGCGGGCAGGCAACGCCGCTGTCACAGTCTGTCCTCGCCCAGGGGCCAAAGCCGGGGACGGGAAGCCGGTGCCACCTTGCACACCCGCGCAGACACACCCGCGCGTTGCCACTGTCCCCTGTGCAAGCCCTGGCACGCCCAGAGAGGACACGGGTCACTCCTCCGTCCCGTGCAAGCTGCAGGTGGCTCAAACCCCAGCACTCACCCGTGGCAAGGACGGTTGCTGGCCCCGCCGTCCCTGGCCGGGGTCCATGCCACCCGGGGAGGGCTTTGCTCGATGGCTTTGGCTCGCGTGCCAGCACCGGGGACATGAGCATCCCCCTTCCCTGCTCCCGCCTGGCCGTGGCTGGGCACACAAACTTCCTCACGGCTCCGTCCCCTCACCCTCGCTCCCCTGGGCTGCCCTTCGGGGACACCCGGCCAGGGGGGTCCCCCAGCATCCCACACCCCCGTGACACACAGGGCTGCCCGGGAATCCCTTCGCTCCTCATCCCAGCCCTCCCGGCCACCGGTCCGGAGCCCCAACAAACATCCCCGCCATGTCAGTGCATGCCCCCCACTGTCTGCAACGGGCGCGAGCCCTGGGGAGACCCTTCTCCCCCAGCGAGCGCCCAAGGCCACGTGGGTCTCGCCCCAGGTGGAGGTTTGAGAGGCCCCCACACACCCACCACCTCTGCAGCCCCCCACTCCCTCCCCTGGTGAATCTCCACACCGGGGGGACGCCGCCTGCCCCTGCCCACCCGTCACGAGCGGGGCAAGGCAGAGACGATGCCCGGCCTCCACGCAACACCAGCTCCCGCGGCCCGGCCGCAGGTGCCACAGACAGAATCCAGCCTCCCTGCCCCAAAAGAGCCCTGTTTGCAACCATGAAGGACGGGTCCGGCCGCCTCCGACGGAGCCAGGGCACGCCGTGCCAAGACCGCAGGCGGGTATTAGAGCCCCCCGAAGCCTCGTTACACACTAATCACACCGGAGGTGACAGGGCTTAGGGGAGGGCTTAAGAGAAACCGTCTCCTTTTTACTGACACCATCTGGACACAGGCGATCTCTTCCCCCTTCCCAGCGTGGAGCCGGGCGAGCGCCAGCCGGAGGGACGGGGGCCGGTGTGACCCCCCAGGACCCGGCACCCTCCGTGCCCTTGCCCGGTGCCGGGATGGCCGGTGCGATGCAGCCCCAGCTGGCACCGGGCGAGAGGGGGATCGCTGCCCGTGCCTGGCATTTCTAAGAAGCCCACGGTGCCCGCTGGGAGCGGAGCTGGGCAAAGCCAGCGTGGAGCCGTGGGGGCCATGTGCCGCCTGCGTGGCCCCCGGGAAGGGGACACGGCCCCGGGGAAGGCGGGGGCTGAGACGGGGGAGACGCGCTGGGTAAAAGTGCATTTTTTTACCCAGAACTGGGTAAAAGCCACTCCAGAGACACCTGTCTGGGGACAGCCCTCCCGTGTCCTCCCGGGCGCGCCGCCGGCACGCAGGGACCTGGCACGGCTGGGGTGCCCGCAGGCAGGGACAGGCAGAGCCATGGCGGCGGGACTGTCGTTCACCGTACCCCGATGCTCGCAGGCCGGCGGGAGAGCCGGCCACGACCACCCTCCCCGCCGCCATCCCCCTCGCCCTGACCTCCCCGGGGGAGGATGGCGGCACGGCTCTGCCGTCCAACCCGGCCCGAGGCCAACGGGTGAACCGGGGACAAGCTCACCCCGGCTCCAAGGCGCAACGCCGCGAGGCACCGGCTCTCCCCGAAACTTGACCGAGCCCTTATCCCCCCAACCACGAGGAAAGCGGGAATCCCCCCAGCCCCCCAGCCAGGGGCAAGCACCGGCTGCCCCAGGGGGAGCACCCAGGGTCCGGTTCGCCTTCGGGAGCAGGGGGGAAAGTTGCACTGGGGTTCGGGTCAGGGGGGGGTCAGGTACCTTCCAGCCGGCGGAGCTGTTGCTGTCTCCTTTATCCTTAAAGTAGGGGACGTATCGCACCATCCAGTCGTAGATCTGCGAGAGGGTGAGGCGCTTCTCCGGCGAGCTCTCGATGGCTTTGGTGATGAGGTCGGCGTAGGAGAGGTTACCCCAGGCGTTCCTCCGGGAGGTCTTGGCCTTGCGGAGCTGCCCGACGTCCGCCCCGGGGGGCGGCAGGGAGGAGGCGGCGGTGGCTCTGCGCTCCGCCGGGGCCGCCGCGTTCTCGGCTCCCTCCCCGCCGCCGGCCGCCAGCGCCGGGGGTCCTCCCGCCGCGCCTCCATCCTCCTCCTCCGCCGCGAAGTCGGGGTGGGGGAGAGGCCAAGTGCAGGACCGGGGCCGGCTCTGCGGCTCGAAATCCGGGTCGATCTCCACCTGATGCGCCTGGAGCTTTTCTTCCATGGTCCCCTCCCCGCCGCTCCCCCCCCCCCCAACAACCCCCTCCCCGGAGTTACGGTCGGTTTCCACCCAAAAATAAAATAAAAAAAAAAACCCAAAAACCCAAAACAGGAGAGGGAGAGGAGTGCGAAGAAGGGCTCCAAGCTCGGCTGGAGCGGGAGAAGGGAAGGAGGAGCCGCTCGGCGCGCCCGGGTCCTGGCGGGGTGCAGCCCGAAGTCCGGCGGAGCTCTAGGAGGAGGCGGCTCTGCCCGGCTCCGCGCCGGGAGACGGGCGGCTAACGGGAGAGACGAGCCGGGGGGGACGCTGCATATTCATCGGTCGCCTCTCCGGCCCCGGGCGAGACGGGGTGGGGGGGGTTGGTTTTTGGTTTGGTTTTGGTTTGTTTTTTTTTTTTTTTTGCTTTTTTGTTGGTTTTTTTTTTACCAGCCGCGGAGCTCCGGAGTCGTTCCCGGCACAATAGGCAGCGGGGCGGCTGCGGGCGGGCAGGGCGCGGGGGCTGCCGCATCCATCGGCGGAGGCTGCACCGGGCTGGCGGCGCGGTCAGGCAGCAACAGATGAAGCGGAGCGACCGACGGCGGGCGGCATCCTCGACCGGGGACCGGCGGACTCCGGAGCCGGGCGGCGGGGGCACCTGGGCGGGGAGAAGCGGGGTGGATGGGGGGGGCGGGCGCGCAGCCTTCCTCCCCCCCCCCCCTTCCTCCTCCTCCTCCTCCCCGGGGCGGCTCGGGGCCGCGGCGGGCGGCCCGGCGCTAAGTCCGGCGGCGCGGCGGAGCCATGCTGGCGGGCGGCACGCACCTGACAGCGCCGGGGCGAGGGCGGCGGCGGCGGCGGGGGGCGGGCGGCTCCCGCCCCTACGCCCCCCCGCTCCGTTTCAGCGGCCGCGCACCTGCCCGCCGCCGCCGCCGCCGCCGCGCTGCCGCCACGGGGCGGGCGGGCCACATGCTGGGGCGGCCGCCGCTCGGTGCCTGCCTTCGCTCCCTCCCTCGCTCCCTCCGCCGTGCCCGTCGCCGAATGCGGGCGCCGCCGTGACACAGGGGGAGGGCCCGGAGGGGCGGGAGGGGGGCGGGGGAGGGGAGTGCCCCGGCGCCGCGCGGGGCAGCGGCGGGGCGGGACGGAGCGGAGCGGAGGGAGCGGCCCCGGCCCCGCGCTCCCCGCCCCGGGACGCGAACCCCCGGCGGCGGTGGCCCCACGTGCGCCCCGGGCGCCCCCCATTGTTGCCCCGAAGCCGCCGCCGCCTCCTCATTGGCGGGAGGCGCCCGGCGGTCCCGCCCCCCCCGCCCGCCTATTGGCGCGGCGCCGGCGGGAGCGGGGGGGATTGGGGGGGAGCGGCCCCGCCCCGCGGGTGACGTCAGGGCTGCCGGCCGCATCCGCGCGTCACCCCGGGCAACGCCGCCGCCGCCCGGGGACACGCCCCTTTACTACAGGCCACGCCCCCTCGCCCACCGCGGCCACGCCCCCGCCGGCGCCGCCGGGGGAGATCCCCCGCCAGCGGGCCACGCCCCCAAGCCGCGCAGTCCCGCCCCCTTTCCCGGAGGACACGCCCCCTCCGCGCAAGCCCCGCCCCCGGGGCTCCCGGCGGGGCCGGTGGCTCCCCGGTGATGTCACCGCCGGGGTGTGAGGTCAGACTCGCGAAGCCCACCCGGGGGTGGGGCGGGTGCCTGCAGCCCCCCCCCCGCTCCGGGCAGCTCGGCGCCCTTCCTCCCGCCCCCCAGGCACCGGGGGCGCTGCCCTGCGCCCCCACCTCCCCGCGCACCCACGGGGGTGCAAGCGTGCCCGCGTGCGAGCACGCACATCCCGCACCCCGCACCCACGGGGGACAGCGTCCCCCACCCACCACGCGCCCAGGCTGCCTCCCGTGCATCCCCCCCGGGCCCGCTGCCTGCCCACCCCACGGCCGTCCCCACCGCAGACCCATCGCCGCCTCGCTGGGCCTGGGGACACGGACATCCGGCGCCCTGGATGGCTCCGGGGTTTTGTCACCCTCGCTGCCACCGGTTGTGCCTGGAACGGGGTCTTTTGTGCCCCGGTCGCGTGCGATGCTTTCCCTGCGGTCCCATGCCTTGGCCGAGGGGACGGGCTAAGGTTACCCAAGCAACTACGAAGCTGACGGTTCCAGCCTTGAAGTGCTTGGCCTGACAGCTCTAATAATATAATCAAGTATAATATAATCTAATAAATATAATATAATAAATATAATGTAATAAATGCAATATAATATAATAAATGTAATACAATATGCGGGAGGGACTCGACAAGCGCTCTGTTTCACACAACCTGCAGGCGGTCGCGGTGGCTGGAGGTGCCCCCGCCGTCCCTGGAGCCACGTCCCAGCCGGGGGCTGAGGTGCTGCGTCCCCCGACCCCCCGCCATGCAGCCGGGGACCTGCTGGCCAAGCCCCACGTCTACTGGTTCAACTGGTCCAGGCGGGACCACCCTCGGGATGGACCTGACCCCAAACCTCCCCCGCAACCCTACAGACCCCAGGGTGGAGCCGGCCTCTGCGTCTCCCTGTGCCTCCCTCCTCCCCGCAGCATTTCTCCTGGGATCCATCCCAAATTTCCCTTGCTACAGCTTACACCCACGGTCTCCTTCCCCTCCCCTGAGGGCCTGGAGGCAGGATCGTTCCCTCCTCTCGGCAGCCTTTTGCCCACTTGGAGCCCGGCGATGTTTCTTCCCTCAGTCTTGCCTTTATTAGACAAAACCCTCCCACATTTCTCACCTGCTTTTCCAGCCTTGTTTTTCCAGCCCGGGCTCAGCTCCCTGGTGCTGAGCCGAGCGGGAGGGTCCCAGCCTGCACAACCCTTCCCAATTTCTCCAGCAGCGTTTCTCCTCCTCCACCACAGTGGCTGCATCTCCCTGCCATCGCCCTGAGCCACTTCACCCCTTGGGCAGCAGCGCTCAGACCTCCCTGCCCGCGCTGCCAGGTGCTTTATCAATACCTAACGCTGCAGAAATACTCCGGTCTTGCTCGCCTGGTGCCTCAGTTTCCCCACCCGTAAAGCAGTATTTACCCTCGCAGACAAGGGTGGCTGCTCGTGGTGGAGGTGACAGGCAGGTGTCGAATGGCTTCGTGGCTCCTTGCACCTAAAAGCAACCAAAATTGCCCAGCACTCCCACCCCTGCCTTACCCGGGGTCTCATCCCTGGCCGCCTTGCTCGGCCCCGAGGGTGCAGAGCAGCACGTTTCTGGGTGCCAGCCAAGGCGCCCATATGTCAGGGGTGCACAGAGGTGAGTGCCCAGCCCTCTACCCCGCAGCAGCAGCGCAGGGCTGGCTTCCAGCATCACCTTCCCCAGCACCTGGTTAATTATCACTTAACCGCCTGGCACCAGGCAGGAGCATCTCTATTAAGCCAGCTGCACGCTGCCACCGTCCCCATTAAGCAGCAGGCCTTGCTGCTCAGCCATCGCGTTATGGTAAGAGGCAGTCTCGGGAGCAGAGCTGGGGGACACCGAGCTGCCTCACCTCTCCCTCCCACCCCGGGGTGGCCCCGGTCCCAGCTGCCCCATCCCAGATGCCAGGCGCTGCATGGCCATGCCTGGGGAAGCAGGGGGGGGTCTGCGGGGTGAGCGCTGGGATTGCAGAGATTTTTATTAGTCAAAACCCTCCCACACCTCTCACTTGCTCCTCCAGCCCTGTTTTTCCAGGGGCCGGGGTGAGCACCAGAGCAGCGGGTCTGGGGGGGATGAGCAGAGCCGAGCCCGGCTGGGCGGCAGCAGCAGCAGCAAAGGGGGTGATGGCTGGGGCTGCAGGCTCCGGGCACACATCTCTCTCCAACACCCTTCCCATCGCTTGGTGCAACTCCCTGCTCTGTCCTTTCCCTGCCAGTTTCCCCATGGGGGTGCAGCGCTTCCCTCCCCTCTTCCCAGCTGGCCAGGAGACGGGGCTCCTCTGGCCCCCAGGCTCCGGGAGAGGAGCCAGTTTGCTCTTGATGATGACGATGATGCCACTCAACGCCTTGGTTTATCACATGAAGTTCACTCTTCGGGAGAGGGAGGGAAGGGGAGCCTTACACGGATGTGTCCAGCTTCAGTAAGGTGCCCGGCACCTCCAAGGTGGGAAGAATGGGGCTGAAAGGGAAAACGGGAGCTCAGTGGGGATGGAGCGAGCAGGACCGGCTCTGATATGTCCTGCCACACACGTGCGAGCTGCTCCTTGCAAGCGAGGGTGGCCGCGAGGGGGGCTGCAGCTGCCCTGTCCCCGCACTGTCCCCCAGAAAGCACCAGACCTGTGCCCACCATCAGTGGATGGATGCTATGGTGCCTGGGGACCAGACTGGGGATGCTCCAGTGCCTTGGCTGCTGCAAGCCACCTGCAAAATTGGTCTGAATGGTCTTAGAACGATTTGCACAGGAGGACCTCCAGCGTGCACCACGCTGAGCCCCACAGCATCTGCTCCCCAGGGCAAACCCTCCCTGAGATGGGGGAAGTGGGACAGTGGGGCTTGGGCAGAGCTGGGACAGGGGCAGACCCACGGACAGGAGGGACGAAGGGAGAGTGGCCAGTTGTGGGATGAGGAGGAGGAACAAGAGGAGAAGGAGGAGGAGGAGGACTGCTGCTTCCAGGCATCTCCTCACCAGCTGCATCCCAGGCAGGGCGGTGCAGCCTGAGCCCCTGCTCCACCATCTCCCTGCAGCTCTGGGCAGAGCCAAGGCTTGGTGTCCTTGCTGGTGCTGCCATCACCTCCTGTCCTACCAGGCCAGCAAGACCTCCGTCTTTCTTCCACCTGAATGATTCCCACAACATCCCATGCAGACCCCCTCTGCCCTCTTCCCCCCCAGATTTACACCTGAGGGCTGTTTTGAAGCCCCCCACCATCCTGCTGGGGGGTGCCCAGCAGCTCCAGGTCCAGAGCAGAGCCCCACGGACGGTGACAGAGCTGTGGGAGGCAGCGCGGGAGCCGAGGAGGGACCGCGCTGGGCAGTGCCCCACTAGAAGGCAGATGGGGATATCTGCCCACGCAAAAAAACACCAGCAGGCGCCAAGGACTGAATCTGTGACCGATTTGTCTCGCCGCCAAGGAAAAATCCAGCTTTCAGCATCACAACAGAGGGTACCCGGCTGCGAGGGCGCTCCTCTGGCACCGCGGTCTGGCCGGGTGAGAGGAGAGCGAGCGGCAGCCGAGGAGAGGGGAGCACCTCCCAGGCACCCATCTCACCCCGCAGCCCATCACCCTCGCCTCAGGCCACCCCACCAGCCCCCTCGTCCCAACGGGGATCAGTGGACAAGGTTTCCCATGGGTGTCCGCAGAGACCCGGGGGGGAAAGTACCCAGAAAATCCCAGCAGCATTGAAGGCGTCTGCTCTGCATTGAGAGGCAAAGCCACACGTGCGGCACGTCCTGTGAAATGAAAATTCACCCGAATGCTAATTCGGGCCTTTGAAACGCCGCATGTGACGATCCAGCGCCGTCTCCTCGCCGAGCGCCTGGATGTCGCGGCGCAAAAGGATCTCAAGCGGTGCATATTAAAAAATACTTTCACGGAACATAAAGTGGAAGTTAAGCGAATGAAATGATAAAGTCAAAATGAAATATTTTTACTTTCCTGAAATGAGCTTGGTGTTTTGACATGATCGGAATAAACATTTTGACACTGCTGAAACAAGAAAGTCAATGTGATTCTGCTAGACTTCTTCCTGGAGAAAATGGCAGCAAAATCGACAAGTTCCCAGGGAAAGATTTGATTTCAATAAGACCCTGTTTTCTGATGGAAAACCATTCCAGACAATGTTTTTCTTCGGCCCTGTTCAGAGCAGGTTTCCAGGGGAGACCCGGGTCACCCACTTGCCAGGCGCCCGAGCCATTTCCCAGAGCTGCAGCGGGGAGGGAAAGCTGCCTCCGTGCTGCCTGGGAAAGGGAGGGACGAGGAGGGACGGACGCACCCCTGCGCACCTCGGGGTTGGATCCTCCGGTGTCTCGTAAGGGCTGATGCTGAAGTCTTAGTCCGGGAAAGGGGCACAGGCAGGCCAACGGCAGCAGGGTTTGTCCCCTCCTTCATGTCCATGTTCATGCTCACAATCATGTTAAACCAAGTGCATCATAGCGGGACTAAATTTTCATACTTTTATTTGGGGAAATTTCAAGAACGAATGTTTTCAGTTGAAAATTTTGCATTTTGAAGGGCTGGACTTTCGCTGAAAAGCCAAGCAGTCACTTTAGGAATAGTCTCGTGTAGCTGATAGCTCCATTTTTTATGTGATACGAGTTGAGTGGAAAATTCCTGACCAACCTTTGGTGTACGCTATCGGTATTAAATTTTGCTCCAGAACGGTGCTTAGGGAAAAATCTGCTCTTTAATAATAGTAACGCTCAGTAACAGCTTTCAAGGCTAATTCCTGGTAGCAATTCCATGTGCTTAAATATACCTTTGCTTGATAGAAAACGGTGTACGTCATGCACCAAGTTCATGAACCCTCTAATCTCACCTCCTGGCGGAGCTACCATGGCCAAACACGAAGGCAGTAAAATCTCTCCAGCCCAGCACCCTGTTCCCTGTCTGCACACCAAAAGTTTGCACTGGCTCCTCTGGGCTCAGCATCACCCTGACAGCTCACAGTCACTTGTCACAGCCCCCATCTCCCCAGGCAGAGTCCCCCACCATCTAAGTGAGGACAAGAGAACTTAGCGGGATGCTCCTGGCACCGGTGTCCTGCAGGGGAGGGTATGAAACCCTTCCCAGCGCCTCATTTTTTTGTGTGGGTGCATCATTACGCCATTAGCACCCACAAGGTCCCCAACTTCCCTGTTGGGCTTCGCCCTACACAATGGCATCCGCGCTGGGGGCTTGGTTACCCCGGAATTTGCAAGACTGATTCCTCAGATGAAGATCAGTCACAGCTTCTTCAATAGCTTCAGCCTGTATTTGCATTTAGAGGTGAAACCATTCCTCTCGGAGGCTGCATGCTAATGCAGCATCCAGGAATCCCTGCGTGATCGCTTCCTAGTTAGTCTCATCTGCCTTGAGTGAACTGAAAACTGTTAAACACACTGAGTGTGTCAGACCAGATATTATCAGAAATAAGACTACCTTTCACTGGCACCCGTGGCTTGCAGACACACAGCAGAGAGTTATTTAAGTCTTTTCCAGCTGTCTCCCAGGTTTCCAGAGAGGCTCAGCTCTGACAGGTCTTTTAAACCTTCCCTTCCATTAGGTGATGTTATTTTGGTTTGCTCTTTCCTCTCCTGGGCTTCAGGAGTCCCCGTTGGCCTTGCCCAGCTCCCCATGTTCCAGTCACCCCTGCGGGCTCCTCTCCACCAGCATCAGAGATGTCTCCCACCGCCCTCCGCCTTGCTCACACGCCCAGCAGCCGCCCTGGCTGGAGACGGCACTGGCAGCCCCGGGTGCCCGCACCCAGCTCCCTCCCCTCCAGTTTTGGATCCCCCAAACTTAACTCTGCGCATCCCATTTCAATTACAAACCCCAAAGCCTCTCGGCCGCCAGCGTCCTCCCTCCCCACCCCAGCTTGGCGCTCTCCCTGCCGCCTCCTCCTCAGAGCAGGGCTGCGTGGCTGCCTTCCCAGAGCACATACTGAATACGCTGTTTCACGAGCCTGCCTTGGAGCAGGAGCAGGAATGAAGAGTAAAACCCCAGTTTGCACGGCCAGCATGTTTGAGAAGGGCCATCTGGCTGGGCTCGTGGTCCAAGCTGAATTTGCTGGATGGTTTTGAAGGTCACTGAGCAGGGACTGAACACGCTTCCATATTTTCGCATATAAATACCTGCATTTCCAAGGGAGAGAGCAGGAGCACATGCCTGTAGCAAGGGTCCGGGGGCTACGCACGCCCTGTCTGTCAAAAGGGGAGGTGGGCAGGATCCCGGAGGGAAGAAACAGGGCTGTAGGAGCATGGGCACACTCACATACGTGCATGCACACACATGTGCATACAGACACTTGCTGACACACCTGTGTGTGCAATCTCATGTGCACGCACATGCGTGCCACATGCACGCACTCATACACATGTGCCCACGCTTATGTCCATGTCCATGCATGTGCACACACACATGTGCATGCACATGCACATGCATCGTGCAACCACACACACGCACCTGCTCAGAGGCCCTGGTTCTTCCAGCTGGGACAGGATCCATCCCCGAGCCCTCTGGCAGCAGAGCTGTGTCCCTTTTTGAAGCAGAGCCGTGTCCCTTTTTGAAGCAGAGCCCTTGTGTCCATGGGCTCCCGAGACCCCCTGTGTCCCCACAGCAGCCAGGATGAGGACAGGAATGACCCAAGATCCCCAAAACTCATGAAGACCCCTTGCTCTAGGTCTTCCCATGCCCTTCCACAGCCACCCAGGCTTGTCCCACACCGCACAGACTGGGATCCAGCACCCAGCCTGCAGCACCCAGCACCCAGCTGCAGTGCTCAGGACCTTCTCCCAGCCATGCTGACCACTGCGTGGGGACAGCCAGCCCCGTGCCACTCAGACAGGACCCAGGCTCTCTGTTGCTTTCCTGGAGAGTCCTGGAGGAGAGCTCTGGGCTCCCGCTGCTCCTCGGTGCTGGCCACATGCCTGCACCATGCCATCCGTGCAGCCCAGCCATCTCCCTTTGCCCCTCCGGGAGCAAACGCTCCAGGCAGACAGCTTGGTCATCAGCCAGGGATGAAGCATCCTTTGCATGCGTGGGGCGTGCAGCCAGCCCGGGGAGGGGTGTGGGGATGGAGGAGGCAGCGCTGCCGGTCACCGTGGCGGGGGAATGTGTTTTTCATCAGTGCGTGCGGTGTGGGGACAAGCATGAGCGCGGGTCAGCGTCCGGCCCGCTCAGGGCTTTTCTCGGTACGGCCAGCTGACACTTTGCTGGGCTTTGCTGCCAGTGCCACGCTGCAAGAGGGAGGTTACTTCCACTGAAGGCACAAACCTGGCTCTTACAGTGATCGTGGGAGTCTCATCCCAACACAGCACCAGACCCAGGCGGGTCCTGCATGCCCGAGGCCGCAGGGAGCTGAGAGCATGGCTGGACCAGCACTGCACTGATCTCGGGAAGGCGGACGGGAGATTTGCCAGGGCCATTGCACTCCTGGGTCTCTGCAGTGGGCTTATGTCCGTGCCCACTCCCACAAACCCCCCCAGCCGGTGCTGAGGATCCCGCTTGCCCTGGGCAGCCCTGCTTCAGGTGCAGGGAGAGCAGGAGGTCCTAGAAGGACAGGAATGGATGGGAGCGCCCATCCAGAGGCAAAGATGCACCTGGTGATGCCACAGCCCCAGGCAAGCCTGCAGAGGAGACAGGGCTGAGCTGGGGAGGCACAGGAGGGCCAGATGCTGGAGGACTGGGTGTCTCCCAGTACCTCGGGACCCTCTGCCATGCCCGGGTGAGGTGGAGGGCTGTGGTCCGTGGCAGGGACATGCACACTCTCCCTGGGCAGCCCTGTGGCTCTTCCCCTCGAGCCAGTGCTCAAAACCCCAGGGGCTGGATGTCCACAAAGCGGGGTCGTCCCCAGGGCTGCCTCCAGCTCACCAAATGGGGCTGAGTCCTGCACCCAGAGCCTGGGCACCCCCGCCTTGTCCCACTCCATCTGCACCTCGTGCCCGGTCCCCACTGGGCTTTTCCCTGGGGCTGCACCCTCCCCTTGTGCTGAGCCACTGCTTCCTCTGCTTTCCCCACTTGGATGGGCAGCCCGTCCATGCTTCGGGAGTTTCCCACCCATAGCCCCCAGTGCCACAAAACCCAGCCACAGCTTTAGCAGGCAGAAGTGGTGCCGAGAGGCATTTTTCACCTCCAAACCACGCACCTGGACTTGAGGCTCACGGCGGGGAACATCCCTCACCTGCCAAAGCCCCAACCGGGGTCAGGCACCCCCCTCCCGCCGGGAGCCCGTCGAAGCCCTTTCCCACGGGAGCGCGGCCGCCAGCCGGGCGGTACCTGCACCCGCGTGGGAGGAAGGCGCGATGCCGAGCGCCGGCGCAGGCATTGCCAGCCCTGACGGAGCACGGGGAGCAACCCTGAGCAGAAAACAGCCGGTGCGAGGCGGGGAGGAGGGTGCGGCCGAGCGGGTCAGCGCAGGACCCGCTCCCTGCTCTGCCGTGCCAGAGGCTTGCCGGGAAGTCTTAGGCGGGTGCTCGCATCTCTGTGAGCCTCACCCCGCGGGGCCACGCTGGGTAGGCAACGCTCCCTCCCACTCCAACCTCCCAGCTCAGCCCCGCTTGCAAAGGCACCGGCGGAGGGGCCCCGCTGGCTGCAAACCCCACGGTGCTGGGCAAGGGGCTTGGAGCAGCCCCAGGGCAGGGAGGCCAAATAATATGCCCCCATCCTGTGGAAAATTACAGATGCCTTTTTTTTTTAAAAAAGTTAGGTGGCTTTCTTTCCCCCCCCGCCCCCGTTTGTGCAGGTATTTGTCAGAGGATATTTTTAAACCAGTGCAGCACTCGGGCTGAAGTTAACCAGCGCAGCATCCGAACGGCCGGTGCTCCAGCATTCCTGTGGCTCAGGCCAGCGGGGACCTGCTGACCCGGCAGGAGAGGTCGGCTGGGAGAGGACGTGCAGTTCCCTGCCTCTGCCCACGGGGAGGAAGAAACACCAGGCTTTCCAAGAGCGCCGGAGGAGAGCTCAGCTCCCGGGACGCCTCAAAGCAAGGCGCGTCTCCTGCTCCAGTTGCTCAGCCGTGCACAAGGCACCCGTCCCAAGGCATCCCAAAAGGCGAACCCGTCCGGCAGCAAGCCTGGTCCCCCCACCCTGGCTGACACGTGGCCCGAAACCCGGGGCCGTGCTCACCCGCCAGCTCTTCTTTGCAAATAAACAGCACAGCCTTAGCCCTCGGCTCCCGGTGCAGGAGGTCCCACCCTGCGCAGAGGAGCCTGATGGATGCGGTCAGCTGCTCCCTGATTGCCTTGGGGACAGCCAGGTCAATTTGTGCCACTTGCTTTTTGCTTCCAGCCTGCAGCAATGCAGAGCTTCTGCCTTCCCCAGCCCCCTCCTTTCCTGCCTGCCTCAGTTTCCCCTAACCCTGGTGTAGCTTGCAAGAGATGTGCTGTGCAAGGGGCAGTGCATGAGATGGGCACTGCCGCAGCACAGAGGGGTGAGAGATGAGCTGCTGGACAAGGGCAGGAAGGGACCTCTGAGACCTCATCCTCACTCCACACGTGCACCAACACATGCTAACTCCGACGCATGCCATCCCCTCGCAAAACCTGGCATGCCCTCGGCACCCGGGCACACAGAGATGTACCACAGCAGCAGCCTGGGAGAGGTGCAGTGCGGGCATTTGAGCATCTCATGACCCAGTGAAAGGTCAGAATGGCCCAGGCTTCCTAACCCAACGTTTGGGAAGCACCGCCTCCAGTCAGCCTTGGATGGGAGTCCTTCATGTTGGATTTGAGCCCGTGTTCTGCTCTCTACGCATCCTTCTCCCATGCAGAGGGCTGGTGGCCGTTTACTTCTGGGGTCATGGGCTACAGCCAAGGACCAGGAAAAGAGGGTGACATGGGCACCATGTCCTGCCCAGTCTGGGGCTCTTTGCTGGGAGCGCAACTATGGGGAAAGCCTTCCTGGTGGTGGTGGAGTAACTGCCCTGGTTAGGTGGTCATGATGTGCCTAGCATGGGCCCTGGTGAACGAGGACATTCGCCATCATCTCTGGTCAGACCAGCACCACAGAAGATTTCTTCTTCTTCCACTTGCCATGGGCATTTGACAGAGTGAAGGAGGTGAATTAGGATCCAGGAACCCGTTTCTCCCCCAGCCAACTGTGGATGTCTCCCTGGGGGCTGGCACTTTGGAGATGTGTTGTGGGTCAGAGGAGCTCAGCTCCTTCTCCTGTGTGATGAGTGAATTTAGAGGGAGTCATTTCATGCCTGTTGTTCCCCAAACAGTGGTGGAAACCCAGAATTCCTTGACGGCTGGCTTTATACGCTGTGCTCCTGGGGCTTTGCCTCTCCCCAAGGCTCAGTGCAAAGGCTGCACTTCCCTAAAAACGCTCCCCTTGCCTATCAGGGGCTCAGCTGGTTGGCAATGAGCTAGGGAGTCTGTGTCAAAGTCTGTTCTTGTCAGCAAATCTGGATGAATTATCTAATCTTCTGCAGGCCTACAACAAAATGTATGTCTCGAGCCTCCGATGCGCTGCAGACATGCCAATAGCTCTGCAATTAGCTGCTTAAAAGCTGGACAATCTACAGAACTCTTTAAGCACCAGCGAGTATGAGATGAAGTGTTTTGGTGCCAGGTAATCTGCATTTAAATACTGCATGCACCACTAGCCAGGGATGAAAAGGTAGGAACTGGACTGCTGTAGACAAACTGGTTAAGCAATGCATATGAGATGGGAAGCTGGCAGTGAAGGCACGCGCCAAAACTCTTGCCCCAGCACTGAGCATCCACCTCAGCCTTTCCTGCAACCCCCTGCCCTCTCCAGGATCCTCCTCAGGGCCATGGTCCAGCAGCACTCAGCCCCTGCTCAGCAGAAGATCTTGACCTGGACCAAGCTCAACATCCCCGCTCCTCCTCTCGACAGCGTATGGGCTGAACCACTCCTCCACCTCATGTGCCTCCACCCCAACACCCACCTGGTCCCTTATTTGTGTCAGAAGCCTTCAGGATTGGAACCCGCAGGAAAATCCCTGTTCGTGGGCAGGGTTGACGTGAGCTATGTCCTCACTCAGAAATAGCCATGAGCTCAGGCGTGGGCAGCTCCCAGTTGGTGGCACATCCCAAGAGGTCAGCCTGTCCATTAGTGGAGAACTGACATGTTTCTCCTACAGAAGGCAAAGCAAAAAACCCACCCGTTTCCCTATTTATTGTAACAGAACATATCTGACAGTGCCAATGCAACCTTACTCATGGTTAGCTAACACAGCTGAGGAGGAACTCAACACCGTGCAGTTACCATCCCTTTCCCCTTGCAAGCCATATCACACCTATGTGATGTCCAAACACAGCAGGACCTGCCCCGCTCCCAGGAGATCCCAGCACACGGCAAGAGCCAGCTGATGGATCCAAAGAGAAATGGGGAGCACTGGGAGCACGGGGTCCTCCAGATCATCTGCTTCATCGTGCTAAGGGTTACAGGCAGCACAGAGACAGAGAGCGGTCTGAAGGAGAGCAATGGGAAAGCTCAGCAGATAGTTACAGGCCTTCAGCAAGTGTGGAGCACACCAGAGAAGAAGACACCAATGGATTATATCTGCTGAAGGTGGCTTGTAAACCTCTAAGGATAATAATAGTAGTGCGCTGTATTTCATCCTGCAGACACAGGGAGAGCCCTGCACAGACCCCCCCACCATCTGCAGCACAGCTGCCATCAGCCTCCCAGATGTTTCCCCACACATTAAGCAGAGCTACAGAAACCCCAGTTTGTACTGGTTTAGGGGAATATTGTCACTGTTGCTCCCATAAGAATGATGGATATAGTGCACTGGAGTGGGAGTTAAGCACTTCATCCCCCAGAGCCACTTCTGAAATCTCAGCATTAGCTATAAATTCATGTCAAAGGCCATTCATTGACACCCTGGATCATCCCATTACAGCTGGTGCAAGCAGAGCTGTGTGGAATTATGAGAAACCTGAGGAATTATGCAGCAAACACTGCTCAAAGCATATTTATTTGGAGTTTGAGTCCATGGCCATCACAGTGGGCAAGGTCCCCTTGGTGCAGTGGTGCCTACATCCACGTGGGCAGATGCCTCCAAGGAGGCACGAAAGGGCTTAGAAGCTCTTCAAAAGCTTTCAACAGTGTCCCTCCAGTAAATGCCGTCTGCCTCGTGCGCGGGACGCTCTGCCTGTTCGTGCAGGGGCGCGTTGGCCTCATGCCCAGGGAGGGTGGTGCTGCACTTTCTCTCTTCCACGGAGCGGCTGCAGCCAAGCTGATTTCCCCACACTGAGCATCTCCACCCTGGCTGGTGTCATCTCCTCCCACTTCCCCGGGGAGCCTTCTGGGAGGGTGGCAGGTGCTGTGCTTTTGGTGTTGTTCCAGAGGGGACAAATCATCTCCCTGGACTGTCACCTCCTTTGGAAATGGTGTTGACATCTTTGGTTGCTGGTCTGTCCAGCTAACCTCCAGGATGGTGCTTTTAGCCCTCTCCTACCAGGGTTTTCACCGGTTGTCCTCAGGATCTTCCATGCAGCCCTCTGTGGCCGCGTCCTCATGTGCACACCGCTGTCTTGATGGGAGAGGACATGCCTGGAGATGCAGACCACGCGGTTGGAGGTGCTTATGAAGAAACTGAGGCGTTTGGACCTCCCTCTACTCAACATCCATTAGACTGCAGCTAGATACCTCATCTGGTTCTGGGTCTACCAATGGGCATCAGTAAAGCAGAGTGAGTTCAGAGGAGGCCACCAAGATGGTCCAGGGGGTGGACATGTGGCATTGTGAGGAGAGGCTGAGGGAACAAGGTTTGTTTGGGCCGAGGATGAGAAAGCTTCAAGGGGGGATCTTCAAGGCCCCAAGGAGGTCATTGAGAAGGCAGAGCCAGGCTCTTCACAGTTGTCCACAGTAGGAGGGCAAAAGACAACAGACATGAATCGAAACAAGGTTGGACTGGATATAGAAGAAAATTTTTTCACCATGGGGAAAGTCAAACGTTGTAGCAGGTTGCCCAGAGAGGCTGTGCAGTCTCTGCCCTTGGAGGCCTTCAAGACCCGACTGATCTTGAAAAAAATCCCTGAGCAGCCTGGTCTGACCCTGCTTGGAGCAGAAGGTTGAACAACAGACCTCCAGAGTCCCTTCCGCCCTGAATTTTCCTATCATACTGTGTTGCTGCAGGTGGTGGGGTTTTCTTTTTCTGTACAGCTTTTCCCTTATTACATCTTCTGTCTGGATTCCTTAAGAAGCCATTTCGCTGTTGAAGGAATGTCTTGGGAATGGATTTCTGCTTTCACTTCAGGAGCATTCAAGATTGTTTCCATTTTCTGGTGGCTTGGGGGATTTTTCACACCCGTGATTGATAGTGTGCCACATACAGCACGCCCTACATGAGCACTAAAGTTGCAAAGCAAAGCAACTCCAACCCACAGAAATGCCACCAGTGAGATAGTCCACAAAACCGTAACTGTGCCTTCTTGTACATATTCAGGCTGCAGGGTATTTAATTACGAGATCCCAGATTATTAGCACACGCTCCTGCCTTGTTCAGTGAAGGAGGAGTGATGCATCTTGAATGACAAAGCTGCTCAATACTTTCTTTTCCTCGGTGCTCGTTCAGTGAATCACAGGCTCGTTCACATCTAAACGTTGCGCTGATCAAGGTAGAAGGGGCCTGTGTCCCTCCTGGTGTAAGCAAGACAGGAACCACCAGCAATGCATTAACAAGGGATACTGTCAAATGTAGCAGAGTTATTTCTGCCTTCCTCCATCCAACCATCTCTGATCATCCCACCTCTACTCCACCCACTCATTTCCCTCTGGAAAATTATTCTTTAATCCCAGGGGTACATCCTGGGAAGCAGCCCCCCAGGCAGCCTGCACCAGGACATCACCGCAGAGGATGGAGGCCGTTGGCACCTGTGCAACCTGGCGCCGGCATCTCGTTGAAGGTGCCACCCCTTGGGCTCTGGACTCGCAGGAGGGCATCCCCCGGGACGAGCTGCCGCCGGGGATCTGAGCCAGACCCCGCTCCTTACTCTGCGGGCACAGCAGTGCCTTTCCCGGGCTGGGATTCCCAGCGCAGCCCCGCTCCCTCTCTGGAGGCCAGGCTGGAGCAGGCAGCCGTGCCAGCCCTCTGCAGCTGCGTGGGCACCCCGCTCCCTGTGCAAGCATGCGTGAGAGCGTGGGACCCACGTCTTGCCTGCTTGGCACTCAGCCTGGGAGGCCAGCTCAGGGCAGGAGCCAGCTGTCTGCTCTGAGCAAGGAGCAGGCAGGGAGCTGGCCTCACTCCGCTCAGCGGAGAGCCATTTAATAATTGCTGGAAGGCTTCCATCGAAGAAAAAAAAAGGTGTCAATGAAAACTTGTTTAGCCAAGCGGGCTTCCCTGGCACAGGGACTGGGCTGGGCAGCTCCCCTCTCTGCCGTGGTCCTTACCCCATGCCAGGCAGGCAGGCACAGGCAGGGAGCAGAGCGGAGCTGGCAGCAGGCAGAGCTGCGGGATCAGTGTTCGAGGCTGTGCAGCTCCCTACAGGGGGACAGGGAATGGGGGACCCGCAGGCCAGCCTGGCTCTGCCACAGGTTGCAAGTGCTTGCTAGACCTCAGCATCCTCCCAGCAACAAAGGAGCAAGGCCCTTTCAAAGAACTTGCATCCCTGGAGCTTCTCTCCATCTTGCCTGCACACTGCCTATCCTGCCTGCACCACTACATGTGGAGCCATCCCACCTGCCTGACTCCACCGAGGGGGCTCCCAGCACCGCCACGAACCCCAGCGCTCGCTGCTGACCCAGCTGGGCCCCCAAAACCACACACCACCCCTCCGACACCTGGCTGGAGGACAGGTCCTTCCCTGGGGGCAAGGTTCTGCACCCAGGGGTGACCCTCCATGGGGGAAGACATGAGGATGGCTCCAGCTCCCTCTCTGTCCTGGTCTGTGTGGCTCAGAGCCAGCCAAGCCCTTTAAGCTGCTCAGGCCTGGTTTGAACTCCTTCCCTTGGTCATCAGTGCGTTGGTAATGACAGCAGCTGAGGTGTTTTCTTCCATGCAGGACCCACTGGGATTTTTCTTTGCAGGTGGGGGATCTCCTACCTGTTTCCACAGCCTCGCATGCTGGACACCATGTCCCAGTGATGCTCCCACACAAGGTGCTCCAGTGCCTTCTGAGGTGTGGAAAAGCTCCAGTGCTTTTGTAGCCCAATACATCCCTCCTAGCCCCGGCTTGTTCCAATAACTTCAGGCTACGCTTCATCCTCCTCCCCAAATCTGCAGATGTTTCACCAGGGAGGGCCCCCTTGCTAAAAAATGCCACCTGCTTTGCTGGTAAAAGCACCAGCTGCTCTGCTGGAGTCCTCGGCTCCCTGCACCCCCTGCTCCGCGGAGGTCTCCCGCTTTGCTCCGTGACCCCCATTGGCATGCAATGCTGTCAGCAAGGAGAGCTTTCCTAGAGAGAAACTTAGAGCATCTCCTGCCCGCCTGCCTGCACCAGCCTGGCTGGCACCCCCCGCCCAGGGCAGCGGTCCAAGCAGCCCGGGAGGACGGGCAGACCCCGAATCAGCCAAACAGATGGGCTTGGATGCAAGCAGCCAAGAGGCCATGTAAATACATGCCGTGTTTGGAGGACAGGGTTCCCATCAGTGAATATCTGGCTGGTTGGCTCTGCACGTTTTGTAGGCAGGGGAAGGCTCGGCTGCTAATCCACGTAATCCTGCTCTAGGCTGGATTCATTTTAAAAAATAAATAAGTGGCTGAGAGCAGTTTTTGGTCCATCTGACTCAAGTGCTGGGCTCTGATGGGGAGAGGCAGAACCACAGGAGCCTTATTTACATTGATTTTCACTAAATACGCTGCCTGGATCAAGGAATTAAAGGACTACAAGGAAAGAGTAACCTGCAAATCAGGCAAGGGCATCCCAGTCGGCACACAGGATGTAAGGATCTGATTAGCCACTTGCCTGTACTTTAACCTCTGTTTAGCACACCATTTTCGTATTCAAATCCAGTGCCCAGACGTGCATACAAATGAAACAGGCTGCTGTGACTAATTTTTGAAATTTTGGTCAAAGAGTGGAGCACCGCTGGAATAAAACACCTAAACCATATCCTAGCGCAGGACGGAGAGCAGAAGGAAGACCCTCCCTCGGGTTGTTCTCCCCATGGTTATGGTGGTGCAGCCCCGGGGGCTCAGTGCTGGGGGCTGGAGCATCCCGCGGGGACAGCAGGATCCTAGCGAGCATGCGGAGAGCAGCCATCAGGCGGGTGCCAGGGAAAGTCTTTCTCACCCCAGCAGCTGGAGAGTGTTGAACGGGCACTGCAGTGACCAGGGCAGCAGCCTGCAGAGGCATCTGCTCCGCTCAGCTGGGGCAGCTGCTTTTGTATCACACCGACGACAGTCTGGTTGGTGACATGGCTTTGGTCAACCTCTCCTCCACCCCAGGACAACCTCATGAAGGGCAGCAGCTAGTCTAGCTGACATGTCTTGCATTGAAGAAAATAATGCATCATCTCCAAAGCAGCTTTTGCCTTGCTCCTAGGAGAGGGGCAGCCGTGACCTTCAGTGGTGTGCCAGGAGGAGCCAGGGCCTGAAGGGACCTGCACCCACTGTGCATCAGGCACCTTCAGTTAAGAGCCAAGTTTCTGTAATGATCTCAGGGCCAGATTCACAACTGCGGCTGCTCCCAGCCAGCAGAGACACACACCCCAGCCTGCTGAAACTGGCAGGAGGCAGAAGCCAAAGGGCCCTTTGCAAAAATCCACCTGTGGTTGTCGCAGCCAGAGACAACCTGACTGCTCTGCCTCGTGTCTGCAGGTTCCCTGGTAGGGTGCCGATGCCCGTGTCCACCCATCCCCAGTGTGGGAAATTCCTGACCCAGATTCAGGGCTCATTAGCAAGTCAAGTTCCTCATGAAAAGCAGGTTCTGGATGCTGCATCTGACCATGAGTAACTCCACATGGTTGCACAACACCTGCTTGTGCCATCTCGCTTCCCTTTCTGTCCTGACGAAACCTGAAGCTCAGGCATCACCCTCGGTTGGTGCTGGCAGGTCCCCATGGCACATGGGTAATGCCGTACTCCAGGCACCTGCAGGACTGCGGCCACCAGGTTTCCCAGGACAGGAAAACCTGTTTCCCAGGTGAAACATCCTTAGCTTGGAAAGGAAGAGGACCTGACTCTAAATACTTTTAGACTCCAGCTGGAAACAGAATTGGCAGCCCTTGCTTGGTCTTTGGTCACAGGCTAACTTCTCACCAAAGTCCGCAGATGAGCCTCAGAGCTGTTTGGGTTGGTCACTGGGCTGGGGCTGTCCTGGAGACACCGGAGAAGGATGAAGTGGTGTCGGGATGCTCATTGGTGTTTGGCACGTGGAAAAAGGCATGGGGGGGTGAAGTAGGATGGAGAACCTGCCCCTTTGGGAGTTCCCCCTGAATCCTGGCCAAATAAAACCCCACAGGAATTAGCCACGTCCGTGCCAGAGGTGAGAACATCTGTGATTGCTTTGGAGAGCTGTGACTGTCCTGCAAAGCAAAGACACAGCAGGAGCAAGCTGTCCCGAGTCTGATGGGCAGTAGGCACCGCCCGGGTGAGGCTGGCAGGACGGGCAGCAGGGAGAGGCAGCCCCAAGGATGTGCTAAGGGACGCAGTGGGGTGTTTGCTCCCCTCCTCCCTGCCGGCGTGTGGGGACATCTGCAAGTCCCGGCTTGTCGGTCTGATGCCTCCTCTTTGTTAGGCTGGCACGGACTGCCAGGTCTACATCCCCTCATTAATGAAGCATTCCCTGTATTGTCACCAGGTTCAACAATTTGCATCAATTACCCCCAGTAAGTCTAACGACCACAGGAAACCTGTGCACTGAGCCAGCCACATGCAGGCATGCACAACGCTTCCAGCCTTCGGTGCATCGACCGGGCTGACTGCCAGGCATCGAAACTGGGCTCTGAATGCCCCAAGCATGGCCATGCCCCTTGGAGCATCCTGCATAACTCTTTGGACTCCTGTGGTGTAGGTCTTCTGAAGGCAATGGAAGATACTGTACATTCCCACAGCGCCCTGGGTCACCTCTGAATATATGAGGGACAACCAGGGTAATGGTTGTGCTTGGACTCAGTGGGTGAAGGCAGGGTGTGGGAACTACAAGAGCATCCCTCTGAGGCCACCCACGTCCTCACCAAACAGTGGCAAGTAAGGAAGCTTGCAAGACGCTCAAGGAAAAAGATTTTTGTTGGTCCATCTTGTAGATGAAGCTTGACAGAAGCGTCTTGCTTAAGGTCTTGCAGCAGGTGAGTGGCCAAGCACAGCATCTTCCTTCACCTTGTCTTCCCTGAGTGAGGCCTCATCATCACAGGGTGGGAGCAGACCCCACGCCCATGGGAGCACAGAGCAATACTCCCATCTCATACAGAACCACCTCACCACACAAGCATGGGTGTCCTAAGCCAACGGGCCTCTGCAGGCACTTCCCCGTAACCAGCCTGTGCCCCAGAAAATACACATCATCTGACATGGAAGTGCTGGAGCAGATTCTCAGAGCAGATCTCACTTCAGGGACCCCAAAAGGCTGCAGGAGCCTGTTCCTCCCCACTCGCCACCAGGACCGGAGGAAGGCAATCCCCTTCACATCGTGTGATGCCCAGCAGACAAGACACCTTGCAAGAGAAATCTATTTCCTTGCACAGCAGCGCCTGTCGACTGCAAACCTTTCACTGCCTGGTGATTTAGCTTCCCTTCTGCTTCGAATTAGGGCATAAAAAGCAAAAGTTTTAATGTAATGGAAGTCAGTGCATTGGCCTCGCAAGTTGTTAAAATTTAAAAAGGCAACAATAAATCTGCTGAGCTGAGAAGAGCTCTCGAAAAAAAAAAAGGATAGATTTGTTTTCTCTTTATTATCTTCCAGGTGATTCAAGGCTCACTGGTATTTTATTTCTTGTTAATTGTTCTCCTTTCTGAACTAAGAGCTCTGTCACCTTCCAGACCCTGAGCCAGGCACAAAAGACTGGAAGGGCAATAGCAGCAAGGTGAGAGTTAATACCATACCTTCCTTCCTCAGGAGAAGCTCACCCTGGTGCTGGGTCAGATGTTTTTTCTTACCTTTTTCCTTTCCCCAGATCAAATCAAAATGTTCAAGGTCATGTGTCCTTAAGAAGGGAGATCCACATTTCACGGAAACACAGATTTTCGAGCCGTTATCTGTGACTGGTCTGAACCCCGACCTTTCCTGCTGCTGTAGAGCATTGGAGGACTGCACGGCTCACCTCTTCTTTTCTTTGAGGGTTCATGGAGCTGAGCATGCCTGGGAAGACCTGAGCACCTCAAACACTGCAGATCGTGGGTCTTCCTGCGGCCTGAGCCAAGCAGGGCTCAGCCTCGATGAAACCCAGAAAGCAGTGAGCAGGCTGGTGCCCTGCTGTGGATGGGGGTCCCCTAGCAGGAAGGTGCTGTCCTGTCCCAAATCTCCTCACCCCACCCTTTCCTCTTCGTGGAATGTGGTGGTTCCCCATGAGCCAGAGAAGGGGACAGCTGGTGGGAAGAGGCTCAGGCTCTGTTTGGGATCTCACCCAAAGCTTCTGAGCAGCAGGAGGTAGCAAAGCAAGCTGGGAAGAGAAAGACGATGCTGAAGGCTGTAGTCATATCCTTCTCCTCCTAGGAATATTCCATTCCTCCAGCACAGCTATTTACTGCTCCCTGAGACCTGACAGCAGAAGCCGGAGCATAACATTCAGTAGCAAACCTGTACAGAGCACAGACCACCAGACCCCAGAGAGCAGGTCCAGAACTGGTCACCTCTGCGCTGGAACACATGGAGACCTGCAATGCCGACAAGGCTGCAGAGGAGGGAGCAGCATTGGAGGGGTGGTGGGGAAGGGCAAAGTGAAGGTGCCTGGGGAGGAGTGTGTGTGGGGACTCACCATCTTCTTTAGGACCAGGGAGACAATTAAAAGTTAGCCAGAGATTGAAAACCGGGTGACTTCAGAGTCTGCATCAGTCTGGGGCCAAAATCTGGAGTTTTCTGGAGGAAACTTTCAGGGAGGTGATAGTGCCCCTGTGCTGGGCACTGGTGAGGCCGCCCCTCGAATCCTGTGCTCAGCGCTGGGCCCCTCACCCCCAGAAGGAGATGGAGGGGCTGGAGCGTGGGCAGAGCAGGGCAGCGAGGCTGGGGAAGGGGCTGGAGCACAAGGGTGGGGAGGGGCGGCTGGGGGAGCTGGGGGTGCTCAGCCTGGAGAAGAGGAGGCTGAGGGGAGCCCTCATCGCTCTCTGCAACTGTCTGAAAGGAGGCTGGAGCTGGGGGAGTCGGTCTCTTCTCCCCAGGAACAAGCAACGGGACGAGAGGGAACGGCCTCAAGCTGCGCCAGGGCAGGGTTAGGTTGGGGATTGGGAAAAACTCCTTCCCCAAAGGGCTGTCAGGGCCTGGCCCAGGCTGCCCAGGGCAGGGGCTGAGTCCCCATCCCTGGGGGGATTTAAAAGCCGGGGAGATGTGGTGCTGAGGGACATGGGTTAGTGGTGGGCTTGGCAGTGCTGGGTTAGCGGTTGGACTCAATGATCTTAAGGGTCTTTTCCAACCTTAATGATTCTGTGGTTCTATGAAACTGGCCTAAAAGGCACAAGAAGGAATGATCCTGTGTGTGTGTGATTGCTCACATGGCCTTGTGTAGATTAGGAGCTCTGGACTTTAATGTCCCTTATTCCAATTGTCCGGATGGAGAAGTGGTTGCTCACAGCGCTGCCCAAAACCAGCAGCTCCCATTGGAGCGCACTGAGGTAAAGTCTTCGTCTTCTGGAGTCGTTCATGTGAACCCCTGACAAGCAGTTAAATAGCACCACAAAGAATTAATCACAACCCCAGGGAATTACAAGTGCTAAACTCACCGCAAGCACGGGGAGAAGCTGCCAGCAGCCCTGGGTTTTCAATCCCAGGGAGCCCCAAGCACCAGCACAGCATGAGAGGGTGTTACTGGAGATGGCACAATTAGGCAGGAGCAAGCATCTCCAAGCACATGGCCTGTTTCCATCCCAAAATTCCCCTGTCAAAACACCCTCCATGCAGGAATCACCCAGGGAGGAGGGTGAGGTTTGCACACACTGTGGGAGGGGAAGAGCCGAGCACGCCAGAGCCGCAGGGCAGAGCCCTGCTCGAGTGCGCAAGGCTGGGGAAGCAGCAGAGCTGCTGCAGCAGGGAGGGGTCTGTGCAAGCTTCTTCAGAGGATGCTGCCCACAAGCACCTGCATCTTTGGGCATTTCTCTTTGCAGGGTCCAGTCTGCTGCAGGCAAAAGCCTCCCCTGTCAACGACCTGACCGGCAAGGCCAAGGCCAGGATCAGGATGGAGAGGAGAAGGTGCCACTTGACTGGCTGCAGGTTGTGACCTCCCAATCAGGCTGAAGAGGGGTCTGAAGAGGCAAAATTAGAGGTGGGCAATGCAAGAAGGAACAGGAGGTAAATCAGAGCTGGGGGTGGAGAGCATCATGGAAGTAGACCTTCAGCAGTGGACCCCATCCACTGGCCCAGCTGGCTTTCCTGCCTGGGAGCTCCCTGATGAGCCAGCCTGCCTCTGTGCTCCTCCTGCTGCTGACACTGAGCGGCTGGGGAGCAGTTCTTGGGGACATCATTGAGCAGTGATGAACCAGTGCATGGTGTAAGGCAGTCCAGAAACAGGTCTGGGATGTCCCAGGGGATGGAAGGCAGGGATGGGGTGAGGAGGAGGAGATGGGAAAGGCAGAGGGACAGATAAGCATGCAAGAGCGAGCAGGGTGGCAAGTGAGACAGAGCAGAGCCAAGTTTTTAGTGGACGAGGCAGTTTTGTGATGTACCTTGAGGCTCATGCCTGCTGTTTCAGCACTTGTCCTGTGCCCATGAGCAAACCAGGGCTGCCCCAGCCCTGGACACCGTTCAGAGAAACAAACCCCACAGCAACCATCCAGGCCCCCTCAGCACATCCCAGCTGGCTGCACAGCACCATCCCTTGCAACCAGCTCAGCCAGCACCCTCGGCTCTTCCCTGGCAAACGCATGGCTGGGAGCGGGGCTGGGACCCACAGCGTGAGAGCAGGGGTAGGTGCCAGGCAGGGTGTCCCAGTGCTGGCCATATCGGGGGCTTTCTGCAGAGACCATGCTCCCTTTCCCAGAGCTAGAGCACATGTGTCTCCAGGAAGGGATCTCGAAGAAGGGACTCATCCATGAGCAGTTGATCCCAGCACCATTCCTGTCCACCCAGACCCGGATGGAGTGCACTGTCCCCAGACACAGGTCAGCTGAAGAGCTGCTTGGTGTGGGACTGCAGGGCCCTTGCTGGAGTCCAGCCATGGCTGGGTGCTGGCAGGGTAAGCAGTAGCTTCTCCTGATAGGATTTCCACTTCTTTTCAGAGAGCGCCTTGTCTACACTCAGCTGAATGGGATGCAGTAGTCATAGGTTCTTTGGGGGTAAAATGTTTCATTTTTGTCATGAAACACAGCCTGTCCTGGCTGGAGCCCTTGGCATGAAGTCCAGGCAAGCTCAGGAGAGGTGGAGAAAGCAGCGGTGAGCGATGTGGCTGTTGGCTGCCCAGCTAGACCTGGCTGGATCCCACCAACGCGTCAGTGCTCTCCCCAAGGTGACCTTCTCACCATCGCAGGAGCCATCAGATTCTGGCCAACTCCAGGCACTCCTCTGCACTGAGCGTCTTCACAAAGCCAGTCAGCAAAAATAGTGCAGACTACATGGTGCTGCATGAGACCGAGGGCAAGAACGGCCAATTTAGGAGCAGCTAATGCAGGGGATCAAATGAGTGTCTTCTGGTGGGCCACTGAGAGCCAGGCAAGCTGAGCAGGACCCATGCATTTAGGGCCTATTTCAGAAATACAAGTCAGGAAGATGCTGCACCCTGCCCCCACGGGACCTGGTTCTCCCCTTGGTGTCCCACACCCCACATACACACCTTGCTCCCGGACCAGCTTTCATCTGCCTGTACCCTCTGCCTCCCCCTCTCCAGGCCTGCAGATGGTGAGGCAGCATCTCTGAAGGACAGGACCTCAAGACCTCGCCAGGTAGCAGCACATGTGCTCACTTCAAAAGATGGCCAGAAATCCTTTCCCTTTGCAAAGAGGTGCTGGCTACCAGCGAGCGATCCCATTTTCATTCAACCTGTGAATCCCCAGAGGGTGATGCTTAGGAAGGTATTTACTGGGGCAAAAACACATTTTCCATTTTTTCTCCTTTTTTTATTGTGTGTTGGTTACACAGAGTAGTGCCAAACCACAGCATGTAAAGCCTACCCCTGCAGACTTTTACTGCCCAAAAACTCTTTCACAAACAGTGGGAGACCACAGCATGTTTTACGCAGAGAGAACTTACGTTTTACATCTGTGGATACTACCAGTACTGCACGGAAATGAACACGATCATCCCACGGTGATGCCCAAAGTAAAATGCCAAGAAGTGATTCCTTCCCATCTTCTTTATTCAAAATGCAACTGGATACAGTCCTGGGTGCCTGCATTAGCTGCCCTTGCTTTGGGAAGAGGGGTTGGACTGGATGATATCCAGAAATCCCTCCCGGCTTCACTTCTGAGCCATGCAGTGCAGCCCAGCATCATGGAAGGAGCAGCATACATCTGCTGTCCGTATGTGCCCCACTGCCCAGGATTAGCTCCTGCCCATTGCAGCATTACATCTCCTCACTCCCCTGCCAGAAGCAGGGTGGGGACCACAGCCACTCTCTGTCTGGCCCCCGTGGTGATGGGCACCCCCTTCTCCTGCTACTTGACCAAGCCTCCTCAGTGGGGAGGTGCCAAGCAATGAGTGCAGCACCATCCCAACCATCTCTGGCAGGGGATGGCCCATGGGATGCAGCCAGCAGCTTCCTTGGTCTGGGGACCAATGCTCTCAGGAGGCATCCCCATGAGTGGAGCACTTTGCATGCCAAGGTACAGCAGCAACAGGCACGAGGCGTGCCCAAACCTCCGTCTGCAGCAACTCTCCCAATGCCCCAGCCCACTCCAGGGTCCGAGGGGCCTCTGCCCCGCGGGGTTTATGGAGAACCACCCACTGCAGAGCGAACATCCAGGTTAAAACCCGCAGCACCGACTCCCCCTCCACTAACCAGCGCAGTCCTCATCTATCCTGCAAGTGCTGGGCAGATCGGCCCAGCCCTTGTGTTACACATGTGGGACAGACAGCGAGGAGATGTCCTGCCAAGGACCAGGGGGCAATACGTGCCGTGACATTTTTAACCTGCACATTCATCATCTGGGACTCCTAGTTTTCTCTTTTGCTGCAATCCAAGTCTGAAGATTATATAAAGACCCTGGCAAGCCTGAGCATTTAGTCACATCCCAGCACGAGCCAATCTAGATTTTTACGTTCATATGAAAAATTGATCAGTTCCTCACTAATACTGGAAAGTTAGGTTCTAAGACTGAAAAGGGCACCAAATTTTATTTTAAAGGGGTTATTTTCATTCGTAAGCTGTGTCATTAAAAGCTTCAAAACCTGACAGTGAAACCCAGTAGCACCTCAGCAGATAATACACAGTTTGTGCTGCTTGGAGGCAACTGTGCCTCTTAACCTGCTTTTCCCCAGCGATCCCACAGTGGTGTTATCTGAATTTCCCCCAGCCATTCAGTTATCTGATGAGAGAGTCCTGAAGCTGGTACTGTTGACTTCTTAAATAATATCCAGAGCTGCTTATTGATTGTAATGTGCCCCCCCCCACTGAAGGGCTTGGGTGTAATCAGTGGCTCTGTACAGCGTCGCACGAGTGCTGCTGAATGCCAGCGGCAGCTCCTGCCAGCCGCCTGGCTCGAGCATCTTGTCATCAGCTGTCTGCATCCCGCTAACATCCAGACAAAACCCTGCGTCCAGCCCTCTCATCCCACAAGCCTTTCTCCTCCCTCCACGGGGGGTGTGGGCTGAGGATGCAGAGCGTGGAGGAGAGAGGCTGGTTTCACTTGCACACCAAACCAGAGCCGTTTGTCCGATGCTGTAGGTGATATGAAGGGGTCCCTCTGTCACCAGGGGGTTGTGGAGCCATCGCCACTCGCTCCGGGTGGCCAGGGCTGAAGTGCTGCAGTGCTTCATCCAGCGGTGCTGCCTGGGGCTGGAGGTCTCCTCTAAGGTGGGCAGAAGGGCCTGAGGCCCGGGTGATGTGCTCCAGCCTAGCCGGGGTGGGAACGTGGGGCACAGGCACCCTGTGCTCATCAGCAGTGGCCTGGGAAGCGAAACGTCCTCTGGAAACCACCGCCACGAGCTGCCTTCCAAAGGTACGTGTGCAGGGCCAAAGCCACCAGGACTCCACCCTGGGCCTGTGAACAGGTCTGTATCAAAGAAAGCTGCACAAAATAGACTATTTGTTATGAAAAATCACTCAGCCACACACAGCAGGGGTGACCTGCCTGGAGAGCAAGAAGTGATTTTGCCCACTGCTGTGAAGCTGCAGGCAGCCCCACAGCGCTCGTGACCTTATACCACATCCCAGCTCCTGGTCAGGGACCTCCTGCTGGTCTCCGACCCCTGGCCCAGGACACACGAGCATCCCTGGCTTTCCCTGCCTTGTCCTGGGGCACCGCTGCTCCTGGGCACCAGGTCCACCCACCAGCTTACAGGCAGCTTCTGTTCCACCCGCCCTTGGGCTCTCCCGGTTTGTGTTCTTGTTTCTGGGCTGGGAGAAGGTGACAGCGAAAGCTGAAGTTGCCAGGGAGTTACCTGACACCAGAAACTGAAGCCTTAAGAAAAGTCCCAAATGTTGCAACAGAATGAAAAGGTTTTGCCCACGTGTTCACTCCGGGAATGTAAGATCCTGGGGAATGTGGGGGAGACGGCAGGCACAGGAGGCAGGTTAGCTGAGACCAGCCTCCCCCAGCATGTGCACGTAATGGAGTGGCGTGAAGGCAAGTGAGCTAAATATTAAACCCTGGCAGATCAAGCCAGGAAAGACTTGGAGGAGCAGCTTGCTAATGGTGTAAAAGCTGGTAATAAAAGCTTTTTCAAATACATCAGAAGCAAAGAGCCTGCCAAAAAGTCTGCAGGGCCAAGAGATGGTGAAGATGTAAGAGAAACACTCTGCAAGGAAAAGGTCACACAGATGAATTATCTGCATCATCGTTCGCAGGGAGAACTGCATGAGGTTCCCGTGCCAGAGCTGTTCTTCAGGGATGGGGGTCTGGGAAGCATTTCAAACTGAAACATCAATCAGAAACAGGAGCAAATCACCAGAACCAGGTGGATTTAACTCATGAGATCTGAGGAACCCGGTGGCGAAACCATTGAACTACCGAGCCGCAATTATCCTCGATACCAAAGGAGTGGGGAGGGCAGATGTGCCTCCTCCTGAAAAGGGCTCGAGAGGTGACCCAGGCAGGCAGACCAGAGCCTGGCTTTGTACTAGGTGGGGAGCGCAAGGTTTGTGGGGAGATGCAATATTAGTTTATTAGACTGAATGACTGCGGTGGGTAAAAGCAGAAAAATTTTCAGCACATGAAACTAGAAATCTACTCTCAGCATCGCCGGGCTTGTGCTCCCATCACATCGTCTGGTTTTTACATCTACTCTGTCCTTGATGTCTTGCTCACAGACCCGTGTGACTGTGCCACCAGCCACCTACCCTGCTCCTCAGCCAGAACAACCTCTACCCAAGCTGGTCATTAGCCTTCAGCCCCTGGGGTGGCACATGCCTGCCCTGGTTTAGGTGCCTCCCCCTGCATGAGATGAGTTGTGCCTTAGACACGCTGCTCTCTCGCTTCCTTGGCAGCGTTAGGTTTATGGTTGGACTCGATGATCTTAAAGGTCTTTTCCAACCTAAATGATTCTATGATTCCCTCTTAGGGAATACTTAGACGGCCAGGTATCACATAAGCAGCTGCAGTTTGGACAGATGAATCCAACAATGAGTAGCTGGGAAATAAAACTACAGATTAAATTCAGCACCAACGAATACAAGGCAATGTACATTGGAAAGAACAAGGCTACATACATGTGTGCAAGGATGGACTCTAAATTAACTCATATTATGGAGGGAAGCAGGTAGAGAAGCACTGTAGAGTGCAACAAAAACATCAGTTCAAAACTCAGTAATGGTTAAAAAGGCAAACTGGAGAGGATGAGAGAACCAAACACAATGCGTCATTTTGCAACCATATGATCCTGCAACTGATATACACAATGCATCCCTGCCATCAAAAGGGGAAATGCAAATGTTGAGGGCACCAAAAGGCAGACCTGAGGATTAGGGCATGGACTATCTTCACCGGGGTGGAAAGAAATCAAGTCCCCTCCGGCGTGGGGAAGGTATGAACAAGAGAGGTTTGACAGCAGTTTGTAAAACCAGCAGCAGCACCAGGAGGGGAGCATTGGTATTTCTCACATTGCAGGAGCTGAGGTTACCCCACGGAAAGATCAGGTCAAACCAAACCACCTGTAATCACCCTGTGGGATTCATGGCCACCCAATGCTGTGGAACTGAAAATGGTCTTTGGGCTCAGACTGGGATTAGGGATCACAGAAACACAGGATCACAGGCAGATTTAGGCTGGAAGGGATATCTGGAGGTCTCTGGTCCAGCCTCCTGCTCCATGCAGGGCAGGCTTCAAAGCTGCAGTAGGTTGCTTAGGGCCCAGTCCACTCAATTTTTAAAAATCTCCAAAGGAGGAGATGCCATCTCCCTGGGGCACCTGCTACAGGTCTGTACTGCTCTTGTGGTGACGAATATTTTCCTCACATCCAGATGGAAATTCCATTTTTGTAATTTTGTCCATTGCCTCTGGCCCTTTCCCTGTACACCTCTGATGTGAGCCTGGCTCCATCTTCTCTAAACCATCCCTTTCCAGCAGTGGAAGACAGTAATTCGGTCCTTCCTTCTAAAGTTTTCTCTTCTGCAAGCTGAACCAGCGTGGTTCCCCCAGCTGAGCATCATCTCTCATGTGCCTGAGCCCCCAGCCATCCTGATTGCCCTCTCCACCTCTCTTGTACTGAGGGTCTAAAACAGTGCTACAGGAGTGTCATCACCAGGGCCAGCGAGAGGGAAACAGTCACTTCCCTCAACTTTCTGTCTTTGCTCTTGCTAATGCAGCCCAGTATGAACTCAACCTTCATCATTGTAGGGGCACAGCAGGGAGGACAGATCCATGCCATGGGGTGGCCCAGAGGCAACCACAGTCTCAAGAAAGTCCAGAAGCTGCTGCTAGAAGAGCACAACAGAAAAGGTTCCTGTCTACATAGCCCAATTCTTTCCCCAGGCCCTCATCCATGGCTGTAACCTTGCAAGTCACAGCTCATGACAAGTAAAGAGATCTCAAACATCTGCCCACAGAGTGAGGGTCTGCAAGTGGGAGGGGAAGAGATCCAGGATCTCTGATCATATTACTCACTTGGGAGTCACAGAGGCTGACGAGAGAATTAACAAGTCACTTGAGTTCTTTGATCTTTAAGCTCATTTTCTTGAGTGTTTCAAAGGACATTGAAACATCCAAGCCCTGCTTCAAGAGCTTGGATGCACCATGCAGCAGAGCCCACACGGGCTCTGTGAGCACATGGCTGCAGGTTTGTGGCATGCTCACAGGTCCAGGTAGCAGCAATATGGTGTCTGAGGTGGCATCTATCTCAGCAGGCATGCACCGAGCTCTGAAAACATGCTGGTGGGTATGGAGTGAGCACAGGGGCTCCGTGTTTATACTCACCTCTGTAAGTCTGGGAGTCCAATCCCTCCTCTTCTCATGATCATCTGGCTCCAATACCTACAGCCACAAGAAAATGGTGTAACTTGCAATAAAATAAAATCATGTGTCATGTGCTTGAGCCAGCACAGAGGTGGCCACCTTGCTCAGGATGGCTTCATGCTTCCCAGGGCAGAGGGACCAGCCGGGAGCACCTAGCCCCGAGGGACATCAGAAAGCTAAAGGCTGTTGCTGGCTCTCAGTGGGGACTGGATAGGTCCCTGATCATGGATGAATCTGTGCAAATCCTCATGGAAGGGTGAGAAAGAGGGGAGAAGGGTGAGAACAGCACCAGGGCTGTTCATCCAGTAGACCAGGGACAACCCAGCTGGCTAGGAGCAGAGCACAGAGGTCAGGACCGTGGATGTAACTCAGAGAGCAAAGCCCCAGACCCAAGCTGCTATGCCAAATAGCTAAGCTGAAGGATAGTGAGCCTGTGCTGACAGGCGCCAGTGCAAACCACAAGAAAGCCAGGCTGGGCATCTTTGTAGCACTCCAAGCTTGACAATTAATGCATGCAAGCCACTGAATTATAGGCTGGAGACACTGGGAGCCCAAATGGCAGCTAACGAGTGTTGTTGATTGGCTTTCCGGAGGCCATGGAGACACAGACACTTATTCTTAGAGACATGGATCCCAGAGGGACCATGGCGGACACAAGAGGCTCTCTCCGCAGCACTCATATCCTCTCTGTCCCGGCGCTGGCAGCAGTCACTTTTCCTCTCTATCAGATGGGGAGCAAGACAAGGATGCAAGGTGGCAATCAGCCCTCACCCCCACCAGTTTGTTCAGCCTCAAACATCCCAACTAGTTTCATCTCCTCCTTTCATGCCATAATACCTCCACCCTAAAGGGCAGAGCTTGCCCTTGTGAGGGATGGAGCATGAGGCTAGCGGGTGCCAGTCCCCTAACGGCTGGGCAGAGCTCAAAGGATGCTCTTGTAGCAGTGGCTCTGGAAGTGCAGATAGAGACGGTGAGGTGGGACACCTGGGTTTCCTTAAGGCAGATCAATGTTGCAGAAAAAAACCCACAGTTTTAAGAAATCATAGGAAAGCATCACATCATCACTGCTGTGCAAACGCTCACGCATGTCTGTGCTTCCAGACACATGATCCAGCGCAGGAACGTTTTTACAGTCAGTGCATGCTTCCCGTCACACTACCAATTAATTGCTGGAAGTATTTGAATCCTTGGTTTTTCTCTCCATCTCGCCAAAACAGAGGCCATGTGCTACTGTCCTTCCTCTCATCTCCATGCTGGATTTTTCCTCCCTGATTATTTCTGTGTTTATGCTCTCCAAGCACCAGCCAGGCATGAACCTGGCACCTCCCGCTGCAGGTCAGCTCCAGCGCCGACTGGAGCAGCCAAGGGCAGCCAGCTGGAAAATCACTCCCCAGATCCAGCACCACTGCTTCAAGGTCAAGGCAGCCGGGTCCAGGCCAGGTCTCTGGCTCTGGGGTGACTGCATCACCTTGGGAAGCTTGGCTGGTGCACGCAGGATGAACTGGTTCAAATGCTGGACCAGAGCAGCCCCCCCTGGGGCCATACAGGACAGCCCAGGGCACTCGTGTGGGCTCCTGCAGTGGCTCAGAGACAGATCCGGGACTCTCACGAAGGCATCACTAGAGATGAATAAGATATTTGTAGGGAAGGATTTATTTGCCAATGCAAAAAGCAAACCCTCAAATCCCACCACTGAAATGCATGACTGGACATCTGAGTATGTCTCCAAATTGGAGGCTCCATTTCTCAATGCTTACAGTACAGAGATATTTGGTTAGTGCTGAAAAGGCTGATTTCTAAGGCTGTCATCAGCTTTTGGGGCAAGGAGGATGTTCATGCCTTTGGCAGGCTCCCCCGCCAGGAGGTGAATCTGTGTCCCTTGTGCCCCTCACCCCTGTGTCCCTTGTGCCCCTCACCCCTGCTCAGGCACCGGTAGGAGACACAGGCTCAGATCTTGTCTCAGCTGGACACGCAGCAAGGACCTTCTCCCTTCCCCAGCTCTGCATGGCACTGACATCCTTGCCTGGCTCTAGCTCATTGTTTCCAACTTTGCAGTTACCGTTAAAAATAGTAGTCTGAAACATGTGAAAGTGCAATCAGTTTGGGAGGGGGGGAGGTTTTTCTTTTTAATTTCCTGGAAATTCACATTCTGAGTGGGCGCTGATATTCCAGGCGCACCAGCAGAAAGCAGAGAAATCTCAAGGCTTTTTAGAGCTGAATGAAGTTGAGTCGCAGGGCGTGGGCAGGAGCAGGTTAGGTGTACCCAGCTGCCTGCGCTCAGCCCTGCCAGCCCCCAGCCCTGCCCCAGCTCAGACCTTGGCCAGGCATGCTCGTGCCAGGCTCGGTGATGGATGGTGGGACCAGGCAGGATCCACTCAAAGGATGAGGAGCTCTGGGCTTGATCTAACTGGGACAGACACTCTCAGCCCCTGGTGCTCCCAGTGGTGACAAGACTCTGCTGTGCTCTTCACAGCCTTCTGCCTTCCCAGCTCCTGTCTGAGTAGGTCAAAGGCATCTGCGATGAAATTCATACCCTCAGCTATGCACTTCACTCTAGTAGCTGCTATAATGGAAATTAGCTGGTGGGACCTCAAGGGACAAATCTGCAGCATACATGCGTGCACACATGTCTGTGCGTGCTTGCATCAACAGAGGTTCAAGAGAACAGTGTCTTGCAGAGTGAGAAGGTTATTCACTATCAAATGATGAACTGGTTGAATGATGAATGATGTTGCCTGTGGTTGTCTCTGTGTGAGGTTGCCTCCCTTTTTTGTGTTACCAAGTTTGTGTTGTGCCACCACTACATGTCACTAGTAAGTTGCACAGCAAAGACGGTAGTGAGATTCACGGAGTCCTGGTGGGGAGGGACCCCAATGACTCGAAGATAAGAGCTTCCCAAAAAGGCTTCACTGCCTTCCCAGCACAGCCGACCCGGGAGACCGTGGTACCGTTTTCTCTGGGTGCCTCTGAGAACAACACTTTTGTCCCAAGAAATTTACAACAATTACCTCTTATCAAAAATCCGTCATTTCACCAAAAACCCCATGGATGTGATTTTCTTTAATTTTCCATTTGTTATTGTTGAAATGATAATTTGCCTTTTTTTTTCCATTTTCAGGGAGTTTTAGCAGGTTGCTATTTTCTACATCCTTTTGTCAGACCCTGGTTACCACAGGATGAACGGCATCAGCCTTGCTCCTTGGGTTTTTTTTGTAATTTTCCCCTTGCTAATGCCTAATTTTGCAAACTTATTCACATTATAAAAGCAGCAAAAGGACTGTGGGTAAAGAAAGAAGGTGAAATACGAAAATAAATCCAGTCTTTAATAATTCTGGGTATCATTCTGTTGGGATTAGTAGTAGCAAAATGAAAGAAATGGGGAAGGTGGAAAGGAGGATGAGCCGCCCAAATCTCTTCCAGGTCATGGCTGTTTTAATCAAAGAATTAAGACTGTCTTCCTGCTGGGGAAAGAACATAAAACACAGACATTTGGGGTTTTTCTTCCCCAATGCTATTGCTTTCCCTCCAAAACATTTCACCCCCGAGTGAGCTCGGTGCTGCCAGGTTCTGGCAGATGTCTCTGAACGTCCCAGAGGCTGCATTGATTTGCCCAAGATGGTGATTTTAGGAGGAACGCTGTGAATGATGGAGAAGACACAGCAGGGTAAGGAGGGCACGAGCCCGTACCACACCGTGTCCCAGTGGGCAGCCCACAAAGGCTCTGCTTCAGCAGTGTGGAGGGTGTTCATGGAACAAAACCAAACCTCCAGCCATCAACCATGCAGCACAAGGTAGGAACAGTCCCAGTGATCGATGCTAAGCCATGGATATCCTGGCTGGTGTGAGTCCAGGCCCCTCAGCAAAGCCAAGCACATGCTTGCAGAAGTGAAGAACAGCGATGGCCATGGTCAACATGAAGTCTAGCCAGGCAGGGTCTCCTCTGTCCTCAACAGAAACTGCTCTGTTCAAAGGGATATCACAGAGTGACCCTCGTCTATATGGGTCGTGGGGTGACCCTCGTCTATACGGCAGGTGCTCCTGGGAACAGGATCCCTTTTTGTATGCGTGGTTGGACCCATCTAGTAAAGACATTTGTCTTTTCATAGCAAGACAGAGAGAGGTTGTCCCCCACCTTCTCCTGGGCATCTCCCTTGACAAACAACATCTCGTGTGCAGGTATTAGAAATTTGTTACTTCTCCATATCAGGAGCAATCATCTCAAAAGCAGAGTTTCCAAACTTCTTTGAGGTAATGATTAGATTATTTTTGGATGACAAAACTCCCTGGAAAAGTTACAGGGACAGTTCATTGGCACCTGGTCAAAGCTAAAAAGCACTGGATTCAGCAACGTGGACGAAGGAGAAAGATCCCAGCTAGCACGTATAAATCAGACATAACGGTTATTTCTAAGAAGATGTAATTCAGACAGCCTGACGTTACAGTATTTCTTGGGATAGGCTGACTGAAAGGAGTTCAGGAATCTGAAGTATGGGTGATGAGAAATTATCTTGGAAGCAGCATATTCACTTTATTGAGAATAGTGGTAAGATGTACATAAATCTTTCTAAGAGCATTTCAGGTACTTTTATGACTCTTGCATGGGATTTATTGCATATTTTCAGAAAAAAAATATAATTTAAAAGGACATCGTCAAGCACTTTTTATAGCTTTTATTTATTTTTTAATCTCCATTGTTTGCAAAACCCTCCTCAGAGCTGGAAAATGCAATTCTGCCCTGTTACATGTAGCAGACAATGAATTTTTCTTCCTCTCTGGTATGCTGAGCAGAGGCAGAGGTAGAGTGTCTTGGGCCCCAGCTGCACCAGGGAGGCGGGTTGGGTGTCCCTCCTGCAGAGCCCGAGGAGCACCGGACATGCCGCAATGGCTCCCCGCAGCCGGGCAGTCAGATTTTAGCACAGGCCGTTGGTGTGCTGGATTGCACTGCGGGAGGGTAGCAGAGAGCATATCCCAAAGGCCTCCTTGGAAAACCGAGCAGAAAAGGACTGAATGCAAACGGTGTGTTGCTAGAGCAGGGGGTTCCTCAATTTTGGGCACAGCACTTTGGGAGGAGAGGGTCTGATTTTTAATTGATTCCACCAGAACCACCTCTTACCAATGCTGAAACTAGACCCAAATCATACCCAGGCTGGACCGTTCCCCAAATCCAATGGAGGTGTTTTCCAAACCTGCAGCACTTATGGCCAGAAATACAACCCTGGAGCTTTGGCTCCTGCAGCCTTCTTTGGAAAGCCTGAGTTTACTTAGCCTTCCCTGGCCTTCCTGTTTTTAATTGAAATGCTGCTCTTGAGGCCAGTCACGTTGTGCTGGTGTCTCCTCTGCCTGCTACCACGTTACAGCAATCCCAGGGCCAGCCTGGAGCCGGCACTCCCCGGTGCCACGCACCGAGGGCCAGCAGCGCCTGGCAGGGAAGAGACCGGCAGCGTGAGCGGCTGTGCCCTGCTGCAGGCAGCGGGGAAGAAGCTGCCTGCGAGGGCTCCATCCTGCTGGCAGCAAGGAGAGATGCTGGGGCCAGAGGATGGAGTGGGAGGATGGACCAGAAAGCATCGCTTCCAGCCTGACTTCTTCATGGACCCGGCCAGCCCCTTCCAGCAACTGCTTCCTAGTAACACTCCCTGGAGGCTCTGCAAAGAGGAAAAAGTTAAACACATTAATAAGACAAGTCTGGCTCTTTTCCCCTTTCTTTGTTTTGATCACTGACCCCTCCAGTTTTGTGGGGTTTTTCCCTCCTTCTCTCTCCCATAAAATGCTTTTCATTCAGTGGCTGTTGTTCCTTTAAATACTTCATGAAAACTCATAAAACTATGTAGGAAACTAGCAGCAGTTTTCTTCTTAGAAAGAAGCTTGTGCCAGCAAAGCAGAAAAAAATCTTGCTTGAGTGACGCAGAGAAAAGGAAGGAATAAAAGAAGCAAGTGAGCAAGCAGGCAAGCAAGCGAGGAAGGTTGCTTTTCATGTGTCCAGAACATTTGCTTTGCCAGAGACAGTGTGACCATGAACATCAGGATTTTCAAGGCTTGTTCCAGACAGCCCGTGAAATCTAAGTGACAAAAATGGGCTCTTCCATCTCCAGCTGTCAATTACTAAAGACGTGGCACGCTCGGAGCAGGAGAGTGCAACGTGGAAACCGCCCCTCCTCTGGCCGGTACGCTTTTCCCACAAACTGCTTCAGCGCAGAGGGATCAGGACGGAGGAGGAGGAGGTGCTGAGCCTGTGCATGCAGCCCTGGAGGAGCCACCCTCCTGCTGCGGTGCCTCTGTCAGCAGTTGGGCTGCGGGGAGCCTGAGCTGCTCCCAGCCCCTCTGGAGAGGGTGCTTTGGTCAGGATAGTTTGTTATCAGCACAATTCCTTGATAGACGTTTCTTGGGCCACTCTGTCTTCTTGTCAAAGGGAGGGTTTGACCACCTCTGTCCCACCCCTTGGGGACCGTGTATCAAAGAAATAAATTGCACTAAGAAAATGCCCAATCTCCAGCCCATGGATTTCTCCTTTCCCAGGGCACCAAGGCGCTGAGCCCCACCAGCTCCTCAGGGGGGGCAGGCTGACGGTTTTTGGGCTGCAGGTGTTCAGCTCATGCTGGTGTGAAGAAGTGGCCCTGATGCATTTTCTTTATATGTGGTGTTTCTTAGCTTGGTCTTGCCCAAATCCTCCTGACAGAACAGCCCAGGGGCTGGTGGCATCAATTTCCCAAGCAAGGGAAGTCTCTCCTTGGAGTAAAATCACAGCAGCTAAAAAGCTTCCTCTGCAGGTTCATGAGTTTGTTTATTTCTGTTGCCTTTTATCTAGTAACTGATCTATTTTCTTGCATTTTCCACAGTGTCATTGGAAGCTGAAGCTCACAGTGGGCTCAGCAATTAGTGGTAGCACAGAAATATAAGGCAAAAACAAGTATTGCTAATGAGCTGACACATTAAACAATGAGTCACACTTCCATAAGGAGCCCAAATCGAGTTATAACCCTAAATAAACAAGCTGTGAGAAACAGTTTACAAAATATGAATGTGTTACTTATTTAACTGCTGTTGAGAAGCTGTGATCTGAACCCTGAGATGTATTTAAATATCTGAAACAAATATTCAATGTGTGGTTTATCAGACCGACGCAGTGGAGGCTGGCGCAGCCGGGCTGGATGGACCCTGCAGCCAGACGCAGGTATGGGCAACACGAGAGGCTTTGGGGTTGTGTCCTCCACCCTGCGTCCTTCTCCATCTGCCTGTGGACCAGTCAGGGGCTGTCCTGCACCAGGGGAGGGAGATGGAGAAGCCTGAGAGCCAGGAGATGCTGCAGGTGGGAATTTCCCTCCCCACGGAGGTAACACCAGCAATTCGGGATATCTCAGGCTCCTGCAGAAAGTCATCATGGGGCCAGGCAGAGCCCTGTGACGTTTCATTTGGGGACCAAAAGGCAAAACTAAAGATAAATGGTTAGTCCTAAATCAAATGAGAAATTTCCTGGTTTTTTCCATGGTGGTGATGCAATGAAACATTCTGAGTTCACCTGAAATAACTTATTCCTTTCCACATAAAGTGGATTTTCGTTTTATATCTTTTCTCCTCTTGGATTTTCTTTCATCGCCTCAACATGGTGAGTTTTCAAAGAAAAAGTCTTCTGCAGATGTAAAATGGAAATCTTACATTTTCCTCCCCATGCCCCATTTTGCTTTCAGCCAAAATGATTTGTTGAAGTGCAGGCAAATTCCAGATCTTTCCCCCTAGAATGACACTGAGAATTTATTCTCCATGGACACGGTCCCTGCAGCTCTTGCACTAGGGGATCACAGGCTTTTAGCAGAGGTCTCTCACTGCTCAGCCATTAAACTTTGGCATTGCATGGATAATCTCCCATCCCAGGGGCAAATCCCTCTTCTGCTGCATCTCCACATACCGATGTTCCCAAAGCGTAAGCTGCATCAGCAGCTGTTTGCAAGCTCAGAGAAGTTCATACATGAGTGCCCAGCTGCCACTTGTGCCCTGGAGGAGACGGAGAACATCCTCTGGACATCCTGACATGGCAAGAAAGGAGCAGGGACAGTCATCCCAAGGTCAGCTGTGGGCACATCTCCTCCTGAGGGTGTGCACAGCCTGCCCTAAGCTCAGCTCTGCTGGGAACAACATGGTTCTGTGATGGTGGGACATCCATGGCAGGTTTATCAATTCATCATCAACCCCTTTATCTGCAAATCTCTCTGCACCTTTGCAATATGGCCAGGCCACCACAAGCAGGGGATCGGAAGGCCACAGATTACCTGGTGCAGGAAACCTGCTGGTTCCTGCTCCTGGCCACACACCCAGAGCCTCACAAATGGGATTCAGGGAGGACTCTGGCACTGGGAGAGCACCATCCTCCATTCATGTGTGAGGAGCATGGAGGTGGCTGACAGACCCCAGGCAGGTCTGGGTCAGATGCTCCTTCTCCTGCTCTGGAGCACCACAAAAGGCTATGATGCTGCACAGAGCCATGAGCAGGACTGGGACACTGTCCCCCCGATGGGTCAGCTAGAAATTGGAAGACAGACATGTCTCCCTCCCTCCATCTCTCCTGTTTAAAGTCCCTGGAGGAGCATGGGGACAGAGCAGTCTGAGAGGGGATGGTAATAGCCCAGAGCAGAGGCGGTCTGTAGAGAGGAGATGGTATTTATCCCAAAGAGGGGACAGCGTATATGCTGGAGAGGGATGGTGTTTCCCTGCCCTCCAACTTGGTAGTCAAACATCCCCCGAGGACAGCAATCGAGAACCCCCAGCCTGTGGGTGCCACCAAGGGAGAAGGAGAAGGATGACAGGGGCTGTGATGTGGGGATGTTTCAGCTGTGCCCCATGAGCAGCGGTGGTGAAACCCTGCCTTGCAGCACCCTGCTGCTCTCAGACATCCTCAGCAGAAGCTGGGTGAGTGACCACACCAGCCCAGCCCTGAGTCCCCCCAGATTGCCAGTCCCCAGCCTCACCCTTCCTCTCTGCGGTCAGTCTGTCAATGCCACCAGAGCCACCTTTGGGTTTTACAACACCCCCACCACAGCTGGCTCCAGTACGCCCTCCAGGAGGAGCTCAGAAGTGTGGTCACAGCTCTGATCTTTTCCCTACCCTTCTGGCACTCATCCCATCCTCCCGTCCCTCTCCCCAGGCTCTCCAGCCACTTGCACCTCTCTACGCCTGCTTCCCTGGCCAGAGAGTGACAGTCCTCAAGTCACAAGAGGCAAAAGTATTGGGACAAGCTCGTGGGCTGGCAAGGTGAAGAGGTTTGAGTAGTATATTAGGAATAAAATAAATCCTAGTAATGGCAAAGGGTGCTACTACGTAGAGATGGTAAAATTGCTCATAACAAGGGAGGAGAGGCAGACGTGATCAGCGAGTATTTCTGTTCCGTATATTTGGAAGGAAGCACTTGCAACAAGCAAGGGCAATGAAGTGCTCTTCAGCCTCTTTGTCTAAGGAGAATGTCAAACAACATCTACATGGGACAAACATTTTCAAATCACCCTAAAAATAATAGTAATCTCAATAATCAGTCTAATTTCACATGTCAAGGGTCTGAAAAGAGCTGGTTGAGGGTTTCTGCAGCCCTCCAGTGTTGATGATAAATGATTTTGTGACCAAAGAAATGAGGTACATCGTACTGGGCAGGTACAGCTCAGACTGCCTGGCCCCCATATGCATCAGAAGAGCACAGACAAGGTTCAGCAGTTGCTGGAGAGAGACACAGCTTTGGTGAGTTACTCACTGAAACCGGTGTCTGAGAGGCTCAACTGCCCTTTGAGGATGTCTGTCTCCTCTAGTTATCCATCATTCCGCCAGTAGGTACCTTCAAACAGGGGCTTGATACTGGATTTGGTGGCTCCAGGCCCAAGAGACAACTGGAAAAGCCCTCTGGAGAACGTCCACACTGTGGGGGTCTGGAGGAGGTCTGTGGACACAGTACCAGCTTGGCTGCTGACTGTTTCTCCCCAGCTGTCTGGAGGTAGCTTGGGTTCATCTCATGATCATGGTATTGAGGAATCAAGAGGGGAGGAGGTGATGGGGAACCATGCCTAGTTAGCTGCTTTCCACCTGCAATGGGAGCTTGCAGGGCTGACCATGGCCCCTGCAGAGGAGTATAGCCAAGTTTACTGTCCTCCTTTCTGTGAGGCAGTGGGGCACCAAGGGGGTTCAGGATGGTGTTTCCTTGTGGCTCACGTCTCCCAACCTGCAGGTCAGCAGCAAGGAGAATCGTCATGCCATGGGGTGAGTCGTCTGCCCTGTTGCACGTGACTAGCTCAGGACAAGCTAATTCATGTCCTGGAAATGCCCTTTTGTCTTCAAGGTCTGCAGAAGAGCCTGGGGTGGGCAGCCCAAGAGACCCACCTGCATGAGAGAAGCTGGTGTTTGACCATTTGAAGTCTCTTTCTTTCCATGCACACAAAGCCATTAGAGTGGCTGGACTGTGCCTGACCCAAGCTCCATCTAAGCCCTGGGCCATCTCCAACCAGGTCAGCAGCAGATGCTCAGAGATGCAAGGCCAGCACGGAGCCATCCTTTCCCACGGTATTTTTCCTGGCTTCTGACAGTCAATGAATCAGGGACTCCCAGAGCTGCACGTAGCATTTAGGTCAGTCCAGCAGGTCCTGTGGCAGTCACCGGTGGCCCTATCGTCCAGGAATTTGCCTAACCTGCCTTTCCAGACATTTACATTTTTGGTCTTCATGACATAGTCTGGCAATGAGTTTCACAGTCTAATTATACACCGCACAAAAAAGTGTTGCTGAGGCACATACTGGAATGCTGGATGTGGTTTTGGTGTCTGGATTTTTCTAGAGGTTGTGGAAAGTTTGTAGATGCTGAGGAAAAAGCCACAGAAATGATACAAGGGCTGGAGAAAACACCTTGCGGGGGGGGACATTCGGGAAGCACAACTCAACAGGAAGGATAAACACACTGTAAATTGGAAGGGGGTTAAATCCCAGGTCTGGCAGAGCTCTTCGGTCTACAGAGGCAGAGCCCATACTAGGTTAGACACCCAGCTAAAACTATTTTTGTTGGAAACACGGCACATGTTTTCAGTGCAAGGGAGTTTAACTACAGAAGCATCCCTTGATGCTTCTGCAAAGATGTTTCAGCTCCAAGCTTTCAGCTTAAACTGCAAATCAGTGCAAACCCTCTCATCTGGAAGGCGGTGGAGACCAGTCCTTGCAGTTTCCAGCTTATGTTAGTAAAAGCCACAGGACCAGCCAGAAAGGTCCTCAAAAACAATGAAAAAGAGCCACAGCCTGCCAACAGGGCTTAAATTACCTGTCCAAGAACCTGCCCAGTGATGGCTCACACCAGAAAAAGCTGAAACCACCAGATCTAGATGGCCCAATGGTTTCTTCTGTCTTTAAATTCGGTGAATCACGGGCCCTGCCCCATGGCCAGCAGCGCTTTCTTCCTCTCTCAGAGCTGTCCCATTAAGTACAACTTGCCAACAGCCAACGCCACATGCTTCCATGCCAGGCCCAGGTTGTCATTGTCCCCATCAATTCAGGCCATTATTGTGCACACGGTGGCCAAGGTCCATGTTCACAGTGCCAGGCTGAGCCCGAATCTCTGCTCCAGTGATAGATGGATATGCATCCAACCCAATGCTGGGCATCCAACCCATGGGCTGGACTTGGGTGCCCCTGCTCCCCCTGTAATGGGAATGTCCCATACCAGTGATGAGCAGAGACCACCCGAGAGGGGAGTCTGTCTCCGTGGTACAGCAGAAGGGACCCTTCTTTGCCCCTCCGTCATGCCAACCCATTTCCACACCATCTAGAGGGACAGGAGGACATGGCAGGGGCTGGTGGGCAGGGAGCTGCCACATGCTCACACCGTGCTCCTTCCGTACCTACGTGAGGGCTGGGGCTTCTGCCAGAAATGTCTTGGGACAAAGCAAACATGGGAGCATGTCCAAACCCTGTGAGGCTGCTGGTGTGCAGACACCATTGCCAGATGAAAACGCCTTGTACTCGCCATCTCCAATCTCTCCCATTATCTCCCATTTGAAGCCACTCAGGGCATGTCTTTCTGGCCAGTGTTTGCCCAGCACAGCACACGGTATGGATTTTTGTCTCCCTCCTCAAAGAGCAGAGACGACCCTGTATCCATGCAGAGTACCTCAGGGTGGCTGTGCTCTGGTGTGTAACACACTGGATTTTTGCCCTGTGCTGGACAGTCTACAAAGCCACATCTCTGCCCCTGGGTCAATCACTGCAAATGGCAGATGCACTAGAGAAATCCCAATCAGCCTCTGGGAAGCAGAGGAAGTGGTGGGACTCCTCAGGGAATGATGAGTTGCCAGTCCTGTCCCTTAGCAGTGATGAAGAGAGTGAGGACGCTAAGAAAGCAAGGTCACTGAGAGGGGGAAAAGGGTGAGTCCAGCCAGTGCAGCACATCGGACAGTTGCACGCCCCCAGCCCGTGGGGCACAGACCACATCCTAGAGCAGTGCCGAGGTCCTGGCAGACTCAGCCACCAGAGAAGCATCTCAGGCATCTCTGGTGGCTTCCACCCTGCAGGACACAGTTGCCCATGCTGCTGGGGTGCGGGTACAGGTGCATGATGCAGGCACAAAATCCCTCTGGGGCTGGGGAGTGGGCATAGGACCGACCCCCTCCTTCTCACCAGGGGAGCCCCAGGAGCTTCAAGGAGAGGGGCTCAGAGCCCCACGGCGGGTGCTGGGTCCCCCTCCCCACCCTGGGCACAGCAGATGACCTCAGTGATGAAGGGAGAACTGAACGGTCAGAGATGGAGCTGGGTCTGGAGCCGGACCTCTGCTTCCCTCTCCCCCAAGCTGCTCGGACCCCAGTCTCAGCTGAAAGTCCCCGGTGTGCCCCACAGCAGGATGGTCCGTCCCTGGGTGCCCGGCGCATGTGTGGGAGCATGCAGCTCTCCCACCCCTTCCCAGCACTTTGTCAGCATGCTCCCAGTGCATTCCCATTCTCTGGGGCTGCTGTGACTCCCCAGCAGGACTCAGCAACGGGATCCCAAGACCTTTCCTGCCTCCAAGCACAGCCCCATCCCAGGGCAGGACAGGCTGTCCATGGCTCCCAGGTGGCAGGCAGGCAGCCCAAGGCAGGCAGGCATTGGCATCCCAGGGACAGCCAACTCCCAAACCCCCAGCTAGTGGGTATTTTTATCTCCCTCCCTTAGCCTCAAACCTGCCTGTTTCCAAGCTCTCTGTTCCCCTTAGGGCAATCTTCCTTCCTCGCAGCGCTGTGTCGGGGAGGTGTGCGAGGCAGCCAGCTCCTGGGCTGTGCTGGGTGCCTCAGCCCCACGTCGTAAACCATTCTCCGTCCCTGAGCAAACAGCACAAAGCTCTCACAACGGGCAGCCTACCTCTGATAATTGCTTCAGCATACACCTTGGGTCTTAAGTACATGGTTAGAAACAGATCAGTGTGAGACATCTCCTTAAGTCTCATCTGGGAATCGCTGCTATCAACGAGTCCTGCTTTCCCAGTCAAAGATGATTTACTCTGATCTGCACTATTGATTTTATTGTGGGAAATGTGGTGATACCTAGAGAGAGAGAGAGACAGAGATTTGACTTATGGGAGCATGTGGGGAAGACTCCAGTCCCCACCATAGCGCCTGCCTTTTCTGCATCTGCACCAGAATTATTTGTAGTGTTTTATGCACCCATCTGCTCCCTGCATGCTCTCTATAAATCTCACTGGCTCTCACACACACACACATGTTTGCTTTCCATGTAGATTACTTATGATGAGAGTCTAATTAGACCCGGGGAAGCCTGCCTACAGAACGAGCCTGGGGAGAGCTTAATTAAAGTCAATGGAGAAAATTATAGGTGAAAAAAAAAAAATTAGGGCAGCAAGGAAAAAATATCAAGAAAGAAACCAAGGGGAAAAAAAGAAGCAGGGAAGTAACAGCACCAGCAAGGGAGTGTGCGTGGCTGCCAGGCTCCCAGGAGCAGCGGCCCCGAGCACCAGGCATTGAGGCCAGGGTGGACGATGCTGTGGCTCGGAGAGCCCGCGGGGTGCCCGTGGGTCTGCCCTGCAGGGAAGGGGGCTGGTGACAAGGTGGGTGGATGCACACAGCCTCTGCAAGGGATTCAAGGCTGAGCGAAGATCCTGCCCTCCTGGCCTCCTCTCTGGCACGTCCTCTGCAGAGGGTGGACAAGAAGGGCTGGGAGAGCTGCCTGGCTCTGGATCTCCTCTCCATCTGTGCCTTGAGTTCTCCTGGTCTCATCCACATCACACATCCATGAGCCAGGCAAGTGGGATACACACGGTGGATGCGCGAGCTCCGTCTCCTCACTGTGTCTGTCCCTCGGTTCGGGGTGGGAAGAGGGGACACGCTCTCATTCTTATCTGGCAATTTGTTGCCTCTCTGCAAATTAGCCCATGCACTGCGAGGTGATGGAGAATCCGGCCTGAGAGGGCAGCAGGGATTTTGGGGGTCACCACAGTGCAGCGAGGGCACCCCCCGTGACCCCTGCAGTGCAGGGCACTGTTCTCCCCCAGCAATGGCACTGTTGAACCCACTGACTTCTGGCTGAGGGAGAGCATCTCTTTTAGAAAGTCTTGATTTAAAGACCACAAATGATGGAGAATCCGCCACGTCTCTTGGCAAATTGCTCCAATGGTTAATTATACTCCCTGTTTAAAAGATGCATCTTATTTCCAATTTAGGTTTTTCTAGCTTCAGCTTTCAGCCATTGAATCTCATTACATTTTTTATCTGCTAGATTAAAAAACCCTCCATTATCAGAAATCTCCTCCCTTCGTAAGTATTTATAGACTATGATCAAGTTGCCTTTTAACCTTCCCTTGATAAACTAAATAAGCTGAGCCACTCAGTATCTCCCAGTCAGCCAGGCCTTGCACACCTCCACTCCTTCCTACTGCTCTTCTCTGAGCCCTCCCTGGTCCTGCACCATCCTGGACCAAGGGTGGACAGTCCTGGATCAGGACAGACAAGGAGGTGGTGTCCTGGGTGATGCCGTATGCAGATGGAGGACCAGGGTGGCTGGTTGTGCCACCGTGCTGCTGCAAGAGGTCTCGGTGTGGGTAAGATGCACTCTGTGCTCGGTGTGGTACAAACCCAGAGAAAATCCTCCAGCGAAATACAGAGCGTGCAGCTCAGAAGGGGACAGGACGGGATGCTTTGGGAATGGGGATAAGTAGTAAGGATTGATGTGCTAGTGAAAGGGAAGCCAGGAGAAGAGAGGCAGGGAGAGCACTGGCTGGGCAGGCGATCGATGCAGCAGTGTTTTGGGTAGCAGAGGGTGCAAGATCACATTGCAGAGTCAGCCTGGGCTGAAGCTGCTGTAACAAAACCACCCAGCAAGGAGAGCTGGGCAAATGGGGTCTGTGCAGCTGGCAGGGAAGGAGCTTTGAACAGCTCATATGGACAGGTCCAGGGGCTCTGCCAGCTCTTGGGGTCAGTCAGCTCAGGCTCAGGGTCATCGATGCCCCTCTGGGAAGGTGCAGCCTGGGAAAGGTGCAGATTTCACCCGAGCAAGGATAGGAATACCTGGAGAATCTGGGAAAGTACTTTATGTTACAGGTCTGTGCTTCTGCCAGAGGTGTGATGAGCTCCCCCAGGACTGTCCTGTCTGGGATAGCTTGGCATCAGCAATGCAGACATCTGTCTTCAGCCAGCTGGTTGTCCTGCAGAGTCGTGCTGACAAGCACAGGCTGAGCTTCCCGCTGCTTGTTGCTCCAGACCAAGGCAAAGAGAGAGGTCCTTGGGTGATGCAATGTGTCTCCTACATAGTGCCTGCTTAATCGCTGGCTGGAGCATGATCAGAAATGGCTGGTACTGGGCAGGATGGGCTGATGGACAGCTCCATTACTATGGAGCCACAAATTGACATATGCCCTCCACAACATCATTTTGACAGTCTTATAATAAGTCTTATGAGGAGCGGCTGAGGGAGCTGGGGTTGTTTAGTTTGGAGAAGAGGAGGCTGAGGGGAGACCTTATTGCTCTCTACAACTGCCTGAAAGGAGGTTGTAGCGAGGTGGGGGTCGGTCTCTTCACCCCAGTAACAAGTGATAGAACGAGAGGAAATGGCCTCAAGCTGCGCCAGGGTAAGTTTAGGTTGGATATTAGGAAAAAATTCTTCACTGAAAGAGTAGTCAGGCACTGGCACAGGCTGCCCAGGGAAGTGGTTGAGTCCCCATCCCTGGAGGTATTTAAAAGACGGGTAGATGCAGTGCTTGAGGACATGGTTTAGTGGGGGACTTGGCAGTGGTAGGTTAACGGTTGGACCTGATGATCTTAAAGGTCTTTTCCAACCTTAACAATTCTATGATTCTATGATTCTATGACAGTGCTATCACTTCTCCCACCCTGTTAGGCACCTTCTCCTGGATCAGCACTGTGTCCTTGGGATGACTTGCTTCCAGCCTTGGCAGGAGTTCTACCCAAAATGCTGGCATCTGATGGGAATATTGCAACCTCTGTGTAGTGCTGACCACAGGCTGGAAACCGTCTACCTGCCATGGCCTGGCAGCCTTCAGTGCTTCCCCCTCTGGAGCCCCCTTCCCCATATCTCATTAAATCCCTTGTGCATTAGTGTATGACAAATCCCCCAACTAAGGGGTGTGCTATAGGGAATGGGGGGTCCCAGCGGGTCTGCTCCTTCCCCTTCTCTGTGTTACAGACTGTTAAATCCTCTCAATTTGGGATGAAAAGAGGCTTTCCTGGAAAGCAGTGATACAGATGTGCTTCCACTCACAGAATCCAGCTGTGGATTCCAGTGTGTTGGCTTAACCTCATCCTCCCCAACTTGCAGCTGGAGCATCTTGCCCAAAGCCACCTGCTCTTGTGTGATGGAGACCCAGGGGCTTGGGGTTTAGGGCAGTGCAGAGTCCACCAGGCTCTGGGAGCTGCGCCTGCAGGACAGTGAAATCAGGATCCCGACGTCCGCACAGCCAGCGTGTGGTGGGGGAGGCTGCCTCCATCCCTGGAAAGCCTCCTCACACCCACAGCCGCAGACCCTGGCTCTTCTTGCTTGGTGTCAGATGCAATAAGGGAGACGAGCCCCCCCAGTACGGCCAGCACACACTGTGTGGTCTCCCTCTGGCTTTAGGCTCCCAGAATTTCTTCTTCTCTCTGAGCAATGTCAGGCTGAATAAAACTAAATAGATCCTGATGGAGGAAAACTGCAGTTAAGTGGGTTGGCTGACTGCTTGCCTTCTTTTTGTTTTGCTTTCTGACTTGTCACAGATAGAATACCACTAGGGAAATGTACTGGCAGGCCCTCGGTCACGGTCCCTCGCTCTTTCAGATGGTCTCCCTTGAGCCTGACCTGCCTCCCTACTAGGACACTCCAGTCCCAGGAGGAGGGTTGGCACCTGACAACTATGAAATGAAACTTGTGTCACCTTGTGCCTGGAAGACTAGCAAAGGATCACCCATCCCTGGTGGCTCGAAGTCAGCAAGGTCTTGCCCACAGCCATCCTCCTTCTGTGCACTCCTCCAAGGAGCAGATGGAAGCTCAAGGCAATGACCTGGTGGGAGGCAGAGACCATCCCGTGGGGATGCTCTGCTGGTAGTCGAAGGTTGGGGAAGACAAAGATAAGCCCCAAGTCTTTGCAGAGTGACCACATCTCATGATGTTTGATGCTATATTCACATAGCCTCCAGTCCTGGCATCATGTGAGCAAAGCAGTCTTGGCTCTCTTTCAAATGTGCAAGTTTCTAGGGCACATGATGGTAGAGACTGCTTGCAAATGGGATGATAAAAGCATCCCAAGAAGGCAGGATGCACTCCAGCAATTGTTTTCAAATCTTCTGATTTTTGAGCTAGTCTTATGATTCTGGGGGGAGGCCAATTTGTGTTTTTCCTTGTTTAGAAGCTATCATCCAAATCACTGTCCAGAGCACCTGTTAGGCAGCATGCAGCAGTCAAGCTATTGAAAAAATGCCCGCTGAACGCAGAATAGTGGCTAGTGGAGAGCTGCTTCAGCACCGCCGTTTCAAGAGTCCCTGAAGAGATTGACAAAGGGGAACAGCAGACAGAGGCGTCTGGGGTACGTATCATGAGAACATCCCAAACCAGAATTTGATCATTTCGAAGAAAATGCTCCCTGCAAAATGTCTCCCAAGTTCAGCAAAGACCAAGCACAAAAGATCATGCAAACATACTAGATGGAAGGAATGCCAAGACTTTATGTTTCAAAACTTGCCTCATGGCATTGGAACTGTTAAACATCATCCACAGACATGCACTATCTGGGGTCAGACAGCCTGTGCTGTCCCACATTGGCCACACAAGATTATTGACAGCAAAGATAAACACCTCCATGTGTGACCTCTGCAGCCAAAGTCGGGAAGAGAGCACAGAAACACCGGGGAAACCCACAAAGTCTCCGAGCATCTTTGATCCAAGGTTAGCACAGACCTGCTGGATTTAACAGAGAAAATTGCTTCTCGTTAGAGGAACATGACTCAAATTCCGTGAAATGGTGGTGATTGGCAACACATCAAGTAGAAATGTAATTCTTTCTCAGAGTTTGCTCACTGTGGATTTCTAGAGGCGTTGAGGACAGCAGGCGAGCGTCCATGACTTCGGAGGCTCGGCTCAGTAATTCCTTCTTGGTGTATCAGCTCAGACTCACACCCAGATGATGCACGGTCAAGTGGGTTGGAAGAGAAGTACAAACGGCAGAACCCAGTAAAACCCCAGCCGTCAGCTGTCACCAGGGGCAGGTGCTGCCCACAAGACCTCCCTGGGGAGCGCTGGAGTGGTATTATGAGGACTAGCAGAAACGTGCCATTCGTAGACTTTTCCCTAAAATAATCTTTCTAGTTTATTCCAGATGTCCTGGTGCTCCTCCCAAAACACAGGAGTTTCCAGACCTGGGGTTTTGTCTCTCCCTTTCTTTTCTGTTTTCTTGTCCTCTTTCCCTTCTTATCCCTTTTGCTTTTTTGGTGAAGGAGGAGATAAAACCAATGGAAATTTTTCAGGTCATTAAAACTGAGATCATTCTGAAACACTACCTTTCTTTTACAGGACACGGATTTAGTATCATTTTTGCTGATCCAATGTGTGATTTTTCACTCATCTCTAATCACAGCAAATTTCAGAGTGCCTCACTGGAGCCACCTCCTCAGATGTCTGACAGTGTCCAGACCAGATCCCAGAGCCTGTGAGTTTTTTGGGTTACACTAACTGATCCCAACATGGTGTTCCACGAGCACCATGGGCAAGAACAAGAACAGAGAAGATGTTAGACACAGACACACGGCAAGAAGCAGACACAGCCAGGTCCTAAGCAGGGAACCGTCTGCATCCTGCCAAGGTGGTGCCACATCTTCTGACCAGGAGTCCAGCTATGCCATCTTCACTCAGCCTCAAGCACCCAACGCAGGTATGTTTGAAGCTTTGGCATTTCCTGGGACCTGTTTTTAAGTGTTCTTCTATAACAGCGACGTCTGTTGTGGGAACAGTACCAGCAACTAAAGACTGACCTCTCCCCAGCCCTACCTGCATGTCAGACCATGAGGCCAGAAATGTGTCCGCAACAGGATGGCAGATAATTGTCGTCCTTTCCTTTACCACTGAAGGACCCCTAATGTGGTTTAACAAGCTCGGTTTGGTTTCTGCTGTTACAGGGGTGTCAGAAAAGTTTGGACTGGGGGCTAACTTTGCAGCTGAAATGTCTTACACCTCCCAGGGAGGAGCACTCTTGGTATTTCTCATGGTAGGGGGCACCTCTTTACCCACCACCTTGTAATGTAGTCCCACCGGGAGGGCTCTGCTGCTGTTGTTTGGTCATGATTTTTGCATGAGAAATGAACTGTGGCAGTAAGCAGAAGCATGGATGTCTCCGAGCAGCTCGAGCATCAGAGCAAATGATGGAAATCAAGCGCTCGGCAAGTGCAGGGCTGCGGACAGCCGCCTCTCCCCGCTCCGGCAGTGGAGGCTAATCAGTGCTGATTAAACCAAAGCTAGATTTTCCTAGAGTGGCTTTAAAAACCTGAATGTCAAGTTTCACCTCCACATACCCCCCACCCTCAGACCATTAGGCTGAACTTCCACAGGCTTGTGACCTTTCCAGGGCTGAGCCCATGATCCCTCCGAGCTGCTGTTTCTGGCCACCCTCCAGACATCTCTGAAGCATTTTGTCCCAGCGACAGGGGTCTGGCCATGCTAGTCTTCACCAGGGTCCTGGGAAAGGAGAGAAGGGAAGGGAAACTCAGCCCCCATGCTGGTGAGAGGGAAGGACCCCCCACAGATGCTGGGGCTTTGCTGGCGGACCAGGTGGCCGCAGGAGCGACATGCTGGGGCTCGTCTCTGATTTATCGGCAGGGCCGGTAGGTGTTGCATTAGGTTAAGTATTAACAGATCTCATGAGCCTCATTAGCTGTCCCCTTTTCACTCTCCAGCCGAAGAGTTACTGCTCCAAAATCTATAGCGCCTTGGCAGCTGCCTGGCTGATTCCCAGGTTAACCCTCACCAAGCCTGCTCCCTTGGCTCGCTGCACGGATCAGCGTGCACATCATCCGTGTCACAAAACACAGCGAAAATCATCCCAGGCCTGGTGCTGTTCTGTTTGCTCAGCAGCATGGCATGAGGTCTGTTGGACCATCTCCATGTGCACGTGTCTCTGCCCTCCATAAAACAGCGGTGCTCTCAGCACAGAGAGCCAGCCTCCCCAGCTCTCTGGGCTGAGACGTGCCAGCAAAGGCTGGCTTCTGATGCAGACTCCAGGCACTGGGAGATCACCCTGCTCAAGAGCTCTCTGCTGGGAACAGCCCACAGGGTCTGCAGGAGGATCTGTCTGGCTGAAGGTGAGCATCTGCCCACTGGCATCTCATCGGGGTCAGCCTCCCAGTCCCCTCCAGCAGAGTCCGTCTCCCCCCAGTGATGCACATGCCATCTGCAATTCATCACCCTCCCAGAGCACATGCCAACAGGCTCAGGAGAGCTGGACTCCGTCGGGTGCAGGACAAGTGCCCAGGGTGGCCAGGTGCCATGGAGGCATTCAAACTGCAGACACCCCTGCTTGGTCAGAGAAACCCCACGGTTGGAGCTCTCTTGCAATGAGTACCCTGGAAGGGTAATGCAGACCATGCCAAATTGGTGGAGGAGTTGCATCTCCACCAGGCAACCAGGGCAGTCAGTGGGGCTGCAGATCCTCAAAGATCTTTGCTCCAGAGGCCACTGAGCACAGGGCCAGGAGCAAGTATGCCACATACCCAGCCCTCAGCTGTGATCCCCTCTTACGGGTGGATGTGCTCCCCAGGCATCCCTCAGGTCTGGACTGGGAGGCAGCAGGGATGGATAACACAACACTGCCTGGGCAGCGTGCTTGGCTGCTCGGTCCCCATGCTGTGAAACATTTGGGTCTTATCTCCTGTTGGAACGCATCTGGTTTCAGCTTCCTCCAGAAGAGGCTTCAGCCAGCTCCATCTTGCTGTGTCTCTCCCTGGCAGACCAAAGCCTCGTAATTCACATCAGATCCCAATGCTCCGGCAGAGGCATGAGCAGGAGGTACATTTTACGGAGGCTGGAGTGACTCCTGCTGCCCTGCGGGGCTCCAACCCCTCCAACCCAGTGCCCACAGCCACTGGTGACACAGGAGGAGCTGGCGGGGGGTGCAGATGGGGAGGTGGCATGACCTGGCTCTCCTCCTCAAGGACAGCTCTTGCTTCAACAAGCCTTTGACAGTCTCCGCAGCTCCCCGTAAGTCCATGCTGGAAAGCACTTCCTTCAGACCTATTAATTGTTAAACAACACTACGCTTTAATTACAAAAGAGAGTCAAGCAGCCAAGTTTGGAGAGATGAAGGTTAACAAGCTGGGCAAGGTCATTATCTGGCCTGCTCCTCCTCCACCCCTCCTCTCCTCCGGCAGGACTGGGAAGGGCTGTGCAATCCCAGGGCTGATGCTTTCACATCGTGCATTAAACAGCCCTGCGCTCTGGACAGCTGATTGACCATGCAGGCAGGCTGCTGCCATGTCAGACACCCTCCAGCACACAGCCCGTCTCCCTGCCGCTGCTGCAGGATGCTGCTCTCGGGGGCAGAGCACAAGGGCACTGGGCGTTACTGGTGGGGAGCTGAGCACGTCTCCAGTGCTGGGGGAATAGTTGTTCTGGACCATATAACAGTGCAGGTGGAGTCCAGGGTGAGTGTCAGCTCGGCTCTGCAGTGGGCAGGTGAGCTCCTCATGTAGCCTCCTGCTACCTCTGTGGACCTCCTAGAAATGCCACACATGGAAGACAGATTGAGATGGGCCAGGCAAAGACATTATCTTGGGTGACCTGGGTTCAGGAAGCGCTCTCCCACGGAGCAGAGCTGGCTGCGAGCACGGAGGCGCAGGCAGTGACTGTGCTGTTGCTCACATAGTGGTAACTTCCCCCAGCATCTCTCTACACGGCTGTGTGATGCTGCCGGTCCCCATGGCCAGCACCTCACCCCTCCTTTCACAGGGGTCTCCTGGCAGCTCCCTTGAGGCAAGAACTGGCCTCTTTCTTCCTCTCAGGAGCAGAAACCTGTTTTGAGAGGGCTGTGTCTCATCTTGGGGGGGGAAGAAAACATGGGATCTGATGGCTCTTAAGTTGCTTCTGTGGAGGTACTGGTGCTTCCCGTGGACCTTGCTGCAGCACTCAGGACACATATGATGCCAGGAAAACAGGTGGATAAAAAGCTTAGCGCTTACTGTCACTGATGTGGAGCCTTATGTGTTTAAATACCTTTGCAGATATGGAGCTGAGTGACATCCTGAAGGTCAGTGAGGAGATCAGCATCCAAGCTAGGAAATGATCCCAGGCTGGCCACATCATCTTGGTGCCGAGGGGGTGTCAGCGTTTGGCCAGATGCTATTCACCATCCCATCAATAACTTGGCAGTAAATACCAAATCTCTCCGGATAAAATTTGTAGATGACATAAAGATTGGCAGAGTGGTGAATAATGAGGCAGTCACATGGAGCTGGATCGCTTCCCTCGCTGGGTGCATTCCAACAAAATATGTTTTAATAGCCTCAGATGCAAAGTAGTACACCTAGGAGCAGGGCTGTGGGCTGAGCCTGGAGCTGGGGCCATCCCTGGCAGCAGGGGCCATGGGAGGGTCTGGAGGCTGTAAAGACGCGCATTAGCTCCCAGGACAAGCAAGAGCAAGGTAACAACCTGGATGGAGAAGTGCTGGGACAAATGGATCCATCAACCTGAAGTACAGGTTCCTCACAAGGGAGCAGCTGGTCTACAGCTTCCTCACAAGGGGGAGAGGAGGGGCAGGCGCTGATCTCTTCTCCCTGGCGACCAATGACAGAACCCAAGGGAATGGCAGGAAGATCTGGCAGGGGAGGGTTAGGTTGGACATTAGGAAAAGGTTCTTCACCCAGAGGGTGGTGGAGCGCTGGAACAGGCTCCCCCGGGAGGCAGTCATGGCGCCAAGCCTGACAATACTCAAGAAGCGTTTGGACAATGCCCTCAGACATACGGTGTGAATTTTGGGGTTGTCCTATGCAGGGACAGGAGTTGGACTTGATGATCCTTGTGGGTCCCTTGCAGCTCAGGACATTCTATGATTCTACAGCGAGTCAGGCTTCAGACTACAGAGCCTGGGGGTGTCTGGCTGCATCCAACAGTCCTGAACAGGAGACTTAGGGGCAGCTCAGGACCAGGAGCTGAATGTCACTGTATGGGGGACCCACAAGTGGAGAAAGCTGGAGAACCACTGGCACAGGTTGTCCACAGATCAGAGCCACCTGCATCCATGGGAAGTGTCCGTACAAAGCAGGGAGGCAGAGAGAGGGGCAGCAGCTTTCCCCAGGGAGCAGCATGTGCGAGGTTGATCAACCAAGGGGCGCTGGCTGGAAGATGGAGCCAGACAGGCTCAAGTGAGAGGTCACGCTTGGTCTCTGGAGCATGGATGGAAAGTGACTTGCACGCATTGCCCAGAGAGGTGGCATCTCCATCTTCATGAGTCTCCAGGCCTTCTCCCTTGAGAAGCAACACTCAGGCTGGTCTGAGTCAGAGGGACAGTCGGGGGTGCAACAGGGTGCTGCGCCGGCAGGTGAGAGAAGCTGGTTGAAGTGTCTCCCCTCCCTCAGACTGAGTCCAAGAGTCACTGTCTAGCTCCCTGACCCTTCCTCCCTCAGCCTTCCCAAGCCCTTCGGGGTGGGTCAGCCCCTCCAGGGAACGTGCACCTCCACGGGGGACCAGGAGGTCCTCCCCAGCCAAAAGCAGGGAACTGCTGGCAGCCGGCTGGGAAATCACTCATCTGGGAAAAAGAGCCTTTTGATTTGAAATATCTCCCAGGCCCCAGCTAAGGCTCTTTGAGTAAGCCTGTCAAGCATCAGCATTAACATTTGGCAAGATGAGGAGAGGGTATTAGCAGGGCTGGCTGGCAGCCGTGCCCTGTGCCCGTCAGGCGGGGAAGGGAGAGCGTGCCTCCATAACCCCACGGGGCAGCACAGACGATCTCCACTTGCCCTCCTGCCAGACAGAGCCCCTCTTCTCAGGATCTGCTCCTCCCTTGGAGCTCCCTCGTTCTTTCAGGCAGAGTGGCCATGCCAGCAGGATTTTGCAGACATGAGGTCGGTAGCCCCATCCACGCTGGGTGATGGAGGCAGCACCCAGCTCTGTGCATGGGTGCACCAGGTGTGCTTGCGTGTGTGGCCACAGGATGAGTCACATCTATGGGAAGGCATGTGGAAACTGGGCTACCAAGACCCACTAACCTGAACCCCAAATCCTTCTCCCTTCCTACGCCACAGGGAGGAACAACCCTTCTCTAAACTACATGAAGCTCCTAATGCTCAGCCCTTTGGCCAGGTTGGCAATGGGAGCACTAATGCAAAGGGGTTAAACAACCAGCCCAAGGTCTCAGAGGATGCCAGGGTCAGGCCCAGGACCGGGATGTCAAAGGTCCCAGCATCAAACGCTCATGCTCAAACCCTCTGCCCCCGCTGTCCCCAGGCTCCCTCATGCCCCCCACCCCACAGCCAGGGGCCAGCGCTGTCGATTTGCTCAGCATCACCACGTACATGTATGCAAACAGCAAAGGAAATGTGGGTTTGCTTTTAGAAAAGAAACCCCAGAGCATGCCCCTGGACCGGGGTACCAGTCCCAGTGCCAGAGAATCCCTCCTTGGGCCTGGTAGACCTCCGTTCCCATCACCAGATCCCCCTGCTGCTCCCAGCAAGCCCCTTTCCCAGAGCTCACTGGTTGCTGTTTCCCGAGAGCAACAGAAATCCCCAAGATCTTTGGTCTATGACCTTTCAAGCCCATCCAGTCCATCCCTCCTGCAACTGGCAGGGACATCTTCAACCAGATCAGGTTGCTCACAGCCCCGTCCAACCCAACCTTGAATGTTTCCAAGGATGGGGCATCTCCCACCTCTCTGGGCAACCTGTTCCAGTGTTTCACCACCCTCACTGTAAAAAATTTCTTCCTTACATCTAGGCTGAATCTACCCTCTTTTAGTTTAAAACCATCACCCCTTGTCCTATCACAGCAGGCCCTACTAAAAGTCTGCCTCCATCTTTCTTATCAGCCCCCTTTAAGTATTGAAAGGCCACAAGAAGGTCTCCCCGCAGCCTTCTCTTCTCCAGGCTGAACAACCCCAGCTCTCTCAGCCTGTCCTCACAGGAGAGCTGCTCCAGCCCTCTCATCATTTTTGTGGCTTCCTCTGGACTCACTCCAACAGGTCCATGTCCTTCTTCTTTTGGGGACCCCAGAGCTGGACCCACGGCTCCAGGTGGGATCTCACGGAAGCAGAGTAGAGGGGAAGAATCCCCTCCCTCGCCCCGCTGGCCACGCTTCTTTTGATGCAGCCCAGAATACGGTTGGCTTTCTGTCCAAATCTGACTATTTTGCCCTCAGCCCATATCTGCATCCTAGAGGGTTTTAGCCACCTGAAATCCTGGGGATGCTGGATACAAACACAGATTTGGGGGGAGATCCTCAGATGAGGGGGAAGGGGGAACAAGAAGAAAAGCGAAGGAGGAAGAGCTCCAAGTATCTGCTGTTCTTCATTAAATGCGACAGGGCAGCAGAGGCCAGCTCTGCTGATGCTTCGGTCCCATGCAGATGCCACTCGTACTGTCCCCATTCCATGTGATGAAAGCCATCCCTGCCTCCTAGAGAAAGCCTAGCAGGCTCTTGGCAGCGATTGCTCCTGGCCAGGACCCTGTGCAGGGCACAGGGGGCTGCTTCGCTCTGAACCTGCTGGAGCCTGGCTGCCAGGTCACGGTGTGCCCACATCCCCTACGTGGTCAACGCAGCGGGACCGGAGCCCTCCTGCCGCCCTGCAGTGCCTGCTACTGCAGGTGAAACCGTTGGAGCAGCACTGGCAAGGATTTACATCCCTCTGAAAATAATTATGGGAAGAAAAGTGCTGGTATTAATTGGAGCCTCCATTTAAAGATTAACCACAACAAATGTGTTGCATGGAGGAAGTTTATTTAACAATGCTCCCATTGTACACCCCGAGCGCATGTTTGTCTTCATTAGTGCAGTAATTCATTATATGGCCTCTCTAACATTCAAATCAGAAGGAAGAATATTAAAAAAGTAATTATACTTTTCAAAGTAAAGCTTTATGGGTAAATTGTATGCAAATCGCTGTCTAAATCAGGGCGGCATATCTTAAGCAGATCTAAAAGTTGCAAAGGCTTCCACCGCATCATTGATATGTAATCAACATAGATGTATGATTCTGCTCCTTACTTAGGCAAATTTGAATGGCAATACTCAAGTAGGTAATTGGTATTTATCACAATGGCTGATGTGGAGAAGCTATAATCTTGTTACGGGTGGGACCGGCCTGTCATAAATCAAGCTGCTTGGAGGTTACTGCAAGACTCTGTCACATTTTGGTTTCCAGATGCTTTTAATCACCTTTTTTAACCTTCACCTCATTTGTAATATGGGCAAATAACCTTCAGGTCTTTGAAGGCCTCTTCTGCAGGTGTCTGTGTGTTCAGGGAAATAGCTGAGTGCCCTCACACCATTTGTCCACCCAGTGATGACAGCCCCTTTTCTCTAATCAAGATAGTTTAATGAGATTTTGTTTTCTAAAATAGCACTAGGAATAAAACATGAAATTGATCATTTATGTGCACCAGGGAAATCATGTCATTTGGAAAATAATTTAACAGGATTGGAAGGTTCAGATTTACTGCCCAAACTGCAATCACCAGCTCTGGGGAGCAGGGAGGGGAGAGCAGAGGGCATCCTGGCGGGTGCTGTGAAAGCGTGGATGGGTGGAGGACACCCACCCACATGTCCCTGGGGCACAGATGCCCCCCACCACCATGTGTCCCTTGCAAATCCACACTGCTGCCCCAGGCATCAGGGGCTGGGTGCAGGTGCTCAAATCCCTCCCGCAGATCCTGGATGCAGCTGGGGCTCTCTCCCTGCACTGGAGAGCCATGGGATCTGGCTGAGCCCTGAGATGGGGTGGGCTGGGATGTACAGGACTATGCAGCTCCCTTTCCCCAAATTCATCCCCCCAGGTCCTGACCGTGACAGCAGCGTCCATGCAGCCCCCTGTGTCTCCACTGTCACACCATGCTGGGGACAGTGGGGTCCCACAGCACCTCTGGGGTGTCAGGCCTTCCCAAATATGCAGCAGAGCCTTGGGCTGACAGGTCAGGGCACCCCCAAACACCCCACCACCACCCACCCCCCCACACACAGAGGATTCACAAGCTAACAGGTTTATTGCAAGCTTCTCCGAGGGTCACTGGGATCAGTGGCTGGGACAGCGCAGGGCTGGCCATGCTGCTGAGGGACCACCACCCCCGGGTCCCCACCAGTGCTTGGGAATGAATGGGGCTGGGTGTAAGTAGGAACGTGCCTCTCCTCGGGGCAAGGGAGGCACGAGGTGCCCAAGAAGCCAGGGCCCAGTTCTGCCCAACCTCAGAGGCACCCAGGCACCAAGCAGCCCGTGGAAAACTGCTGCAAGGCTGGGGTCACCAAAAAGGAGCCAAGGGTCCCTTCTTTCTATGCATTGAGCCTTTTCTCTGATGCTTGCACAGCTCCTCTGTGCCGACAGATGCACAGAGGTCCCCCCAGCACAGACTCTCGCATCCCCCAGTGTGCCTCACCCACAGGAGACATCAGCATCTCTACCTTTGGCCAGGGAGAAGCTTCAGTGCATCCAGCCCTAACACCAAGGGTGTGCATGAATCTCTGTCAACTCTGAGCACCCTTTCAGAGACAAGATCCCCACTCTCCTCATTCATCTGGGTGCTGGGTGGGCTTTCCACTTCCTTTTGGGACACACAGAAACAGCTACCCCAGACGACCATGGCTGGTTTTGCTGCTGGGATAAGGAGAGCTGCATCTTCCAGGCAAACACTCCCTGTGCCACGGGTATCTGCAACCAGCCCAGCAGACCCCGTCCGAGCTCCCAATGCCGAGCCCTTGCACTAAACTAGGGGAGAAGCAACTGTAGACCTGGGAGCATTCAAGGGGGCTGATTGGGAATTACAGCAGAGAAAAAAGAATTCAAAATGTCCGAAGCGACTTGAAGAAGATTCGCAGCTGAAAATAGGGGTGAAATGATTTCTGCCAGTTATTAATGCCATGCTATTTGTTCCATGTTATTAGCAAGTCATAATGTGGCATGCAGAGGTGAAAAGCAGATACAGAAAAGCACGGTGGAAATTCATCTTCTCCAGCACAAGGCAATTGTGGAGCTGAAGCGGGGCACCGCTGAGCACCGTGAGCCGCAAGAGATCCAAGCATTTTAGGCACTGGAGAAATGAACATTTTTTTTTCCTCCCCTTTCTTTTTTTTGGAAGGGGGGAGAGCGCTTATATTTTTCTGTGTCAGAAATACGCCGTGACATGAGAGAATCCATCAAATGACACTGCATGTCAGGTCGTGTCACAACATCATTAAAACATTATATCTTGTTGATGAGGCTCTTGCCATCAATTCAGAGAGTGACTGATTCGATCTGCAAAAAGTGGAAGTTTCTCTGCCCTGTTTGTAAGACAGCTGGCAGATCTGCGAGAGGAAGCACTATTTCATATTCTATTTAGGACATTAAGCCTTAATCCCATTAGAAGATTCATAGCATAGCCAGCCTAGATAGAGAGATACTTCCATAGCTGGATGGATTTCTCCGACACCTGCACCGCATGCTACATGAAGCCATTTGGAAAAAAAACAAGCCTACCGTCTTCCCAGCTCCTCTCTGAGAGCTTATCTCTCCCTCTAATACAGTTTAGTGCCAGGTTTTATAGACTGCTCATGCTGTCGGGAATGTTTGCTGGTATTCTGTTAACTTGATGCTTGGCTGTTCCAACACTATTCATTTAAGGCAAGCATCTGGCATGTAGCAAAAAGATGGCTGATAGAATAAAATTAGGTAAGTTTATATGATTAACCATAGCTAGGAGCCAGCATCAGTCTCAGTTTATAAAAGGTTGTAATTTATCCTGTAGGTTATTTATTGAGTAGAGTAAAGCTGCATTCACAGGTTGGGAGTACCCAGGGAAACACACCTTTGGGTGCTGCTGTCAAGCGCTCCCAAGAGGATGCTGGCAGCCCCAAGGCCGGGTGTTGCGTGAGGCTGGAGGAGGGAAAAGTCACGATGCTTCAGAGCAGGGGTGGTGGCGGCACAGGATGGCTCTCTCTAACCCCCTGCCTGAACCAGCATGGGGAATGGGAACCTGCCCACCAAAGTGGGACCTGTGTCAGCTCAGGATACCCCCCTTCCTCCCCATCTCATGACTTGGTGCCAGGACTAACCCCAGCCATCTGTGTGCCCTACCAACAGGGGCTCCTGCCCAGCAGGAGAGGCTGAGGTTCCCCCATTTTATTTAGACCAGAGGATGATAAACCTGGGGTACTGGATGCCTCCTTTCCATGAAAGCTCCCCTAGGTTTGGTGTGATGGCAGGAGACAGCCCAAGCCCTGATGCTGAGCAGGGATAAGCATTTGCAAAGCATGTGTGTAGCCCCGGCCTGGAGGGGCACAGTGTAGGATGCCCTCCTGGCATCTCCTAGCAGCACTGCAGCAGGCTCCTGCTCATCCCCCTGGCTCTGTGGGGCCACCACAGACCCTGAGTTGGAGGCTCCAGGGGCTGTGGGTCCCTCTGGCCAGCTGAAGACCTGCATTTAGTCTCTTGCTGCTCAGCACCCCAGCACCTGAGCTCGTGTTTAAACTGGGAGAGTACTGGGCTGTCTCCAGGGCTGCCACGTCCATATGAAAACTGTGCCCCATGTCCATATGAAAACTGTGCCCCAAAGTATCCTGCCCTAAATACGCCAACAGAGCTGTGCTGGCAAGGGGAGGACGTACCCTGCTCTGATTGCTTTGCTGGGGAGGGTCAATGTGGCCATCACCTGCCAGTCAGGCCCCCCAGGTTTTGGGGAACAGTCCAGAGGGCATGGGGTCTGTGCTCTCTGCAGGCTAGAGGTGTCTGTAATACAGGCGCAGGGCAGGGAAATGGGTTTCCAAAATATTAGGAATTAAGAAAGAAGGAAAATGCACACTCTCAGCTGAACCATTCAGTTCTGCCAGCCTCAGCCTGTTTAATTTCGCTTTCGTGCCATTGCATTTCTTACCACAGTTCGACAAAATTTGAAACAAAAAGTCATCCTGAGCTGAGGAAAGAAGCACTTGTGCTGTTGTTAAATTATAATTCCAATTTATTCCTTTCTTGCAAAAAGTTTTAGTTTTGAGGCAGTCATATGCTGAAGAAAAAAAGAGGATGGAAAAATCCCACTGCCTGATCTCAGCTCTGGGTCTCTCCTGGTCCCATCTCGGTATCGTGCGCATCAGGAAATCGAGCCATCATCTACCATGCAATAGAGCAACGATTGATAACTCTGTAATAACACTGACCCAGAAAACCACACCTGTAATCTTCCCCTGATGAAGACTACCTACATAAGTCGCATCAGGGTGTTTAAATACCTCACCAGTCTTTAAAGTAGTTAATTGACCCGGCTGAGATGAAATGGTGTTCCTGAGGTTGCTGAGGAGGTCTCCACCAGAGCAGAGCGCGGCCGTGGCTCTGGTCCATGCTGCGGTCGCTGGTCACCTGCACATCCTGCGGGCTTTGCTGGGGTCACGGTCCCACAACGTGCTGTTACCCATCTCTCCATCACAGTCCTCTCCCCTTCCCCATCTCCCCGCGATGCCCCCGTTCCTGGGTGCAGAAACCTCTCCCTGTTGGCAGCCCCCCGTCTCCGATGGGTGACCCACCCTGCAGCCTGAAGGTCGGAGGCTGGGAACTAGGAAACAAGGATTTTCCAAGTGAGACCAAACGGTGGCCAAGAATTTTTAAATAAACAATGAGAGCAGCTCTTTTCTCATTTATTACAAATGAACTAACTGTGTGTTGAGCTCTGTGCTGGGGTCGGTCTGTCTGCCTGCCTCTCTGTCTCCCATAGCCCTCCAACTAGGTTATCTATTTACCTATCTATTTACATGTATTTCTTTTCCCAGTGAATTATGTCAGGGAGGCAGTAAAGTGTTATGTATTTGCAAGCCCCATAATCTTTAAAAGCACAGTGATGCATGCTCCAGATGAGAAAAGAGCCTCCATCCAGTATGTTAATAGATAGCATTAGGGCAATAATGAAAAGCACTTGAGACAAGTAAGCCCCTATCAAAAGCTGAGTAATAGAGATGCACAGAATGAATCACAATGCACCTCCTCTGCAAAAGATATTAAGACGTCTGCTTTAGTGCAGGGTCTATTCACTCCAACAGCTGCTTCATTTCTCTGATTAAAATGGGAGTGGGGATAGCTTTTCCAGCCATTTCCCCCGTTATCCAGTACCTTACACACACGCACACACGCAGACCCGTACCCACGAGGTACACAGCGCACAGCCAGCACGCCGCGCTGACGGATCCACCCTGGACACGTAGAGGGTAGGACACACGCACACCGCACGCAAGGACACGAGCTACGCAGGCATATTCTTACACACGCAGACACTGACACAGACATATGGGAACTACATCTTCTCATATACATGCAGCTCCCAGACACAAACGGGCACCTTCAGACTTTCTGCTGTACGGGGATGCACCCCGCCACAAACAGACCTTTGATGCGTGTCCCACGCTGCGCGCACACGCAGACGCACACACGTCCCTGCATGCCTGGTTCTCTGATTCTCCCATCCCCACCACAGGTCCTGCACTCCCACCCCAGCCCCCCTGGGATTGCACCATGGGGATCTGGGCTGCAGAGAGCCTCTCCTCCCACCCGGTTACAGCCACGCACTCAGGTCCTGATGTGCAATGAGCAGGGGAAGCCAGACAGGCTGGGGGCTGCGGGAGATAAGGGTCGAGCATCCGAGATGCAGGTGAGCCTTGCTGGGAGATAAAACGCCAGCCATGAACAGAGGTGTTGGCAGCTACAGGCAGGGATGAGCAGACCCACGGTGGGACCATGCTGGAGATATCAGGTCCTGAATGCACAGAGGAGGGAAATGCCCTGCTGCAATGCCTGTGAGGCATTGTGAGTCTCCTGGACTGGAGCCATGGCTTTAGCAGCCACCAGCAAGTGTTTGATGCCATTGCTGAAGCTGGAGGCACCATGTGGGAGACTCACTCCAAGACACACAGCCAAGTGCCAGGCCCTGCTCCAGGAGCACCAGTGGGAAGGGGATAAACCCATGCCATGGGGACGATGAGGTGCTGGTACACTTTAGAGCCACCCTGGCAGTGCCAGCCCAGCCTTTGCCGTGAGCACCACAGGCTTCAGAGCAGGAGCATGAAAAGGCAGGACCAGAGGTCTGAGCCACAGGTCTGTCTCTTGCTGTTGGCTCCCTGCTGCTGTCAGCCAAGGCTCTGGCCATGCTGCAGGTCTGTGGGCAAACCCTGCTGGGGCCCAAATGAGCTGTGTGATACGCTACCTCCATGGCATATAAGCTGGGGGGCTGCGAGCTGGTGATGTTGAGGGTCTCCCTGGGGCATCCTGCACTCATAAGACCTGCCCCCCATCTCACTGCTCCCTCAGGGCACAGCACAACACAGACGAGCATCCTACAGCAAGCCCCTGGCTTAGAACCTGGGCAAGGCTGTAGCAAGAGCAGGAGATTGAGACAAATAGCAGGAATATGCAGCCTGATAGTAGCTAACAGCCATAAACAGTCAGGATATTATGCCTGTGATCAGCTTAGGCTCATTTCTATTTACCAAAGGCACACATGAGGGTAAATCATTCCCCCCCATCCACTGTGGGCTTCTTACACCTTCCCCACTAGCAACTGGAAACAGTTGGTGTTGCAAGAGCTGTGGATTGAAGCCTGGTCCAGCCCAATAGTACCCCAGCCCTTGCGTTGTGCCGTGCATAGGGATGCGTTGCCGTCCCGAGCTCTGCTGGCCCTCTCCCTCCCCCCTGCTCAGGGATATTTCTTCCTCAGGTTTTGGAAGCAGCAGCCAGGAATAGCAGATGGGCACCAGTGGTGACAAAAGTGACCCTGGCTGCAACAGGGCATAGCCCTGGGGAGGCACAAGACCCCTGGCAAGTGGGAGAGGGGCTTTTGGGGAACAGCAAAGGACTGGCAGAAATGGTGAGAGCAGAGCTGCGTCGAGATCCTGCACCCACCTTTTCCCCTGCCGCCCCCCCCATGCCCAGGCTGCTGCTGCTGGGCTTCTTCAAGACTTGTGCAACAAGGAGGAGAGAGGAAGCAATCGAGAAGAGCTGCCCTGATGACAAGCCCCAGAGGAATGCCATAACCAGATGAGAAATAAAAGCAACACAGCTAGTGCATTAGGCACAGAGCAAGCAAGATCCAGGCGAGTCACGCGGCAGTAGCATCGTCTCCGAGCCGAGACAGAGGGCATGAGTCCTGCAACGGGGACAAGCACGGCGTGCAGCCCGGGCTCTGCACGGCACCGTCTCATCTCCGCACTGGCTCTTCCCGCCCGCTCGGTGCTTGTTTGGGCCGGAGGGGAAGGCAGGCTGCCAGGAGCCCTGTTATCTGGCTGGCAGTCAGCCCGTGCAGGCAGCATGGGAGCGCCCTGACGTGGGAGGCACCACATGCGGGAGCAGAGCTGGGCTGCTCGCGGCATGGGGCTGGCGGGGAGGGAGGTGGGGAGTTGGAAAGGGCTCGAGTGACCCCTCTGTAGGGCACCACTGGGGCAGGACAGCTGGGTTCTCCTTCTCGCTTTGCCAGGGGGGTTTCAGGTGGCATGGAAAAGGATTTTCCCCACTTGTCAGCTTTTGCAATGCCCAGGGCAAGTGTTTGTTGTGTGGCTGCACAAAAGCACACAAAGATCCTCCCTGGGGAGTCACCTAGGCACGGAGATGGTGGGTGAATGCCCCATGCTAAATAGACTCCCTCAGACCTTGTGCATCACTAACACTGATGGCTACAGAGCAGCATCTTGGGGACATCCCTGTGGCCTGTGGCTCAACTCCAGAGGAAGATGCTCCAGGACCGGTTTCCCTGCTGAGCTCAGTTTTGAGAGTTGTACCAGCCTCACAGGAGCACAATTTGGGGTGCAAGCCTATATCAAAGCTCTTTGCCAAGAGTTCAGCTTTAAAGCTGAGAGCATTGCCAGGGAGAAAGCGCAGTGAGGGACACCAAGGTGATGGGAATGGAGCAGACATCCCCACTCACATGCCCAGGTGCTAACCCCTACCCCAAAGCTGAGCATGCTGTGTATCCCCTTGCACAGACAGGTTGTCCCCTTGATCCCTGCTGAGCCATCCTCCTTGAGGCAAGGTGGCAAGGGTGTGCCGTGTTCAGTGAGCCCTGCTCAGGAGGTTCTCAGGAGGCTTCTCATCCTCTCTCCATCCTGTTCCCCCAGACCTCACTGCAGTTAAGATGGTCCTGACTGATAAACCCTGCACATCAGCTCTGGGTACCCCACATGGGTACCCCCAGATGGGTACCCAGATGGAGTCCCATCATCCTGGGCGTGGTCTGCCTGTTGGTCCCTGGGACAGGCTGCATTAGGGGGAAATGTAGTCTGCAACCATCCTAGAGCAGAGGGGACCAAAAGAAGGGAGGAACCCACAGAGGATGAGGCAGATCACTGAGGAGAACCAGATGGAGGAAGCAACTGATGTGGTGTTCATCCAGCTCCTGAAGATGGTTCAGGTGCAGCCGCACATCTATGGGATCTGGTCATGTAAGGTCCCCTGACGTGCTGAGCAGCTGCAGTGGCAGTGCATCTCCAGCCTCTTGATAGCCCAGTGTCTGCGGTCTGGTTCATGAGTGTCCCAGCATCAACCGTGACCAAGGTGGGCACAAGGCAGGGAAATCCTGGGGATATGGGCAAAGATGTGGCAGAACACCAGTGCTGCAGCTACAGAGCAAAATGTGAGCAGAGTGTCTGACAGCCTGTTACACACCGGGTGCAGGGTATCAGACCTCCCCGTGTTCACCTTTCTCATGTGTGCGCTACCAGCAGCAAGCACTCACGCTGCCAAGCCCTTCGGCAGTCTCAGAAGTCACCACCCGGCACAAAACCCCGGACAAGCAGGCGAGGAGGCTGCCATCTCCACTGGCACCTCCGAGCATGTTGCCAGATGCCCAGGAAAAGGCAGTGAGGCCTCAGCAGGGAGCTTCAGCACCGCGTCTGCTGCTGGCTGCCAAAATTAACATCACTGACAAAAGGCATGATCCTGAAATTGCACCACCAAACAGATGGATTGCTGGAGTATGGGAGGCCTCGTAATGGAAAAGATGAGTAATTCAAGGAGAGAGTCTAGTGCCAGCTATCCAAGTGCTTGGCTGCTGTAGCAGGCTGGGAACCTGGAGTACTGCCTGTCGCAGGGCTGGATTCCTCCAGCTCTCCAGCAAAACCTGCCGGGACGGTGCTAGCGGGTTCCCGCGAGCTCCCGGCAGCGCTGGCCCTGCTAAGGATGCAGCGGGCATCGTGCAGAGCACGGTGCCATGACCGGCTCCCCTGGCCCGTGCCGGAGGGGTTGGCCCCGGTAGCAGGTATGCACAGCGGCATGGCAGCTGCCCGCGTCCTGCCTTCGCTGCCCCGAGGAGAGCGGTCACGCTGACGTGTGCTTCATGGTGCGGAGCGGTGATCGCGTACTTGGAGCGGTTGTGCTGCAAGGAGACGGTGCTTGTGATCTCTCCATAACCCCTGCCATTTCCCTCTGCAGAAAGCCAGGAATATGCAGAATATCCAGACGACTTTTGTCAGCAGAGAAAAGGGGAGGGGGGTAACAGAAGTGCCTTTGTGTTGCTCCACTTCAAACATCCCAACGAAATGCCACCCAAAAACAACCCCCAGCCACCAACTGGCTCTTTGAGCCCCCAGTTCTCAGCAAAATGCTCGCACTGAGACCTGTGGGAGCTGGCTCAGTCCTTTGCTATGAAGTGATTCACAAGAAGATAAGAGAAAGTATGACTTTCTTCTGGCACTGAACAGTGAGATGGATGAAAACAGGGACAGGCACCTCCTCTAACCACCGCTGTCCTTGCTGTCTGGCAGCATCCTCGCTGCAGCCCGCAGGGCTCGTGCCAGGGTGAGGAGAAGGGGTTGGATCCATCGCCTGCAAACACGGACAGGCACCTCCTCTAACCACCGCTGTCCTTGCTGTCTGGCAGCATCCTCGCTGCAGCCCGCAGGGCTCGTGCCAGGGTGAGGAGAAGGGGTTGGATCCATCGCCTGCACACACGGACAGCATGGATCCTGTCAGCACAGCTACACTGATTTTATAGTTACAGCAGAGAAACAGGCAGAGCCCCATATCCCCTCTAAAACAAGCAGGACTTAACCCCACTGCCACCACCACAGCTCACCCTGGCTTGCCATCAGACCTGGGATAATTTTTTTCTTTTTTAAGCACAAGTGCACTGAAATAATTCATTTTTCAGCACTATGACTGTTGCTACATGAATGTGACACAGCATGTTTATACCGGGCACCTGGAACTAAAATTAATGTGGGAAAATGCATTTGCTGGGTTTTCAGCAGAACGTTTAGACTGTTCATGTCGCCCAGCCCTGGAGGTCCCCGGGGTCCGGGGATCCTCCAGCAGAGACCTCCCGTCTCGTCATGCCCCGAGGCCACGTTGGGTCGCACGGGGATGTTAGGACCAGAGCACAACTCTGCGCCTCCCGAGGCCAGCATCACTGGGCACAGAGTTATTCTGCAGCAAATGCTGTTTGGCCTTTGCCCGGCTCAGCTCTCCCTGCAAGTCCCGTCTGACACACTGGAGGGAAGTTTAGATGGTTCGACATTTAGGCTTGGCTGCTCCGTCCTTTTAAAGCTCCTAGAAAAAAAGGCAAGAAAGCGAGGGAGGCATAAATCAGTTGCTAGCGTAAGGCCCCTTATCTCAGAATGACGCCTTGCAGTCCGTAATGGCTAATACATCCACGGGCCATCTATCATGCTGCAGGGATCGCTGCAATTAGATGTGCTTTGCTGTGTGCTGACTGCATTCCTGCTGGCCTCCGCACGCCAAGCCCACCGCCGCAGCCAGGCGCCCCTGCCCCGGGGCTGCGCTCCCCGCAGCGTGGCGTGGGGGGGAACGGGGAGCGCTGTGCTTTTGGCTGGCTCTCTCAGGACGCAGGGCCCTGCGTGCTCCTTCCTCCCATGTGTGAGCAGACGCTGAGTTGCTGACTTGTGAGGCAAAGTCATGCCGCGGAGCAGCAGAAAGCAGCTGTTGGGAGAGGCTGAGCAGGGCAACGTGGGCAGGCTGCAGCCCCCCGTCCACCAGCCGGAGCATCCCCGAGGCCGGGAGGAGCACTGGGTGCTGCAGAAAGCTGTGTGATTAGCATCAGCCCGGCTGGCTGTGGTGTGCATTCAATGCCATTTCATAGGCAATGCGTCATTTAATATGATTTATTTACTGTAATTGTTTGGTTTGGTTTCTCCGTGTGTAAGGCTGTAAGGGGATCAGGGAAAGGGACTGACTGTAAGGGATCTTCACAGGGTTCCCGGCCTCCCTGAGCAGTGGGGGTGAGTGGCAGCACCCTTTGGCTCCGGTAAATACAGGCCTGGCAGATGGGGAGCAGGAGATCGGGAGCCCCGTGAACATGAACAGGGTGGATGCGAGCAGGAGCCGAGCGTGAACGCGTGTGGTCCAGGTGAGGGGAGAGCACCGTGGGGGGCACGCGGGGAAGGGCTTGGGGCAACACTCCCGGCACCCCAACGTGTCGCTGCACCTCTGTCCACAGACTGCCGGGGGACGGGGACTGGAGCTGCTCTCCCACCCACCTCTGCAACAGAAAGGTAAGTGCCTGTGTGTACCAGAGAGCAAAAACGAGACCTATATGTTTAAACTGGCAAGTTCTGTGTTTGTCATCGAGCTGTAAAATGATACCCTAACAGATGAGGACAGGAACTTCTTGGAAGGCTCGAGCACAGACAGCAGGAGTGGGGGAATAGCATTTTGCTTTATTTCTTTACATGCAATCCAAGGTTTTATTTTTTTTCTTGCAGTGTTATATTTTTCTATCCAAAAATGGTTATGAGACTGCCAGCTCTCAGAGGCAAGAACTGCCTTTCCGTTCGAGGGCTTGTACAGCGCCTGACACAACAGGGTCGGGGGCTCTAGCTGAAATACAGTTAAATGCACAAATAATAAACACTGGGGTTGAGAGGTAACGAAAAAGCAAAACAGTGACTGGAAACGGTGTGAATATGTGTATCAGTGTGTGTACGGGCATTATCAAAGAGCTTGCATCTGAAATGAACACCGAACACCAGCTATTTCCAGCTGACTAGCTACATGGAGACATTACAGCCATGCGGATGATACTGAGCAGCAGGCTTTTTTTGTGCTGCATTGTAGAAGAACATGTGCTTAAACTAGCAGCCGGCTCCTGTTTATCACTAGAATATAGTACCTATTTCAGTGGGTGGATAATTTTAGGTGAATGAGAAAATGCTGCTTTTCTTTGGGTTAATGCCATGTGCTGGTTGAGATTATGCTCGCAGCAGTAACTTTTATCAGGTGCTGCGTGGTAGGAAGACAGCCGCTTAACTTGGCGAGTTCTCCCTGGTTTATTTATCACTCAGAGGTGGTGCCTTATTTGGCTGGGTATGGATCTTGTGCGAGGTTACGATGCGGGAGGGGGATGTGTATGGCACAAAGCAAATGTCGACTTTCTTCCTGCGATGCTGTGACTGTCAGGAGACGGAGTGCGTGGAGTGACGAGATGTGTGTGAGCTACTGCCGATGTTAAGGATGTTCTTTTTTAGCTTAAATTAGGGGAAAATCCTCAATAAAATCCTTAAACCAGAAAGGTTTATTATCCAGTCCTTCTGTGAGATGCCAGCCAGCATCTAAGCCACATTTCAGCTCTCAATTTATCTTGAGGCATTGCAAATGTCTGAGCAACAACTGGGGTGTCCCCAGGGGAGTGTCAAAGAGAGATGCACTTGGGCTCTGGTGACCCAACATGGTCCCTGCCCACCTCGCAGCCTTTTCTTCATCCCCCTGGCCTCACCAAACGGGCAGCCCTGAGAAGAGGGTGAGTGGGCTGGGAAGACGGATGAGTAGGGACCATACTCATTGCTCAGGGCATCAGCAAGGACCTGCCCTGCTGCGGGGGTCCCTCACCCCGCACTGACTTGGGGGATGCCAGCCAGCCTTTGCAGAGCGGGGTGGCCAGCTGAGCCCTCACCCACTGTGAGACTCTGTCCTTGTGGTGCTTTATGGCCATCACCATGTCTCAGTGCAAGCACGGACCGGCCCAGGGAGGTCACAACCTGCCAAGCTGGATGGTAGAAGAGCATCAAGGGAGGGAGACGCACGTTTCTCAGCCCTGAGGGCTCTCCCCAGGGGCACAGCTCATTTTGTGTGGGAAGGGAAGGGAATGAGAAACCTCGGCTCCTGGGTCAGGAGGGCTGTAAGAACAGGCAGAGTGAAAGAAAAGCATCAGTAATAGTGGGACGACTGTCCTCCAAGACTCAGGCAGTGGATAAAGAGCCCAATAGACAACAGGGCATTTCCTGTCCATGTGGTCTTGTAGAGTCTGTACTATGGTTTAATGATGCTTCGCACTGATAATCCTGGATATTGATGTCTTCCTAGAGAGAGGTTCATCCGTTGCACAGTAAGGAGGATGTTAGGGAGCCCAGGCTGTGTCTCCCATGCTCACTCTCAGTCTTCCTTCACGGGCTGAGAGCCAAGCACCTCCACAGTCACAAAGTGAGACCATGAGGCAAAGCTCAGTTCATCCAGGGCTCGTGGCAGTGACACAGGGGTGACAGTGAGGGGACATCATGGGGACCATGAAAAGTTGATGGTCAGCTGGTATGTTGCAGATTGGTGGGGACCTGAGATGGCCAATTTCTGGACACTTTGGGGCTTGTGGTGAGGGGTGCTGTCACAAGAAGAGCACGCCAGTTCTTTGGGCCCTGCTGTGACAGTCACAGTGCATGGCCATGTTGGTCCCCCTGGCCATCCCAGGTCTCACAGGTGGTGTCTTAGAAGGGACATGCTGGTCTCTGCACTCCAGGACCAGCCCAGGGCTGTGGGGAGGAACCCTAAACATCCAACCTGACGTTTTCTCCACAAAACCACGTCGGTCTAGCCAAAGTGGTCCAGGCAAGGCGGCTTCCAGGGGCCACCAACGGAGAGCCATTCACACAGGCATGATGGGAACGAGGGGATGGGGCCACCAGCCCTCCATCCCGCTCTGTACCACTTCTCACCCTCACTTCGCAGCTCATCAGGGCAGCGCCGAGGGGCCAAGACAAGCGGAGCATCAGAAGTAGGGCAGCGTGGTGCACTGTGGGGCAGGGAGATCCCCGCACTGAGCTATGGGCTGGGTGTTTAAAAAGCCTGACACAGCTGGGCTCAAAGCCAGGGCATCGTGTCCTGCCCTCACCCTGCTCAGCCCAAAGCAGACCCAGGGAGCAGCAGGGGACACCCTCACCAGTGTCCCGGTCCGGCAGTCACGGACCAGCAGTCGTCGTCAGATACTGATGTAATGCTTCAAATCCCAGGGTTTAAAAAGCCTCCAGGCAACTTCACAGGCACAATTAAAAACGTGTCATTGAGAGCAGCAGCATGCCACAAACAAACTACAGGGCAGGGACACAAAAACCCGGTTCCAGCGACCCCACTGCCTGTGGCATTGCATCTCCCTGCCAAGCGTGCGAGGGATCGCCGGTGGCGGCAGGGACCCCCCCTCGCGGGTGTGTGTGCACGTGTGTGTGCGAGTGGACACGCATGGTGGGGTCTGTGTCTTAGCACACTTGCATGTGTGAGACTGCGTGGCCCCTCTCCCGTGCCAAGGTGAGGGACATCTAAGGATATTGCTGTGCTTCAGCACAGAGCGCTGTGGGCTAACCGAAAGCAGATGTATAAAAATAAACAGAAATACTAGAGATGTGATTACCAAGGAAACGCATTTACATACAGGAAAATGTCCAAAATGACTGTCATTTACTTCCTTTATTTATTTGCATTTATAGACATGCTTCTACCCAGGGATCTGGGCTCGGTCACGCTCAAATCACAGGAAACGGAGCCTGCTGGACCCTTGCCCCATCACCCACCACCCACCGTCAGCTTACTCCACTCCCACAGAAGAAAACCACCCCTCTCTGATGGGGCTCAGTGTATGCACTGCTGGAAACCAATATTTCCTTGATTTCCCATCTGCAGGCAAAGAGATTCTCCATCAGCTCTCCTGGGACCCCCCAGGGAAGGATTTTCTGGGCTCACAGTGGGGCAGACCCTGCCTGCAGCCAGCCCTGGGCGGCTGAGGGGGGAATCAGGCACCAAGAGCTGTTGGGGTGAAGCAACAGGGACATTAATGGGGCAGGGATATGGGGGAATTTCTCGGTCCAGTTGCCAGCAGAGGACCTGAAGGGGTGAGATACAGGCTGAGGCAAATCGAAGGAGAAGCATTTTAACTTGCAAGAAATGGAAATCAGAAGAGTGAATTTGGGTCATGCCAAAGCATTCATTCTACAGGAAATGAAATGTTTTACAAGCCTTTCCTTTTGTTCCTTTCTTTTTTCCTTTTATTCCTTCTTTTGGAGGGCTTTTATAATAAAAAAGTTTCATTTAGAAAATGCACAAAGAAAAAGTTTTAGTTGTCCTTTTTTCCTGCAGTTGTACACTGAATGCAACCTTCACACCCAGCTTCAGTCCGATCAAAATGGCATTTGGGGCTCATTTACCAGCCATCAGCAGCAAAATCCTGCACTATTTTGGCTGGAATTCGCTCAGACTATAATCTTCACCCCAAACCTTTCCCCATATCCACAAGAGCCCAGGCACTGAACAATGACACGAGGGTCTGACATTAAGACAAGCCCCATGCTGGTGGATGAGCCAGCTCCATCCCAGCCCCCAGAAAGCCTATGGAGATGCTGGGGTGCAGCGAGCTGACCAAACCTCGAGGTTCATGATGTTCTGGGAAAAACTGCAGAGGAGATTGGTTTGAAGAGAAGACTTGTGCAGTTTTTTTTGGGGAGCATACTCGTTTGTGGTGCAGCTTTGCCGTACGCAGGGACACGCACAATGTTGTCAGGCTGCTGGCCTTGACTCTGGAGATGCTGTTCTCTGGGGAAAGCAGGGAGGGGTACAGCTCAGGCAGGACTGGCCCAGCTCTGGACAGGGAGCCAGTGACCTGCAGAGCATCCACGTTTATGCAAGAAGAGACAGACACAGAGGCCCCGGTGCCACTCTGCCATTGCTAAAGGGAACATTTGGTGATGTGGACCTTTTGTTACTGATGAACTCCTCCATCTTGGGTCCATCAAATTTCCCATTGGCTGTGTGGTGATCCTGCAGGACTGAGGGACGGTGCTACAGTCCCCAGCCACAGATGCAAGCCAGGCGAGGGAGGCTGAGTCAGCAATGCCCACTGCATTACCCACGCCAGCCTCCCTCGGCAAAGGGCAGCTGGAAGATGACACAGTTTGCTGCTCTGTTCTTGCACTGCCTCTGCCGGATAATTAGAGCTGACAGGGTGTGTGCAGAGTTACTGGGTAATTGCCCACACACCTAAGGTGTGGTGGAAGTCAGGAGGTGAAGCAAAATCTTCCGCCTGACCTAAATGCAGAGGTGCTGCCCAGCAGCAGTGGGATGAGGAGGTGGAGAGGAGGAAGCAAATGATGAAATGCTTCTGCAGGCACAGCATGAACCCAGCCTTCCCCCAGGCACTCTGGAGAGGGGACTGAAGTAACCCCAAATTGTGCTGGAACGGAAAGGCAGAGTGGCTCCCAGAGCGAGGCATGGAGCCGGGCGAGAGCAGCTCTGCACAGACGGGGAGCCGGGGGCTGGCGCGGTGACACACTCTGTCTGAGTCAGCCCTGCAACGCTGTCGCACGAGGGCTGTATTAGCAGGAGCCTCACGTGTAGGACAAGGAAGGTAATGCTCTGCTGGCTGCCCATGTTTGTGCCCACATGTTCAGCTGATCAGGTTAACTGGCTCATTTGCCTAGAAGTAGGGTGCCAAGCACTAATGACTTTGGACAAGCAGCCTGCGCAATGCATTGCTCTCCAGCCCTTCTGGGGGCTGCCGCAGGTGCTGCTGAGCTGGCCTGGCTCAGGGCAGAGGGGCTGGGGCACTGCTGCCAGGAAACATGGCAGTAAACGTGCCAGCAAGCAAGGGCTTCTGTAGGCATTGACTCGATGGAGCGGTGCGATCCCCATGGTGCAGGGGCACTGGCCTTGTTACACCGCCCAAAGGAACAGGAATGGGCCACTGAGTCCAGTTCACAACCTTGGCAAGCAACTGGAGAATAGAGATTAGGGCTAGGATACTCCTTTCCTCCCTTCCAACATCTTCTTGAGCTCACCTCCAATACTTGCAGAAAGTCTGGAGGCTACAGCGTGCCCCAGAGCAGAGGTAACCAGGCATCAGCATGGGTGAAAGCATGAGGAAAGCAAAGCCCCGATGACTGTCCCCTCTTCACTCTGAACCTGCCAGTAACTCCCACCAGCCAAGTGCCATCAGTGCACCAGCATCAAGCAGGCCAGTAGTCGCTTCCAGTCTTGGCAACCTCATTATGCAGCAGGAGAAAATATTCCTGGTGCCACACAGGCAGCCCCCTGCCTGAGTTTCTTTCTTGCCCACAGAAACCATAGATCTCCTGCCTCTAGTTTTTCCTTGCAAAGGCCTTACATCGACCCTTCCTATTTGTGTCCCACCTTTCCTGGCCTCGGCCTCCCGCCCCTCCCAGTCTTGCCATTTCTTGCCAGCTCTCTGGCTGTGCCTGGCTTAGGGCACGTCTGTGGTGGGGACCTGGAGCCCTTTCCTCCAGCCCTTTCCTCCCACAAGCCCCAGGCAGAACTGACCATTTGTCCATACTCACCCTCTGAGATCCCCTGGCCAGGCAGCCTCGTTATCTGATTTGCTTCATTTCTCAAAGTCTGCATGCCAACATCCAAACCTTGGGTAGAGACCAATTTGTGTCCACCCCAGCCCACTTAAGAGACACCAAACCAAATCACAGCAGTTCAATCTGAGGTTATCATCAGAACCAAATTCTCTTTTTTCGCTCGCTAGCAAAACAAACCCTAAACTTGTCTCCCCTGTTTCTGGCTGGTAGAGCAATCTGACTGTGATCAAGGATGTCTGTAGCACTTGTTCTCCCATCTATGCCCTGGAAGATAAGCTCTCCCATATCCACAGTTCCCAGGATTACTCATTCGTCCTGGATGAGGCCTTCTAATTCTTCCATTTTATTGCTCATGTTCCTGGCATCAGTACAGAAATACTTGAACTGTTTCTGCCTGGTCTTATCTGAGCTCTCAGCCGAGGAGGTGCCGTCCGTTTGCTGGCTGGAAGGCCTTGCCTGACATCGTTTTTTGGCAAGGTAAGTGCTGTCCTGTTCCTTGCTGCTCTCTGCTCTTCCTTTCTTGGTTGCCCTGCTCCTACTGACATGGTCATCCTCCAGCTGTATGTGTATTCCAGGCAGGGTGCAACCAAGGCCAAGAAAGGAAACACTCACTGAGACAGTCCCAAGACCCGTCCACAGGGAACATCACTACTTATCTTTCTTCCTCCTGATAACCTCCTTTTCATATCAGCCACTGCAGACTCTCCCTTCGCAAGTTCTTTATCCACTTTAATTCTGTGATTCCATCTTCTTTAGGTTAGCTAATAATTTCCCATGGGTGCTGTCCTGGTTTCGGCTGGGATAGAGTTAATTTTCTTCCTGGTAGCTGGTACAGTGCTGTGGTTTGGATTTAGTATGAGAACAATGTTGATAACACACTGATGTTTTAGTTGTTGCTAAGTAGTGCTTACACTAAATCGAGGACTTTTCAGCTTCTAATGCTCTGCTGACTGAGAAGGCTGGAGATGCACAAGAAGCTGGGAGGGGGCACAGCCAGGACAGCTGACCCCAACTGGCCAAAGGGCTGTTCCATACCATACGACGTCATGCTCAGTATATAAGCTGGGGGCAAGCTGGCCGGGGGGGGCTGTTGTTTGGGAACTGGCTGGGCATTGGTCAGTAGGTGGTGAGCAATTGCATTGTGCATCACTTATTTTGAATATTCTTTTATCACCATCATTATTATTATTATTATCATCATCATGATTATTTTCCCTTCCTTTTCTGTCCTATTAAACTGTCTTTATCTCAACCCACGAATCTTACTTTTCTCCCCGATTCTCTCCCCCATCCCACTGTGGGGAGGACTGAGCAAACGGCTGTGTGGTGTTTAGCCGCCTGCCGGGTTAAACCGCGACGGGTGCTTTATCCGATAGCTGTTCAAATCTAGACAGACGTGATGCAATGCATTGCCTTTGTGCAGAAAAGCCATGGCTTGCTTAGTCTCTGACAAGCTACCTTTGGAGAACCCATGTTGCATTTTATTCCATTTTTCCATACATCTCAGTGACTTTAACTGTTGTCCCATTTAACATAAGCTCAAAAACCTTGTGTATGACAGAGGCCAGATTGTCTACCCCACATTTACAGGTTAAGATATATGCTTTACAGTCTCCAGTATGATGGCAGTGTCTTGGACTGACTCCTTGCTACCAGCTCTGCTCCTTCATGAACCATTGCTTCCAGGACTCTGAGGCAGAGGTGAGCTGGTTCCCCACAATTTCAGTGCATTAAACTGTTGGAGCTTTCTTCCCACCAAGGCAGTGGTCACTTCCATTTCCATACCGCCATTCCTGTGTGCAAAAAGGGCGTACTCACCAGTGCCACTGCAGAGCCTTCAGGCTCTGTGCAAAGGCACGGCAGTATCTTCCCCCCTCCTCCCATACTCATTCCAGGCTCCTCTTGACATAAAGTCCACTTACTGGTTGTGCCAGCTTCAGCCCCAGAAGACCAGTTCCCAAAGTCTCCAGGGAAAATCCCACATCTAAGAACAACCCTTTTTCCACCAATGCTTTCCAAAGCCTTCTTCACAAACTCAGATCACCTACCCACCTCCGCTGTGTTCACTCCTTGCCCTTCTCCAAAAGGCAACCACAGAAGTCCTCTGAAGTCTTTCTTCTCTTTGCTCATCTTCCCCACCTTGGCCTAGACTCCCTTGACGTGTGACAGCAGAAACCTGGCCACCACTGGTCCCTGCCAGGAGAGTCCACACACCTTCATCTGCTCTGTCCTCTCTCAGCCTTCTCTGCATGCCCCCTTTCACTTCCACCTCTGTTTCTTGGTTAACACTATTATCTCCATGTTTCTTCTTTTAGGGTTAGCTGCTATTTTATCTTTTATGGCCTACCTTCTGTTTCTCCTCCATGACCTCTGGTGCACCAAACCTAGGTCTCCGCTCCATTTTCTGTTCTACTGCCTGCCTCCTCCTTTTGCCTTGGGTTTCTAACCCTGTTTCTGAGAGTCTCAATCTTGGTTCGGACCACCCTTCAGGTCTTTTCACACAGCAGGTACCTGCAGTTCTTCAGTTTTCTTATAGTTCCTCCTTTCTCCTTTTCTATATTGTTTTAAATTTCCCATTTCACTCCATCACAGTATCCAGCTGTTCCTGTACTTTTGAGTCTCTCTTCCACGATGCTCTCTGGCCACAGCCCCACTTCACTTGCAAGCACCGGGAGGACGAGGTGGTGGGAAGCACTGGGATCAGAATAAGGCTATTTCTCTTCTAGCTTATATCAGCCTCATCCCGTATACCTCACCTCTGTTCATCCTTTTCTGCATGGCTCCAAGTAAGAGGGGAATCAGGCCATGTAATACGTACAGCAAAGGCTATACCACTCTGACCCTTCGCCACAAGCAGCCCACTTATAAAAGAAAGAAACTGCAGGACACATTCAGCCACACAACAGCTGGGATACTGAAGTATAAGATATCCATCCCATTAAAAAGCTCAAACATAAAAATCCTCCTCTAGCAGCATTGTTGTTTTCAGGAACACCTTAAAGATGCTTTGATTTTTCATTTCTTATGTCCTTGTTATACAAAAGCAACAGAACAGCTCTCCACACAAGCACCATTAGCTACTTAACACATCAGGGTCAGCAGGAATAAAGCCTGGGTTTATGGCTGTTCCTTGGGCCCAACTCATCCAGCTATGCGGAGATACACGGAAATTCAAGTGATATACCACCCCTGTAACTATTTCCACAGAAGGGATCATTGTGAGATGATTTCATCAGTCAGGACCATCATGATCATTTGTGGATTTCATCTGAATTCACCCTTCTCTTGAGCAACACAGAATACACGAAGTGCAGGCTCCACGCTCATTATAGACAGGGCTCAGCAAAGCTGCTCTCCTGAGCCACCCAGACACACAACAGTGTAATTTGCTCTCAATTTGGGGAGATAACCACAAGGAACCCCATCCACAAGCCAGATTCTGTCAGATGAAGGATTTGTTCACCTATAGACAAGTCCATGGAACTCAGGAGAAGCCAGACCCAAACGTCAGACCCGAAAATACAGCACAAAGCATTCGGTGTTTCCCAGCAGTCTTTCATGTTGCCATTTTTCTGCTCCTTGCCTCCTGGCCCCTGGGCTGCTTCGTAAAAAAGTTCCACAGTGAAACCAGCCAAAGTCGAGCATTTCCAAGAGACGTGAAAATAGCAGAATGCAAATTTTGTGGAGGCTTGAAATTTCAAGTGATTTACCGGTGTCAAACCCGTAAAATCAATTTGGCAGGTGTTCGCTGGTTAAAATTAGTTTTAACTGAAAGCTGGAGGCATTATTGTGGGTGTCTTTGAGCATTGTTTTGGATGCACAAGGCGTAAGCATGACTGTGTGCATACAGCGCATGTATGCACGTTGTAAAGTGTAATCCTGCTTGTGTGCCTTGTAAGGCTTTTTGTGCATGCTCAGAGATCTCTGCGGACCGAAGCCATGTGGCTGGTTACCGCAAAACAGTATTTGCAGAGGTTTTCTGGCATTTCAAAATCCCTGCTTTGCTACGGTCCTGGGGTGGTCGGTCCGTGGTCAGCAGGGTGACGGAGGCAGGTCCGCGCCCCGGTGCAGCGTTAGTGCCTGCAGGTTTGCTCCCAGGACAAGCCCAGACAGGACTACTGGAGTCAAGAGGTGAGAGAGACCCGATGAACTCATGGCATAAAAAGACAAATAGGTTCTGGTCGCCCTGGCCAAGGCAGCATCGGTCTGTGCTGCTTCCCCGTGGCAGAGCTGCCCATCCAGCAGACCTGGCTCACCGTGGGATGCGGAGTGGAATTACTCTGTATTCCTCCTGCCCCACACACTGTTAGCTGCCCCTCCTGCTCCTGGCTTTCCCAGGCACTTTGCTTGCTAGGTTAAGTCTCCATTGAGCATTTGTGCTTCTCTGGAGAGGTGGAAGATCTCTGTGAGAGGATGGAGAGTGGTACTTTCCAGGGAGAGCTGCACAATGCAACCCCATCTCTTCAGAGAGGCACTAGGCGGCTGCCTGCATGGACCAGCACAGCACCCTGCCTGCCTCAGCACCTGCTGTGCATACCACACCTCGGGGGCAGCAGTGCTGCAACAGCCGTGCCCACCTCAGCTCCAGCAGCAACGGGAGCAGAGCTCATCCTGACCAGTTCCTCCACCTTCTTCTCCCCTACCCACATAGGAGTAGGATCATGTCTTCTCCTGACTCCTTATTCTTTTTCCCGAGGTGCCTGAGAGATGCAGGAGATGGATTAGAGGAAGCTGCCGGAGGAATGTCGTTGTGTTTTGCAGTGGTAGAAGTGGGTGGCTGCACAGAGAAGTGGGTCAGCGAGTCCTGAGTGGAGATGAGTGCAGACCTGGAGTGCACATCCCACACCCCATGCCTGAAAGAGAGGAATAGGGAGACCTTCTCCTTCTTCCTGACTGTTCAGGCCTCACTGCTGATGTGTCCCACTGCAGTTAACCCCCCTGGTACTCCACAGCCCCCTCTCAGACCCCCTTGGCCCTGCTTCTGTATTGCCATGACACTTGGCTGGGAAGCCTAAAGCCAGCACTGGCAAGACTTGGCTGGAGGAACGAGCATCCTGCAAAATCATGGCGAAAGGGCCTGACTCTGCCCTTGCACGGCAAGCCAGGAGGGCACCACCTCCCTGATCAAACCTTCATGAACTGAGAAGGGTCAGGCTCCAGCTGCCTGCCTTGCCCTTTCCTCAAGAGGAGATGCCATTTCGTGACGGTCCTGCTGTCACCAGAGAGCTGCTGCACAGCGCTGCCCACTCATCCTGCTGTCTCAGAAAACTGCCACATCCCAGTGACCCCAGTATATCCCATCTACCTGCACAATCCTACTGTGCCGTTGCCTGGTGCTCTCCACCCCACGGTAGGACTCGCACACTGTGTCCGTGACCAGGACACCCCAGTGAAATCCAGTGGAACCCAGTGTACAACCCCCTATGCACTCCAGCATCCCAGTGACATGGTGGGATCCCAGGATGCCCAAAGCACGCTGCTGCACTGCAGGGCCCTGCTGGACCCCTCTGCACTGTGGGACTCCAGTGGTCCCCTGTTCAGGATCCCACTACATCGCCATATGCAACAGTGCCAGCAGACTCTGCTCCGCGATTCCCTCCCCCCATTCCTCGCACCCAGCTGCCTGTCCTGGAGGTGACTTCTTCCCAGGGACTCTGCCTGATGCTGCTCATGGCTGGTATCTGCTGCAGTGGCAAAGTCACGTATTTTAGGAGCTGGTGCTAAGGATGCCAGCAGCCGGGGTCCCCTCCATCACAGTGCTGGACTGTAGCTGAGGAGGAGCAGCCTCCAGAAAGCAGGTGTTGAGCCCTTCAGCACATTTTGCGAGGGAAACGTCACCTCCATTGCCCCCATCAAATCCTCCTGTCGTGTTCGCATCTGACCTCCTCCCTGCCCTCTCGGCTTACAGCTGGAAAGAAAACCCTTCCCACCTCTCCTGCTGCTGCTGTGCAGTGGGGCTGGAGCCATGGGACACCCTGACAGTGGCTCTGTTTCTAGGCTAGGCAACATGTCCACAGGCAGGCTGGCACTTGGGACTCCTTTTGGGGGTTTCCAGGGTCTTTTGCTCAGGCAGGCCACTCTCATGCTGGCCAAGGCTCTCCAGACTCCTGACCAAGCCATGCTCTCCTTTGCTCCATACCTCCAGCATGGACATCCCATCTCCATCCACTCCTCTCCAAACACAGCATCTCTGCCCAGCTCCCCATCGTGCTGGGGCTCCTCTCCTGCCTGGGACCTCACCCAGCTCTCCAGACAGAACCCATTCCCAAATGCTTCCCAGCCATCAGACGCTGCTGCAGGACCCCAGCCCCATGGAGAGGGGTCAGCAGAGCACAACATGCCCAGCTCCAGGGGCTCTGGGCTGGCTCTTCAACAAGCAGCAGCAGGGCTGGACCAGCATCACTCCGGTCCTCATTCCAGGGTCAACAATGAGGCCAGAGGGCAGGGCAGGGAGCCCTTTATCTCCCCTTTGGAAATTAAAAAGAAGCAGAAAGGGTTTGGTTTTCATTAATATTTTTCTTCAAAAGTTTTCTGGCTTCCCTTCCCTTCCCCGTCTTCTGCCAATATTTCTTCGAGGGGGCGGGCGAGCGAGGAGCAGGGAACGTCTGGCAGGTTTTTGTTTTCAATTCGCACAAACCGATTTTTTGTGTGTGTTTTTTCTCTTTCTGGAAATTCACTGCAGACAGGCACTTCCTGCAGAAATCGTCATTTTCAAGGGAAAAATATCTTTCAAATGCGTTTTGTCCCTTTTGGTTTACCCCAAGTCTGCAAAACCCTGGGCTGGGCTGCTTCATGTTCCTGGCCCTGCCATGCACCAGCCACCAGCAACGACCAGCACCGTGCTCCCATACCAGCCCTGCCTGTACCATCCCTGCTGCTGCCCCCTTTGCTGCCCAGCACACCACCTCCCCGTCCTGCCCCATTGCTCCCATGGGGCTCAGGCTGGTTTCGTCTGGTTCCCACGAAGTCAAAGATACGGAGGGAAGCTCCAAGCCTGAGTGATGGATATGACTGTTGGGTTTGGCCAAGAGAGGGATCATGCCAGTAGAGCTCCACCACGGCGTCCTGTCCTGGTGGGGCAGAGATGCCCTGCCTTGGCAGAAGGCCACTCCAGATGTTTTACCAGCTGTTCACCTCTGGTTTTCTCCCTGCTTGCAGTGGCACTGCCTGCCTCCACAGTGCTCTCAAGGACGGGCAGGCAGTGATGGCTGCAGCCGGGCAGGGCCACCTGGGAGGAGCAGGGGCATCTGCCGCTTGAAGACCCAGCATCGCCCTTGGCCTCTCCCCACCTGGGTCCCCAGTGAGGCCCACACCACTGCCAAGCAGCATCAGTCACACACCGGCCCATCCGGACCTGGGCTTCCTTAGACAAAGTTCCCCGGTCCTGGAGTCTGTCCTGGCGGGCAGGCACAGGGGTAGCCAGGAGTGTGAGGTTAAATAATTCATTCCTCATAAATCTTTCCTAGAAACAATTTTTTTCTTCCCAGGGAGACACATTACCACCTCGCACACGCAAACCTGACCAGGAATTATAAGAGTGGGTTTCTGCAGCGGCAAACAGGGCAGAGAGAAGGGAGAGAAGGGAAGGAATAAAATATAGATTCTTGAACTCAGACCTGGGAAGCAGCAAAGCATCAATCTTGTTAAAGGACTAGTGTGGACTCTCCAGCCAGCCCACTTCATCCTGACTCCTGACAGGCCCCGATGATTTGTGCCTGCTCAGCAGAGGAGAAGTCCCATAACTCACCCGCCGAGACGGCGTGGGATGGAAGCGCGACCCGGCGAGCGGGGAATGACTCATCGCACGCTGCATCCTGCCACGGCACCGGGGCTCCCCGCGCTCACCGCCCCCGCCAGCCCATGAGATCCTGGGACAGGCATGGGGTCCATCCCCATCCCGCACCTCCAGGGTGGCACAAAAGCCTTGCAGAGTGTGGCAGGATTTGCTCGAAGATTTATGGGGCTTACAGTGTTTTTAGCCATTGCACGGTCTGGGTTATAAGGGGGGGCTGAAATTCCTGGGTTGTCCCGATTTAATGTGCATCTCTATGCTGCTTGCCCAGAAAACAGGCACAGCAGCTGTCCCCTATCCTGCGAGCTAGAAGGATTTGCTCTTTCCACCCAGCCCTCGCTGAAACGGAGGAATCCTGCCGTTGCTTCTGACGGTGGCGGGTCGAGCCCGCAGGGCTCTGCGGAGATGTGCTGAGCATGGTTATCATCTCCGAGATGGACGATACCTCTGCTCTGAGCCCTGCCCGCAGGCACCGGGACTGAATTGTTGATTAGTGCAGAATCCTGAGCAAGGAGAGGAAATTCTCCCTGGAGCCCTGCCAGGCCAAGTCCGCATCCAAAAATACATCCTGCTGTCCTGCTCGGAGCCCAAAGGTTTTTGGAAGGGAGGCTGCAGCTGCTTCGCATGCAAAAAATAATAGCAGCCCTGAGATCCCCACATCCTCATGAACAGCGCTGGAGTCACTTTCAAATCACAGCGTTTATTCCAAAAGAGAGATGGGGAGAAGAAAAAGAAAAAGATACACATGCACCACCACAGATCTGGCAGGCAAACACAGCTCCAGGGCTTCTGTTTGCCCATCACAGGAAGATTTACTAGGGGAAAAATATAGGCTGATTAATTATGCAGCCGGTTTGGTCCATTATATCATAAAACCCAGCTGTGTAGGACAACCTTGGAGATGTTACCTCTGCAGCATTATCTCAGCCCAGAACCAGGCGCCTGGAGCCAGAAGAAGCCGTCTCGGCACTGAATCCTCGCCGCCGCGCAGAGCGATAGCATCTTCCAAAACCCACCTTTTCCATTTGAGATTAGGAGTGCACTGAACTTTGATATCGTACCACTGCTAATTTCAATCGGCAGGCCCCTCGCCGGTGTCACCGGAGGCCTCGGGTTCATTCAGAGAGCTGCGGCAGCTCGCGAGGGGCGGAGGGAAAACAGCCAAAGACTCTCCTTGAATATTAATGAAGCATCAAAGCTTTTAGCTGCATGGCCGTGTCTGAGCGCGACTGCTCTCCAGGGCTCTGCTATGCTTGGCACAATAAAGCCTTGGTAATTATTTCCAATAACTAATTTAGATTATCATTAGCCCCACATTGGAGGCACAGAGAATGCTGCCCTTTCAAACACTTGAACCACTGAGCCTCAAAAATAAAACGTTCGCTCTCTGCAAAGAGATCTTTGCCAGCTCTAATAAATTAGAATATATTTGTGTGCGTTAGCGCCTGTGGTGGCTCAGGATAATGAGAGCAGGTTGTGTCTGGGAACGGAGGAGAAGGCGGCACTTCCTCTGCCCCCCGCCCCCCTGCTCCGCACGGTGCACATTCCTTCGGGCCCCAATTTGTCCCCGTTATCCTCCCGCGCCCCCCAACCCCAAATCGCCCAAGCCTGGCAGCCGACCCTGTCACAGCCGGTAATGATCCATAAATCATTCCACGCCTTAAAAGAAAATTTCTGCATGGTGTTAACAGGCTCCTGCGCCCCAGCCCTCGCTGCCAGCCCCATGCCGAGCTGGGCTCTGCACCCCGTGGCAGATGCTCTGCCCCGACCCCGCTGTCCCCTGCAGCTGGGGGGCTCTGGCAGCTCTGCCCACACCTCCCCTGCAGTGCCCGGGCAAAGCTCCCCAGCTCCTCGGCTGTCTGTGCTGCCGTGGCATCCAGCCCTGGGCACACCCCGGAGGGTCCCAGCACTGGGGTCCCCAACACCGTAGGGCTCCTCCAGCCACTGCCAGCCTCAAGCAGCAGCCCACGCTGCCTGCCTGCCTGCTCACCCATTGCCACCCACTCCACCTCCACGGAGCAATCCCCAGCAGGCAGGGATGCTCCAGGGAGGAGGTGGGAACGCAGCACACCTCCAACCCACAACCGACCAGCAAATCTCCAGCTTCCCCGAGATGGTGGTGAAGCTCTCGGTGCCCCCCCTGAGCCCAGAGCCTGCCCTGCACCCCCTGCCTGCACCAAGGAGACCTGCCTGTAACTCCTGCCTCTGCCACCGCAGGGGCCTTGGGACCTTGGGTGAATCACTCCGGCTTTCACAGCCTCTGTTTCATCAACCGTGTCATTAGGCTAATGATAATTAATGCCTGCAAAGGGCTTTATGCTCTTCAGCTGGAAGGTGATAGTGAAGGGTAAATTATTGTTATTACCATAAACACAGGGTACCTACCACTTACCACGGGTGGGACCTGCTTTCTGACTTGCCTCAGCTCTGCCTGGATTAGGACCAGGGTCAGGTGCGAGCTTCCCTTCCTCTGTCGTTTCCAAGTGAACCTGCGTTTGAGACAGGCGCGGCTGGGGTCTGATCCTTTTTCATGCAAAGACTCAAAAATAAGGGTTGAGCTCGTTTCCTGGAAGCGTGCGTGTTGCAGCGCCGCTGGGGTGGGACGCGAGAGCTTCCTCCACCACCTCCATGCCCATTCTCCAAGGGGACGGTCGCCTTCCTCTCACTGGCTTTGGTATCTACCCCTTTAGCGGTGAAACCAGCTGGGCTGCCCCTTTCTTTAGTACACAAACACGTGTATGTGCATGGGTGTGTGTGTGCACCGAGAACATGTGTGTGCTAGGAAATGCCTCCTCCCACCTGCATTTCTGGCAAGGATGCAGCAGGCAGCGTCCAGCAGATGTGCAGGCAACCCGCACCGCTGACCTGCCGCACGCTGAAGCAGCCGTGACCCAACGCGGCCACTGTCCCTGGAGCTGCGATGATCCAGCATCCCCACGTGCCTCTCGCAGCTGGATGGGACAGCAGCTAGCGATGGGACGTGAGCAAACCCTTCATCCCCGGGGGAGCATCCCACATCACACAGTGCAATTCCGCGTGTCCCAGATCTTCCCGACTGCCGCTTCTCCACCCCTTTCTCCGTCATGGCCACACATCCCAACACCTTTCGCATCGTTGTCACACCACTTCTCCCCACTTTCTTGTTAAACTTGTTTGTGGCTCAAATTTGATTGGACGGTTGATTGACTTTGTTATTTGCTTTTTTTTTTAAGCTTCTATTCCCTATGGACAACTTCAGTTTTCATTAAAAATCTTTCATCAGAATGAGCCAAAATTGTCAAAGTTTGGTTTTGGTTTTTGATTAAAAGCTGAAATCTGCAGTGTAAAAAAAAAAATATTTCCCTCCATCCCTTTCGCCCTCTCCTCTCCATTTTTATTGAAACCCTCCCTACAGAAAATTCCCATTGCTGATCTGTGGGATTGCCGGCTGCGTGGGATTGAGCGGGGGCTCATTTCTCCCAGGCACAGAGCCCAGGAGCCTTGTCTCACCATGCCAGCTCCTCGCTGACCCCACGAGCGCCGCTGAAGGCTGACAGCAAGTTCGGATCAGGGACACGGTGCTTGCTGCCACCCTTGGCTGCAGTGATCAAGTTGGGACATCGGCAGGAGCAGGACGGTGCGAGCAGGTATTCTGGTCGCATCAGGCACCCGTGGGGTGGACGCTCCCCAGGGCTGCCTCTGGCTGCACAGGTCGTCTGCTCCATCTGTCCAACCGCTCCCAGTCTTTGCAAGGTCACAGCAGTGCTGGTGGTGGGGACATCTGGAGGTCCCAGTCTGTCCTCCCACTCAGAGCAGGCCTGTTGTCAGCACTAGATTGGGGTAGCTGTGGCTTTGCCTAGCCAAGTCCCACCAAGGATGGAGATGCCTGTGTCTCTGTGACCCCTCCCAGGGCTGCACCACCCTCCTGGGGAAAAAGGTTCCCCTCGTATCCAACCTGAACCTCCCAAGCTGCAATCTGTGGCCACTGCCCCTTCTTATTGTGTCTGCCACAGCCAAGAAGAGTTTGGCTCTGTCATCTTTATATCTACCCTTCAGGCAGGTGCAGGCTGGTACGAGCTCACATTTCCCCAGATTAACCCAGCCCAGCTCCCTCCCGCTCTCCTTGCACGCCGGTCGTGTGCCCCAGGCCCCTCACCATCCCTTCACTCCAGTTTCCCCACTTCCCTTTTGAGCTGGGGGCCTGGCATTGGACACGGTACTCCAGATGCAGCTTCACCCATGCGGCGTGGATAACTGCCCTCGATCTGCCAGCTGAGGTTGTCCCAGCGTAGCACGGTACATTTGCCTTACGTGCCCTGAGCGTGTACTCTTGGCTAGCGCTCAGCCCAGACTCTACCGTAACCTTCAGCTCCTCCATCATCTGCTGCTCAGCCAGTTGTGTCCCAGTCTGGACCAGTGCATGGGGCTAAACTGGCCTTGGTCCACTACTCAAGCAACTCTGGTTGAACCGCTTTTCACCAGCAGCTGGACCAGCCAGCTGGTGTGCACCAGAGCTTGCAGCTCCTGATTTCTTTCCATACTTGACCTGAAGCTGCCCCTCAAATTAACCCCTCGTCTAATGCACCATTCCTACCTTGTGCTGCAAATGCACACATGGCACTATAAGCATGGCATCTTTAAAGACCTTCCTAATCCCCGTCATTCACGGGTGGACCAGGAGCACGTGCCACAGCGTGCTGCTCTGAGGGATGCCCTGCAGCCCCGCTGCTGTCCGTGCACCCCTCCTGCCTCCTGACCACAGGGCCAGGGTTCGTGGCCTCGGTTCATTCCATCTAAATCGTTATCTATGAAATGTAATTACCTCTTCTCCTTCCCCCTCCCGCCCCGGTTGCTCTCTCTCAATCCCAAAGTGATTTCTTCCAGCCCATGTTAATGTTCTTGGAGGAAATGGGTTATCTTTCCTATCTTTCCATATGTGCAAAATCGCAGCTCCTACCCCCCTGGCTCAGCACTGCATACTAATAGGGAGGAGGCTGAGATTGAAATGTATCAAAATGCAAGAACTCAGCTTTGCTTTTGCATCCTCAGAAGCCTTATTTTGCTTTTTGGGCCAAACATATTGTGCATTTTCTGTAACAATGAACTTATCACACTTATTATGATAAACTGAGAAGGCACTTTCCACAGTAGACTAAAATCCTGCAGATTGACTTCAACTGTCAAATATTTTTGGATACACACACATTTTTCCATGGCTTTTCTAACAAGGGGAGTATCCTGTCTGCAGCTAGGCTTTGTGGGAGCGCAACAGCTAAGTCCCAAACGGTGGGACCTCTTGCCGCTCCTCTGCACTGGGAGTGGGTGGCTGATGCCATGTCCTTGCTCCCTGGGCAGTGCCAGGGCATTAGCTGCCCTGCATAGGACTCATCTAGAAGTACTGGAAAATGTTTATTTTGCCACTGCAGGATAAGTCCACTCCCAACCCTGTGACCACCCAAGACACGGGGGCTTTTCAGCCCCCCACCTGCCAGGACATCCCACCCAGCCTGTGCAACCACCCACTGAAACGCACTGCAGAAACCATGTCCCTCTTGAACACCGTCCCTCGGTTCCCCATTAGCAGGAGGCATGGGAGAGCCTCTGGGAAACTAAGCCAGGCAGATATCCCTGTAGCTTTGCCCTCTTGCTAAGCGAGGTGAGACAAGAAGTCTCACTCACCCAATGCCCCACCACAGTAAGCCACTACTGCAAAAACCCAGGCTAAGCAAACATCTGGTGACTATAGCTGGAGACAATCAATGAGGACAGCAAACACATGCCCTTGTGTCCCACCCTGGCCAGCTACATCCCAAAGTCTCTGCATCCCCTTGACTGCACTCGCCCAGTGCCACCTCAGCCTCCCCCAGTCACCTTTCGCAGACGCTTGGTTGCACATTTCTCCAGACACCAGAGATCCTCCATCACCTGCATCCATCACATCCCCACCAAGCAGCGTTTGACCACCTCTCTCCAGGGACCATGAGCAGAAATATGCTTAAAGACAGAGCAGATATGGTAAAAAAGTGTTTTCCTTCTTCCCACAGACTGGCCAAAGCTGGGAGGATGCTGTGTGGGGATAAATCCTCAGGACGTGGCACCTCTCGGCACACACCAACCCACAGCCAGCTTGTCAGACAGTCCCTTTAAGCACATTTGGTGGCATGGGGAAATAACCACCGTGTAAAACTCTCTGGAGTTAATTCCTGGGAAACGAGAGTGCCACGCCGTGGTGAGCGCCCGGCAAGCACAGAGAGCTCACCCCCCGATCGCCCCGCCGGCCACCCCAGCCCACTCACCAAGGGCAAGAGCTGGGGCAGCGGGAAGCTCTATTTTGGCACGTCACCTCCATCCTTCACCTTCAGAAATGAAGCATGCAGAAAATGAGAACAGAAATGCCTTCGCTGACAGGTTTGAATTAAGAGATTCCAGCTTTTTATAAACAGTCTTCGGATTTCCTGAAAGTTACAGTGCCGGGCATCATTTGTATGCAGGATGTATTCTAGCTCAAAGGTACCAGAACTAATGCTGTCCTGTTAATGAACTGAGTGAGTAATAGCCATGGGTATAGAAAGCTTATGTCTGAAACTAATCCTAGTTAATGAATCTATTGTTACAGGTATTAAATGGTGACAGGGGGTTTCATCCATCAGCCCTCCATTAATCACAGCGTCCCCGCCTATGCTTATTATTTAGAAGCCAGCAAAGGGATCTTAATGATATTAGTAATAGACCGGTTGTGGTACGTGACCTAGGACAAGCTGGGGATTTAAGGTGATAAGTGTCTGATCGCATAAGGCATTTTAGAGGTGATCCAAGCGGCTTTGCTCCCCATGGCATGTTATCTTGTCTCTGCCAGCTTGCTCTGCTCAGACAGCGCGCTGCTGTGAGAGCATCAGTGCGCAGAGCCGTGGTGGCCACGCCGGGAGCCTCACCTCCTCTGCTGCTGCCTGCGAGGAAATCCGGTGACTGCAGGGGGGTCTGCCCGTGTTCTTCAGCAGCCCCCTCCTGCAGACAAGCACCAGGCGTCCAAGCGTGCAGGGGCACAACATAGGGCCTGAGCGTGCCCACAGGGTGCACGCATGGGCACAGCATGACTTTGTCTGCACAAGTAGCCAGGTGCAAGCCCACATGCATGAGCACAAATACCCACACACCCACACAGCCTCGGAGCAAATGACTCAAGGTTTCTCTGGAAAGACATGAGGAGCATCTGATATTCTACGCTAATTCTCCATCTGGATGCTTTCGGCATGTACGTTGGGACAGGATTCATCTCACCTATCGTGGTCCTCTAGAGTCACGTCTGCAGTCAGAGGTATTTCAGCCCTGCAAAGGGTCACCATCAGCTCCAGGGCAAGGCAGGCTCTTTGAGAGGGCCAGGACAGTGTCCAAGGTAAAACAAGCCACCTCCTTCAGGGATGGTCCTTTGCTACCTGCCTGCAAGGCAGCCTGCATCGTTGGCTTTGACTGCATGCACCATTTTGGGTGGTTGATGGTGGGGATGAGTCCCAGCTCTGCACGCCTTGGCCCCAAGTGGGTAAGGCTGCATTTCATGAAGGCTGTCAGCGGGGCATCGATGGGTCGGTTTGGGAGGGGGTCTTGTTCTGGTGGTTTAAATAGTTCCTGTCTGTTCTTCTCCTGAAGACTGCTGTGCCCTGAAGATTGCCACAGTAGCCCTGGGTGAGGGACATACCCAGAGCCATGCAGCAAGGCTCACTGGCCACCACGGCAGCAGCAGGGCCAGCAGGTCATCCTGGTGGGGTGGGCAGGGATGCCGTGTAAGTCAGGAGCCTTCCCTCATGATGAGTGCAAAATCCCAAATATAAAAGCCTACAGTAACTGAACAACCCAGAGGTCCCCATGTCTTTGCACAGCTTTCGCCTTCAGCCACCACCGTGGTTCCTGATCTGCTTACAGTTTCCAGTTGGCGGAGAAAGCTCCCCGGTTAGGTAGGGGCCAGAACTGTGGTAATCCTGGTGATCTGCTCCAGGTGATGGAAACAGAGGGATGCCCAGACACCATACAGGCAGCCATGGTGCTGGAAGAGCACTGGTCCCAGAGCTCGGTGCTCGGGTACCCACTGCCCCCACAGAGCTCACAGCACATAGGGAGCATCCTCCTGCCAGGCCAAGGCTGTAGGGGACAAGACGTGCTGATCTGATGACTGATTGACCTGCTCAAGGAGGACCACACACCATTGAAGAGTGCTCCAGCAGAGACCAGCTCTGGAAGGGAGCCAGGGGCTGGGGGTGAAACCATTCCTCTCTCCCAGGAGACTGAAAAGAAGAGGTGAATACTCACCACCTGCCACCACGAGAAGCTCTTGGGGAGCTGTGCTGTCAGGACCTTTTGGGGTCACTTAGGTGGTGGGAGGTCAAACTACATGGCCCAGCAGCCCTGGAGATCAGTGACCCTCCCCTCTTTTGTGGGAAGCCAGAAACACAGATGGGTTTGCAGGAGAAGAGGAGGTGCTGAGGACTGGGACTCACCAGGGCTCCTTCTGTCTGCAGCAGGGAAACCTGCTCTGGCCACTGGTGTGGGAGACCTGTGATACCCACTGTCCTGCTCCGGGGGAAGAGCTGAGCTGTGGTAAGTGCTGCGTGTCCAGACACGGGCTGGGCATCCTCAGGGTTTCTTCCCACCATGCCCGTTTCACAGGCCATCCTGTGCTGCATTGGCACAGACGGGCTGGGCATAGACCAGCTCTGGAGACCTGCAGGGCTGATCAGCCCTTTTCTATTCTCTGCAAGGACTCAGAGCCCTGAATTTCCATGAAAAAACAAGACAGGTGATCTGCCACTTGGTTATATTTTTAGGTTAATAACAGATGTGTAAATATATATATGTCTCATCTTCACAGGTATTCAGAGCCAAGAGCTCACCACTTGCCAGTGTTTAAAACAAGCCCAGATCTAACCCGATAAGCTGAGCGTAAACCCAGGTCTAACCTGACACCTTGTCTTGCCAGCCACACAAACATCACCCTGTTGCGCTGCCATTTGCACAACGCAGCCCTGCATGGCTGGAGCCCAGCAGTGAGACTTTGGAGCCTGCTGCTCCGTCGGACCCAGCCCCGGCCCTGCCAGCTCCCCGCAGCCTGCTCCTGCTGCTGCCCAGGTTGCAGAGCTTCCCCCAACGGTTGACACCGAAACCTGCCCACAAGCAGGAGGGTGACCCCTCCAGCTGAGCACTCCCCCCAGACCCTCCTGCCACAAGAACGATGTGGTTTGGGGGTTGTGTTTTCTTGCAGTGTTAAGAAACCATCCTCACTTTGCTGCCTGTTCCAGAGGGAGATGAAGGATGGCTCCAGGGGATGCATTACCATGGGCAGGCCCCCAAAAAACAAGAGACTGCCTGGAAATCTTGTAAAAGGGTAAGGAATATTGGTGCCTTTGCTTTGTCAGTCTGTACTCACAGCTTTCTTCCCCATCAAGAAGGAAACTGCCTTTATCCAGCAAGGAGAGCGGAGATCTTCCCATCACCTGCTTCCAAGAGCTGGGGTTTTCAACAAAATCCCCAGGATTGTAGGGTCTGGCAAGCAAGGCTAAGTCCTGGCCAAGCCTAGCCAGAAAAAAAGAGCAGGGCTCAGTCTCCCCACGCTGCGTAAGCCCTGGCACAGAGCAGGTGGATACCTGGTCTCCAGTAGTGCCACACTGCATTAGGACAGCAGCCAGCAGAGGAGGAAAAAGGAAGAGGAGAGATAATTATTAGTGATTGAAACTGATTGCATGAAAGAAGGACAGATGTTTCTTGTTGTGCTTGTGTGCCTGAGGCTACAGAGCCATGCAAGGGACCGGGGAAAACTCCTTCTCAGCCTGGGAATGCTGTGGCGCTGAGCTGCATTCAAACAAGGACTGAAATCTGCACACACTTTCCCTCTGACTCTTGCAAATTCACACAGGATCTGGCTAAAAATTTCGCCCATACAAGTAGGTGATGTCCACATAAGCACCCTCTGGCCACAGGCCACAAGCTGCTGCAGAGATCCCCCAGCTTCCCTCCAGACCCCCACATGCCACCATCCCAGCAGGGCCAAGGCACTGGGAGATGATGGGACTGGAGACAGTGCAGCCAGGTCTGGCAAAGCAGGCAGGGGGTAGAAATTTTGAGCACAGCATCATATAAAGGCAGAGGACTGAAGGCAGGGAAAGCTCCTGGCCATCCTGTTGCTAGAGCAAAACAGGCCTTTCTGTGCAAGCAGGAGGATTTACTTGTTATCGTCCTCCCTTGTAGCACCCAGGGTGGTGGATCCTGCTGGTGTTTTCCTTCAGAAAGGATGGGTCACCCGGGGCAGAGCCAGTTGATGTCCTCACCAAGCAAAGGAGCTGCTGTCGAGGGGACACAAAGCCCCTGTGGTGTGGTGTGTGGGCTGCAGTGCATGTTTAATGCTATAAGATATGTAAATAGAGGGCTTGTCTTAGCAATGTTACTGATGGTGGTGATGTGCTTTTGGCACTGGTTCAGATGGCTTCAGTGCCAAGGCGGGATGGAGCTGGAGATGCGTTAAGGGAGCTGAGAAGGGGTCTTGCCCCACCACAAAAGGAATCACCCCCTCCAGCATGGCGTGGATCCCTGGGGATGGCCTGAGCTCCTCCCTTGGGAGCCCTTGGAGGGCCCATCCAGACTCAGGTCTGCATTGGTTTCACTTGAAATAACTGGTCGAGTACCTTAGTTTAAAGGGAGGCTTTAGGGAAGGTCCATGGTCCATGAGCAGCAGGGCTCAGACCAATGTGGGTCTCACTTCAGGAGGAATAAAAGAGAGATTAAATGAGCAAATGGTGCAGTGGACTGGGAGAAGGTGAGGGCTCAGCCCTGGGGGTGCCAACATCAGCACCTGCCATCAGCTGAACCAGAGGACCCACAAGGAGGAGAGGATGGTCAGCACCCCAGCAGGTCCATGTCCACGGGCTGACCCCAGGGCTCCCCAAGGTCACAGCAGAGAACAGCACTGGGTACCCCGAGGGTGAGCAGGGTGTGCACCCCGTCACCCGTGGGGTGCTGGCATCCGATCCCTGGAGCTCCTTCCCTACCTCGGGCTGCAAAGGCCTCCGGGATGGAGGGGTGAGGGCTGGGACCCCATCCTGGGACCCCGGACTGGCAGCAGGACCCGCTCCCCCCCCCCCACCCCCGCCGGCCCCCGCAGCCCGGCCCCTCCCCGGGGCAGCGGCGCATCCACGAGTGCCCACTGCCCTCTGGTGGGGATGCTCCCGCTGCCAGGAGACACTCGGTTGCCACGGAAACGGGATATTCCGCTCCTCGGCGCGGTTCCAGCCATGCCTTCGGCTCCCCGAGCCCCGGGCGGCGGGACCGAGGGACGGGGAGGGCAGGGGAGGGCAGCTCCCGCCCAGGCCTTCATGTCATGGGCGTTTAAACAAGAAGATGCTGATGCCAGATGTGCAGGGAAGGCACACAGCTGGGTGAGGGCACGGTTCCTGTCACCTATCCCACCGTGAACCCCCATGTCTTAACCCTCCGACAGCCCAGCGTGGGCCTTTGACCACGCAAACCCCTGGTCCTGGGTGGCCCAGTTCCTCTCCAGCGGTCCCCTGGTCTGGCACAGTGCAGAGGGAGGTCAAACATTCACCTCTTCAGTTTGGGGGAAAGGCCCTGATCTTCAGGACTTCAGTCGTTCTAGGTCGTTCCTGCTCATTTCGGGAACACCCGTGCATGTGTGGCCTTTGGATAGGTCCGCAGTGGCCCGGTGGCAGCCAGGGACCAGCCCCTGGGGTTTCTCCAGTCGCTGTCTGCCCTGCCTTGCCATGCCCAGGCAGTGCTGCAGTGCTCGCGCCACCAAAAATCACCTTCTTCCATCAAGAAAGGGCACCGAGGAAAGCCTTGTTCCCCCTGCACTGCAGATGTCCCCTGGATACCCCACGTCACGCTCCCAGGCTGGGCTGGTGACCCCATGCACTAAGGTGCAAGCCAGCGAAGTCTCCATGCCCGTCCGCAGCTCTCCCCTGCCCACGGAGCAGCGTCCCCCAGCCCTGCAGGACAGCCTGCCCCGGCTCCCCTCCATCCCCTGGGAGCAGCCGGGGGCTTGGGATCAGGGGAGGCTGGAGCAGCCCTGGGCTGCTCTGGGCAGTTGAGCTCTCCTGATTCTTGGTCAGAGTCATGGGAAGGCCCTGGAGTCATGCTGGGGCCCTGGAGAAGGAGGAGCCTGTTTACGGGACCTTCCCCACATCTTGTGAAAATGGAAGGGAGCTGGTTGCATAGTTTGGGTGTTCACTTGGACAGGTCTTTCATTTACCCTGCGCAGACCCAGCCCAGCACTCAGGTGGGGGGGCTGAGACAGCACCGGGGCAGTGCCAGCCCAGGGCAGGTACAGGAGGAAACGATCCCGTCCCACCTCCGCAGCAGCTGCAGGGTCCAGGCGAGCCAGCCCGGCACAGCCGCAGCACTGCCATGCCCAGCATAACACCTGCATCGGATGCAAACACAGAGTGGATGGACATAGCCACATGGGAAGGGTGCAAAAGGCAGGGAGAGCAGGCGGAGAAGGGGAAAGGGATGATATATTAATCCTGCAGAGCCTTTCTCCTCCACCTGCCCCTCCCAGTGCCCACCAGTCCATGTGCCTGGGCTGGGACTGGCAGGAGCAGGGAACAGGGCACAGCCATCACTACAAGAAGGAGATGGAGGGGCTGGAGCGTGGGCAGAGCAGGGCAGCGAGGCTGGGGAAGGGGCTGGAGCACAAGGGTGGGGAGGGCCGGCTGGGGGAGCTGGGGGTGCTCAGCCTGGAGAAGAGGAGGCTGAGGGGAGCCCTCATCGCGCTCTGCCACTGCCTGAAAGGAGGCTGGAGCCGGGGGGGTCGGTCTCTTCTCCCCAGGAACAAGCGATGGGACGAGAGGGAACGGCCTCAAGCTGCGCCAGGGCAGGGTTAGGTTGGGGATTGGGAAAAACTCCTTCCCCAAAGGGCTGTCAGGGCCTGGCACAGGCTGCCCAGGGCAGGGGCTGAGTCCCCATCCCTGGGGGGATTTAAAAGCCGGGGAGATGTGGTGCTGAGGGACATGGGTTAGTGGTGGGCTTGGCAGTGCTGGGTTAGCGGTTGGACTTGATGATCTTAAGGGTCTTTTCCAACTTAAACGATTCTATGATCATCAGCCAAGAGCTGCCCAGCAGGGTCCAGGCTTGCCGGAGACTGATGTGTACCACCGACACCTCCCATCCCCAAACCTCCCATGGGTGATGACAACCATGAGCCTGGGGTGGGGGGAGTCCCACCACCCTGCTCCCCGGGACAGCCCCAATTCTAGCTGGCAGCAGGGATAACAGTGCATCCACTGCTGCCTCCAGTCATCTTGCCTTCTTCCAAATAAAATGCCATGTGAAGTGCACCCAGAGCAGAAAAAATGGGCCCCAAAATTTTTGCCACATGACAGCCCAGGGAAGGGGCTACAGGCTTGCTGGCGCACACGTGCTCAGGCACTTGCATGTCTCCTACTGCTTTCATGTCTCCACCTACTTTCTGTAGATGGTTTTTGGCAGACCCAGAGCAGGGCTCTGTGCAGGGACCCCTCCTCTGCCCAGCACTAATAGCAAGCTGGTCCTGGCCTCCATGCAGTCCCACGCCTGGTGCTGAGGCAGAGACCAGCACACTGCATGTCACGCAGACCTGGCCTGGGATGCAGAACTTCATCCCTTTGGCTTTGACTCCACTCCAGCCCAAGGATGCTCCTTCCCCCTGCATCCATGCTGTCTCCATTCAGGTGCATCCTGCACCCAGATCTGGCAGCCCTCAGCTACTGTCCTGTGAGCCAAAAATGGACCCAGAGCAATGGGGTGGAGGATCCAGCCCTGCCAGCCTCTACTGTTCTGGGACACGAGGTTTGTGGCCAAGCCCTTTGGCACCAGCTGCCAGCATGGCAGCTCCATCAGCACAGGCATCAGCTCAGGGCAGGCGATGCCAAGCGAGAGCCAAGCACAGCCCCCGGGGTCCCTCTGGGTCTCGCTGCTGGCACAGGGTTGCTGGTGGGGAGCAGCCTGTGGGCAGAGAAGTGGATACCAGCCAGGTCTTGGAGCTGCCCCAGAGCATCCCCAGGGCATTCACCTCCTCCCTACTTTGCATGGGAGAGTGGACCACGGCTCTGCCACGGTGGCCAGGCCAGGACAACCCATCGCCACCTCTGCAGGCCGGCAGCACCAAGCACAGCACGTACACGGTGCCGGGGAGGTCTCAGTGTGGAGGTCCCACGTGCTGGGCAGGAAGGCAAAGCATTGCAGTCCACCAGCCACCTTCTCTTCCCTCTCACCCCAGGCTCGTAGCCCTGCTCCACACATCCTGGACATCTGGATTGGTCCTGCCTGTGCAGCTCCATGCCAGGACCATGGGTTCTGCCCAGGACAGTGGCGGAGATACGACCTGTTCAGAGGCTCAGCTCATCCCACCACATCTCCCCACAGCCTGACACTGCAACGAGAGCCCAAGCCAAGCCGTGTGTGCGGTTGCCAGTTTTGCTGTATCTCCATGCATTTCCTGCAAAGGATAAAACCATTCGCAGAGTGACAGAAGAGCTGAGGCTGGAAGGAACCTCTGGAGATGGTTTGCTCCAAGCCCCGCTCAGAGCGTCTGTACATGTGTCTGTCACCAAGTGCACGCCTGTGCATGCGTGTGTAGCCATGGTGTGTGTGTGTGTCCATGTGAGCATCCCTCCCCCTGCAGCTCTCTGCCGGGGATTACAGCTCTCAGCACAACGCAGGCAGGCAAAGAAGTTCTGTAATTTGAAAGAGCTGCTTCTCCAGACATCAGTGCTGCCTTTGAAAGCACATGAAAGGCAGGCAGCTCGTGAGCAACCAAAGCCTAGCTCAGGGAGACAAACGTCCTTCTACGCACCCCCAGCCTTTTCCTGCGACGCGTGTGATCTTCCCCGCTCTCCTGGGTGCTGGGGTTTGAAAGGCTGCTATTGTACTGGGGGGCTGCGAGCTTTTGAGAGGATTAACGCGCCTGGGAAGGGGCCTGGCTTGTGTCAGGGAGCTGCTGGAGACACGTGCCGCACACCCTGCGCCGCGGGGAGAGCAGCCATGCACCAGCGCCGGCCCCAAGGGCCTCATGTGCGGGGATGTGGGGAGGAAGAGCAGCAGGGTCTCAGCGCCCCGGCACTGCCCTGACGCCTCCTCCCCCTGTCCTGGCCTTTTGCAAGGAGCAGTAGTTGCAGCCCCAGTTCCCCTGTGGCAGGCGAGGCTGTGCACCCTGGCTGGGGCAGGACGGCTTGCCCCGTCCCTCCGCCGTGCCAGGCTGGCACCGAACCAGACGTGGACCACCCCCCTGGCAGGGCAGCCGAGCCCTGAGATCTACAGGGGGCTGTGCCAGTTCTCATCCCTGAGGGTCCGATGCACCCGCTAGACCCTACCTCTCTGCTTTGCAAACCTGCTTTGACTGCACTGACCACACTCCAGGAGACCTGTGGCATGGTGCAACCTTCTCCTGCTCCCCAGCACAGTGCCTGAGCGCAGTTCTCCTTGCTGAACCTACAGCAGATGAGGCCGTGCTCACGGTGATTGCACAAGACCAGGCACAGCCCCGGCATCTCCCATGCACAGCATCCCCCAACCCCTGCAAACTCCCAGCCATCCACTGGCTCCTGCTGCAACCTTGGCTAACCTCCTCTGCAGTCTCCCAGACCAGAAATCACACCCTGGGCCAGAGGGAAGCTCCTGACAATGGTTTAACCACAACCAAAACCTTTCTGCAGGATGTTTGGGGTTTGGGAAATCGCTGCTTAACTTTTGTCCTGGTGTAACTTGGTGTTCCTGACTCATCTCACAAAGCCTCTTGTTCTTTCATCACTTCTCCCCTCACACTGGAGAATAATATTTTCACTCACACACTGAAATTAGATCCTGATGTTTCTGCCAGCAAGGCTTTTCAATAACTTGCTTATGTTCCTGGATGCAATTGCTTGGCAGACTTTCGGCCCCTGTGCATACGGGGGCGAGGGTGTGTGTGAAAAGAGACCCATTAATCTCCTGCAGCAGACCCAAGCCCGTTTTGGCTGCGTTGTTGGAGCCCAGATGAATGAAGGGCAGAGGAGATCAGAGGATGAGCACGGAGATGGGACGTCCCCGCCGTCCGGCACCGTGAGGATGGGTGAGCTCTGGAGGAGCCGGGATCCGCAGGCTCAGTGGCGTGCAGCTCCCTAACGCACATCAGCGGGTCGGTGCAGGGCCCAGACCCCTCGCCAGCACTTCGCGGGGGGCCTGGGCTGCGTCCCAGCCTGGAGGGCTCTGGCAGTGGACGAGGGGTGCCAGTGAGTGGGGACAACAGCGTCCCTGCTGCAGTGGCACCCTGCTAGATGCAGCAGCAGAGGAAGACCCCCGAAGTGCCGCAGTGCCAGAGATGGGATTTAGTTCCTGGGACTCCCCAGACTCACAGCTTTCCTGCTCCACAGCGCCTGGCCAGGCAGGCAGCTGGAAGTCCTGATGGGCCCAGCTGCTGCGCATCCTTCCAGGCCAAGGCACCCCCGGGGTTTTGGCTGGGATAGAGTTAATTTTCTTCACAGTAGCTGGTATGGGGCGATGTTTTGGATTTGTGCTGACAACAGCGTTGATAACACAGGGATGTTTTAGTTACTGCTGAGCAGCGCTTACACAGAGCCAAGGCCTTTTCTGCTCCCCACCCCACCAGCGAGGAGGCTGGGGGGCACAAGGAGCTGGGAGGGGGCACGGCTGGGACAGCTGACCGCAGCTGACCCCAACTGACCAAAGGGCTGTTCCACACCGTATGGCGTCATGCTCAGGGTATAGAGCTGGGGGAAGAAGAAGGAAGGAGGGGATGTTTGGAGTGATGGCGTTTGGCTTCCCAAGTCACCATTACACGTGATGGAGCCCTGCTTTCCTGGAGCTGGCTGAACATCTGCCTGCCGATGGGAAGGAGTGAACGCATTCCTTGCTTTGCTTTGCTTGTGTGTGTGGCTTTTGCTTTACTTATTCAACTGTCGTTATCTCAATCCATGAGTTTTCTTACTTTTACTCTTCCGATTCTCTCCCCCATCCCACCGGGGGCAGTGAGCGAGCAGCTGTGAGGGGTTTAGCTGCTGGCTGGGGTTAAACCACGACACTGGGGAGCGGGCCAGCCCGGGGATGCCGACAGCCTGCCAAGCAAGCAGCAAGGAGCAGACGATTCCTGCCAGCCTGGTGGTCCATCTGGCGAGCTGCGGAGCAGTTTGGCAGTCCCTGCTCTGCAGCAACCCATGTGGCAAGCTGCTGAGAACTCAGCAAGCCTGGAAGCCATGGGTGCCCATCTGCCGCCCTGGCAAGCTCTGGGCAGTGGAGGAGCCCCAGCTCGCAGTGCCGTTGGGGTGGAGCTGGGAGGCAGGCAGAGCATCCCATGGGTCGCTGCCAGGAGTTTCAGCAAGCTTGGCAGGAGCTGGAGAGCCCCAAACACTGTGTGAGCCACTCTCATGTTTCAGGAAATCAACGTAGGGAGGAAGCTCCCTTGCCCATCAGGAAATCACAATTCTCCAGGCTGCAATTGCAAAGTTATCCTTGAACCACACCTCCAGCGAGGCCGTTGCAGCTCTGCACCGTACCAGCCAGTGCATCTTGCAGGCTCATGGCTGTACACTATCTCCGGAGGCTGTACCCTCAAGCACCCAGCTTTCCAGCAGCACCTCTGGAGAGCTGCTGCACCGGCGGCACTGCCCACACCTTCCCACACCCTCCCCGGGCACGGGTCGCCCTTGCCGCCTGCCTGGCCCCAGTGCTCAAGACCACTGCTCCCCACAATTTCCCATTTCAAAGCTTGGTGACCCATCCAAACTGGGAGATCAAGTACCAGGGCTCGGTGCCGGAGCTGCTGGACACACGGAACTCCCCGTCAGCACAGCCTTGGTGGGGACCGTGTCGCTGCTGAACTCCAGCATCTCCCCGTGGGCTCTTCCAGCTGGAGAGCTGAACTTTTGAAGGCACAAGAAGTTGTTTACAAACAATGGGAAAATAATATCGGTCTCCTCATATCCTCAGAAGTATCATGGTAATTTTTCCTTTGGTTTTTCCAAAACAGCTCATCCTCTGGCACAGACAGCATGTGGGAATCTCAGCTGGATGTTTCAGACAATTACGAACATCTGAAAAAATGGATGTAAGTGGTCTCTGGCGTTAGCTGCAGCAGTTTCTTCAACTACTGACGGTTTACTAACAAGCATCAGGATGGTAACAGTTACAGCCCAGATCCTGCAAACTTTCCACACACAATTAACCTGAAGTTGGAGTGCACTCCTTCGGGAGCGGAGGCGCTGGCTGGCTCGGGGCTAGCAGGGTGCGGCGTTACCCCTGAGCAATCCTTGCAGATGAGGACGGAGCCCCGAGCCAGCGGGTCCGACACTGCTGGTGCCATTGCTGACCTCGCAAACCTCCTCCCAGCGCGAGGCTTTCACAGATACCCGATGCCTACGGGTTCAAACCCACTCTGGTTCTGCTGCTCTTGTTCAGAGGAGGCTTTCAGTGACTTCAAAGGAGGTTTGCAGAACCCAAGCTGCTAAATTCTGGCTTGAGTCCTCCTCATCACCATAAGACCCAGCTGCCCTGGACAGTTCACACCCCCAGCTTAGTCACGAAACCTCCATCCAGGGAGCAGAGCACCCCAGGGCACGAGGCAGGAGACCTGCACGCACCGGGGAGAGTTGGGCCCCACTCCTCTGCATTGCCCTACAGCATCTGCCAGGGATGCCAGCCTTTTTCCAGCCCTGTCTCCTCTGCTCGAGAGACGATGCCACTCAGTCTGGGCACTGCAGCGGGACCAGGAGGTGAAGCCTCCTCAGACCTTGGGGCCAGACGAGCAAATACAATCTGCCGCAGAGGCATGGAAGAGGCTACGCTGTGCAGTGCGCAATAAAGGACAAAGCTGGCATGGTGGTTAGTCCTTCCTTTGCTTGGTTTCAAAAGAACACACATTGCAAGCAATTTTTTTTTTAATCAGCTCTTGGAAACTGTGTCTTTTTCTACCTCCAACAGCCTGAATTCCTGCCCGCGTTTCTTGTGGTTTCAGCTGGCTGTAAAAATGCCTGTACTGGGGAGAAGAAAGACCGTTAGCTCCTCTCGCATGAACCACACTTTCCAACAACAGTTGCTAATAATTCATGCCACGATCAAGTGTGTGTAATTTGGAGATATTTCACCTTGCAAGTGCGCTGCCACAGGGAGCGGGGGCTCCCACGGCCGGCCAGACGGCAGGAGCTCTCCTCTCCCCTTACTCCAAGGAGGAGCCGCCTGGAAAGGGTCTGGCAGGATCTATTGCCTCCTATAAAGGAGCAATAGGTGGATGCTCGCTATTTTTATGGGCTGTATTTCTATTCTGCAGCAACCTACAGCTTTTACCTCCTCCAGCAGGTTGCTGGTGCCATCCCTTGCTAGAGCCTAACGGGGCAGAAAGAGCTCAGCTTGGGCTCGCACAGCTCCAGCCTCAGCCCCTCTTGCTTGGGCATAGGAACCTGCACCGCGGAGCTGCGGCCCGGTGCGTGCAAGGGGACCAGGTGGCCACAGGACCAAATCCTTCCCCGAGCATCAGTGTCCTCCTCCTGCTGCTGCCAGCCTGCCCGTCCCCTTGGAGGGCAGAAGCACAGCAAACGGGACCATGCTGCAGTCCAGGCGCTCAGGCATGGGGAGAGCTGCAGTAGCACAGCCCAGTCCTGGACCCCTTCTCTGACTTCCCATTGGGGATTATAATAAATGAACCATCCATATGAAAAATTACACCGTCCATGCCCCATCTTTGGCTATTACAGAGCTAAAACAGTCAACTCTCAGCCTTTCTTGAGTCAAAGAGTAGCAACTGAAGGCTTTGCAATTGGATTTTACACACAGGAGCATCAGGGGTGTCCGTTCTGGATGTTCCCAACTGGCCCTTGTGCAATAAAATGTATAAATCAAGAAGAAAATGACAGGACTGTGTAGAGCCCGGAGCGGACCCGGAGAGCCTGGTCACTTGGTGTGACTGATGAGAAGTGTAGCAGGGAGCTCCTCAAGTCCTCATGCTGCCTCAATTTCCCCCTCCTGGGCACTGAAAATTGTCCAGCACCAAAGACTCAAGCGAACTACTTCATTTCCTAAAAAGCATCCCTATCCCCATCTCAGAACAAGCTTTCCAAACACTCTCCTTTTCTTTTTCCCTTGGTAGGCTTTTAATATGGCCAAGTCCTAGGCTCTTCAAAGATCAGCCTCGGCCTAACCCACCTCTCATGGCCAGCCCAGATCTTTTTCCAGGTTGATGGGTGCAATCAAGGGTCTTTGGAAGAAAGGAGAGGAGATAGCTGGGAGCAGTTTGGGTCAGGAACCAGGTCCTCGGGATATGAAATCGGCTGAAGGCAGCACCGTACCTTCCCACCTCCAGACCATCAGGCTCCCCAGGCCCATGGAGAGCCCTTCCCTTGCTGGCAGCTGCGATGGCACGAGAGGTTATCACTGCATGGGTCGGTATGTCTAGCATGGAATGAGCGCAGGTAACAAGGAGCTGAAGTGGCTAAAATGAAGATAAAGGAAAATGCAGTTTTAAGGAAAGTCAACTAGCACATGAAAAGGCTAGAGTGCACCTTGAAAAATATAGGAAAGCAGCAGTTTTCTTTTTTTTTTCCCCCAAGATTGAGAGAAACTGCCTTCTGAAATGCTGCCGTAAGCAACAGCCTCCCGTTCAAGTGAAGGACCCTGTGCCCCTCATCACAGCGTGCGTCGCCCACGCGTAGGGCAGGTGACACGACACGGGGCTCTGCCCAGGCACACGGAGTGCGAAAGCAGCCCCAGGTTTCAGAGGGACCTGAGAAATCTGCGGCTGACGTCACTACTGTCATGAGCTCACTGCATACCCGGCTGGCTCTAATTAACGCTAGGGAGCTGGAGCCTCACACTAACGCACTCCAGCAGTGATTCAGAGCAGCGAGGGAGCCTTTCCATTACCTAACGAATGGGGCTGGCCCCGAGAACAGCCTGAGCCCAGGCGAGGCACCAAGAAATGCGGCGGCTGTGGTCCCCCACAGCAGCACCCACACCTCCATCCTGCTCCCTCCTGGAGAAGCGTCCATGCCACCAGCTCTGCAGCACGGTGGGAACTTGGGCAGTAAAACTTTTAAAGGCAGGAAATAAATTAATCTGCTGTGGTTAAGTTTTAAATCTCCTAGCGTGCTGAGTCGGTACTGGACTGGGCTTTAGCATGTTGGCCGGGGTTAGTCCCAGCTGGGTGTGTTCGAGCATCCTCTCAGATGGAGAAGCTGGAGGTGGGGATGGCAGTGATGGTCACAAGAGCTTTGCTGCTTTTACCAGAACTTCAAAATTGTCATTCTCTCTGCTTGGGCTGAAAAAATGCCCTCAACTCCAACAATGCTTCCTCTTAGTCCAGCTCCAAGAAGCAAAGACCTCTCCAGCCAGTCCCACCGCTGCCCAAGCGCCTGCCTGGGAGGAGCCCCTCTGCACAGGGCTCAGCTGAGCAGCATCACCCAAGATCCCTGGGTGCCACCATGAGGAGACCCACCAGGAGACCCCGAGCCAGTGCTCTCCCCACCATGCAGCCCAGCACAGGTCACCCTCGCACTGGGACAGAGCACGTGGAGACGTCCGTGTGCAAGGGCTCTGCTCTCTCAAATACAGGGGAGATCAGGGATGGGGGTGAATTAATGTTGGAAGTGAATTTGGTTTAACTCCTTTTTCTCCGAGGACGGCTTCCCCAGGTGTCTCAAGGGGACTCAGATGGGCAGTGATGGCCCATGACAGCGGGCACGGGGCAAAGGCAGAAAGCAAGACCCTGCTCCTCCCCCAGCAGCTTGCTTGCTAGACCTGGACTTGCTAAAAGCTGTTCAAACTGCCAGGCTTCACGACAGGTTTACCAAGATTTTACCATGCTCAGATCAAAGCCGATCTCCTGCAGGACCCTCTCCTTGCCCGACCTGCCTCGTTTCACATCACAGAAGGCAATAGGACTCTGACGCCAGCACTGCACAGCACCGTTGCATCGGGCCTGGATGGGGATGCAACGCATTTGAGCATCAGGTGCTGCCTTGGACCCTCTCATAAGCCCCCGGAGAGCTGGGCGCAAGCTGGGTCACGGCCGACCATAAGAGCATGCAGGAGCAGCGCTTGCTTTCTTACTGTACCCCCGTCTCTCTCGCACCCCCTTCAGCACTTACAGTCTGTTTTTCACAGCTTCACCTACTTATTTCCTTCTCTGGGACTAAGAGGAGAGTCAAGTCCAGGCCTTTGAAGATTGCTTTAGCTGGAAGGGAAAATAGCAATTCTTTTTAAAACCTTGATATCACTAATTCCATCGGTTGCAAAAAATAAGTTTTTTCCTACCCTAGGTTTCATATGTTGTTTCCCTTTTCTCTTCTAAGCATTTATCTCCCCCCTTTTCTCCATCCTGCGCCTTGCCACTGAAACACTGTACACTGGGAAGGATGAAAGCAAGACCCCAAAACTGTCTTTTCTTCATTTCCAATTTTGTCAAAATGGAAATGTAAAAAATTATCTTCTCCAGGCTTTTTTTTTTCTTATTTAACAAAAGGCACTGTTGCAAGGGAAACATAACTCCGAGCAGCTGTGCTTCCAGGCTGCTCAACACCACCAGCGTGTCCCCTACCTATGAAAGCAGATGGAGAACCATGGTACCTGTGAGGCTTTCATCTCCTATCTGTTTTTCTCTCTCTTTCTCATGAGCACCGTGTGTTTCTTTCATCTTTCAGACTCATAAGTCCCACTGGAGTTGTCCCATGCATTGCTGTATTTTGGCTCTTCCTCTTCAGATGTTTTTCCCGTATACCATCAGTATCCCGGTATGAACTTACACATCTGCAGATCACTTTTTCTAGGATTTTTATGGGCTTGTTGCTTCTTCCTTGCTAAAATTCCCCCAGGTTTTTTCCTCCTCGGTGCTCAGGCACACTCTTCTGTCTCTTCCCATGCTTAAATTGCCGTGGCCACTTACAAACATAGTCTCTCAGAAAACATTTGATCTCCTCCGAGCCCCTCCTGGCGCCCGCCTCGCACTGCCCCTGATGCACAGGCACGTCACGCTCTTCAGGTTCGTCAGTGGGAAATCACCGCCAGCCACACTTGACGATGCCATGGGCAGCCACAAGCTGAGCTCAGCACTATTTTACCCCTAAAATAAGAGATGTTCCCTAAGAGGGAGGGAGAGCTCTTAAAAAAGAGCAATTTTGTGATTTTCAACCATTGCATGACCACCACTACAGTGGTGGTCTACCGTGTCTTCTCCATCAGAAGATTTGGGTCAAGAAGGGACCTACCCTTCCCTGATCTGCCAAGGACCGGTGGGGTTTTTGCTTCCTTCACAGCAGGAGCACTCCTCACCTCCTACTCATCTGGTTTATTTTACCTAATTATTGGAAAGCAGAATCAGGACCTCAAGGCACTGGCAATGCCCATCCTCTTGTCTCCTGTAGGCCCCCGCAGGCTCGGAGTCTCCAAGTTTAGCATCCTGCAGATCTCGTGCCTGTTGCATGGTTGGTGACACTGTAATAAACAATGAAACTAATAGCAGGTATTTGTGAGCCATATTTTGTTCTCTGCAAAATGTTAATAAAGAAAAATCTGCAGCATCATGCCAGGAAATCTTTTTATATTTTATTTTCAGAATACTCCAATATCAGTTTATATCTGCAATTCAATTAATGTTCTGGGAGAGGCAAATTACCATCCCCAGGTCCCTCCGCTCTCAGCAAAGCAAGTTCCCATGAAGGCGTAAAGTCTTGCACCGCCTTTCTCAATGGCTCAGAGTGGATCAAGGCAAGACCCAAAACACACAGAGATCCCCTAAATAACCAGGGGGAGACTTCAGGAGCACCTTGAAACACTCCTTGTGTTGTATAACAGCACTTAACTCCTCCTGAAACTGGCAGCGGGGTGCAGCGTGACGCTTCATCTGTAAATCTGCCTGCTCTTACGTGCGTCGTGTTTGGGCTCTATAGATTTTAAAATATGAATCAAATTAGATGACGTTACTCAGTTGTGCATGTGGCCGTTGGATTTCATGCTCACAGAAGCTGCAATTAAAGAGCGTAACAAGGGAGCTGGTCTTAAAAGACAACCAGGGCCCCATGGCAAAGAGGAGCCTTCTGCTCCCATTTTGCTCAGCTGACACTGGCCAGCACGAGGGCGCTCGTAGCCCTCAGTGTTTTGGAAACAACCAGCCTGGTAACAACTGCCGGGAGAAAGGAAGGAGCCTAATGCCAATCTTATGGACCATTTCCCCCACTGGCATCCCCATTTCCCCCAGTCTGCAGCTGAAGCAGCATGACTGGAGCTGGGAGAACAACTGAAAGCCACCATGGCAGGACCCTGCGTTGCCTTGGAGTGGGGACACATCTGCTCCAGCACCCTGCAGAGCTTCATGGGAGCAGGACCCAGCTCCTCCACCATGGCCATGGCCAAGGAGATGCTGGAAACAGCCCCCACGAGACCTGTGGGCTGCAGCGTTACAGCCCCCGGGCAGCGCAAGCAATGCATTGACCTGCTGGAGAAGCATCACAACTCATGCATGACCGCTGGCTGGCGAGAGCAAAGCGGCTCATCCCCACGTCACTTTTCCCAGCTGATTCCCAGGTACGGCTGCATCCAACACCGCCTGCCAGCCCGGGACGAGACGGGCTGGCCGGAGCTGAAGTGCCCGTTTGTCATTGCTCAGGCACACGGTGCTGGAGCATCCCGCTGCAAGCCAGGATGAGGGAATAAACCCCCAAATCTCTCCCCAGATGCCCAGAAGTGCCCCAAACCAGCCTGATTTGGTGCTCTGTGCAGTCAGGCCTGGAGGAAGGGGGGAGGTGGGGACGGAACAGCATTTTCTTCCATTCCAAGCAGCCCAAACCAGCTCAGGTTTGAGGCTATTTGAGCCTGGCAGGTCGCCCAGTGCGGTCCTGCCACCACACTGCCCATGCTGCCTGCGCTGCCCACGCTGCCCACGCTGCCCTCAGCAATGCAGCCACACAGAGAAGGACTTCCAGAAAATTAACTGTGCTGCTGGGACATCCTTCTCCACTCCCCCGGCAAAGCCAGGCTGGCTCCCCAAAGCCCACCCTCAGGCCTCTCCCAGCAACCGCACAGACCATTTTAGGTACCAGCGTTAAAACCAGCTGCTTAATTACCATGATGGCTCTGAGCTGAGCCCAGACACTTTGCAACACTTATTCCATCGTGGAGTATAACAGGGGAAGACTGCTATCAAATGTTTTCTTACAGATGCTGGTATTTCACGAGAAAGTCAAAGTCCTTCAGTTCTAACGTGCAAAGTAACCACTTGCAAATCAAGGCGCAGAGAAAGTTTTTTCTTTTTGGCCTGTGCTCGTCCCAAAATTCCCTGCAGGGCATGGGCTGGGGTCTCCCTCAGTGCACGGCTGAGTTCTTCTCTGGAGGTCTTTTCATGAAGTACAGCACACCACAGTGGAGATAACGTGTGTTAGAGGAAATCCTGCTTCTGTTGTAGCCATTTTGAAGCAAAAAATTGGCTCTGCAAATGTGCCATCAAGTCCCAACAGCCCCGCGATGTCGGTGGGTCTGCACTTGCACACATCTCCCTCCCAAGCCTGTGCAAGCGCCAGCCGCTCACGGCACCGTGCCGTTGACCCAGGGATCTTCCAGGCCTTGCTCTTCTGCTGGGGGTTTGTTTTTGTCCTGGTTTCAGCTGGGATAGAGTTAATTTTCTTCTTGGTAGCCGGTGTGGGGCTGTGTTTTGGGTTTAGAATGAGAACAATGTGGATGCTAAGTACCGCTAAATAGTCGCTAAGTAGCGCTTGCACTGGTCAAGGACTTTTCAGCTTCCCGTGCTCTGCCCGGTGCACGGGGGAGGGGGGGGGCTGGGAGGGAGCACAGCCAGGGGCGCTGACCCAGACTGGCCCAAGGGCTATTCCATACCATATGACGTCATGCTCAGTATAGAAGCTGGGGGAAGAAGAAGGAAGGGGGGGACATCTGGCGTGATGGCGTTTGGCTTCCCAAGTAACCGTTATGCGTGATGGAGCCCTGCTTTCCTGGGGATGGCCGAACACCCGCCTGCCCATGGGAAGTAGCGAATTAATTCCTTGTTTTGCCTTGTTTGCATGTGCAGCTTTTGCTTTACCTATTTAACTGTTCTCTTTTATTTTACTTCAGTAATTAAACTGTTCTTATCTCAACCCACGAGTTCTCTCCCTTTTACCCTTCCGATTCTCTCCCCCATCCCACCGGGGGGGAGTGAGCGAGCGGCTGCGTGGTGCTTAGTTGCCGACTGGGGTTAAACCACGACAGTTTTACAGCCCCTTCCCGTGGCGTTGGGGCTGGCATCACAGGCACACCCCATGCAGCGGGTGCTTCCAGGCGCACGGGACTTTGCCCAGCTCTCCCAGGACTCAGGGCTCTCCTGCCGGCCAGGCTGGTGCTGCTGAAGGTTTTCTTTCCTGCGAGGCAACTTACTGATAATCTTCAGAATACGCAACTTTGCGGAAGGTCTGAGATGTCAGGTGTTAAGGAAAGCTGTGATGTTTTCCTGGGCATTGACGCACTCAGGTGGAAAGAGAGCAGGGCCAGGCACGCTGCAGCAGCAGCTCCCCATCCTGATGCACCCGGCATTTGCTGCCCCAAAGGGTGATGACTCGGTGACACCCGAGCTGGCTGTGACCAAGTGGACCCCCTGTGCTGGCTGCAAGCATGGAGGAAAAGCAGGGCTGGGGCTCCGCGTTGCTGCCTCCCCACGCTGGCAACGCGACAGGCTCCTGCCCAGTCCTCAGAAAACACAGCGGTCAATCCGGCGTGGCATTTGGCAAAGTCATTTTGGTCCTACAGAGCTGCTGGCTGTGATCCTGCCCATAGGCTTTCTTGTGCTCTCCGGCAGCGTTTCCAAACGTGGTCACAGACTCAGGTGACAAAGAGATCCCAGCTCCCCATGGAAAGTCACCGACAGCACGGGGAGGCCAGAGCACCCAAAGGCAGTGGGACACGCGTCGCAGGTGAAAGCCACTGCCCCATGCGGTGCTGCAGGGTGCAATGCACACAGCAGCTCAGGGCAGCTGCCACAGCGCCATGACAGCCTGTCCGTGTTTTGGGTGCACGTGGATGGCCAAACCCCTTAACGCTCTGAGCACTCCCAGCGAGCCCATTGCCAAACACCCCTCGCCCCTTCTTCCAGACTTGCACGCGGTTCCCAGTCACCTGCGTGCTGCAGTGCGCTGCTCTCGACTTCCCCCTCCCCTGCTGCGCCTCCCCCTGCTCAGCTGCGCGGCATCCCTTGGCGTAGCTGAGCAATGCTACCAGCCCCACTGCAGCCTGCAGCTCCCCTGCAGCGAGGGAGCATGGCCCAGCTTTGGACGCTGCAGGTGCTGCGCTGTGGGGCAGGGCCGTTTGTGGCACTGCAAGGGTGTGCATAGTGCAGAGCGGAGGTCATCGCTGCAGGCAGCACGCAGTGCAAAGTACTGCAGAGTGGTGCAGGCAGTGCCTGATACAGGGCAGTACACGGTGCAGAGGGTCCAACGTACAGCGGTGCATGGTGCAGGCAGTGCACAACACGAGAAGTGCATGGCACTGCAGGGCGATGCATGGTGAGGATGGCACAAGGTGCGGCACAGCAGGGTGGTGCCTGGTGCTGCAGGTGCTACACAGCACAAGTGGGGCCCAGGCTGCGCGCAGCACACAGTGCAGGCAGTGCAGAGCACAGGCAGCCCTGGCGCTGCCTGCAGGGCACAGCACGGGTGGTACACAGTGTTTCCAGTGGTATGCAAAGGAGGCGGTAGAGGATGCTGCAGGCGGTGCATGGTGCTGCCGGCAGCACACGGTGCATGGGATGTGTGGCACTGCAGGTGGTGCACATTGCCACCGGCAGCGCAAGGGGCTGCAGGCAGCGCAGGGTGCAGGCAGTGCGTGACACTGCAGGCGGTGCATGGCAGAGGCGGTGCACTGTGATGCAGAGGCAGAACAGTACAGGCAGTGCAGGACACAGGCAGGGCAGAGTATAGGCACTGCACAGTGCCGCCGGGGTGCTGCAGGTGGTGCAGGGCACAAAGGGCAGCACACAGGGAAGGGGGTGCACGGTGCTGTAGGCGGTGCACAGCGCACCAGTCGATGCACAGCACTGCAGGCCCTGCATGGTGCTGCAGGTGGTACGCAGCACAGGCAGCGCAGGGTGCGGTCACTGCAGGGAGCCGCGGGCAGCGTGCGGTGCTGCAGATGGTGCAGGGTGCAGAGCGCAGCGCTGCACTGCAGGCAGGGCACAGGGCTGGCAGCGCGTGGCGCTGCAGGCAGCGAATAGCGCTACAGGCAGAGCACCGGCAGCACGGGGCACAGGAGGTGCAGACAGCAGGCAGCGCGGGTGCAGAGCAGTGCAGGGCGCTGTGACAGGGCACAAGGCAGGGGTTGCACAGTGCTGCAGGCAGCGCATGGTGGAGGTGGCCCAGGACGCTGCTGGTGCTGGCAGTGCCCGGTGCTGCAGGCAGGGCAGGTGCAGGCAGCGCGCGTGCCGCAGGCAGGGCAGGCGCGGGCCGCTCCCGGCGCAGCGGCGCCCCCTCCCGTCCGCGCCCGGAGCCGCGGGGTGCGGGGGGGCCGCGCTGCTCCCGCCCTGCGCCCGGCTGGGGCCCGCTTCTGCCCTCAGCCCCCGGGTGCGGGGCTTCGTAGCATCGTTTGGCTTGGAAAAGACCCTTAAGATCATCGAGTCCAACCGCTAACCCAGCGCTGCCAAGGCCACCACTAACCCATGTCCCCAAGCACCACATCTCCCCGGCTTTTAAATCCCCCCAGGGATGGGGACTCAGCCCCTGCCCTGGGCAGCCTGTGCCAGGCCCTGACAGCCCTTTGGGGAAGGAGTTTTTCCCAATCCCCAACCTAACCCTGCCCTGGTGCAGCTTGAGGCCGTTCCCTCTCGTCCCATCGCTTGTTCCTGGGGAGAAGAGACCGACCCCCCCGGCTCCAGCCTCCTTTCAGGCAGTTGCAGAGAGCGATGAGGGCTCCCCTCAGCCTCCTCTTCTCCAGGCTGAGCACCCCCAGCTCCCCCAGCCGCCCCTCCCCACCCTTGGGCTCCAGCCCCTTCCCCAGCCTCGCTGCCCTGCTCTGCCCACGCTCCAGCCCCTCCATCTCCTTCTGGGGGTGAGGGGCCCAGCGCTGAGCACAGGATTCGAGGGGCGGCCTCACCAGTGCCCAGCACAGGGGGACGATCCCTGCCCTGCTCCTGCTGGCCACACCATTCCTGATACAAGCCAGGATGCCACTGGCCCTCTTGGCCACCTGGGCACACTGCTGGCTCATGTTCAGCCGCTGTCGCCCACCACCCCAGGTCCTTTCCCGCCGGGCAGCTCCCAGCCGCTCCTCCCCACGCCTGCAGCGGTGCCTGGGGCTGTTGTGCCCCAAGGGCAGGACCCGGCCCTGAGCTTCGTTGAACCTGAACTTTGTTTCACCCCATTTCAACCCATTGCAATGGCAACGCTTTGTCCCAGGACCTGGGCACAGACCCCAGTGATCCTCGAGCACAGGAATCTAAAACCCTGAAGCCAGAGTGTAGGCAATAGGAACCAACCGCCTGTGGACATCCACGCACAGCGCAGCCCTTCGCGGGCAGGCTGGGATCGTCTGGTGCGTAGCTTGGGCAGATGGAAATCCTGCATAAACCCTGGAAAACAAATAAAAAAAAGTCTCATGCGCATCTCCTAAGCATGCTGGCAGGGGTTGAAAGCAATGTCCCGAGCAGAGCTAAGACATTATGTAGAAAAAGTACTTTTGAAAGCAAAGACAGCTCCATTTCCATATTGAACAGCCTGATTTCCAAGTTCATGTCCTAAAAATATCCCTGTAAGCCATTTACCAGCAGGATTGCACAGGAATACCTCCCCCTTTCTTTAATGCAATGTCTGTATTCTTATATGTATAGATGAGCAATAAATAAGCAAGCAACATATCTGTAGGAAAACAAAGTGATGCCCTGGAAAATGCTCTTACAAGCCCAACCCCCGGAGCTCCCTGTGGCCCACGGCGCCCGCCTGCGCCAGGAGCTGCGTCCCCGCAGAGCCCAGCCGCCCATCAATAATCAGAATGAACAACTCGCACAAATTAATTTGCCAAAATGATTTTTCCAACCAGCTTTGAGCAGAACACGCATTCAAAGATCTGCTGCAAGTGGTGACGAGAAAAAGGCAAATGCAGGCTAGATATGGTTGCCAACTATTGATCCAGTGAGAGGGCAAGCTCGACCGGGAACATTGCCCACGGCAGCGCGGTGGGCGGCTGTGCGGCACCGCGGTAGATGCTGCCGGAGCAAGGAGCTGCAGCGAGGGCTTCCCCAAAGCAGGGGAATTCAGAGCGCTGCCAGCCCCGTGGGAAGGACGGACGGACGGCCCCTGCTTTCCCACCATCACTAATTACAGGATTTACCCCCGCCGGGCCATGGCACCGTGGCAGCGGTGAGATCTGTCGGCCTGGGAGTGGCTCTTCACATGCAAACAGCAAATAATTTTAACTCGGAAGAGATGAAAGGGCTGAGCAGCTATTTCTACCCACAGAGGGCTGCAAAAATTAAAGCCAAAAGTAACCATAAGAGACCCCTTAGTGCAACTTGTATCTGTCATGGCTCGTAGTCTCACCCCAATACTCTCTGTTGAGCCCAAAGACTAGCGAGGCTAAATATTTCAATCCTGTAAGACCCAGCTGCCAGCAGAAAGGGACCAGCAGGGCCACTGGATCGGGTGGGATCTGCCATGATGATCCCCTCCCAAGTCAACGTGGCAAACCGTGTGCTTCAGGTGAGATGGAAACCCCTCAGGCCTCTGCCAGCCTGAGGAGCAGGTTCTTCCCGGGGTTCGTGCTTGATTAAAAGACATCGGTCAGGGTGAGCAGAGATTCTCCATCGTAGGTGAAAGCGGGGTCCACCATGCTCCATCTCCAGGTGGGACAGGCCTGCAATAACTTGGAGAAAGGAAAAGGCACAACAAGTCTTTCTGCAGATAAAAAGAGCAGCTCAGAGCATGATATTTAAATATAAACAAAAACGTGACTCAAAGCACCGCCCATAGGCAGACGCCTGGTTTCCCTGGCCCTGCTCAGGCCACCCCAGGCTCTTCCCACTCTGCATCACCCCCGTCTCCATGCCCAGCCCCTCCATCTCCCTGCACCTCCAGCTGCTGCCCCGCGAGCGGGGCACGCCGTGGCAAAGATCTGTCACCTCCCTGCGCCGCGCGTGAAGACCTCCTTGACCTCAAGTCAGAAGGATGGTTTCCAGCCCTCAGAAGACTTTTGTAGCTTTTCTGCCAACCCTCTTTTGTGCTCCTACAGGCTTGATCGGAGGCTGCCAGCAGAGCTGCTGCCGTGTTCCTGTAATAGCTTTTCCAATGCCATGTGAAGGATCTAGGTCACTCCTGACTTCTTGCTGTTCCCCTTTTATGCACCCGACGTCAGGCGGATGCGCAGAATGACTCTGAAGCCGCCCTGAATGATGCTTTGTGAGACAGAGTCTCTCGTCCTGGGGAATGTGTTTTCCTGGCTCGCAGGTGCGGTTTTGTGGACGGCTCTTCAAACACAGAGGCTGGACTGGGGCTACTTAACGATCCTGATGGTTCAGGCTGCGGGATGAAGGGGTTGAGAGCAGCCCTGAGGAGAAGGACTTGGGGGTGCTGGGGGACGAAAAGCTGGCCACGAGCCGGCAATGTGCTCTGGCAGCCCAGAAAGCCACCCGTCTCCTGAGCTGCATCCCCCGCAGCGTGGCCACGGGGTGAGGGAGGGGATTCTGCCCCTCTGCTCCGCTCGGGGGAGACCCCCCTGGAGCCCTGCGTCCAGCTCGGGGGTCCTCAGCACGGGAAGGACAGGGAGCTGTTGGAGCGGGGCCAGAGGAGGCCCCAGCAATGGTCCGAGGGTGGAACAGCTCTGCTGGGAGGACAGGCTGAGAGCTGGGGGTGCTCAGCCTGGGGAAGAGGAGGCTGCGGGGAGACCTCAGTGCGGCCTTGCAGGGCTTAAAGGGGGCTACAAGAGAGATGGGGACAGACTTTTTAGCAGGGCCTGCTGCGACATGACAAGGGGTGATGGTTTTAAACTAAAAGAGGGGAGATTTAGACTGAACACAAGGAAAAAAATTTTCACACTGAGGGTGATGAACCACTGGAAGGGGTTGCCCAGAGAGGTGGTGGATGCTCCATCCTTGGAAACATTCAAGGCCAGGCTGGACGGGGCTGTGAGCACCCTGGTCTGGTTGGAGATGTCCCTGCCCATGGCAGGGGGGATGGACTGGATGGGCTTGAAAGGTCCCTTCCATCCCAACGCATTCTGTGATTCTGTGATTCTGTGGTTTTGCAGCAGTAACCTGTCCTGCTCAGTCCTTTTGTCATCTGCACACATTACCATAGATTTTATGATTGTCATCTACATCTTTAATAAAATGACTCCATAGCTCCATGTTTCTAATTTCTCGTCCCAGTGGGAACAGCATCTCAAGGTGCTGGTGTTGGTAGGGAGCTCTGTCATGAAGCTGGAGACAGCTGATGCGGCCTGTTAACCCTCATTTACATTGCTAGTTTAGAGCATTTAATGATTTCCTTGGTGGTACCGTTTCCACGCTGACTAGTATTCAGTCTGCCTATAACGTGGTGCTGCCAACGTGCCTGCCTAAAACTGCTCAGACATGGCCTGCTCCAGCCTGGATGTTTTCACCAGCCCCAATCTCTCACAGCAAAGACCGTGAGTTTGTCCAGCATGGACAAACTTTCCATGCCAAAAGCCATTAATTAAATTGTTTAGCCAACACTTAGCTGTAGAAACTCAATTATTCTTCCCACCATTTGATCTGGGTTCGTGGCTTCCTTTCTCAAACCATCATGACAATTTTGTAATCCCCCAGTCCCTTGGGATTTTCCAAGTTTTCAAGACTTGCTAAATCTCACCATTCATGGCTCGGGCAGCTTCCCAGCTAATTCCACTGGGAGTCCCGGGTTTAGGCTTTCCAGAGTGTCAACTTGAAAATATTCAATGTCATTGAGCTTGCACCCTCCTCGGTGCAAAATGACAGATTTTCCAAGGACAATGAGCCGAGCTGGAGCAACACTTAGATGAACTCGCACCCGATTCACAAAGAAATCTTCCCCAAAAGATGCAGACAGCCTTCAGTCACTGTGGATTCTACATTCGGGTTTGTTGATTATGTAGTCTTTAAATTAGCATAAAATAATTACTAATTTTTTGTATTCTAAAGGGATATTCTATTCCGAAGGGACTAGGAAGGTGCCATGCTCACTGGGAAGGTGATCCCAGCCGGCAGTCTATGAGCCTGTTGCTTTGAAGGAGCTGCAAGCTACTGGCCAGATTTTTGGGGAGGAAAAATATGGTCAGAAAAATTGAACGGATACTCAGAATGGCCACAACACCGGGAGGACAGCAGCAGCTAGAATCCCGTCCTGTTTCATGTTTCACTGGAAAAGCAGGGAAAAAAATAATAAATGTATGATCTCAAATTGATATGTATGTGTCGAAGAGCAGTAAGGGCAAACAAATAGCGAGACGTATAAATAATAATATTTTATATCAATCCAAGTTCAATGAGTCTAAGATGACCCTGAATCTAAGCCATCCCAGAAATGCAATGGGTGGTTTAAGAAAAGATGAACCAAATTGAATCAATAACCTGAGCTGTTTCCTCATTCCAATAGTTTATTGTGATTCCAAAAAGAAAAACCTTTCATTTGAAATTTTCTACAATAATTTGAAAAGCAAAGCAAGCGTTGCGCTGAGAAAAACGGCAAAAAGGAAAGAAAGGAGGAAGTGCAACAGGAGGATTGAACATGAGAGCTTTCCCTACTACATTAAATACCTCAAACAATCGGTTTCAAAGTTCAGACGGAGGGGAAAAAGGTCTTTTTTTATTTTTTCTTTTTTTGTGCAAGAGAAAACTGATGAAAATTTTCACCCAGCTCTGACCCGCTTGGTGTTACCCCTGCATGCCAGGCATCGGAGAACAGGACCTACAGACGTGATTTACATTCTCCCACATCCAGCTGCTTCTGCGAGCACGGGGAAGGATCCCTCCTCTCTCTTGGCACGTGCGAAAGCACGGACACAGGCCACTGAGCAGCAAGCGACCGTGCCCCGGCTCTTTCATGTCCCTGCTGCTCGCTCCCACGCGGCACAAGGCAGCTCACCCCCTGCCCCTTCCCTGCAGACCCAACGATTGACTCACCCCAGGCCGCCTGGCTGGGAGGCTGCCAGCCAGCAGCGGCAGCGCTAATGACCCATCCGCAGCAGCTTGTTACGTCCTGGGGAACAGCGTTTCTTTCCAAGAGGTGGATCAAAGAGGACTCTTGAGTCGTGAATCCCTACGGGAGGATGAGAGGTCGGCTTGGATTAAGATGTGCAGTCATTTGTGAAGGGTACGAATAGAAGAAACAAGCTATTAGGGAAAGTATTCGTGGCTGGCGGCATTGAGGAGCAACAGTAGGAAATGTTTAGAATAAGCTAGGAACAAAGGAAATTCAACCCATATGAGTCTATTAATAGACACGGAATTTTTTAACAGTGGTAACAATTCAGGTGTTCGATAACTTTCTAAGTTCTGCTTTTGCAGAGAAACCGGATCATTTTTCTTGTAATATAGAAGGCTGATGAGGCACTTGCAAGACTGCTATTAGCCAAGAAATTTAAACAACATGCACTCAAAATAAACTTATTTTTTACACGTAGGCCAGGATAACCCAAACAAAAGCATCCTTAAATTGCTGATGGAGGTATATAGCAGGCTTTCGAAATACCAGGCGACTGCTGAGACAGGAAGGGTGCTGGTATTGAGCTATCATGAGAGCACGAAATCAGATAATTATGGGCCGGCTAGTTTGATATCAGAATAACAGAAAGATGACTATATATATGTACCCAAGCTTGGTGGGGTGCTAAGCAGCAAAGACAGGGCGGATGGGATGGGCAATTGTGCTCGGGAAAGCAGCAGCTCTGGGAAGAAGGTAGGGGTGAGCAAAGCAGACCTGAACTGCACGAGCGACTCTTTAACAGAGGTTTTTTTGCTTAAATTTGGGTGCATATACTGGAGAGGAGTGGGTATGATGAAGGGAGGGGTGTGAACCCTGAAGATGGCACAGTGACATGAACCTTGGCGCTTTGCGCCCAGGCTTGGTGTCCACGGTTTTTGAAGGATGTGGCAAAAATAGAAATAGTAAGGAAATGAGCAATCAAAAATGGGAGGAAGAGAAATGTGTTATAAAGAGAAAATTTGTTCTTTTGCCTGACAAGAAGATTGAAAGGGGAGGTGGGTGGCATGGCTTTGCAGCGTGCAGCCTTCTCGTAGAGGATCACTCTGCAATCTGGCAGGGAAAGGCAGAGCTGCCTGCAAACATTTGGGACATGAAGCCAGACAATTTCCCACTACCGAAAGAGCTTACTTCTATTCACAAAGGTGATTTTCCAGCCCATGAAGTTTTCAGAACAAAAATGAATCACAGAATCACAGAATCCCAGGTTGGAAGGGACCTCAAGGATCATCTGGTCCAACCTTTCCAGCACAATCTAGACGAGATGGCCCAGCACCACGTCCAGCTGAGTCTTAAACGTGTTCAGCGTAGCAGAGTCAACCCCTTCCCTGGGGAGATTATTCCAATATTGACTGTTCTCATTGTGAAAAATTTCCCTCCGTGTCCAATGGACCCTTTTGGGAAGACAAACCCCAGGTAAATTCAACAGCTGGTCTCAATATGAGGCTGCTTTGGGAAAGGGAACGTACGGGAGGTCCTGCAAGGTGATCTGCTGCTCATCAGGGCTTTGAACTCTGTAAATAACATTTCCTCCTGCCTTTTCAAGACACGGGAGGGGAGATTCCCACCTCCTCTCTCCAAGGGAGAAGTCAGGTCAAAAAACATATCGATGACAGAGCCAGGGTTACTGTGTGCACATGTGCCTTTAGATCATCCTCCTCTGCATCCATCCCTGTGCCCTGTTATTCACCTTTTTGTTAAGTATCAGATTCAGGATAAGGTCATGGACCATGGGACGTTAGGCTTTTCTTCTAGCAGAATATGGTCCATATTTATATCATCCATGCCAGATTCAGAATCAATTTCTGGCAGAAAACAAAGTCAAAGATATAACGGGAACATTACAAATAGTGGGAACGGGCCTAGGAGGAGGTTTGGTCCCGGATCGCCGAGAGGCACTAACCAGGAAGGGAGAGGGAGCGCAGAAGTACAGACAGCAGGAGGTTTTCTTCCCAGTCGCGTTGCCTTATATTCATTTATATCCTCTCCTTCTGAATGTTCCACTCCGGTGTGTCCAACACCACATGCATCAGGGTATCGGTGCCCTTTTGTAGTCGTTAGCTCCCAGTCGTTCATCGTGCTGGCACTCTCCAAGAGCTGGCCCAAACCAGACTGCAAATGTGCTTGAGCTTTTTTGGCAACACTTCATAATAAATGGCAAGCCATTTCTGCGGCTCATTTCCATTGTAATATTAATCAAACTGAATTCCTGTGGTGCTCATATGGATGTCATATGTAAATCCTTCTGAACTCGGCTGCTGCTAACTCCAAACTAAAGTCAATGGGGAAATTTCTCTTCTGTCTCCATCCTGCAGCTCTCAGCTCTTGTGCATTTATTCCATTCATGAAATCCTGATTATTGTGGAAATGAGGAAATACCAGACTTGATGAAACCCGAGAGGAGCGTTGATAATATTTCTGATTTTATAGGGAAGGCGCTTGGATGCTGTGTTGATGGGCAGCACCATGAAGCCCTGATACGGCAGTGAACATCCCTCTGTGTCCTACCATCATAACCGAGTACGCCACATATTGATTAAAACAAAAGCCCTCACCAGCATTTCCAACTGTCCGTCCCCTCAATGCGAATATTTTAGGAACAAGAGGTTTTCTGGGCCAGCGCTCGTCTTCAGCAGTGGTCAGTACCACCGTTCAGAAAAGGACATGAGAAACCTCGAAACAGCAGTTCTGGAACAGCTCCCTCTCAAAGAGTTTTCTCCCCAGACCTGAGAAATCCCACCGCATTTGACTAAGTATATGTCTTTATTTTGTGGGGAGAGACAGGCAAATACAGGTTGTATTTTGCTCTGAGAGTACTGATCCCTTTTTTTCCCTGAGAAAGGGGTTGAAGAGCTGTGAACTACTTGCTGGACCCCAGAAGTTAGCTACTGGCCAGGCATTTGGCCTTGGGCGGGATCTTAAGCCTTGCATAGGCTGGACTGAATCCGGCATCTGAACCAGGACAGCATTAACACCTACATTGCGTTGTCTCCTGCTTTCAGTAGGTGGAGGCCAGCCAGTGTTCCTTGGGAATCCTCCTGCAGCCTTCAGCCCCACACAGGAGGTGGCATGAACCTCCCCGAAGGAGAAGAGCAGAGGAATGGGCTGAGGTGGTCTCAGACCTTCCTGCGAGGTTGCCCCATGGGCAGTGGTGGGAAGGTCCCCCCTCTCGTTGCACCACCAGAGCCCTTGCTCGCCGTGTGCCTCTCTGCTCAGCATCAGTGTGGGTTCCTGGCCAGGACTGGGAGGTACCGCAGGTTTGACAGCGGGAGTAAATGGATGAATCATGGCTTTACCTTCCCTCCATCGCATATGGAGCTACGAGTAGGAAGCCCTGCATTTGGCAGAGCTTTCTCAGGCACAACCTTTCCAAACTCAGCCAAGCCCTGTCTGCACCAGGGGTGCTTCCTTCTGATCTTTTGGTTCAGTTTTGACCTAAACACACGCGTTTCCCTCTAATCCCTCAGAACAAGAAAGCATTCAGGGAGAGACTCAGATGTTGGCCATGTCACTACATGCACTTTGGAAAGTGCTCAGGTGCTTTCTCCCTGAGAAGTCTTGTCACATATGTCCGTGAGTTGCTCCAAAGTGATGTCTCCATCGTCTTGGTGAAATATTTGGGTCATGAGAAGCCACTGTTACCAGCAGGGGTCCTTTAGATCCACTGACCATTCACGTCTCTTTGAAGATGAGAACTGGATCTCCAGAACCCAATACATTATCTTCTTTTTCTTTTTTTCCAGGCAATCCAGCAAGCAGAGAGAGGACATGATCTCATGCTCTGTATCCAGCTGCAGCACGACCTGGTTGCTATTTCAGATGAATGGCTTTCTTCTTTAGTTGCGACACCTTGCAGTGGAAGCAGGGTCTTCAGCACGGCAAACCCAGCAGACAGAATATTTGAGTAGAGCAAATGGGAAATGGCATCCTCAGCTGGGAACCTGGCTCTGGGAGCACTGTGTGCTGCTGGCTTCTGACTGCACCAGAGAGGTGCAGGGTTTGTGCCTCCTGGCAAGGACGGGAGGTGGACGGACGGAGGGTGGAGGGCTTGGGGTGAGCAGATGGTGGGCTCTGCTACGGGTAGATGTGTTGGTGGAGGCAGCCGCGGGTGTGTTGGTGCAAGGGGCTCAAAGGGATGTGGGGGAGGACAACACTGATGGGTGGTCTTGGGGGCAAAGGTGGCCCTTGCAGTAGCCATGTGTCACATAGGGGGTTCCCTAGCTAAGGGATGCTAGGAGATGTTTTTGGGTGCTGTGTGTAGGCTCTGGTGGCTCTACAGGACAGAGGAGGTGCACGGGGAGGTCCATCTCTGGTCAGGAGAAGTCACCAAGGTTCATGGGTGCTCTGTGGGGTTGGCTTGCACAGGGGTCTCTCTGGATGCAAGCTGGGGATGGTGCTGTGAAGGTAACGAGATACAACGGTGGCATGAGGTATCCTTTTAGCTGGGCGTCAAAGGGGTCTTACTCTGATGGGGGGGGCTTGGGGGGCACTGGGGCACCTCTGCGGTGTCTCTGCTGGAAGGGTGCTGCAGGGCTGGGTGCAGGGCAGGGCCCTGCTCAGGCTGGGAGGAAAGGGAAGATCTGGGGGTTGCCTGTCCCCAGGGCCTGGCTGTGCTGCATGGAGCCCACCCCGGCCCTGGGCGTCTCCAGTGGGGCTGGGGCAGGCATGGGGCTGTCCCCAGTGGGGACCCAGACATGGATGGACATCACTCTCCGGTACCCAGAGGGTCCCTGGTGGGAACTGGGGATCCATCCCCAGATGTGGGGATCACGGTGGGGGTCTGTCCCATGGTCAGTGTGTCCTGGGTGGGCACCAAGGGTCCATCCCCAGGCTGGGGCTCACCGTGGGGGGGTGCCTCGTGCCCAGTGTGTCCTGGGTGGGCACAGGGCAGTCTGTCCCCAGGCTGGGGATCATGGTGGGGATCTGCCCACACCCGGTGTGTCCTGGGTGGGCATGGGGGGTCCGTCCCCAGGCTGGGGCTCACAGTGGGGGTCTTCCCCATGGTCAGTGTGTCCTGGGTGGGCACCAAGAGTCCATCTTCAGCATGGGGATCACAGTGGGGGTCTGCCCTGTCCCTAGAGGGTCCTGAGTGGGCATGGGGAGGTCCGTTCCCAGCCTAGAGATTGTGGTGGGGGTCTGCCCTGTGCCCAGAGGGTCCCGGGTGGGCACAGGGGAGTCTGTCCCCAGGCTGGGGATCACGATGGGGGTCTGCCCATACCTGGTGTGTCCTGGGTGGGCATGGGGGGGTCCATCCCCAGGCTGGGGCTCACATTAGGGGTCTGCCTGTCCCCAGGGGGTCCCGGGTGGGCACGGGGGACTCTGTCCCCAGGCTGTGGATCATGGTGGGGGTCTGCCTATACACAGCATGTCCCGGTTGGGCATGGGGGGGGGGGGGGTCCATCCCCAGGCTGGGGGTCTGCCCCTTGCCCAGGGTGTGGGGTGAGGACGATGGGGGGGGTCGGTCTATCCCCGCCTGAGGACCGGTCCCGAGTGGGCACGGCGCGGAGCCGCCCGCGCTCCTCAGCGACGCTCGGGGCGGGGGGAGCAGATCGCCGGGGCCGGGCCGGGCCGAGCCGAGCCGAGCCGAGCCGAGCCGAGCCGATTCGGCTCGGCTCGGCTCGGCTCGGCTCGGCTCGGCTCGGCTCGGCTCGGCTCGGCCCGGCCCGGCCCGGCCCGGCTCGGCCCCGGCGCGGTGCCCCGATGGCGGCGTAGCGGCGCCGTCCCGGGCGGCAGGGGGCGGCGCGGGGCCGGGCCGGGCCGGGCCGGGTCTGTCCGCGCTCCCTCCCCCGCTCCCCGCCTTCACTGCGCATCGGAAACATGGCGGCGGCGAGGGACTGAGCAGCCCCAGCGCTCGGCGGCCGCGCAGGTGAGGAGGGGGGACGGCGGGGGCGGCACGGCGGGCTGCGACCCGGCCCGGCGAGGCGGTGGCGGAGGCCGGGCGGCTGTCGGGCGGGTAGGCCCGGCGGAGGCGGGCCCGGCCCGGAGCTCGCCTGTCAGCGCGGCCCGGCCGCCGCCTCACCCGGGCCGGGTCGCGGCGGCTGCGGGTCCCCGCCGGCACCTGTTGGTCCCCGCCAGGGCCCGGCCCGGTTCCCCCCCCCGGCGCCCTCTCGGCTCCCGCCGGCAGCGGGTCAGAGGCCCGGGGGGTCCGCGCCGGCCTCCCACGCCTTCCCCTGGGCCGCCTGCCCCTTCCCGGCCGGGTTGTGGCTACCGGTGAGGCACCTTGGAGGGGCTTTGTTGTTCGCCCAGGTGTCCCCGGGCCGGGCTGGAGCGGGGCGGCCCCGCAGCGCGGGGGGACGGGGCGCAGCAGCCCCTCCCGCAGCGCCGGGCCGGGGCTGTCGCGCTCGCCCAAGGCCTCAGAGCGGTTTGTGCGGATCGGCCGAGCCTGCCCTCCTCCCCGCGCTGTTCGGTATCTGCCAGACGCTCCTCGCCTGAAAAGGGAAGCGAGACCGAGCTGCCGGGGGATTTGCAGGAGGTGGCCCCTGCCTGCGGGTTGTGCCCGGGGAAGGTTTGTGCCCTTCCCTCCCCAGGAGCCCTTCAGGAGGGCAGCGAAACCCTCCTGTGACCGCGGCGTGCGGCCGAGCTGGACAGGGATGCTCTGAGCAGGACCCTCCGCAGGTCCATGGCACTGGGGGGGCCAGGGGCGATCCCTGGACTGGACGGGGAAATCCCACAGCCGCTTTCCCTGGGGAAACGTCTGCGCCTCCTTCCCACCCCCCCGAGCCGAGCGCTTGGATAGAGCCGGGAGTAAGACAAGATTTGAGCTTTTCGTGCACAGTAAGATGTTTAAAAATAAATACGGCGTCAGGCTGGCTCTTGCCGCACGTCGTTCAGGTTTAATCCGCAGGCTCTTTGAAGCTCCTGTGTAAAACCGTGGCAGCAGTTTGGAGCCTCGATGACTAAGGTAGAGATAGCAAATCTAAACAGGCCGCCTAAGTTTGGGATGCACTGAGCAACTTGGCTCCCTTTGGCCTTGGATGTTTTAGGTTCAGCAGCTGAATACTAAACTAATTCTTTCCATGGGTAAAGTCAGGATGTGGAGACCCAGCTCCGGGGTACTCAGCTTTGATTTTTGGCTCTGTTTCTGTTTACTGTTGTTTATAGTAAACACGGTGCAGTGAGTGGCTGAGAACAGCCATGTGGTAGCTCCTCTTCAGCAGCCAGTAATATTGGGGGAAAAAATACTTTCCCACCTCGGTTCAATTGCCTGAGCGACGGCGTGCAGCGGGTTGCACCGAGGATGCTGGCGGAGGAACGGCTGCCTCTCCTCCTCCTCCTCCTCCCCGCCTTCCTCTTCTCTTACCCTCACACTTCTGCCGGCCAGGCTGTGGTGTCCCCATGCTCTTGCCAGAAATATTTGGAGTATGGGATGGTGGTTTCGTACCTCCCTTGCGCTTCATAGCAAGCACCGGCTTGTGGCTTGGCGCGCATGTGGGGAATAAAATTCGGCTCGTGGGGGACTCGGCTCGGGACAGACTGCTGCGGGCTGCAGCCTTGCAGGGCCTGCGCCGTGCGGTTGGGTAGTTCAGGATCTGCCCAGTAGATGGTATGAAAATGCAGACAGAAATAGGGGAGTCCTGTACAACAGGCAAGAGGGAAATACAGGTATTTCTGTGCTATTTAAAGTATTTATTTTATTAAAGGTTAAAGTGTGTTTTATTTGAGAGAGATACACTTGACCCTCGGTCCTCCTTTTTCAGTATTTACATCTTAGGAAATGATAAGTCTGCATCTTCATAATCTGCTTTTTAGTCAAACATTTGGTGTTAAATAAATCAAGTGATTAGCTAATTGAAAGGAAGCAAATGCAGTGTTTAGAACAGGAGCACGAGTGGCATCCCCTGCAAGTTGTGAGCCTGTGCCCCCTTGTTTTCCTGTGTCTAAAATTATAATGTTTAACTCTCGAGGCACTTGGAAAACTTGATGAATTTTGCCGCACAGTTTGGTGTCTGTAAATGAAAGACGCTGTTAGGGTATAAAGCGATGGTGTTATTCATCAGGTAGCTGTGTTTCAGACTAGGATGTGAGTGGTCTGGGGGTTGTGTCCTTGCCATATATCTAATTTAAAGGAATCTCTGAAACTTGGTTTCATAGCCTCAGGCACAGTATGTCTAGAGAGGACCTCCAGAGATGTCGTCGTTGTTTCCCAGCCCTGGGGTAAGGTCGGGTACACATCTAAACCCTTCCTGAGTAATGTTTCGTCTTTTAAGGCTCTTCCTGCTGGCAATTTCACATCCTGTACAGATGATGTACGCCGACACTCGGGCCTCCTCACCATTAGAGAGATTGTCACGGTGTTTAATCTAAATCTTTGTCTTGCACTTTAAGCCTGTTCCTTCTTCTCTGATCTCCAGGGCACGTGGAGAACACTCTACTCCCTGCATCGCTGCAGCTACATTCGAAGCATTTGAAGACTTTGTTTTCTCTTCCTAAGCTGAAGAAGCTCTGTTTCTCTGCTCTCTTTGCATGGGCTTGTTGTCTGCAGAGCTGATCTCTGCCCCTCTCTGGACTCTGCTGTCCATCCACGCTTCTCTTAAAGTGCTGGGGTCAGGCTGGGCTTGGTAGGACTGTGCTGTTGAGCTTCTGTAGAGCAGTAGTAATAAGGGGGCCCAAATGACCCCATTTTGGGTATGTCTAAGTGCTGTTATGTGAAAAAGAATGCAGATCAGACGTTTGCATACTTGCACGTTGAACTCTGCGTTTGTGGCAAAGGACTTGGCGTGCTCGGTGAACTCCTGTTTGCAAAACCTGGAGCAGCATGCTAGCGGCATGGGCTCAGAGCTGGTGTAAGTTAAAGCTTGGCATGTTTGGGTCTCTCAAAGCCATAGTGTTTGCATCTAGCCCCCTGTCTTTTTTCCTTTCCTTTTTCTTGGCTGCAACTGAAATTCAGTTTGTGATGAGATAAGCAGATTTTGAGTCGTTTACTTGTCCATTTATGTTTGAAAAGTTTCCTAACAAGATGGCCAGGAGGGATCCATGAGAAATGAAGCAAGATGCATTGAGGACAGAGCATTAGCTCCAGCTGCCAGCCTCTTTTGCAAGGTGGTTAATCTCCTGCATATATTTATACTTTACATAATTCAGAAACATGTCAAGGTAAAAATCATCCCCACAATTAAACTCTCGATGTAACGGGACTGTAACTCTGACCCCCTCCTTCGCCCCAGCGGTAGCACGTGTGCTCCAAGCCGCGTGACATGAACAGCGTTTCATCCCGTGTTATTTGCAGGATGACAGGGTCTCATCCTAAAGGAGAACACTGGTTTTTTTTTCCCTAACACATTTGTAAAGTACTCCTTTCTTACCAAGCTTAAATATCTAACGGGTGACTTTTATAAAATGCTTGCTCAATGTTTAAAGTGATAATGCAAGTCTGAAAGTAGCAGGAAGCACGTGAAATCTTCCGTCTGTATCACCAGGAGCAAACAAGGCTCGTCCGTGTCTAGTGGCCTGAGCTGGTGGTGCCAAACCAGCATCTGGCGAGGGCACCTGAGCACTGGAGATCACCACCGCCTCGTGTTTGCAAAGCTGTGCTCTTTGCTGGTTGTCCTGCGGAGCAGTCTCTGTTAATAGGAAATTTCAGAGGTAGCTTCAGTCGTGAGCTCTCACCAAGCAGAAGGAGAGTTTGGTACAGGGGCGTCGCTGCAGCCCGGCTGGTGCTGAAAACTTTAGTTCCCAGAGATCTCCATTTGCATTAAATTTCCTTAAAAAAACCCAGAATAATACTTAGCTCTTTTACAGAGGTTTCTGACAGACAACCTCTAGCAGATTTAGGTGCGGCAATACGCGATATTCTGCAGGGTTCGCTCAGACACCTACCAAATGTTTCTGCCACTGTAGCAGGGATTTAATCAGAGCTTGTGTCTGTGCCTCCGCTCTCGCTGCGCGTAGTCCTGCGGTTTTATGCAGACTCATCCTGAGCAAAAGTTCAAGAATTTGGCCGTGAACTGAAGGAAAAGATGAATGTCCGTTCTGCTGCCTCTGCTGTTTGCATGGCAGCCTCGTCCAACAGGCTGGACGGACGGGGTGATGTCTTAAGCTGCTGTAGAGGACTCTACCAGCACTTGTCTTCCTGAGATCTGACTTTATCGGGAGCGATAAGTCACCCTTGCAGCTCCACTGTCTGGTTGGTCACTGGTCATTGGAGATAAGGAAGCGAGAGCGGAGGTGAGTCGATACGGCCGTCACCAACACGAGGGAGCTGAGTGAGAGTTCAGCGCAGGACTGGTTTTTTTCCCTGGGACAAGCTTGTGCCTCTGAAGTACGTACACCCCTCTCCACTTCTTGCTCAGAAGTTTGTTTGCATGTGTTGTAAATCGAATGGTATTGGCACCAGCCAGAAGCCTACCTCCTTTTGGAGATGCCTCCTCCCAGCCGATGTGCTCCGAGTTACCCAACTTCAATTAGCTCTTATGTTTTCCAGACTGACACAGTGTGAACAGTCCAGAAACCTCCCCGTGGCTCGGTTTTGTTTTTAACAACGGAAACCGTAGGAGTAGATGCCAGCGGAAATTTGTGAAGCTCCGTCTTTACCCATTGAGAAACATGCGATTCCCTCTCCTGGCCCTTCCAGCGTTGCACCGGACACCACGTCGGGTCCCTTCTCCTGGATACTGTGGCAAGGGAGCGGGTTTGGTTCACGCCTTGCTGGAGCTACATCTGCTGCGGTTTGCTTGGGTGTGCTGGGGGTAGGCGCACCCTTCTGAGCTCCCCCAGAGTACTGCTGATGTTGGGCTCCAGGGGAAGGTCCTGCTGGGAAAAGCAGTTGCTTTCCAGCAAGGAATTTGTGTCTGGGGGGGAGCTGGAGGACGCTTGTGCTGTTTCTTTCAGTTTAGCACTGGCAGAGCGCTGTGTGGTGTGAAAAGCTCAGCGTTGCTTCGGCCTGCAGCCGGTTTGCAGCGAGTGAGCCACGGTCTCTTCGGATGCCGTTTGCAATCGCCTTGCCCGCCTGGAAGAGGCAGGGCTGCAACGCCTCCCGTGAGCCAGAGCCCGGCGCCGGCTTTTGTCCGCCCTGACCTCCCCTTGCGCGACGGCCGCACCTTATCCCCTGCTCCTGGGCCTCTCTTTCCCTTCCCTGTTTCGAGTAAGCCCCTGCCTCCTCCCACAGCGCTGAGCCCTCTCTGCCCGCGTTTGAAGCTGTGGGACGCGCGTCCAGCTGCGTCTCCGGCAAGAGGCAGGGGGGTGGCTTGCGTTCCCTCTCCGCTACCTCCTGGCTGTTGGCGGTCGCAGAGCCTCCCTGGGCCAGCTGCCAGAGGCTGCCTGCCCTCCCCGTGTCCCCTGCTGCCTGCAGCCCGCGGGGGAGGCCGGCAGCCAGCGAGCAGAGCCCTTAGGAAGCCGGGCTGGGCCGCACACGCGTCGTGGGAGGACGAGCAGCACTTCTCCGAGGCAAGAACCTGGGCTTGGCTCTGGCTCCCGGCAACACGAAACGCCGTCCGCGCCGTGCTGCTTTGTGTCCCTGAATCCAGCCGGTCTGCAGAGGTGACCGTGTTGGGGTGAGGTTGGCTCCCCGAGCTGGGGTTGAACGCGCAGGGTGGGCTCTGCAGCGTGTTCGGGCATCTCCGAGCAGGCGCTCCCCTCCCTGCTGTCGCCGCTGCAAAGAAGCCCTCTCCTCCCCGCTCCCCTCGTTTGCCGGAGCGTGGCCTTTCCTGCCCAGGCGGCGTGCGTAAGGTAGGAGAAATTTCTGCCGTACGCAGACGGAGCGTTATTGAAGCGAAGGCGCAGTGAGCAGGCAGAGGAGCTGATGAAGTCTGATGTGGACCGAGGAGGAAGTTGCACCAATTCCACTTTCTAAAAATAAGTCGTGCAAACGTTCCCGCAGCCCAGAGGCTGCCGCTTTCTATACGCTGAGTTTGTTTGCTTTTTTTTTTCTTTTGTCTTGTTACGGCAAATTTAAAAAAAAGATTCTACAGCCCATCACAATACTGCAGCGCTGTGTGATCAGATAGATGCTTATGAAGAAAGTCTTGGTTGTTTCAGTGTTTCTAGAAGTGACCTTGAAGGATTACCTATGCATAGTGCTTCCTAGAGGTTTGTCTCAGCTGTTCTTAAAGATTTCCAATGATGGTGATTCAGACTTTCCTCGGTAATCTACTCCAGTGCCTGACTATTCGGATGATTGAGGAGCTTTGCTTGAATTCGCGCCAGTATTGCTGTGCTTTAACCCCATCATTTTGACATTTCACCTTCTCTGGCAGGCTACCAAAGAGAAGAAAAATTCTGTAAATGTGAAAGCAATCATTTGTGTAGAGTTTTGATCTTCCTTTCTACCTTTCCCTTCTGTGTTCAGAGAGCGTCTGCTGGCTCTCGTGCACTGCTGTGTATTTAATTACACGTGTGTGGCAGCCGGGAAGCCCTAGTCCCGGCTCCTCGTGTTGTGTTGGCCATAACTAACAGTCCTTGATCTGTCAGTGAAAATGTGCTTGAGGTGACGTGTGTTTTATTAAAATTGTATATCACGAATTCCCCAGTTGTCTCATGCTTCTATAGCAGAATGCACGTCTCGAGCATCTTACAGAGTTTTTGGTTAGTGATACCTTTTATAAAAATCAACAAGGTGACGTTAAATGTTATATTACTTCAAAACATGATATAGAGATGCTGCTGATAAAACCGTTGCCGAGTAGGAAGGAGCAGAATATTGTTCTCTGTCACGGGGTGGGGGTTTATCTCCTTTGCCTGTGGTTGAACATTTTATGAAATGTGCATTTGCTGTGGAACTTCATGATCTGCAGCTAATTTCCATCCCTTTCCGTGCTATGATGGGTCTTCCTAATAACTTCAAGGCGTTATCATAACATTTCTTCATTTCGGTCATTGATAAAATTATTATGATGCATTTCAGGGAGAGATCTACAGTTGCAATAGGGTTTGTTTTTTTTTCAGAAAGGGGGAAAAAAAGGGATGAGGCACTCTCAAATTCTTTGCTGGGATGAGAGTTACTGCCTCGCAAAGCCCGGGTGGGCTGGGGCGCACTCCTGGCTGTGAAGCAGTAATGATATTGAAGCTCTCTGCATTGCATGAAGGTTTCTGTAGCACAGTTATCCTGCTTCCTTACTGTATTTTCTAGCCACTGGTATCTGCTAATTGCTATCGCTGGGGCTCCTGTGTTTTCCTGGATTGTGTTTTTGTACTGGCAGCATCTGACTGTTCCTGGAGCCCCGCAAGGAGAGACTGCAGCAACAAATGTGCACGATGCCTTTACAGTGCCCCTGCCCTCCTCTCTGCCCAGCTCCTGCAACTCATTGCTGCCATAGTTTTTAGTCTCATTATGTATTAAACCTCATAATTTTATTTCCATTTTGCTTCTGCAGAAGTCCTTGCTGAAACTTTTCACTATCACGTGTACCTAGAGCACGTCCGTGTTGCCAGGCAGTTGTTTGAACGCTTCTGGGGCTGGATGTCTCTACAGTCTGATGAGAACTGCCCCACGCTAGCTCTCCAGACCTGCAGGACTGGTGAGAAGTACCTCGCAGGTGGAAAGCGATACTCCCTGCTTTTTGCTGGTAGCAAACCCAGTGCGAGGCAGCCCTGAACTGGGAGCCTTGTAGCTGCGTGATGCTGCGTTTGGGTGGGCAGCGGTGAACTGATGGCAACTGCGCAGTTCCAGCTCAGAGTTTCTGGTGTCTGGTGAGCTTGCGTCTGCCTGCAAAAAGACGGTGGAGACATCCTCATCATCAGCTCGTGTCCTGAGTTGTTAGGCAGACTCTTAAAGAAAATAACCCTTGAGGTAGTGCAGCATCACTAAAAACTGTTTTCAGGTGGGGTTTCCATTAGAGTATCAGCTGCAGATGGAAGACTGAAAACTCTGCTGCCGTGGTGGTGTGCTATCAGCCACCAAGTGTTAGGATTGTTGTTAATTTACATCTGCGTTAGTAGTTCTTACTCGTTCAGTGACAGTGTAACGCGTGGTTCCCACGTTGCTCCCTAGGCGGTGGTGGTTTACACCTTTCAGGTTTTGGTGCTGTTACTATTTCTGTCCTCGTGTGCAGATGACTCAGTAAAACACTTTTTTACTCTGTAGCAGAATATCTGCTGTACCTCACGTTACGTACAGCTGACGTGACATCATCCAGAAGATACTGGTGACTGACTGGCAACAGGTATCAGCTCTAACCAGCGAGGCCACCACCTCTCTGCTCGCCCGGAGCCCTTGGCTCTTACCACAAGGGGAATAAACCGTGGAGCCGGTCCTCCTGGCTCGTCACGCGTCTCCAGAGGTGAAGTCCACGTTGTCACTTCCACAGCCCTGAAATGGAGGGGTTTGGGTGGCCGTACGGTGCCACACGTCCCCCAGCATGGCAGGAGGTAGCGACTCGCTTGATGGTGAATCGCCTGTGCCCCAGACAGGGCCGGAGGAACTGATTCCCCTCGGGCATTATCCAGGCCCCCGCACTGTAAATCTGGGCAGTCCCGCTGCTGTTCCAGCATTACAGAGAGGCTGAGGGATGGCTTTGTTATCTTGGCTCGTTTTCCATCACTATGAGCTTTGCTCTCGTCTTGTGCGTTGCTGGCACAATTTCGAGCTGTGTCTGTGGCAGTATATATTCAGCGTTATCCACCGTGCCTGACCAGAGGACTCAGCGTGTTCTGGGTCTGTTCAGTTATTTCATATTGTTGTCAGCTGGAAAATCTGTAAATGCCCTGTGATATTTTATGGCTTTATAAGCTGTACAAAATGTCCAGCAGGTAGTTTAATGTCTAGCAGATACAGTCTATAAGAGTGCGTTTTTTTCATTAGCTCTTTGGCAGACACCAAACATACTTTCGTAGCTGCAGGATGGACTTTTGTTTGCTTGTGGTCATGGGTTTTTTTTTTTTTAATATTGGCATCTACCGTATGTATGTGTTGTTGCCAAAATAAGAGATTTCGTAGTGTCTTGTATAGACAACAGTGGAGGGCCGCACAAGGTATTTTTTAGTTTTCCAAACTCTCGGCCCTTCAGGAATGTAAAGCAGCCTAGCAGCTTTTTCTTTACATAATTAAAAGCAATCTTTTCAGGGTTTCTTGCAGGAACTGGCTAGTGGTTTTTCCTCTCGGGGAGTAATTCTCTTGAGATAACATTTCTGTGTACTGCTAGATTGCTCTTTCTTATTAAATTTTACAGAAGTTTTGATGGGCACTTGTTAGAATTGTATCCAGACTTTGCAGCCTGTAGAGGATATTTCACCTATTTCAGTAGATTTACAGTTTTAACTCCTGGGATTTTAGCTCCTTAAGTCACAGATGAGACCAGAGTTATACACAGGATAAAAATAGAAAGCAGTAATTAATACCCATCCTCGGTGAGCCTGGCTCTTCTAGTCTCTCTTGACGTGTTGCACTGCTGCAATTTCCTAAGAAATAGATGAATTAATATCTCTCTACATGAACAAGAAAATAAAACAAAGATGCTGGCTTCCTGCGCTGGCATGCCATCCCCCGTGGGGTCCAGCGAGCCTCTGCGAGCTCCCCTCTCCCGTGCAGCCCCGTCGCCTTGGCAGGCTGTGCTGGGCTGGGGGAGGCCAGGCAGCGGAAGGAATGGCACAGCCTCTCCCTTCGCCCGCCCGGCCATCGCTCCTTCCCTCCTGCAAGGGTTGATTTCATTTCCTGCAAGCAGCAGAGACTGACTCCTCTTCAGCTTTAGCAGGGGTAGATCCAGGTTTGTGTGGCCCTGCTCCGTACCGTGAGGGCTCGGAGATTTTTTTTTTCATTTCTTTTGCAGATGGGGCAGATCAATAGGAACTTTTTCCCTTCTGTTCCATCTTTGCACAAAAAGAATCAGCTGCTGGGGGTGCTGGAGGGAAGAGCTTGACTCTGAATCTGGCTGTACTGCTCAGGGGAGACCCTGAGTTTTGTCACTCTAAGGATATATATATATATATACATATACACACTAAATGGATCATCTTACCTTGTCTTCTCTGAAAAAAACAGGTTCAGGAGGGCAGTATTTGACAGGTCTGGGAAGGCTGGTTGTGTGGATGTTGAGTCAGGGACAGGGTTTTGTATACGGATCTATGAAGAAATCACCCTTGAGCGTGACTTGAGTCGTGGCCTCCCCAGTGCTGCTCACCAGCAAGGAGGTGACTGTGTTGGTGCTGGACCCCAGGAGGTTAAGGAATGTGTAACTCCAGAGAAGGTCGTTACTTTGTGCTGGGTGAGGGAAGAGAGCGCCTTACGCACCCTAGGTAACATGCTTAGAGATTGCTTTGATACCACGTGAGAAGTTCTCATCCTGTGTATTTTCCCAAGGGTTTCCTAAGCATTCAATTTAATTGTTAGGATCGGTTATAGAAGGAAAGCAGAAGACAGGAAAATGCAATTCTAGGCGTATGTAACCATCGTTGTCCCCCACATCTCCAGTATTTTAGCTCATTAGAGAGCGGTGATTTTGTCCCTCACCTTTTCTTCAGGGCTGGTTTGCTCTCGTCTGCTCCTTGAGCTTTCATCTCCCTTTCTGCCGTTTCAGTGGGAACACCTTGCCCTGCGTGCCTGTCCCTGGGGAGCATCCTCCTCCCCCGTGCTGGAGTGCTTGCAAGATACAGGGTAATGTAAGGGATCGGGACATCTCCTTCCCCTCTCTTTCCAAGGCTCTCCTCGCTTACATTTCTGTCGTGACCCCTAATTACCATCCCTTTGGTTTTTTTGTTCCCCCTCAAGCTGCCTTTTCCTGCTTATGGTCTCCTGAGGATGTTATGCTGAAACTTTATCAAACTTAGATTACTAGAAATAGTTAATGCAGAATCTTCTTTCAGGAATTCGCACATCCAGCTTGCAGCATTGTTGCACAGTCTGTCGTGACATTTGAGCACAAGAGTGGGGAGGGGCGGCTGGGGGTGCTCAGCCTGGAGAAGAGGAGGCTGAGGGGAGCCCTCATCGCTCTCTGCCACTGCCTGAAAGGAGGCTGGAGCCGGGGGGGTCGGTCTCTTCTCCCCAGGAACAAGCGATGGGACGAGAGGGAACGGCCTCAAGCTGCGCCAGGGCAGGGTTAGGTTGGGGATTGGGAAAAACTCCTTCCCCAAAGGGCTGTCAGGGCCTGGCCCAGGCTGCCCAGGGCAGGGGCTGAGTCCCCATCCCTGGGGGGATTTAAAAGCCGGGGAGATGTGGTGCTGAGGGACATGGGTTAGTGGTGGCCTTGGCAGCGCTGGGTTAACGGTTGGACTTGATGATCTTAAGGGTCTTTTCCAACGATTCTGTGATTCTATGATTTCCAATAGAGACACAACTGGGAAGTCAGACCGACCTTTCTGGATTGCCTCCTGTTTCCCCTTGCTAGGGACATGGGTGTATCTTGTCTTCCTGGAGTTAAGGTACATTCATTTCATCAATTAGTATTGCAAATCATGTATATATTTATCCAGCTGATACTTCCTTCCCATATCTCCCATCCCATAAAGAGCTTAGTTTTTAATAAGATACAGTCCAACAGAGAGTAAGTATAAGGTTGATTAAACAGTTTGTTGTAGAATATATATAATGGGTGTTGAACAGAGACCTATAAACAGTTTACACATTGGGGCACGTTTCTGGGGCCACATACATCGTGTGTGTAACTGCCGTCTGGAAAAGCCGTCATGATTTACTGTGGGAGGGGTGCTGCATTAGCCGTCATGTAGCTGGGAGAGAAGGTTGTGCCTCTCTTACTGCCTGGTGATGATATGGAAACCATGCACTGTTTTTTTTTTTACGTACTCCTGTTTAAATTCTTATTTAAAGACTTTGAAGCATCCTATTCTGTGCTTTTGTATGGGGTGACTTTGTAACTGTCATGGGCAGAATCCCATTTCAAGGTCTTCTGTAAGCCATCTGCTTTCATTAATAGCTTTTAGATTTGGCATGTGGCTCAGTGCAGATTAAAATAGCCACATTGCTGCAAAACTTTCTTTACCGCCTGCATCAGTTTGGCCTTCCCGTTGAGTGCACTCCGCAGGCTGGGTGCACCCTCACGGGAGAGGGTGCTCCGCGTTGCACCCTGCTGTCAGTGTGTGCCCTCCGGCTCGTCCCCAGGCGATGGGGGATGCGTGACCCAGCACAGAGGCCTGTTGGGGTGCACCGTATCTCTGCACCTCTCCGTGCTCCCGGGATTGCTTCGAAAGGAAACCCAGCTATGTGCAAAACTGGCACGTGGCCTGGCTCCCTGCCATCGGGGTGTCAGGGTATGGTCAGAATACGCCGGGGTCAGGGCTACAGAGTGCCACCTGGGTCATAAATTTTCTCCTCTACTTCATGGTGACCGCTGTGGGTTGGGTGTTGGGTACACTGGCATGCCGCTCTAGATAGCTTGCACTGCTGTAGCCCAAGCCATTCCTCTTCTAAAGGCAGAAAACTTTTAGCTTTTGACTGTGTGAGTCCTGCTGACACCGAATAGCTATAATGCAGATGGTTCAGCGGCAGAAACATCAGCCTAGGGCACACATTCAATCCTTGCTTTGGCATGTTCTTCCTATACAGCACTTGGTAAGTCCATCAGTCCCTCGGTTTTCTACATGTAAAAGGTGCCTCACCTGCCCAAAAAGTCAGTCCTGTTTTGGTTTCTGTTACAGTGCATTTGGGAGAGCTCCACTGGGGCTTAACACCCAGAAACAGAGACCTGCTGCTTGTCCCAAAGCTCCGTCAGAACATTTATGGTGAGCCATGGTCTTGGTGGCCTCATTCCCATTGGGATGTGGTACACGGGCATTGCTCACCCAAGGAGAAACAACAGTGCCGCAAAGCCTGAAAGTCAGTTCAGCAGCAGGACCAGCGATGAAGGGATCTGCTGAAATAATTCTGGAGCGTAATGAAGCTTCCTTAACCCCAACTGCAATGACAGGGGATTGGTTTTGTACGGTTAGCTTAAGTCTACGCCACGTCAGCCAGTCTTCGTGGTGGGCCATTCCCTGTCTCCTGGCAATGGAAGGCAGCCCAGGTCTTCGCTCCAAGCCTTGAACATGGTGCTGCCTCAGGGAGGAGCAGCACAGGATCCTCCGCTTGATGTTGATCCCTGCCCATGGCAGGGGGTTGGAACTAGACGATCTTTAAGGACCCTTCCAACCCAAACCATTCGGTGATTCTGTTGCCCTGCATGGGGGAGGCTTTAGGGTTTACACCGTTTTTTTCTGTTTGTGTGTTGTTTTTTTTTTTTAAGCAGCAAAGCAATACCAGTCTTAAAACAAAAGCAGTTGTGATTTTTCAACAATGTGTGAATTTCTTAGAGCAGTCAACCCCCGTGTTTCTAAAGAGGATTTGAAGGGCCAGAGTGCTCACTCCCATCGCTACAGAAATGGCAGATGTGGAGCAGGCTGGCTTTAACTCCCAGCACATCAGTAGAAAAGTCTGTACTGCAAAGATTCATTATGTTAAGGGGCTTCCTCTTAGCCGACTCAAGCCAGACTGTCTCACCTGGCCTTTTTTTTTTTTTTTTTTTAAGACTTTTCCTCTCTCCGTTTCTCTCGGCCTGGGTATCCTGTTGCTGGAGCGTGCCAAGCATGTCGTTTTTATTGCAACCTCTTGAATCTCTGTGGAGAGCAAGGTCTGCTCACAGTGATACACGGAAAGATGTTTCTATTTTGAGCCAAGGCCCATGCTGGTTTTTTTTTTTTTTTTGAGAAAGAAGGAAACCTGTATTGGAATCCTGCAAGGTTTTATTTCGTTTCCTCCGCAGCCATGAGAGGTGGTAACCGCTGCAGCCTCCCTCACAGTGGTGAGTGATTCCTTCCAGCAGTCCCTGGTTTTCACCCTCATCCTGAGCCCTTGGCGTTCCCTTGAGCTCAACTCAGCAGTGTCTGATGATCCAGCTGTCATTTGCTAGGAGGTTAACCCATCTCCTCTCCCCTCCAACCTGAAGGTGTTCAAAAGGAAGCCATAAAGTTGATATTTTCATTGTAGAGACATGGTCTATCCAAGTGTTTTACATGGTTTTTTTCTCTCTTAAAATATGTTCTCCCCTGAGACTTGGCTTGGGGGCTAAGGAAGTGTGTTGCTTGTGATCACATCTTCGAGACACCTCCGTGTCTTAACATCTTTCCCAAGAATGTGTTTCTGAGGAGCCAGTCGTGAAGTCTGGAGTTTATCAGTCCACTTCTTACGTGGTAGAAAGATAAAATTAGTTCCAGAGAGGGAGAGATGTTGGAAATGACACAAAATCCTTCTGGTAGAAAGAGGAGTAATGGTTTGCAGCCATCAGATATTTCAGATCACACAAGGGGATCGGTACTCCAGATGGAAATACCAACATTCGTTGTTACAGCGTTTCTTTGAAAAATTTCCTAGTATGAACGTAAGGACCCTCGAGACCTAACGAGGAGAGATGCTTTCAGAGGTGCTGTAGCTTCATCAGCCTTTGTTCGGCGTTGCCAAAATGTGGCTTTGCGCAGACAAGGAGAAACAAAACTCCAGTCTTCTCCAGGAGGATGATAACAGGGAGGTGGAAGGAATTAAACTGGCTGGTGAAGATAAATTCTGACTCACCTCTTCAAACTTTGCAGCTACTCGCTCCTGAGAGTTCCCTCCAGGTCCCATGTAAGCATTTGTTTGTCATTTTGGTTTAGTACTCTGTGTCGGTTGTGGAGGGTGGTGGTCAGGGTGGTGGTGGGAGCTGTCTGCTGGCCAGTGGCTTCTACCCAGAAGAGAGGGGTCAGTCGGCTGGCTCGCCAGAGCACGCTTTGAGGGGGAAAACCATGAGTTTAGACCAGCAAAAGTTATGGTGTCCACAGGTCAGGCAGAAATCTGAGGAGCTAAGTCCGTGTGAAAACCAAAAGAGGTAAGAAGTTTTTCAAATCACATGCTGGCAGTCGTCTAATTTCTCAAGTAGGCTGAAGGTGCCTTTCTTTCTCCACCATACAAATGAAAAATGGCAAAAAAAGGTGTTAAATGAGCCGGCTGAGGTGGTTATATGGATGTGGTCATCATGTCTCTGTGCCTGGTTTTCTGATCAGGTCAGGATGCAACTGGACGTTCCCGTGTAACCCGTGGTGCACGTGCGGGCTTCCAGAACGGTGCCGAAACAGGACCCAGCAGGGCCCGAGCCTCCAGCTGGGAAGCTGGAATGGCAGCGCTGCCGTCACCCGTGACGGGCAGGAACGGATAATGCCACCCTCACATTTCCCAAGGGAATTCGTAAGGGATCGCTCTTTATTATTGGAAACATTGATAGTGTTTGATGGAAAGATACCCGTAAAGAAAAACTCAGTTGAAGCAGAGGTTATGTGGAAGGGATTTTTACGAGCTGGACTGGTCGCGGTGCTCAAGACCCATGCTTTTGTGGGGAAAAAAATCAATGACTGCAGCCATTTTGCATTATGAGAAACCGTCGGGATTCTCTTGTTGCTGTCCCATGGGATTTCCAAGAAGCGTCATTCTCACAGTCCTCTGGCAATATGCAGAGTTTTCTTTTTTTTTTTTCACAATCCTAATCTGTGGGGTATGTATCCGACCTAATAAAACCATTTTTCAGCTTCACCGTTGGTAGTTTTCTTCCTCTTCTTTCTGAAAACATCTTGCCTGCTGGCAACTGCATTGTCCAAAGAGGTCTGAAGCTTGGCACGCTGTCAACAAAACTTCAGTTACCCTTTCAATCAAACATGGTAGCGCTGTGAACTGACTTGGCCTCCATCCCAAGGTTCACCATAATCTTCCTCGTATAATGGGAAGTCCAAACAACCCCAGGAAATAATTCAGATGCGAGTGGTGCCTTTAGTGGAATAAAGAAGTGTCTAGAAGAGACATTAAGAACCTCGGCTTTAACTCTTTTCATAATTATGCACTCCGAAGGAGTGGAGGCTTTGTGGATAAAGAGATTACATGCATCTTATGAGGTCTGTATAGCTGTGACGGTATCTTCCACCCACATTTTCTCACTTTTTGTTTTACTGACATTGCAGTTGCAACATTTAGTGGAAGAATATTGCAGAGCAGGCTACCCTATAACCCTGAAGGTCCCTTCCAATCTGGCACAGGTAAATTGAATCATTCTCCCCTTGGGGATGATAAGGATGAGCTTTTGGAAGAGCTTGTTGGTAAGAGCAGTGGGGGGGAGAACTTAATTAGATTAAGATGCATTTTGGCGATGTTTGTGCTGAGGGGTGTGCGGTGTGGCTGCCGGAGAGAGCGGCAGTCGGAGCGGGGCATGCCCTGGGATGCTCTTCCCAGCCCTGGCTGCCTCTGTGCTGCCTTTATTTTTTGAACAAGGAAAAGGAAAATATATCCGAGGTGTAAATCTCGGTGTAAGCCAATGCAGGGGGTCACCGGGGTGCTAACAAAACTGCGTCTCGCGCTGGTGTCCTGCCTCTGGCCACGACCTGGGGCCAGCAGCCTGGCAGGAAGGCAAGCGCTCGGCTTTTCCGTGCCAAAATGCAGCAGCCGACGCGGTAACGTGGTGGGCAGGATCGGCTGGTCGCCCCACCTTTCAGCCAGCTCTTGCTCGAGGTGCGAATACCGATGGCCTGGGCCGTTCATGCTTCGATACAGTTATAAGTGCCATTTTGCTTTTGAATGTCTTTGTCCTTTTTTAGCGTTACGGGTTTACTTGTCTTGATAACATCCTCCGTGAGGAAGCTGCATGTCTGTTAGTTTCCAATAAATAAAATTTCCTTCTCCCTGGTATATACTTGGGTTTTTTAGTATTCTAGGTTTGCCCGGCTGCCTTGTGGAAGGGATAATTTGGAGTCCCCGATTCACTCCCTTCGTGCTATTCATTATTTTATATGCCTCTCCTGTGGGGTCTCTCCTTTTTATTACTAATCAGTCCTAGTCTTTTAAATCCTTCTTTTGATAGTTTCATTTTACAAAAGCTGAACTAGTTTATATCAACTCAGTTGATGTGATCTTACTCATATCAAAGGTGTTTAACAGCTGCGATCCCGTGTACTCGTTGCAAGCTGAACTTAAATTGTGTCAAGTTCTGCGCTGCTTTGCTACGGCAAGTGGGAATGTTTGTTGCAGCTGTCTTTAAATTTAAATTTGGATGTTTTAAATGAATTAAATATGAACATGAATAATGCAACTGGTAACCTAGCCTTTCTGCAATTAAATGCAAACTTTTTCATTTTGTCTCTGTGCTTTCAGGTTTTGCTATGCCGCAGTGTTTGTACTGACTTTGCTGTCTTGTAGGAATGATGGGGAACTAGAGCCCATGACAGTTCAGTGGAGCCGTTGGCAGTTTTGATATCTCGGTGAGTGGAACTTGTTTGAAACTGTGGGAAAGGCACTTTATCTGCTACAAAAGGCACCAAATCAGTTGGCCTTTTTAGATTTTAAGGTAGCATCCTGCAGAAATGAATTTTCACATTGATCTGTCCTTTCAGGGTGTAAACTCTGGAAACCAACACCACGTAAAACTGTGGTCCATGCTTGCAAGATTATCTTGATATCCACAAGCAGGAGAAATACAGCTTTTGAAAAAGAGGAGAGTTTTAACTCTGGTATGCAGCTTTATACAAGCGTCAGGTTCTGGAGGTGGCGTACTGCAGCACGTGCTGCCTATGTAAATCCCAAATGCTTTATTTGATGGAAAAGTAAGGTTGTCTCCTTCCTGTCATTGACCCAGCCAACAGGTTCTCATCAAGGGCATGTTCGTGTCTGAGGTCATTCAGGAAGATCTACCTGTGTGCACAGCCCATTTTTCCCCCTTGGATACCAAACTGTAGCTTCTGCTATTTATTACTTTAAGATTTTTTTTCTGTCTTCAGTCCCTGAACAGTGTAAAGACCGCGTACATCTGCACTGCGTTTCTTCCTGTCCTGCAGTGCCTGTTCTGCCCTTCGCTTTCTCTCTAGACCGAAGTCTGTCTTCTTCACTGGGGTGTTTCAGGCTCGCTGAAGCCTACAGGGCGATTCCGCTTGCCTTCCAGTCGGTTGTCAGTGAAATAAAATCCTAGGGTGTTTCAGGCTGGAAGGAACTTTTGGAGATCGTGGGGTCCAGCCCCGCACGCAGAGCTGGGCTGGCTTTGAAGCCAGACTCAGCTTGAAGGTTAGACCAGGCTGCTCAGGGTGGGAGCCGGCGACGCTTGGGGCATCTCCAGGGATGGAGATTTTGCACCTTCTCTGGGCAACTACAGAACGAAATTACAGCCAGTGGGAATTACCGATTCCCAAGCCCTATATTAGTAAAGCCCACCTTATACCAGTTTCAGGAGGGCTGGGGTACACGGGCTGTGTCTCTGTGGCTAAAGAAGAGCGGGCAGGTACTGGTCCCTGTCCCTGGGACGTGGTGAGGCTGGGGGCTCGCATCTGCACTGCGCAGGGCTGGCTGCCACCGGGGCAGGCAGGCTGAAGCTGCGCATCGTGGAGTTTGGCTCTGGCTCTTCTCTGGGTGTTACGTGGCCCTGAAGCACGCTAAATATTTTGCATTTTTTTTTTTTTCATTTTTGAGTTATGATTTTGCAGGATGAAACCACATGTTGCTGTCCTGTGGTGTGAGAACGTATGGAGGAGCTGGATGGTGCAAAGCTGCGGTGGAGGGCCGCGAAGGGTGGCAGGGTCAGGCTGGGGCCATCTCACTTGGACAGTTTCTTGGAAGCATATTTCAGAGCGCGCTGTCCCCAGGCTTGCACCCACGTGGCTCTCAGCAGAGTGGGAGTCCCCACGCAGCCCAAGTCTTCTCCTTTGGGGAAGAGTCACCTTTTTGGTTTTTTTTCTTTAATAGGAGCAACATTTACAATGTCTCATTCCCTTCCACAACATGAGATCTTGCTGGGAGCCCACTGCAGTGTTGGCTGAGGGACACCAGCAGCCATCTGTGTGCTTTACAATTAATTAGGGTTGCTCCCATTGCCGTCCCCGTGAGGACGGAGGGTGCAGTAGTTTCGCCTCTCCTCCTGAGCTGCAGCCTTCCACAAATCGTATCTGAGCATCTCGTACATGGTCATGAATTTTCCTCCAAGTACTTCTGCAGGGAGGGGTTATGCATGCCTGCCAGGTAGGGCTCTGAAGTGCTCAGGCTGAAGCAGCTTCTCAAAAGCCGTCTGAGTGGCACAGGAGCACCCATCCCGTGCCAGACGCGCGAGATTTACGATTCGCGTTTAGGTACTTCAGAAAGTCCCCGCATCCGGGGGAGCGGAGCAGACAGCAGCGGTGCAGAGCCAGAGATGGTGAACGCTCGTCTGGTGCCTTTGCATAACACCTTTCACCCCGCGTTTTATGGCTGGGGCACTTTTCCTACCATGACTGCTAGCTTTTAGTAAAAATGACTGAAGAAAATTATGAAAAGAAGCATTAAAAGTTGTAAATAAGCTTTCACATGTAGATTACCTTCCGCTATTGAAAGGAAAAGAAACTTTACTCCTTTCACAAGTATGCACAAACACACACGCTATTTATGAGAGGCAATAAGAGACTACTGTGTACCTTTTGATTTGGATTAAAAAACAGCGAGGTTGTTTTTCCTTTAGTATTTAATATTCTTTTAGTCTTTTCCTTCTCAGAGTATTGCTCAACATGGCAAGCACTGCATGTAAAGGCTGTAGTTTGTAGCGCTTTTCTATAAAATTAAACTCTTCATTTCTCTTAGGTTTGGAAAAAGTCTGGTTTTCAAAATCAAAACTTCTCGCCAAGTTGGATCTGTAAATAACGCTTGAAGCAGAAACTCAGCGTTGCGTCCTGGGATGGCTTCCTCTTACGTCCTCCAGCCTGACTGCCCCACTGTGAACAAAATGGAGTTATATTGACACAATTAATCTTTCATTAGTTAGCGTAGTGTCAAAACATGCTTTTACTAGCTTTCCTAAGGGCTCGTTTGCGGCTCAGCCATTCATTTAGATATTTTCTGTCAGGGCTTGGCAAGGCTCGGTGCATACAGGAGGCACTGCCCTGCGAGACCGCTGTGCAGGAGCGCTGGTCTCCGTGTACGTGGCCAGCACGCATCTCCCAAGAGCTCTGATTTTCAGTAACGTTTGCTTATAACAAGAATGCAAATGCTTTTTCTTTTTGGGGACAGTCCAGCCAGTTTTCCTCCAACCAGGAACAAAAAATGCAGCGCAACTTGGACATTCGTTGCAGTACTAATAGCAAAAATATTTCCTGGGTCATTGTCCAATTTCTCATCCTTATTACCCAGAACTGCTGCGAGCAATTTGAATTGCAAGTGGCGAGCTGGGGATTGCGGTGCTGCTTTGCCAGAGTTAATGTTATGTTTCCATGTGTTTTCTTTCATAAATTTCAGCTCTGCCTCCCTTTGTTAGTGAGCAGGAGCAGCCCCCCTTCCCCGCACACGCTCGGGACCCGCTGCAGAGTTAGCACGGAGACTGGCATATGCTCCTCTCGCTTATTTATGCCGCTCCCACTGCCATAAATTTGAAGTTGTCCACATATTGGAGAAAGACTTGTAGTTTCAGGGGGTTTGAAATGAATTGTCTGTGTTCAGTAGGAGCTGTTCTGTGCAACCCAGGGTGAAAGAGCATCTATTTTCTCCCCGCTGTGTGATTAGTTAATGTTGCAGATGACTGTGTGCTCCGGAGTGGGGGAATGTTCTCATGTTTATTTCTTTTGTCCTAGACATCTTCAGTTATCTAAAAGCAAGCCAGTCCCAGGATAAGGACAGCAGCAGGTGATATAATGCGGAAACCAGGCCCTCAAAAAGGTGAGCGGTGATGCTTGACACAGCCAAAGGCCCGGTAGCGAGGCGGTGCGGACCGAAGGACTGAGCGCGGCGCATCGGGAGGCCGGCTGTGGGGCGGGAGCGCGGGGGACGTGCTGGTTGCACGCTCAAAACGGAGCCATTCGTTTCTCTGGCAGCGTGCAGAGAAGGTTTCATCAATCCACCCCCAAGACGGGCAGAGCGAGAGCCCCTTGCCGGGCGCACCCCTGCAGCGTGTGGGGCACGGCGTCAGGCGGCGAGGGTGCTCCGCGGAGCCTGCGGCATGCACCATCTGCTAGCGCTCCCAGCGTGAGGCAAACTGGCACAAGCCTCCCCCTTCTAATGAGGCGTGAAACCAAAGACCAGCCTACCTTGTGGAGATGAAATCTGTTACGGACGCTTACCTCTCGCCGCCCGAGTCTCTTGTCCCGTTACACACAGTGGCAGCTGCGCTGCTCAGGGCGACCGCAGGCGTGCTACCCGTGTCCTGCTTGCCCCGACAAAAAGGGTGAAGTCAAGCAGGCTGCCTGCAGCTGAGCTGCTTGGACTTCTCGTGCTTAACAAAAATATTGATTTCCTTTAGTGTTGTGCCATGCATGTGTGTTCGACTGGAGTGATCTCATCACATGCGCTTTGGAGGATGGGGGAAGGGAGAAGCGTAGAGGATGGAGCATCCTCCGCAGTTCTTTGTTCACATCTGCTACACGCTCGCAGGGTTTATTGCAGGAGATTTCTATGCTCGATTTCTCTCCTCCCTTTATTTTTTTTAAACGTCTCCTTTGCTTCTCTGGTGGTTCATCTTACAGAGGCATTATCCTCTTCCTAACACTGCTTGTCCTTTAATGAAGTGAAAATAAATGAAGGAAAGCAGGGAATGGGGAGAGCCTGCTGTGAGGCAGCTGGAGGGCTTGGTAATAAAAGAGGCAGGTTGATTAGTCAGCGGCGTGGCCGCGGACTGGGCTGGCTGAATTTAGCCTCGCACACAGCTTGTCCTCTCTGCCTCGTGGAGCAGGGCGCCTCTGGCCAGCGTGGCTGTGTGACCTGTGCTGTGAACGCCCTGCCGTAGGTTGCAGAAGCAACACCTGCATCGTGCCCACGTGGGTTTCTGTCCTACTTCCCTGCTTTTTTAATAATGCATTGAACTTTTTCTTTACTTGCCTGCAGAAATTCTTGCGTTTCTTTCCCTCTCCGCTGCTTTTGCAGCCTGCTTAATGAGGATTTTTGCATGTTAAAGGTTAAGAATAAAATGTAACTTCACCTGCAGAGTATGGCAAGAGGCTACTTTGAGTGCAGCAGAAGGATGCTATTAGAGAGCTATCCTGCAGCACCGAGAGGAGCGTTACCCATCCTGGGGGGCTTTTTTGCTTCTGACTTGAATACTTTGTGTCCTTTATTCTTGCTTTCTTAAGGAGACGGCAGAATACTGTCCTTCATGGGAATACATTTATAGGAAGGGTGCCCTTCCAGCTTTTTCATTCATTCGTGTCTCTCCAAGGAGGCTCTTTGTGTGGTCCATGCCTAGGGATGCTGTGGCCACACTCCATATGTCCCTTACGTTCATTTAAGGGATAAAACCTACCTGCAGTCCTCCTGTCCATTGTATTGAAGAGAACATGTCAGGAAGAGAAGATTGCAAAAATAATGGTCCAAAAGCAATTTCAGACATCTTCGGACCCACCAGGCCGCTCTAGCAGCAGCTCGGGGCCTGCCGCATTCAGCTCCTTGTCAGGAGCTTTCAAAACCTTTCCTGTTTTTCTTTTTTGTTCCTTTCACAAGGAACTGCTTTTCTTGGGGGTAAGGTACGTTCTGTAGAGCACTACCAAATTATTGTTTATAATAGCCCTAAAAATGCTTTGTAAAATAAACAAGCTGGAGTGCAGCCGCGCTCCCAGGGCGCGTCGGTCAGGCAGCAGCGAGCGGGGGAGCTCGCCCAGGGTGGGCTCTGCAGCGGCACGCCGCTCGAGCATCCCTCCGTTGGGCTGGAGGCAGCTAGAGGCAGGGACGGGCATCCCCTGCGTCTTCCTCTGTCCCTTTCCAGAGCTGTCTTGGGAACTGTCTTTTTTTGCAACTCTGAGGCCCAAAGCTGTCGTGATGAGAACAACTCAGACGAGATGTTCTTCAGAGCTGGCGCTACTTTGCTGTGCTCTCCTACGAGCCGCGCAGGACACGCGGTGGTAACCCGGCGTTGTGCGTGGAAAGGGCAGCTGTGCAGGCTGTGGGAGAAGTCCTCTCCCCATCACCAGAGAGGGTCGAGGCCGTTTGTGTGGTAAGGCCGGCTGCAATAACCTGGGCCTGACAAACAGGGAGCGATTCAGGCTCCACTTCTCAGCGCGCAAGATCCACGTGAGCTGTTTTTGGTGGCTTTTGCATTTGTTCCTCTCAAGCCTTGCCACCTCTTCATGTAGTTAATGAAGCTCTAGCAGTTTGCTGCTTTTTACATTATTGCTTGCCATGGTGGGAGAACGCTAGTTGGTGAGGACTAGGCAGAGACTAAGATGCAAATGCAGATACCTTGTGTCAGCTCTTCTCTTGAGCGGTGTGGAGGAAGGGAGCACACCCTATAGATTTGGACAAATCATCCATGTTACCTGGGGTCAGACGGGGAGGTGACTCCTGTCCTCTGAGGTGCCTGTAAAGCAGGTGACATGAGCAGAGAATGTTGAAAGTGCATTACCGGCTGCCTTCACTGACACAAATGTTTTTGTTTCTTGTCTCAGCCATAGACTGGAAAGATGGTAAAAAGCACAAGTACAGCCGCCCGTCAGAGTCTCCCTCCCAGTACCAAGGTAAGAGAACTCCCTTCTCCCATTTGTTTTTTTTCTTTTCCTTAAAAGCTTTTTGAGTTGTTTAGGTGTGGGACACTGCAGCATGCCACATTAGTTTACAGATAAAAACTACTTTTGGACAGTCAGTCCTTGCGTGTTTAATTCTGACCACATTCAAAAACGGCTGAGAAGACACCAGGGTAAGCACACAGCTGAGCCAGGATTAAATTAAATCAGGCAGGATCGAGCAGATCTGTTTCTTGCTGCCCAGCCGTGAGTGCCAAGGGGCGACTGCCCACGTTTTCACATGCATCCTGGGCGTAAGGAGCCTCTTACTCCTCCACGAGTTCCTCTTCCATGTTCACGGCAGTGGCTAGCCTGGTCCTCCTTGCTGTGGGAGAAACATGGTGCGACCTGCGCTCCCCCTTCCCCAGCAGCAGGAATTTGGCCCTTGGCTCAGCAGAGGTGATGCTGGCTGGCTCAGCGGTGCACGGGGCAAGGGCTGGCGGCAGCGGCACGGGAGTCGGTCGCTTCTCGCTCCCGTTGGAGACGAGGCGCCCTGTGCCTGGGCAGGGCAGGCTGTGGCCCTGTGTACGGTGCCTGCGGGTTGAGTTCATAAAACCGGCAGCTCCTGCTGTCTCTCACGGGGGATATGCAGGCGACTTCCAACTTTAGGAAGTTTATGTAAGGCTTGTATAATTTAGTAAAAGGTTTTAGGGCCCGTATTTTACTTACAGAGTATAATGATGTCCTTATGTCCTTACATTCCCCATGTCCCTATGTTAAGGTGATGTCCATACTTCCCACCAAGTACAGAGCAACAAGAAACTAAACGGTTGCCTGAGTTAAGCCATTTCTAACAGGAAACACATGTTTGCCTTCGTGAAAGGCTCACCTGCGTTTCTTAGAGCCTCTGGGAGAGCTGAAGTGGCTGCTGTGCTTCAGAGGCTTGGTTATCCTGGGCCCCGAGACTCAGGGTGGTGGTTCTTGGGCACGTTGGACTGCGGGCCACCATCAGCCCTCGCCGTTCTCTCTTGGGGCGTCTCATCTGTCCTTGTCTACCCTTAATCTGACGTACTGGGATCACAGTTTGGGAAGGACCTTCTCCAAGGGGAGGAAGTTTATTAGCACCTCCGGTAGAGTCCTGGGTCCTCTGTCACCCCGTGCTGAGCTCCACGTGACATTTTGGGGCACCGTCACAGCTCCCATGGCCTGTGTATAGTCTGCCTTCAGGGTGTTGGGGGTTCCATCGCAGTTTCCCCTCTGCTCCACATGCTGCACCATTTGCAGATGTCAGAGGACTGGCTGTTGTTCAGTGGCAACGCCGACCTGAAATGAAGCTTTCGGTGAAATTCAGAGGCGTGCTTTCCCATCGGTGCTCACGGTAACCCAGCACACCAACCTCCGCACCTCACTGCATCCCAGGCCTTGCTGGCCTAGGAAGGAAACGCTGCGGATACGCTGATGTGCCCTTGTCTGCTCGGCAAGCGCGTGGTGTAGCAGCGGGGATCGGGAATCGCCTCCCTGCAAGAAACTCTGAGCAGCTCATCGCTGCCCGAAGCTCGGGTATGCGGCGAGGGGGGCGAATCTGCGGCAGCTCTCTGGCACAGAACACCCCGTAGTCCAGGGTGGGAGGATTTCTGCTCAAAGCTAATTCTGAATTGGGACAACTCCGAGACGAAGCAAAGCAGACAGCACTGTGGTGTTTGAAACCTATTAGTTTGGCTCACACGTTCTCGCGTTTCTTCTGAGCAAGACAGTGGGTAAGTGGGATTGTGTTATTGGTTGTAGCTGTTACCAACGGAGAATGTGCAGCCGGATTGATGGCTGAGCAAAGCGCTGGAAATTATAACGGGCAGGACGTGCAGGAGCTCTGCCGTCGCGGTGGGAGAGCTGACCCCTTGGGAGGCTGCGCCCAGACGTCGGGGAAAGCCACCGTCGCCTTTGGATCTGCGAGCAGAGACGATACTCTGCTAATTTTCATACCGAGTTGGCTCAAACCGTGCTGCTTTCATGTGCTGCCTTGATGCTCGTTAGCAGACACACATATGGGCTGCAGACTTTAATGGGATGCCTTGATCTGGGTAGGGCACGTTCTCCTTCACAGATGTGACCTGAAACGCACATGTATCGTTTCGTTGGATTGATGACCCCTCGGGAGCTGAAATGCTAATGGAGCCCAAACCAGACTTCGGTTAAAGATATAAACAGAAACTCCGTCTTCATTTAAATTCTGGGCAAAAGATCAACATTAAATGCAACACGATGAGAATCCAAACACAAGGGTGCAGAGTTGCATTGTTCGCAGCTACTGTAGTTTGACCCCTTGGGTGTGTGGAGTGTTTTGTTTGTAGTAAATATTTTTGAAGGTTAAGACATCAGAGCCCAAGTCTGACGCTCTGCCTGCAAGTAATATCTCCCTTTGGCACAAGCGCACGGTGAGGAGCTTTCCAAAGGCAAGTAAAAGTGATAGACGGTTACCCTTTGTAGACATTTTCACAGCCGAGTTGCAGGGAGCCGTATAGGTTTACAGTCCTTGGCATTTGTTTAGCTCACGGATGTAATTACAAAAATGTGGTGTTTCTCATTAAGCGTCCTTCTCTCCTTTCCTGTAAAGAAGATCTGATGTATGTTATATGGAGGAACACGGTCAGTTCAAACCACGATCCTTCCAGTCTGTGGTGGCCTGCGAGGGAGAGGGGATGAAAGAGAAGGCAGAGACCAGCAAAATAGAGGGTGATTTTAGGGCTGGTAGGACATTTTACGTGTTGTACTGGGAGCGGGGGCAGCAGCGGAGCGAGCATTCCCCTTCGCTTTTCAGGGTGAGAGAGGATTCCAGTCCCTGCAGTCGGCTCTGTCCTTGGACACTCCTGCTCCATCACCAGTAATGGGGACACTTTAGGACTGGCTGAAGTGCTGGTTTTTCATGAAGCAAAGTGATTCACTGGGAATTGGAGAAAAGCCACCAGGGTTTTTTGACCAACACTCAGAAAACGTTCTCCAGTGTTACCTGCCCGGGCCAGATAAGAAACAAGCATCTTGCAGACTAAAACATCCTGTCCCTCTACCATAAGGCATCCAATTTATTAATATGAATAAGAATATTGAGAGAATATAAAATACAAGGTAGTCAGTCTGTGCTAACGAGAGAGCCAAGCAAGATATTCTCAGTGTTTCCCTCTGGCCTTAAAAGCTCTGTACACAGCGAGCCTGTACAGTGGCAGTAGCCGGCAGCTTTGGCGTCCTGGCCGACAGCGTGCCTGGCCCGGAGGCTCCGGAGCAGATCCGTTGGAAGCTGAGCGTTGGAAGTGAGTGGGGGTCAGCACGGCGAGCAGGATTTGGGTACAGCCCGGAGGAGCTGAGGTTGAGAGGGCCAAGTGCGATGCATCCATCTTCACCCATACGCGCTCTTTCTCAAGGACAGAGCTCGGGGCTTGTTCTCTGCTCCCCGATTAAAAAAGCCTTAAGTGCCTCCTGCTTTTTCCTATTTTATTGGCAGCTCTCCCTTTATTGTAAAAAAAAAAAAAACTAACTTTTTTGTTAATGCCATTTTCTTCTGATTCTTCCTGCAGTTTTCAGGTTGAAGCTGACCGTATTTGGTTAAGTGTACTTTGAAATTCCTGCTTGAAAAACAGTGTATCGTGAGCTAAATACTGTTACTGAATTCATTTAAAACCATTCCCTACATTCTGTGCAGGGCTTCCTCTCGCACTAAGGCAACGGTGGCAGCCTCCAATTTGAGTCTGCGGTTTCTGTCCCGGTTTGAGACTAATCCTGAAAAAGAAGCGCAGCCCTTAATTGTGCTTGTCATGCCGTCTTTAGGTAAAGAAATGGCTGATAGGAACAGAGGAGGAAGGAAGGCTTAACTCTGCTGTATTGGCTCTGTCTTGTCTTAGAGTTTAGAGGAGTCTTTCTGCTGCTCCTGCTTTTCTTTGCAAAATAAGTCACCAGAACCGTGAGTCGTAAGTAGCTGCAGTTCTAGTGTCGTGTGTGTGTCTTCATACGGTGCTCGGGTCCCAACAGGCTCTAATCTCAATATCAATCTAACCTCAATATCAATCTAATCTCAATCTCAAATAAGTTCCATGTCCAAACACTATTTTTAGAGGCACGCAGCTGTCTCAGAAATTTACTGCTCCTGCTGGGATTGCGCAGCGTCGATCCCGACTGCGGCAGGAGCTGCCGCAGGGAGCAGAACGGCCTCGCTTGGTTCAGAGTGAGTGAAAAGTGGAAGGATTAAAACCATGACTACTTTTAATAGCGAGGGATTGAAACCAGCTAAGGGGAGGGTAGATTTCTTTATAAAATAAAATTGTCAAGTGCAGCTGATCCTTTCCAAGGTGCTTGCTCAGGCCCTGGGGCTGCGGCTCGCAGTCCTTGCCCTGGTGCTGTCGCCGTGGGCATCCTCTGTGCTCCATGGGCAAGGGCCTCTGAAGAGCCGCCCCAGCCTGAGATGAGCCCAGATCAGCAGAGTTAAGGGGTGGCATGCAGCAAGGCATTTCCATGCCTGGCTTTGCTTTGGGTGGGTATTTATTACACATTATTCATACAAAGAGTTTCATTGACGTAACTGAGTATAAAATCATATCTTCAATTAAAGCAAAAGAATTTTGGTTTTTTGTGAGAGCATCATTGCAGTGAATCACTGAGTTTCTTCATTCACCTCGGTGTGAGACCGTTGGCTGAAAAGAAAGTATGTGCCAATGGATGGAAACGCGTACTCTGAGGAATGGGGAGCTGCTGTCAGAGTCTGTAAACAGAAATACATTCAGCCAGTGTGGCAGCGAAACTGTATTTTTTTCTGTTCATTTCCACTGTATTTAACAGTGTGCTAGTCATCTGCATGGGAGGTGGCAAGAAAGCAGTGTTTCTTTTATTTATTTGAAGCTCGTAGATTATCAAGCCCCTAAGGCTTCTCTGTGCACGTGAGGCAGAACTGAAGTAATGTGTGCTGACCTTAATGCCTGAATTTTGAGAGGTGTGGTGTGCACTGCAGTAGCTAAAATGGCTCTTAATGTAGCTTTTGTTTTGAAAATAGACTGATTAAAAACTTGACGTGAATAGGGGAAGCGGTAGCTGACTCTTTAATTGTGCTGCCACCAATGCTCTTGAAATGACTTGGAAACAGCGGTCTCCCGGGAGCCGTTCAGATGAATACAAGCTAATGTCATGCTGGAAGGATCCTTTCCCAGCTGCTCGGTTTAAATGGCAGAAGTCATGATTTGCTCGGATCACAAGAGCTTTTAATTCCTCATTTAATAACAGGTTTCCCTGGATGGCCTATTGCTTTTACCCTTCCTGCTGTACATCGGAAAGGTGCAGGCGAGGATAAAATGCGCTTCCCCCAGCAGCAGCCCTCAGCGGAAGGGGCTTTGGTGTTGGATGCTCAGTAAATCCCCGTTTGGAGGATCCCTGCTTCCATCCCGCCCGAGCTATGGATCTGTGTCTGCTTGGGGAGATTAATTGCTGACCTGTCCACTAATTGCTGGGGACGGGCTGATACCTGCTCCGCTCTGCTGGCTGGCGGGGCCGGCTGTGTGCGTGCCGAACCGGGGGAACCGTAAGGTCAGCCCTGTGCAGCCTGCCGTTGATTTGGGCTGCTTTCAGCCTGCAGTGACTGTTCTTAATCCCCAGACTGAGCAATGTGTTTAACAAATGATTTTTAAGGGGTGGTTGTCTGGAAGACTCCACAGATTCGCATCTGTGCTGGGTATTTTATATTAAGTTGTAGGTTGTTATCCTCACTTTTTGCAGACCCTCCTCAGCAGCGCGGAGGCAGTAGGATGCCGTAGGCAGCACCGTGCTTTGTTCTGCCTGTCAGCTGCAGTTGTAAATCTTCTGTGGTCACAAACATCAGAGGATCTTGATGAAAACACGTTGCCTGTGAGCACCTCCTCTGTGAGAAGCGGAGAACTGCCATCGTTAGGAGTCCAGCCATCTCTTTTTCTGAGATTTTTTGCTTGTCAGTTCCCATTTGAATCCTTTTTCTCTTCTCTTCTCAGGTCACTTCACCTGGGAGAAATACCTGAAAGAGACATGTGCCATCCCAGCTCCTGCCCATTGCTTCAAGCAGGTAAGAAGGTGAATGAAAACAAGGGCGAAGGGCGATGGTCCTTTGGTGACCCGGGAGTTCCGTGCCTGGAATAGGCCCCTTTTTTGGCAAGGAAGATGCTTAAGGATATCGGAGACTTAACAGAAATCTAAGTTTGCTGAAGCAAAGATAAAAAAGATGCATTCAGGCACTGCAAATGTTAGAGTAGTGCAGAAGACTTAACTCTCAGATGTGCATGAATGGGAACACGAGAATGTTTTTTCTCTCTGCTGAGCACAGGGTCTTGGAGAAAATGTTCTGAGTCGGCTGTGATCCAGGTTTTGGTGGATCCTGCGCAGCCAGGAGTTTTTCTTCAGAATTCACCAGGTCTTTGTGAATTGAATAGCACCCCCCAGGCATTGGGTACCTGAGCACAGAGGTGATATGCTGAGTACAGGGGGTACAGGGGTGAATTGGCGTGGCACCCCTGGGTCTGGGCAGAGGGGCAGCAGCGCAGAGGAGTAGCTGTTTGGGTCTTGGGTCGGGTGGGCGATGCTCCTGAGAAGAGGGCTAAGAGAAAAGGCTAGGTCTAGTTGTCTAGATGATGCGGTACCGAGAGACGGCGGTCTGGGTCACAGATCTGCCAGGGCTTGCTGAACCTTCTTGGCTGCCCTGTGGTGTCTGCTCCCATGCTGTGCTTGGAGGATGCTGTCAGTCTTCACTAAATCAGTTTTGATGCTGTTAGGGCTTAAGCTTTATGACTGAGGTGGTGCGTATATTGGAAATGCTGTCTCTAACTGGGTCCCTTTTCTTTGCAGTCATACACTCCACCTGCAAATGAATTCAAGATCAGTATGAAACTAGAAGCCCAGGATCCCAGGAACACCACCTCCACTTGCATTGCCACGGTGGTGGGCCTGACAGGCGCGCGCCTCCGCCTGCGCCTCGATGGCAGCGATAACAAGAATGACTTCTGGCGGCTGGTGGACTCTGCTGAAATCCAGCCCATAGGAAACTGTGAGAAGAATGGAGGGATGCTGCAGCCTCCCCTGGGTGAGCTGAAGTTCAGCTGTCCAGCAAGCGCCTACGTTATCTGTGGGGAAAACCCTAGGGTTTTTTATATTTCTGTGCTTGGGACAGAGACCCATGGACCGCCCCTGCCTACCGCTGTGATGTAGACCAGCCCCGTTAGCTTGGGCTGTTAAACAGCCGTATCCCACACCAGGTCTGTGTTTCCACGCGGACATCGTGGCATGGATAGGGAGATGCTTTAGAGTGTAGATGAAAGAGCTCTTTGCACCTAGGTGAGCTGCTTACACTCTTTGCAGCTCAAGCTTAGGATTAGTGCGTGGTGACCATGCTCTCGCGCCTTCTGAAATTCTGCCTGTGCACCTCCAAGGTAAAACACATCTTCCACCCATTTGTGTGAAAGAACACCAGAGCCACCCCATTTCCTAGAGGCCACAGAAGCAAACGGGGGCACCCCAAAGTCCTGCTGACCCAGGAGTGTGGGCGGTAGCATTGAAGGCAGAGCAACTGCGATGGCCTTTCCTGGGTGATTGCCTCTACAAGGACAGAAGGAATGCAGGTTCTTTTTTTCTGGGAGACACCACGCAGCCACCCAGGCAGTGCTCTCACACAGCTCTAGCGATGGCTTTAGGCTTCTGATCCTGCTTGCAAGCGCTGTCGTCTCAAAGGTGTGCTTGACGTGAAACAGCTGCCATCCGTCAGTGCTTTCCCCTCCGCTCCCTCTTCGAGCTGAGCACAGTACTGGTATCTGGGTGGAGGTGCTTTGCTGGGGATCCGTAAATCTTGATGTAGAGAATAATCAGGAGAGCAATTAGGGCTGAGGCATCTGCTGTATCACTGCTAATCCTGACACTGTGATTTCAAAAGCATTTAAATTTTCATTCGTGCTGTCTAAGTGTATTTGTGCCCGCGTGTCTTTGGGGCAATAGCAGGTGAGCTGGGGACCATCTGATGGGGAAACATAATGTCTGAAAAGGTTCCCAGTGATTTAAGTCCTGTCTCACGTGAAGGGACGCTTGCAATATTTCATCTGTTTATTTATTTAATTTTGCTTGGCTACAGCTTTAGAAATAACCTGGGCAGTCCAACACTTCTTCCAGTCTTGTCTTCAGTTAAACACACAGCTTTTTTTTTTTTTTTTGACACCGGCCAAATGATGAGCTGATTTGCTGTTTCTTTCCTGATTAAGCAGCAAGATTAACCTGCTTTTGCATTCTGCTGCCCATTATTTTTGTAGGGTCTTCATAAATCTCTCTCTCACTTAGCACATCCCCAAATAATATCAAGCCGATCTATAGTGATGCAAGAAACCTTTGATAGGATACCTTGAGTTAGCAATATTTTTATTCATATTTTTTCCTGGAGCACCCTTTGTGAGCTTTGGTGGAAGTGCAGTCTAAATTGCAATGGGACAGTTGGGACTGATCCTTCTGAAGAAGGAGAACACATCAGCAGGTGCATGTTTTGGCACATCACAACACACAAAGCTGTGTGTATGCAAGTCTAATTATACCCTTTCCCTTCATAATTGCTCCAGACAAAACCTGCTGCAGCGATTAACATTAAAGCAGCCATTTTTTGTGGTGCTTTCCTGCACGCTGCTGTCCATTTGCAGACATCTCTTAGGAACCCTGGTCCCAGGGTGCAGCTCGCAGCTCCGGTGCAGTGTGCCCAGGAGGTGCAGGTACCCGTTGGCAGAGGTGGGTTCCTCCTGTGCCTTGTCTGGGTTTTGCCAGCAGATGGCAATAAATGTAATCGAGTTGCAGAGCAAAACTCATTTCTGACAGTGCCAGAGGACAGGGTTCGTAGTCTGGAAGAAGTCTGTGTGCCCAGCTCTGACCTGTATTGCCTGCCTAACCTTGGGCCAGACAAGAGCGGTTCTCTTGCACCCAGCATAAAGACAGGTAACAAAAAGCTAGTTCTGCGCTTATCCTTTCTGCCTGCAGAGTGCAAGGGCCCAGAAAATGCGGCAAGGATTTTCTGTGCTCCTTGTAGCGTTTTCTATTTGTACACATCTGCTGCCGCTCCCCTTCTTTACAGAGATAATTCACGTAAAAGGTTATCTCTGCCCCTCCGGGAGCTTAGCTCTCCCATCCCCTGAGGTTTGTGGCTAGCTTGTTCGGTTTCCAGGCTGCTTTGACAACGTTGCAGGGCTGGCAGGGTGGCCTGTACTGAGCTGGTTGAGTTCTGGCATTTCAGCCCTGGCAAAACTTTGCCGTGTTAATCATCACGGGACGCTCTCCGTCTAGGTCCAGTCCCAAGGTCACCTTCAGAACACGGCAAATACAGAAAGTGCGATGCCGCGTTCAGCTGAGCAGCAGAAATCGCCTGTACAGGAAGATGCACGCTTAGCAAAGATGGTGTTTTGTGATATCTGGAGACTGTTGTCGGTTGTGCAGTCATACTCAGTGCCATAGACTCAGAGCATGTGAATTGGCTTTTTTCTTCCCATAAGCTCTTTCCTGTTATTTCTCAATTTTTTTTTCACAGATGTTGAGCCAAAAACTGCCATCCTTTCCTGTAATGGTTAAACCTGTTTCCCAGCCAAGTCACAGCCTCTTTATTTCTTGAAGTTAGCTTGCCTGCAGCTCACTCTAAAAGGTGGAGGAGGCCACCCAGAAGCTGAGATTCCCTGTTGAGAAAGAAATTTCATAGCCTGAGTGTGCACTTGCTGATTCATGTCTCCACTGTAGGAGGATCACTGAAGCTGCCAGCGCTAGCGCTGCACAAAGTGCTCTGCCTGTACGGTCAATGTATAGACTTCTGTTATGATAAGCAAATATTGCAGTCAAACATCGATTTCCAGATGTTTCTTTTCAACAACATAATGTTTTGCATTCAGAGTATCTGGAAAAGGTCAAACCTGACTCTCCAGCGTGAGGAGGAGGGTGGTATGGGATCACAATGTGTGCCCGCTGCAAAGTTCCCATCAGAGCGGCATGTGCTGCCAGATCCAGGGGCCCCCACAGCCTTAAAGTCTCCTTCTCTGCTTCCTTCTCTGCAGGCTTTCGGCTGAATGCCTCCTCTTGGCCCATGTTCCTTCTGAAGACTCTGAATGGAGCAGAGATGGCTCCTGTCCGGATTTTTCACAAGGTATTTTACTGCACTGTTTGTGAAGACATCCTTCTGGCATGTCCCCTTTACTGCAGAGCACCAAAATCACAGCTGGTGTCTCGTGTGAGATCTGCTGATCCCAGAGGAGATGAACATTGCCCAGCTTTGCTTCTCTAGGACAGATCCATACCCTCTGCTCTTGTGTCATAGCAGTGTTGAGATGCAGAGGTCTACAAAGAAAGCGGCTTGGGCTTCAGTGCTTGGGCTTGAGAGATGGGCTCGTTTTTCCCTTGGGCTGCAGGTGCTACTCAGTCAGGAACGCAATATGTGAAAGTCAGCACCTCTCTGAAACTTTTTAATGTACCAGAGCTTGCAAGGAGGGCAAATATTGCTGTGAGGCAGCACTGCAAGTACGATGTCGTAGTTTGTGTTCTCACGCCCTTAGTGAAGTCAGAGAGAGACAGAAGCCGGGCTAGAGGCGTGTGCTGTGGTTGGTGTGGCTTTAGAGTATCTCAAGTATAAAAGACTAGGAAGAGCAAGCCCCAGATAAGGATGGATGGGGGATCTCTCACATGCCTAGCAAAGCTGAAGGTGAGGGAAGAATGATGGAGAGAGACTGTCATATCTCAGCTTTTCCTGCTCTGAGATAACAAGGTGAGAGTATCCTACAGAGGCTCTTTTCTTTGGAGCTTTATTTTCTGCCTGTGTTGCATGACAGACTTGTCACGGGGTGCAGTGTTAACGTAGCACTGTCTGGATTTGGTCCAGCAGCAGGTGATGGCAGAGCAGTCAGTAGTGGACTTCGTTGCCTCTTGACTTAAAGGGCACATGGTTGTGTAGCTGGGCCAGCGTGTGCACACCTAATTGGGGTTCAAATCCAGCCCACTAGCTCCCTTTTTCATCTGCTTGTGGAGGTGAGTTTGCTGATGGAGAGGACAGCCCTGGTCAGGGGAGGCACTGGCATATCCTCTTTGAGCACATTTTCAAATTCTCCTTGTAGGAACCACCATCTCCATCCCAAAACTTCTTCAAGACAGGTATGAAGCTGGAGGCAGTGGACAGGAAGAACCCTCACTTCATCTGCCCGGCCACCATTGGGGAGGTGAGAGGTTCTGAGGTCCTCATAACATTTGATGGCTGGAGAGGTGCCTTCGATTACTGGTGCCGATATGATTCCCGGGACATCTTTCCCGTAGGCTGGTGCTCGCTGACTGGAGATAATCTGCAGCCCCCTGGAACAAAAGGTAAGGCCCATGTTGTTGCTTAGCTGTCTTCTTCCTCCACTCAGCTCTCAAAGAGCAGCAAAACAGGCAGAGGCTAGCAGCAAGGACATCTGGGTGCCCTGTCTGGCTTTCTTACTGCTGCTTCGTGCCTGATGAAGGTACAGATGATCATACCTATTAGCAGTGTAACAGCCTGGCGTCAAGGTGCTAAGGAGCAGCCATCCGTAAAGATGGGCAGGATGGTGGTGCTGTACAACATTGCTGAGGTCTGCTCCTCTTCAGGAATTTCCTTGGAGTCTTTCCTGTGTCTCTGGAACACACATTCCTAGGGACTTTTTCACAGGGGGACTGGGCTATTTGTGGATATAATAAGGGAATAATGAGAACTATTAAGTTGCAGGACTGCACCTGTTTGTACTTCTGACAGTTATCTTGCTCTGCCTTACGCCGTGATCTCTGCTGTGAACATGGAAAAAGCAGGTCTGTGTCAGGTCGTACCTGCCTCGTTCCCTGAGCCGTGATTGTTGGTTAGGAATGGTATTGGGGAACTTGCTGCCTTGCAAAGGTCCGAGCGTTGGCTGTTGGGATTTTCAGATGCGTCTCTAGCTTGCTAGCACTGCAGTTGTGTTTAGGACCAGGGGAGCTGTCACTGCCCTCTGCACATCCCTCTGGCATTTGCTGGCTGGGCCAGCACACGCCTGTCAATGAAACAGGAGAGCAACCTCTCTACTGGAGCTGAGGGATTACTTGGGAGAGGCATTTCTTTGATGAGACTGTTCTGGAAAATCCAGGGTCAGCTAACCCTGTCCAGTGCTAACCCTGGACGGCTGGTGCTTTCCTGCCGTCCCCTGACGTGAGCCGTTTCTGTCCCACGTGCTGCAAGGTTGCTGTCAGGGTGGATTGCCTGAGGTCGCCTCGCATGGCCTGTGCGCAAGACGAGCTGTGGGCTCCCCTCGGGTGGAGAAGATTTCTGTTATGGTTGGGAAGTGAAAGGCACTCTCGCGGTTTATCTTGGATTTCTGCATTCGGCCTTGATGTTCCCAGCCTCTCCCTCGCTTCCTGCTATTTGTTTGCGTCCTGCCCGCTGCCGCGCTGCAGGCTCCATGGAGCTGCTGGGGACCTCCCGGCCAGCGGCTGACCCCTCCAGCGGTGCCCTGGAGTCAGGGGCTCTTGCCCAGCAGCTCCGAGGTGCTTCTCAGGTACTGCACGAGTGGCTAAAGACATGTTTGTGTTGGGTGGGAGCTTTCCTGGCAGTAAACTAGGGGGGGAGCTTTCAGGAGCAGGTTGGAAGCTGCCTCCCCAGGAGAAGTGGGACCCTCCGTCTGACCCATGGTGCCCAGTGCAGGCAGCTCTGTTCCCCTCCAGCCTCACTGTGCCAGGGGCTGAAGCTGTGAGCAAGCATCCCGAAATAATGCCCCATCATGGGGCTGACACCGTGGTAATTTGGAGCCATCTCGAGAAGCATTTGCTCCCCGCCTTGGCAGGCAGCAGTGACAGGCTCTCCCTCTCGCCTTGGCTCCGTCAGCAGCGACTCTGCAGTTCCTGCTCATGTACAAAAACAGTGAACCCCCAAAGTCACATCTCCCCACTCCTAGGCAGAGGCGACCCTTGCTCTCCGGCAGATTTCTGCTCTCTTTGCCGTGTTTTTCAAGTACCAGAACAAGAGCAGGGGTTGGCAGAGGTTGCATGAGCCATGCAAAAATGCCTGGAGTGGGGATCAGCCTTGTCTTTGTGGTATTTTGCTTTCCTCTCTGTGGCTACCCCCTCCTTTAATTCCTCCCCACTTTGTGGAATTAAACCCAAAGCAGGGAGTGCTGGGAACTTTCCTCGTCTGTAATTAAATTCCTCCCTTGTTCCTCTACTCCTCGGCCTTACTTGGAGGATGGTTGAGCACAGTCCTCGCAGGACGCGAGAGTGCTGCTCTTGGCAGGGTTGGAGGATGCTTCACCACAGAGGGACCCCCCTTTCCTTCAGCTCCAATAAAGCTTCCCTGTGTGCCAGCCTGGAGCCTGCAGGACCACGCGGTGGAGTCGGGGAGGTTTCCTTTCCTGGTGGGAATTCCCCTTAAATCAGGGAGACGCGAGGAAACACGCAGGAGGTCGGTGCTAACCGTGGTTATGCCGGGCTCTGCTCACAGACCGCGCTGACCGTCTTGCCCTGAGCCGATGGGTACCGGCAGGGTGAGATGCTTGGGGGAGCTGAGAAGTCCTGCGAAGAGTTAACTCTGTCGAGACTGACGGCTTCCTGGGGCTGAGGAAAAGCGGCCTCGAAATGAGCTCATGTTCAAGGGAAGCAGAAGTTCAAAGAGGCCAGGCATGTTTATTTAATGCTGGTAACTTAATTCAGCTCTAATCTGTCCCTTCTGCGGGTTGCCAGCAGAGGTGGAGGAGTGCGGGGCTTCTCCCAGGCACATCCCCTCTCCGGCGCTGGGGCCTCCCACTCCCACCAGTGTTTGCTTTGCTGGGGCGGCTGGGCAGGGTGCTGGTGGAACTGGGGCCCGGCCAGCCTCGCCGAGGGGAGCTTTCAGGAGGGCACGTGTGTGCGTGAAGGGAGGAAAGGGAGGTCAAACAGCGAGGAGGAACAGCTCTCTGTGCGCCAGGTTGGTGATCACATCGCTGTCAGGCTGTGCTGTCTGTGCGGTGGCCTGCTGCGAGAGCTCCGCCGCAGCCGGCGGCCAGATGGCTGCGGACTCCCGGGCGTCTTCTGGAGCTCCTCTCTCAGTGCAGCACAGCTTGGAGCTGGGGGGTTCAAATAAACACACGCCGCAGGGGAAACGTAGCTCCGGGGGTGCCTCCGCATGCAGCTGGTCCTGATCCCCTCTGCTCCGCGCCAGCCTGCGGGCTGGGGCTGGAGGTCGGCTCTGCTGGGCTTACGGAGCCGGGCGCAATGCGGCAGAGCGCATCCTGTGCATCCTCAGCTTCTCCGCGCCAGCGTGGCGGCAGTCGGGGAAGGCAGGTCCCCGTGCCCGTCCCAAGGGAGGGGGCTCTGTGGGGGTGCAGCAGGCTTCCTCCGGCCTCCCAGCCACGCCAGCGGGGCACTCCCAGGGCTGTCTCCTGGGCAGGAATCCCCGCTCCACTCCTCACGTGTAGTATACAGCATCTTATGTGTATTTTCATGCCTCTTACACATCTTTTTTTACCCTTAAACACATATCCTGGGCTTTTAGGAATATAAGGTGAGGGGGACTCCCTGCACTCAGTGCTGGATGGCAGCTTTGAGCTCTGCTCGAAGGGCAGGCGGTGTTAATGATAATGTTAACTGCCGTTACCTTGCACAGGAGGTGCTTGTGACTTGTGGGTTCACTTCAGAGCTTTAGAAATTAGCTTTTCTTGACTGTTTCTGGAAAAGCCATTCGCATATCTGTTCTTACTGAGTCAAGCAGTTATCCTAGAGAAATATCGATTGAGAAATACTTACCTATCACAGCACGTATACAAAAAACAGCTGAATTAAGGTTTCATGGGACATCAAACCTAAACTTACTGCAAGGGTTTTGGACTTTCCTGTTGCATGGTATTGTCAGAGTTTCAGAATTAGAGCAAAACAGAGGAGGATGGTGTTTCCCCATCTTTAGATACCGCTGCACACAAAAATGAGGCCAAAATACACCGCCTGCACATTACTAACAAGGTGGATTTTTTCAACACAAGACCCTGAAGGTGTGTTGGGTAGGGAAGGAATTATCCACATCTGCCAGGCCTGCGTGCTTCTCCGTTTGAGTCATGTAGTGACTCAGCTGACATGGTAGCAGATACAGTGCAGGAGGTAGCTGGTATTTCTCAAGCTGAGAGCTTCAAGGTTTAGATTAAGTTGTGACGCACATAAGCAGCGTACGAGTCTGTGCGCTGCAGCAATGTTAGGTGGGAACGTACGCTGGGAGGAAAGCAGAGATTGAAGGCGTAAAATACGTAGGTCGGCTGTTGTGGGTTAGCCCCGGTGGGCAGCTGAGCCCCCCCAGCCGCTCGCTCACCCTCCCAGCAGGATGGGACGCAGAATCGGAAGGGTGAAAGTGCGAAACCTGGTGGGTTGAGATACAGATGGTTTAATAGGGAAAGCAAAAGCTGCACACGCAAGGCAAAGCCAGACGTTCATTCGCTGCTTCCCATTGGCAGGCAGGTGTTCGGCCGCCTCCAGGAAAGCAGGGCTCCATCACGCCTAACGGTGACTTGGGAAGACAAACGCCATCACTCTGAACGTCTGCCCCTTCCTTCTTCTTCCCCCAGTTTTCCATGCCGAGCACAGCGTCATACGGTGTGGAATACAGGCCTTTGGGCAGCCGGGGTCAGCCGTGCCCCCCCAAGCTGCTCGCGCACCCCCAGCCTGGGTGCTGGCCGGGCACCATCAGAAACAGAGGAGACCTTGATGCTGCGCAAGCCCGGCTCAGCAATAGTTAAAACATGGGTGTGTTATCAACACTGTTTTGGTCACAAATCCAAAACACAGCACCCTATGAGCTATTATTAAAGAAAGTTAACTCTAGCCTAGCCAAAACCAGTGCAGTACTTTTGAAAAACCTTTTAAAGGCATTTTACTTTTTCTAAACGTCCTGCTCCCTGGGGAGTCTGTGGGCAACTCAAGCTTTCATGGCTCTTCAACAGGACAGAAACAATCCTGTTCTCAGGTCACGGACATAAGTGGAGCGTGGATTTGGAAAGCTGCGTTGGAGAGTCCCTCTCCATTAAAAGCAATACAGAAAATCAATACTTAGGATCGACCTAAAGAATGAGGATTGTTGCTTAGTTACTTTAAATCATGTCTGGGGAGAAAGAGAGCGAGAGAGACACGCACAAATGGAGGTGCTGCTGCTAAGGTTCAGGGCAAAACAGACTGAAGAGGGAAATATGAGACTGTGATAAAAATCACCGAGAAGAAAGAAGAAAGAGATAAGAGGCTGGTTAATGATTGTAGTTTCCGGGGCCACCCGCCCTCACCAGGGAGGTGAGATCCCCATCAACAGAGGCCTTGCAGAGAGAAGATGCCCCTGCTTCTGTTATCCATGGGAAAATTGGGTTTTCACGACCGATCACAGGCTAGAGGGAAGTTCAGTCCTTTGTAGTCAGGGAAACACACGCTGGAAAAGGATCCGTGAGAAGTTATTTTCCTTTCTGAAGTGGTTTGTGGGATGGAGAGCTGTGAGCCCCTGGGGGAAGAGAGAAACCAATCTGAGGTCTTGTCAGGTACCTCTGCGAGGCGGCTTCCAGCTCTGAGCTCTTCACCCGAGGAGGCGATGCACCGAGGAGTCTATCTACGCCAGGTAAAGGGACACAGGCTGGGAAAAAGGGACTGAGCAGACGGGATCAGGGTTTTATGCCTATCCATGCTGATGGTGGGCACAGGAATCTTTGAGATTTTCTGCAAGGTCTGCATCTTTGCGCAAGAAATCATGTAGAACTCTCTTATTTACACACTAGCTTTAAATTTCAAAGAAATGCCTGCATTTTTCTGGGGTTTATGCTACAGTATCAGGAACTTTAGCTGTGATTTGCCTCAAAAAGTGTGAGACGTTTACAGGACCCCCCAGGAGCCCTGCTTACAGCTGAGTGCTGGTGGCTCTGTGCACGGTCCCAGCAGTCCTGCTGCTGGAAGGTGCTGTGGCAGGGACAGGCTTCCCTGCAGCTCGTTTTCCAGGTCCTGAGAAATCCAGATTTAATCCACGCCTGCCCTAGGACCTTCCCCACACGCACATGCACGCGCACACTTCCTCCACTGTAAGAGCGTCCCGTAAGTCTGCTCGCCCATGTTTAGTACATCACTGCTGGAGGGCAGGGAAACACTAAGCTTAAAAACAAGCATGCAGGGGCACACGCAGCCTGCAGCAACCTGCTCGCAGTCACAAGTATCGCCGTCAAAGTCTGTGACTCGGAAGGTTCTTGCGCCATTCCTCCATTTGGGCTATGCCTCCAGCTATGTCGGGCTCCTCGGGAGTTCCCTGGTGGGTTCATTCCACCCTTTTGCACCCTTCTGGGTGCTCTGTAACAGAGAGGGGGGTGATGCCGTGCTGTGTGTGGCAGAGGGGCAGCAGTGAAAGTGTTAAGGCTGGGCGGTCAGAGCTGGAAGCAGCTCCGGCGCTGGAATTTGGAGGAGTGGAGTTGCTGCCTTGGCACCAGCCCAGCTGGCGGAGAGGCCCCGCGCCCAGCCAGGTCGGGAGAGCTAATGCGGAGCACGTCCTCCCGGCCGCTGTGCCAAGGCCAACGGGGAGCTGCGGCCAGGGCACTGGAGACCCTGGTACTCGGTGCAGTTAAACAGTAGGCGCTTGCCTTGACTACCTTCACCTGGGTCTGCTGCGAGCTGTCGGCACGCTGCTCCCTCTCCCTGGGCTTGGCTGCCTTGAGAGCATTTCCCTCTGCTTGCAAAGCAACCAAAGTTAATAGTTTTAGATAGTTACCATGGGGATATGTTGAAGTGGAGCTCACATCCACTCCTGGACTCGCCATCTGTTGCATGGGTTACCCAGCCTGCCCCTATTGCCGGAGAGAGCGGAGCGTGCCGGCAGGGCCCGGCCTGCCCTCGCGTGGGTGCTGCGCCGGGAGCGGTAAGGCCAGGAGGTAACGGAGGCACAAAACGCTGACCCTGGATAGAAAGTTCATGAAGTCCTTCATCTCTCGCCACCATTGCCGCCGTGTGATTTCTTGGTTAACGGCTTGGTGTCTTCAAATGAAGATGGTGATCAGATGCTAGATTTTCTGCCCATGGGCAAAGGTAATGTGTATTTTATGACTTTTATTTATTTTTGATGTTGCTTGGTTTCTCTTCCTCCTGCGGGGCGAGAACACAGCAGTGGGTGGAGGTGCTTCATCAGGATTAGCTGACAGGGTGACACTCAGGTGAGCTCCTGTGCTTTCCTGCTTGGAGGAGATGGAAAAATACTAATTACTGTTACTTCAGGACTGGGCTGGGATTTGGAGCTCATACATCAAGCTGGGTGACGTTTGTTTGTGTCGAGGTGGCTGGATTTGGGACCACGCAGGTAGAGCTTATGTACCAACAGCGGGAGAAGGTTACACAAAGAAGTTCAGCATTTTCTCTTTTATCCACAAGTCTAACGTACGTGCAGCCATGGCACCTCCGTGTTGCTGCCTTTGAGACTGCTGTTGGAAGATCCTAAGAAAAACTCTTGAGCTGTTTAGAGCCCAGAGCCGAGGTGCTTAGCAGTAATCCTGGCTCGGCTCGGATTTGTGTCCTGGAATACTGGGGCTTGAACAAGAGCAGCGCTGCGGGAGGGTGTGCTGCTCCCCCGACCCTCGTTGGATGCTGACGGTGCCCCGGTTCAGCAAACAGCAAATCTGTGGCTCAGTGGGAACGGTGAATCTGGCGTGTCAGAGACCTGACGTTACCGTCTGATGTCTTGGGGCTGGCAAGAGCCTCTGCGAAGAGGAGCTGACCTGGGAAAGGCCAAGTTTCCACCGTCCCCCAGCCTGTCCTTAATACCAGTGTCTCGGCCTTCCTCCCAACTTGACTTTCCCTCATGTGTTTTATTCTGAAATATTTCATAACGCAGAGAGCCTGGGTTGTATTGAGGATGTTTCCTTCCCTTTTCCATCCTCCTTCCTGGCCCAAAACAGCGTTTCAAAATCTCAGGACATTACTGAGTCTTTGCAGGAGGTTTCTGCAGGAGCATCGCTGGTGAAACCTTCCTCTCCGGGTGGATAACGCTGGGGTCGCCGCTCCATTTCTGCAAGATCTCTGACCAGTAACACCACTTCTGCTGATGGGACGTGGTGGAAGGCTGCGCATGAAGCTTGCGTAGGCTGGGGGTCTGAGTGCTTTCAGGGTGGAATTGGACAAACGCAAGGAAGAGCAGCGGGCCACGGCTTTTATTTCTGGGGGTCTAAAAGTGTCTGACTCGGGATGTCCTGAGCTGCTGGTTACAGGCAGGGCTGGTGTCTCTGCCTAACCATCCTCTGCTGCCAGGTTTGGAAGCAGATTTTTAAGTCAAAAGTGTGCCCAGTGCGACAGTTTCTATATCTTGAGGAGAGCCACAAGGAGAGCACAGTTTCCCATCTAGATGAAGTGTTTTAAACACTTAGTCCTACGAAGCTTCGCATCGAGGATTTAGGGCTCAACGCCGAGTTTCTGCCTGTCACCAGCACACATATGCCAGCCACTGGTGCGAGGAGCTTGGTCCCTTGTAGGGATGTGGCTTCTGATGCGGGCGAGTGCCGGAGGAACCAGAAGCATCGACCAGACTCCTCGCAAAGGTCCATAAAGGCTGTGCACGGTTAATGGGATGGCTGTGGTCAGAGCAGCGTATGCGCATATGGGAGAAACGGGCCCATTTGGTGGGATTTTTCACCCTGATGTCATGGGAGCAAGAACATTACATTATCTTCTCATCACCTGCTGGGTAGTTTCTTCATTTTTTTGTTTCCTCCCCATTTTTTGGAGAGGGGAAGCAAATGCTGTTGAGCCCAGCTCTGACCCTCGCTTTGGTGAACAGGTATCTGTTGCCACGGCGTGCATTTTTATTGAATCTAGGAACTTTGTACTGAATATACAACCCCACTTGTTATAAAGAACGGACCTTTTGTGGCTTGACACAGTTCTCCTCTTGATCTTTGGTATTTTTATAACTTCTGAACAGCTTTAAAAAAGAACAAAAGGTGGAATAAACCGCGCCCACCTAGCAGTCTCCTTGTTCTTTGTGCACTGATATGTTGAAGGTGTTCTGCTAATATTTAACCAGAAGCCAAAGCTAAAAAAAGAGCTTCAGAGAAGATCAGAACAAGCAGAAACCCCAGGAACAGTCCTGAATAGCGTGAATACGGCAAGAGTACAGAAACATTTCGATTCTCAACTTGGGGCTTTGGGAACCCACTGATAATTAACTCCCGGGGTAGAAGACATGATCAGTCACTCGATTGCCTGTGGTGGCCTCTCATGCCAGATGTTTTCACTCAATGTGTGTCCTTGAGCTAGCTGGACAGAAATAGCCATGCCGTTGCAAACTTCCCGCGGGCTGTAAATCTGTGAAGAAAGTGGGGACCTCTGTCCTGCCGCAGGCATGGTTCGGGGTGGCTTGGGCATGCTTGCACAAGCCGAGGTCTCACCCAGGCTGCAGGTTGGTTGCTTCCTAAGACCATGGCTCTGGGGTTCTCTTGAGGACTGCTCTGTGGAGCAGACGTGTGTCGGTCATCCCTGGTGCTTCTGGCAGCCCTCTGCGGGCACGTGCTCTGCTGATGGCCTCTCCTGAAGCACCAAGCCTGGAGGAGCCGCAGCACGATGGTTTTCCTGAGGTGCGGAACTGAGTTTGTTTATGTTGTCGGTGTCTGTATCAGGAGCAAAGGTGCCAGTTCTGCTCAGGTACCATCTACTGAACGGCTCCAGGGGGTCACAGGGGGGCTCCTGCGGTTGCTGCTGGAGTGCTCACCGTGTCCATGGGCACTGCCAGGCAGACGATCTCAGCCTGCCTTTGGGGTAATCAAATTAAGCTTGAGTATTAAGTTCAGATTTTTGCTTGATTTTGTTCTGACTTTGCCAGTAAATATTGGCATTGCCATTTCTCTTAGAGCTCCCTGATTGCCCCCATACGTCGTCTTTCACCCGCTAGTGCATCCCCTCAGTCAGGAGCTTGGGTTTCAGCTCTGCTGATGTGTTTCTCACGCTGGAGCTGCACGGCTCAGTTCTCATCTCCTTTTTGTGGTTCAGAATTTCTCTGTTTTAATTCCATAGCTGCTTCACAGTTGATTAAAACAACACACCGTTACAACAGCATTATTTTTGCAGTGGGCTGGAGAAGATGAGACTAATAAGGGGGATCGCAGCAAGCGAGAACCCAGGTTGTGTTGCACCCAGTTTATTTGCAATAAGAGGTAGTGGGATGGGGACAGGAGGAAAACTGCTGATTTGGGATGTGCAGAGGGTGATTATAGACAAATCTGGCATTTCCTTGTCCTCTGCATTTGAACCACATGCCCTGGTAGGCTCACTGCAGCTCCTTGTTGTCCGACCTGGTGGCTGGGCTAGGAGGAGGACCTGTGCTCCAGACGGGCTGGGGGAGCTGCTAGCCCCTGTGCTCTTGGCTGCACCTGCAAAGGAGCATCTAACTGCCCTTGCGGGACTGGACCCAGAGTTGTCTGAGCCCTGGAGAAGTAAGAAACGATGCTGGCACAAAGAGTGCAAGCCAAGGCCACCAGCTTTGTAGAAATGGGCTGCAAAGATTGCTGGACAGTGGCTCATAGAAGCGAGTATTTCTCTAAGGGTGATGAGGATACTCTGCATGGAATAAATAACAGCGCTGTTGCAGTAGGGGCTGTAATTCTGCTGAGGGCTCCCTGTGCAATCCACATCTGCACGCTAAATCCCTCGAACCAGCCCCACTGTCCAAAGCTGCCATTTTTCTCTGCAGTGTAAATGCCTGTGCCAGGTCCGTTCCCAGCATGGTCGTTCTGCTCCTTTTTTTGCCTTCTGGGAGCTGGAAGAGGAGATGGCAGGGAAAAGAGGGGCTGAAGAAGCAGGAATGTGCTGCTCCTCCATGCTCCAGCCGTATAATTGGCAGCGTGAGACATTTATGGCTGGTTGTGCAGATGTTCAGCAGCAAACGTGCTGAGAGCCGAGGGGCTTATGAGCTGCTGTTCGGGGAGAAGCTTGCTTGGCTGCCCCAGTGGTGGCAGGCAGGATGCCCTTTGCCCTTCTCCAAATGCTAGCCTTTGCAGTATTTTATAAAAAAGATGCATAACTCAGTTTACCCATTCATTTATAATGCTACCCAGTGGATACAAAGCAGTTAATTTCTTTCCTGTATGGAGGAGAAATAAGACCTGGGTTTTGGGACTAAGTAAATCTGTGTGCTCAGCACTAAACTGGAAATGACTTTTGCTGAGGCCAATGATTTGGGCATCCTTGCGCTTCACAGCGCCGTCGCTGTCTTTGTCTCTGATCATGAGCCAGTCACTTATCTCTGTTTATTTTGCCATCAGCAGAATGGGGACTGTGCTGACCCCCAGGGCATTTTGATGAATAAATCTATTGTGTTGCACGTCCCTAACACTTGTTGTGCCGGCTCTCAAAGCACTTTTCCCCTGCATTGAGGGGTATCTGCACACATACGTTTGTACTCTAAAAAGTATCAATAACTGCTAAGTAATAATTAGAGTTACTGTCTCTGAAATGATGCTGGAAATGGGTTAAAAACATTAAAAGATATTGTACGTTGTATGCTAAGCAGAAGAGCCAAAGCAGTGTGAAGGAACTCTTAAAAATGTTCAATCTGATCAGAGAGTTTTGTTAATAGGATCAGTGCGGGGCAGACTCGGGATGGCTCTCGGCATGCAGCGGGGCAAGGCAAAGCTTAGCCCTGGCTGCAGATAGCCCTGGAAAGGCTGGAACTCTGTGGAACTGAGAATCCAGGGATCGGCTGTGGGTTTGGGGGCTTTTTGCTTGATTTTTAACCGGTGTAATGAGAACGTCTATTCAGCTCGTTTCTACCATGACGTCCAGCGTCCTGATCTCTCATTTTTCCAAAGTGGAATCTTTTTCCCTGGCTCTTTCTGGCCGCTGCTGTGCTTTGAGCTGATGTTCTTGTGCAGTTAACACTGCAGCCCAAGTTCTCCCTCCTGAAGGAGCACCAGGCAGCTCAGAGCCCATCATTTCGCATCTGAAGGTAGGAGTGGTTTTCTCCACACTTATTACTTTATATTTATCGGCATGACAGTCACCTGCTGTTTTCTTGCCCTGAAACTCAGTCTCCTAGTCTCTCTCTGGAGCTGCTCACGGGTTGCCACCGTCCTGTCTGCCCTGGGAAGTGTGAATCATTAGAAGACTTTCTCACCTCGCTTATCCCCTCACCAGGTCGCTCATGAATACGTTGAGCAGTACAGATCCCGCTGCAGATCCCTGCACACTCCACGTAGACCTCTTTCCTCCCCAAGAATGACCGTGTGCCCCTACCTCTTCTAACCCTTGATTTATCCCTATAGAAACCTTCCTTCTTATCCCATGGCTTTTTAGTTTTTATAAAAGCCTTTGGTGAGGATCTCGGAGGCTTTGTGGAAAGGCAGGTAGGCTGTGGCACATCCATCCACGTGGTTGCTGACCAGTCCAGACCCTTCGAGGTTCGCAAGGCCGGGTTTCTGTTACAGAAGCTCTACTGACACTGCCCAGGAGGGTCAGATTCCTCTCAGGGGCTGTGTTATTGCATAAAGCAATAAGGGAGGTGATAGTTCCCCTGTATTCGGCACTGGTGAGGCCGCACCTCGAATACTGTGTCCAGTTTTGGGCCACTCACTTCAAGAAGGAGATGGAGGGGCTGGAGCATGTCCAAAGAAGGGCAACGAGGTTGGTGAAGGGTCTAGAGAATAAGTCTTATGAGGAGCAGCTGGGGGAGCTGGGGGTGCTCAGCCTGGAGAAGAGGAGGCTGAGGGGAGCCCTCATCGCTCTCTGCAACTGCCTGAAAGGAGGCTGGAGCCGGGGGGGTCAGTCTCTTCTCCCCAGGAACAAGCGATGGGACGAGAGGGAACGGCCTCAAGCTGCGCCAGGGCAGGGTTAGGTTGGGGATTGGGAAAAACTCCTTCCCCAAAGGGCTGTCAGGGCCTGGCCCAGGCTGCCCAGGGCAGGGGCTGAGTCCCCATCCCTGGGGGGATTTAAAAGCCGGGGAGATGTGGTGCTGAGGGACATGGGTTAGTGGTGGCCTTGGCAGTGCTGGGTTAGCGGTTGGACTTGATGATCTTAAGGGTCTTTTCCAACCTTAACGATTCTGTGATTCTATGATTCTAAGCCTCAGTTTTATTTCGAAAAATATTTTAACTAGATGCACTTTCTGCTTGGGTAAAATTAGCTGCTTGGGTTTAGCAAATGACTGGGTGAATGGGGCGGACGGCGATGCACAGGAGGGCAGCCTTGGTGATGCAGAGTTCCCTTTGGGTTGTGAGTTCGGGGGTTTGATTCGCATAAGCAGATCCTGCAGGTCCAGAATAGTGGTTTTCTGGTCTTCAGCTCCAGCAGCGCCGACTGCAATCTCCAGTTGTTCTTTTTCACGTATCCGTGTGTGGTTATAATTAGAGGCAGGACATTTGGGACATTTTGCAATACTGTTATTGGTCTGGCACTTCAGGCAAGTCGCTAAACCTCCGGCTGTCAGCGTGTTGCCCAGCATCTCCGAGATGTGTTGCAAGGTGTAGTGAACGCCTGGGAAGTTTTTTTTAAGATCCCTGGCTGCGCTGCCTTCGAAAATGCCGAGTGTAATTACCAGTATGGTTTAGGGCACACAGGAATGCTGCCTTGAGAGCTGTAAATGTAAGACTTGTGCAAAAAGCAAATAGCAGTTGCTGGTATCACTGTGACTCTTGAGACTTTTTTTTTCACTTGTTTTATTTTTGTAACTAAAACAACCATAAAAATGCCACAGCCTGTGCCAGTGGGATGTACAGTGGCATCTGCAGTGCACAGAGCTCATCCAAGCGCATGCAAACAATTAAAATAAGAAAATTGCTGCTCCAGACCGTGCAGATTTCTGAGCGTTTAAGAAATAGGACGCTCATGGTGAATGTTCAGAGCCTTTCTCAGGTTCAGCAAATGCGTAAGACATTGCTTTAGTTTTAAGCTCTTCTTCATGTGCCTATGGATGTCCTGCCCAAAACCAAACATTAAAATGCAACCTGATCAGCAGGACGAGCAGGACGGAGACAGTTTTGGGGACCATGGTTTTGCATTTTCGTGCATGCTGCCGTGTAACTGCTGGCCAGCAAGGTCTGGGAGGGGATCAGTGAATAAAGCACCTCATGGCTTCCAGCGAAGGCAACAGCAAGTTTCAGTAGTGGAAAGCTAAAACTAGACAAATCTTGTGTAAAAAGAAAATGGGAGTTAAGATACCTGATCATGAGAACATCTAGAACATGCCGAATCATGCAGCGCTTGGATCCTCTTGCTGCATTGTATTAGATATATGCTCTGATCTCTCAGCCTTAGCTCAAGCAGATGTTTTAGGCTGGAGCACAGGAATCCCTGCAGGAAATACTGAATTATCAGAATAATTGCATTCTGACTTTTAAATTCCAGGATTTGCAGAGTTGTTCTTAGTCCCTGTCCTTGCAAGGAGCCCATGTCTCCCACCCATGCTCTGACCTTTTCTCCTGTGTTATGTCTGCCTAGCCTGCTGAGAGCTCAGGACATACCAAGTCTTGAGCCTTCCCAGAGCCAGTATTTATGGCCCAGTCATGCTTGTGGTGGCCAGTGGTGACGATCTCTGCTTTGGGAAGAATCACGGAGCTTTGAAGCTTTCACATCCTACTCTTGGATGGGCACTGAGCTCTGGTTCCTGTCCAGCTCCAGCCTTCGGGATGTCTAGGATTCAACTGCTTCATCCAGGGAAGGATTCAGCCAGATCTCAACAAGATTTCTGTTCTCTGGCAAATTTGCTTATCTTAAATGTGTCTCTCTAACCCACCTCTCTGAGTCATGCTTCTGACTGTGCAGTGCTGAAGATGGGACAAGGGGCCGGTGGAGCACCAAAGAACCACTGGACGGGTGGCCTACAGGGCATTCTTCATAGGCGCTTTAAAATGGATATGAATGGCGTGTTCAGGCTTCTCAGAAACCACCCCCTGTGTTTTGGGGCACTGTAATGGTCATTACTGGTATCTCTAGAGAGAAGGGCTGTGAGCTACAGCTGCATCTGCGAGTACAGCAGCCCTTAGCACGTAAAATGGAGATTTTGAGTTTTGTGGGCCAGCAGCTGTTGGTAAATGCAGACTGTTAAACAGTTGGCGTATCAGAGAGAAAGGTAGGAAACCGTTCTCCATCTTCAACTCTTCTGTTCCGTGTTTTCCTACATGTTTTGGCTTTGATATTCTTATCCCAAAGACATAATTCTGTCTTCTTCAAGCTGTGACAAGCCTGAGATAAGCTGATGAGGGACAAATGCTGCTTTCTAGTATTGGCTAACCCTCAAAGCGTGGACGGCAACTTTACAGAGTCTTCTGTAAATAATAGTTTGACTCACGGTGCAGTAAGCAGCTGCAGGTGCTGCTGGTGCCGTGTGTCAACTGGCAAGGGATATTTTGGCATTAGCAAATAGAGCCTAAAGTCTTGAATTCTCTGTCAAGTCTCTTTGTTTCTGCAGGAAGCTCGGGACTCTTGTTTAAACTAATCCTTCAGTGATTAACAGCCCAGTCAGTGGTGCCTGTCTTTTGGCTCTGAGTTCAGCAATGTTTGATCCTGCATCTTTAGGGTGATGTTCCTGACTGCAGCCAAACTGATCCGATGCCAGCCGGCCCGTTCCTCCGTGTGTCCGCCCTTGTGCTGACCAGGATGCCTGTATGACCCAAAACAAGACCGTTCAGCCAGCACAAAACTTTTGTTGATTAGTTTTCTGTTCCGTTAATGAGCTGAAATGATTAACCAGATCACAGAATAATTCAGGTCAGAAGGGATCTCTGGAGGTTGCATGGCCCAACTCCTTGCCGAAAGCAAGGCCAGCTTTGGAGTTGCATTGGGTTGCTCAGAGCTTGTGTGGGCACCAAAGCTGTGGGGCAGAGAGATGCTGCTTTTCTCAGCGACAGCAAACCGTTGATTTTTGTAAGTAAGGGATTTTCTGAAAATTTGGCTCCTCTCGGTGGCTCACCGTGGAATGAAGACAGTGGCACAAGGAGGAAGAAGGTGGGGACGTCCCTGGCAGATGCTCACTGTTGGGCTGGCACCATCGCCAGCTGAATAAGACACAGTAAATCGAAGCTTTTGGCAGTTAAAGGATATGCGGGCAATGGTTTGCAGCTGTGAGATAAGCCTGCTTGCTGGGCACAGCCGTTACCGCTGCTGGAGCTCGGCGGGTGCTGGGGTGGGTGCGAGCAGGGCTGAGCCCTCTGCACCGCTCCTTCCCGCAGCGATCCTGTGCTTCTTCACCGCGTCCGTGTAACATCAGGGGCTGAAATCCCAAAAGAAAGTAACAGGCACCTGGCAAAAACTCGAGGCTCCTTTAGGAAGTATCCAGTCACTGGAAGTGGTTATAAACGGCTCGGTGACGAGACGGCAGTGCGGCCAGCCGTAACTCAGTGGTTCTGTGGCCGTGCTGCACGGGTGCAGCGGGTGGGATGGCTCCGCTCTGGAGCGGTTGGTGTCTCCTCGTCACGCTGATTGCGTGCAGCTCAGCGCATCTGGTAGGGGCAAGAGAAGTGAATTAGCACGGGCAGGTGTTTTCTGGTTAAAATCAAACAAAAAGCCAGGCAAGTCTGCTGAATGGTGTTGGAGCGTGGCACGATAAGACTTCGTTTCGTTAAATTGCTCCAGGTCAGAAAAATGCCTATGCATTATATCAGTGTCATTGAAGCAGCCACAGCAAAAAATATTAGTGCGTATTCAGCAATGCATTCAGCAGTACTGTTAGGCACAAAGCAACAATCTAGGTCATTTTCTGTGTGTGTATGCCCTGAGCTGGCTGCACATGTAGCTGTAACTTAGCCGGTTTCGTTGAACAGTCTCCTGCACCGCAGCGGCTCCTCGTCCCCGCCGGAGCTGTGGCGCGGCAGGGACGCGCTGCCAGGGGCGGCAGGCGCAGTGGGAACTCCTCTGGCGTGGGTGAATGAAATGAGGTTTCCTGTCGTGTGGGCAGCCCACACCTAGTTACGTGCTTTTATTGCCCTAAAAACAAAGCAGCGATTCTTTAAGCCTGGCAAATTAACGTTACCTGTAATATCTTTGTGGCTGAAGTGGACAATAGATCTTTCTAGCATTTATTGTACCAAAAGATGAAATCATTTTTTATTATAAAATTATACAGTGAAAGCGTGCGCACCAGGAGTTCACCTGACATCGGTCGCCTTTTCCCTGGCACTGGGATTTCTCTGCGAACTGGTTCCAGCCTGGGAGCCCAGGGTGCAGTTCAGCTGCTCTGCCTGCTGCATCCCAGCTTCCCAAATGCACCATTTCTGTGGGGTTTTCACTAGTAAAAGTGATACCGTGTGTTTGCTTCACAGCTTGTCTGTACAATCCTCGATTTCTCTTCCAGGTTAGAGAAACCTTGTGGTGGCACAGCTTGGTTTAGACACTTAGCATCGGTGCAGATCGCAAACGAAATGCCCCCGCATTGCTTTACACATCCCTTTGATGTTTAAAAGTTTCTCTGAAGTACAGAGCATTTTACCTGTGTTTGTCCTTGTTCTGTCAACTTGTGGGATTCTAGTAAATCCTTTAATACAAATATTTCTCTGCTGAGATCAGCCATAAGTTGGGCGGGAGCGTTGATCTGCTGGAGGGCAGGGAGGCTCTGCAGAGGGACCTGGCCAGGCCGGGTCGATGGGCACAGGCCACTGTGTGAGGGGCAACAAGGCTCAGGGCCGGGTCCTGCCCTTGGGGCACAACAGCCCCAGGCACCGCTGCAGGCGTGGGGAGGAGCGGCTGGGAGCTGCCCGGGGGAAAGGACCTGGGGTGGTGGGCGACAGCGGCTGAACATGAGCCAGCAGTGTGCCCAGGTGGCCAAGAGGGCCAGTGGCATCCTGGCTTGTATCAGGAACGGTGTGGCCAGCAGGAGCAGGGCAGGGATCGTCCCCCTGTGCTGGGCACTGGTGAGGCCGTCCCTCGAATCCTGTGCTCAGCGCTGGGCCCCTCACCCCCAGAAGGAGATGGAGGGGCTGGAGCGTGGGCAGAGCAGGGCAGCGAGGCTGGGGAAGGGGCTGGAGCACAAGGGTGGGGAGGGGCGGCTGGGGGAGCTGGGGGTGCTCAGCCTGGAGAAGAGGAGGCTGAGGGGAGCCCTCATCGCTCTCTGCAACTGCCTGAAAGGAGGCTGGAGCCGGGGGGGTCGGTCTCTTCTCCCCAGGAACAAGCGATGGGACGAGAGGGAACGGCCTCAAGCTGCGCCAGGGCAGGGTTACGTTGGGGATTGGGAAAAACTCCTTCCCCAAAGGGCTGTCAGGGCCTGGCCCAGGCTGCCCAGGGCAGGGGCTGAGTCCCCATCCCTGGGGGGATTTAAAAGCCGGGGAGATGTGGTGCTTGGGGACATGGGTTAGTGGTGGCCTTGGCGGTGGTAGGTTAACGGTTGGACTCGATGATCTTAAGGGTCTTTTCCAACCTTAACGATTCCGTGATTCTATGATAAGGCTGGAGGCACAGCGATTCAGTGATCAGTGCCTGTCCTATCTGTGCCGTTCCTCTCTGCTAGCACAGCTCGGTGCCAGATGTCACCTGTAGCAGGTGACACTCATTGTCCTGGAAAACCATCAGCTGTAAGAAGCACTTGAGCTATCGTATTCCTTTCCTTGCCATCAAAGTAGTCTTGCCATTAATAGTAACATCTCAAAGAAGGAGTAGTAAACCCCTGTTTCTACTGCGATTCTCTGTATCTGCCTGACACAAAAAAAGTAATTACTCGGGAAGTTAGATAGATCCCTGAATGACTCTGTACTTCTCCCTGGCATCTGATACAGAATGCTAATGCATAAAAGCAAGGAAATAAAATTAAAACTAAAAAAAAAATTGCGGGCACCAGAAATCTTGCCCTGCCCACGTGAGAAGCAGAACGGGGCCTGGTCCTGGATGCACCGTGTTATTCGCACCGGTGCAAAGTGAGGCTGGGGGGATGTAAACCACCCGAGGACAACTGCGGGACGGTCTGCACTTCACTTTTTGTGCAGGTTACTGATAGAAGCACCCAGGAGCTCAGTGCGGGAGGGCAGGGACAGCAGAGTTCATCATCTCACAGCAGCGAGCGGAAGCGTACGCAAGATTCGCCGGTGGCAGCAGTCTCTGCCGGCTCCTGGTGTTCCTGGCCCTTCTCCGTGCTAGCTGCTGACCTCTGCATCCTAAACGTGCCCCAGCGAGGCAGCCTGGCTGTGACGCTGAGCTGGCAGCTCGGGGTCGGCTCTGTCTGCCCTCCTGTCCCCTGCACGGCCGTCTTTGGCACTGCCAACGAGACAGAAATGCCCGCGTGGCTGGAGGCCGGGAGTCCCGACGGCAGCTTGGACCTGGAGGAGTGCCTGGCCAGCGTGCCCGCCCGCGTGAAGTCGTCTAGTCCTGCCGCGAGATAACACCAGTCCTGGTTTCGAGCTGCCTGAATGAACCATTCGCTCAGGTTTTCTTGGACCTGGCAGCCAGGTTCAGGCCCAGTCTCCCTGTGGAGAGCACAGGGAACCCCAGAGTCGAAGCTGGTGAGTGAAGCCAGACCAGAAGAGCAAAGCAGAATCCTCCACCTCCAGTGGCTCGTTCATGTAAGGCCAAAATCAGCTGCCACTGATGGGACCTTATACAGATCTCCCCATACCAGCCGTGCCGCTTGCTCGGTCTGTGCTGTGGTTCGCAGTGAAGTAGTTAACAGAGCTGCCAGCTCACGGCCGCGTACCTGGAGAATCTCCCGACTCGGGGCTTGCTGCTGTCACCTCGCAGCCCACTGATCTTCTCCAGACCCTTAGGGAGTTGGACCTGTCTCGGTTTGCTGCTTCTGAGCTGTCGGCAGGATACAGCGCCTTTGTGCCAAGGGAACGAGTCCTTGCTCACAGTAACTGCTCATAAAACCCTCCTTAGAAAAACCTTAAAAATCTCTTTATAGTTGTGCCACTGTTAGGGCTACCTGCCATCCTGGTATCAATCTTTTAGTGCACTCTGTTTCCTTTGCCAAGATTTTCTTCTTAGCTCTAAAGCTCCTCACTTCACGAGTGGTTGGTTTTTTCCTAATTCAGAGCCCTCAGGTTGAACACACAGCGAGGTTTCCAGGTCTGAGAAACAAGACATCCTAAAGGTCACCATGCATTTTTCAAAATCTAGGAGGGTTTTGTTTTGTTTCTTTTTAGCAGAAATTTAAACCAAAAGGAAACATTGGTCTGCTGAGCTGGGCCAGTTCCTCTCTAGCCTTTAGCAGGACTTGGGAAAGATGAGTGACCAAATTCAGGGTATTTGTGGGCAGATACACCAGAAACCTGGTTTTGTCATGGAAAGCGTGAGAAGATAAGAAGGAACTGACCGTGTGCTGGCACTTCGCTGCCTCCGGCAGTACGTGAGAGGAGCAGGCCGGCTGACCCAGCTGAGATGAGCTGTTAGGCAGGGCCAGGAGCAACAGTCCTTGGAGGCATCGGGGATGGAGCTGGTACCTTCCACTGCAGCTCACTGGTAACGTAGGGACAGAGCACATTTGACTTTCGCCTTGAGAGAGGGGATTTCCAGCACAGCACTGGCTCTGTGACTGTCAGGCAGGTCTTGACTGGTCCTTCCCCTAGGAATGCTTTCAGTGCCTTTTACACGATCGCTGGCAGGTCACCGCTCGCAGGAGGAAGAGGTGTAGGTGCCAGTTATTTTCAGGAAGGAAGGTGTGGCTGAAAGCGTGATCCTCCTGGAGTGCAGCCCAGTCCAGGCTAAGCCACAGTGTCCCACAGCTCGAGTGCTGAACCAAGGATCAGTGCGTTTGGTTTTTATTCTGGCATGGAGAGCAGTAGCCTCCATGCAGGGGGCTGTGAGTACTCCAGGTTTTTCCATGTGGCACTGTTTAAAGATGGAGGCTGCTCTTGTTTTGATTCTCGCCTGATTTAATTATATTTGCTTTTTCTCTTTTTATTTCAGTTGTGATTCCAAAGAGCCCTTTACCTGCCTCCGAAGTAAACTCGGAGAAACCTAGCATGCACAGTAGCACAAAGACTGTTTTGGGGCATCAACAAGGGCAAAGGCGTCGCAAAACAGGGAAGAAGCGTGGTCGAACGACCAAAGCGCTAATCCATCACCCCATGCCTACACCCTCCAAGTCAGTGGAGCCTTTGAAATTCCCCAGAAAGAGAGGCCCCAAGCCTGGCAGTAAGGTAAAAGCTGATGCTGATGCAGGCGGGTGAAAAGCAGGTGCTGCAAGTTCTGCCATGGGATGGTGCATGCGTGTGTTTGTGCACGTTTGTCTCAGCCTCTGGCTGTGTGACTGCAGCAAGTAGGAGACCAGAGGGGTATGTGGGCTGGGAACATCCCTCAGAGTCCAGCCCCAGAGCTGTAGAGAATGTCTGTGTCCTAAAGATCATTTCCATCAAGAAACTGTGTCTTTGGAGCTGCAGTAGCTGTGAAGTAGCATGGCAGATGCTGTGATCATGACAGGATGGCCGAACGGTGGAATAAGCTCTTCCATCCATCGTGTGTAGCTAGTCTAAGTCAAGCAGAGGTGGCAGATCTCAGGCTTGTCATTTTTTCAGGATTGTGGTTTATAAAATACACACATATTGATTGCTAGGTTCTTGAGACTCCCCGTCATCACCATCAGAAGTGTGTCATGTTCCACAGTGCCTTGTCTGTTGGATGCAAAGGAGAGAGTGTAGTGATCATGGGTGGTAAAGGAGAGCAGGGATAAAAGGAGAAATATCTCCTCTTTTTCTGCAGAGGAAACCTAGGACATTGCTGAACCCAGCACCCACCTCTCCAACAACCAGTACCCCAGAACCAGACACAAGCACTGTGCCTCAGGACGCTGCTACAATCCCCAGCTCTGCCATGCAGGCTCCCACAGGTAAGGGTCTCGAACCGCATTCTTGACAAGATTGCACAGTTAGGAGCTGCATCAGTCAGAAAGCGACACACTGAGATACCCCCATTTCCTCCTAAACCCGTACACCAGCAAACGTTACAGTTCCAGACAGGCCGGCCTGATAGAGAGCGTGTCGGGAGGAAAAGAGAGGCACACGAGTTCAGATCAGCCGTTCGTTTATCTCTCTGTTTTGGAAATAATGATGTCGTAGGAAGACTGCAAGTCCATCTGGTCAGTGCAGGACTCCTCTCCCTGAGTTACGCGTGCATGCTAGTGACTCCACAGCTCTCGAGGGGCTCTTCTGGCCCGTCGTGCCCAGAGGCAGGACGGTGTGCAGCACCTCTCGTGCGTCCGGAGCGCGAGCTCTCCCAAAGCGTGCCAGGCACAGCTGCTGAAGCTACAGCAAGATGCAGAACAACCGCTGAACGGCAGTGGCAATGATCTGTTCAGCTACAGCCAGGATATTGAGGAAAACAGGGACGAGAGGGAGCAGGGGAGGAGTAGGAGTGGCAGTGCAGAGCATACGCTCTGCTACAGCTGTGAGATGTAGCTGAAGATGAATCTGGGCAGTGAAGTCTAATGCAAAGCTGCTTTTTATATGTTCGGTCAAGCACTGGATATGGGCTGAGCCCTCTGTTTCCCCAGAACATAATTGGCCAATTTTCAGAGGAACCTGAAGAACCCAGTTTCCCTAAAAAGCGTGGGGGCTGCGTTCCTTCATCTCCTTTGGACATCGCAGGCGCCTTACCTGGCTGGCGTGGGAACCGCTTTGCAGCCTGCCTTTGGCAGCTGGGGAAGGCGTAGGAGAAACAGCAGCAGCTTGGAAGGAGAGCGTGAGGCAGGGAGATTTTGGAGGTGATTCCCCTCTGTAAGCGGCTCTGCTGTTAGGATGCAGACAGGCAGTCGTGGTGGATTCCCCTTCGTGAGTGATTTGAGAGTCTTAAAATCTCAGCATCTCTCAGGCTGGATTTTAGGCATCTGTTTCTTGCTTTCTTGAGTGGGTTAATGGCAAACACGTTTCTCATCCTGGCAGTTTGCATTTACTTGAACAAGAACGGCAGCACTGGGCCCCACCTAGACAAGAAGAAAGTTCAGCAGCTGCCGGACCATTTTGGACCAGCTCGAGCTTCTGTTGTCCTGCAGCAAGCAGTACAGGCCTGCATTGATTGTGCTTATCATCAGAAAACAGTCTTCTCCTTCTTAAAACAAGGCCACGGGGGAGAGGTCATCTCAGGTGAGAACTGGCCTGCAGCACTTTGCCTTCAGAGATGTCATTGCAAGAATTCGCTCCTTGGAAGATGTCTCTCCTGAAGCTTGGTGCAGTCATGGGCCAGGGGCAGACAGAAGATTTCTGTCTTCTCTTTCTTGCCAAACATCTGTGTCGGTGAAGCAGCAGCTAGCGGCTGACTCAGAGCAGAGCAGTTCGCGCGGCCTCCAGGCACAGCTGCTGGAGAAGGCAGCGTAATGCTTCACCTATCGTCCCCCAGCACTGCCTGAGCCCCCAGGAGGCAGCGAAACGGGTGGGATTTTCACAACTCCTGCCGGAAAGACAAGAAATACCCCGGTTTTTAATTTTGCCTTTAAGCCCGTGTTTACCCGGATGCTGGGAGTGCAGGCCCCTCCTTGAATGCCTTTCCATTCCCTCGAACGCAGCTTCTCAGCCACTGCAGCCCCGTACCTGATGCTGGGTGCAGCAGACTGGTTTTAGCCTGTCCCGGGGAAGCGAGCTCGCCAGCGCTCAGCCAGCGGAAGGCAGTGGCTTTTGTTTGCTCTAGTCTAGACCAGCGATGCTGAGATACAGAAGCTGGCTGTGCAGCCCTGGGCGTAGGCTCCTGCCTTTGCTGGGGGTTTACGTGTTGGGCTCTGTTTGTTTCTGTCTCCAGCTGTGTTTGATCGGGAACAGCACACTCTGAACCTGCCAGCAGTAAACAGTATCACCTACGTCCTCCGCTTCCTGGAGAAGCTCTGCCACAATCTTCGCAGTGACAACCTCTTTGGGAACCAGCCTTTCACTCAGAACAGCCACATGCAGCGCTCACACGAGTACGACCACGACAGGTATCTACCAGGTAGGAGCTGGGGCGGGGGTGGCGTTGTAGGGACCCCAGGTGCTCCGTGCCTTAACCCAGATTTTATCTTTATCTCAGGAGGCAGGCGTGTGTTTCAGAGCCCTCTTGCAGGGTTCATTGCATCACACCTAGCGTCATGCACATGCCCGCAGGGCTCTTTTTGCACAGGATTCAAGTTGCTGTATTTTCTGCCTGTCGGTCTGATTTCCATCTCTGCCTGTAGGTTTCCGCTCATCCGTGCTGTCTCCTTGTCTTCCCTCCTCTCCTTGTCCCCCAGTCCTTCCCGCTTCCCGTAATCTGATTATAGTGACTTCATCCAGTTAGGAATTAAGGTGAAAGACTCTGTGTGAGAAATAGAAGAGTGATAACATGCAGCAGGTAAACGGTAATTAGAAATGGAATTAAAACCTAGCAGAGCAGTTTCCACAGTGGCTGTGAATCTGCTGCCAGCAGCCAGCACATCCAGCCCTCGGTGAAAGCTTAGCCTCTTCAGGGATGATGCACGCTGCAGCGATCTGAGGCATAGGTGGCTTTGTTTTTCTTGGCATGGCTAACGCTCCACTGCGTTGAAGCAACGCCCTCGGCAAGATAGTTCACGCCACGATGCAAATCGGCAGGCTGCAAAATTGCTCTTAAGCAAAAGTGGCGGAAAACAAGAAGACCAATAGTTTTCCCCGCAGTGCTGCGTAGTGGCAACAGCCCCTGGGGTGATGGCTGCCTCCCCGGGCTGGCCGCAGGGCTTTGGGGAACTGCTGCTGCAGCAGTGCCAGTCACGGAGAGGGTAGAAGCTATCTGCACCCTCTTTAGGTGGTTGACGAGTGTCTTGTGCTGATCTGCTCTCCTGTCTTGCTTCCTTCACTACCTTTCTGCCCCCCGAGTCAGTAAATAGCTGTTTGAGGTCTTTCCAAAGTTAATCCTTTGGATAATTATGGCTCTGACGAGAAAAGCAAGAATTTCTAATGTAAAAGGATAAGCACTTAGGAAGAACTGTTGAAGGAAGAGTTGCTAAGCATGAAGCTCAGGGGCAACAGCCTAATGCCACAGTGCTTCGTTGCATCTCGCAAAGCACCCGTGCTCAGGGGAAGGGATTAGCAACAGTTAAAGAGCGTGAGGGTCTCAGGGTGACCGTCCCCTGCTTCCTCCGTGGCTGCGGCTGTGCAGAGCCCTGCTGCAGCCAGCAGTGCCAGGAGCGGGGAGCCGGGCTGTGCTGTAAGAAGAGGAGCTGTAGGAGGTGGGTTGGCTGCTGCGGCAGGTACAGGAACAGCATGTCTAGTTACTGGGACGAGAGGTTACCCCCCTAGGGAACCCCCAGTTAGAAGAAATCCCCATGTTTCAGTGTGGAAGTACCCTGTCGTCTTGAGATAGGGCAAAATCAGAATGGGAGGAGGAGGACCCAGGGTCTGGGCACAGTAGCAGGCTTGGGTGGAGAGGGTCCTGTAGCTCTCACACATGGTTTCTAGCCACCATGAGATGTCAGTGGTGTCTGTGCTAAGAGCTGGGCTGTCTGGCAGGGTGGGAAAGTATAAAAGGCAAAGTCAGAATTCAGGGAAACTCAGGCAGAGCACCAGATGTGACACAGTGCTGAGACCCGCCCATCCTGAGCTCTTCGTTAGAGTGTTTGCAGGGATTAAAAAAAGATTAACCACAGTCCGGAGGAGTGATAACACCTAGTCCTGTAGTTTGTACTGATGTCTCGGGGACTGTTGAGCATCTGGTCCTCTAGCATTTTTGTCAAGCACCTGGAAGAAGATGATAAACATTGTTATCTACACATTACAGTGGCTTCTGGTGAGGGCAAAGAAGCAGCACCGGCGATTTTGAGAGGTTAGGGCTGGTCGTGGAAGAATGAGGACGCAGTTGTGCATCAGCTTAAATCACACCAAGTGTCAAGGCTGCCGCGGTCTCACCTTAGCTCTGTGTGTCCTGCCTGTTTCCTCTGCTGTACAGGTGCTCGCGTGCCTGAATGGGGCTGGTTCTTCCAGAAAACGATCACTGGTTAGGACTGGGAGCTGGTCTCAATTCCCAGAACAAACTCGCTTTACAGGAGCACCGCTGTGGTGCCGTGGAGAATTCATGCGTCTGCTTGGGGCAGAGGGAAGGTCTGCAGCGGCCCTTAGGTCAGCTGCATCCTGGCGTTCTGTCTTGCTAAGTAAGGCGTAATCATGGAAATAAGGGGAAATAGGTCAAGTTGTACATCAGGAAACGGTAGATTTGCAAGAAAACGGGAAGTTGCTGTTAATAGGAACAGGGATGGACTGTGAAATGTTGTGAACATGTAGATCTGTTCTGGAGCCATCTGAAAACATAGGACTGGAGGGACCTTCTGGGCCATTGAACCTTGGGTCCTGTTGTTACAGGCACCACAGCATAGGGTGTAGCTTTAACGAACTCTGGAGTTGGGGATTTTGCTTTTCCACTGGAGGCTGCTCCAAGGCTTTTTGCTGCATTTTAGAAACTATGTTGTAGTTTCTAGCCCAAATTTATTCTTGGGCAACTTGGTATCCATGTCTCCTTGTCTTAACATTGCCTTTTAGTGTGACTTAGCTCTCCTTCTCCTGGAATTAGTTAGAGTGCAGTTGTATCCTTCAGGAGAGCTTGCCTTTTGGCTGCTCTGGTAAGAAGGGCTCTCTGCTCTCCTCATCTAGTGTTGGTCTGAATTAAACTTCGCGAGGTGACCAGAGTGCCACCGAGCACTCTGGGGAGGAGCTCATGGGACCCGGTGCCACAGCACTGGCACCGCCATGTTCACAGGAGAAGTCTCTGGAAGCCGCTTTTTGCCGCTGTAGCAGGTGATGATCAACCCGTCCTGGTCACGTACCCAGTTCTTCTGATCTGTTATTGTCAACTGCAAGTTCCCAGCTCATGGGGCAATGCTTCAAGTGTATCTGCGTTTTGCTGCTGCATTTACCTCCTTTCTGGTACTCCATTATATATATATATATATATACACACACACATATTTATTTATTTCTGCAGAATTTCAAATGCTACTTTATCTGGCCTGACGCGGGAGGTCATCAGCAGATTTCATTGGTGAAATCTCTAAAATTTGTGTGAAAGTTATTAATAAAAATATTAAGTGACACAGCTCAAGAGTGGTCCTCAAGAAAATTCATTAGCAATTGCTCTCCAACCTCCTGTTCTCGCTCAGTGCTCTGCCAGCTGCTTTTCCCCTCAAATCAGGTGTTTGTGCGTGTAACAAGGCTTCTGGTAACCCTCACGTTCTCTGTCTCAGCTGGTGGTTCGCCATATCAAATGCCTTGCTGAATTCCAGGTACATGAGACTGACCACTCTTCCTTTGTGTGATAGATCAGTCATTTTCCCATGATGAGGAAGCGACGGGGTTAGTCTCCTCTGATGAACGCCTACCGCAGTATGTGCCATGTGTAATTGCAGTATTTTCCCCACCCTTTCCTTCAGAACCTCTTACAAGCCTTGCGATACTGCTCAGGTCAGATGCGAGCATTTTGTTGCCAAAATAATTTTTTCACCTTCTTTTTTAAATGTTAGCACCGTGTTTCCAGTCACGCCGAGTAGCACGCCACTGAGTTTTGTTAGAATTTGCTGCAGCAGACCCAGGGTTTCACGTGCGCCTTCTTTCTTAACTTACGTTTTGGCTTCCTTTGCACCCTCACATCCCCAAGTTTGAGTACGTTCAGTTATTTGACTTCCACTTCTTAGTCAATGGTGTATATTTTCGTTCCTGCCACGTTTCTTTTATCCTTTGAGCCTTGCCCCAGTGTTCAGCATGGCTGTGACTGGACGTGAAGGGGGGGATTTGTTTTGCTGAAGGCAGGTGGATGTCGCAGAGGCATCAGCACCTGAGCTGGTTGTGTAGGCACGCGCTGCCATTGGGGAGGAGGCACCAGTGCAAGTTACAGCATCCCAAAGCAGGAGCCTTGACTTTGACTTGATGAGATGAGGCGAGCAGACGCTCGCTGACTCCAAAGGATCCATCCTGGCTGCCTCGGGATGGCCGGCAGCACAAACCCAGGCAGGGGCAGATGTGCTCTTCCTCCCCACCAGCCTCCCAAGGTAGGTGAGGTGAAATAGCCCTCAAAGCTGTCCCATCATTTGCAGGCAAGGACGTTTTTTTTCTTTTTTCTCAGTTTTTCCCTTTCTGCACAGTACCCTCTCTCTCCGTTCCCATGCGCTTGTTACTTCTGTAGCTGAAAACGCAGTCCTGGCTTTTCCTTTGCCCTGTGTCAAAAGACAGAAGGAGTTAAAACGTTCACCTCATCCCTGTACTCGCCATCCTCTGAGGTATATGACTCCATGCTGAGCAGGTCCTTTTCATCTCCAGTAAATGATCTGCTCGTGCTCAGCATCCTTCTCGAAGTGAACGTTTATCCACTTAGGTGTGGGGCCCTTTCCTCCCAGATTATTTCCTCGCTGATGATACACGTTCATGATGCTTATGGCATCTTTGAACTGAAGGTGTTTTCTTTTTTTCCTGATGATCTGCATCGTGACTGCTGAGTGCAGCTCGATGTATTACTCCATTTCTTTATTTTCTTAAAATTTGTCCTTTAGAATCGGAGACCCTAACTACAGACCTACTTTTGGTTTATCCTTCCATTAATTTACGCTGACCTAACTTCTGATTCCCTGCGTTATCGTCTACAACCTGACTTTCTATGTTTGCATTACTTTTAAAATCAACCAATGAAAAAATAACCCGAACCAAAACCTGATAAAACCTTTAAAAAGCATCACCTTTTGTTGTGGTTCTGCGACTGTTTGGTGAAGAAGGTCATGCAGTTTTACAGTTAGAGATATCCAGAGAAGTTACTAAGAGCATTTGTTTCCCATCTTTGTCTGGGCAGTGAATGTTTCTTACAGGGACTTGTCCTGAGGACGGTATTTGTCTTTCTAATAATGTTACAGTGATTTTTGATGATACTTGTGAGTCCCAGGGCCTCAGTATAAGTAGCTTATCTTTTGTTTCCCGAAAAGATTTTGATGGAACAGATACTTTTCTCTACCTTTGTATGTCTCTTTAGTCAACTAAATTGTGACCGTCTGATGCTTCCCACCCATCTGTACCTTCATTTCTTTGTTTGGCGTGATGCATGTCCCTGGTGTCCGGTCCCAGTCGCTCCCCGCCGTATTTCTGTCACCCCTCCAGCACCTGTTCCTGCCCTGCACCGGCGGCTGGGGCTGCTCCGTGCTCTTGTCCAGCTCCCAGCATTTGTCTACAAGCATTTCACCCCTCTCTCCCCGCACACCTTGAACGCTGCAGGCTCACACATCGCCCGTGCTCAGGGCAGCTGGAAGGGGCCAGCCAGGAGTGCTGGTGGCCCGCGTGGGCAAGCGGCGGCTGGTGGGTGACCTCTTCATTGCTTCTCAGTTGACCATGCCTTGTCCAGATGGGGCATGGTCTGCCACCCACTGTGTCGCTTGCCTGGCTGTTCCTGTCCGTGTTAGCGCTTCCATTCTCTGTGTTCATCCACCCACTGACACTTTGTGTGCAGCCTTTAGCTGTCTGCAAAGAGACGTCTCGCAGCCCGGCCTGACGTCTCGTCTGCCACGTACAATATGGAGAACCCCATCGTTGGGAAGCATTTGGAGAAGAGCAGCAGCGACAGCTGGGGCGCTTGAGGGATCCATTTGGGGAAAGATTGAAAATTTGAGTACGATTTAATCAAGCGCTGTGTATGGCACAGAGTGTTTGCAAATCGTCCAAGGGTTGTTTGCTAATCGTCCAAGGGTTACGTGCGTCTGAAAGGTGAAGAGTGGGGAGGAGCAGGAATCGTGCGGGATGAGCCTAGGGGTAGAACGAGGAGAAATGGAATTAAGTCAATCAGAGGTGATATTTGGGGTGAAATATGGCAAAATGTGGCTAAGGTTCTTCGTTAGGTTTCTCGCCACCCTTTTTCTCTGATAAAACTTGCAAAGCAAAATATAAAATGTTAAGCACTGACAGATGTGCTGGATTGCAGTTTTAACAGGCTGTTACCAGGCTGGTGGATGCATGCGAGTCTCAAGTGACTCTGGCAAGACTGAATTTCCCAGAATGTCTCCACTCCTAAATAGGGCTTGTTCTCTTTTCCTAGACAGAAGCAGTTCGTTAGACGGCACTCTGCAGGGACCAGGCCGGGGTACAAAGCGATATTCCCAAGATTCCCCTCCATACAGTGCTCCTCTCTCCCCCAAGTTACCAAAGAATGACCGTCACCCTTTGGAAGGTGAGCACAGCGTCTCTTCCCGAAGCTGGCTGTTAATAGCGACTTGTAACGGATACAGCAGGATTAGATTTGCCGTGCCAAATTGGGCCGTGGGGTTAGGAAGTCTGCTTCGCTTTGTCTCTGGCATGGGTCGGTGCTTGGCGTCTCAGAGAGAAGTGAAGAAACCGCTCTGTGCCAAGGCAGGTTCCCCAGGCAGTTGTGTAAGGCATGTGGAACGCAGGGAGAATTCCTTCTAACCCTGATAGTCATCATCTAATACCATATAATCTGGGATTTAATTACCCATATTTTAGCTTCCATTGCTATGCATGGTATTAGCGGTCATAAAACTGCCCAGTTGCTTCAGTCAATCTTCCCCCAAATTTTTCCATGATGGTTTACTGCAGTGTATTGTACAGATGCTGATGTGCAGCTGTACGGCCAGGAACCTGCTGCCCTTTCCCAGGATCCCATCTTGTTCCTCACAATCCTCCCTAAATAGCAGGGAGGGTCTGACTAGCACGTGCCCCACCAGCTAAACCAGATCAAATCGCATCCCGCAGCGCTGCTGCTTCCTGCGGCGTCCGTTGGGTAACGCTGGTGCAGACGTGCTGTGCCACGTTCTCAAAAGCAATTGCAGAAATGTCCTCTTTGGTATGTGGTCCATCGGTGTCCCTTGCGTGTGCCGGTGGGAGATGTCCAGGGGGTCCAGGTAGCTGAAGGACTCCCTGAGCCTGAGCAGGAGTCTTCGATAAATACGCTTCCACCTTCCCTTTTGTTTTGAACTGCAAACACTCCATAATGCAGCCTGGAGATTCAGCCTTACTGAAGCCTTTTAATTAATTGATGGTGAAATCTGCCATGGCGTTAGTCTCAATTCTTTGTAATATGTCCCTGAAAAAGTGCTGGAGACTCTTGACTGGGCTCATAGTTCAGTGGCTTTGTGCTCTGTTGCTGTCCCTTTAGAATCACCATTTCCCTGGTTCTTGTGGAGTTTCCTGGGTTGATCCCGATTTGAGAGGGCACAGCCTCCCATGCAGGAAGATCTGCCAGGGGAGGGTTAGGTTGGACATTAGGAAAAGGTTCTTCACCCAGAGGGTGGTGGAGCGCTGGAACAGGCGCCCCCGGGAGGCAGTCATGGCACCAAGCCTGACAATACTCAGGAAGCGTTTGGACAACACCCTCAGACATATGGTGTGATTTTTGGGGACGTCCTATGCAGGGACAGGAGTTGGACTCGATGATCCTTGTGGGTCCCTTCCAACTCAGGACATTCTATGATTCTGTGCACTGTGGTGTAATTTTAGTCTCCATCCATCTGCCCTGTGCTCTTCAGGATTACTGACCCCGTATCTAAGCACAGCTGATCTGAACTTGCACCCTATTTTGGACAGTTTCTAGTGGCCTTAGTATCTACATTGATTAAAACTGTAGGTTTGTCACATCGCTGAAGCGAAGAGCAAGGTGACGTGTGGGACTGTCTCATCTATTCCAGCATATTGACAAGTCAAAAATTGTTCCCTGAGGCCCAGTCTGGTTCTCACCTCTAGGTACATGTCCTTGCTGCTCTCCTTGACGTTCTCATCCAATGCATCAACCACTGCACCACGTAACCATTAGCAAAGCCTGTCAGCTCCTCCTCTACCCGCAGGTGGAACGTGCAGTGTTTCACCTGCTCTTGAAGCAGGTGGTGTGCTCTAAAGATTCAGGTGCCTTGGTTAGGTGGTGAGTATCGTACGCTCTCTATATTGTCCATGAAGACAGAAGACTTCCATAATGGGTAATTCCAAGGAAGAACCTATGTTAGGTCATCTACAAGACTGATTCTTAGTCTACTTCAAAATCTATTCAGTTGTCTCTTGGCCTTTGAATGGGACATGCCATCTGGATGCCCAGAGTACTCCAGTGTCTTCTGTAGAAGTAAAGACAAGTGGGCAGAAAGCGTGCCTTCGCCTGAGGGGGATGGTCCTGTTGGTGTGTGCGCTTCTGCAGCAACTTGGTCTTGGTCTGTTCTTGGTCCAAGCAGGGCATCGTGGTTTAACCCCAGCCAGCAACTAAGCCCCACGCAGCCGCTCACTCACTGCCCCCCGGTGGGATGGGGGAGAGAATCGGAAGAGTAAAAGTGAGAAAACTGGTGGGTTGAGATAAAGACAGTTTAATAGGGAAAGCAAAAGCCGCACGCTCAAGCAAAGCAAAGCAAGGAATTCATTCACTGCTTCCCATCGGCAGGCAGGTGCTCAGCCATCCCCAGGAAAGCAGGGCTCCATCACGCGTAATGGTGACTTGGGAAGACAAACGCCATCACGCTGAACGTCCCCCCCTTCCTTCTTCTTCCCCCAGCTTATATACTGGCCATGACGCCATACGGTGTGGGATAGCCCTTGGGCCAGTCTGGGCCAGCCCCCCTGGCTGTGCCCCCTCCCAGCTCCTTGTGCACCGGGCAGAGCATGGGGAGCTGAAAAGTCCTTGACTGGTGTAAGCACTACTGAGCAAGAACGAAAACATCACTGTGTTATCAACATTATTCTCATCCTAAATCCAAAACACAGCACTGTACCAGCTACTAAGAAGAAAATGAACTCTATCCCAGCTGAAACCAGGACACGGGTGTACAGGGCAGGCAGAAATGAGGTGCAGTTCCAAATTCCATCTAGAAATTTTTTTTTATCCCACAGCTAGAAGCCTATTCATCCTCCTCCACCGTGAAATTTAAGTACAAGCAGGAATATTTGCATTTCAGAGGGTATATTTTAAGAATATGAGCCTGAAATACTCAGGTATTGAATGTTTCTCGAGCAAAGAGGTACATCTCACGGTGATGAACTCCCCCAGCAGAGCGTGTTCTGGCTTCAGCAGTGTGACAGCCAGCAGTACCTGAACAGTTCCCAGTTTGCCAGATTGCAAGCAGTGAGTAGCAGTGGGAAGCCTTCGTTCATCGTGCCTTTGGCAAGAAGTCAGACAGACGAGGAGGGGATCTCACTTCTTACATTGTTTTTCCTCTTGCATCCAGTGGCATTTATGTAGCTTTTTGCTAAAAAGCTGCAGTTCCAGCACAGTGGGGACCTGCTTTTCAAAGACTATCATTCGTTGGAAGCAGTGGGTGTTTAGTAGTTGTGCAAATCAGATTTATGCTTGTGGCCAAACTCCATGTTTTAGCAGTAAAACGACACTCTTGAATCTATAGCACTATTTGTTTAATTAAACTTTAATTATCTGCTCCCTGCCTCGCCACCGCTAATTTTCCTACAATGCTCCAAATGTAAGCCTTTATTTAATACTGGCAGTTTGTATAAAAAAATCTACCTAAGAATTAACCACGTCTTCCTCACTCTGGAGCTAGTTATCAAGGGCGAAAGGATTCTGGATAGCGTATATGCCTGAATGCAGTCTTGTCCTGCCACTTGCAGAAGCATGTTGTCTTCTGCTACAGATGATTCACAGGGCCAGGAGTCATTCCCCTCTTGCCTTGGTTCCCTCTCCCCTTCCTGGAGGTATCGTTCATCTGAGCAGTTCTCTCTGTGTGTTTATTTTTACGAAAATCCTAAATCTCTCTTGCATTGACCCTACCAAGAAGCCTCCAGCTCTGCTGCAATATCTACAGCACGGCCAAGCGCTCACCAGTCCGGAGATAGGTAACCCGAGGGTGAACGTGCAGCTTCGATTCCACCTCTTGAGCAAAACAAAGCCGTGCTCCCCGGTTGCATGGCCTCGTCCTCTCCGCATGTGTGATCACAAGGACGTGTGAGAACGTGATCACATATTTGAAGAACGCATCACAGTGCATTTACATCAGAATAACGACAGCGTGTTAATTGTTGAGTTAAATATTTTCTGAGGGTGAGTTTTGGATTCTTAGCATTGCACCGACGTGAACCTGTGCAGGTGGTCTCCCAGCCTCCCGAGCTGTAGTCTTCGCTAGCTGAGCCCAGAAACTCCTTCTGCGGACACAGACCCCCTCTGCGTGAGCGCTGGGGTCTTCAGGAGCAGTTAGGCACACAGCTCTGCCTGAGCCAGCACAGCTGGGGCGAGCGTCCCGGGGCTTGAGGCTGTGCATCGCCTCGCAGAGGGTGCTGGGTTTCCTTGGAGGATGGAGATGTGCAGCACAGCCCCGTTCCCATGCCAGCAGGCAGAGCAGCGCAGAGGGCTGTGCCCGCTGCCCCCTCTCATGCCTCCGCGCTTTCCCGTGAGTCAGACATCGCCCTTTTGTGCAGATGTTTAATGGGAAATGGCTTGGGGTTTAAGCAAAACTGTCCTGTTGGAGAGGAAACCAAATGTAGTTGCTATGAAGAAGCTACTATAAAGTGCCACTGGTGTAAGTCACATCCATGTAGGTCGTCTGGGCGCAGGCCAGGGAATCCCTATCCACCGCTGGGCCAGAGCAGCCAGCTCCGTGCTGGGCTGGCATCCAGGCTGGTGCTGGAATGGGATGGTGGGAAAGTGGTGCGGGAGCGAAGGAGGTGTCCAAAGTTACTCAGGAATAGCCAAGAGTCAGAAAACCTCCTTTTATGCATAGAGCAGGTGAAAACACGTCTACTCACGCGTGAAGCTAGTGACACGGGGGCCAGCACACAGCACAGGGCGCTGGGGGAGTCACAGTCTTCACATCAACGCCGTTTCTACATGAGATTTTAAGGACGTGCTGCCCGTTTCTGAGAGCGTCCCAGAGACCTCAAAGCAAAGACGGACAGAAATGCCTCAAGCGCAGAGTAACAAAGCCCACGAGATGGAGGACTGCGGTTACGCAGGTGATAACCTCACATCTGCTTCACTGAATTGCCAAACAGCTGGGCAAGGGGGACGTTTCTGGTTTGTAGCCTTATGAGATGAAGCCGGGGAAGGCATGAGCTGGCTGCCTCCAGCCGAACTCGCCTCTGAGATCTCTGCTCAAACACAGGCAGCAGAAGCACTGAAACCAGCGGATCCCAGTTCACAGAATAGTCCTATAGTTCACAGAGACCAGATAAAACAACGTGCCTCCAGGAGATTGCTGGGGCCTGACCTCTGCAACGCTCAGGTACTGCTTCAGGCTCTGGCAGCTGCGTCTCCCTTCACTGGAGCATGGCAGCATCAGCTTAGCAGGAAGGTTTGGGAAGATCGCAACAGCTTTTGGGTCTCACGGGCTGCAGAACCGACTCTGTGCCCTCACCACCATCCCAGTTCAGCACAGCCTCTCTGTGTTGACTTCTCACCTGCTGCTCCTGTGGCCTGGGAAGTCCCAGGGAAGAAGCCCCGGGCCTGGCTGGGGCAGTTGCTCAGGTTTCTTCATCCTTGTCACCTACTGTGGTGCTTGAATGGCAGCAGCTCAGGGCTGTGAGCTGACCTCAGGGTCTCTACGGATGCTGGCAGAGGAGCTCCAGCTCCCAGCCAGATGCGGTGGCCCAGCCGAGCGTGCCCAGGCAATACCCCTCATTGTAGGAGCTGCTTTCCTCTTTGGCTGTGCGAACTCGCCAGGTATTTCATGATAAAGAACGCAGGTATTTGAGGATGACTGGTGAGGCATCAGGTCCTCCTGGACTGAGACTGGGTTGTGTGTGCCATAGTAAAATCCACAAACACGTGGTCCTGGGATGAAGCTGTCACAGTCTAACAGCGAAGGGAGCTCTTGCTGGCTCAGCCAATACCATGTACCACCCTGGAGAGTTTCCTCAGCCCCTCCATCCTAATACTGCCACTGACAGCTGAAAATTAAACGTGTTTTTGGAAGAGAAGGTGAGGAAGCCAGTCTCGCACCGGAACCCCTGCCCGGGGAGAGCCCTCTGCCCTGTCCCTCCTGCACGTGTCCCAGCAAAGGGTGTTGGCCACCAACGGGGTTAGGCTGCGAAAAAGGGCCCAGCAGGAGGTGAGGAGGGGCGAGCAGCTGGTCACCGGCACCGTGCTTTCGGGGCTGGAGTATCAGCACGGTGTGAGAGCGTTGCCGGGCTGCGGCAGCGCAGCTGGGCTGCTCAGAGGAGCCTGCTGCTCCCTCCTGCTCTGCACGCGTGCTGCTGTCTGGGCTACAGCGTGAGGCTTACGAAATACCCCCGCAGTCCCAACCGCCAGCTCCGTTGCACGCTAACGCTGGTTATGTGCAGCGCTTGACCCTGAATCTCAGGGAGCCTCCTCTCCCCGCTCAGGGCTGTGTCCTGTGTCCATCGGCATCCAGAACGGGCAGCCCACCACCGCGGTGGCCCGCTGCCGCAGAAGGGCCCCTGGGAGCAGTAAGGGCACGGGACCGCAAGCCAGAGCTGGTGGTGGCATTAACAGAGTAGCTGTTGCTCCAGTCTGGGTACCAACCATTATCACTGCTAACTGGTTGGACTGGCGTTTGCCAGGCAAACACCAGGCTGCGGTGCTTTAGCAGTGCCTGTTTTAATGTCTGTGCTTTGGAGGAGACCGCCAACGCGGTGGTTCGACCCCGCGCGAGCGCTGCCTTTGCTGCGGTTCTGCTTTCTGCTGCCGAGCGGTGACGTCGGGCTGCGTGGCGTTCGGGTGCACTGACTGCAGCTTGGTGCGTTCCAGGTGAAACCTTTGTTCTGGGAGATGGCCTCCCAGGGCCCTTGGAGCCTCGCCTGGACCCCATGGACTCTGCCTTGAACTCTGTCAATTCATCCAGCCACAGCAGGAGCTCCAGAGACTATCGCCTGCAAGGATACAGGCACCTGCACCAACCCTCTAGCCTCACCCAGGGCAGTACCTCTGCCTTGCGTAGGCTTAGCTCTGGGGGTAAGAGAGTTAAGAAGCCAGCCCTCCGATTGTAAATTGGGCAATAAAGGGCTTTTCTAACTCCAGTTACACCTTTCTAACTTCAGCAAGTACCTGAGACTGGCTTCTGCACTGTTAAAACAGGTAGTCTGTTAGGTTGAGCGGTAGCTCTAGAGACGCGGCAGACGGGCGGGTGGAAGTGCGGAGAGGCGACGCTGGCAGGGTCGCTCCGTCGGCGCGGTGCCTCGGTGGGACCTGGAGGTCAGCGGACGGGAAGGAGGAGGCAGGAGCGGAATTTGCAAGCATGGGCAGGGGGCTGTCAAAGCGATAAATGGGCGTCTGAGTCCGCGAGGATGGATCGGGCAGGGCCGGGGAGTCGAGAGCCGCCTGGTGAGGCTGGGAGCTGGGGCGGGCGGGCAGGGGCACGGGCGGATGCGCGAACGGCACTTGTCTGTACGGAGGAATAGGGGCAGCAGAGCTGTTCGTTGCGGTGAATCAGCACGTGTCAAATCCAGGTGTTTGCAAAAAAAATTGTAATTGTAGCTGCACGGCATCAATAAAAGCCTCTAAAAAGCTCAGGCTGCCGATGCCTTGATCCGTCTGCCTCCCCCCGCTTCTGTGTAAGCAGGCAGAGAGCTGGAACAACAGGCTGTGCCGATGCCGGCACATCGGGAGCGGGACTTTGCTTAGCTCGGGCGGTGCTTCAGGACAACAGAATTTCGCATATGGGCTCAGTCCATCAGAAAACGCAGCCGATGAAACCATAAAACAGCTTTGCTGTGTTAAAATTGCTGAAGGCGGTGTTTGGAGCGGGGGAGCGAGGGGGGAAAGGGTGCGTGGGGAGAGAACTGGGGATGGAGGATCGTTTTCTGCAAAGGTGGGAGCCGTCAGCAGATGGGCAAGGGAGGGTGGGAATGGGGGGACCAAGCTCAGCTGAAGGGGGGCAAGGGGAAACTGGGGTTTAGGGTGAGGAAAAGGGCTCGGTGTAGAAGGCTGCCCTGAAAAGCAGGGCCTAAGGAGAGAGAGTAGGGCTTCGGTGCTAGACCTGTGCCACAGGAGCCTCTGGGGCACAGCTGGGACCTGCCCTTCACCTTGGCTCTGCCATGGCATTGAGAGAAGAGACCGAACGGTAGATTGAGGGTGAACAACGGCCGGAGCGCTGCTGCGGGGATCCCTGGAGTGACGGCTGCTCTCTGGCAATTCCCCCCCAGGTTCGGAGCGATACCTTGGCTCTCGAGACGTCTCACGGCTGAGCAGCCGCGACCCCTCGTCCTGGACGGTGGAGGAGGTGATGCAGTTCATACGAGAAGCGGATCCACAGCTGGGACCCCACGCTGACCTCTTTCGAAAACACGTGAGTATTGTCTGTACGTGTGTATGTATGTGTGTGCGCGTACGTATGTATTATATACGGGAGGGGGCAGGTCATCACGCAGGGAAAATCTAGGAGAGTCAGAAGAATGGCAGCACTTTGCACCAGCTGGAGTTTCGTGCTAAGAAAAACATCCTCATAAATCCTGCTCGTATCGTGTTCGGGCTTGGGATCCTCTTTCTTACTCAGAGATCGGCGAGGGGAAGGCATCGCAGCCCAGTTACGGCTCCAAGCACCGCTGCCCTTGTGTGTGCGGAGAGCTCAGCTCTTGGCTGGATTTGAACCCTAGCGCTGAAAACACAAAATTTGTTCATCCCAGTCTTAATATTCACCTGGTAGCAAATTTCTCCTGGCAAGAAACACGTTCCAAGCGGAATTCATCGAGTGTGTTGCTGCTAAACTCCCCTGTTTCCTATAAAAACGGGTCCCCTAAGGCTCTGGTTCTTGTGTGAGTCTTTAAGTGTAAAATAGCTGCAGACACACAGCATGGAGTTTGTACAATTAAAGCTACAAAAATTTTGGCAGCTCCACGTCCTGATTCCTGCCAGACAGTTCGTCTTCCCTCTGCCTTTTGATTCAGCCCGTGTTGTACCTGGCGGTGCTCGTCGTCAGAGGAGCAGTAGGAGAAACGCCCGTCTTCCCCAGGCGGGAGCGGCGGATGGGATGCTGCTTGCTCTGGGCTGGGCTGAGACAACACCCTCTGTTTTTTTTAAATTAGTTCTATTTTAGGACCGCCAGTAATTGAAAAATGTTTTGTTTTAATTATGCAAGAGAGTGCTCAGCTCTGCTAAGGGATGAAAGTCCCCTGTATTGGCAGTCCCGAAGGAAGAACTTCGCTTTCACAAGGGAACAGCACAACAAACCTGGTACTGGAGATCACTGGAGATCTTAGCAAGTGTGAGACCTAACTGAGCGTCAGCGTAGGACAGGATTTTCTGTTGTTAGAGGCTGTGATTTTTCTTTTTCATTTGTAAGTCCATTAACATTTTCTTCGTGGAAACCTGTCCCCTGCAAAGCGCTGGGCCAAGCCTGGACCAGGTCAAGGAAGGGAGGGCTGCAAGGGACTGGAAAACTTCCACTCGCAGATGCTAAGCGCAAAGCTGTTCTCCGGTTATATCGAGCTTCGTGGTCCCTCCCCTCCTGAGCCTCAGTGAGGGGCACATCTGGCTCGGCTGTAAAGCATCGGCTGCTTCTGAAAGCTGTGGTGTTGAAATCATCCCTGCTGGAGTTGAGACGCTCCACCGCTGCTCTGCCAGCTGCTGGGACTTTGCTTAGAAACTCCAGAAATTTGCTTTGCACGCGGTGGCGGTCTCTTTGGGTTTACAGATTTTGGTTCCTTGCCTCCTTCAACCCTGACTTCAGGGCTGTGTGTGTTGTGGTAGGACTGCTGCCAGGGCCGGCACATCCCTTGGCCAGGCTGGGTCGATGGGCACAGGCCACTGTGTGAGGGGCAACAAGGCCGAGTGCCGGGTCCTGCCCTTGGGGCACAACAGCCCCAGGCACCGCTGCAGGCGTGGGGAGGAGCGGCTGGGAGCTGCCCGGCGGGAAAGGACCTGGGGTGGTGGGTGACAGCGGCTGAACATGAGCCAGCAGTGTGCCCAGGTGGCCAAGAGGGCCAGTGGCATCCTGGCTTGTATCAGGAATGGTGTGGCCAGCAGGAGCAGGGCAGGGATCGTCCCCCTGTGCTGGGCACTGGTGAGGCCGCCCCTCGAATCCTGTGCTCAGCGTTGGGCCCCTCACCCCAAGAAGGAGATGGAGGGGCTGGAGCGTGGGCAGAGCAGGGCAGCGAGGCTGGGGAAGGGGCTGGAGCACAAGGGTGGGGAGGGGCGGCTGGGGGAGCTGGGGGTGCTCAGCCTGGAGAAGAGGAGGCTGAGGGGAGCCCTCATCGCTCTCTGCAACTGCCTGAAAGGAGGCTGGAGCCGGGGGGGTCGGTCTCTTCTCCCCAGGAACAAGCGATGGGACGAGAGGGAACGGCCTCAAGCTGCGCCAGGGCAGGGTTAGGTTGGGGATTGGGAAAAACTCCTTCCCCAAAGGGCTGTCAGGGCCTGGCACAGGCTGCCCAGGGCAGGGGCTGAGTCCCCATCCCTGGGGGGATTTAAAAGCCGGGGAGATGTGGTGCTGAGGGACATGGGTTAGTGGTGGCCTTGGCAGCGCTGGGTTAGCGGTTGGACCTGATGATCTTAAGGGTCTTTTCCAACCTTAACGATTCTATGATCCCCTCCCAGGACGTTTCCCCTGCAGCGGGATGACGATGCCCTTGAGTGAGAGACTGCTCCCCTGCGCTGCCGCTGCCTCGATCGTTCCCCTGCCAGGGAAACCCCCCTCTTTTCCATCCTCTCCTCCTCCCTTCAGGATTTGCTGACCAGCTGGACGTGGCTCCTGGGCGTTTATCACCCGGAGGTCCGCGGCTGAGCCCCTGTGCCGCAGGCAGGGCGGGATGCCTGCGCTGGGATGCTGCAGTTACGCGCAACCCACCTCCGCTGCCGAGCGGTGCTCTCGCGCCCAGCCACGCTGCTTCAGCCGCCGTCATTTTGGGCCTGGCCTGGCTCCATGGGCAGGGTTAGGGCTTGCAGGCATCGTCACAGGTGCTGTTGTTTCCTCTCTTTGCAGGAGATCGACGGGAAAGCCCTGCTCTTGCTGCGGAGTGACATGATGATGAAGTACATGGGGCTGAAGCTGGGGCCAGCCCTGAAGCTCACTTACCACATTGACAAGCTAAAGCAAGGCAAGTTCTGAGAGGACGCTTGGCAGGACGGATCCTGGAAGCTCCGCTCCTGGCCATCCATACCCGCGCTCGCCTGCCGACAGGTACGCATGCACAGACACCCATTTACGCCGCAGACGGACACCTCGCCAACACCCCGGCCCCGCTGCAGGGGTCCAGCCGCCCGCCCGCCCCTGCGCCACTTGGCCCCGGGGCTTCGCACTGGACTCGAGTCGTGGGCATCCCGTTGGAAGCGGAGGGTCTCTCCCTGCTGCCCAGCCAGTGCTTCTCCGCAGGCTCCCGGTCCTGCTTCCCTGGGATGGAGCAGCAGCTCGGGGCAGAGCCCCTGGGGACTGGGCGCCCACACCGGCTCCTCGCCCTCTCACTGCAGCTCGTGCGCTCCCGGCCTCGCCTGCTCGGGGTGGCCCTCAGCCCCTGGCCTCTCCGAGGGGCGGTGGGCCGGGGGGGCTGGAGGCTTTGCGCTGCGAGGGGGACGGCGTCCCCGGCCCCCGCTTGGCCCCCGCGGCACCGCGGCGAGCTCAGAGCAGTGACTGCCCCCGTCCCCGTCTTCCACGCCCGGGGGAGCCCGGCCTGGGAGCCGCTCGCCTCCCGAGCTCTGCCCGCCCTCAGCTCCCGGCCTTGCTCCGGCTGGGGACGCCGGTCCAGGGATGGAGGCCTTCGTATTTATTTCTGACTGGGGAGGCCGTGCGGCGGCACACGGCGCTGCCCGGGAGCGTGGAGCGAGCTGCGGGAGAGCCGAGGAGCGTGGCTGAGTCTGGCGTGCCCGTGGCAAGGACGGGCCTGGGTCGGCGTCGGAGGCTGGCTGGATGCTGCAGGACTCAACTGATCCTTCTCTCTTTTTTTTTTTTTTTTTAATTTTTTTTTTTTTAAATAAGGAGTTATCTGTTTAAAATGATGAAATGATTTTTCTACCTGTTGTTGAACTCGCAACTCTTGGAGCTTTATAGCCAGAGATGCAAAGGTTCGTCTTCCCAGGGGCCCTCCCGGTCCTCTGGTGTTTCGGTCCGTCCCAGCTCAGCGTGTGCGAGAGGGCGTTGGGTCTGGCAAGTCAGAGGATCCCAGAGCGGTGCCCTGTCCTTGCGTTGCTCTTCCTGCGAGGGCTTTGCCCTGCCTGGCAGCACCTGTTTGTTGCAGACAGTCTAATGTATTTATTTTTGATGGCACTTGAGCGGTAACGCGCTGTCCCGGCCGCGTTACTGCAGCTGCAAGAGGAGCACCAGAGCGGAGGCCGCCCAACCCCGCCGCCGGGGCCTGGGCAGCGGCTGCCAGGCCTGGGGCTGCCTGCGGGGACGGGGGCTGCCGGTCCCCTGCAGCCGGGGAAGGGGCGGCGGGGAGCGGCGCGGCGGAGGCGAGGGCTGTCCCGGGCGCGTGCCCACGCGCGCCTCCGTTCTGCAGCCACCAAAGGGCTGGGACGGGGATCTCCACTGCAAGCACTTCTTTCTTCTCCTCTCTTTGGCTCACCCTCTGCGCATCCAGAGCAACGTCGCGCACCCTCGTCCTTGCCGACCTCGAGGGCCCTGGCCAGCGGCAGGAAGGGCCCCCGTGGTGAACAACCCTCCAGTCTCTTGCACTGGGCCAGGTTTACCCCTAAGGGGAAAAGTTGAAGAAAAAAAAAAAAACCACCAAGACCCCAACCCCCAAAGTAATAAAAAGGCTTTTTTGTTGTACAGCAAAGTCTGTGCTGAGGCCCTGCTGCTGCACCGCTGTGCTCGGAGGGCGGCGGGGCTCCGGCCACTCGCGGAGCCCCGTCGCTCACAGCATCGGCCCCGGGACGCCCCTCGTTTTTACCTGACGCTGATCCCGCTGGCCCGCTGCAGACAGGTCCCCGTGCGGGGTCAGCCAGTGCTTTCCTCTGCACTTATTTTACGTTGATTTGTTTATAAATAAAAGGATAACGAAGTTCCTCCCTGCTGGTTGTGTGTGCACTGATGGGAGCGCTTGGCTGGGCCCCGGCAGCGTCTCCCCACGGGCGCCCGGCGTGGGGGAGCCTGGGGAGCGCAGGATGGGAGCGGGGCGTTGCTTCAGGACAGGCAGACCCCTGGCTGCTCCTGCCCCGCGCCTCCGGTGCTGTCTGCGGGAGCGCTGGGCCAGAGCCGGGCTGAGCAAAACGGAACGGCACAAGCGCTCTGGCGCTGCGATGAACAAGGGCTCGTTGGTGACGATGGCGAGGCGCAGCGGCCTCTGCCCCATCTCTGCTCGGCCGCTCCGACGCCCCCGAGGCTCCTGCGCTTTGCAGCGCTGCCTCTGCCTCTCAAAAGCCTCGAGCGTTAGGTGGGCCCATCCGAAGCCGCTGCTCGCTGCTCTCCAGGATGTTTTTCCCCAGGATCGTCCCCGTCAGAGAAGCGCTGCAGGTCCCTGCGCTGCACCACACGCATGGTGGAGGGGCTCCGTCCCTACGCGGCCGCCGCCGCCTTTCCAGCGCCGGCACGGAGCCCCCCGGCATCGCCAGATCCTGGTCCGGCAGCGCGGTTGTGCTCGGGGATGCGCAGGATTGGCAGCGGTGCGGGCAGAGGCTTCCGCAGGTCTGTGCTCCTGTGGGGGCTGTCGGGGCCAGGAGCGGCTGGAGTCCCTGAGCCCATGGCTGTGCCCACGCGCCTCACGTCTGCCCGCGACCGTGCCCTGAGGCAGGCAACAGCGAGCGGGCAAACGCCACCCGCAGCCAGACGGGGGGGGGACAGCTGAGCCCTGAGCCCCCCGCACTGCTCGCCAGCACGGCCCATTGCCGTGGCCATGGACCCCACATCTGGGCAGCTGCGGCTGGGCCGGGAGCCCTTGTGAGCTGCCAGGGCTGCTCCGTCCCACGGGAGGGGGCTGCTCCGTGGGCTGGGCAGCACCGAGGGGCCCGAGACCAAGGGGGTCCAGCCAGGCCCTGCACCGCGGCCTGCCTGTGCCCCTGGGCTCGGTGGGGCTGGTCCTGTAGCGGCACCATGCCAAGGCGGTGATGAAGCCGAGCTGGGTCTCGCCTTCACGTGCCCTGAGCCTGGGGTTCGTGTCCCGCTCGAGATGCACCTGGAGCACCCGGCGACACCTCCGCTGCGGCTGGCAGCGAGGGGAAGACGCTGGGGGTTGGAGGAGGCAGGCGGGAGGCCGCCGGCCACAGGGAGGGCAGCGAGGTGGGTGCTGCTGGGAGAGGGGGTCTTGGCTGGTCCCGGAGGCCCAGCAGCAGGTGGGGTGGGAGAAGCACCCCAGGTCTCTCCTGCAGCCTTGGCTTTGCTGCCCTGGACCTCGCTGGGCCCCCCGGGACCCCTGCTAGGGTGCCGCTGGCCCAAACTCACCCTGGACCGCTTGCCGGCAGCACGGCGCACCCAGCCCGGGCTGATGGCAACCAGGGCTCCACTCTGCCAGCAGCCAGCGCCGGCGGGGCAGCCCTGGGAGCGAGCGTGTCCCTGCCCGCGGCCCCACGGCAGCAGAGCCTGGGTGGCGGCTGGATCCACCCATCTTTCGGGCTGGAAGGGGCTGCACTGTTGAGGCGCAGCAGTGCCTCAGCCAGGTCCCGCCGTGACCCCGCTCCCAAACCCGTGATGAGCCCTGTGGAGGCCCATTGTGTTTGTAGAAATTCACTGCATCTTCCTTTCTTTAAATGTTCATTTCTGTCCCAGCTACGGAGCTAAAATGCCGCAGCTAAGGGCGGGCATCGAGGCAGAACCGCCTGCCACCCTGGGGCGCGCTGCCCCAGCCCTGGCCGGGCACACGGCCCCGCCGCGGGGCTGCCTCCTCCCTGCCCCACCGCGAGCGGAGCCCAGCGCGGCGGGAGGTGGCTTCGGGGAGGTTTGGCCAAGGTGCCCAGCAGTTGGGCTGTGGAGACGGCCAAGTCCTCCCCTCGGGCCAGAGGAGAGAGCTGGGCTGGCACCTGGTGCCCAGGCAGGGCCGCGGGGTTCGTCCTCCCCCCGAGCAGCTCCCCCTCTCCCAGGGAGCGGCCGCAGCTCGGGGCGCTCGATGGCCACGTAACGAAGAGCCGCTGAGGGAAACGCAGAGCCCTGGTGGGAGCGGAGCGCCCAGCTCACAGGAGCCAAGCAGGGTGAGGAACGAAGGCCTCCCCCTCCTCAGCAGAGGCCAAGGCTGCTGCCGAAGGGCAGCACAGGGCCCCGCGCCCAGGCCAGGGTGGCCCCGGGCCACTGGCCCCAGGGCAGCTTTGGGCAGGGGCACCGGCTACTTAACCCGCAGCCAGGGCCCTGCGCGACCCCGGAGCCGCGGGCCCGTCCCTGCCAGCTCCCCCCGCCACGGGGGAGGAGGGAGCACGGCGCCCACCGGGCAGCTTCCAGTGTCATTCCATTGAACACTCGTGTTTCTGCCCTGCTGTGGGCTCAGGCCGGCTTCCCCGGGTTCCGCTGCTGGGGGGAAGCCCCATGATGTCAGCCAGGCTTTGGAAATACGTGCCTAAAAACCACTGCAAATATGGTAACTAACTTCTAGCTTACACTGGATTAATTTAAAATGAGCCAGTATTAGACTTCAGTCCTTTTCCTCCCTCTGAGCTATGGAAGTAACATAGCAAGCTGGTGGCTAGTTATTCCTTTTATTACAAATAAGCAGTTAATGACCGAGTCAATGCACAGTTTTGGCCAAAACAAAAACGTTTCAGGAGAAAGAACACAAAGTAGTGCTACAGCTGAGGAACGATCTGGCACTGCTAGAGGACCGGCCGCGCCACGGCACCTCCGCTCGGTTGGTCATTTTGCAGAACGTTATAACTGACACACACAAAGAATGCTCAAAGCTTTCCGGGCTAGAAGCATCTTTACAGTGTATATTTAAAATAATTGAGGAATAAAGCAAGAGGGGCCGTGGAAAAGATCAAATTAAGATGGGACAGGGCAGCGTTTAATCTTTGGCATCAGCCAACACGGGAGTTCGTACCCAGCCAGGCTCGAGACGTGCAGCTTTTTCCAAACTTTAATGAACTGAAGAGTTCTGCACACACCACGCTTCAGACAACCGAGACACCTTCTTCCTTTCTTCTAAATGACCAAAGACCAAAAACCGCGTCGCTTACACTGCAGCGAGAGGCAGGGAAGGAAAAATAAAGAAAAGAAAAGGCGAGTGCATTTCCCACCCCAGAAGTGCAGCGCCGAGCTGGGCAGGGTAGGGCAGGACGCATCCAGGAACGAAACCGAGTAACGCTGCAGGCAAATGGCGCAGCCCCTCCCCGGGGAAACTGCACTTCGGTATTGCATCGAGCGCGGGACGCGCGGCTCCGCCGTATAAAAAAAAGGCAACGGAAGGCTCCACTTCCACTCAACGAAAAGAAGCACCATGACCTGCTCGGTCCAAGGCAAATCCCAACGGGAGCTTTTAAAGGCAGCATCTGAAAGCGGTTCACTTTCTTTTCTGTACCTCCCCCTTGATGCAAGGAGTTGAAATTTCCCAGCCCAAGCAGCAGCGCCAGCGAGCGCTGGCATAGGAAGGGCGAACAGTTACGCCTCGTTGCAGGCAACGACGGCCTTTCCTGACAGCTTTGCTTTTTTTTTTTTCCCCCTCACATGATCCAAGTTAACTGCATCCTGCAGAGTGGCACATCACGGTTGGAGCTGATCGTGTTCCAGATTAACTCTTCTATTCCAGGAAGATTTTCCTGGCTCAAAGTTCATTGCCGGCAATGAATGCACCAAGACCATCAGTGCCAAACGTCTTTAAATACTATTGGAAAAAAACCAAAATAGGACAAAACGTGTGTCGTCCCCCGTCCCCCCCAAAAAAAGAAAAGAGACTGCATACAGCGGAACAGACCCATCCTCTGCAGCACAGCACAGCTCAAGAACTGGGCGAGCCCCCAAAATCCAGTTCATCCGCGTAATTTCACCAGTAACAAAGACTGCGGAGGGAGCAGAAAGGCCGGAGAAAGCAACTCAACTGTAAGCATCCGAGATACGAACTCGCGCCAGCGTTACCGTGCAGTGGGAAGCGTGCACCCGGATTCTCCCCAACACCTCCAATCCCACACCCGAATTTGCTTTTTATCTCCAAGACGGCGCTAACTGAAGAAAGTCTAGAAGTGCATGTGCTGGGATGAGCTCTCCTCCAGAAATAAACAGAAACTACACAGAAAATAAACGAAGGACAGAAGAGTTGAGGAAATAAAGGGAAAGGATTTCATAACAAAAATTATAAAACCATAACTTAAGAAAGCCCAAAGCTGACAGTGTTCAAGCTATTGCTGTAAGAATGCCTGGGAAAATCTAATGAAGACTCTTCTCTTCAGCGAAGACACATCTGGAGAAAGAGAGAAAGAAAAGGAGCAGGAATTACCGACAGCGAAGAGCAGGAGGCTGGGACTGCACAGCACACTGAAGTCACCCCCGACAAACACAACACGTGCGACCTGGATCCTTTTATCTTCCCAGGACAGGAGATGCCCGTTTTTAGAGGGACGCTGTGGCAACATTAAGACGGGCGTATCACACCCCTAAGAAAGCACGCTCCTTCGAGAAGTCGATGTTTGAATACAACGTCGGGGGTGAGCACTGTTAGGCTAGGAATTAACTTCGTGCCCTTCCCAGCACTGCCCATCGCCGGCACCAAAGGAAAATCGTCGTCGTGCTGCAGCTGTTAAGAGTTGAGCGGAGCTGTGTACCAGCAGGGCCGGACGGGGGGACGCCACACACGCCCGTGTCACTTCCCCTGCAACTTCTTCATTTGGGGACGGCCTCCAAGCCACCGGGTATCAACGCGGCGCTTGTCACATCAGGGAGCATGCTGGGGACTGTCAGTGAGGCAAAGGTTCAGCGGATCTTCAGGAGGATAAAAATTTACAGAGGGTTCTTCAGCTTGTAGTTTGCTGCTGTACCAGACCTGGAACAACCCGACACCTCGCGATCCCAGCCATCCTCAGCACCGCAAAGGCCCAGTCCCACGAGCAGGGATGGGGAAGTGCTTCTGTGCTAGGCTCGGGCTAACCCTCACGTTCACTCTGCAGGTAATTTTGGAAGCGTCTGTTGTACGAAGGAAAGGGGGAGGAAGGAAGAGTTGGACATCCCTCGTCCCCTGGCGTTCAGCAATAAACCCCCGCTCTCACGCCACGTGAGGGTGCACAAATGCTGCTTAACTCCTCCAAAAACACCACAAAACCAGCCAGAGCAGGGGGGAGAAGCGTTACGTCCGCAACCACCTCCCGCACAAAGGGAGAACTCATTTCCGTATTCAGTCTACCTTTTTTTGCTGAAGCCTGAACGCTGGGTTTTAGTGCCCCCCCTCCAAGACCGGATTATATACATCGAATTTTTGCATCCACACAACATCTGCAGCAGCTATTACAATTCAGAGTGCAAGTCCCCTGGTTTGACAGAGAAACTTGCTGAGAGATGGGGGAGAACGGTTGTTTCAAAAATGTTCTTCAGCAAAGGTGAGAGAATGCTCCCAAAATACCAAACTTTCTAAATCCAGTAACCCCTTGCTCAGCTTTGCCTCCATTTTCAGGAATGTGTGCTATATTTGTGCTTTGTTTCTTTATTTGAATTTAATCTCAAACTCCCGCATGTATTTTTATACTTTATTATGTGTCAATTTGCTAAGGAAATACCCGCCCACATCTGTTACACAGACAGGAGGTATCATGCAGCCCTCAGCACAGCTGGAACGCGTGTGTGAGCACCAGCGCTTTTCATGGCGTGCCAATTTTCTACCAACTGATGTGAAACATTCAGATGCCAGGAGGAAAGACTGGGCAAGGAATTTTTTCCATAAGGAAAGAGGTTGAGGTCATTAAAAGTTACCAGGAATCAGTCATGATTTACTGATGGAAACTTCAGCTCTGTTATCTCCAAGTCAGGCGAGCTGCTGCCACTTCTATCGCTGTAGGTGTCCCTGCAGAATTCAAAAAGATTTTGTTTTACGGAGCACAAGTGCTTTATAGACCTCGTTTTGCATCAGGAATTAGCGGGGTTTGGCAGTAAGTACTGCTAGCTGAGGCTGAAAAGCAAAGCACACAAGATTCCTAGTATAGCTGTCCCTTTGGAAATAGGGCGGAGTCATCGTCGATTTTAAGGTTTGTGAATTAAAATGATCATACATGTAATAGGCATTTTATAAGGCAAAGTTATTCTAAAGGAAATTCAATCAACAGGAAATAGGAGACTGGTTAACCACCCATAAGCCATCTATTTCAGCTTCCCAGTAACGGCTGATCGCCTTTAATCCATGAAACAGCTTTTTCAGAATCACAAAATAATTCAGATGGGAAGGGCCCTCAGGACAGCGATCAGATCAGACACGGCTGCTCAGGGCTTTATCCAGTCACATCCTGAAGTTCTCCAAGGGCGGAGGCTGCGCAGCCTTTCTGGGCAACTTGCACCAGTGGATGACTGATCTCATGGTGAAAAGATTTTCCTTATATTCAGTCAGAACCCCTCTTATTTCAATTTATGTCCACTGTGTCTCATCCTCCCACCATGCACTTCTGTAAAGATCCTGTTTTCATCTTCTTGATAACGTTTCTGTAGGTGCTGGCAGGCTGCTCTTAGCTCCCCCACAAACTCTTCCCTTCTCCAGGCTGAACAAGCCCAGCTCCTTCAGCCTCTCCTCACGGGGCAAGCACTCCAACCTCCTCAGTGGCCCTCCACTAAACTCTCTCCAGTTTATCAATCTTTTACTCGTACTGGGCGACCCCAAACCGCACAGAATATTCTAGATGTGGTCTAACAAATGCCAAGTAAAGAGACATAATAACTTCTGTCCATCTGCCGGCTGTGCTCTTACTCACACAGCCCAGGATGCTGTTCGTCTTTCCTTTGCTGCCCGTGCACACTGCTGGTTCGTGTTCAGTTTGCTGTTCCCCAAGCCCTCGGCAGCAGAGCTGCTCCCCAGCTGCTCCCTCCCCAGCCTGTGTTACTGCAGGGGGCTCCTAGATGCAGGACTCTGCGTTTGTCCCTGTTAGGCCTCATCGGGTTCCTGCTGGCCCACTCCTCCAGCCCAGCTCCCTCCGAACAGTGCTCCCATCCACAAGTGCATAGTCTGTTCCCGTGCAAACCTCACGAGTGCAACGATGAGACTCACCTGAAAACGTGGTGAGTTACAAGGGCACAGGAATAAAGGGGAGCACAGGCTGCGCTACAACTGCCACCAGGATTTTTAGATTATGCTAACCATGAAACAGTTGTGACCACAATCACTAAAGACTCCAACAGCAGATTAACGCTAACTTAGGATGCTGCAGCAGAGAGGAAACTTCAGCTCCTCTGCTGTGAGAAGCCATTTCAAACTCAAACGTGCAAAAGCAGGAAATTAAAATATCCCTCAACAGTGAAATGAGGCATCTTCACACAGAAACTCTCTTCAGAGCAGATCAGTCAGAGCACAACTGACAGCCGCTCTCCAGACATCGACACAGGAATTCCTGTGGTGCAGCTGCACTGCAGCTCAACCCAGAAAGGCCAACACTTTCCTTTTCGCATTGCTTTAGTTTAATACATTCGTGCTATTTCTCTTTTGCATTGAGTTTGGGGTTTTTTGTTTAGTGCATGTTAGCACTCCAGCTACATATGCAAATCCTCTGGGTTCTCCTCTGTAATGGGTCACTATCAAAGTGATGTTTATTAATTGCGTATTGCCACGTCTGCTGAGCAGAACTGCAGGGCATTAGGGAGCAGCAGAAGGAACTCAATGTACCATGAAGTCACCCAAAACATTAGTTGCTTTGCAAACTGAGACAAAAGAAAGCTTAAGTCAGCAGAAAAAAAAAAATGAAGCTGCAGCCACCAGGGCTCATTCTTTAAACCAGCAACAGGAACAAGCTTCATAAGGACCAACTTGTACCTAGGACTTGCACAAGGAATGCGGGGAAAACCCCATGAGGGCTCCAATCATCTAAAAATGCAGGCCCGGCTGCGGTTTCCCCCAGCACCTCTGACAACACGAGACCGCAGAGTTACTGTCCCTGCGGTTGGGACCTCACTGCGGGCCAGCTCTATGGCACTACAGTCAATCTTAAAATGCAAGACAAGAGGTTTCAAAGAAAGAGTGGAAAGAAGAGGTGCTGCAAATACCCGCTAGTTACCCCGCAGTAACTTTGTGCCAAGAGGATTCTCCGGTTTATCCTGTAGGAAGAAGCAGGAAGAAGACCCTGTGAAGAAGACCCTGTGAAGAAGACCCTTCTTCACAGAAGACCCTGTGAAAGGTCTGACTGGTGTCTTCCTTCAACCTACCTGGGCGAGAGCCTGCAGCCCTTTTGTAGATAATGCGTGAGTCTTCCTGCAGACGCCAAGAGGAGGCCAAAGTACGGGGGAGATGGCTTAATTGGTCTAGAGAGGAATTCAGGGTGGTACTGAACACCAACGAAGAAAGGATGGTCTAAGAGAAAGAAACAGAAAACATTAATTCCAAGTCTTTTAAGCCTGTGGCTGAACTGCAATTGAAAGCACTGATCACGCTGAAGCCCTGATGATGGGGAAGAAGTGTCATTGCTATCCTGCCTTTGGTCCCTAAATGGACAGGCACGTGGGATTTTTTTTAGTGTAATTTTATGGATGGAATCAGTCTGAGAGAGCCTGGGCTGGCCCCACACAAAAACCTCCTCAATTACCCTCCGAACACTTTCCCTTGTAAGTACCTACACCCACAAACTAATTGCTTAAATACTCACCTTCCAACTCAACCACTTCCATTCGCTCTCCCTCCTCATCCTGGCCTACAAACTTCAAACCTTGCTCTTCAAAACACTTTTTCAATTCTGGATTGACCTGGAAGACCGGAAGCAAGAAAATCCATGATCCATCCATGTGTTTGGATGACACAGAAAAGCTCAACACCTGCAATAGCGTTTTTACCTCAAACCTGTGTCTATGTCTCTCTTCCAAGAAATCATGATCTCCGTACAGCTTCCCTACACCAAAAGGGAGACATTTCTTAGAGCAAATGCCAAACAGTTTGCACGATGCCAAGTTTTAACAAGTTCATATGAATAGCATCCATCAGAATCTGCCACTTCCACAGCGGACCAAATTCTTTGATCTCCATTTCACTACCAGAACACAGTCTGCAAACATCAACCGTTCAAGGATGCTTTAACATTCCCAGGTCTCACTTCCCCATACCCACCATACACGCACATTCCTAGGAAACACTTCCAAAAGAGGTAAGAAATGCCTTACTCATGATTGAGTTCTTGGTTTGGAAGAGCGTTCTTCTCTTGCCAAGCCTCATGGTCCCACCCATTTGCCCAGGATTATGTTCCGGCATGTCTATGACCTGCGAAAAGCATTCAGAGAGGGAGGCGAGAGTAAGGGAGGAATAACAGTGCCAGGCAGACTCTGAAACATTAAAGGGGGAAAAAAAAAAAACAATATCCATACAGAAAACAAGCAAACCACCCCAAGGAACATTGTCTTGACAAGGCAGACCAACAGGACTAGATTAGTTAGCTGAGTTATTCTAGTAAAGGCTGTACAGAACATACGGAAGGTTTGCGGGTATTCAGGAAGCTTTAGCATAGGAAATGGTCTCAGTCAAAGCCTACATAGATCCCATGCACTAATACTGTGCTCTTTACTGAACTAAACGTTAAACAAACAAACAAGCAAATTTACAGAAACAAAATCCCCAAATCTGAATCATTTATACTTTGGTAAATAACTTCATAAGCTGTTTTTTTGAGAACTTTTTCCTTTTAAGTAGCATTTGATTTTATAGCATAAGTCAATCATCATGGTGGACCCTGGACAAGGCACGTCGAGCCTGCGGGTTCAGAAATCTGTCCACAAATGCTCCAAGGAATTCATGTCTATGTTAATTTCTGAGATCCTAATTGAACAGTTACACAGTGGAATCTGGATATCACCAAATCTTTAACATTTACTCTGTGAAATCAGTTAGCTTTCCAACTGCCCTTTAAGAACCTTTTACCTCTTAGAAAACACCTTGCTTTATGAAAAAGTGTAATTAAAAATAAAAGTTATAAAAAAAAAAATAGTGTTTCACCTATACTAAGCACTGCAATCCTCTATGAAGCAGCAACTGCCATACAGTTACCTAGGCAAAGACATTTTCTTTTCAGATTAGTAAATAATGGAAGACAGACTTAAAAGCCACAAGACGTAAGAATCCAAGCTCTTAACTGCACCAACAGGTATGTGCAGAGAAGTCTGGCACAGTAAGGATATTACAAGCAAGTCGCCATAAACTCACCACTGGATGAGCAGTTTTGGGGTCAAATTCTGTCGAGTTAGCATCTGCAATATAATGTTCATCAATTAGAACCGAAGTCCCTCCTACCGTGACGTGCATTTACAGGACCTCCCCCAGGTACAGCTGCATCTCGTCCCCGCGCTTCTGGCAAGTGGCGACCTTAACTGTGCTGAGCCGCTCACCTGCACGGAGCTGCCAGCTCAGCCCCCGGCAGCAGAAACAGGACTCTGTCAGCACTGTTCGCTATGAATTTCTGAGACTGACTGGAGGTTGCAATCTTAGCGCAACCAGCCTAGTGCAAAGTGAGGGTCGTTCAGGAAAAGCACACGTTCAACAGCTCAGAATATTTTAAATAAAGCCAGGGAGCAGAAGTACTCCGAGAAACACATTTCCCCCTACCTTCACTACCAGCGAGACTCGGAATCAGGCTGAAAAACTAAATTTAGCGCTCTGTAAAGGGAGTTTTTACAACAGGGACATAGTGAATTCAAGCAGTGGAGCCAGAAAGCAATTCAGCTCACTGAAGTAGGTGCAACTGCCTCATCGGCTGAATTGCTTTTTCGTCTTCATTCCCACCGGCTATAATGGGAATTTAGGATGTCCAGCACACATAGGAACAACTCTACTTAGGTGTCTTATTCAGGAGCTGAACCTCGCTCTAAGCAATAGAAAGTTCTCTGTCATTATAAGCATGTCTTACTCCATTGATTTTTATTTGAATAGGATAAGGAAACAGTTCTTTTTCCTTTCAATTAGCAAAGAAGATGGGGAATTTTACAGGCCTAGAAAAGAATTAAATCTACCTACCAATTAAAAATTAAAAATTATAGGTATTTAAAAAAATTACAGGTATTACTCAAGCAATCAAAGAAATGACGAAAACCCAGGAAGGGTTTATGTGCAATTACCTTGCCAACCAAGAACATTGCGTGCAAACTCCACGACTGCTAACTGCATTCCCAAACAAACTCCTGCAGAAGGCAAGGCAGAACACAGATCAAGTCAGGACAAGGACCACTGAGCCCGTACCGCAAAGCGCACACACCTCCACAGGCAGTCCCGAGTCAGAGGAAAACCTGGATGAGACAGGCCTTTGACTGCTCACTCTGTACCAAGGAGTTCTGACAAGTTTTACTCCACACCTCCCTCGCCCATCACACATTTCCAGTCTCTGTGTCCATTTCGTTTAAATGCAGTCACATATTTCTTCGTGCCAAGATCGCCACAGCCTCCTCTGAAACCTCCTCCGAGACCCCTGCCCCCTCATTACAGAGATTCCATGTCATCACATCCCAGCCAACTCTGACCAGAGCTGACTAGAGATGACGGCCGCATTACCCAGCTAAGCTGAGCATAGATCATTGCCTTCCTCAGCCAATTATCTTCAAAATTGTACATTCTAGATACTAATGAAGATCAGTAAAACTCTTACTGCAGACCATTCAGCCTCCTTCTTTATTTCTTCTTATGGATGAAACACGTTTCTCACCTAAGAAGGGTTTTTTCTGTTTTCTTGCCCAAGAAATAGCTTGAATTTTGCCTTCTGTCCCTCGAACACCAAATCCACCAGGAACCAGAACTCCGCTGCATGAGGATGAAAAGATTCCATTCACATAGGGCTCACCGGCGTGGCTCCCCCCAACCACGTACCACCTCTCTCCTGTAAAATCTTGGACTTGCAAGACCTCGCTCCTGAAAAGGGCTTTAAAGTGCCCTGTGTGCAAGGCCTGTCTGCAGCACAGTCTCCATATGACTTCACATGAGCCATCACATAAAATGTCACAGAATTTTCAGGGAAACATTTTATAAATGCACGTTTTACCTTCCCAAGAAATCCCAAATACTACGCGGGTTACAATACTAAAACGGTTCATGGTGCATGACCCACGTGCTCTGCACCAAACGTGTTTGCAAACATATCACCCAGCCAGGCCCATGCCGCGGAAGCCGCTGGCTGCAGCGTCAAGTTGTCCTAACCGCAGGGATAAGGACACCAAATTCTGCAGGAAGTTCTCGGTTTTCCTGGTACCACCCAACGCCCGCTTCCCTGGGGGCTCACAAGCCCCCCTTGCTCTTGTTTTCTGGGCTAACTCTTGGCACTCCTCTGCATCCTAACGCTTTTTCCCTTCTCACGCTTTCTTCCTAAAGAACTTTATACCACATTTACACCTTCTGTCCTCTCTCTTTGGCTTCAATAGCCTTTGCCAGTACCCATCCTCTCCCCTTATTTCCTCTCCCCCTGTTTCCCCACTAAGCCTGTGCACATCCTCATTCGCATGATCATCTCCCCTCCTGCTGCCTTTCACAAACTCCCTCCCTTATTTAGCAATTCTCCATTTTACATCTTATCCTAAATTTCACCGAGAGGTATTTGGGGCAATGTCACAGTGTGCTGGTACAGCGCCTAAGAAAACAGTCTCCAGTGAGGCTCTTAACGCCAAAACTGTCAATAGCAGCAAGTTTCTCAGACATGCTCCAAAGAAACAGCCAGAATATAAGAGTCTTACTCAGCACCACACAGCTTCTGCCATGCTTCATGGTATCGGACAGGTTCTTCCTGCAGAGTATCCGGCTCCAAGTCGGCAGAGTCAATATACTGGGAAGAAATCCAAAAAAGGATGATGAGATGCTGCCACAAGAGTGAAATTACAGGGTCTTCTTATTTCTCATTAAATTAAGATATCATCATTCCTCCTGGATAGCTCTGGATTTGTTTCCTACTAGATACTTACGTTTTTTCCAGGCTGATTTCCTGCCTGCTAGTCAACAAAACTGCTTCCCAGCACCACCCTACTACAGATGCACAAACAGAAGCCATGGTTTTTGTATATTCCCGTCTCTGCAGCTCTGCTGTCCCATAAATGAAGCTGATATCCATAAGACCCAGACTCATTAAACGTGAAGCCTTAATGGAGCACAGCGAGATGGGAACACATGGCTGTGCAGACAGAAACAACCGCACAGCAAGAAAAAACTGAATCACTATCTCATCAAATATACATCATTTAATCTTCAAGAGAGACTGAAGAACAAATAGGATACGGTGAAACACAGGCTGTTGTAATTAAAGGATACTATGACCAATGCTGCATATGGAAAAAACTGCAAATTTTCCAGTTTCTCATCTCCGATATTCCAGTATCTCTGAACTTCTGAATGTTCTGGCAGTCTGCTTACCCTTTTGAACAACCATTTTTGTCTTTTTTTTTTTTTTTAAAGCTTGGAATACTGCTGAACAGTTCTTTAACCCAACGTAAGATCCCCATGCACAGGACTCACAGAACCCATTCCCATTCTGCGCCACACAAATACAGCTGTGTCAGGAACTGCCCAGAGATGCATGCGCAGGGTTTACCCTTCACCAGTCTTACTTGTTTTTCTTCTTTTCTCCTCTACTGACTTTGTAAGTTGAAAGGTAACCAACGTAGAACAGTGCTGTTATAAAGCAAGCACCTATTCCCATGACTCACCGGCATCGTGAAACTGCCGGATATTTTAAAAGTATTTTTAAATGAATGTAACATTTCTGACAAGATACATATTTCACCTCTTCAGAGCATCTAGCTACAACCAAGACCCTTAAAAGCACCTCTGCAGCCAAACCAGCATTAAAACCTTAATAAAGTCTGAGGCAGAAGCATCATAAAACCTGTGAGTACCACAAGGGTAACAGCCACAACCTTAAAAAAAGCATCACTTTCAACAACTGCCAAAGGAATTAAAGCAAACAGTCCCCTCCTCAAACATATCTGCTGCTCTATCAGAGTTCAGCACGCAACACTGAGCACCAAAGAGTTCCCATCAATTATACAGACACCTTGTAGATCTTACAGGATGAAAGGCTGGTTTGCTTTGAAGCTGTTTTATGCCTGGCAACAGATGTTTTGATGCTGCAATCCAAAGACAAATTTAAAGTTCACTGGCTCAATCAACTCTCCCTTACTGTCTACGGGTTTGTGAAAAACTTAATTAAGATGGGTAGCACTGTAGGTGGAAGGAGTATGGGGGAGGAAATCTTTACACACACGCACACCCCTACCTTAATGTCAAGTTTGTGGTTGATAGCCAGCGCAGAATGCTCCAGTGCTTTAATGACAGATGCGTAGGAATCTGAAAACTTGGTGTATTTGCCAACAAGCGCAATGGAACATGTTTCAAGGAGACGGTCATACCTAAACAAAATCAAAACACAAGGGTTATGTCATGATTAACAGGAAACGGGGGCAAGAATCACTTACGTTCAATTCAGCTTTTCAAGGAATATAAACAGTTGGGCTTTTGAAAGTCTGTCCAACTAGAGAGATGACGACTTTGGAAGAAATGACCTTTTGTAACAATTAGGACTTGAAAACATCAAAGCAAGAATAGAAGAAAGGAAAAGAAAAATAACAATGACAGAGAAAGAGAGTTGCAGAAAGTCATGTCTAAATTAACTCATCCCTCCTTATGCTGAAAAGCCATTTTGAGTAGGTCCAAACTGTCTTTTCAGGAAGCTGTATTAGATTCAAAGTCTGCAGTAAACTATTAGGAGAGAGGATCAAAGCGCAACTCTGCATATGTTTACACTGTACAGCATCTTCCCACGCTGCTTCTGGCTGAGTTCACTTCAGCAGATAGGAACACGGAAAGGACTTCTAGAGTCCCAAGGTTGCGCTGCCTACGCTTTCAGTCCCCAGCATCTGGCAGCATGGCATTTACGCAGCATTCTTGGCTACAGCTAAGAGATCATTTACAGTTCGTTTCAAAATTGCGAAGTACCTTCAACCAAGCTGGTTACCAAGGGCTCTCCCTGTCAAAAGAACATGTTCTTGACAGTGGTGGTTCGTGCCGTGCATATAAAGGGAAATATCTGGATCTTGAAAATTAATTTCTTATAAGGACAAACATATTTGAGGCTTCAGAAAGGGTCGGAATGCCAACTGAAACAATTAAATTCCCTATTTCCCCACAAACATTGAGTCTATTCCCTGCAAGAAAAAAAAAAAAGTGTCCTAAGAGTCTCAGACAGAACAGTTATGAAACAGTTGTTTCACTTGCTTGCAAACAGACTCAAAAGATTCATTTTTATTGACGCTCCTGATGACTCCTACATATGCCTACAAAAGGATTTCAACACTTTTTAACGTCACTGGGGTTTTTTGTATAAAAAGGGAGGGCAGAGCTGTCCACCTTTTAATTACTTCAAACTGGTTTTGACATAGACAGTACAGTACCAATGCTAGATAAGGAAGTCAATAATATCATCTTACAGGATTCTCATATTGAAGAATTTTTTTTTTCAAACAGTTAAACATCTAGGAAGAAAAGGCATTTTTGTAGTAAAAAAAAAAAAAGAAAAGAAAATCTGACTGCATGAGAACGCTTGAGGAAACGAAGCAACGCTCATCACCTAATAACCACCAACAAAGAAGAGAAACTGATCTGGAGTCTTACTCCAAACTACGCCCAGCGGTGCAGCTCACCTGTCAGCCATTTCCTTCCACTTCATGAGCATCCTCCTGGGCTGCCTCTCGATGGGAAGGTCAAGCCTGTGTCTGAAATAGTCAACAACCCCCTGCTCCTCTAACAACAGAGGAACCCGGTAGATAGAAGAGACATCATGAACGCAGATGACCTGTTCATAAAATATGAGCGTCATTAAAAGAGATCTAAGTGCCTGTGCAATTATTTTTAGACAGATATTCAGAGAGCTCTGTCTCTAGCAGACAACCATATGACCACCTAAACTTCCAGGAAATAACGTCTGTTGCATAACATAATGACATACGAATAGCTTAGCACTAGTTTTCACACACTTGCAAAGGTCATCCTTCAACACTTCCCAGGTATTACTGCCCACTGGAGCTCAAGGAAGGGCTATATCACAACAACCTGCAGTAAGAAAGTCAGCAGCTACGCAAGTTATGTGAGCACATAGCAAAGTTCAAAGAACGCTTCAAAGAGACCTCTCCTGTGATACAGCCTTCTTGGCAATCCTGATTGAAACTACAGTTAAACTGCCCACAAGCCCAGCTTCCCCGTTTCCCACCACTGTCGTTCTTAACCAGGGCTCCCAGTTTGATTAAAGCCCAGGGAAATCTGTGGCCTCAGTACAGCAATAAATTTTACAGGGCGTCTTTCATCAAACTTAGGATTAAACAACTGTCAGCAAAGAATTCTTCGGTCAATGAGGAATATCTGCATCAACGGTTCTAGCTCACTGAAATGGGCTTCCTCAGAAAGGGAAAGACGGCTCTGGACAACTGTCACCTGTCCATCAGGAATGGGACTGTGCTTTAAGGATCAAAAATATACTGGCACAACTATTTTTAAATCCTCATTTCTCCTGACTCAAATGTAAGCAGAGTTCAACACTGCACCAGCAAAAGCCCCTAGGCTGCAAATTTTCCTCCTTTATAGTCGATAGCATTTACTTCTCCATTCAAGTGCAACTGCAGTCAAGAGAAATGACTATATAAAATTGCATTAAACTTCCTGGAAAGTGACTGACGAGAGCCAACTTACTTTCAATTACTGGCCAACAAGCAGTAGATATTGTACTGCTGACACATTGGTATTATTGCCAGCTAATTCTGAATGTAATCTTGAAACTGCAAGACTCAGTTTGATCTCGCTGTATAGGAAATTAATTAAAATGACTTCACAGAGTCTGGAACTGTGAAGTGATACTCAGTCTTTCACAAAAAGAGAAAATTTTTCAAGCTCCAGCTGGATCGGAAAGTGGTAATATTCAGGCTACAGACTGTTTGATTATTTTCCAAGGTATGCAATGGTATGCAGAGTAGTCTCAGTATAAAAAGGATCATGCTAACATGGAATTTGTGTATATCACATAACATTCAAGTGAAGTAATGCTTTTCTCAAATACCATTTCAACTTTTCTGTGCAATCTCTCCTCGTGCAATCTTGGGTGGAATAATAATATCGTGAAAAGAGCAGCGTACAAATACATTCATGTATCCTTTAAACCTAATTTGGGGCAACTACTCTTTGGCCTCTAAATACTGACAAATCTCATTCTTCTGTATTCACAGAAGGAATGTGGAAGGAAAACTAAGGTCAAACCCAGCTATTCAGAAAATACCTTGGATTCCACAGGATTCTCTAAGCCTATGCTAACTACCTTACAAGAAAACCTGTGTGCTGGCATAAAAAGGACTATTTTTGCAGTGGTTACATGCCTAAGGAATGTAGGTAAGACAAAGCAGCAAATGAATTATGCAGCTAACAAAAGACACCGACAGAACACAAAAAAAGCTACGCTCAGATAAAACTCCGCTCAGCATTTGACAAACAGCTAGAATATTTATTGCGAGGAAGTGCAGACAGCAATCTTTACCTGTTCTGGTTCAACATGACAGAACATGGAAATCTTTTCTTTTACTGAGGTATCCAATGGAGTGGAGCACCTGCAAACAATCTAACAGAACAGCAACATCAAGGCTGTGAAGCAAAACAGAAGTACTCAGACATTCACATAACAAACCTCTCAAAAAGCTGTCTTTCTGCAGCCTCCGTGACTTGGGGAAACAACCCAACTCCGTTACTTTTACTTCTTTATTACCAATATACGAGAGCTCTCAACCTAAGCATTATTTACACTAGGATGTTGTTGCAACGTGCCAGTACTGCGTTTTTAAATTCAAAGCCATGCAGCAAACCTTACCAGATCTGGTGAGAGACCAAGACCTCTGAGTTCACGAACACTGTTTTGGGTGGGTTTAGTCTTCTGCTCTCCTGTAGAGCTTGGCTGGTCAGAGAAGAGCAGAAGTTGGTATATCAACTTATGATGATATGTAGCAATGATTCATCAGGCTAATCGGGATTCTCCACCCTATTCATCTTGTAAAAACTTTGACCCAGTTCTTAGACAATTCACATGAACTTTAAATACCCCTGTACACTATCATTTTAGTCTCAAAAGACTGCAAGCAACTGGCAGAAACCAGAGTTCAAGTCTGTAGAGTAAGTAGGTATGCCTTACAGCGAGGGAAGGAGAGAGCAGAGGATTTTATCTGCTGCTCCCTCCAAATACCTGCTATTTTATATTTCTAATTTTCTCCTTAAATCACCTGGCCTGGACAGAAGGGGAAAGAAAGAAAGAGAAGAGAACAAAGATTGATATGCACTCCAGTAACTCTATCAAGTTGCTCTGTCAAATCCATTTCCGAGACAAGGAATACTCATGCTCTCTAGTATTGTTAACATAACCATGGAAGAATTTTCTTCAGCAATGACTCCTGCACTAGAGGTTTTTGTTTGGTGAAGACTGTCAACTGTCTTCAAAACCAGGGCAGATAATACAGATGAGGTTATATCAGGTATTATATGGCATAAAACACCTTCATATGCTTTTGGTATTAACTGGAGTTCACCCCATCTACTCAGCACATAAGGATATTTTGTTTTTTCTTTGTGATTCCTAATTAACTGATTCTTATCACAGCACTGCTTCATAACACTTTTTCTTAGTTCAATCTCTGAACCAAGGGCAGCTGCCACTCAGATTGTTATGGCTTACGTAGCAGTGAGATGTGAGAGTCTACGAAATTACTGTTAAAGATCAAAACACACATTAAAAATATTGTCTAAGGGGAAAAAAAACTGATTATGTTTCAAAACACACTATTATGTTTTGAAATTACAAAAGTAACCCAACCTATTTCATGAACTACAGCTACTGTAAACCCTGGGGGGCAGGTGGAAAAAAGGGGGCACACAGCAACAGAAATATTAAAGAGCTCCAGGAAGAGCTTGGAATATGATCTTATTAATAAGTCCAAATGGCTGTGAAGTCTGGCTACACCACTGAATTTTACATTAGCTTTGCAGAAATGAAAGGCTATGCAAATGAAGGGAAACTGAAAGTTTTCAGCCCTAGAAAGCAAGTTTACCTGCAACAGCTAGGAGACAAATCCATAGAGAAAAACGGCAGTTAAAGATGCAAAACTGCATCTGCTGCAACTCCCGACTATTTATTACACATTTACACACTCTGAAAAGTTTGCTTCTTGTGAACCTTTTTGAATACATAACCATATGTTCTCTGCATTTCTTCCAGAAGTTTCTATATATAGAAATATATATAACAGATATATATTTCTATAGATGTAGCATTTCAGAAACACATATTTAGAAAGCAAGTTTTAGACTGGGGAAGCCCCTGACCACCAAAACATTTTGCGTCCTTACCTGGGGAACTAGACTGACATGAATGTTACAAAAATTCTCTCTTTTGGCTTTGAACTGGAACTGGCGGAAAGCTTCAATGAAAGGCATGCTTTCAATATCGCCGACCGTCCCACCAAGCTAAAAAAGACAAAGACGTTTAGAATTAAAGTTAGTACCAAAACATCATCTACTGAATTTGTACGCTAAAGCATACTAAAACATACGTAAAAGGACACTAAAACATCTCCCCAGCACCTCCCTCCGAGTCCCTAAAGGAGCATCAACACCAATATGAAAAGCAGGATTTGCCAGTTGTAGCTACCAGTTCCACAGCCTCCAGTCTACCCCAACTATTATTTTACCTTCATGATCTCCCCAGAAATCAAAAAGCCACAAGAAAAACAGCTTCTCATATGGGCAGCACCTCTCCAGGGATGTTAGCTTTGCCTCTATTCTTTCTTCAGGGAAAAGACTGAGGTGTTAAAATTATCATTTACGAACATTAGGTGGCACTGAGAAGCAAAATTTCTGTTAAGTTTTAGTAACTATAGTGGGTTCGGACACATGCAGGAACAGAGGCACGAGGCATCCTTGGGAGCACCGACAGCCTCCCGTGCGCTGTCAGACAGTGCCTCCTAGGTACTTCAGGATCCAGGCTTGTGAATCCTGGAACAGAAACTGGCACTCAAGCTGCAGGGAGAGTTCGAAGTCACCACGACCCAGGCACTCTGACAAGCTCCCTCTCTCCTGTAATAGCATGTCCTGCCAGCCAACTCAGCAGCAGCGTCCCAGAGCCTTCGCCCTGCTCTGTCTCCGCTGGCGGCAGGACGCCCCATACAACGCACAGGAAATTGAACGGGGTTTGTCACCGCCAACTCGCACCGTTCACTTTTCTGCGTCTGTGCTTGAACTGGTCACTGCAAGGCTCCCTTTACTGCTACGGAGGAAAGACAACTGCGTCCAGAGGGTGATTTACCTACCCTCCCTCTTTCCACCAAAGAAGAAGAGGGCACAGCGTGATTAACTCAGACTTTGGCATATAAAGTTACAAGAGCTAAAATTCATTCTCTAGACTAATTCACATTACCCTAGAGAGCAAAGCATCTCAAAACCACAACTCTCCAAAACCTAAGTCTTTCTATGTGTGGATTCAGACACAGAGCATTCAAAAGATTAGACTGAATTAAGTGAGGCTAGCAAGGGGGACTTTTAACCAACTCAGCAACATGCGAAGCTGAACATTACTGTAAAAACATTGTACTATGCAAAACACGCATATAGTTCTGTTTACTGCATACAAGAAGCAAAACTGGTTTGTTTTTTTTAAGAGCTACAAACCTCAATCACACAAACTTGGGGTTCAATGCCATCTTCATCTACAGGAATTCGTGCCTGCCTCATTACCCACTCTTGTATAGCATCTGTGATGTGGGGAACAACTGAAAAAGAAACCCAGGCGAGGGTTAAAGCCGCAATCCATGCATATTTCTCCCTCTAACTCATTACAGAGCAAATTATTGCAACTAACTAGCCAGTGCTTCCCGTATCACTTCAGCGCTGATTTGTGTCTTTAAAGAAGTATGCATTTTTGAAGTGATCATTCTTGGCTGTGATTTTCAAAAGTGCCTTGGCAGGAAACGCAATCCTGCCTTAATTTAAACACATGTAAGCACCATTTCCTTTAAGCTGTAAGATTCAAGTACAAACAGTTCTTTGCTCTAAGCAGAGAAAGTTACTCTGTTTTAAACTGTCTGTAAAAGTTCTTATCCAAACCAGCTGCAGAGGATGTTTAAAAAGGGAAGGGACTGATCTGATCCTCAAAGATCCTTTGGGTTTTCTAATGACATGAGTTACCGAAAGCAATAACCATTTTAACAAGCTAACAATCCACAGGTGTGTTAGTCTGAAGGCTGTTCACATTCAGTATGGCTACGTTAGGCAGTTGGACCCAAGTCCAGCATGCAGTCCCAACAACAGGCAGCATATTGCTGAGCACTGGAAAGCTTTGAGGGGCTTACAGGTAACCCCATTCAGTATGGCACGCACCACTACACCTGCACTGGTGCCTCTTCTGCTTCCCCTTTTAAAACACAAACAAAAAAACATCACGAGGACAGCGTATAACAAAGACCTCAAGCGAGGATGAAACGCAAAAGCATCCAACCAGGACAGAAATACAGAATATATTTCTACGCATCAGAAACGAAGCTTCACGGCACCTTGGACAGTTTTGCCAAGATAGTCTCCCTTCCTCTCCTTGTTGATGACATACTGGTAGATCTTCCCAGTAGTCAGGTTGTTGTCTTTGGTGAGTCGGATATCGAGGAAGCGCTCGTAGTTACCGAGGTCCAGGTCCACTTCCCCTCCATCATCCAGCACAAACACCTCCCCTGTGGCACACAGAAGAGCGCAGACGTCAAGGGGAAACGGTCCACATCAGCAATTTGTTGGCTGAAGAATTCAGTGTAAGGAAACACCTTCTCTGATTGCTACAGCAAGTTTAGGAGCGGCTAATGAAACGAAAAGCCACAGAGAGGACTACGACAGTGAGGACTGAATCCCTCAGCAGGCAGCAATGACAGAAGACCAGAGAGCCCATCTCTGCCGGTGGCACCACCGCCCCGCTGCGCAGTCCGGAGCCGCCGCCGGGCTCAGCCCGCGGGTCCCGCAGGCAGGGCCGGACACGAACGCCTCCGCCATGCGAAGGGGCCGGCTCCCTCCAGCCAAGGCAGCCCCGGGACCCAAGGGAGACCCCGGCGCCCCGCTGACAGCCGGGCCCGCGGGGCCACTCACCGTGCTCGTACGGGGAGAAGGTGCCGGCGTCAATGTTGATGTAGGGATCGATCTTGATGGAGGTGACATGCAGCCCGCAGGACTTGAGGATGGTGCCGATGCTGCTGGCGATGATCCCCTTGCCGATGCCCGAGATCACCCCGCCCGTGACCAGGATGTACTTCATCTGCCTCGCCGCCTGACACCGACACCGCCTCAGCCAGGGCTCTGCCCCGGGCGGGCAGGGGCAGACCTTCCCCCCGCCATTCCCGTCAGCGCCCCCCCGCCACCCCCCGTCCCTCAGGGCCGCCCCCCCCCCCCCGCACCACAAATTCCCGCCACCCCTCCGCCCGCGCCCCCCCTCCGCGGGGCGCCCCGTGGTCCCGCCGCCCCCCCTCCCCCGCCCACATGGTCCCGCCCGCCCCCCCCCACCTGCGCCCGCCGGGGCCCCGGGGCGGCGCGCGCGGAGCTGCGTGCGGGCGGGGTGAGGGACGGAGCGCGCGCCGCGCGGCTGCAGCCCGGCTCGGCGGGGAGGCGCGTGAGGCCGGCGCGCGGCGGGGCGCAGGCGCGGCTCCGCCCCCGCGCATGCGCAGTACGGGAAGGGCGGGGCGGGGGGAGGTCAGCGCGCGCCTCGGCGCGGGCGGGGCGGGGCGCGCGCCTGGTAACGGCTGCCCCCGCGCCTCAGCGGGAGGGATCCGGTAGCGGCGGGTCCCCGGTCCCGTCCGCCCCTCAGGGACACGGCGGGGGGGCTCCGGCGGCGCTGGGTCGGGGGGAGGCAGCTCCGGGGAAAGCCGGGACGTTTTGCAGCCCTGCAGCCCTCCGCCGTGTCCCGGCAGACGGTGGGGTGGCTCCCGAGGGCGGCTCGGGAACAGAAGGGAGCCTGGGGAGGTTTGGTCCTGTCAGGAGGATTTGGCCCTGCTTCAGACTGGGAGCTAACAGCTGCTCTTCCTATGCCAGAGAAGCATAGAACCATAGAATCGTTAAGGTTGGAAAAGACCCTTAAGATCATCAAGTCCATCCGTTAACCCAGCACTGCCGAGTCCACCACTAAAGGAACCACTAAGCAGACCAAACCTTAGTCCACCGCTAAGCAGAACCAAAAGGAACTCAAAATACCAGACGAAGGTTTCTTTACAATCACTTTCGTGCTGTTTTTCAGCAGCTGGTGAGTGGGAGCCAGGCAGCCGGTTCCTGCGGGGACAGGGATGCACCCGAGCAAATGGAGGGGAGGATGGAGGGAAACCCGGCCCCTCCTTGGTCCGGACGTTTTGCCTTGATCTCCGGTGGACCAGCGTTCTGCCCTCAGCAGCTGGGCGGCATCTCCTAGGAAGGGATTTCTCCTGACTGTTGGACAGACCAACCCATTTCACCGTCGGGATACTGCTCCTGGAGCTCCGCGCACGTTTTCCTCTTTCCACTTGCTCAATTTCGCAAATTATCCAATATGTTCTCACAGATTTTAAGCTGTGGAGTAATAAGTTGTTCTATGTACGCCTTCCTCACCCCGCTTGTCTATGACAAACGTGATTTGTACATGGAAGTGCAGTCTTAGGAAATAAATCACTCCATCTCTTGGTTTCGTGATATGCTGCCTCGAGCTGTTTTTCTATTTTCTCCTGCTTTCCTTTCTCTGACACGCGCTTTCCTTGCAGTTAGGTCCCTGCAGTTTGAGAAGCATCGCTTCGCACCTCGGTGGCTGTCGCTGTGCTCCTCTTCCTCAGCGCTGCAGCCTTTCCAGCCGTTGGGGCACGATTCGCGCTCGTGAATCTGTGTGAAATGGATCACTCCTGCGCGGGCGACGTGACCACCTTCACAGCAAGAGGAGCTGTCTGACTGTGCAAAAGGCATATTCCAATGATTTAAGAAATTCAAAATACCGCTCTACGACCCAAATACTCGGAGGGTTTTGCCTCTGAAGAGCTTACTGACGTTTTGGTGGGTGTTGTGCGCGTGGGAGAAGCAGCCTGTGTGTACTCACGGTGAGGGGGTTACGGGTGACGTGCGTGGCTGTGGTTGCGGCTAACTGTGCCCGATTGCAGCGGGCGTTCCTGGCCCGGGGAGGTCGCAGCAGCAGCACCCCGGGGCTGTGGGATCCCCGCGCCCCCTGCAGCTGCGGTGTTTGCCTGGGGGTTCCTGCCTGGCGTGGGGAGCGTGAGCAGCCTCTCCGCTCCGGAGGGAGCGGGTGCGGTATTTGGTGTGGAGCAGGCATGCGCTGACTTCACAAGCCTGCGTTGTCCTGCCTGGGGACCAGGGTGAGCCCAGGTTGAGGTTGGACTCGATGATCTTCAGGGTCTTTTTCCAATCTAAATGATTCTGTGATTCCATTCTGGGTCATCCGTTGTTTGTGGTGGCCGGCACAGAGCATAGAATCATAGAATCACAGAATCACAGAATCGTTAAGGTTGGAAAAGACCCTTAAGATCATCGAGTCCAACCGTTAACCTACCACTGCCAAGGCCACCACTAACCCATGTCCCTCAGCACCACATCTCCCCGGCTTTTAAATCCCCCCAGGGATGGGGACTCAGCCCCTGCCCTGGGCAGCCTGGGCCAGGCCCTGACAGCCCTTTGGGGAAGGAGTTTTTCCCAATCCCCAACCTAACCCTGCCCTGGCGCAGCTTGAGGCCGTTCCTCTCGTCCCATCGCTTGTTCCTGGGGAGAAGAGACCGACCCCCCCCGGCTCCAGCCTCCTTTCAGGCAGTTGCAGAGAGCGATGAGGGCTCCCCTCAGCCTCCTCTTCTCCAGGCTGAGCACCCCCAGCTCCCCCAGCCGCCCCTCCCCACCCTTGTGCTCCAGCCCCTTCCCCAGCCTCGCTGCCCTGCTCTGCCCACGCTCCAGCCCCTCCAGCTCCTTCTGGGGGTGAGGGGCCCAGTGCTGAGCACAGGATTCCAGGGGCGGCCTCACCAGTGCCCAGCACAGGGGGACGATCCCTGCCCTGCTCCTGCTGGCCACACCGTTCCTGATACAAGCCAGGGTGCTATTGGCCCTCTTGGCCACCTGGGCACACTGCTGGCTCGTGTTCAGCCCCTATCAGGCTGTGAGGCTGGCTGAGACACGGTGCCCTGTCCCCCGGCAGCAGTGCCGGGAATGGGGGTGGCAGCGGGGCTGCTGTTCCAGGCTCTCCCCACCAGCAGTTCCATGTCTCTTGTCTGTGCTGTGGAAATGCGCCTGTCGGTGGATTCTGTCATTGTCGGTCTCCTCTTCCAGCGCTCACCTGGCCTGCCAGCGTATTTCTCTGCGGACACGATCTCCCGTGTGTTGATCAGCTCTATGGGCAGTGCTGCCTCTTGCCTGCCCCAGAGGCAGGGGTTTCCCCGTGCCGCTGGTGCGCAGTGACCGTGCACAGGAGGAGCGCACGGTGTCCAGTGCCCTTGACGGGACTCTGAGAAAGCATTTGCTTTCGGAAGTGCCTGGCAGTGCTGTTTTGTTTCCCCATGAAGAGCTCCTCTTGCTTTCTTCTCTTATGCAAGTAGCTCCTAAGTGAGCAGAGCATCAGTTTCCAGCACCTTTTTTAAGGACGGAGCGGTGATGGGCCTGAGGAAGGGGCGACAGCGAGCGTGCGGAAATGCAGGGTGTGTCTGTGGGGGTGTACGTGCACCATCTGCGGGTGCCCGGCGGCACATCCCATCCCGATACGGCGCAGGGAGGTCGAGTGGTCCCAGGGCTGGATCCAGGTGTCCCAGCTTTTCACATTGCATGAGTGGGGTGTAAGACATCTGCCTGTGGCAACTGCTTTGTGACTGAAGGCAAGTCCTTACTTTCAGAGGTGTACGTAACCTAAATGTGAGCATCTCCTTTTAGACACATAAATCATTTCCTCAGTGCCTAATTAAGGCCTCAGGGGTCGGACATCCAGCGGTGCTTAAGAGATAACTGCACTCAGCGGGACCTATTGTGAACATTAAATGGTGCGGAATAACAGTGACCCAGAAAAGTCAAATCACAAATATCTGAAGTTATGCAAAATTACGTCAATGTTTTAGAGAAGTGTTTTGCCCATCTTGTTCTCAGCTCTCGGTAAAATACAGATTGTGAATATTTTCCTTTCAGAAATGTGAAATGAGATGAAATGGATCCACTGTGTTTATTTAACAGGATTTGATTCACAGCAGAGCAAATTAACTGGAAAGCGTTGCTCAGAGGACTGGCGCAGTTCTGGTGAATGTTAATGTGTTACAGGGATTACGCGAGGTAAGAATATACTGGAATCCGCAAATGCTCACTCGAACTTCCTTATTCTTGAAGTGCCTATTGATGCAGGGAAATGCTTATTATGCTATCATATGTATATAATAGTAATGATGATGAGAATAATAATAAATTATCATATAATATATTAATATATTGTTTATTATTATCCTATTATAATCCCAATTATAGGTATTGGGATTTGTATTTTCTCTGAAAGGTACATTTAACACTTCTTTTTTTCAAGTGAGGGCCTTTCTTAACAAATTCGCTTTGTTCATCATTGCCTTTGCATTTTTGTCTTTGATTGCATTAACATTCTACAGAAAAGTTGATTTTGCCTAATTATAATATCTGCAAGATGCAAGCCCTGCTCTACAAGCAAAAGGAGGCCTGTCAAACCTGCTTCTGCGGGCCCTCATAAATCCACCCGAAGAGAGAAGGGAGAATTATCAGATGAAGAAGAGAAATGCGCACGTACGTTTTTAAGCAGGTGATGGAGTTTTATTTGCCACGTTAGTGCAAAATGTCGCACGCTGGTGATGCGCGCACTCCTTTGGTGCACGGACAGTGAAGTCGGCTTAGCGTGTTGAGAGAGGGGGTGTCCCGCAAGCAGATACCTTGGCAGATGGGTTGGAGGGATTGAAGTGAGACGGTGGTGTCTGCAATGTCACTGCTTTGTGTGTACCTCATCATGTTCTCCTTGCCTTTTCCAAGGGCTGTCTCCGCCGTGCTGGAGGTGACGGGAGTGTTCTGCTTTTTCACTGTGGCTATGCCTCCATAACCTCTATTTCTGCATTCACTAATAACGATCACCATTTAAGGCCCATGCAGAACAAATTACCTTAAGCCTTCAGGTGTGAGCTAACCTGAATTCCGCTAACCTGAATCACACTGTTGCCCTGTATTCTGAGGTCTTGCTGCCAAAACAGAGCATTTCAACTATGGCTTTGCCATATTTCCTGGCTCTCGTTCCACCCGAGAAGCAGGAGGTCCCCTCTGCCTGGGCAGTACCATGCAGCAGTTCCTGGGTGCTGCGTGATGAGCAAGGGCTGTGTTTGTAAGTATTGAAACAAACCTGCGGTTCAAAAGAACAAGCAAGCACAGATGGAATTACATGCGCCTGATTCAGTGCCTGTATTCAGTGCCTACAGCACAGATGTGTTCCCCTGAGCTAGCTGTGTATCCTCCTCTCGCAGGCAGCGGAGACACGTGCACCTCTCGGAGACGCTGCCCCGAGAAGGGAGGACTGACATCCAAGGAGCGTCTGCTTCTCTAGTAAGGATGACCACAGTTATTGCAGCCGGGACTTTTGCAGCCTCCTCTTAGTGTGGTCACTCCTGAAGATGAAAATGTGACCTATTGCAACGGGATTTTGAGAATGGGATATCGGTTCAGGCCAGTAACTCCTCTTTGCTGTGACTGGTGAAGGATGCAGCTAAAGATGGCCCTGCACTGGAGTGTTTCTGACAGCGATGGGATAGCCCGGAGCTTGGCTGAGACCCTGCGGGGAAGAGTCTGGCAGCTATGTGGGCTTGCTGCCACCCCACCGCTGGGCAGCACGGCGGAGAAAACATTTTGTCTTTATTGTTACGGGTATTTCATACCACCACACACGTCAGGTATTTACATTTAGCACCTATCTCGGTCCTATCGTGTTGGGCGGGTTTGAGCTCATACTCTTCCGACTGTTGCCTACTCCAGATGCCCTCCGCATGCCCCAAATGGCAACAGTGTGGGTGAGGACATCCCTGACACCGTCCCCATCCACCCTGCTCTGTCCCTTGGTGGCAGCAGAGGGCTTTGCAGAAGGCTGGAATCAGCAGGGACAGGCTGGACAGGCTCCCTCTCCTTTCTGGCTTGAGGGGAAGGAGCGGCCGTCACCCCAGCGCTCTGCCACCTGCTCTGCCTGAGCCCAGACCTAGCTCTGACCTGCCCCCAAGAGCTTGATTCAGTATTTGGGGTGAGCCAAACCCTCCGAGTCTTGCAAAATCAAATGCCCTTTTCTTGTGCTTAAAATCCCTTATCGCCACTGATAACAGTTTTTAGTCTTTTTCTTTTTTTTTTCTTTTTTTTTTTTTTGACTGTGCTGTGCAGTTTGAGAACTTCACAGAAAACTGCGGAACATTTACCCCAAGGCACCCTCCCAGACAGCAAGGCATTGGCACCACCCAGCCGTGCACCAGAACGATCCCTTACGCAGCGCTAGCAGACGTGCAGGAGGTGCGGCTGCCCCACACCCTCTGCTCTCCTCTGTGCTGTGCGGGGCGCACCAAAGCAACATCTGCAGAAAGCGGTAAATCACGCCGATGCAGCTGGTTTGACTAGCACTAACGCTGCTGTATGCTGCAAACCACCAGGAGCACCTGAAATGCTAAGCAGGGAATGTATCTGACTGCTGCCCTTCACTTGGAGGAGTGCACAAAGCCGCCCGTTGACAAGATGGAGCATCTCGCACGCTGCTGAGGTGCCCTGGACATCTCTGCCTCCGAGTACCTGTGGAAACCATCGTCGGCTGTTTTTTAATACCGAATGTTGCAGGCAGCTAAAAACCAAGACATGAGAGCGGCTGCCATCTGCCCTTCCCAGAGTCACCCTCAGTTTTACTCTGTGGCTGCTGAAACGGTGACGATACAGTTCCTGCTGCGATCCAGATGTCCACTAAGAGGCTTCTTCAGCGGTGGAGGTGGAAGCTCTCCTAGTAAAGGAGGTGTGTACTGCCTGAGGTACGACACTGCTCTTTCTTCTGTGGAGAAGACTGTAAAAATCCCACTTTTTCAGTTTCTCCTGGCCAGGCCCCATCACAGGTGGCTCAGAGCTGCTGCAGTGGTCAGCCAGGCCTTGGAACACCCTGGAGACGCTCTTCTACATTTGGTGTCCACTCTGTGCTGGCCACTGGATTTCACCTCGTGTTTCATTGGCATAAACTTAGCGGGGTGATGTGGAGTCATTGGCAAGCGGCAAGCAGACTGTACAGAATGTGATTTGGGAAGACAAATCTCCTTTTACAGGTGGGGTCCATCCCCACTTCCACATAGCAGGGCTTTCCCCTTGGGCCTTCCGTACGGCAACTTTAGGTTTCCACGTGCAGGATTAATACAGGCTTTGTGTAAAGTGTTCAAATCCTTTACCAAGTCTACGCTTTTGCTCTGAACTCGATCAGGTTCTCACCAAAATGCAAAATAAACACACCTGTTACCCTGAGTAACAAAGGGGTTTGGGCAGATCTTACAAAAGATGCAAAATAATGTAGGAATAAGAGCTGTATGAGGGAGGTGCACAGGGTACTGCAAGTTCTGTGACACCTCTTGTCCTCTCGTCTTGCCCAGCGGATGGCTGGGCTGGGTCTTCTCCAGAAATGTCCACTAGATGGTGGAATTGAACAGTAAAAGAAGAGTTTCTGAAGTAACAAAGGGACGTGGCCAGGGAGTGGTGCCACGCGTGGGGACCTCAGAGCTGCTCTGGGACCAAGTACTGGAGCACCACATGCACCTTGCGGGTGAGATGGCACCTGGCAGCGCCCGTCTGGGTCCCTGCGGTGCCATCCCAAACTGCCTGCAGTTTGTCCCACTGGGACGGAGGAATTGCGATCCTCCCTGGTAGGTCTTGATTCTTTCAGGGCAGGGTTTCTTCACTTTCAGGCCTCTTCCTATCTACTTCTTTTTTTCCATGAAGAAGAGTCTCTTTCCTAGGAAGCAAGGAGTGAACCCGCTGAGGTGCTGCGGAGCTCAGCCATGCTAGGAGGGAAAGGTGTTGGTCAGGGGGCTGTGACCTGATAAGAAGACAGCAGTGAGCAGAGCTGGCTGAGAACGGGGCAGCGCATCGCCAGAAAGGGGGGTGGGTAGGAAGAAGAAGTTTTGCAAATGCAGAAGGCAGCGTGTGCTGGGGACTAAAGCTCTCGGCTCGGTATGATGAAGCCTGTGCTGCCTTTGGACAGAGTGCTGGACCGAGACCAGCTCTCTGTCCTCACTCCGGAGGTCATGTCACAGGTCTGTGCCTCAGCTTCTCCTGTGTAAGGTGGAGTTAAGGAGTCTGACCCTTTTGGGACAGTCTTTTGATATCTACAATGAAAAGGGCATCACAGCTCTGTGTTTTCGTTACTGACTCTGCCGGTGACTTGTGAGCCTGTGTCCTCCCTACCTGGAGTCACAGAGAGATGAGGCTTTAGTTCCACCCATGAGACTGGCCAGCCGGGGGGCCTGGACCTGCGCTGCCTTGTTTCCCTCATTTCGATTAAAGCTGCATCTCCTACATAAAGCAAACTGAGATCTGCCAAAGCCAGCTGCTGCGCAAGGGGTGACGGATGCTGGTTGAGGTGCTGGTCGCTGTTTGGCCAGCCTGGCGAGGGTGCGGTCTGCAGGCTCACATGTTTGCAGCAAGACGCATGCAGATTTCATGAAATTGCAGACCCAGAATAAGATATTTTCCTTTGAAAAAATGAAGTTCCCTTCTCTGAGGGGTGCTGTGCTGGTGAGAGCTTTGCTGGACACCTTTCTGAGGAGAGAAACCAGACCGACCATCTGAAGCCTAAGGGCTGTACTCAGCTCCTCCAGCGTTCTGGGTTTCCAGCTCATGCGTTCTAGAGAGGCAAGGCCAGCTGCCGCGCAGTCTGTTACGGAGGCGTGCAAGGACAAGAGGCAAGATTATCAAGAGTTTCTTCTCTACCTGCATGACTGAGCAAAATTTAATTACGTCTGTTCCCAGGAGAGCTGGCTGGTCCTTGTACATGAACCGTGTGATTTAGGTTTCCTAACAATCCGCAGTGCTGCGACAGTTCGGCTAGTCCTCTAGTCTGGTCGGTTGCCTCTAGTAGTGGCCAGGGAAAGCTGATACAAGGACTTTGTAGTGAGTTGTGCAAGAGAAAGAATGGTGTAGGGAAAAGAGACTTGCTACCCCCAGGCAATACGCCAGCTGGGTTTTGCCCTGAGTCATCTGCCTTTAATGTTTTAGCCTGTCATATTTCCATACAATCATTTACATCTGCCTCTTTAATGTTGTGAGCTTGGCCATCTGGGGGATTTCTCTGGTGCCTCTCGGGCCAGCATCCAGATCCTCATTCACTGGCTGTTGGTTTTGTGTTTTCAAGACTTAAATTTTATCTGCTGTCAGGTAACACCTTCTGTTCTTATTGACGCAGCAGACTAATTGTTCCCTTTCCTCTTAATAGCAACAGATAGCCATTGTAAAATTATCTCACAGAGATGCTCATCAGACGTGGTCGTGGTAATGAATAAAGTTTTGAAGAGGCTTGGTACGGAGAGGTGAAAGATCTGCAGGAACATTTGTGGAGGTGACTTCACCCTGGGATGCCAGGGCGTGCTAGCAGGTTCCACAAGCAAACACGAGCCATCCCTGTTACCCGTGCATTTGTCAATCATGCACGTCTTGCCATTGTGATGAAGTACAGGAGGGCTTATCTGTCCAGGAGTTCGATAAATGGGCAGAATTTGCTGTGATGGGACCTTCTGCACGGGGACGAAAAGGTCATTGCCAGCTGCAGAACCGGGGGCTCGGTGCTGTACAAGGTAATGCAGTCGCTCAGTGAAGGGTCAGATTTGGAAAACCTGAAGCATGGCCTCTGCGGAGCAGGGCAGGGACATTCAGCAAAGCAGCGAGGTGCCAAGAAGCAAAACAGGTTTGAGTCTCCTTATTTGCAATGTACAATACGTAAACAGAGTGTGACCAAGGTTTATTTTACTGCCTGCTGTTTGTGGTAGCCAGGTGTGCCAAGGCCCAGAGGAGGATGTGAGGCACTGCGCAGGCACATGTTGAGAGGTCGCCTCTCTCCCGAGCAATTCGTATCCTCAACAGAAAAGTCAGAGAAAAGAATAAGTGTGATTCTCTGTAATGTTGTCCTGGTTTCAGCTGGGATAGAGTTAATTTTCTTCCTAGTAGCTGGTAGAGTGCTGTGTTTTGGATTTAGGATGAGAATAATGTTGATAACACAGTGATGTTTTGGTTCTTGCTGAGTAGAGTTTACACTGGTCAAGGACTTTTCAGCTTCCCATGCTCTGCCAGGGGCACAAGAAGCTGGGAGGGAGCACAGCCAGGGGGGCTGGCCCAGACTGGCCAAAGGGCTATTCCATACCATATGATGCCATGCTCAGTATATAAGCTGGGGGAAGAAGAAGGAAGGGGGGGACATTTGGCATGATGGCGTTTGTCTTCCCAAGTCACCGTTAGGCGTGATGGAGCCCTGCTTTCCTGGGGATGGCTGAGCACCTGCCTGCTGATGGGAAGGAGTGAATGAATTCCTTGCTTTGCTTTGCTTGTGTGCGCGGCTTTTGCTTTCCCTGTTAATCTGTCTTTATCTCAACCCATGAGTTTTCTCACTTTTACTCCTCCGATTCTCTCCCCCATCCTACTGGGGGGGCAGTGAGCGAGCGGCTGCGTGGTGCTTAGTTGCCAACTGGGGTTAAACCACAACAAATGTTTTTCCTTGAATTAAAATACATACCAGGCTCATTGTTCCTCCAGTGGCTTTTTGGCTACCGTCATGTCTAAACCTTGACCCAAGAGGGACATTTTCAGGTATCTGCTTGTAGAAATCACGTTTGTCCGTGTGTGTGTTTATACACAGCACGTTGAGTAGTGTATGACAAAGTCAAGGCCAGAGGCTGCGCCCTGTCCTCGCACTGGCTCTGTGCGCCATCCGGTCAGGACCGGGATGCCACACACACAACACACTGCTAATTTAACATCACTGCTCTTAAATTAGGTGGGACTGGTCCATAGGAGACACGTGTGTCACAGGAAAACAGTGTGAGGAAACACCGATTCTGAGCAGAATCCCAGAGGAGGTTTGGGGATGTGCAGTTACACTTGTCCCTAATTCAGGATGCTTTTGTGGATGTGCCAAAGAGTGGAATTTTATTTAAGTACTGCTGCTCTGCCACATCGCCGTGTAAGTGTCCCAGCAGCTCACTGACCACAGCAAACAACCCATCTGGAGCTAATTTAAAGTTCTGGTAACATACTTTATTATTTCTGTACTCATCTTTAAACCTATACTGCCAATATTTGCATTGTAATGATTGAACTCTTTGCTCTCCCCTCAACATTTGCCTGGTAGTGAAGGTGATTTCTGGATAACTGGAGAACACTGAGACTTCCCATTCCTCTGGAGTGGTCTCACCTCAGTGCAGGATTCAGCTCAGTCCAAGGCACAAGGGAGCTGCTTTTTCCCAACAGTGCAGGGGAAGGTTCAGAGTGCCGAGGTGCAAGAAATACCTTGTAGGGCCTAGCGTCAGCCAGGCAGGAGAAAGCTGGGTTCTCCCACAAGTTCGTAGGTGTCTCTTTGAAGATGGTGATCTAGGGACGAAGGCACTCGGTGTTTTGCTGAAGGTCACGTAAGATTTCTGGCAGAGTTAAGGGGAGAGATCAGATCTCCACGTTTCACTACACAACATAAATCTGACAAGATCGCTCTCTCGCGCAGAGAACAGATGACACAGACTCTCACCCAGGTGTCACTTTCCCTCAGGTTCTTTTGCCTGTACAAAAGGTAGCATCCTCCTTCCATTTTAGGAGCAGAGCATATGTGCTCATCAGCGGGAGAGCGTGTACGACCAGCACAGCAACGTGGATGAGCCGTGGGGACCTGACCTTGGCTAGAGGACAGCGAAGCACAGCAAAGCACACGCAGAAGGAGCTCTGCTGACAAAGTGCAAAGCAAACAGAGGAACTGCTGTGAGAGAAGACCAGCATGAGCAGAGAGGGTGTGAGAAATCAAATGAGCAAATGTACAGGCAGAAGAGCTTTCAGGCCGGCGTGGCTAGCTGAGAAAGACCAGGTCACACAGTGACGCTCTGGTGAGTCTCTTCCTGGCAAGCTGGGCGAGGAGAGGAGAGGCATAAAGGCTCCAGAGGGAGAATGAAGGAAATTCAGGTTGACAGACACTGAACCCTGAGAGGGGAAGACTGCCCTGGGGGGACTCTTGGGTAGAATTCTGTAGAGGTGAAGCCACGCTAGCAAGGAAACCTCACAGAGGCAGCTGAGCTCATGTTCTGCCCAAATCATCTGCGGGTCTGCTGTCCCACACAGGGGTGGCAGGTCCACGGGCACATCCATGGGGTCACCATCGAGTGGGGGATTTTTGGTCAGTGGCCAGAGTCAAGGAAAGGCTTTGCCTCTAACAGCCAGCCTCTCTGGCTGCAGCTGGTAATGGGAATAGGATAGCAGCAGCACTGGTGTGGTTGTTTCAGGAGCTGGATGGGCTTTGAGCCACCAGACCTAACACCCTCTTAGTAAAATCCTGAGTCCCTGCAACACCTTTGGCTGCGTGAATAGCAGGCATGCTACAGCACGCATTATGACTGAGCAGAAGCACCCATGAAGAGCTTGTCACCATCGGTGACGTCCCTGTACCCACCGTGAAGGGTGGTAGCAGCTCCACAATGGGGCCACGTAAGGGACACCCACCAGTCTGAAATGTCTTTCCCTCTCTTACACCGATTTTTTTGGACTCCTACACTTGAACCCGACTCTGCAGGTAGCCTCCTCCTCCTTCTCTGCCGTTTAGTTTCTAATTTTGAAGAGGCAAAAAAGTTGAGGGATTTTGATTCCTTTCTGAATGCGTACGTGCTACCTTTGTTGGTGGGTAATGGATGGATCACATGAACAGTGTGGGACCTCCCAGAATGGACTGCATGGAAAAGGACAAATCACTCATGGTTCACACAGTCTTAAAGGCAGCAAAACCCTGCCGTAAGTACTCTTCAAAATCTTACGCAATTGGATTATTCATCTTTATGAAATGTGTGAGAAATACAGTGACTTTCAGTTAATTCAATTGCAGGATAGTTTGAACTTCTATTTAATTCAATCAAAACTCCTGAAATAAAACCATTTGCATTCTAGTTCTACCAGGCTGATGTAGCTGTAATGGGTTTTTCATTTAAAGGCCACTTCACAGCTAATTTTTATATTGTTTTTGCTTAACTGTCAATGAGGAAATATTCACACACTTGTGCTACTAATTTCTGCCTAAATTTATAACATTTCCCTGCACAAAGTGAGTCATTATAGAAGAAACCCTCAAGTGCAGTCAAAGGATTTTGGTGTGCTTTCCCGCTGAGCTGCAGTCAAGCTAACGCTTCCAGCTCATTTTGTCAAACATTCCTGCAAACCCCGCTCCATGCCTGCGGATAAGACAGGCTGTTAAGCACGAGCAGGTTATAAACTCGAATCCTTGCTGAGAAGAGACCAACATTATGAAAGACACGAAAGAATAAAGAGCTGAAAGGGAACGGAGGTGTGAAAAGACAGGCAACACCTAGCGCTGAGCTGCCCACACCTCGGCACGGACACTGCGAGAATAGCTGCGAGCCGTACGACCTGCGATAGACTGGCTGAGCGTGCAGGGGCAACAGGATTTATTTCTTTCAGTCAGGAGGAGCAGAAGAAACTGGGGCAGGACCAGAGGAAAGCTCTGCGCAAGCACACCTGGGTTGTTTTCAGATATAAAGGAGTGCCATTCATCGCCTTTGTTTTAGGGGAAAGGGAACAGCAAGAGGTCCTGCAAAGGGCCCAGCCAGGTGGCGGGAGCATCAGGAGCGTAAACTCAGCAATATTCACCCCACGGTGAAACAGTTGGCATTTTTATTTGATCTCTCCTCTTGATCTCTCTAGCATAAGGCTGAGCAGGGTCTTAAGAGTCCAGTAGCGAGAAGGAGATGTGCCACAACAGCAGATCAGAGAGCAGGCTTTTGTCCCTGCCATCACCCCAGGGCTGCAGTCCCGCTGTGTTTGCAGAGGGGCAATCTGGATGGGCCAGAGGAATTTTAATCCTGAATGATTTCCACATTCCTTCCAGCCTGGCAAAGGATTCTGCTGAGGCATCAAACTGCCTTGTCCAGCTCAGCCTGTCCTACATCTGATAAATTAATTGAGGATTTAATTGAGGATTTAATTGAGGCATTCTGCTGGTTACCACAACATAATCAGTCAGCTTCCCAGAGTCAGAGCTTTCCAGTCTGTTTGGACTCAGTCCTGTAAACAACTAAATACCGTCAGCCTCCTCCGAAATCCCTGGAGTGGTAGGTGCTGGAAACTTCAGAGATCAGTATCCTTTTTGCAGGCCTTTGAGTGCTCTCACGGTTCTTGCCTAATGGCTTAACTCTGTTGTGTTGCCTGCAGCTCAAGGGAGAAAGTTCATTTAGGAAGCAGAACTGCTGAAAAGTCTTTTTTCCCTTCGTGTACGAGTTCTGCAGCTGCAGCTGATTGTGCTGTTTATTAGATCTGATTCTGGCATTTGTCTTAGCATCCCAGGAAGATGTTTAGCTTTTGTTCTCAAAATGATACAATACCCAGAGAGATTTCTATCTTCATTCATTGCATTTGTGCAAATTGTAGCTGTAATATGCAATGCAGCTGCAAGGTAATAACTGCACTTTGATTAAATTTGAGTTCCTGAACTACAACATATAAAACCAAAAACTTGAAGGGATTCTGTCTGAACCTTAGGGGCTCATTCTGGTCTTATTCAAAATGGTGTGAATGGGAGTAAGGTAGTGGGATAATCATGGGACAAGGGGGCAGAAGCAGGTCTGCACTTTCTTCCCTTTATTAGACTTTTGTAGCCAAATGCAGAATTTTGTTTGAAGCAATTTTTAAATCTTTGTTTTCCTTTTCTTTCTTCATCCCTAAATTATAAATAGCGTACTCCAAGGAACCTGAAAGAAGGAGCGGGCACTTGGAACTTACCAGGTCTCTGCCATGGTAACTTGCCTGTTTACGATGAAGATTTCTACAAGCTGACACCATGAGCGTTTTGTTAGCATTAACAAAAAAACCCCACATCCTTGTAGATAGTACATTATTCAAGTTGCTAACAAGCTTTTCGTACCTAAAGCTGCGTTGTCCTAGCAGCACAAAGGTCTTGCTGCTCCTGCCATGGATTCAGACGCCATCCCCAGCTATATGAATTTGAATGATCCAAAACCATGTTGTCTCCCAGAAAGTGATAAATGAAAACCTCAAAGGAATGTTTGTGGGCTCTTGCTGTGAGCCTCAGCTCAGGTTTTGGCCTTGGTGATTTCTAACGGAGTGACACAGGACTCGGCTTTTAGCTACTGAGAGTGAGACCAAACTTCTTGCCAAGTCTCAAAGCTGAAGCTCCGCATCTTTGTCTCCACTATCGTGTAGACAAATGCACTGCTGTGCGTGCTGGCCCAGTCCCTGCGTGATGGGAACCTGAGATTGGATGAGACCCCTAAGCTCACCGGAGCTTAACTGCAATCCTGCCTTCTCTGTCTCCCCATCTCAAGACAAATCAGGAATTTTCAGGATTATAGGAACTGAAAAGCCTGATTCTTCCAGGTTTCTGTGCTATGGCCCTGACTACATTTTATTGAAGTAACACCCCCTTTCCTCCATGACCGTGTGGTGCTGGCACTGCCTATCAACAGGCCCTTCCCGTGACCCCAGACCAGGCCACAGTGCCCCTGTCCCTCTGGGTCCCTCAGCTCCCTGCCCTGTCTCCTGTACCACCTATGGTGGTACCACCACATCCCATCCAGGGCCCTTGAGCCCCCTCGCTGTGCTATGGCCACTCCTCACCTACCATAATTCACCCGCTGCATAGGTCAGCGGGCTCATGCTGTGGCTGTCCCAAGGCTACACGTGGCCAATGGACCAGCCAGGACGTGTGTGTTGGTTGACCTGCAGACTGTTGCCCAGCAGAATACAAAGTCTTCAAGATGTGATGCTTGTGTTCTAGCCAGCTGTTGGGTTTTGTATTTACATGAGGATGTTAGGATCTTTGAGATCTCTAGCTCTCTGACAAAATCAACAGAAATTTCTCAGCAGGTCAATTGGGACTGACCACCATCTCCTTGAATAGACTCTACTGGACTACTCCTATGGTTCCACATACATCTTGGTACTGTAAAGTTTTTACTCTACTTCTGCCTTTCCAAAGATGATCTACAAAGGCAAATGCAGTTCTGTGTTCCCTGAGCAGGGAGCATGGTTTCCTGTTCGGCATGGACCACCTCTGGCGGTTCATGAGGTTTTGTCCCAGTGTTCGGTACCAGAGACACAGCTGTCCTCCCTGATGGTGAGGGATGGGATGTGGTGGCTCTTGTTCTGTTCAGGAGGAGGGGAATCACAAGCAGAAAAGCAACCTCAGGATGGGAAAGGTGATGTCCAGAGAGATGTGTGCCAGTCTCACCTGTACTTGACATGAAGATGACCTTGATTAGCCATAATGTAAGCACTGCTTATTTGTGTTGGATGGTCAGCCAACAATGTGGTTCTGAGGATCTCAACCCAGCTATCTCCCAGCTCTTTCTGAGCTGTTCACTAGACCAAATCCACATACTTTGTCTTTTTGCCTCCCATACATCAACACAAAGGAGCATCCCTCCATCCTGCTTTGTGGGCTGCCATAGTACTTTACTTCTCTCAACACTGGCAGGGTGCCCCAGTTTTCTACAACTCTTGCCTGGCAAAACCATACACCAAGGAAGTATGTGCCTGCCACTAAGCCCATCAACATCAACAGAGTCATCGTGTCAGCCTTCCAGCAGTAGTTACCTCCTGAGTACAAGCATGAGATCAGTCATCCCAGACACATCATCACCGAAAGAGATTGTGTCTGATCTCAGTACAGAGCTGCAGTTATCTCAGTCACCTTGTTGTATCAGATGTGTTTGCCAATTTACAAGTCAATCTAAACATAAGATGCAGTGAATGATGTCTCTCTCCTCCTGAAGTGCAGGCACTCGCTGGATGGGCTGTTTCTCTCCGCAAGAGGTAGTGAGCCAGTGGCATGCTAGGGTGGATCACCAAGAGGCGTGCGTGCCGTCTCCGGTGTGGTGAGAGCCTCCACAATTTAGTGGAGAATTATCAGAACTATGCAAGTGAGAGATGGAGCCTTGATGGATGGACAGTGAATGTGAATGGAGCCTCTGAGGGAGTCCAAGAAGGAAATTCTCCAAAATGGAATCATACAGCAGGAAAGTTATCCTCAGCAAATACCGGGTGAGATGACAGATTTGCAGAAAGACAGTGCCCCAACCTTTCTACATGGCTGAATTTAGTGAGAGAAAGGCATGTCAGGTTAACGCTCACTGTCAATATTTTCTTACCTTTCTTCACTTACAACTAACGTCAATGTATTTGTAACCACCTTGTAACATGTACTTGTTGCTCTGAAAACATAAAAGTGTCGCTACACATCCCTCTGCTCCAGGACTCTGCTCTCTCCACAGCTCACCCCCAACCCTTTCAGGGCAGACCCTACACACAAGCTGCTGGGTCCTTTGCTCCCAAGGCTTTATTCTCTGTACTTTCCAGCTGTGCCATGCAGGACCTTTCCTCAGGCACCCAGACTTGGGGCTTTTCCCCAACCATATGAATGACAACTTTTATGGCTATGCCTCCCCCCGCATCCAATAAAGGATGTGTGCAGCTCTCCCTCCCTGAGTGCCCAGATGTCACCAGCCTTTCAAGCTGTGGCACACAATGAAGTCTTTGGGTATCTTGCTATATTCATGGCTGGCCAGATAATAAGAAGGAAAAATACCTTAGAACTAGGTGACAGTTCCCTAGGAAGGTGCAGAGAAGGGCAATGAAAATGATCAAAGGTCTGCAGTATCTTCCGTCTGAGGAGCCCGGAGCAGACCAACACCCATCCTCCTTGAAAAGAGGTATTGAAGAGGATAAGAGAGATCTCTAAATTCATGAGCCACCTGGAGAAGATGAGTAAGGAATGACCATCCATTGTTCCTTGTGATACACAAAGTAAGGAAGATCCCATTGAATTATGGCAGGTTGAGATCCAACAGAAGTGGTATTTCCTTACTATTCTGTGCTTAAACTGGAGAAGCTTGTTGTCAGACTGATCTGTTGCAGCTCTTTCACAAGCCTGAGCTCCCAAGAAAACCGGACTAACAGTCTTGTAGAAGCAGAGCAAAAGTAACAGAAATGTACGTGACTGTTTACAATCCAGTCACTTAACATGACAATTATGGACATCATAACTTTTATCTTGCCAAATAATAAACAATCAGATTATCAAGCATGTCCCATCACAACAACCTGAAGTAAAATAAAATAGAATAGTAGTGATAGTAGTAGTAATAATAATAATATAATAATACAGTAATAATATACAAAGCTATACCCTATACAATTGCTCACCACCCGCCGACCGATGCCCAACCAGTCCCCGAGCAGTGATCGCTGCCCCCCAGCCAACTCCTCCAGTTTCTATACTGGGCATGACGCCATAGGGTATGGGATAGCCCTTGGGCCAGTCTGGGCCAGCCCCCCTGGCTGTGCCCCCCCCAGCTCCTTGTGCACCGGGCAGAGCATGGGGAGCTGAAAAGTCCATGACTGGTGTAAGCACTACTTAACAATAACTAAAACATCAGCGTTCTATCAATCAACATTATTCTCATCCTAAATCCAAAACACAGCACTGTACCAGCTACTAAGAAGAAAATTAACTCTATCCCAGCTGAAACCAGGACAGCCAGCCACTGGATTGTTGTTCTCTTCCATGTTCCTGTTATTTGGTGTCAAAAGAGCCAAGACACGGGCAAATGGAACCAGACAGACCAGATCTGCTCGGTCAGGTTTTAAGGCTCAAGAGCAGCTGTGAACCTACTGGAACAGAGAAGCTGGGACCTCAATATTTCACGCTGTAATGAGCTGGGTTTGTTATCCATGGCCTTTCTAGGCACTGAGGTGAGGCTGACAGGCCCATAGTTCCCAGTCCCTCTTCTTGCCCCAGCTGATGCAAATTCAACAGGAATGTAAAACCTTGCCTAACTCTCTGTCCCGAGGTGTTTCTTCTGGCTTCAAACGATAAAGTAACACCACTCTGATGAATACAGTCAGAATACAGCCCCAAGTCTGCAAAGCTTTTCTGGGTTAAGGGTGCTTTTCAAACTAACAGTCCTGTTGTTCTTGTCTCTCTCTTCAGCCAAGCAGCTGCTTCAGCGGTGCTTGTTCCAAATTGCAGCATGATGTTAATTTTCTAAGATCTGCCTATCGAGGAGAATTTCATTTCAGTTGGCAAAAGACAATGCACTGAAACAGTTACAGCTGAGACAAAGACGGAAATTAACATTTGTAAAGGGAGAAAGGGACAAAAGAAATGTTGGTGACAAGGAAGAAAGTGAAACAAAAATGAAATCTTTGTCATTATCTAACTACAAAGGGGAAGGATGCTGGTCCAGAGATGAAGACTCCTGCCATGCCAGCCTGCTGCCTGGGACCCACTCCAGCGGGGGAAGCAGTTTGTCCACATCCATCTAGGAATGGGGCACGGCTGTGAGTGTAGAGGGCTGAGTCACCTACCATCAGTCCTGGAGAAGCGATTGCTTAAATGGTCCATTCCCATGGTATTCGCCATCAAGGCTGTGCATACCCATTTGTCAGGGAGGTTGTTTTAAAATGTTCCCCCAAGAAGAGGGAAGATCCCCCACATGACTGCCCAAGTTGCGTTGCAAACTCCTGACTGATCCGTAAGCTTCACTTGTTGCTGGGAGGCGGTGAATGAGTCAGGAGCAGTCCTAACCCAATGGCTGGGAGAAGATCACTCCTAGCTTGCAATACTGCCTAGTGAAAACACACATTCTTCCTCCTTTTCTTTCCAGGAGCTCTCAGAGGGGACTGTGGTCCCAGCTGATGTCCCTACAGTCATATCGATGGCAGCCAGCCGTGATGGCATGCACACGAGGCACTCTGTTGACTCCTGGCATGATGGGTGCTCTCTTGCAGGTTGGCAGTTGTGGCCCTTGGTGCAGCTGAGAGCCTCCTTCTGGAGTCAGAAAACAGTCAGTTTGGGCAAGTTTTAGCAAAAATGCAGGTACCAAACCTGGGAGCATGTGAGTCTCTACATGTACAGCCATTAGCTTGAGTGACTCCCAGCTGTGAGTTGATGGGTGAGCTAACGCCCTGTGAGCAACATTGTCCTGATTGTGAAGGCTGTAGACACACAGCACACTTGCCAAACGCCTGCCCTGAAACGGCAAATGCTCTTCTGGAAGGATTCAACTCTTTCCTAAATGCTTGCATGGCTCAACTCTCACCCTCCCAGGGCAGGTACTGTCCTCTCTTCACCCTCCAAGTGCCTGGCTGGCTCAGCTGGTGCCCTGCCAGTGCTGGGCATGCCCCATGCTCACACTTTTTGTAGGGTCCGTTTGCTTGTGAGGACCTTCCATAAGGTGATTTGCTCTGCATTTATGCCTCAAACGTCACCTCTGTGAAGACTGAGATGAGCCCAGGGAAGCTGATCCAAGGAGTCCTGCTTTGTGCTGGTTTGCGTCTTGTGCATGACCTCTCTTTTTAACAAATTGCCGTAAGGAGTATGTGCTCCTTACCCTAACTGCCTCATTCTCCAGAAATGTAAACTGTGGTGCTCTGAGGGGAAGAGGACAGCAGCCACTGTCACAGCTGGAGGAGTTCATCCTGACTGCAGCTCTTGCCATAGCCATGTCCTCCCCAGGGAGCAGGGAAAGGGGTGTCAGGCGGGGGGACGCTGTGCTGGGATTGAGCCCTAGAGACCAGGAGCAGCGACGGCCTGGGACCTGCCCACAGCCACATGGATTCCCAGGACAGGAGTATGGGGCACAGGGATGGGTCACACAAATCCTGGTGATGCTTTTCCCACTCAGAATGTGGTGACTGAGGATAATGTGGTGAATGAGGAGAAGCCAGTTCTTGGTGGCTTGCCCCATTGCAGCCTGCTCTGCTGTCCTGGGTGGCAGGAGCTTGCCATACACACAGTCCTGGAGAAGGTGCTTCATCTGTTCCAGGAGAACCACTGAAATTCGGGGGTTTCATTGCAAACTGCAGCAAAATTCATTTTTTCCAGTCTGGGATGGTTATTTTCTGTCCATCTCAGGTGATAACAAATTATTGCTTCAGTTCAGAGGTGATGCTTAAGAAGCAATCTTAAATGACTGTTCCCAGAGACATGACCGGGATGTCCCTGGGCACTGGTGGTGTTTTGGTCAAGGGGAGCTGTTCTGGGCCAGGATCCACACTGGACACGAGTGGACTGCTGTGGAGGTCATGGTGAAGTGCAATCGCACTGTCTGTCTGTAGGTCTTATTCCCATCTGGAGATGACTTGTGGCCCTGCCTTGGAGCTGTTGCACAGCGGGGAACTCACTTCACAGTCCCAGAGTCAACAGAAACTTTGGGACCTCCAAAAATAAAATCTCTTTTTCATGAAGATGAAACAATTCTTCAACTCACAGCTACTACCTGTAACTCAGCGGCGGTTTCCCCAGTAGCAGGCACAGGCGTTAACAGCGAAAGCTCAGCCAAAGGACAGCTCTGAGGATTTTTGTGTAGTTGGGAATCAGCTTCGCTGGGGAACCGCAGGGACTCATTTACAAGTAATGAATCATGAAACAGCAGGAAGCTAGCTAGCCAAGAAAAAGTGTGAGCTCTGCAATTAACTATGGAGTGCTTAGGTGAATAACAAAGGGATGTGATACCAAGGCAGAAAGCAGGTCTCAGAGCAGTCAGAGCTGGGAGTGCTGCAAGACTAATTTCTATAAGCCACAGTTTTTCCAAACAACTTTTAGTCAAAGAAATTGCTACTTTCTCTTGAACTGAAACAAATCCCGTGTGCATGTAATTATCAGGCAAAACAACTGACAGCTTTTAACTCGTGTTTAAATTTATGAGTGACCCAGATCAGCAAAAACTAGGAAACCATCTTCTTGAAGAGGTCTGCTCTTAACTCCTGCCGCTGAGCCAGGGTAAGGCAGCCGGTATCAGATAAGGCCAGTGGAGCAGGTGAAGAATGGGTTTCCACTACCGAACAGACGCTTGCAGGTTATCAGCTTACAACGCAGATGAGAGTGGGACGAAGGAAAGAACGTTTTATTAATTATCCCCTGGATATGGGGAGGGGTTGGAGGTTCGGGCGAGAAGGTGAGAGAGCCACAGCAGCACAATGTGTGTGGCAGAGCCACCATGAGCAGGACCCAGAGCTGGTGCACAGGGCAGTGGATGCTATTCCCAGCTCTGTTACGGACACCGGGGGTTACCTGCTGCCCTGGGAAATGAGACCTCTCTCTGTGTGGAGCTTGGAGACAAAACTGCTATTTCAGGATGACTATCTATTATTAATGTCACCCAAGTCCCTGTAAATCCATCCTCCTCTTTGCCTGAGGCACTGTGCCAGGAGCAGCTGTGTCACAGCAGCCGGCTCCCCTGCAATTCCAGATGCAGTCATGGGAAAGTGAGGAGACTTCTTCAGAAAACATTAATTTCAGCTGAAAACCCCGTTTTGTATCCTTGCCTCCCATTCCGTGTAACCCCAGAGATATTCCTGAGTATAAACCAAGCTGACCTCTCCTGGGCAGGGGACTCCGCGTTGAAGCTCTGCGTTACCAAAGCTGCCTCTGGGAGGAGGCACCAGAAACCATCACCCTCTGGACAAAGGGATGGAGACCATCTGGGGCCCCGCAGCCTGACTGGATCCAATGCAGATCCAATGGATCCTGAAGAGTGCACCCCTGCCATCAGTCCAGACATGGCCCAGGGCTTTACCTGCTGTCCCTCTGCTCCTGGTCTGCGTCCATGAAATTTGGGTCACCCCAGCCCTTCACATGCCCCGCTCACCCCTTTGCTGGCAAACTTCAGAGGAGATGCTGTCCTTTCTCCTGTGCCTCTCAAATGGAATAACCAGAGCAGAAGCAGGAAGAGCAGGGTCTGTTTCTTTTTGTGTCCCTGATGCAACATCATCTTTGAGAGACGTCAGTTCACGTGCGCAGCTCTGGTATTTGCGTAGGCACTGCGGGTAACCGCGAATGCCAGTTTGCTGGAATCATTGCTTCCAAGCATGCAAAAGATGGAAGGTACAGCCAGAGGCACAGCTGAAAACTTGGGGGAAGTAAGCATTCAAGAGACCTGAGCAGAGACCCTAAGTGGACTCAGTGCTTGTGGCTTTGGCTGTACAGGGAAAGCAGAATTGTCCACCGAGTTCATCATATCGGCTCGTGATGCTCTTTCACTGTCTCTCTGCCCCCAGTGATCCCACTCCCGATCCAATGACTGTAGCTGCTACAGGGCAAGTGCTAGGGGTGGGAGATGCCTCTCTTCCCTTTTGTTTCAGATCACTTCCAAAGTGGCATTTACAGAAAGTGGTGATGTCCCATGTCTGGCATACAGAGACCCCCCTCGTTCCTTTGCGTTTGTTTTCTCACTCTGCTTCTTCTCTGACCTCTTTTTGTTTTCTTTGCACCCCTTGCTGGTTTCCCAGGCCCATGAGGTGAGCAGAGCAAACAGATGGATGCTCTGGGCTTCTCTCCTGAGGGTCGGGAAAGCTGAGTTGGGCAGAGCAGGGAAGGTAGTGCCTGTGAGGGTAAGTGCAGATGCTGAGGCTGAGAAGTAAAGCAGCCCTCACTCCCTGTAGCTTAATCCTCTGACCTCAGACCTGTATCACTCCAGCCAGAGGAGTAATTCTTAGTGTTTACATGGGTCAGCAGCTAGACAAGGACTTGACTTAGATGTTCCCAGCGGGTCACACGGCTATTTGCTAATCAGCGGTAGCATAAACACTGCCAGGATCCTTATGGGTCACTTGCTAGGGACAGGCTAAACAAACCATCACCAGATGAAAAGCAGCATGGGTGAGTGGATGAGATTTAAAACAACTGTACTGGAGTCCTGAGTCTGTGCCTGGAGGGGTTTCAGGACTTGTGGAACTGAGAGGTACTTAGCTGGGAGGCTTGGATCTCAGCCTCGGTCCTAGCACGGATGGGAGAGTGCGCATGGGATGGACCCCGTGCTAGGACGTGAGATGGATGTGCTGGGGATGGGGGAGACCCTCCTCTTCCCTCTGGCCCATTGTGTCTTGCAGCGCTCTAGGGAGATTTGTGATAGCTTCAATACAAGAACTGGTCTGGTTTTCCCCCCGTTGCGTGTATCTGTTTAGCTCGTGATATGAACCCTCCCTAGAAACCCCGCCTCTGCCGCCCTGGCAGTGGGCAGCGGTTGTGGAGGTGTGAACTACACGCAGGAGCAGCACAGAGGAGACCTGACCTCCCGGCTGGAAGCTGCAGGAGGTGATGTTTGTGGTTCTCCATGTATCACTTTCCTTCCATCCACGTCCTCAGCCGTGGCACAGCTAAATATGGGAGTTAATCTGGCACAGAGCCACCAAGCTATGCAGAAAGCATGATAACTGTTGAGACGGGTGACCCTACTGACTCATCTCGCTATCCTGTTACTGAGCACATGGAAAGCAAGACAGAGGGCACAGCCTGGGGCCGGGAGCGTGTAAGATTTCTTGCTAAAAGATCTGGAACGGTGAGACAGCAGCAGTTTATATGTTGTCCATTCCAGTACCATGTGAGCGAGACTTTTATGAAATCAAAGTTTTAAACTGTTATTGGCAGTTACTAATCAGCAGCATAAAGAGCTCTGGCTCCATTAGCAATGTTACCCCGCTCTGTCAGCGCATCCAGCAGCTGCTCCTCTTGGAGGCGGGCACAGATGCCTGCCTTTCTCCCCATGGGATTCCTGGGGAGAGGTACTCATGGACCAAAGCGGGGAGGCTTGGCCCCAAACTGTCCACAGCAAGAGTTGTGTAACAGCATAATTATGATCTGTTTTCTCCATGCAGCTGGCATGCAATTTTCCAAGGAGATTTAAGAATACTGAAATCTCAGTGGCACAATAAAAATCATTTTTGCACTACAGACTAGAGCAACAGCATCTATATTTTAGACCAAGATTTATTTTTAGTAATCCAGCCTCCAAAAGTAGTGGCATGATTTTTCCTCAATTTTTTGCAGATACTTTGCCATCAAATTAAGTCTGGCTTTTTTCAAAACAAAGATGCTCACCAAGCTCTGGTGATTACAACTCGTAGCCCAAGACAGCAGTTAATAGCAACTGCAGCCATTGCTCTCTCCAGCTCATGGGGGTTAATCTGCACTGGTGTGGTAGGTGCTGATTCACCGCCAGCACAATCAAGTGGGGCTGGTGGGGTGCTGCAGAGCTGCTTGCATCGAGGCCAGATAGGTCAGTGCTGGAGGGATCAGCAACCATCTCATTAGGCTTTGGTAGGGTTTCTGGCTTGTCCCTGCTCCCTCTCCTGCCATGCCAGGGCAGGAGCAAAGGAGAGGGGAGGGTGGGAGAGAATTTCTTGCAGTGCAGAGGTAGAAGGGAAGGGAGATGCTCCCTGCAGGGTGACTCGCTGGGTATTGCTAGAAGAGAGCTCTGTGGGTCCTGCCTGGAGCAAAGAGGGGCGAGAGCATCAGTGTGAGCACCCAAGGTGCCAGCCTTCCCCAGGGGCATCCTGCTCCGGCCAGGAGGGAACCAGGCTTGCCCTCCAGCGACGGGGGCAAGACAGGGCAGCAACGCTCTGGCACATTCTTCTCACCCAGGAGCTGAGCCCTAGGGGCTCTCTCGCAGGCTGCCTGAGGGCAGGGGCAGGGCAGCGAGGTGGCGGGGGAGGAATCTGCCTTCCCATCGCCACTACCCACTGTCAGCCCAGAGAGGAAGAAATTCAGGATTCAAAAGTCTGGAGAGAAAGGGAGTAAAAATGAAGAGCCCAGAAAAAGAAGGGCTCTTTGGTGAAGGGTAAGTCCTGCCTTCCCTCTCTCACCTCTCCCTTTTCATGGAAGGAGGAAGATGCTGTTGCCATTAGCCCTGGGGCAACGTGCAGCATGACAGAAAGCGAGAAGCAGAACCATGCATGAAATTGTCCTGGAGGAGAGGGATGGCAGAGAAGGCATTGCATTATGATGCCACCTGCTATCACTTCAGGGTGACAGAGATGACAAGAGGACATGCGCTCCTGCCCAAACAGCCGTCAGCCTGCCCATGGGCTGAGCCAGCGTGGCTGGGAGCCAAAGTGCTCCTGCCTTGACCCCCGCAAGCTTTGACAGCACCTGTGCTGTGTTTCTCACCAACAGCCGACAAAACCAAGCTGGCTGGGAGGAAAACCAGCTTCTGATTTCCAAAGCAAGCACCTTTGATCTGGAAAAGTCAAAGGGATGCTGCCAGCTTCCCACATGTCATTTGCACGGAGATGCTGTGACGGCACTCGGCAAGCCCGGTAAAGGAGTGAGCCTCTTGCAGGAATCAACCTCCCTTAGTCCCCAGGTTAGATGCCAGAGAGGCTGGCCTGATAAAGCAGGAGATAATGACAGCACAACCCAAACATAGCATGGGAGATGCTGAAGGGCTGACGTTGCTACAGGAATAGCTGTCACACAGAGGGAGCTTTCTGGTGCCACAAGGTGACCCACTTACCCGAGTCTGCTGAAATGGGGTTGTGTGCACGTGTGTGTGCAAGAGGGGCACAGAGAGGAGGCAGATGACTGGGATTCAGTCCCTGCAGTGATTTATCTGGGTGGTGTCAGCATTTGGTTCCTTTTTCCCCCATGAAAGCAGGGTTGTGCTGCACTTGCCCAAGGGGCCATCACTGTCTGGGTCGTGTAGCCTCCTAAAATGGGACTGCTCGGAGCTGCCTCTCTGTCATGAACTTGTCCCCAGTCACAACAGATCTGGGAGCCGCTGCCATTCCAATCATTTAATATGATGCTATTATGGACACAGGAACCAACAGATTTTATCAAAGCTGTGCCCAGTGACTGACCAGGTCTGCTCTCCACTGTGATCCAGAGGAGCCAGGAAGGATTTCATGGTGGTCAGCAATGTAATAATCCCTGTAAGAAAGCATTTCCTCTCTTCTTCCCTCTGCAAGCTGCTTCCTACCAAGGATTTAGGGCTTATGTTTGCGTATTGCTGTCAAATAAAATTACGAACCATGTTCAGGATATGTTACATCTTGATTTTATCTTTTTCTTTCTGCAGAAGTCCTGGGACCAGCGGTGGTGAATGGTGATGGATCGTTTTTCTCTTTCTTCCATGCTGACCCCTTTCTGGCCTCTCCTGGTTTTGCTGCATTTCTTGGCACGCTGTCTTACTCCACAGCTCAGTGTTTCACAGCTGAGAGCAAACACAAAAGCAAAATGCCCCAAAAGCTCAGGTTTTTGGAGATCATCCCTAAGAACTTTCCCAGAATAGCCATGCTATGAAAGAAACACAGATCAATGAAAAACTCAGAGGTGAAAGACGCTGTGGCTTAAAACAGCCTTGTGAGCTCTGGACACCGCTGGCAGCGAGGGGGGGAAAGCAGTCCCGCTTATGTGCAGCGTTATTTACACCTGTGAATGGCTGCAATGTGGGGTTTTTTAAAGTCATATCTGTTTTGCCTTCCAGTCAATTTGCCAGCGTGGGGCTGATGAAGTCGTGGCGTTGTTCTGCCACGAGGTTGGGAGTGAAAAGCCATTTAAATCAAACAAACACCAAAGGCCAGAGAGACTGAGCACCCTGTACAAAGCCATGAACCGGCTGCCCCAGCCCTGCGGTCCATCCTGCTCCCTCCCCGTCTGCCCGGACCCTGCGATCTGGAGCACAGGCAGAACTCAGGTTTCCAGGCTGAATCTACAAGGGCAACATTGACCTAATTAGTCTCTGAAACAAATGGGAGAGAAAGACTTGCTGCCGTATGTTACAGCAAGAAATCCTCTCCCTCTCCTTTCGCTCTCATGGCCCCAGGGATTCATGCCGGGCAGGTGCTTCTTTGATTGCAGCAGGTTTTGAATCCTCTTCCCTCTCCTCGTGGGGATGCCACATGCTGTCTTCTGACCTCGTTAGCTTCTCCTCCTGTTCCACTTCCCCGCTCTGCACTCCCAGCCCCACCGATGTGCTAATTACTACAAAGCAATATGCAGGAACGTGCTCCTCTGAGCAGGGTGAGGGGAGTGGGGAGAGGAGGGGGAGATGCTGTCAGAGCATCGTGGGGGATGGAGCAAATTGGGTGAGCAGGGAGCTTGGTTTAAGCAACACTGATGTTTAAGCTCACTCCAGGCTCTTCCCTCAGACGGGCAGTGCCAAACGTGGCATGTGCACGTGCAAGAGGCAAGGTGCTCCCACGCAGCGGGTCTGCAGAGCAGGCTGTGCTGCCTGCCCACAGGGCCAGCTAACCTGGGGTCTCCACGTCACCATGGTGGCTCACGTGGTCCTGGGACCTGGTGTGCCCCAGCTGCTCCCAGGGCATTGATGTGCTGTGCAGAAATAACGTGAATCTCCAGTGTTGATCTTCACTGATGAACCATCTTCACTCAGCTCTGGACTCCCCTTGGACTGATTCATGCAGGCAGACAAGGCAGGTCTGCACGTCTGTCCGTACCAGGCCTTGTGTGAGGTCCCTCTGCCCATGCTCTGGACAGGATGGACACAAGCCAGCTCTGCAGGAGAGCTCTGGAGCCGTGGGCAGTGCACTGCTGCTCCCACGGTCATGCTGTGATGGAAAGGCAGGGTCTTTTCTCCAAGACTGCGTCCCTTGCAAACGCAGTTAATGGACATCCATTTTGCAGCTAACCTGTGCTCAGTCTGCTCAAACAGGCGGAGCTGACGTGTTCTCGGAGCACGGGCAGAGGCCCATGCAGAGGTCCTCTCCTCCAGTACTGGCTGAAAATGAGGAAACTGGAGGGGACTGGAGTTTGTGTTCATTTTGTCTGGCTGGAATGACAAGAATTCCTCTTCTTCCTTAACCAGTGAGAGACAGTTGGAGATGGAGAGAGGAAAAACAATAATTAAGGAAAGAATCAGATCCTGCTGCCCTTTGCCTTGCTGTAAATTTAAAGCCATTCCATTAAGGCTGGTGGAACTGTATTTATATTGGGCCGGTGTGAGTGAAATTAATGTTAGCTTCAATAAACTAAAAGCAAGACAAAGGAGAGAAAATCCAGGCCCTCTGACTATGGCTGATGGCTGAATCCAGGGAGAGGGACAGTAGGGTGACTCTCAGAAAGGGCATCTTCATTGTGAAGTCTGGGAATGAAGGAAGCAATAAGGTGCCACCTCACCCAAGTGCAAAGCCATGCTGTCATTGAGGATGGTGCCCTTGGGGTCTGGCCGTTCCTGCACATTCCCATGACTTGTATGATCCCAGCAGATGCTCCTTTCTTCTTCCTGATTTCAGATATCATCAGCATCCAGGTTATAAGCAAGGCATCAAGCGCCTGAAGAGAAACCACAGGACTCAGCTGGGGACTCACATTTTCCTGGTGCTCCTTGGGTTTAATACTCATGTCATGGTTTGACTGCAGAAGCTCTTAGATTAATCCAGCCTCCCCTGCAGTTCCTCTCTGAATTCATCTGATGGTGCATTTTGATGCAGAGACTCATCAGACCTGGGGGCCTGTGTTTGCCCTTCAGGAGTGAACCACCTTTTGGTAGCATTGGAAGAAAGTGCCCTTTCTCTCTGCTGTTATTCAGTATCCTTGTCTTTCAAAACTTTCCATTGTTCTCTTTCTTCCCTTTTTGCTTCTATTTTAATTACTCGGTTAATGGGCCCCCTTACCAGCCTCTACCCTTCTTAGACTTTTTTGCATATTACGTTATGTGAAAAGCAAAGGTTGCTCTATCTGCTTGCACGTGCTCACATTCACTTCTCACCTCATTTATTTCAGATCTTGTTTTCTTTCTGTTCATCTTATATTCTCTTCCATAACTTCAGAATTGTGGGCCACATCCAACGGTGATAGAAACTAAGCATGAATCACTGGTGTACAGTTGCTGGAAACCTGGCGCTGTGTACTGGTTCTCACGCTTCGCTTTTCTCGCATCATTTATATTCTGCAAAATAGTCTATCATTTGTGGCAACCTGCTTGCCTGGGATCTAAGCCTAAGACTACTGGCAACAGTTCACAGTAGAGACTTAAAAGGGCTTAAGTGACTGTTATACCCTTGACTCTTTGTGCTCCTCCCAAGAGCCATTCAGCTACATCTTCTCCCAGAGACCTGCTCAGAGGTCACTGAGGACGTTGAGTCTCTTCATCATGGTATTTTGTGCCCATTCTTAGCAATGTCAGTACACAAAGGCACCCAAGAAAATACTACAGGTTGTAGTACTGGAGTAGTGTGGGAGGCCAAATTGCGCATCACATCTCTCTGGTGACAGGTCACCATAAAGAAAATCCTACCTGAGTCATTGAAAACATCCTCATGTGCTTCCAGGGTGGGGGACATCTTCGCTGTGTCTTTGGATCCATCAGCATGCCCGTTTGCTCAGATGGGGCATGCTTTCTCCTGTGGGCCATGTAGGCTGCTTCCAGTCTGAGCCCTGGCTTATGGCACAGGCTTTGCTGCCTTTTGTTCCAGCCCGGGATTGCCCGTTCCTGAATACGCCCCTGGCAGAGATGTCCTGGTAGGGCTGCTAAATTCAGTGTATCAGTATTTTCCTCTGTGCACCTACAGACAACTTCTAGGGGTATTGTCCAGGATGCTTCCAATGACATGCCTGCACAGTGGGGGCATTTCCTGGACAAGAAGTTCAAGCTCTTCAGAAAGCCTTGAAGAAGCTGTGTCCACAGAGCAGAGCCGTCGGGAAGGTGAGCTGGAAGCACCTCTGCAGATGCAGCAGTGGAAATGCACAGGCTATTCAAACCTTGGAGAACTTCTCCATGTCCTTGTCAGACAGCATCTTCATCTCTGAGCTGTCCCCTCTTCATCTCTGAGCTGCGTCCTCTTCATCTCAGGGCATTTTCTCTCCTCCCCGTTACTGTGACTCTCCTGCCACTGCAGCAGGAGATGGGTTTGCTCCTAACCTGAGGTGCCTCTGAGCAAGGGGATGGTGCTTCTGGCAGCCTTTGGTCCTTCCTCTAGAGGCTGGAGCTGGTGGGAAGGACGAGGAGGCAGGGCTGTTAGTCTGAACCAGCCCTGGTGTTCAGCTGGCCGCTGCCTCGCAGGTGAGCCGAGGCCTCCACTGGGCACATCAGACACCCTAGGGATGACTGCTGACTTGGAACTGGTCTCAGCAGCACTGGCTCCACGTTTGTTTTAGTCCCGCTGCTTCCCCGATGCTTAAATAACCCCTTTTAACCCTTTCAGGTTGAGATGGTCTGTGATCTTGCAGGTCTGCTTTCCGCGGCCACCCACACCAGTCTGAGACCATGCAGGGCTGAGGCTGCCCACCTCCATGCTGGTTCTGCCACCCAAAGCTGCCGGGAGGGTGCACGGAGACCCATGGCCAGTGGTGCCGGTGCTGGTGCCAAGCAAAGCCAACATGGGGAGCACCAGCCCCAGGTCCAAGACATCCCTGCAGCCTGACTCATCCCCCAAAGCACAGCCAGGTAGAAACAACTTCTGGAGGGGGCACTGGGTGCAAAACACACTTACATGGAAGGTGTTAAAACGTCTCACTTTCTCGTGATGTTTGAGGAGGAGGTGCTGCTGCAACACTGATATTTTTGGCAAGGTATAGACTTCATCTTCTTTCCTACCAGCTCGTAATGACTCAGTTTTGAAGTCCACGCTGTGCTTACACTGGGCTTACAACTGCCCTGGCAGAGGAAGGGGAGTGTGAGAGCCGCTCAGGGTGGTTTTCGTGCTCTCACCCTGATCTAGTGACCAGCCTCTGAAGACAGCAGCACAGGGTGGGATGGCACCACCTCCGATCATCACTGGCCCGTCCTGCAGCAGGGATAGTGCCTCTCTCTCCTTACAGGCTCTGGAAAGGACCCAAACTCCAAACTACGTGATCACTAGTTAGGTGGGACAAATGCCACCTACACCTTTGTTTTGCTCCCACCAAAATGTTTATCTAATAGGCAGCTCTGGAGTTGTTTCGTAGACATTTTGGTATTTGGATGCATGTGAATGGGAGGTGAGTCAGCTCTCCCTCCCAAGTCTGTTTGCAAAGGGCACATCTGCGGCGTGATCGAATTGTGCGTTGACAAGTTGATGATAAACCCACCAGGCCTCTGTGGAACACGACATTCCTAACGCACTTCCACATGTCAGAGCAAGGGCAGGATGCTCATGAATGGGTGTCTGACTAACTGAACTATCAAGACCGGGTGGCAGATAGCTTCAGGGGGACATTTGCACGCTCTGTGATGTAAGGGTCCACATGGAGATGCTCTGTGCCACCCAGCAGGTCCCATTCCAGAAAGCCAGCACCTCAGTGGGCTTGTTTGAGGAGACCTGCCCACTTGTGACAAACAAAAATGAGCCCTTTCATTTTTAAGATGCTACCTTCCCCTTGGGAGGCGAAAGTCCCCTGTGGTGGTATGTCAGAGCCGGCAGCCTCTGGAGATGCTGGAGAACTCCTGCTTCAAGGGCTTCAGGTGCAAACATCTGACGCTGAGCCCCAGTTAAGAACTCCAGCCTTTCTTGGAGGTCTGAAAGTGTCCACAGGACATCACTGCAAGACAGGGAGTGAAGGCCATGGCACAGTAGGTGTGTGAGCCTTTGTGAGCATGCAAAATGTCATGACTGCAGTACGAGGTGCTGCCAACCAGAGCTCAGCTGTCACAAAATGGCAGAGCTCTGTGGGCACCATGGCCTCCACTCTCAGGCAGCTGCTGCATGAAGATGTGGTCACACATCTGGCCATGCTGACAACAGGGAAACCCACTGAAAACCACACCTGTAGACATCAACAGGCACGGGGCTCACGTGGAGTGCCTCATCGCACTGACCGCTCTGCACATCCCTCGGGGGATGGGCTGTCGGTTTCTCCATCTGGCCCAGACTCCCTCTCCCAGCCCCGGCGCAAGCCCAGCAGAACATTTACTTCACTGTCGGGCTGACCTTTGTGAAAACGCTCCCGTTAATGCACACACAAACACACAAAGAATCTTCTTGTCCTCTCTCCCACACTGGCCAAACCAGCCATCCCAGCATATGTATACTGGGTTTGGCTGGGATAAAGTCAGATTTCTCCACAGTAGCTCGTAGGGTGCTGTGTTTTGGATTTGTGACCAAAACAGTGTTGATAACACACCCATGTTTTAGCTATTGCTGAGCCGGGCTTGCGCAGTGTCAAGGTCTCTGATTCCCACACCACCCTGCCAGCGAGCAGGCTGAGGGTGCACCAGAAGCTGGGAGGGGGCACAGATGTGACGGCTGACCCCAGCTGACCAAAGGCCTGTATTCCACGCCATATGATGCCATGCTCAGCAAGAAAAGCTGGGGGAAGAAGGAAGGGGAGGGATGTTTGGAGTGATGGCGTTTGGCTTCCCAAGTCACCGTTACGCGTGATGGAGCCCTGCTTTCCTGGGGATGGCTGAGCACCTGCCTGCCGATGGGAAGGAGTGAATGCATTCCTTGCTTTGCTTTGCTTGTGTGAGTGGCTTTTGCTTTCCCTGTTAATCTGTCTTTATCTCAACCCATGAGTTTTCTCACTTTTACCCTTCCAACACTCTGCCCCATCCTGCTGGGGGGGGTGAGCGAGCGGCTGGGGGGGCGAGTGAGCGGCTGGGGGGGCTCAGCTGCCCACCAGGACAACCCACAACAGAGTGGATTTTCTGTTGCTTCGACGGGGCCCTGGACGTGCTGACTCACTGTGTAGTGATCATGGGGTGTGACAACACCCTCCAAATTTTTATGTGTACACAGCTGCTTTTAAACACGTTTTTTTTCCTTCTTGTCTTCCTTTTGTAGGTTTTTCTTCCACTTAATCTTCCTTTCCTTTTCCAACGGTCCTGTTTCAAGGCATGAAAAAGTACCTCCACAGCTTCACTGTGATGGTGCTGGAGATGGGCATTCCTGCTCCCAACCTGGAGCCTGTCCCTGCCTTTTGGCACTGTCATTTGTCCCAGACCTGTGTGCAAGATGGAAAACGAGTGACAACTGTGTTGCTGGAAATTGGGGAGATCACAGTTTTTCCATCTATTGTAAGATTTCCTTGCACTTCTCTGCCAAAGACCTGGGCTTTCAGAAATCTCTGAATGAGAAATTCACAGCAGATCCTTTTATAAATGGACAACGGGTTTCAGTTAAAAGCAGGAGGCTGAATCAATTTGCTGAAGGGAAAACAATGGGAACTAAAGTGTGCAGAGTACATGCTCACGTTTTGAAAAGCACCTAAGAGACATGGAAGCCTTAATTGAAACGTGTCACCATTCAGACACTCAGACCCAGATATTCCAGCACAAGGAGGTGAGTAATTCCCCCTTGGCATCACAGGACTCAGTAGGAGCCAATTCCCAGGACGACTGTTGTCTCTAACAGCACATCCATGCTAGCACATTTCCACCACTGGAAGAGCCATGATTTACAGCAATAAAAAATCAAGCCTTGAACCCCTAAGTGAAAGCATTGCTGGAATCAGGACTGGAGCCTTGGTGGTAGCCAGGGGCACCCAGGGGAAGGACTTGGCAGCAAGCAATTGATTACCTGGAAATCTCTTGCCACTTCTCCATTTTGCATTGAGGCTCAGTGTGTAGCACTGCCAGATGGTAGAATTAAGGATCTGCCCTCCCCTCAGACTGTCTTCGCTGCTGTTTGGCTTCCAGACAAGTTAAGCTGTTCTCCTTTTTGCGACACTTTTGCTACTTCAATATTACAAACTTTAACGACTTTCAATTCGGGACCATTGGCATAGAAGCCAACTCAACTGCCAACTTTCCTTTGGAGAATCTGTAGCTTTGTGTGACTTCTCCAGTTGATCACAGGGACTGGTACTGCTGGTGTGTGCTGGAGCGGACACGGGCTCTCGTCTGCCCCATCACACACCCTCTCGCTGGGACCTGGGCTCCAGTGATGTGTGGAGATTTGTGCACCCGGTTATGTTGTCCTGAAGTGGAAGAGGCACAAGGTCCCACTGCAAAAAAGAGGTGCTGGGGAGCAGGGAGGCACACGTGGCCAAAGGGTCATGGGTCATGGAGGAGCAAGGTGTCAATGCCTTGAACATCCTCCCTTCCTGGGGGTTTGGCTGCCCAGGCCAGCTTGGCAAGAGCACAGATGGTGACCCTGAAGAAAGCTGTTGGGAAGAAAGCTAGAGGCTTCAGTGATGGCTGAACCTCTTTCCTCAGGAGCTGCCTTCCAGCTGGGGCTCTCACACTTGTCCCCAACCTGAACCATAACACGGCTGAGTCACAACCATGGCTGCACCTGTCCATGGGCCCCACTAAGCCAACCCCCGACCTGAGAACTGACTTCCTGACTTGACCTTGGCTCTGCGTCATCGCCATGAGCTTGCCTGATGACCTGGACTCTTCGCTGACCCCATCTACCGTCCTCACGCTTGCCCTGCTCTCCTTGCTCGGGTGCCTGGGGCTGAGTCCCAGCTGACCCCCATCTGGCAGCCGCATGGCCATGCTCACTGTTGTTCCGTGGGTAACTGGATGGGGCTGATGTCTCGACCGCATTGCCCTTGGACCCCCAACTCAGCTCCTCAGCCCGCACGATGCCTCACCCCTTCCTGGGATGTCCCTTTAAGCAAAGATTTCTTTCTATTTCTGTTCCAGCTTTCACTTCAGTCCTCTGCTCTCCCATGCCATGGACACACAGATCTATCACTTCAGGAAATGGAAAAATTATATATTTTGGTACCAGAATCACTGTTTTGAAATCACGGACATGTGGGTTCACTATTCCTTGTAAGTCACCGGCCAAGCGGGTCCTGCCGGAGGGGACATTATTTGTCACTTGGGTTTCGTGGTTGGAAAGGCTCTGGGCAGCCAGGAAGACATCTCAGATGAGAATGGTTTCCTTAAGAAGCATCTGTGGCTTGTTTTCATCAGACAGGTTTTGCCACCAAGGAGAAGAAGGAGATGGAGGTGGGGAAGCACCAGCACTGCTCCCCACAAGTCTTCCCGCAGCTTGGTGGTTTTCCCATCAGTCGCACAGATGTGGGGCTGCTCATGGGCAGTGGGAGCCAAGCCAGGGGGTGGCAGGGAGAGCTGGGGGCCACTGGGGCACTTTCTGCGGCCATCAGGACAGCAAAGCATCTCTACAAAATCCCACCCAAGAAACAGCTGCAATTTCTTTAAAGACGGCGATGGCTTTGCTCTCTGGAGCTTCTTCACTCTCCTTCTCTTCGCACTGCAGGGACATAGATGACATCGGCGTGGTTATCCGCAGCAGTGTGAATCTCAGCAATGCCACAGCATGGGGAATCAGCTCGAAGACCCTGCATTTGTCTAGCCATAACCTGACATGCTGCCTCAAGTGGGACAGCGAGAGGGACATGGACGCATTCGTCAGTAGGTTTACAGAGTTAAATATCTTTGTGTCTGACATACAAAGGAGCAGCATCTTGTGCTCAGCAATGTATTAATTATTTTTTTCATTGAGAAAATGATGATTTCATTCATCTGCTGCTTGCTTGGAAGATAGCGATGAAAGGGCTTGATGTGTGTTGGAAAATTTAGGATGTGAACTACAGGAAAATGTCTTCAGCTTTGAACATATACCATTATTTGCAACTGGTGACGCGAACATTGCCTTTGGAGAAGCTCTATCTAGTAATTATTAGAAAATGGGAGCGAATATTGGCTTTATCTCACACATTGCATAGGCACTGCAAAACACAAAAAACTTACCATTTGATTTTGAATGTTTTGGAATGTCATGTTTTCATCTACTTTTCTTCATTTACCAAGCTTTTCAGACTTCTAGAATTTAATTTTAAAGATTTACATTTTTACGGATTTACATTTAATTTTCCAGATTTCATTTTTCAAACTTTAACACATGGAAATGTCTGCAGAAGATAGCTTTTTCTAGATTCTGATGTTGAAAGGCTCTTAAATTGGTTTCTCATTATTAGACAGCATTGCTTTATATTCACTGAGGCTTGCCCAGTCATCATTTTGATTTTTTAAAGGATAACAAAGCTGAGGATGATGGAGTTTCGTTTTCAGGGAGCAATGTAGATTTCCTTGTGTATGTTCCACTTCAAACCCCTGGTCTTCCCATTTCTTTTTACACAGGGAGCTTCTTATGTCCGTTCTTATCTCAGTGAGCGGTGGAAATGACACTCCCTTGTCAGGAATGCAGATCTGCTCAGTGGTGGTTCAGCTAACACCAAGATACGAATCAGACATGAACCCACTTGTACTGTGGAGTTTTATGAATTAGCTGAAAAATAAAGGTGTTGTGAAATGGAACAAAACTGACAATAAGATGAATTTAAAGGAATACATCAAAGCCTGTCATAATTTAATTGTATTTTAGTCCAGTGGCAATATAGAGTTGAAGGAAAACCATGTGCTGCATTAGGGACTTTTTCTCCTCTGCAATATCTCATGGAGAGAAGAGGCAGCACTTACCCTCCTGGTGATCGTCGCTTATTTCCAAGTGATACTGAAAGATACATTGATTCTTTGAGCAAATATTTTACTTCTGACACATTCCTGACCCAGAAGAGAAAATATCACCTCTAAAGAGCTCAAGACTTCTTTACAAATGCTGGCTCTGTTTCAAGCATGGAGAAGATGCCAGGGCTGCCCCAGCAAGGGGAGTTGCTTGCCCTGCCATCCTTTGCAGGGTCACAGACAGGTCAAGGTATACCTGGCTTGTAGTTGCTCCTTTCTGCCCCTGCTTGTCACCAGGGTTTATCCAAGAAAACACTCGGATTTATTTCCACAGCACTTTTGTGACTGGCAGAGGGAGTCTCTGCTGCACAATACCTGCAGAAACTTCTGTCGAAGCAGCAATATGCTGCTGACAAAACGGATCCCATCCCTTAATGGTCTTTGTATCAAAGGATGCTTTGTTAACAGACCCAAATCTTTCTCTTGGGCTCAGAAGCAATGAAAGAAACGGCAGAACTGTGTAGCCCAAGAGGAGGTTGTGCTGAATAGCTCATCATGCTCAATGACTCATTAAACACTTCCAGCTCTTCCAGAGGATCTTGGTCCTCCCTCACTTATCCTTGGTCTCCCTGGTGTGATTTCTCTGACCTTGAGTGATGTTGTTCCTCCTCTGTACAGGTGCAATTTAAAGATACCATCTTTGTCATGGCCTCATGGCCCTTCGTGGCCAGCCACGGTTTCTCCCCAGCTTTAAGCTCCATGGTGCCTGAGTCACCTTGAGGCTGCAAAGCAAGCATCAGTCCCCCAGGTGGTTTTGGAAATGCTTCTCCCAAAGTTTGTGCAGATTGTAACATGCACTGTCCTGCTGTAGAAGGTCTGAATTCCACCCATCAGCTGAACAGAAACAGCTTTAGGGTGTAAACATCAGGAGGAGGAGGAAGTGTCTAGATAGAGCAAAGGATCTTAGAATATCAGGGAAAAACAGCACAGAAATCAATGGGGTTCAAGCCTGGCATCCTCAATGCCCAGCCCCATCTCTTGTCCCCATGGCTCTCATCTAGCAGGCTATAGGTTTTCTATAGAGCCTACTATGGGCTGCATGTATCCATCGGGATGTCTGGATTGCATGGGGACATCTAACCATGGCGGTGGTGCTGCAGTTACTGCTGGTCAGCAGCAGCGCTCAGAAATGTCGTGTGGTCTATCAGCAAGAACCCGTCACAGGAGGACATGAAGCTGGAGCAGCCAGTGACACCTCTGATAAAAATCTTCAAAATGAAATAATGCATCGGGCTGACAGGAATAATCCACACCTTCTCTCCCAGGCCGGTGAGGCTCAGCATGAACTCGTAGCCTTTCCTCCCTCCGAAGCACACAGGACATTGCTGTGCTCCTCACATCTGTCCTGAGCTCTGTGCACTGCATCCCGTTGAGCTGAGGCCGAGCTCTGTCATCGCTGGGTCAGTGTGTCTGTCTTCCCCAAGAGCCGGCACCAGGTTCAAATGCTGCAGCTGGGAGGTTAATCAGCAACTGCAGAGGGAGTGCTAAGGAAAAAACACATGTCCCTTTCAATTATGTTTGCTCAAATCCACTGCAATGAGCGGAGGGCCGTAACACTCAATTATTCCCAGCAATCAAATTAAATTTATGCTCGTCATTAAAGAGTCACCGTTTGCCCACGGCTGCCTCGTTGGGAGCTCTGATCACCACTGCGTTGTCATTGGGGGGTGGTGAATGAATTCTTGTGCATGCTTTATCCTCAGTCAATCTTTGGAGACATAATTTCCTTGCTTTTTAAAGCCATTCTCATCACAGAATTTGGAAAATACCCCCCAGTCTGATGTATTGTAAAAATGACTTGGTGCATAATGTGATTTGTAGTCTAGAGGAGAAAAATCAAAGCACTCCAGCCTGTTTCCTCCTTTTAAAGCCAAAACCAGCAACTTCAAGTAGGCAGGAAGGTCTGAGCAGACTGCGGTCTGGGGACGGCACCTCGATGACCCCCAGGAGCTCGGAGGCAGTTCTTTGTGTGATGCTGCACATACCATCAGGGCTGCAATTTCAACACCTCCTGGTTCTTGAGCGGGGCAAAATGTTGGGCTGAAACTTTTAGAAAGAAAGTACAGACTCAGCAACACAAATTGTTTGTGGGTTTGTCTTATTTTTGCCAAGTTCATGTTCATATAAAAAAAATGATAACCCTGATGCCCAAGGAGATGATTTCATGCAGTAGTGTTGTATCACTGCCTCTTGTCTTTCTTCATATAGTAACATTGGAAGCTTTTGGCTAACATCAATCACATTGCATAGAGAAATTAAGGTCCAAAATTCTTGCACGTTTCATGAAAATGAGTATCTGGAAAAGGAGAGTACCCACCAGTATTCCTCCAGTAAAGTTTACAGATCAAACAGGCATTCATTAACACATTAAATTACTGCAACAACAGTTAATTGTCCATTTCCTTCTGTTTTCCAGTGAAATTCATCCAGAAGTTATAAATACTTTAAAAGTTGCAAAATGCCTATTATTCATTGGAAACACTAATTTAACCACCAGCCAACAGACTGTAGGACAAAAGAGTTAGAGATGGTAACTCAGTAGCTGACAGGAGCTTATGGAAAACACCTTCCCTTGCTGAAGAAGGAGGCGAGTACTGTTCAACATCATCACTGCCTGCATGGCACCAAGCTGTGGGGGAGCAGCTGATATCCTGGGCTGCTGTTCGGAGGGACATGGGCAAGCTGGAGGGATTGGCCAGGAGGAGGTTGTGGGATTGGCCACATGAAGTTCAGCAAGAAACATGAATTCCTGGAGCAGAGTGAGCCCTTGCACAGGTGCAGGCTGGGGACTGAGTGACTCAGGAGCAGCTCTGCGTAGAAGGATCTGGGGATTCTGGCAAACAAGCTGAACATGGGCCAGCCATTTGCCCATCCTGTGTCGAAGGCCAACCACAGACTGGGCTGTATGAGCAAGAGTGTAGCCAGCAAGGCAAGGGAAGATTACTCTCCTCTCTAGCACTTGTGAGATGATATCTGTAGTATTGTGACCGTGTCAGGGTCCTCCAGTGTAAGAAAGATATTGATGAATGGCAGAGAGTCCATGGTGTGGGAGCCACCAAAATGAAAGAACAGGAGGCAACAGACACAGATTGCAACAGAGAAAATCCCATGTGGACATAAGGGATGAATTTTTCTCCACAAGAGTGGCTGAGCCCAGAGGTGGTGGAGTCTCCATCCTTGCAGGTTTTCAAAACTTGACAAGACCTTGACCAACCTGCTCCAACTTTGAAGCCAGCCCTGCTTGGAGCAGAAGATTGGACTAGATAACTTCCAAAGGTCCCTGACAGCCTAAGTCTTTTATGGTTGATTTTACATTCAACCCATGATTCTCTCAAGCATGAGATTTGGCCACAAATCCATCTTGCTAGGCACCCGGTCTCCCAGGACAATTAATGTAGCTCTGTAAATTGGTGCAGTTGACAGAGGATGATGGGTCATGTGGGACCCATCCCCTGAGACCTTCCAATGCTGGTGCTCAGGGGGTTCTCAGACAGCAACCTCTGTCCCCTGCCCTGGCTGATCCCACCTCCCAGGGAGCATGTGTCCCTGTGGCACCATGGACAGTTTTGGATCAGGAACGCTGATGGTTTCCATGACCCAAACCACATTCCAACCAGGGGGCAGGCAGCTACTTGAACTGCCTGTGCAGCACCCAGGACATTGCAGCGCCAGCTGAGGAATCAGTCCAGACTTGCACCATTTTATTAATTATTATTAGGAAATTAACTGTCATTAATCTAATTGCACACGGCAAAGTCTTGGTCTCTGTTGAGGCAAGTGGGAGAGAGAGAAGCCCATACTTTGCGGACCCTGTACAAAGCCTGCCTAGAGCACGAGAGTTGCAAACTGCAACGGCTGAGCTCAGCTCTGCTCTATTTTAGCCTACTTTGACGGGACACCCAGGATCTCGCATGTCAGCGTGCCCCAAAGAGCAACTGCAAGTGAATCTGGATACATCTAACTCTTGCATTTCCTCAGTGGCACGGGAAGTAGCTTTAACCATTCTCTTACATGAGATCATAAGCTTTCTGCAGCTCACGCTGTGGGGATGTGCTTTCAGCGGAGAGAAAGCCAATATTGACAGTGCAACCGCCTGGCTTTGGGGGGGATAGCACGTCTGGGTGATAAATGGAGTTGAACAGGAGGATTTATGCATTTATGCATTAATGTTATTGCTATTGTTTGGCTGGAAAAGATTATCTTCTCTGCATCTGGACTAGTCTAATACTGGCCTGATCCTGTTAACCAGCTACCACAGATGTTTAGACAAACACACCCATAATCTCAAAATGAAAAATGATAGAAACAAATCGGTTTTCAAAGGTGACTTGAGCAAAACTGAAGACAAGCACAGGAAAGCAGGCCACTATCCTCTCTTTGGATTTCTTTTTAATGTAATTTTGTTTTCTGTTCATACAAAGTGATTATGTTCACACAGACAGTTCATCTACCACTTTTTAATATACATGGGGTCACCTGGCATGCAGAGGGAAAAATCTTTAGCCTGTTAAAATTAGAGCTGAATTTCTGCCTCACCTGGGAGACTGGGCCAAAATTTGTTCCAAAGTCCTGGCAGTTGACAGGATTGGACTTGGGATCTGAGCTAGAGCATGGGCTAACTGCAGGGCTTGCAGGGCTGGGAGCTGAATGCATGACTCTCCCTTCCCTGCCTTCTTTACTCACATTCAGAAGAGGTCTAAACTGCTCCAAGTCTTTCTCAACTCTGCTAACCTCTGAAATTTTTCTGCCTGCCTCTTCCTTGTTACTGGAAGAGCCCAGCTGCCCCACCATTGACGTGAGCGTGGAGCAGAGTATGGTTTTGGCATAAAAGCCAAGAATCTGCTCATTTGGGGAGGAACTGTTGTGCAGTGATTACCGCTAAGTATTAAGAGGAGATGAAAAAAGTGCTGGGAAAAAGTTAAAAAATGACAGCAGGTTCTTCCAAGGCTAGGAAACATGATGAGTCTCATTGATCTTTCACCCAAACCGGAAACAGAATAGGAAAGGATGTTTTTCATAAAACACCAGTTTCCTAGACAATTCAGTTTCATTTAAGACCAGTTGTTCTTGGGGTACCCAGCCGCCTGAGCTGGGAGACAGGGATGGGAGCAGAAAGAAGCCCCCGTAATCTAAGGGGAAATGGTCAGAGACCTGCTACACCACCTAGACACACACAGGTCTATGGGGCCGGATGGGATCCACCCAAGGGCACTGGGGGAGCTGGCAGAGGTGCTCACCAAGCCACTTTCCATCATCTGTCATCAATCCTGGCTAACTGGGGAGATCCCAGTTGACTGGAGATTTGCAAATGCGATGTCCATCTACAAGAAGGGTCAGAAAGAGGATCCAGGGAACTACAGGTCTGTCAGCCTGACCTCGGTGCCAGGGAAGGTTATGGAGCAGATCATCCCGAGTGCCATCACACGGCACATACAGGACAACCAGGGGATCAGGCCCAGTCAGCATGGGTTTATGAAAGGCAGGTCCTGCTTGGCTAACCTGATCTCCTTCAATGACAAGGTGACCTGCTTAGTGGATGAGGGGAAGGCTGTGGATGTTGTCTGCCTGCACTTTAGTAAAGCCTTTGACACCATTTTCCACATCATTCTCCTGGAGAAACGGGCTGCTCATGGCTTGGATGGGCGTGCTCTTCACTGGGTAAAAAACTGGCTGGATGGCCGGGCCCAAAGAATGGTGGTGAATGGAGTTAAATCCAGTTGGTGGCCGGTCACAAGTGGTGTCCCCAGGGCTCAGTGCTTGGGGCCAGTTCTGTTTAACATCTTTATCAATGATCATGATGAGGGGATCGAAGGCACCCTCAGCCAGTTTGCAGATGACACCAAGTCAGGCGGGAGTGTTGCTCTGCTGGGGGGCAGGGAGGCTCTGCAGAGGGACCTGGCCAGGCCGGGTCGATGGGCACAGGCCACTGTGTGAGGGGCAACAAGGCTCAGGGCCGGGTCCTGCCCTTGGGGCACAACAACCCCAGGCACCGCTGCAGGCGTGGGGAGGAGCAGCTGGGAGCTGCCCGGCGGGAAAGGACCTGGGGTGGTGGGCGACAGCAGCTGAACATGAGCCAGCAGTGTGCCCAGGTGGCCAAGAGGGCCAGTGGCATCCTGGCTTGTATCAGGAATGGTGTGGCCAGCAGGAGCAGGGCAGGGATCGTCCCCCTGTGCTGGGCACTGGTGAGGCCCCTCGAATCCTGTGCTCAGCGCTGGGCCCCTCACCCCCAGAAGGAGATGGAGGGGCTGGAGCGTGGGCAGAGCAGGGCAGCGAGGCTGGGGAAGGGGCTGGAGCACAAGGGTGGGGAGGGGCGGCGGGGGGAGCTGGGGGTGCTCAGCCTGGAGAAGAGGAGGCTGAGGGGAGCCCTCATCGCTCTCTGCAGCTGCCTGAAAGGAGGCTGGAGCCGGGGGGGTCGGTCTCTTCTCCCCAGGAACAAGCGATGGGACGAGAGGGAACGGCCTCAAGCTGCGCCAGGGCAGGGTTAGGTTGGGGATTGGGAAAAACTCCTTCCCCAAAGGGCTGTCAGGGCCTGGCCCAGGCTGCCCAGGGCAGGGGCTGAGTCCCCATCCCTGGGGGGATTTAAAAGCCGGGGAGATGTGGTGCTGAGGGACATGGGTTAGTGGTGGGCTTGGTAGTGTTAGGGTAGATGGGGCCATTGGGCTGGAGTCAGCATGGTACAGTGCATTTCAGCTACATCAACAGGTTGGTACAAGGCTTGACCCAGGGCTGTACCATCCTCCTGAGGAGGAAAGTTTTCCTAATGGCCATCCTGAACCTTCTGAGGCTGAATCTGTGGCTCCTGCCCCTGTTACTTCATGTAATGCTATTGGGAGGATTTTGGCTCCAATGCCAATTCCCTTTCAAGTATACAATCATAGAATCATTTAGGTTGGAAAAGACCTTTAAGATCATCAAGTCCAACCAAAAACCAAACCATAAAGTAGTTGTAAGCTGCTACCATATCGCCTCTTCACCACGTGAACCCAGTCCAGCTCCCTCCACCTCTCCTTGTTGGTCACATGCCTCAGGTTCCTGACCATATTGGTCGCTCTTTACTGGCCCTCTCTGGTTTCCCCACATCCCTCTTGTCGTAGGAGTCCAATACCAGAAGCAGTGTTTCAGGTGTGGCCTCTGTTGACCTACTCCAAGGATCCAGTTTGCAAGGTCCCCATGGATTGATGTCCTGCCATTTTGCATATCATCCACACTCCCCCCCGCCAATTTTTTATCATGTGCATTTGCTGAGCATGAGCTCTGTCTCATTGTCCAGATGTTGAATGATGTGATCCCAAATCACTCTGGGGCGGGCACTCATTACCAGTCCCAAAGCAGACATCAGTCCATCACTCACTGCCATTTGAGCCTATTTTCAACCATCAAAGAGCCGGGTTGCCCAGCCTGTTCTGCCTCAGCTTCCAAATGAAAATGCTCTGAGACACCACCTGTGTCACCTTCTCCACCAGAATCGCAAACACACTTATACCTACAAAAGCGCTCTGTCATTGCAACCACTCCGTGGGTTCCCCATGAGCATCATTGTAGCTCCTGCAAATGGATTTGGGATGCTTTTCACTGTAAATAACTAGTATCATCCTCCTATTTTCCCAAGTAAAACTGCCCACTGATTTTACTCCAGATGTGCACAATCATTTTTCTTTCCCTGAAATCCTATTCTTGGAGGTGAATTTAATATTTTTAGAATGCAGTATTTGACTGAATGTTCTCAACCTGGTACTTGTGAACCCAGGTTTAGTCACAGTCAAAGGAGATGCACAGCTCACTTTTTGCTCCCTTACTAAGCCAACAGAAAACACTCAATGTTTTTTTCACTTTATGTGTTTTCTCATGAAAATACATATTTATAGTGGTTTGATATACGAGCTCACATGGGTAAATATACTTGAATAAACATTCAGATGAGAATATTTGCACAAGTAATTAGGACATGTTTGTTTTTCACAAGTGTTTATTTGGAAGGAAGTGTTTTTCTACCAAATATTCCTGAATAAAAGAGGTCACGAATGCAAACAAAACAATTCATGGAGATTAGCCTGCAAGAAGATTTCCCTGTGTGTCTGTAATATTTCCACGCACCTCTGGTTGCTATGTAGCCAGCCATCTGCAAAACCTGATGAGCTCTGACAAAGCTTCTCCAAGTATGCAGGATCATCTGGAGCACTGATGGAGGCATTACTATAGGTTCCTTAAAGCACTGAGCTTCAGCCAGTAATTAACAATAATAAGAATATTAATTATAATAAAATAATCCTTGCCCAGCATGAGACCCCGAGTCTGGGCTGACACCTGTTCTTTATCCTCAAGATGCCATTCCCAGTTAATGTTGCCTGAGCCCATTAAATTGAATCCAAAGGACAGGGTGCTATTGTGTTTCTTATAAAACCAGGAGACTTACTGCAAATATGCTGCTTAAGTCTTCTCTTCCACTTAAGAGCATGCCTTGATTCCAGAGCTTCCTGACATGCTTCTCCCACTTCATGTAGGAGCACGGCTCGACCTCCATGGCACGGTGCTGTGCTGATGGAGCCGGGTGCTCAAGGTGATGGGGCTGGTGCCAGGGTGGTCACGGCAGTGCACGCTCTCACCCACGCTTTTGAGGTCTCGTATGCAGTGTCAGGGTGTCAGCTGGGTTCTGCTGTGCTGATTCCACCCTCTTCCAGGTGAAAGAGGTCATTTTCACATGCATTTTTTTCTTCCTTCAAGGTGATAAGGAGAAGCATGAAAGGATCTTTGTTCAGGATTTAACAATCTTATGAGCCTTCTACCACTGCGGGTTTTTCAATCATGTAGGTTGGATTTTCAAAGCAGATCAAAGAAAGACATTGGCCAGGTATCTGCAGGAGCTGGGTTCCACAGTCCTCTGGGGTTTTTCAAAAACCCAAAGTAAAGGCAGAATTACCAAATATTGCTGCTGTAGGTTTGACCCCTTAAGACTGCATGAGCCCATCATTGACTTCCTCCTGGGCTTCTCCCCCAAGAGCCACACTCCACCTCCCATTACTGCCTACCAGGCTAGCGCAGGAGCTCCTGAGCACGTGGAAGGGGAATGCCAGCCCTCATCTGAAGCTGCTGAATATTGGCACAACCACAGCAGGTTACTCCAACAATTATAAAGAGCATTAACAGTGATGTGAGGACCTTCAGCATGCAAAGAAGATTCAGGATGGGTCCTGCAACTGAAAGGTGTGAAGAAGGAATGGGAGAGCCTGACCTGAGGATGAACTGAGGACTAATCTGGTCCACACGTGTTCCAGCACTGTCCTCCACCAAGCAAAGTGGTTTGGATGAGGACTGGGGAAGAGGCTCGTACTTTGGTGGCTGAAGGAGAGATTGGAGTTGGGGTCTGTGGGACTACGGTTTCCTGGCAGCAGTAGAGGAAGAGCACAAATGGGAGAGGCCATCACAGCGTTGGCTTTCCAAGAAGGGGAATATCAGCTATTTTTGACTCTGATGGTATTCATGGAAGTCTTACCAGGCACTACCTCCAAATGGAAAGTGTCCAGGTAAGGTTTTCTAGAGTGATCCAAGGCCCAGGAAAGCTGTCTTACAGTGGTGGTACAACTGCTCAACCAAATTGTTTTAATAAAGAAATGAGAAAGATACAGCTCATTAAAAATGTAGGTGGATAAATGGCAAATTGATTTCCACTGGATCGTTAACCTGGTAGTAAAATGCATAACAGGATCCACGGAATGGGAGCAAGGCAAATTCAACCCGGAAATAATTGTTAACGCAACTAACCCCCAGTCAATTTATCATGTCTGAGCTCAGTCTCACGACATGGCTCTCAAATCTGTTTTTGACGTCTCTTTCCCAAATATCTGGTTGGATTCAAAAGAAACAGAGGTTTTCCATAGAACAGCTGTTTGAATTCACTGCTCCTGCTATGCAGGTGCTCAGATGGGCACGGAAAAGCGTCCCTCTGGCACTATAATTCACCGAGTTTGGCCTTGATAATGCAGGGCTATTTCTAGGGCAAAATAAGACACTCTGAGAAAAGCAAGTTAATGCTAACATAAATGTTTCTATGCCCAGGTGCAGAATATTTTGCTGCTGCAGAATATTTTGCTGGTGCAGAAATATTCCCAAAGCATCACAGCCTTGGTGCATCAGAGAAGCTTCTGCTCTAGCTGTGGTCTTGCTGTTCCCTCCCGGTCCCTCCCTGCCCCTGGCATTCGTGGGTCTACAGCCCCCCTCCCGCTACGCCACCTCCGCACACCTCCGCTCTCCTTGAGTCACCGGGGGCAGCTCATCGTGGTAGAAATCACAGGTGATCGACTCCAATGGCAACTTCAAATGAAAGCAAAGCTCAGGCAGCACAAGACGCCTGATGGCCAGGGGAGGGGGAGGCAGCCTGGCGTGACCTGTGCCTGCTGTCGCCCCTGCTGCCCCTTCCCAAGGAGCTGGGCTGGGGTACCAAAAGGTCCTCCTAAGAGGCAAAGTCCTCATGCTGCTCCTGCAGCCCAAGGTCATGGATTAATGGGAGTTACTGAAGTTTGCTTGACTTGGTGCCTGTTTTCCAAAGCAAACCTCGTTTGCACAACAGGAAATTGTAGCTTTTGGGCCATTACTGGTTTTAGGAATTGCCAGTGTCCTCTGCTGGTGCCACCAGCAGCTCAGAGCCCATCTGAAAGCAGCTCCAGGAGAATGATCTGAGCTCAGGCAGGGTGAACTGGAGATCTGTGCCCTACTTAGCTGGCGTATATATTTGTCAGTAAGTGGGACACTCAATAACCTGAGATCTGACAGCCTTCAGATCCTGTATGGAGAGATGTCAATCATTCTGGCTTACATTAAACACCTTTCCAGGCATCTGGGCCATATTATAATATCCCGGCAGTGCCAAATTACGAACGTGAACCACACGTGCTAATCTCTTGATCCTGTCTTATTTCCCTTTCGGACAGTCCCTGAGGGGAGGAAAAAAAATGTCTTTTGCAAGCATAAGAAAATTATAAGCCATGCGTGGGGGAGGGTGGAGTGAGCAGTCATCACCCTGTGTCTCCTCTGAGCCAAGTATGGATTTTTGCAATTGATTTGAGAGCATGTTTATGACCATTTTCACTCTCTGCCCTGGTAATAATCATAATGGAGACATCCAGTTAGCAATAAATGGAATTACAACAGAGGAAATCCTTTGATGCTTTATGTGCTTCTCAGTGTGCACTATGACATGGTCCCACCTCCCCAGATGAGGTGGGACTGAGCTGGACCTGCTGGCCAAGAGGGATGGGGTAGTGATCGCAGAGAGGGCACTGATCATCAACTTGTCGTGCTCTGGGGCAGCCTGTGCGAGCTTCTCAGGAGACGCATGGGATCCACTGGGTAGCTCAGACCAACTCAGAGGTGAATTTTACGTCTTAGAGTAGCTTCTGGATTATTTTTCTTCTGAGAGTGAATTCAGTGAGGGTAGAGGACATTTTCCTGACAGTCCTGGGAATGGGATTCTTTGCATGCAAAACAGCTGGTGTAACTCAGGCACCCCATGCCCCTTTTACCCGTGCAGCTCTCCTCCATGGCCAGAAGCTCAGGTCAATAGAGAGGTATGAATGTACCTGGAGGCACCCACAGCTCCATTGGTTTTTAGACAAGGGCACAGTTACATGAGCAAAGAATACAAGTGCAGCAACAGGGAACTTCTTGCACGTCTTAAGGACATGGAGGTGGAAGAGCTTGGCAGCACTTTCTGAGAGATGCTCAGCATCCCCAGGGGCTTGGTCAAACCCTGCTATGTCTTCGGGAAACTTCTCCAAGAAGCTGCTTCTGTCTCATGAAGCACCAGAAATCGCAAACTGTGAACCACAGGGTATTCTCAGTCTAGGTGGGATCCAACAGGAGGAGCTGGACAGGCCCTTCCCAAGCAGAATTTTAGAAAATCAGCATATGTTTGAGCCCTGCTACATCTCCCTTGCCACAATGACCTTCAGATGACCTTGCTTCCCAGTGTGAGAGTAGCAGCAGAAGTGGTTTCAGTCCACTGCGACTGGAATGGACTGGGCAGTTTGCCAAGCGAATATCTGCTGGGTTAATCACTGTGCAAATCTAATCAGGAACTGGAATGTGCCAGGCTCATTACTGAAATTAAATTCACCTCCAATTAAAGAGAGAGCTACAAGCTTCCATCATGTAGAGGTGCCCCCAGGCTGCCCCTCCCAAAACCAGCATCAAATCCAGTCCTGCTGAACTGCGGTTTGCTGAGCACTGGAGGCATTTCCAGGTGCAAGGAAGTGAATTGCTGCTTGTGCTTTCCCCCGAGGCTGTGTAAGGAGTTTGCTGATGCCCTTAATAAGTCACCTTGCAAGTCAGAAGCAACTTCAATGGTAGGATTTCCAAGGAGCACTTGCCAAGGGAACTCTGGGGACACAGTAACTGGAATGTCTCCCATGGCAGGATTGTTTCTGGGGTCTGTGGGCACCTTTGCAAATTCTCACCTTCACATGCTGAATCTTTCCTTGGAGCCTACGTGCCTTATGTCTGCACTTCACAGCAGATTCAGTCTGTCCAAACTAAAAATTGAACTTTGTGACGAGAACAGCAAGGCTGCAAAGTGAAGCAGGTAAAAATTCAGAGATGCTGACTTAAAAGTTGTTCAATCTTCATTTGCCCCTTTGGCTTCTACAGTTAGACTTGCACAGCCTAATCACATCATCACCACTCTCAACATCATCTCTTCCTCCATCAGCGTTTCACCCGGGCATTATCTGATTTCAGGGAAAAACTTTTAATATATTAAGTCAAAATATGTGTCTGTAACTGAAATCCAGCTCTGGGGACTTGGAAGGGCTGCAGATGTAATTACTGGCTACCTTCTCTCCTCCAATACTCAAAGAAGAAAAAATCCACAGAGATTTGGGCTTGGCTTTAACCTGGAGATGGCCAACATGGGTGGAAACCTTGAAGGCTTCCCATACACATGTCCTTGTTCCTCTCACACCTCCCACTGCCTACTCTAAAATCACAATATTCCCAAAAATATAGGTAGGGTCTGAGCTCCTCCAGCCTCATGGCCGGGAACCAGCACTAGATACCATAGGAAAGGAGCCAGAGTCAGGACACCTGAGTAGCTCCAGACTATGGCCCTAGGATAAACTGTCTGACCTGGGGATTGCCGTAGGATCCCCTGCTGTGTGCACCCAGGTCCATACCTGGTATGGTGATGATACCTCCTCAATGCAAGCGACAGACCCCACAGGCTTGGTGGAAGCCATGCCTTGAGCTATGATCCAGGCTGGATGGTGGGAACTGGAGTTCAAGCGGAACAGAACACTTGCTCCAAAATAATATACCAACAGAAGCCTTTTATAACCTATTTATAAAAAAAGCAAAGGAAATTTTCACATGAAGGCCTGGGTTCAACAGGGCGAGAGGGGGATCCCCTTTGCAGCACAGTGACAGCACAGCTGGGATGTTGGCCACCCACCTGCACTGTAAATTCCTCCTCTGATTCAGACCTGGGACCCCAGGCTCTCAGAAGCATCCCACACCTCCAGGGCTCTCAGGAAGGTGCTCTGCCCTCCTCCACCCTCTGTTCCTCTCTCTTTAATGAAAAGCAATTAAAAATTATTTAGGCTTCTGGTGCCCCCTCTGCTAGGTGAGTGCCCAGTGGAGAGCTGGAGGCACAACTGCCCGTGCTCTCCTCGGGTACCACGTCCTCCAGAGACAGCTGTTGTAACTCCAAATCCCTATTCTAAAGCAAGCAGAAAAGATCTTTAAGCTGACATCTCCCACATTTTGATTGAGCTGAGGGGATTGAGTAAAGAATCACCTGTCTCTTTTATAAATAGTACTTAGAAATTTGTCTCCAAAGAGAAAAAAAAGTCTTTTAGAAAGTATCAAAATGAAACATCTGTATTGTATCTGATTTTTATGCGCATTTATGGGGAGTATCAGGTCTATCTATAGGAGTTCTTCAGAATTAAAAATTAGTTTTGGCTACCAAAGATTGATGAACCACCAAATTCAATGTGGCTCTACCCTGAGCCATAGCCTGGCTTAGCTAAAGGAGGAGTTTATAGGCCTGCCAAGGTCAGGGTCAGTAAATCAGTTGCTGTTCTGTGTTCTCATGGAGCTGGATGAAGAACTGATTCATTTTTAATTTCACTGGGATTAGCGAGACATTGAGAAACAACGTTTCATTTTTTCCAGTATATAGGAAATTATATATATTAAAGAAAATATGTCATTTGCCAGCAAGAGGTTTCACATGGTGTCATTTCAAACGGGAGTATTGAAGCATTTCATTTTAGAAATGCTGACACAAAGTATTGTCCATTTAGGGGATTTTTTGTTAATATAAACAACTGGTGAGTGCTACACATTCACAGCAGGAACTGTTCAGCCTAGAGGCACATTTCATTGGAGCCCAAAGCATGGCCTTTCTGGATGTCTGGGTCTTCTAGATCTGTGCAAAAGCCACAGGTGCTGAGCAGCGCTCAGTGCCAGCAGAAGGAGACTTCGTCTTTAAACAAAACCTATTTCACTCCTTCACAGGCTCATGAGCCCCAGGATGGTTGTGTCCAAATGGTCTGCCCAGTATTCAGGCGCTGGGTGGGTATTCAGGTGGTCTCCTCCTTGCCTCGATGCAGAGGAGCAGGGACACTGGCTATCAGGTCCTCATCAGGTCTCCTGGGCTCTTTCTGCCTGACCCACTCCCCTACAACCAGGAGCGCTGGAAGCCAGAAGGATTATTGTGCCATTTTGTTGCAGGCCTTTTTAGACCACTATAATTGCTTTGGCATTGTCATCTCCATGTGATCTGGCGAGGAATATCGTGCCTATGATTTACACATGCCTGGTCTGATAGACACTGTACAAGCAAGACAGTATTTTGATCAATGAAATCTTTGAGTCAACCTTGAAACTTGGCTCCTTGAGGAACTGGCTCATGACACTAATCATTTGCAACCTCAGGTGTAACCAGCACCTCTGGATTAGCTTCCAGATGGCTGAGAAATGTGTTTGTCTGCCCAGAGAGGAGTTGGTGGCAGGTTGGCGTCCTAGTCCTGTTCCCTTCTCATGACCTTTTTTTGCCTACAGTGTCCTGCATGCTATTTCAAGAGTTAAGGGCCAGAGATGGCAAAAGGCTCGCAGGCAGACACCCAGCTGGGATCGCAACCACCTCCCTGCCTGCTGCAGCTCTCTCATTCACCTGTGAATAACATTGGTGAGGAATATCCCGGAGGACTTTTATACCAAGTCCCTGATTGGTACTTACCATGGTGAGAAATTTCACCCATGATGGACCACATAGCACATGGCTGCTCTCAGCATCATTTACTCCTAGTCTGTGCTTTCTTCAGCTTGCCCCTGCTCTCAGCCCAGGCCATGCCCCGGCCTCCCAGACACGTGGGTCAGGGGCTTTATTTTGCCTGCTTCAGAAGGCCCTGCAAGGCTAATTTCATGTTTGAAGTCTGCAGAAGAAGAAGTTTTCAGATGCCTTGGAGGTCCCTGCAAAATCCCTCCTTCCCCCTGTCCTTCGATCCTTTGCAGAGGACACTCCTGGGTGACTCTGGCATGGGGATGGACCTCAGGCCAGTTGCCAAAATCTCTTCTCTGACCTGTGTCCCTGCAGGAGTACTGCTGGGAGCCATACCGTGCTGCCTGCAGCCACCCTTCACTCTCCAGAGGATCATCTTGAAGAGCTGCTGGTTCTGAGACTACAGGAGCTCCTGAGATCCACCTGCCACATGAAATAACTTCCCCATCACCGCCAGGGCCTCCCGGTGTGCCTTCTGCTCCAGGTCACTGCAAGAGTGTCTGACTCAGTAGAAGTCACTGAAACCACCTGCTTTGCCTCCAGAGCTGCCCTGGAGAGCATGAACCATCCCAGCACCACAGGGCTCATGTCTCTGAGTGGCATTATTTTCCAGAATGATGTCTGTCCCAGTTTAGGATGCAGACAGCTCTTCCCAGTCCTGTAAAGCACTCTGCTGGCTCCATTAAGCACTGGATCATACTCCACTTGCAGGTCCCACTCCGGCCATGTGAAAGCAACAGTATGCATTTTTCCATGTGTTGCCAGCAGCTATCTGATGCATGGAAGTTCCCCTCCCGAAATATTCACCAAACACAGCTCCAGGGTGCACAGCTGGGAAGTCAAATTGTCCTTCCTGAGGTCTCCATCACAGCTGGCTTTGTCTGAGGGTCTGGTTCTGTTCTCAATATTCAGACCAAGGCCTTTTGCCTAAATTCATGGAGGGAATTCAGAAGATGGGCAAGTTCATGGGCAGGTGTATTTATCTGCTTTGCTGCATCTCACATAGTATTTGTCAGCACCATATTTAATCTCCTGAAATGTTACTGGGTTTTGCAGCATGGTTCGGTCCTCATGGAGTCTCCTCTGAGGCTTTGGATCAAATTCTGTAGGACTAAGCCCTGGTCTCTTTATTCCTGTCGAGTTATATCGCATTTCATAAGCAACCTACCAAGATCAGTTGGAGTCACAAAGTAAAATACTTCAAGCCAGAGCTGGAAGATCAGATCTGGCCTTTAAGTAGTTTTTATGCCAGTGGTATAAAGATTTAATTCCTGTTTGCCATTCTATGATCTATTTGACAGCCTTCCATCCATCCTTCCATTCTTCTATCCTTCCTTCCTTCCTTCCTTCCTTCCTTCCTTCCATCCTTCCTTCCTTCCTTCCTTCCATCCTTTCCTCCTTCCTTCCTTGTTCCTTTCTTCTGCTCTACTGAATTTGAACATCACTCTGATGGGTTTTAGGCCCTTTGCTACATGAGTGATGTGTGTGGGTCTCTCGCTGGGGTACTCATGCTGCCCCTTCCAGCCTATGCTTGCTGTCTGACTTAGCTGAGGATCTCTTTGTGGAGGGTGTTAAGAGGCAGATACCTGCAGGATCTATTCACAGCTCCCGAGTTAATTGCCTGAAATGCCTCTCTTGAACCTCCCTGGATCTCAATGCCTGTTTTCCTTTAGCCACATTCCTCTGGGTTACTTAGCACTAGCTATCAGTAGCCTCTTCCCTTGTGTGCTCTGGGGCAGCTTTTCCAGTGTGGAGACACTAATACCCTCTGTCCTCTGGAAATACGGAGATCCCCATCCTGACTGCTTATTGCATCTGGTTACCTGCTTGATCCTCTCCAGGTTTCAATCCCAAACCCAAGCCCTGCACAGCTACCGTTCATGTCAGACCACATGCGGACTGGTGGTCACCTGCTTCTTTAGTTGTTGCCTCAGTTGCATGGTGGAGCTCTGAAGGAGGGCTTGTTCATGGGATAGCTGGCTGCCGAGGGTCAGGGGCTGTTCCTGTTCCCTGCCTGCCGAAGGGACAGTCCTGCCTGCGGTAGGTACACTGATACTCTGCTCCCATTGCAGCTCGCACTGACAACTTGACAAATGTCTGCAAACATTGGAACTGTTCAGGAGCTGCAAGTGCAAAGAGGAGCAATGAGGGCTCAGGTGAACTCCTGCCACGTTAGCAAATAACCATCCAAAGAGCAAAGCTGCGCTGCTTGCCAGCCCTGCTACAGGGCTGCGAGGGGAATCTGGAGTGCAGGTATGAGGTGGAGCCCAAAGAGCCTTCCAGTGGGCTGCAGGGGATGCAAAGACCTTGTTACGGAGCAGAGAGCTCAGCGCTGCCCCAAGGGTTAATTAGCAGCATCCTTTGCCTTTGGAGGTGTTCATCTAAGTGCTTCTTCATGGAGGGCCAGCCGTCTTTGTTGCCTAGATACAGCCTTGCCGGGGCTTTGAGGAAGGTACCTGGAGCTTCATTAGAAGAGGATGATAGTGGGATTTTCAGATTTAGCTGCACTATGTAAATTATTACCCCGGGCAGCCCTGAGGCAAAGCGGCTGCCGGTTACTATCAGCCGCACATCACATCTAAGCGCTGACAAGACAAATAAAGGTAATTGTCTCTCTCCCCTTAATCAGGAGGACGTGATTAGCTGGTGGAGGCCTTGGCCAGGTGCTCACCAGCATTACCTGCCCAGCAAAGTGAGCATCCCTGCAGACACAGGCTGGGGAGCGAGGACCAGCCAGGTCCAACACCCTTCAGCTGTTGGAAGTGAGCAGCAAGCAAGCGACCATCTTTCATGGCTTGGAGGAAGGTTGCAGGGAGTATAATCGTTAGGAAATAAAGAAGATCTGAGGAAATGGTGGTTTGTTGCAGGTTTGTTCCATGCTACATGGGCTGCACCTATGCTGGGAGGCTGCACGGCCAGCTCATGGAGCAGGGATGTTCAGTGCTGCACCAGCAGCAGTGAAAGCCGAACTGTGGAATTGTTGAGCCAAATGCTAATTAGAGCTTTCTGGGACCATTTCTTCCACTCTGCTACCTAACAAATATCTGAGGGAATTATTTCAGTAAAAAGCCAACTTTGGCCAGTGATAGTATAAGCAATGATCCTGGTTCACACTCCTTGTGGCTCCCAGCAGGACCAGCACAGCCCAAGGGGCATTGCAGCATCTCTGCGTGAAGATATGGAGAAAGGAAAGACAAACTTTGATGGCTGTGGGCTCATAGCTTTATAAAACCGCATGTAACTGCTCTTTAAAGCGCTGAGTAAAAGGCTGGACCTACACATAGAGCAGTAACCCCTGATCAGTGAGCTGTAAGAGCGAGCCAGACATAAAGGACTTGTTCCCATGTGTCCACCTGCCCTTGCTGGTGCCTGAATTCATGTTTGACCCTGAAAACCTCCCTTAGCTGCTGGACCCAGGGATGCTGTAAGGTCTTACAGCAGCATCAGCATGGGTGCAGCTCCTTGGCACTGAAGGCTCTGCTCTGGCATGCCTGGCTGGGGTCACTGTCCACATCTGTTCCCACAGGGTCCACATCTGGGAACGCCTTCCTCATCCCAACTATGGGTGCACCAAGGGAGCAGCAGCTGCTTTGGCCACAGCGATGCCTTAAAGGGGCTGGAGCATGCCCAGGGCACGGGGGACCAAGGGAAAAGGGAGCATCTCATGCATTTCTTCTGAAGACTGCTTGGGAGGGAGGATGCTTGGAGTTGCAGGGGTCCCCTTGCTTGGTGAGTACCTTAGCCATGAGGCCATGAAGTTATCCTGCAGCTCTCCTTTCCCAGTCTGCGGTGTATCTGATGTTGCTGATGCAAAGTGAGGGGTCCTAAAGGGATCACTACAAGAGACTGAGAAGGACTTCTACCCAGCTTGGGTAACTGAGCTCAGAAACAGCTCTGGGGAAATACAGAATTTTTGGGGGAAATACAGATTTTCTGAAGTAGGAGATATATGTCCTTGGTGGCTCCATCCCACAGCACCTCTCCATCATGTTCTCTGCACCCATGGTGAGTGAGATGCTCTGGGACATTTTTCACTAAATTGTGGAGCAGCAGGACATCATCCTCCTCCTTTTCATCCTCCTCCTCTTTAAAGGATAAAGCTCCAGTGAAACAGGGCGTGGATTCCCCTACACTCTCCAGTCCCTGCTTCTGCTCACCATATGACCTCAAGTCAGACAAAATGACATTAAGCAGAGCCATCAGCAAAGTAAATAACAAACCAGCCTTGCTCTCTGCTCGTACCTTGCCTCAGCAGGAAGCTGCCTGCTGCAGTCTGACTCCTGATGTAGGCTTGCGAAGGGGGGTGGGCAGGAAACAACGGCAGATAGAGCAACAGCCTTTTAATTAGAAGGCAGCGCAGATAATTGTGACGGTGATATATGTTTTCATTAGAAAAGAGGATGTTGTGCAGTGGCTGTGCCAGAGCGTTTAGAAGCTCCTCCTGGCCTGGGAGTGAGAAATGGTCTGCCCTGACTTTGCTGAACGCTTCCTCGGGCACGCTGGGGTGGAGGGTCCCTGCTGGGTGTGGGATCACCTGAAAGTCAGTTCTGATGGCCTGAAATCATGTCCCAGGGCAGATGCTGGTGGAAGGGTTTGCTGTGCCCTGCAAAGGCTGCGTACTCCTGCTTTCAACCTGACTTCAGAGCTCTCTCCCCCGCCTGCTTGTGGGCAAGCAAACCTGCACATCAGCCTCCGTCACAGTGACAATGTACGTCAAGGTGAGACTTACCTCTACGTGCCTGAACCTCACTCGAGTGCCTTCCAAAGATGCAAAAGATTTCTGAATGTAAAGAAAAAGTGCAAATCCTGCTGGGCACTAGTGAGACACAGACATCTTTCTATACTGGTGCCTTCCCTGCCATCGCGAGCACACACAGCCACAAGTGCTTGTGCTGTCTAGTGATGGTGACAACAGGTCAAGTTGGGATGGCTTTCAGTGTGAAAGTCTAGGATATTCACCCAGAGATTATGGGACTTCTGAGTACTGATTTAACACGAAATATATCAATCATTTGAAAACGGTTTGATTTAGAAATGGAGTATCTTGGTGCCAGATTTAACATTTTCAAATTTATTTCCTTTCTCTTGTTGCAGTGTATCTCATTAATTAAGTAGCACAAGTTCCCCAAACTCCTGCATACTTATGCTCATTTACATCTCAGTCACTGGCTTCATGAGAATATTTTCATGCAATTAGAGGTCTTCATCTCATTTCTTTGCCTTTCTCCTGGAAAGAACTTAACACAGAGTGATCCCTAGCAAAATGGCTAGACAGCTTGTGGTGGTTTCAGCAGGGACTGACACTGCAAGTCATCCTGCACAGATGTGCTTTATGGGCCCATTTGCAGCTTCCACCCACTGCTTTCCTCCACCTGTAGCCCTGACGGTGTTTTGACCTCTTGCACTAAAGGTTGTGCAAGAGTTTTGTGATTTGTTCTTATGAATTAAAGTGGACAACCACAGCTGTGTCTCCTCCATGCTGTGAGTAGAGTTTTTCGGTTTTATGGAGTGATGACACGTTTTGTAAGGTGACTTGTCCTGACACCTTCCTTGCTGTTGTTTAGAGACACCATTTTGTAGTAGGGTCCTGAACTTCTGAATCAGAGGTGTCAGACTCATGAGCTGATAAGGCCAGCTTACACCGGGATTGATGACAAAGTTACTGCTCCCTGAGCATCCTCTCACCTGCTGCATATAAATCAGTTTATTTCATTTTGCCTTAAAATGTAACTCCAACACACATAATGTATGATGCAATGACTCACCACCAGCCCAACCATCCACGTGCTGGGAGTTCAGCGGAGCAGTAACCTCGTCCATCACTCCATGAGAGCCAGGCCACCTCTCATGTGGAGCCTGGAAAGCAGCCTGCTTCATCAGTGGACCTGAGTGCAACACACTTAACTGAATTCTTATCAATTCTCCAAATCCCACCGTGCAGTCAGTGATGCCAGCCTGGGTGACCTTCTGATTCAGGAAAGATTTCAGAATGAGCAGAGACAAAACATGAAAACAAGTTAAAAAGAAAGACTCTCAGGAAAACAGTAAGTCAGAGAGTTGGCTATGTAAGAAAGATGACCTGGTATCCAAAAATTATCCAGCCTCACTATCCAGAGGACCCGGGGCCGGTACCTCCGACTGTCCCAGGTCCAAACTGTGCTGTTGCGTTTCAACACTGTTTTGCAGCACGGCTGCAGCTTCCCCAGCCCAGTGCTTCGGAGCTTGGGTAGCACAGGGCACAGAGGGCAGCGGGGAGCTCTGGTTGCCCCAGGAGGTGCCAGCAGTGCTGGGCAGAGCTGCCTGTAGCCACCGTGCTGAGCTGCCCTAGCCTGTTCACTGCACACAGCGTACGTTCAAGCAGCAAAATCAGAGACTGGAGGAGGTGAGGCTCGTTATTTTGGCACGCGTCCTGTCTTCAGGGCAGAAAAAAAGACATTGGATAAGTGTCCTTTAATTTTTAGAGCCTGGCACAGCAACACAAAACGTCTTTCAGCACCTGCTGGAAATGGTTGTGATTAACTCCCCGTGGTGAGCGGGAGACTTCCAGTTCTGGTCCTTTACTGAACAGAACTGAGTCCCAGCCTGGCAGCAGCTGAGCCAGGAGATACAAGATGCAGCGTGGCCGCTGTCCTGCAGCCCCTTGCACTGGCAATGCTGCCCATCTTGCCCATCTCATCCTCTTGCTTTTCTGCTCCGCCAGCACCAGGGCAGTGGTACCCTGGTGTTTTGATGAGTAAGTGTTAACTGCGATGAGCCTCCTTTTCCCCCCTTGCTGAGCGCTTTGTGCCGGCCCCTGGTGCTGATGATCTGTGGCACAGTCCCAGGTGGAGCATCAGGACACAGCTGTCATCTCAATGCTGAAAAACGGTATCGCAGTGCCAGGCGGGTTTCTGCAGGGACCGGTGCGCAGCAGCGGTTTAGTAAATTGCCTCCCTCTTGTGGTGGCTGTGTGGCTTCATAAGGTCAGACATACTTGGTGGGTTTTGCACGCTCGGCCTTCTACAAAGCATCAGAGGAGGAGAGCAGCAACCCTGGGCAGGTGGAAATCCTGGGAGCTGTTGCTGATGAATAGCATAAGTCCATCAGTGATCCCTGCTCTGCTGATGGCAGTGATGGCACTGGTGAGCTCTGGGAGGTGATGCACGACAGGACTAAACCCCAGCCAGAGCTGGAATAAGCAGGTGAGAGGAGCTGAGCTTAAAAGCTGACAGCAAAAAATTAGATCAGAGGGCTCAGAGATGAAATGTGCAACTTTGGGGTGATGATGTCCTCCAGAAATCAAAGAGAGTCTGAACATCACCCTCAGCTGCAGGTCCTTGTGGAAATGCAGGAGCCATTAAATAACAAAACAAAGCCAGATACAGCAAGAAGGAAATGCGACCCATCTGCCAGGGGCTGCACCGAGAGCAGTGATGGTTAAGGGTGCGCTTCAGAGGAGATCACAGAACTGGGCAAGCAAAACTGGTGAGAGTTTGGCAAAAAAAACAAGCCAGAGCTGGTCTGTATTAAATGTGGAGCTGAATATCCCTGAAATAAGTGTCCTGCAAACAGGGAATTCTGCAACTGCCACAGAAAGGAGCATTATGCAAATATATGCCAAGTGATCAAGGCATATGTAATCACAGAAGGTGACAATGCAGATAGCAGGTGAATTGTTCACTGTAACAATGTCCTAGACAAAGGAAAGAAAATAGTGGAGGAATTAAATGGAGACCCACACACTGCTAAACTCAATCAAGGCTCTCAAGTGATGTGCGGGCAGAGCGAGTCAACCCAGGAAAGTGAGAATGCGAGTTAGAAAGGAAAACAAAACCCTGAAAAACAAAGTCAGAGGGAAAACAAAGAGAGAAGTTACCAGTGACAGGGACATAGTTTGCAAAATGTGTGTTTACAAGGGGTGGGCCCACTTGGATGCAGGCTAACATTGGGGATTGCAAAGATTTAAGGCCAACCAAATCTAAGACATTTGTTTAATCAATGAGGCAGCTGGTTGTGCTCCACCCTTTTGCACTGAAGAGATCAGGTTTTGCAGGAACTAAAATGATGAGATGGCATTGTTCCAGAAAATGGCTACTTTATGGTGGCTGGATGCATGGAGTGACGGCATCAGGAAAAGGTTGTGTCCATCAAAAGCAACCTCATATAGGTATGAAAAGATACCAACTCTGGAAGCACCAAGTCTGGAAATAGCTTCAGAACAGCAGCTCAGTGTGTCAGGTATCCAGAAAGTATCCTTTTCTCATCAAAGTACCAATTACCCTACATTTAATGGGTTTCACGTCCTGAAATGGCCCCAAGTGTGTCCTATTCACCTGTGCTTCAAAAACAAGCACCTGAGATGTCTTCAGAAGGTAAGAATACACAGGAAAAAAATGAAAAAGCAGTGAAGAGCAATACCACAGTGTAACCAGTCAGCCAAGGTCCCTGGGGATTGCATGATACAGGAAGGATAATTATGAATTTGTGCATTGCTATATGAAGATTAATTAATGAATGAACAGCCTAGGGACTGGTCGCCCTAATCTTAGGCAGGGTGCTGTCACATAAAGCTCTCTATAAACAACAAAAGAGAGCACACATTGCCCAGAAGAACTCAGCCTACTCAGGAGACAGGAGAAGGGAGATCTCTGCAGATCAGCGCCCAGTTAAGGAGGTCAGGTGGGAATGTCACCCCCTGAGCAGGGCGCAGTGGTGCAGGAGAGTGTGTTTTTGTGCTGCCTGCCCTGCTTTGAGGACCAGACCCCAAAGTGGGCTCTTGGGGTAAAACACAACGCTACGGGAATTGTTAACTTATGCTTCAGTATTACGTGAGCTGTTGAAAGCTGATCTGATGCCAGCCAAGCTGTGCTGGTGGCTGGAGAGGCTATGTTCCAGTTGCTTCCAGGGCTGTGATCCAGATGGAGGAGTGGAAGGACATGCAAAGATAGAGAACGAATTGCCTGTTGTGATGCCATGGAAGTGATGAAAGATGAAACCCATGCATAGGAAAAGCCAGAAACAGAGTAGGACAGGGAATGATACAGTGTGAGTGCTGAATTCCTGTAGGCACCAGGAAAAGGTCCTGCCTTGAAGCCTCCAAGCCAGGGCAAGAGATGTAGACATCCCCAGCCGCCTCCTCCTCTGTCTGTCAGGGCCTGGGCTGTGCTGCCTGGCTGTTTGTGACTTGTCTGGTTCAGGTGTAAATGCCCCATATGCTGAGCATCCACCATGTGTTTTAAGAGAGTCTCTAGACCAGGTTGCCAGGAATGATCCTTTGATTGAAGATATTCAAACTAAAATTTCCTTCTCTATATTTCATCCTACCTCTTCCATTTGCAAGTTCAAATCCTTACAAACCAAATGCCCTCAGTTGTGTTTGTGGGGCAGAACAGACAGAACCAAAGCAGCAGAGGCAAATGAGCTCCATGACTTCATTGACAGTAACGTGGACAATAATATCTCCCTCGCTGCTGCTGCAGGAGTGGGGAAGAGGGAAGAACCAAGTATGACACGAAATCTTCCTGCAGAGGGAAGGGACTGTGCTCTGAGCAATCCTGCCACACATCCTGGCACTTTCTCCTGCATGTGAAACACCTGCTACCCCCACCATAGTGTGGGCACCCTGGAGCTTCTTGTAGGCTCCCTGTTTCATGCAGAACAGGTATTACTGGAGACCTTCTGAGGAGACTTCCAGCAAGACAGAAGTACTGTTCCCCTTGATGAGCTGAGAGTATCTGGGATCAGAGACAGCATCGAGTTAGTGTGTCAGTGAGGGGTTGTCAGATGTCATTCCAAGAGCAGCTCAGCTAAACTGACTCGAGAGTTCAGCAAGGAACAGTATGTTGATGTGATGAAGCAGCTATGTCATGAATGACTTGGCTATCGTCCCAGGGAGCATCTCACAATTACCCTTTTTAAGGCACATTGCTCTATCTGGGCCCCTCACTACAAGGACATTGAGATGCTGGAGTGTGTCCAAAGAAGGGCAACAAAGCTGGTGAAGGGTCTGAGGAACAAGTCTTACAAGGAGCAGCTGAGGGAGCTGGGGTTGTTTAGTTTGGAGAAGGGGAGGCTGAGGGGAGACCTTATCACTCTCTACAACTTCCTGAAAGGAGGCTGGAGCCAGGTGGGTGTTGGTCTCTTCTCCCAGGTAGCAAGCAACAGGATGAGAGGAAATGGGCTCAAGTTGTGCCAGGGGAGATTTAGACTGGATATTAGGAAAAATTTCTTCATGGAGAGAGTGGTTAGGCATTGGAACAGGCTGCCCAGGGAAGTGGTGCAATCCCTGGAAGTATTCAAAAAACGTGTGGCTGTGGTGCTTAGGGACATGGTTTAGAGGTGGACCAGGCAGTTAGGTTAACGGTTGAACTCTATGATCGCAAAGGTCCTTTCCAACCTTAATGATTCTATGATTCTATGACTCTATGATCTGTTTCATCCATTCAGCCTGACCATTTCCTTGAGGATAACACAGTGAACTGGGGCCAGATCAAATTAGACAGATTTTGCACATGCCCAGGTACTCCTCAGAGGTAAGGACTGCTTGCTCACTTGTCAGCTACCACGGCAGACAGTAGTCCAGGAGTCTCAAACAGGTGATGAAGAGTAGGGATTTTTGCAGTACTTGTTGGAAATGAGGCCAAGGTCACCACAGACCATTTTGAGTAAATATCTGCCACAACTGGAAAGCTCTTTCCATGGAGGACTCAGCAATAACAATATGGACTGTGGATGTGGTTTCTTGAACACTTCCCATGAAAACAGTGGGCACATTTCAGGCAGGTGATGAGCCTCTTCACATCTCTCTGTGGTGAGGTTGGTTTTGGGCCATCAGGAATGACTTCACATACACAGTTCCTAGATGTGTTTTAAGTAAGGACCAAGAAACTTTCATTAAGGACCAAGAAACTTTCATCAAGAGTAATAACAGAGCTTCCTTTTAAAGCAGCCTTTATGGACAGAGCACTCATGTTTATGAGTCAAAATGATTTGAACCATGCAGACAGTTTCTCTAGGGGTCAGCCCCACCACTTCCAGTTGAAACACACATCAGACTGGGACCAGGGCAGTCATTTTCACAACTTGGTCACTGAAGATAGGTGAGTTAGGGAGAAGTTATTCTACAAAAACTTCATCTGGAGGTGGAATGACATGATCTCACGTTCCTAGCATCAGCCAGCACAGTGCGTCAGCATTGGCAATCAGTTACCCTGGCTTGTAAACAAGTGTGTAATCACAGCCCTCCACTGCAGCATTCATGGGAACACACCTGGCAAGGTAGGCTTGTTTTTAAAGAGGCACCCAAGAAACAGCTTTTAGCCTGGCAGATTTTGATTGCACCTCCGCAGACGTAATTATTGAATGCCTTGATTTCATTAACCATAATGAGTTCTTCCTTACCCGTTTTTCCGTAGTTTCATTCAATGGATGGCACAGTAACAGGTCCCTCCATCCCACCTGGCAGTGCACGACTCAGAATGGCTTCAGTGCCACAAAGTGATGCAAACACATAGCCCTCTATTATCTCTTTTCACCCAGATGAATGAACCCTGAATCAGATGTCAATGACTGCTTGACATTCTTGGAGATCTCTGCATGCTGGTGAGTTTATCTCCATACAATTTCCCTGTTGAGAAAGCAACAAAGGGCTTCAATGCCTGCTGCTCTGTGCAATGGGAAGCTGTGGTAGAGGTTGAGCAATCCAAGGAATGCTTGAAACGCCCACTTGAGTTTTGGCTCTCTGGAGCCTTGTGTTTTGCCTTTTCTCCTCCTTCTCTTGGGTAGATGTCTCAGTTTCTCAATTCCTGTCACTTGGCCTCAGTTTTTGGCAGGATCCTCCTCTCCTTGCCAAAAACCCAGTGCTGTGTTTGTGGAGCAGAGTGCACAGGATGGAAGCAGAGGAACAAGCACTGGAATGCACATGAATACATCACCAGCTCTTGCTACAACAGGAGAAAGGCAGGGAGGGAACTAGCTCTGACATGACATTGTCAGGACAAACAGAACAACATCCTTCGTGTGACACAGTGTCTTGGGTCAGCATTAGCATCGTTCAAACCTTTTATCTGCACAGGTCACTTTTTGTTTCTGCTGAGCCCTTGGAACCATGTGCACAGTTGTCTCATTACTGTATTTTACTCATGAGCAGCTCGCTCAGCTCACCCAGAGCTCTGGTGGCTGCATACCCTGACAGTAACCAGGTGGTAAGTGTCTCATCGTTTGAAACCATGATCTCTGTGGAAATCATAATTTTAGATAGTTAAGCAGCTCCCTCCTCTAGCCTGCCATGGGGAGCTAGCTCTCCAGCAAGGCTGTGCGTGTGGCTCTGGATGCTGCAGGTATCTCAGCCCAGAAACCCCCACATGCAGAGACTACACCTGCAGGTGGAATTAAGGGGGGGGCAGTGGTTTCCAGTGATTCACGTCATTGCCGCCCTGCCGGGCTGTTGTGCCAGCCCTGTGGTCGTCACACCGACACACCTTTCAACGGGAAATGGACAAGTGATGAGATACAGACTTGTGATGTCTCCCAACAGTTACATTTTGAAATCCACATGTCAGAGCCTAGCCTGAAACTTTAGGAGTCTTCATGTGCATTTCTGCTTTTCTAAACCATGGCCTCAGCATCAGACCATAGATGATACTGGCTCAAACCATCTCTCACCAGCACTGTGCAGGATAGGATATGCTCTGTGTTGTACTGGATCTGTCACAACTCTGTCTTTGGTGCTGTGAAAAGGGGACTTGTTCCTGCTGGAGACACAGGAGGGGAAGTGTCTCGTGCTATAATTCCACCTGGGAGGTTTGTGAAGTCCTTTCTACCAGTGTCTGGTGGGAACTGAGCTATTGCTGTAAGTCCTGTACATCCCTCCTCCCATGCGGCTTTCCCAGATGAGCACATGTGACTGCTCATGACCAGACCATGACCATAGCTGGCACCAGCAGTGATTGAAACACCATCCACAGAGGGAACAGGACAGTCCAGCCCTTGGGGAAGGCTGGAGGTGATGGACATGTACTGTGAGATCCAGGATAATTTCCCTGCTCCCCAAGCTGAGAATATCTCCTAGCTCCTGGTTTGGATGAGATGGAGGAGCTTTCTGCCCCTTTCGCACCTGCCTGTGAACTAAAGGAGCCATGGCTGTGGCAGTGTTCCTGATCTGACCAGCCTGGAGGAAACCCACCCCTGCATCTCCCTTCACACCGAGGGGCTGCCCTTGGGAGAGAGCATCCCTGGGAGCTGCCAGAGGTGGGGAGTGTTGCACTGACACACACCGCAGGCAGAAAACCCTTCAGAAGAGCACATTTTGCAGGACAAATGACTCTCTTCCTTCTCTCCAAGAGCTCTGCAGGGGCTGTCTCCAGCGTGCTGGGTGCCTGCAGCCTCTCCACATTTCCTGTTTTCATTCCAGTATCTGCAGTGCTAACATACCGCATGCCTCGAATTCCAGCCCTGACGCACCAGGAAAAGGGGCCAAGGGCAGATTCATGGGAGTCTTGGAGTCTTTTGTGCCCTTTTCCCAGCCAGGCTGGGGATGCTGATAACTCCCTGACTCCTTTCTTCATCCTTTTTCTTCCTTTCTCTCTTCTAATTCCCAGAGTTGCTGTGTTATCCCTCAGCACTTTAATGCTGCAGTATTCTTCTGACAGAGAAGGGCATTGATCTGCCCTGCTTTACTAAGGGCAGCAGCTGGAAAGAGCTCCCTCGCTGAATCAGTGCTGTTAGTCTAGCTAGAAAGTGTGTACAAAAGATTGCTCTGATGTCCAAGAGCTTTTGCAAAAATGTGGCATAGCCAACATAATACCATTTCCCCATTGCAGTGATAACTTTCTAATTCCTCCCTCCTAATGGTATAAGTCAGGAGTAAAACCCTTAAGCCAGTGGAAGGATTGTCTTGGCAAATATTTAATAACACTGTTTTGAGTGCAGTGTCAGCCAGATCCATCCCTTCTGTGCCTTCCCTCAGCTCCCAGCCAGCACTGATGCACGGTACCCAAGACACACGAAACATGCAGACTTGGCAATTCGTGACTTAAAGGACAAATTCTGCTCCTTTTAATTCTGGTGGTTAGTTGAGGCCAGATGTTGAGAGCAGAAACCGTAAGCTGTGGCCAATCCGAAACCCAAGCAACGTGCAACAGCACAGGAAAATATTTCCAGCCCCGTGTACAGCACCTGCTGTTGGCAGGACCCGCTCTTATCCTACCTGCGGCTGGCACCCATGGGGGATTGTGGCTAAGCCATGGCTGGGCCCATGGATGAGCAGGACACGTACTTGCAACTGCAAGTACTGGTGGCATCACCCAAGGGATTTCTTCCAAAAGCCATGCCGTCCTGCAGGTAGCTCTCTTTCCCACCGAGGAAGGTGACAGGGGTGCAAGAGCAAGCAAAAGGAGAAGCAGCAAATTTCTACCCCAGGTGGAGCTTTCCCCACAACCCCCCTCCAGCCCTGCCCTTGGCTTTGAGCTTGCAGCTCTTCTGGCCCAAAAGAAAGCACTTCCACAATGTGCCTACTGCCCACTCCTCTGTGACTCCCTGCCCGTCCCCTCTCCCAGAGGAGAGAAGCGGGGTGAGGGAAGGAGGGAGACCCCAACCCCAGTCTGGTGACCGCATTGGAAGGGAGGATGATCTCTGTGTGGCACAAGCGGGAAGCCAGAGGAGCAGCAGTGAAAGCCCACCAGGCTGCACAGCAGTAGCCAGACGGGGCTCCAGCGTGCCAGCAGACCTCAGCCCAGCCCACAGCGTTTAGATTTCCAGCCTGGGATCAGCTGGCATCCAAAGACGACTTCTAAGGTGTCTCTGCAAGATAAGATAACCCATGACAGCAGGCTTCAGTCCCAGGGCAGAGGCCACACTCGTCCGAGAAGTGCGTTAAGGGTGTAAATGGAAAACCTCCCCTGCGGCAGATGAGGGGGCAGAGCATGGCAGCTCCTGCGCAGGGAGACGGTGCTGCAGCCCCTGCCCAGCCCCTGGCGAGGATCCTGGACACGGCGGCCAGAGGCTCTGTGGGTTCACCCCAATTTTGCCGAGCATTTCAGAACCCATTCTAGCTGCGCTTCTGTGGTCGATTCCTTTGCTTTGGGCTTTTGATGAAAACTCCTCGTTTTCCTTGTTTTAAAATCATATTATCGTCCCACTGAAACAGCAGCTTGAGCTGAGAGGTTTAAAAGACAAACACTGTCTCTCACCACATTTTAATTATTTAATCAGGGAAAGGGCTGTACTTTGTCTTACTTTTACTCACTTAGAGACAGAGGTAGTTTAAAGTGAACACATGATGATTTAAAACTGAAAGTGCTACTTTTTCAGGAAGCATTATATTTTTAAAAGGTTGCTTTTGCTAATCGTTTTTTTTACTCCTTTCACCTTCCCCCCCCTTTATTTTTTACCTTCAATGCACCCTAGACACACATTTTTCTTGTGAGAAAAACAGGGCAGGTTTTTTTAAAGATACAAAACTATGTGAGAGACAAGAAAAGACGGTCAAATTGCCTATTTTTTCTAGTTTGAAAACACAGAATCACTGTGCAAAGTTCTCCAGCATTCTTGCACAGCTCTAGGAGAGGCTTGTTCTGAAAAGGCTGTTCTGATGAAATCACATTTTCCATGACAAAAAAAAGTCTTTGTCAAAGACATCTTGACAGCTTGCTCTTGGCTTCGCCCGCTGGCTGGAGACAGGGCTCTTTCAGTTATGTAAATGTTGTCAGGGGCTGAAGTGCGGAAAGGGGAGCTGCTCCTGTGCCTCTCTGAGCTGTTAGCCTGGTTGGCCACCGCGTTCTCCCAGGTTATAATACCAGACAGGACAAAGTGGTGCCTACAGGCATCCCAGCCAGTGAAGACTTGAAGCCTCAGCATCCATAGAGAACACTCTCTCCTTTCTCCAGATGAAGCTTCTCTGGTGCAAGAGACACATGGGCAGGAGGCCATATGGTTGAAGCCTGCTGAATTGGGACCAACCATGGAGCCATGAGGTCCATCCATCCTTCTCACAGCCTGGAAATATAGCTGCAGCTGGAAGAGCAAAGGCCAGATGGAGGTTACCAGCTCCTCTTTCTGCATGTCCCTCAGCCTTGTCTCAGGCTGATCCACCTGCCTGCCAGAGGCAATTTGTACCTCATGTACTAGTGGCTGAGCCCAGCTTGGCAATACCTTAATGCAGAAATGAGGAACAAGTTGTGAAGGGTTTAAAATAGATCCTCTGATGCCTTCTTTGTGTGTGTCTTTCCAAGTGACCTCTCCCACCACATTTTTTAACATCACTCACAAAAGAGGCATGTCTTGCATTTTCTGTGCCTGATCATAAGAAAGATCCCATCCTGAGAAGTTTTGTTCTTAATTCTGATCTTCTGCAGTTTTCTGGAAGCCATTAAAAATCCCATCTCCTTCTGAATTTTACTTAATCTTTGAGGACAAGAATTTAGGAAGATTCATAAGAGGAAGTGAAAATTTTTGTGCATATGAGGAATACCCTGTTGTCATAATAGACAACAACGGGAAATACAGAAGGGGTGTTCAGGGTTTAAGTCAATCTCATTTAAGCTGATCTTCAGAGATTGGATTAAGGCTTAACATAGAAGGAAATGTCCTGCATCTGCTACTGCAGACCTTTTGCACCTTCCGACCACCGTCACCCGGAGGAGCCGGGGCCATGTGCACAGCACTTGCTCTTTGTGAGCAGATCCAGTGTCCTTACAGCCCTAAGGGAAAGGCTTAGGGACTGCAGGACTCCATTTCCTAGACACATTGGAGCTTGTTGACCACGACCATGGTTTTAATAGCGTGGCCAGAGGACTGAAATGATTTAGGTGCTGTCTAATCCAGCTGTGCTGGAGCCCCCGGAGTTGTTCCCTGCAGGGTCTAACCCCCGTGGGCAGCAGCTTGCCCTGCTGGCACGCTCACCATGCTGCCATCACTTCTCAGCTCAGGGAGGCCATGAGCATAAGCAAACACAGGGGTGAGTCCCCAGGTGGGTATGGGACATGCTCAGCTGCTGAGCACACACTCCCTCTACACACCCCTGCGTGCCAAGTGGCAGGATTGTGCTGTGCAGCACCTTCAGAAAGTTTTTTTTCTGCAATGGTTCATCATGCCGTGTGGCTTTCCTGGTGTTTTAAACAGGGCAGACACTGTGCGGTGTGAGCCACTGCTTCCCTTAGTCCCATAAAGCTTCCTCCATCCCAGCCTTGGTCTCACATGGTCCTGCCCTCCCATTGCTGCCTCTCCTGCAGGCCAAAATCAGTGTCCTGGGGAGAAAGGTAGGGAGTGCTGAGGTCTGTAAGCAAAATAAATCAGGAGCCTGGAGCTCCCGAACCATCTGTCTCTCCCTGAACGCTATGCGAGGCAGAAGCCCAGCCATCCTATTAGCCCCTCTGCTGCTGGCAGGACTCCCAGATCCCTCCATTTGTGACCAGCCAACATGCCCTTCATTTTTTCCTCTCAACCTTCATTTAATGCGTTTGGGAGTCCAATGTGAGTACTGCTTCCAGATAAAAGCATCTGCTCCAGATAAAAGCATCAGCTGGAGGCATCAATGTGATTTCTAAGTATATGAAGAACAGAAGGCGCCCTCAGAGTGGACCCGACCTTCACAAGCAGCAGCTGACAGGACCATCAGTGGGTACAGTGTGGGGCAAGGCTAGAGGAGAGGGCTGGTGGACCATGCTGGAGGAAGGGGAGGCACAGGGGGCCTTCCCTTCTGTCCGACTGGGTCTATGAGGCTTTGAGAGGTCTTGCTGAGGAGCAGGTCACTGGAGCAGCTTGGGGGTGAGAGGAGGCACAGAGCAAGAGGAGGGAGAAGGTGAAGGGGATGAGGCAGGGAAAGACCAGTGGGGTCTGTGATATGTCAGCTTTGGGGGTTAGTGATGAGTGTGGAGGTATGGGAGGGGAGGAAGGCTTCTGCTGACTTCCCAGGGATGTAACTTCTCATTGGTATCATGGATGTGTCCAGCCCTGGTGACTCCAATGGGAAGGAAGAGTTCCCAGCCCTGGGGCACCCTTCTCGTGTGGCCTTGAGAAAGAAGCACTGCTTGTCTCTGCCTCAGTTTCCCTGTCTATAAAACAGGGCCTCCACTGAGACCTTATCAGGATGCCTCACTGCAAGCTCTGTGGATGAGAGCATCAGGCATGATCCCCCCCATCCCATAGCTGGTTGGCACTGTGCACCAAGGGTTAGCTGTGTGCTAAGGGTTTCTCCTCAACAGCCCATCTCTGGGGCCAGCTGCCAGCCTGGCCCATCACAGAGAGCTGTTTGGGGGTCAGTGAAGGAGGCAATGATGCTGCACAATGGAAGACCCCCTACTTTTTGGAAGAAGGTGAGGTCTGGATTTGTCACTTAGATGTGGGAAGGTGCCAATCCCCTGGTACCTGCTGGTTCATCAGAGCAGTGAGACTTGGCCCTGCCTCTTGCTTTTAGCGGCATCAGGGTTCTGCAGCAGAGGAGTGGGGCAGGTAGGTCTTTTTTTTTTTTTATTTAAGCTCTTTCAAATCAATCCCACCCCTCTGCTTCTCTCCCAGCACTATGCAAAGTCAGTTCAGGGAGCGAAAAGCAAAATCCAGATTCCCTCTCCTGGGACACAGTCTCTTTAAAAGTCCAGAGCCTTTGCTGGGATTCAGGTGGTGACAGTTGTCCCTGAGAAGTGACAGCTGTCCCCAAGTGACAGTGCCACCATCACACCAGCCACTGCTGCTCCGTGGAGGAGGCTGGACACTGGCACAGACTGGTGATACAGACTGGCTGGAGTGGGATCTCTCACTCGCTGCCAGCCACAGACTGACCCTAGAAAGCAGAGGAAACCAGCAGGTGACAGAGCAAGGAAATGCTGCTGCAGATGAGTGACCGTGAATCATCCCCACATGCACATTTTCTCCTGCATTATTATCCTTTTTAAAAATTAAAGATGGTAATAGGTTACTGTAGTTGAAAGTGAGATAATGGGAGATTTTAGGGAGATAAAATTATAATGGTATCCAGGGAGAGAAAGGGATAGGGAGAGAAAATTGAAAGGGATACATTATGAACTTAGCCTCACTTATAAATATTCCCCCAGGTTAGGACCTTATGGTGTTAATAATTAACCAGAATCTTATGAAGGCTAAAATAACTACAACACGCACGAAGATCATCGCTTCAGTATTCAGCATGTGCACAAACCTTGCCCGCCACTCATCTCAGTTACTGTGGCAACAGTACATCTGCTTTCCACAATATCCTTCATTAATCATTTACACGCAGGGAAAAAAAAAAAGTCTTGGAGGAATGATACCACAGGAGCTATTTCTGCTCACCTCCTGCCCGTGAGTGGGACCAGCTCTGAACGCAGCCTTTCAACTGCTATTTACAGCCAAACCCCTACGCGATGCAAAGTAGGGGCTGGGTGCTGCACGGCTCTTAGTCCATCCACAGCCGTGGTGGGTTTGGGTTACTCCCTTATTTTGGTGATGAGTGGTGTGACCCCTGGCAGAGGGGAGCAGGGTTCTCAGAGGGAAGGGTACCTGGATGTACTTCCAAAAAGTTTACTTTTCGGGGGATATTTCTTTTTCTTGCCCACTGAAGGAAAGGAGCTTTTGGGAGGTGAACTGGGAGGTGCCTCACACTCAGACAGCACCCTTGGGGAGGCTGGGGGGGCAGGAGGAGGGCTTGCTCTCTTCCTCTGCCTCTGCCCCATCTCGTCCTTTGGCAGCCGGGGTGAGATGCAGCACCCCCAGCTAAGCTGCAGCTCACCCACTGATGCCCCTCTCCCCAGGAGGAGGAAGGAATCATCTCTCTGCCCTAGGAGACCGTCCAGCAGCAGTGTTAGCAAGGCGAGCGTCTCCCAGCACAGCAGGACAAGCCTCTTCCAGCTGCAGCTCAGCCCAGGGACAGCCCTGGCCCTGCCACGGGAATGGTGACCACCTTCCCCATCCCCTCCTGGACCCTCATCTCGAGGCTGCACCTCGCTACTTTACACAGGTCCTTATCAGAGTGAAGCAGATTATTTAAAGAGTGCAAATAAACTGGGTATGAAATAACTCCTTTTATAATCTTTCCTGCAGTATCCAACATAAGAGAAACTGCATACTCAGCATGTAATTGGTACCAGACCCTCATATTATACTTTCTGTGTAAGAGTATGTCAATGCTTTACCCAACAAATCTCCTGGATCTGGGTGAATTTTATCTCCAGTTTACTGATGGACGAAGTGAGGAACAGACAGGCCATGTAACTCTTCCTGATACAGGTCATATACCTGATCTGTTTTCTCCTGCTGAGTGCTCATACACATTATAATCAAGTCATCCCTTGAGTTCCTTGTAAAACTAAGCAAATTCTGCTCTTTCATTTTCTCCAGCTATCAAATAACTTACGTATCTTCTCCGCATTCTCCCCAGCTAGCCAACATCCATATGGAAACATGGCCTGCAGGTCTACATGTGCATCCCAGATGGGCTTGCTGCTGTACAGGTGTAACATCTCCCCTCTTAGTGCTTCCCCCAGCCACTTGGGACCATCCTCTGTGCCACGCCGCTCTCCTCATGACTTGTTTGCCCATGGTGCTCCCACACCTTGTCTGGCCCCTGCTTTCCAGGAGAGAGAGCCTGGATGGAGATCAGAGCAGAGTGGCAAGGGGAAAGCAGGAGTAACATGGGGCACAGCTCTTTCATAAAGGCTCCCTTGCTGACACCTTGTCCCTCCAGCCAGAGCAGCATCTTCATCTATGGCAGAGGAACCAAGTCAAGCCAGCACCAGCCTTGGGCTCATGGTGCTCCCTGGACACCATTGCCCTGAACATGCCAGGAAGGAGTACCTTCTGGTGGGACCAGACCCCATTATCCCAGGTGCAAGAGCCACTCCTGTGTCTCCTCCTCCCAGGATTCCCTTATCCTGGGATTTTCAGGCTAGTCTAGTGCAGTTAGCTGGTAGTCACTGACTTTGAAAGTTTCCATCTCACTGCAGCCCAACGGGCCTTAAAGATGAGAAGCAAGCCACTGTGAAAAGGACTGGGCATGTCTTAGAAACAACCTGATTCTGTAGGAGCAACCTCAGACATCAGCCATTTGTCAGGGCACCTTGATTTTACTGGCTCTGAAATTCCAGTGTGGAACTGATTGCAACCTGCTCTACCACAAATCAAACCACCGTGGATGAGCAGCTCCAACCAGAGGACCCCAACCAGAGCATCCCATCTTTCTGTTTCCCTGGAAGGTATCAAGCAGGTCTGAGGAAGGACTGGTATTTGTGGGACTCTGCCTTGAAGTGCTTCTCTGTGGGATGCACATGGCTGCAGGAGGAACGTGGACCTTGCTACCCACTCTGGATGGTTCAGCAGGTCCTCACAGGCCACAGTCCCAGCTGCTTCAGAGATATTTAAAGGTGGTGAATGGACATCAGTCACGTCTACCAACTGGAAGGAGCCATCTGGGTCCTGAAATTGTTTCTGTTCCTTGTGCTGGACAGACGTCAGACTGTTCTGGTTCTACAGTGTTAATCTATGCAGCACTAGAAAATGTCCCCATGCACTATGGGACTGCAAATGCAGCTGGTCTTTCTCACCAGTATTTCTTTCCTGCTACTTCATGGTTCTCATCATAGCTGTACCGATGGGAGGGGACCTCAGGAGCTCTCCAGTCCATCTCCCACTCAGAGCAGGGCAGTTACCAGCACTAGTCAGTCACCCCATCTGTGTTTCTGTCCACTGAAGATGCATGCCCAGCACTCTCTGTTGCAAAAAGTCCTAGCAGTTAGTGGGAGGAGAGCCTGGCAGGATAAGAAAATTCCTTTGGCAATCGCAGTGCAATGACCTTGTGGGATGTCCCTGCTATGACGGCAGTGGAGCACTTGCCATTGACCAGAAGGTGAAGTGTCATGTGCACTGGGAGGTGATGGGCCATCCTTCAGGAAAGCCTGGCCACTGAGACCTGCAGACAAGCCTCTCATTACAGCAGTGCGTGCGGATGGAGAAAAGGCTGATGACGTGAAGTGACAGCAGGTGCCTCCCAAAAGGGTTAATTTTTAACCACGCCGCAGCACAGATCAAACTGAAGGAGGTGAAGGAGGTCGGGTGGGATCATGGGCTGTGGGGTTGTGGGTATCCCTGCCCCACAGAAAGAGTCCCTCCAGGTCTCACCAGCATCTCCTGAGTGCACAGCAAGGACAGTGTCCAGGACCAGAGCAGCATCACAGCACCTCTCCAGTGTCCCCATCAGCCTCTAGTAGAAAAGACAGAACCCCTCTTCCCCATGAATTTCTGTACTCTATGTCCTGGACAACACAGAGGTGGATAAAGGGAATCCAACCAAAGCTTCCTAATAAACAGGACATGCCTCTGTATTTCTTAGCCCTGGGAAGGGTGAACCCATCTTGCAGCCAAGTGCAGAGGTGTCAGTACTGAGTCACTTCTTTGCTCGCAAATTCTGTGCCATGAGGAAGTGAAATGAGGAGGGGTTGCTGCAGAGGACCCAGCAAAAGAGAGGTACTTGCACCTTGCAGGATATCTCCAGAAAGTTTTCCATTCTCAGCTGCAAGAGTATGCTTGTAGAGGGGAGATTGTCAGGAACTGGGTGTTTAACCCTGGGAACCAGCAACGTCAATTCTCTTCGTGGAGACACAGAGCTGCTGAGAGCTGGTGCAGAGGTACCAGGGAAAAGGCATCAGCACATCGCCATTTCAGGAAAGCCTCGACTTCCCAGGGGCATCCCAGGACCATTGTTCAGCCATGTGTACCCAGATCCCAGCAGGGAGTTTTGGAGTCACTGGGGACTCATGGTGGAGTGGTTCAAGGTTTCTCTGCAGCACAGTCAGAGCCAGCCCTTCGTCTTCCTTTTTGTTCCTGTCCTTTGGGCAACAGCTCAGTGGCAGAGTAGCTTAATGGGAAAAGGTGTTCAGGGCTACCTGACCTGCATCCCAGCAGGGTTGTGTGCTGGTTGCTACAGGAAAATGGTCCTCCTGAAATTTTGGAAGCAATTCAACAGCCAGCCCAGAGGAACCCCTTCTCTACTATGGCCGCAGGCGTAGGGAGCATTGGTCCCAGCTCTGGATGCATCACCCTGGGCTGAGGGAGGGGAGGACAGGTACACAGAGCAGCTCCAGCCCCAGGAGCGCAGCATGGGCTCTGCGCGGTGTCGCCCAGCCCTTGGTAATGAGGAGAGCAAATTAGACTTCTTTAAACAACCAGGACCTCTTCAGGAAAGAGAGTAAGATCCTCAGACGGCTTGATCTCCACTTAATCCCTGCAAACAGACACCTCTGATTAGGAGGATTGGTTTCTTCTGGCAGGGGGGGCGGATTGAGGGCTTTGCCTGGCAGAAGCAAAGCAGTGACATCTGGTGCTATGTTTCCTAAACCCTAAGAGCCCCTGACTTCTGTCCCCAATTTAATTCTCAGCCTTCTCGCTTTTCCTTGTCATCCCAGCACCAAAACCCCTTCATTAGCATCTGACCTGGAGCATGAGCACCCATATCTCTCCATCGGTACGCACAACCCTAGTGCACATCGTGGCGGGGATCCGCGAGGAGCACTGAGCCTCAGGATCTGGAAGGGGCAGGCGAGGTGGGCAGAGGTGGGCAGGAGTCGCCGCCAAGGATGCAGCGACAGCTTTGTCTGCAAGGGCTGTGCGGGCAGCGGGGCTGCTCCTCGCCCGCCTGCACCACTGACACAAATTAGAGGAGCCACATCACGGACACAGAGGTCTCGGTTAATGAGCAGGGGCACTAATGAATCTGTATGTTTTCTCAATGTATCCTCTGCCTCTAGGACAGCCCTGGGGCGCTTCAAGCAAACAAATGAAGGAAACATGTCTATTAGGGCTTGCCATGCACCTGAGCCAGCCCCGCAGGCCGGGAGCTGGCTGGGTTCAGAACAACCGTACATCCACAGGAGCAATTTATCCAGGCTCACAACAAACATTTTTGGTGAAGATTTGCTGCAAGATTTGCCAGGGTTTTTATCAAAACCAAAAATGAGATTTCTGTTGTTGTTGGGGTTTTTTTCCCCCACTCTCATTTTCTTAATGAGATTCTGAAATTTCAACCCTCCCCCAAGATACACACTGTTTTCTGTGTTGATGAAGATCAGTTTTGGCTGAAAATAATTTTGATGGAAAATGTTCAGCTGTCTCTCCAGAAGGGTAAAGCCCTAACGGAGCTCTGCGATGCAGAAGTGCTGGCATGACTGAATGCCTTTGCTTTAAGAGGCAGCAAGAGAACAGCCCCTGGCAAGGAGAGAAGAGCCCCTTTCAATCCCAGTTGCATTCTTGGAGCAGCCTTGGAGAGGCAGGAGACCCACTGAAGTATCTCAAACCACCAGCCAGTCACAATGAGGAGCACATTGTTTTCTGGCTCTTTTCTTTCCATCCTAACAGAAAGCTCATCACGGCACTAGAGCTAAGAGCAAACGTCTACCCCATGAGAGAATTTTTAGCAAGGGGTAGACAAGAAACCCAAAAGAAATCATGCCAACACTGTCATGCAGAAAATGAGACTTGTTCGCATATTATGGGGTACTGTCCAGCAGTACAAGATGCAAGGATTAAAAGACACAACCAACTATGTGAATTATTGGTGAATGAGGCCAAAAAGAAGGACTGGATTATATTCCCGGAGCTGCTGCTGAAAGACAAACAAAATGAATAATATAAACCGGACCAGATATTTGTTAAAGGAGATCAGGCCCTGGTGGTAGATATTGAAGTTAGATATGAGAGTAAATTAACATCTTTGGCAGATGCAGCGACAGAGAAAGTTAAGAAATATCAACACCTAAAAGAGCAAATGCAAGAACTGATGAACACTAACATTATCAAATTTGGCTCTGAAGACACCTTCCAGACTGGGCAGCAGAGGAGAGAAATGGAGGGGATGCTGATGAGACTCAGGGATGAGCTGGGTACCGGGATGTTCAGCACCTGGGCAGGCTTGGGTGGACATCTTGGCACTCAGAAGTGCCCAAGGAGAAGGGAGGGACATCCGGGTCTATATTTTGCTAATGTAATTCTAGGGTGGCAGTTTTCTAATGCCTCAGTCTTAAGGGTCTTTATGAATAGCAGTAGCCTCAAAGTAGGGTGCCACTGGGGAATTACACCACTGACAAGGGAGTGCGAGTGGGATGCTGGACCCGTGTGGGATGGGGTCTGCAGAAGAGGTGATGTGATGTGTACGCTGGAGCTGCCACAGCTCTCTGCAGGAAGAGACCTCCTAAAGGTGCCAGGGAGGTCTCACCACCTCACCACCCTGCAGTCTTCTGGAGGGGACCGAGAGATGACAATTACGGCTGCTGGGAGCATGAGAGTATCGTACAGAGCAGCATCGGCAGAGCAGCACACCTACAGGAACCAAAGCTGGAAGAGCAGTGAAGCAAGAATAGGATGATTTTGTTGGAAACCCTGGTCTGAAACAACTGGAGGCATGGGATGGCATTTGCCAACAGGCAGGATATCTCAAATGCCAACATCACCTTGGGCCTACATCTGAACAGTGAATTAAATAGGTCTCAAAATATACCTGGGCACTGGGACCAACCAGCATGAGCAGCCCACACTATCTCGTGGACTTTCCCAGTCCCTGCAGCAGGATGGATGCATCCAAAACAGTCCCAGGAACACTCCAGCTGCTGACCGTGTCCAGGAATTGCTTTGGAGAGAGCTATCTGGCACAGTCCAAAACCCAGGGCCCTTTCTGACAATTTATCAGTGCAGACAATTGCACTTCTAACCCTGGCAAGCATTGCCAGGCTCCGTTTAATGTGTCTGCCATGGTCGGCTGCTCTGTAGTGGAAGTGAGGACTGAGGGCTTGGCATCTGGCATTGGTTCATCCCAGAGAGGAAGCAACAACTCATTTTCTGCCATTAGATCCTGTAAGAATACTTTAAAAATGAGAGTTATGGGCTAAAATATCCTTTTGCACGGAGTGGGTGGACAGATCAATTAATCAATCAACTGATTGCTTAGACACACAAGCAGACCATCGTCACCCAAGGCTGAGTGGAGATCAGTGGCATGCACTGTTGTAGCAATTTCACATTTGCTGCCATGTGATGGAGCTCTCATTTGCCATTTTTATGATCATTTATGCCAGATCTGTCAATTTTTTGGCATCACATTCAATAGCGTTATCAACTGGTTGAAGTAATTTTGAACACAGTTTCAATAAAAATACATCGTATGTGTCCCAGGGTCACAGAGCACCCACAGGAACACAGGCTCCTGCAGCCCCGTGCGTGGCATTGCTGGAGCAGGCTCTTTGTTGTCTCCACCAGGGAAGGACAGACACAGGGACAACGACACCAGGAGTCCCTGCAATGACAGGTTGGGGATAAATGCTGCTGCAACACATGGCAGCTCCAAGAGGCTGGTGGAGCCATCTTCCCTTTGGGTAATGTTCTGGACCTCTTCCCATGGAGCATTACCCTTCTTGTCACAGAGTGTGGAGGTGGATTTGTGCCCTGGGCTGGACACAGAGCCCTCCCCATCTCACCAGCCTGTTCTCAGGGACACAGGGGTGCAACCACCCCCAGCCCCTCCACCGCCAGCCAATTATCCCAGTCAGCCTAGGAAAGGATTTATGGGGCATGGTGCTATTTCAGGGACCGGACTCAACCAGCCAGCAGTCTTTTCCAGGTCTGGGTTCCTAATTAAACCCTTGTCGATTCTAACACCTTCCAAATGGAAAGAGACATCTGCTTTGGCCACTCATGTATCCAGCGCACCAGATAATAAGGTAGACAGATTTTAGTGATCAGAAATCCCAACATGTGGGTTACTTCATTATACATTTCCTAGAGATTTTGCTTTGGGACAGCTGAACTGTATGGCACAGTACAAGAGTATGAAGTAAGCTAATTCAACCCAAGCAATTTTTTGAACAAAGGAGTGGAGCCATTTATCTTCTTGCTTAGGCGTGCTAAAGACGACCCACTGTAAAGGCAAATACAGTCTGCCCAAGGCTTAGCCACTGCGCATTGATCTGCCCCCAGGGCCAATATCTATTAGCGAGAGCAGAAGAGCATGGTATCGTCTAAGTGTGCTGAAACGCCTGGGTTGTGGGGGAGAAATAAGCAGAGCAGCTCTTCCAACTCCAGCTGCTCACCAGCGAGGGAAGGCTTCATGATCCTCATCCTGGCTGGATGGTCCTGTTACTTGGGGTCTGGTTTTGGGTGCTGTAACTTGGGGTCTGGTTTTGGAGAAGGTGCTGTGCAAGGCAGGCTGTGGACCCCGCTCTCCAGGGCAGCCAGGCAGGCTCTTCCGTGCCTTCAGCACCGGGCTGGCACTGCACCAGGTTCGTGCTGGGTTTTCACCCAGCGTCCCCTCGCCCAAGCCACTCATGTCCCCCCACCCAAGCCAGGGGACGAGTCGGGGGCAAGAGTGGGCTTCAAGGGGGTGGCAAAGGGCCCCCACTCGCCGGCTGGACCGTGCCCACCTGGTGGGGCTGGCTCCAGAGCGGTGCCGCTGCCTCCATCCCGATGCGGCCAGCCGTCGGGAGCGGGAGGGAGGAGGGAACTGTCTGTTTGTATATTTTACACTGTAACCTTTTGGGGTGGAAAATAGCTCTAAGCGCCAAAGAGGAGAATTAAAGTGCATTTTAATGATATGTGTCTTATGTCTGAATGAGCATCTCGGATTACAATATCATTTGGGTCCATGTGATGAAATCCAGCCAGTGAAAAATCTCCCATCAGCTCTTCCTACGTTAATACACATATTTACATTTTAGAGCTTAAATTTAACTCTTATGTTCTTTCAAAAGTAATTAAACTAGGCTTCAAATGAGGAAATAACCTCATGTACTCTCTGCCTGCCAACCACACATGAATATTAAAGAAAGTGGTCAGAAACAGATCTATTTGTGAAAAAAATTATAAATTAATTAAATGCAGTTTTCCTTCCCTGCAGCTTCATTCAACCTTTATATCAAAAATGACATAAAATGCATCTGTGTTCATTTGTTTAAAAAAAACCCTTTGAACACATCTCCATCTCCATTTAAATTAAAAAATGACTTAGCACAGAGAATAACAAAAAGCCTTCTGTGCAGGAATACAATGAGTAATGAACTTCAAATCATATCTGCATGAAAGATTGTCAAGTTGGATATTGTTTTTCCATATGACCTGTTTTTTTCTAATTATTGTATTTTTCCTGGCTCTGATTTTATAAACAGTGGCACCTCTCCCCTTAGCTGGCTTAAAAAGAGGTTTGTTTAATCTTTGACATTTCCTATTTCACAGGCTTCTTTGCAAGTGTCGCACAATAGAGCCTTGTTGGTCTCAGTTTCATTAAACACAATTACTTTGCTTTAAGTAGCAGAGGCAATGACACTTTAAAAATTTCCAACTCAAACAGTTCCTTTTCTGCTTGAAAAATAATACAGTGTCAGTGAATAATTAAAACATACAAATCATCAGAATTAATTAACATCTTAACACTTCTAAGTGCTTAAGAGTCTTTATTTCTGGACATTTCATATCAAATGCTTTTTGGAGACTGCTAGAATTCGCAAGCAGCTTTTTGGTGATATTCTTCTGGGTCATGGACAGAGACCTTCACCTTTCTCAGCAGCCAGGCAAGGAGTTAAATCCCCGCAGCGTGCCACAAGGTCACCTGCAATATGAAATCCTCCATTCCCATCTCCTCTGAATATGCAAAGCTGACTCCTGCACCAGCACAGCCCCCCCACGCTGGGATGTTTCGCAGCATCTTGCAAACTGAGTCCTGTAGGAACCAACCCTATTTCAGTGCAATGCTGGTTTTCTGGTTTCTCCATGAAAAATCATAAGATGTGCATCCATTTCCAAAGAGTGCTGTATCAGCCATAGCTGGGAAGGCCGAGAGAGGCTTTTCTCATCGCCCCACCTTCCCTGCACAGACTGGAGACCTCCAGAACCGCTCCAGCACTGGCTCCACAGCACGCTGGGCTTCCAGTCACTTATTTCTATGCTGTTCACATGTGCTTGTATAGTAATCTGTCAATATGCAGTGCGGTCATTCCCATACACCAGCCCATCAATATTTATTGCAGTAATTTCCACCCATCTGAATAATAGAAATTGCAGATGAAAAAACCGGTCAGCAGCAGCGACGGGAAGGAAATTGGGTGTCGCAGTTCTCAGTCGAGTGCCTGGAAGAGGCTGCTCTTGACTTGAAATGTAGCTTTGTGCCTTTCATCCCATTACACCTACTTGCTCCAAACCAGTTCCTTTTCCTCTTTCATGAGTACACTTTTCAAATGATAATGGGCTGGTGTCATGACCTTGCTGAAGCAGAGACTGCCGTGCTAAAAATATTAACGCTTTTCATCTTTGCTTCTGAGTCCCAAACGGTTTTGCTGGTTTTCTCTGAACATTTCAAACATATTGATATCATTATAGAAAGGAACTTGCCCCTTTCTGGCTATAATATGATAATCCACTGCATATGCATGTGAATTTTGATTTCATAACCATTTTGGCTATGTGGCACCCAGGCAGCCCCTCTCAGCCCATCAGACTGGTGCATCATGTGGCAGACAAGTGACTTCTTCAGGACACCATGGCAGAGCCGGGAACAGAGCCCTGGATGTCCACAACCCAGTGTGGTCTTCAACACACTCACGCTTTCACTGAACACATCGATGTAGGAATTGCATCTCATATCCTGTCCAAGCTAGCTCTTCTTACCCCACTGCACTGGCCAGTCAGAGGGGTTGAGTCCTATCGTACCTACAATACCACCTTTGGAAATCTGGCAGGGCCAGAAGCATGGTGCACAGCCAGCCCCAGGCATCCTCTGCACTCCAGGGATGTTCAGGACCAGAAACCTGGATGTTCGAGCAACTTGAGCAACTTGAAAATACGTAAGTCTGTGAGACCCAACAGGATGCATCCTGGAGTCCTGAGGGAATTGGCTGATGTAGTTGCCAGCCCACTCTCCATGATATTTGAAAAGTGATGGCAGTCAGGTGAAGTCCCTAATGAGCTCCCAGCTCCCTGTAAGGCTGTAACAGGGTATGGGTTGGGGCTATCTTATCTGCCCTGCAGTGCGCTGGCAGCTCTCTGGCTGCGTGTTGGAGGTGGGAGAGGACAGGAACGTACCATAGTCTGGTCGCATCCCCATCCAGGCGTCCAGCTGTAATAGAAGAAGCAACAAGGGAGGAGCAGCCACACACCACCGCCATGGGCAGCCCCTGTCCATCCCTCCTCTGCCCTCTCCTCTCAGCCCTTGCTCACCTGGCTACTTGTCTGTGTCATGGTTTAACCCCAGTCGGCAACTAAGCACCACGCAGCCGCTCGCTCACTGCCCCCCGGTGGGATGGGGGAGAGAATCGGAAGAGTAACAGTGAGAAAACTCATGGGTTGAGATAAAGACAGTTTAATAGGGAAAGCAAAAGCCACGCGCACAAGCAAAGCAAAACAAGGAATTAATTCGCTACTTCCCATCGGCAGGCAGGTGTTCGGCCATCCCCAGGAAAGCAGGGCTCTATCACGCGTAACGGTGACTTGGGAAGCCAAACGCCATCATGCTGAACGTCCCCCCCTTCCTTCTTCTTCCCCCAGTTTATATACTGAGCATGACGTCATACGGTATGGAATAGCCCTTTGGCCAGTCTGGGTCAGCGCCCCTGGCTGTGCTCCCTCCCAGCTTCTTGTGCACCTGGCAGCGCATGGGAAGCTGAAAAGTCCTTGACTAGCGTAAGTACTACTTAGCAACAACTAAAACATCAGCATGTTATCAACATTATTCCGATACTAAATCAGCAGCACAGCACTGTACCAGCTACTAGGAAGAAAAATCAACGCTATCCCAGCTGAAACCAGGACAGTTTGCCAGCCCGGTCTGCCACAGCCCTTTTCATACCCATCCTGGGCCACCCACATCACCATGTGCCATGGCCACCACCAACGTTCTGTCTGCTGTGACACAGCCATGACACCACCAGGGCTGGTTCTAGGAGCTGGTGGCTGTCTGCTGTAACATAGCCATGGCATCACCAGGGCTGGTACCTGGAGCTAGTGCTGCGTCACTGTGACATGGTTATTATCTTCTACTATTCAGGCAAGAGAAACAGTTAAATAATAAACATAAGAAAGAAAGAAAGGGAGGAAGGAAGGAAGAAAGAAAGAAAATAACAGCTGGCAATACTGTGGCGGGAAATTCGGTAGCTGTAGCAACAATTTAAAGAACAGAACCTCAGCAAAGGTTAGAAAAGAATTAAAAGCAGCAAGTCCTACCCACTGCCCAATTTTAAAGAGTTGTGAGGTACTTGCTGCTGAGATTTGTGGGTTTGAACAATAAATTCAGTGGACAAGGGAAGAGCTACTGATGTCATCTATCCGGTCTTCTGTAAGGCCTTTCACATGGTCCCCCATAACATCCTTCTCTCTAAAGTGGAGACATATGGATTTGATGGATGGACTGTTCGGTGGATGAGGAATTGGTTGGATGGAGTCATCCAGAGAGTAGTGGTCAACAGCTCAATGTCCAGATGGAGATCGGTGATAAGTGGTGTCCCTCAGGAGACTGTACTGGGACCAGTACTGTTTAATATCTTCATCAATGACATAGACAGAGAGATCAAGTGCAACCTCAGCAAGTTTGCAGACAACACCAAGCTGAGTGGGGCGGTTGACATGCCTGAGGGATGGGATGCCATGCAGAGGGACCTGGACAAGCTTGAGAAGTGGGCCCATGTGAACCTCACAAGGTGAGGTCCTGCGCCTGGGTCAGGGAAAACCCCTGGTATCAATACAGGCTGGAGGATGAAGGGATTGAGGGCAGCCCTGCGGAGAAGGACTTGGGGGTACTGGTGTATGAAAAGCTGGACATGAGCCGGCAATGTGCGTTCACAGACCAGAAGGCCACCTGCAGACAAGCCTTTCTCCCCTTCTTGCTATAGCAGATGAGCTCAGTGACTGTGCCTAGATCCCCACCACCTTTGGGCCTCACCTGCAAAACAGGAATGAAGGTAGCTCCCAGTCCTGTGGCTCCTGGGAGGGTCAATTAAACCTTGGACAAACAGCTCTGCTCTTGGCTTTTGCATCCTTCACTTGTAGAGGAGACCTGGCTGGTGATACCTCTGTGGGGGCTGATAAAACAGCAGGGTTTTGGAGCCTGCCAGCCTCAACTCTCCAGCCATGAGTTGATGGGGATATTGCTTGGACTGGCTAGTGCCACCTGAGCATGGACCCAGTGCTGAGTCCTGTGTTCACTGCCCTCCAATGCCAACACATCTTTGCTTGGTCCTTGTGGTGCTTACAGATGTGTCACAGCTGGACTGGGGGGAGCAGCCAGGCAGTGCCCGATGACCACCAGCACAGGTTGTGCTCTGTGTGTGAGCTCAAGCTGCATGTCTAGGTGCTGCGTGGCAAAGCTTTGCATGAGCTGGAATGGGGGTCGAGCTCCAGGACTTGCTGATGCACCCCATTATCTTCAGGCCCTGAAGCAAAATCTTATATCTCTACTAGAAAACTGACTGTGGCCCTGCATGCTTCCTGAGACAGCAGACAGTGCTCCTCTGGGAGCATCTCCGGTTCAACCCCTGGAGCACGCTTCTCCGGGCTGATGCCTGCCAGGCAGGGAAGGAGGCTATGGCTACCATCCTCCTCACACAGTCATCTTGGGTGACATGTCAGTACCTCAGGCATGGTGGGATGCTGGGCAATAGCAATCCAACAGGACTAAGCTCTTGCTTGCAGAGTTGTCTCTGTGAGATGCTCCACAGCAATCAACCACCCATTGCCCTGGGACAACACATGCAACATAAGGGCACAGACTTGCCCTTTTCTCTGCACAGCCACCCTCCACTCAGCTTTTTCTCTGCCAGCCCTGGCACAGGAACAGGAAAATCCATCCTTCTTTTACACCAATGATTGACTTTTTTACATTGAACTGGAGAGGCTCCTCAGAGGCAACAGAGCTCAGAGTACATTCCAGCCTACAAAAGCTCTGCAAAGCTGCATCTGGGACATTTCCAGCTCTAACCTTGGAACAGGTTTTCCAGGAAGACTTCATCCTCTGCGATGACAACAGCATGGGTGGTCCCGCTATCAGAGGTAATCACTTTTTGTGGTACTTTGGGGAAATCTCAATTTTTCAGATAGGAAAGGTGGACATTAGCATCTCAGTCACTCAGGGTAAAACCAGTGATACAGAACCAACAATAAAGTTTTTGTCTACCCTGGACTCTGGCAAAAAGCTTGGAAAAGGAGGCAGTGTTTACCTTAGATAACTGATAATAGTCTGGGTATAATGTGCAGCCAATTTAATACTTAGCAGCTTTATGCCTATAGCAGGTGTTTGTTTAAGAGAGATTTCACAGTACAGAGAGAGGTAAATAGCAGATTTCTTCCTTTAATGGGCCTCAGGCTCATTAAACAACATTTCACTTTCTCGTGCACAAGGTTTTTATTCATTAAAGGGATTCACTCTATTTCCAAGGGTGTTCTTTTCTCCTTTATTGACAATTCACCTAATGTGTTGAAAGTTGCGCATCTGGATGGGGGACAGGCAGTTGCTGTGTCTCTGCTCCCAGCCTGGGTGTACTTTCTACCTCCCCAAGTGGCTCCTCTCACACTGAAAACACACAACTTGACAAATTTCATGTTTTCCAGATTCAGTCTTTTCTGAAAGACAAATTCTGTCTTCAAAAGGCTGCATTTTTCAACCTCAAAACAGGCATGTCATTGCAACTGGCAGACCGAAAAAGGCAGGGAATTTGCTTTTGAGATGAACCAGCTTATCAAATTCAAAAATCTCTGCAAAATCTTTGACTTCTGTTTAATTCCCCCCCCCCCCATTGATCATTTTTCTTCTCTTGCCTCCAAAATCTGTGCATGAGCCTGTTTCTTCAGGACAGGGCTCTGTGTAATGGGGACAGTCTCCACTGGTAAGGTACACACAGTAGGAATTATCTGGTCAAGAAAGACTCACAAAATAAGGAAACCATCAAACATCGGAGGAGGTAGTAAATACTCTCAGACATGTTGTATGAGCTTTTTTGTATCTTAAACTGACAGTTCTTTCACAGGAGACTGCCCTTTCCCACACTTGGTCAACTTGAACCTGTTGATCTGAGCCAGCCCAGACCCACAGGCTATCCCATGTATTTATTTGCACACGCATGACTCAGGTGTTGAGATCAACAGAGGACAGTGGTGAGTCTTTGCCTCTGGTGTGTGGGACACTCCATATTGTTGCAGCATCTTTCCTCACAGGTCTGAGACTTACAAAGCCGAGAGACTCCCATTCACAGCCCTTCTCTTTAATCGCATGGCCGATGGCATCCCACACCATCCGAAAGCAGCTTTTGTGCTGACGGCTGGAGCCAGCCTTGGCATGGACCAGAGAAGAGCGTCTCCTCTCCAGCCTCAACGCAAGGCAGGGAGCCTGCGCAACCGTAAAACGGCTCATAAAGTCCTTGACTCCCCCTACTAAAACATTTGCAGCCACGTGCTAAGGACCAGGCAGGGTTCAAAGCACTGGGAGGATTTGGCTGTCAGAAAATCCAGATGTTGCCACGGCACGCTGGAGGTCCTCTCCACTCCCCTCCTCTCTTCCATCACCCCCCTCTGACCAGCTCCTGCTGCTTCTGCTCCTTGAGGCTAATTTAAAGAGAGACCATGAAGGCTCTTCATTCCTGATCTCCTAATTCTCTCATGTTCATAAGGTCTTGACAGGATTTGCTGAACTGACAGGTAGCTGTAAGGTAGGAATTAAAAACAGCTAAAGGTCCACTAGTACAGACAACTCCAGAGACATAACCTGGAGTAAACACAGGAGGCTGCTGGAAATTGTTGCATATTTTGCTGCTATCAAAATGAATTTTACTGCTAAAGAGTTCAGCCCAAATGCCTTATTCCCCTGAGACCTGTATCATGATTTTTTTAACTGACTTGCAACCCAGTAATAGCTCCAGATACATAACTCGAATCCAGTGTGTGAACGATGCAAGAGCTGAGGACAATTTGCACCCACCCAGGTTCAAAGGCACAGCTCCTGAACCTTGAGCCACAACGCGAGTGTGGAAGCACAGATGTCCTGCTCAGAAGATGCACTTGCTAAAGTCTCCGGATTCACACTAATGTAGAAAAGATCAGATGTAGCAGTTCACCCATACCGTCTACAGCTCAATCCAGTGGGATAAGGGTGTTTCCTCAGAGCAAAAAGCAGTGAACTAGAAAGAGAGCTTTGAATTAATGGCTATATAATTTGGTAGTGGGATTTGAAAGTTCCTGATCAAAGAGAGATTAATGGTCCAGATAAAAAAATACTAAAAGAAACAGATGCTTCATGTTTGCACACTTGGCAGAGCTATGAAACAAGGCAGGAACAGCCCTGTATCAGCTCCAGTACATGGCCTTGAAGGAGGACTGGGTCTACCACAGTCTCCACTGCCAGCAAGTCAACTCAGTAATTTAATAAAAAGTTCAAGTGGCATCTCTTTTGTGTCGTTTATAACAGAATTTATGATTAGTTTGCTGTCTTAAATTAGTCACAACTTCAGGCCCGTGGGAAGTAAATAAATAGTAGAGAAGACAAATTGTGATGGTATCATCGCTTTTGGTGGGATGCTCTGTTCTTTCCCACCAAATGCCAGGGTTTCCCAGGCTCAGATTTCCTGCACTGAAGAGCTTTGCAGATCCTTTGTGATAGGAAAAAATAATAAAAGTTTGCCCCTTTCTTTCTTCCTGAAGAAGAAAGGCCTGGAAAAAAGCCTTGAAATCAAAAGATGGAAATGAAGAGGATGGATGACTTAGCTCTTCTATCTAAAGTACTTTCTCATTTGAACACTTTTGAGCTTTTTTTTTTCTTTCAAAGCTAAACAGCAACAAAAAAAGAAAAAGTTAATGATTTTTTGGGGTCAAATAAACCATTTCTTTCCATTCACCCCTGACATTCTCAGTTTTGTGTCAAGCAGTTGACAGTGATTCCAAATTGAGAAATATTTATCTTGAAATAACATACTCATTTTCTTAAACACAGATAACCCCTGCAACAACCCAAACTCTGGGCTAGCCTCTCCTTCACCCCCTTCTGCGACTTCTGGCTGCACGAGGCGCTGCTCATGCTCAGTCACTGCCCGACCACCCGATGGAGCCCCACTGGCTGAGCACAGCCTGCCTCTCCGTGCAGCAGCCTATCTCAAGGTCTCCATGGCTTGTAAACTTTGGGCCAGTTTTTCAGCTGCTGGAAAGGACAGAGCACACCCAGCACATGCCTGCACATATCTGCAGATTCATCAGTCTGTTTAAGTGGAAAAATCATGGGAAAACTCAAGAAAATACAAAGTTTTGCTATATTTTAAACTAAATGCTTCCACTTTTTTTTTCTTTTGCTTTATTTTTGGCTTTTTTGTTTCATATTCACTCAAAGCAAAATTATTTTCCCAAGTTTTGTAGCTCAGCCAAGCAAATTAATTCATAAAGCTCTAATTATTTGCATTCTCACAAAAAGTCTTTGATTCAGAGCAGTGACCTCAATCTGATGGATGCACAGGGAGTCAGTGATCTGCTCCTCTCAAGACAGTTCCAGTGAAATCCCCCTTGTTCACTGTGACCCCTTCATGTGACAAAGAACCTTCTCATCGTTGCCCGACCCAAACATTGGTAAACACAGATGTCCTTATGGAGGAAACCAAGAGAAACAGGAGCCCTCTACTTTGGAGATGGAAAGCCAGTCATGATACCAAACTCCCTCAGTCAGGAGTCATGGCTGTGGTAGGGCATAGGGTCTTCAAGACCATTAATGGTTATGGCAGTTTCAGAGGTTGAAAATCAGAAATCCAGTGGAAAAATCATGAAATGGATTGTAAATTCCCTCTGTATTTTCCCATGCCTGCCCCTACTAACATCTGTGAGGACAGAAAGCCCCATGAGGCTTTGGCTACATGGAGGAAATGCCTACACCTACAGTGTGGTGACACAGCCAAGATGGTAGTGTCACACTTGGAAGGATATTGCTTCACTTGGAAGTACCTCTACATTGGAAGGATATTACTTCAGAGTTTCTTATGAAGTTTGACTCTTACTCTGATTTTAAAAGATAAAATACTTGAGTAATCAGGAACCAGAACTTTAAATAGACACAAAATGTCTGAAGTGATGAAATCATAGGGAGAAACACAAAATCATCAACTCTTACCAGTGCTCCTGCACCCTCAGTCTGAGTCAGAAAACTCAAGGGACTGAAATTACTTAATTTGTCATGCCATGCCCAGAGCACCAGGCATCTCCTCAGCTGCGTCGGCTGCAGCACGACCATTTCTGCATTTCGGTTTGAGTCACTGCTGGTGACACAGGGAAAGGCTGTGCCATGGCATCGGGTATCTCCCTTTATTCTTGACGTCAGTGGAAATATTTGCAGGATGAGCATGGCTTTCTCTTAATTTTTATGTAGTCACAGATTGCAAGGCCATAAGACACTGTCTTGACCAGCTAGCCTGGCCTCCTGCTGGCACAAGTTCACAGCAATGTCCTGGATTTATTTTTGATAATCTAGAGAACTATCCACATTTGATTTACAACTAAGAACCAGAGGTTCAGGGGCCAGCAAAACCTACTGCTGTCTTTAGCAGCCAAACAGCTGAAACAGAACATGCTGTTTACAACGCTGAGATATTTTAGTCTAAACATAGTACTTCCAGTGCTTTTAGTTACATCAGGGATCCTAAACCTGTCTGGCATTTAATTTCAAAATGCTTGTATTAATATTTTGTGAATCAAATTGTACTCCTGCAAAGGGCTGCTGCCTGCGTGCTGTGCATACCTGTCTCAACCAAATGCTCAGGAGCTGGGGGAGCACAGCCAACTGTACACCACAGCTGTCACCTCAATAAGCTGCATTTTATAGGCCACCTGATTAGTTGTCTGTGGGGTTTGCTAGCCTACCACAGCATGCTTCATCTTGGGGAAAGGAAAAAAAAAAAGAAAAAAAAGGAATTAAAGTGCAAACAGTGTCTTAAGTGCCTATGCCATATCTTCTCATGGAAGTAAAGCAATATTCGCAGCCTGACACAAAGAAATAAACACAGGCTTTTCTCTCTGCCACAGACTCTGCAGGATGGCCAAATCCCGGAGCTCTGCCCCATGCAGGGGGATTTCACCCAGTAACAGCATTAGTGCCGCAGCCCCCTCCCAGCACTGCTCAGCAGGAAAGGTCAGTCAAGTCACTAATCCCAGGGCAAACAGTGGCAAAATGTGTCCCAGGCTAGTGAGTGCAGCTTATCTGTTGGTGAAGAGGTGTCACCTTGCCAGTCAGGGCGTGTATCTACAGCGAACACTAGATATATTTGATATATTTCCCTCCTTTCTCTTCCTTGTTTACAAATGCATTTGTCAATGCACAGGGTAAATGTTTCCCTCTGCAAAGTTGACCCCGTAACAGATGCCAAAGACTTGCAGAGCCTTTCCCTGTTGTGCCAGCTCTCCAGCAAGGGATCTCCTGACCCCACAAGCCCAAGCTGCTGTGCGCTCACACCAGCATGTTCTCAGACCTGCACTGGGAATGACTCCCTGCTGCCAGTCTGCCCAGTATGAGAAGAGCTCACTGCCACCTTCCCTGCACCTACCAACACACCAGTTGGAGAGCACTAGAAACCAAGCCTCTGGGTGCTGGGCTGAGGCTGTGCAGAAAGCTGATACATGCCATTAGGACATTGATCCAAAAGGAGAAGGTGAACACAGGAGACCTCTCCACAGAACAAGCGTTGGATCAGGCATCTCAGCTTGGCCCCAGTCCTGGGCCATGGTATCCCACAACCCAAGTTCATTCATTTTGGCACAAGGGGAGGACAGGACATGCTGTGCTGAGATGCCAAGAAGGAAGCTGGCAGCTGGAGAGGTGGGTGCTCAGCTGCACCTTCTCCAGTAATAGTATTTTCCTACTTACAGTGCATAATATTGGCCAAAAAATGACTATGCACCTTGCTATCCTTGGCAGAGGCAGCACAGGTCGAGGCTGCACGCAGGTCTTCTGTGCACCCTGGGCTCTGCAGCAACCTTCAGAGGAGATGCTGGGAGACCTGCATGGCTCCGAAAGACCTGCTGCTTCTGTAGAGCTGGAGGAGACTGCCACTCAGCTGGGATCGTGCACCCTATAGCCTGGGCAGGCTGCCGAGATAGGATGCTATTTATGTTAAGCCTCTCTGCTTAGCTGATTAATGGGAATCTGAGGGGAGTAGATAGCTGGTGGGCTGCAGGATGCCTGGGACTTCTAGGGATGTTCTTGCTGTGACCTGGCACAGTAACTGCCTCCCATCAGGCTGGCTTCAATGCAGAGACTTGCTGGATTGCGAGACTTGTCCCCTGGTCCCTAGAAATCCCCTTCCTGTCCCCACCCAGCTGCGTACCTGCTCCCTGGTCTCCTCTGCACCCCCTGCCAGGGCACAGGTAGGAGACACCCAGCATGACACAAACCCCATGTTCATGGCCCCACGTGCTTCTGCTTCTTCCTTCTGCCCTGAAAAGTGAGTCAGTGAGGTCTGAAGGACAGGTTTGTCCTGAGAGGAGACCTGGGACAAAGTGACAAGCCAAGGAGGTGAGTGAGCAGATGAACGATGGAGTTTTGGGGTAACACTGCTCAGAGGACCCTGGTGGTGTCAGGGCCTGGCTGTGGCCCCAGGTCACCATGTGTCCTCACAAGATATGGTCACCATGTGGTATTAGTTGGGGTCATTTTGCAGTGACTTGAGGTTGGACAAGTTCACAAAAGCAGGAGTGTTCAGCTGTCCACTGAAGGTAAACTTTGGGTAGGTCTTAAATGTTTGCTTTAGTTGGTCAGGATTAAATTCGGCTGAATTTCAACAATCAAAATTTGAATGACCAAAGTTTATTTAAAAATCCAATTTTTAATTCCTTTTGGTGGCTAAGAAGGGCTTGTGCAAGCCCAGAATAACTGACTGCAAAATCACAGGCAAAATAAAAGTCTTTGGATTCCTGCCTTATCAGAAACAATCTCAGCTGACTGCTGGCTTCCAGCCTGGGTACTGGTAACACCTTATGGGTGCGGGAAAGCATAGTGTGGACAGAAAATAAAATCCATCATAAGAATGCATTCGGCGCACTACAAAACAAATGAAGATCGAATAGCCACCAGGATAAGGAGAGGGAGATGGAATTGCTGAAGTGTATTTGAAGCAAATATATAGGCTGAAGATCTCACAGGTCCTTTACTGGATGGAAATGATCAGGTTGTCACTAGTGGTCTCCTGGGCTTAACACAGCTCCAAGGAATTCGGGAAAGTGTTTTGTTAATATCTGGAAAGAAAGTGGGAGATGCTTTCCCACCAAGCTGAGATAACACAGAAGTGTCTGCTCCACCCCTAAGAGAAGGAGGGTGTTAAACTGCAATTGAGAAAAACAAAGTTTAACTGATTGCTTAAAAACTTCAAAGTTAAACAGCTCCAATAACCTGAAACCAAGGGTCTGGAAGGGGATGCTCTCATAGGATGATGATATTTTTAATAAACCTCGGGATGCCATGAAAGATTTACAAGGTTGGGAGAAAACAAATGCTACGGCAGTCTTCACATAAGAGCAGCGGGGAGGCACAAGGTAATTAGAGAGCTGTTACCCTGCTATAAACACCGGGGAAACTCAAGGAATGGCTGTCACATACTCAGAGATGGCTGTGGAGGTGGTTACATACCACCATTAATGATGCTCAGTAAACAGGTTTTCAGAAGAATCCAGTAAGTTCTTGAAAATCTGCCTCATGGTGAAAAAGGTGAGACGTTCAGTGGATTTAATTTATCTATGAACAGGCTAAAGGGTGAATTGAGGGTGCTGCAAAGTTAGAGAAACCGTGAGATTTGCCTGTGAACCAAAACTGGAAAAGCTCAAAGCAGAAATAAGTTGCAATTAAGAGTGCAAATAAGAAACCTCAGGAGTACTTGATTTTGGCATGTGATGCATTTTCCAGCAGATAATACCTGCATACAAGGACTGCAAGGCTTTAAAAAGTGTGCCAGATGCATTTGGCTCAGGGAAAGAATTGGGGAAATCCATAAGCTGATATTCAGGCAGTCACACAAGCAACTGGAGTCATCTCTCCTGGTCTTGATATCCATGGAGATCTTCCAGATATGTCCTCCATGGAAAGATTCAGCAGATCTTCAACAGATTTATTGCAGTATTGGAGAAGTGAGTGTTTGTACTCCATATCTTAGTATAGCATTATCTATAAAAACACATGATTCAGTCTTCCTCAAAGAATTAGACTTATTATAGACTTCTTATCTTTAAACCTTACAGAAAGCAGAGAAAATAAACTGACCAAAACAAGCTGATTACACAACATATTTCATAGAAAAATAAGTAGTTTAAACTGGCAAGAAACTGAAGAAGTTTCCTAAATCAGGCAGAACCCACTAACTATGAAAATAAAAATTAATCCTATAGAAATTGTAATGTTTCTCAGAGCAGAGTTAATCAGTTTGGTTGTGGTGTCCATGGTGGCACCGACCGGCCAGGCTGCGGTGGGGACTGCTGGTGCCGCGTGCGGGCAGGGACGATGGCCGGTCTCGGCTCCTCGTCGCTCCAAGTTGTGTTTTACGGCCTCTTAGCAAATGAAACTGCTGTTTGATCTGTTAGGATGAGCTGGAAAATATTGATTCACAAAGCCCCACATTTCTTCTTGGAAATCTCTTAGTTTGGGGAAAGCTATTAGTTCACACGTGAACCTGCAGCAGCTGGCCAGCTCAGCCCTGGTGCAAAGCCCCGTCTCTTGGTCCCATTGCAACCAGCTGGGTCACCTCTGACTGGGGACACTGGGACTCCCCCAGGTGCTGGTAAACTGGGCTGAGGCAGCTGTTGCTCTTAGCAGTGATGCTGACTGACAGCTGTCAGTCTCGCAGTCCTGGAAACGTCTGGAAATGTCCCCATTCAAAGGAAACGTAGAAAAGTTTCAATTTCAGCCCAGTTCAACTGAAACCAAAATGCAACTACCCCAAATACTCATTTTCTTGGAAATCACACTTTCCGACCAACTTTCAATTCCTTTTTTTAGAAGGTGCCGAAGCTGTGGAGTTTGTGTCGTCAGTGATCGGCAAATACAATTCTCCCCATGGCTGGTGCCAACCACAGACACACCCAGGTGCCCTGGAATGGGGACCATCGGGATTTCTGAGCGGGTGAAATTTAGAGATACGTTCAGGCTCCTACAAGCAAGAAACAAAATATTTGCATAAAATCCACTTCCCCTACACCTGTGTTATTACTGCCCTGAATGATGAAACACTGCCCTATTTCCATAACAATCAAAATGCCTAAAGAAATGGCCCAGAAGTACTCAGGACTCTGAACACTTGTGACAGCACTGATAAGATCAGCAGGACAACTAAACCCTTGAGGCTCTGCGAAGAGAAGCAACAGAGGTTTTATATATATATTTCTGTTATTCCTTCTATCTTTTGCTGCATTTCTCCACCATGAGGACAGAGCTGTTAATCTTATTAACTCTTAAAATCTTAAAAAGGGAATCTAAATCCAACTAATTACGTAGTCCTAAAGTTGCAAAATCGTGAGGCATTTAGTAACTGCATGGACTCCCTTCTGATGTTATTAAAGCTCCAGGCTAAAATTATTTTCAAGATCACATGATGAATATGTAACGAGAGAAGGAGAAGAACTGGGGTTAAATCCATTTTCACTAGGTCCACGCAGCTGCTTGTAACTGCAAAGTAACTGCTGCAATCCATGATTTTTTGAACTGTTATTTTATTATATGTTGTATTGTTTTATTAGCTGTCGTACCAGGCCTCAGATCAGTGGAGACACACTCAGTTGTGAACCTCAGGAGTGGGCTCCAGAGCTGCCCTCACTTCTTCTGCCTGCATTAGTTGGTTTGTCAGCAGCAGGTTTCTCTGCCTGGGCTGCTGCTGGTTCCCAAATGCTTTTAAATTTTCTCCTCTTGTTTCTGGTCTCCCTTCCCCAACTCTGCAGCTGGACACTCTTGGGTGCTACGTCAGGTCTAAGATTGCCAAATTAGCATTTTCAGATGTGCAAAATAATGTCAGTGACAGAATAGTTGCATGCAAGGAAAAAAAAACCAAACCACAAGACCAACAGGAGACATGACAGAGAGTGCAGAAACTCTGTTTCAGTTCAGCTGTCAGTGTGCAACATGAACTTCCACTTTCCAAGAAGCTGGAAAATGTCCCTGTATTGCCACTCTACAAAGGCATTAAAATGATGCTTCACCTCCTGAAGACCCTGTTTCCCTGGTTCTGAGTTGTCCCTGTCCTAAAAATGTGAGAAACCAAGTACAAAAGGAACAATAGGAAAGAAAACAACACTTTGCTCTAGCTGCTGCACAGCATGTTTCTGGCCAGCATTGTGGATTGCCGACAAAATATGAATTAAATGCATTTACTGCCATTCCTGCGGCTGAGCAGAGGAGCTGGGAAACAGGTCCATCTGCTGCAATGCTCCCCTGCCCATGCTAATGACAGCAGGCTCCTCAGAAATGAGCTCTGCTTGAAGGCACACCCAGGCGTACATGGGTGAGAAGAGGAGCCATCGGTACATCATCTGCAACGGAGACCCTGGCAGAGCCATCGCAGCTTGGCCGGACCTAAGGGCTCTGCCCCCAGGGGAGCTGCAGACTGCGTGTCACCCGCACCGGTGTGGCGTACACCAGCGTGGCATGCAACCACTGCACACAGACCAGCTCTGCCTGTTTGCAGAGCAGTGACATGTAGGCGCTGGGGCCGAGGAGGAAACATGCTCCCTGGGGCAGGGGACATCCAGAGAACCAACAGGGAAAGGACGAGGAGTGCCCAAACATCAGGGCTAACGGATGTCTGATGCTGACTCTGGGTCATAGAATCACAGAATCACAGAATGCTTTGGGATGGAAAGGACCTTTAAAACCCATCCAGTCCATCCCCCTGCCATGGGCAGGGACATCTACAACCAGATCAGGGTGCTCACAGCCCCGTCCAGCCTGGCCTTGGATGTTTCCAAGGATGGGGCATCCACCACCTCTCTGGGCAACCTGTGCCGGTGTTTCACCACCCTCAGCGTGAAAAATTTTTTCCTTGTGTTACTGATTTTTCTACTCTTACACAGTGCTCTGACCATGCATATTAGATGGGGATCAGAAAGACCACAGGAGCAGGAAACAAAATCATGCAGAGCTCCCCGGTCGGGGCACAGAAGACGCCAAGAGGGAGCTGGGAGGAGGTGACAAAGGTGCTGGCAAAGGTGACAAGCACCCAAAGCGCACCAGTGGGGCCAGCCCGCACCCCGGGGAGCCGGTTGCTGTGCGGTGGTGTGTGGGGTGCAGTGCTCCTTGCAAATGGGGTGTGCAAGCTGTACTGCAACACGGCGGCACAAGGGGGCACAGCTAAGGTTGTGTATGCTGCTAGCGCTGGGGTTACCAGCCCACACACGCTTTGCATCCAGCCTTGCTGTAGAAGCCAGACAGCACAGCATTTTTCCTTATAATTATCTTTCCACCTTATCTCTCCGATGTCCCAACTAAAGACATACTCTTGTTTTAACAGCTCTGTTAACAGAGTCCATCACAGTCTTTGTGAATGTCTTCCAAGGTCTAATTACCTTTATTATTAAAGACTGCACCTCACTTTCGGTCTCAGAGTGTTCGATTCCCACTTTCCATTGTTGAACTTTGCTAATTTATTACATATTAGATTGATTCTTAGTACCTCCTGGATCTGCTGGACCCCTCTTGCGTATTCAGCCCACTTTGAGCACAGTGGGCAGGGCAAGGCCTGCAGCACTCTCATACCAGTGTGACCAGTCCTCCACCATCAGGTTATTCCTTTCTTTCTGGCATAAAGGCAGCATCAGCAGAGCTCCTTGGGAACACCCGTTTATTCTGGTGCAGGTTAATGAAAGCTAATAATTGTTTGAGGACATCAATCAGGGCGTTCCCCTCACGCCAGATAGATATGGAGCATCTTTTATGGCACATCACACGCTTATGCTGGCCCCAGGGCCTGAGTGGGGTAGTGCTGGCCCTGTGGGACTCTGGGCTGAAGTTTGGGTGAAAGACCCTCGCGGGCAGTTTGCAGCAGGTCTGTCGCGTCCTCCTTTGCCAGGCACCATTGCTCCCCAGTGCTGCTCAAAGATGGCTGCTGCAGCTCAGGGGGTGCACACAGGGGACTGGATGCTGCCTGCGTGCATGTGCCATGCAAGGGTATATCAGAAAAAGATCTTGAATACCAAGTCTGATCACTCTGATGTCTTATTATTTCTATTACCTACACAGCCTCAGTGCAGGGCTACAGGAGCCAGCACCCATCTCACCTGATCTTAGCCTCTAAGAGCAGGTGCCAGCTCTAAGCCAGTCATCTCAGCTTTCTCCTAGACCAGGACTACCTGAAAGCAATTTGTCCATCCTGTGAGAGGAGCTATGAAGATCCATGAGGCTAGGTGTGATCCAAAATCATGTTTTCTTTGTTTATGCTGCCAGCTGTGTCCTTGGCTGCAAAACTGTGAACATGTCTTGCTTTTCCCAGCACACAGTAGTATCAGAGATGAGCATGTCCAATGTTTAAACTCTTCAGGGACATGTGAGCATGGATCATAGGATACTTTATGTTGGATGGGACCGCAGGAAGCTTTCATGAAAGGCGGTAGGACTGCAGGCAAAATTTCTAGGCACCTCCGGCTTTCCAAAGTTAGGGACTTCAGATGCTGGGCATGCCTAGGGCTATCAGAGCAAGGCAAATGGGTGGGAACAAGATGTGATAGTGAAGCTTTTGAAATCTTTAAATATCACAGTGAAAACAAGTTAGGTGTAAGCTAGTGAGGGGTTTTAGCAGCATATCCAAGCCTGAAACACTGTCAGTGGAAAGACAGCTTATGCCCTGTAGTATGTCCCACTGCCAGCATAAAACTTTCACTGCTTCCCCTAGTCCCTTTGGTTTAAAGGAGGGGACAACCTGTTCGGTACCTTGTAAATTAACTGCAAGGAAAAATAAATAGAGCTCCAAAAGCTGCAAGGGACGATCTGATGGACACAGCTCTAGCTCATAGCTCCAATTTCTGAAAAGAAAACATGCCACTGCTATGCAACCTGGGAATGTCATGGCTGGGAAGGATCATGGGATGTGTAGCTTTCCTTAGGAGAAGGGCACTGAACTAGATCTCGAGGCACCCAACATCTGCAGTACATTCCCTGCAACCCAGGTAGGACACATCGATCTGCATTTTCCTGAGGGAAAACAAATGCGTTTGGCAAAACTTGGGGCAAATGTGTATTTTGCATACAGCAATGTGGTTTTATGCAACCAAGCCCCACTCCAGAGCTCTACAGTAGAAGATTTCTGAATAAATACATGAGAAAAATATTTATTTATCAGCGACAACCCTTTTGTGAGACAGGCACATCCCACCTAATACTGGCCCTAGTATGGACCCTCCTGTGGTCCTTGTAGCTCCAGGCACAAGTCAGGGCCATCAGACAGCCCTGAGCATGTAGGTATGCTCAAAGCAGTTCAACCTACCTCATCCCCTCCCTTTCCTTCCTTCTAACTAATCAGTTTAGGAAATTTATGGTATTTACAGCTTGGCTCCGATTTCTTGTTTGTGAGAATGCAAATGAAAGGTTGTTGAAGCTTGTTGGGTGCTGGAATACACAAAGCCTTTGTGATGTGCTGATTTCTCACACCAGGCTCACCCTCCTGCCAGGCGGCTGATTGAGTTGCCACCTTCCCGACTACTCTTTTCCCAGGCAGCTGGAGGGTGTGGTGCCACCAACATTTTTTTAGTGGCAAAGCCAGTTTAAGAAATTCCTGCCCCCCTCCCCTTCAGTTGTGTCAATACAGCTGTCTGGGGAGCTGTGTGGCAATTTGGATGGCTTACATGGTCACATAAAAAGAATATGCAGGAGGGATTATTTTTATACACCTGGCTGATATCAGTGGTCTGGTCAGAAGGGACCCTGCACAGCAGAGGACACCAAGCTACAGCAGGAACGAGCAGCCAGGGGGTGGAAAATCCTTAAACCAACATTGCCACCAGTGAAAACATCATCAGCTGACACCCTGACGGCATCCCAACCCTCCATGGCTTCACAGGCACCTATAAGTTACATACTAGTTGATCATTACCTATGCAACAGTCCCAGTATGTCTCATGGTTGGAGACTCACCATCAGGTTTCCATAGGCAGCCCACCTGAGACACTGCCAGCACAGCTTGGTGCTTTTTCCTTCTCACCAGTGGGCTGGGTGAAGGTTTCTCATGGGTGTGTCGAGACCCTACATGCCTCCAGGGCAGGCTGCCATCCCATGGGATTTATAAAAAGGAGGTTCCTGGGGGATGTGAATCCCATGAGAATTCGAGAGGTGGGGTCTGAGGCACCTTTAGGAAGAGGGCTCCAAGGAGATCTGCCCTCTGAAAATGCCTGGTCAGTGAAGCTACAGCTTGTGAGAAGCATGAGGCTTTGTATGACTCTAAGCAGAGCAAAGACTGTCTCTGGCAAACCCAGATGGCCTGTGCCCTAGGATGAAATGGATAACCCACATTGCTGACACAGCACAGTAACACTCAACTCTCTTGAAAATACCGTGGAGAAGCTGGAAATGGGGGATGGAAAGGTTCAGTGGATGCTAAAGATGGCCAAAGCCAGAGGGTGCTGGAAAGGTGTGAAGTCCTCTCCAGAGAGCTGACCCTCCTGGAGAGCATCTGTTGACAAGTACAGTGGGGACCTGATCCTTCCTTGGGAGCACCAAGCAGAAAGGAGTGAAGTGGGTGCTCCTATCCGAAGGAGTCACTCACCCTCAGCCCTGAGCAGCTGGTTTGTTCTTATCTCAAAGATGCTGAGATTTCCCCATGCGACATCAAGGAGGGATTCAGGATATACCGGATTAATCGATTTCCAAGTGAAGCAGGTGTTTTCAGAAGGGGTGAGGCTTAGAAGTGGCTTTTTATGCTGAGTCATAAAATCATAGAAGTGTTAAGGTTGGAAAAGACCTTTAAGATCATCAAGTCCAACTGTTTAACCTAGCACTGCCAAGCCCACCACTAAACCACGGCCCTCAGCACCACATCTCCCCGGCTTTTAAATCCCCCCAGGGATGGGGACTCAGCCCCTGCCCTGGGCAGCCTGTGCCAGGCCCTGACAGCCCTTTGGGGAAGGAGTTGTTCCCAATCCCCAACCTAACCCTGCCCTGGCGCAGCTTGAGGCCGTTCCCTCTCGTCCCATCGCTTGTTCCTGGGGAGAAGAGACCGACCCCCCCGGCTCCAGCCTCCTTTCAGGCAGTTGCAGAGAGCGATGAGGGCTCCCCTCAGCCTCCTCTTCTCCAGGCTGAGCACCCCCAGCTCCCCCAGCCGCCCCTCCCCACCCTTGTGCTCCAGACCCTTCCCCAGCTTTGTGAGCCTTTGTGCGCTGGGGGAGGTGAGCGTGCAGCTGTGTCAGACTTGGCTGCCACCAACATGAGCATGCTTGCACTGGTGGCAGAGGTTAGCTCTTCCAGCTGAACCCATTGCACAAGGTCTTTTTGAGCTGGGCCACCAACCTCACTGGGTTTCCTTATTCTTGGGACAAGAATTTCTTTCAATTTCTGAAAAGTTTGGGGAACAGGGGAATTTTGTCTTAGTTTCTCCTGGTTTTGCAGTGATTTCTAATTATACAGACAACTGCCTCCCAACAGCTGCTGCTCCTAAGATAATGATCAGCACGGGGTGATGAAGACCGCCTGCCTCATGTCCCTGAGGGGGAGAAGTTGTGATAGTTGAAGGCTGGAAGTGTGCAGGGATGACAGCATATTGGCTTCAAAACAGTTTTGTAAGCTTTGTAAGCCTTTGCTCTACAATGTCAGTGACACAAAGAACAGCTTAGTCCTGTTCTCCATAGAGAAGTTGTAAATAGATTATAACAGAGAACAGGACGGGATTTATCTACCTCTCAGACTTCACTGTAGGTGCAGCAAGCCACATTTCATTGTTGGTAGTCAGGCAGCCAAGAGCTTGGACCCTGGAGCTAGCAAGGTATTGAGTCCACCCTGCCCCATCTGAGCAGTTTCCCCCTCCTCTCCTCTCCACCCATTCCCCCCTTCCCTGCCCAGCTGGCCGCATTTCCCAGCCTGGAGCACTCATCCAGCAGGTCTCTGTGTCAGTGGCCCTGCTGGCCCACGTGGAATCTTGGGAATGTGTTACTTCTCTCAAAAAGCGGCACCAGTACAAAGAATGAAAGTCCATCACCACTCCAGGAGCAAGCCAGTAAAACAAACCTCTGATCCTGCCGTAAGTCATGTAACGTCGAGCTGAAACCATGAAAACCATATAGATGAACGGGAGAAATTCCCTGGTGCCATGGAAATAATTGGTCCACAGCTGTCAGAGAAATATGGGAAATGAGAAAGATAAAATCACCAGCCTGGGGAACAGCAGTGGCTTCATGAGCAGAGAAGATGGCCAAGAGATTCAGGCCTGGTGAGACCACTGGCCAGCACAACAGCTGAGTCTTGTAGACTTTGTAAAATTTGTGCTTGCATTAAATTCTATCTATGAAAAGCAGTTCTGCAAGAAAAACACACTGAATTAGGTTGGGTTGCCTGTACCAGAGACAGGGCTGGGACTCTGGGATTATAGCTCTGTCCTGAATTTGTTTTTTTTTTTTTACCAAAATTCATGAGATGCAGCAGATTTAACAGATATCTAAGCAGCAGCATTGGGACTGATATCAAAACTGATCTCTGCTTTTTGCCGGCAAGGCTTAGGTATGTCCTGATGGAGAACTGGGAAAGGAGCTTGAAATCAAGATGTAACCAGAGTTCAGTGTCAAATGCATGTGTCAAAAGGAGAACCAGCCGGGATCTGCAGAGAGCAATGGGTTAAAAAGCTAATTTGTTTCTCCAGGGACCAAGAAAATGGTGCCAGGAGTTTTGAAATTAGCACTGAAGATAAAAAGGGAAAGATGAGTAAATATGAGAGAATACTGCAAGCATGAAATGAGCCTCTTCAAATCAGTCATCACAAGGAACCAGTTAAAAAGTGAGTGTAACCAACACGTTTGTCAATGAGCTTTGGGCTTCTGCTACCCACTTAGAAAGTGGTTGATTAAGGTTTGGCAGTATCAAGTACTTTGGCAGCAATGAATACCGTTTTATTTCAGGGGAAGTCTGTGATTCATGTTCCTTACACTTCATTTCTTTTGAATATTGCTGCTTTGGACTGTAGATGTAGACAAACAGGAGGGTGCACAGAGATCTATTTCCAGCACTCAGCCCCAGAGCAGAGACCAGCAGCCGTTCTTTCTTGGCTACAGCTGAAAATGCCAAAAATCTGCCAAGCCAGCCCTTGTTTGGCTCTGGGGATGCCTCCAGCCCGTAAGCAAGGTTCATCACAAACTCATCCCACATAAAACCACAACAAATTTCAGCTCTTAGCTGGATCTGAACAAGTTGTTCTCAGTTTTGCACCGCTCCCAAGGCGAGGGCTTCCTAAGTAAACACTCAGGTCATTGATGTGTGTCCTGTTCTCTCTAGGGCACGACAAACCTTTGATTGTTACGGCATGTGCCGATAGCTTTGCTACCTATCCTCACACACCACCAGACATGATTTTGCACCTGAAAATTAATTTGAATGCATATTTTGTTTCAGCCCTTGATAGGAGCCAAATATTTTGCAGCTCAGGTTTTCGAGCCACAATCATAATGACAATTTTTTGATTGTATTTTTGGTTAAGATAAAAAATGTTTCAGCCCCTTGTCTTCCAGAATTTCCTAACAGTGTCCACATCTGGTCCACATACAGTTATAGAAACCAGGGCAGACCTGAAAACAGACAAGCCTAGCAATCGCTGGGCTCTCCAGAAACGTCTCCCAAACAGCTCCCTCTGCACAGTGACATTTGCTACCAGATTTATTTCCCCTTAGCACTGCTGGCTGTGTTGATGGGCTATTGTCTCCATTGATTTTTTTCCATTAAAAGCACAAGTGTACGATCCTGCCTGCAGGAAGGAGGTGTAGCCTGGCTGCTTCCCCAGGGCCGGTTGCTCAGAGCACAGTCCTTGCTGCACCCCTCCTTGCTGGGCTGGACCGCACAGACCATGGCCTCCATCCTGCATCACCTCCAGATCCTCCTCCCCTTCTGGCTGCTGTGATGAGGACCCTTGGAGATGAAGGGAGGGAGTAAAAAATGTGGCTGGAGGTCCTGCTGCCCTTCTCCCGCTGCCCTGCCTGCCACAGGCACAGCAGTGAGGACTCCTAAAACCTCTGTCACGCCATGTAGATGGTTAGCAGCACCATCCTCCAAGGGGATGCTCCGCTGCCCCCATAGTAAGTAGAGGGAACAGCCTCTTCCAGTCTACTGTGAACGGGGCATCGCCTGGACTCGCCAGGCTGTTCCCCAGCACTGATGGAGGCGGGCACTGGCAGCATCCCCAGGGCGGCCAGCTCTTGTCAACCAGCCTGTTTTTTGGGGGACTAATCTGATGGAGCAAAAGGCCACTGGTTTTGTCAGTGCTGGATGTTTCTTTCTGGCAGGAAAGGTTATTGAATGGTGATTGAAGGGCGAACGTGCTGAAGAAAAATGCCCTTCCTCCAAGTGTCTGCACCAAGCCTCTGACCACATCTGCTGATCTCCACCCCAGCAGCCGCTGTCCCACAGGGTTGACCCAGGCTGACCTCAGGCTGCCCAGCTCACTGCTCCAAGCTGGGACCAGCAGTGCTGCCGGCTGCCTGCCTTTCACCACTCTCTGACCGGCAGCAGAGGAACATGGATGATTTTGCTGCTTGTCCTTCCCCAGTTGCCCACTCACCTTCAGGTCATGGAACTGAGAAGGATCAGCCCAAAGAAAGTAGAGCACCAAGCTTTTCCCAGGTCAAACACACATTGTTTGATGAGAGCCTGAAAATACTCATTTTACTTACGGCTCTGTGGCGGCCCAAGAGATCGAAATGTGCCCAAGCCAAGCCAGTCCATAGCTGCCCACAAAACCAGCTGCCTGGGGCTGTTTGCAGCACATCTCCACCCTCCCTAACCTATCTCACTTCCAAATCTGTCTTCTAAGAGCCCACACCATCGGCTTCAGGTACACACAGAGCAACCTCAAACACCTATGGGGCCAGTGCCAGCCCCACCCTATCTCTCCAAAGAGCCCCAGCCATCTTTCTCTCCTGCCCTAACATGCTGCAAGTTGATCTCATGAATGGTGACCTCCCAAAGCCCTGTCAGAGGCTGAGGCAGCTCCACAAGAGCTACTTTGACTTGTTCATAGTAGTTAGAAGATGCTGCCATCTCCTCGTTCCCTGTTTCATACCCAGGACATCTCTGTCCTTCCCCAACCTAGGTGGCAAGGAAATGTCTTGATTCCACCAATGTGGGAGCGAGGGAAGATGAAGGTGAGAGTTGCCTGTTTGCATGCTCAAGAGCAGTGTGATATGGTCCTCAGCCCAGCCAGCTTTATGGTAGAAGACCAAATAAATGGATTGAGAGTTTGCAAATGGGCACAGAGAGGACGTAGAGTCATTCTGCTTCTTGTGGGCATTAGGAAGAACTCTGCTGAATTCTCTGTTGGGTTCAGGGAAGTATTTCCTTACATCCTGAGCCATTTTCAAGATGGCATTAAACTCCACAGACCTCATACTTTGAAAACATTCACTGTGCGTGCACCTTCTGCAGTTGGTAGCTTGCAGTTCTCCGTGCGTAAGTCCCCACAACACATAGTCCAGGTTAGACATTAAACATTAAGCATGATATTTAGAAATTACCTATAAATTATAATTTATACTGCTGCCAATCTGTCCAGCAATGCTGAAGTTTAGGGAAATGGTCTTAATTCTTCCCCCCACAGGGAACTTTTGAGGCCTGTCTTTTCCAAGAGGCATCTCAACCGCTCTTCTTTGCCCTCTTCTATGAGGTTCCACAGGAAGATGATGGAGTCTCCTTTCTTGGAGATTTTCATAACTGAACACAAGGCCCTGAGCAACTGAGGGTCCTAAACAATTTGATGTGAGCCCTGCTTGCAGCAGGAGGTTGGACCAGAGACCTCCAGGCACCCTTCTAAACCCAAATAATTCTTGGCTTATGGAATCTACTGAGAGCTTTCTCCTGGGGAGAACTTGAATGGCTTCATCTTGGCCTGAACCCTTCTAGGTGAAATGGGGAAGCTAACTTGCTTCAGCCTGTCCTTCTCTCCAAGTATCTCTGAGCATAACAGACTCAGGCCAGTGACTGAGGCTCCAACAACTTGCCCCTGCTTTTGGCAGCACCCATATGGAGGCAGACATGTCAAAGTGATGTACAACATAGTGGTCAGGGTATCATCCCTCTTTCTTACATGCATCTGTCCCTCACACATGCAAAACTGGGTGATGCTCAGCTGCACTAAGGCAAAGTCAAGAGGTGGCAGAAACATTCCCCAGGTCCTCATAAGCTGGAAATGCCTGGGATATGAGGTCTTTCAGAAACCCCGCACCCATCGGTATGACACAGCTAATGTGATCCCAATGTGTCAGCAGAGATATCTCCAGTGAAGAGAAAGAATTATGAAAGACATTGTATAAGACATCAGCAAGACCAGATCTGGTCAGTGAAACATGAACTCTTAAGAGAACTGAGGCATAGGAGGACTGCAATTGTAATGATGGGAAAAAAAACCCTTTTCTTAGAGCAGATGCTACATGGGCTTGGCCTGTTTAGCTGGTAAGATGAAGACTTCAAGGGATGGCAGTTGTCTGGGGAACATTATGGAGTCTGGGAAGAGTTATGGTCACATTTCAGCCACTAACCAGAAGAAGGTTCTCAGAGGGATTGTGCAGCACCAGAATCTTGCCAATGGATTTGCTGTTCCTATCTGCCTCACCAGGATTGCATCAAATATCACCTGGGATAAGCTGGCAATTGGCATCAGTAAGGTGCTGTCCTCAGGAGTTTCTGTCTTTCTCCCTTGATTGCAGAGGGATGTGAGACAGCCTTCTTAGACCAGCTGCCTGGCATTTTCATGGCTGGAGTCAGGTGAGTTGAATTTCCCCAGCGTGTGCTCTGCAGCACAGGTTGGTTTAACCAGTTTAACAAAACCACCCAGCATGTCGGTGTTGGAACACGTAAGTGCAGCCAGACTGATAACTATAACCATTTCCATTAAGCAGGCAGAGGAAGCCAGGCAATGAGCCTTAATGGGATGCTAGGTGCAACCACACCGCAGCAGATCCCAGCCAAGCTGTGGAATCTGGCACGGGCAGTGCTACAGCTCTCCAGGCCTGGGTCCTGGCACACCTGGTAGTGTAAGAGGCGGCTCATGGGCGAGCAATATTCTTAGTGGTGGCCTTCTTAGTGCGTAAGCATGAATGAGAAAGCATACATGCTTTTTAGCTGGCAACCTGGTACTGGCCAAAACGCACCGTCAGTGTAATGCTGCACTGGCTGCTGAAGAAATAAAAACTGTGGAGAGACTGTTGTTTTGGACTGTGTTGGTATGTCTTGCAAGATTTGAATGTGAGTAACCCTAGGAATGTGTTGTTCCATCCATTAGATGTGCTTTGCTACCCCGCTCTTGATGTTAGTATCTCTTAGCGTCAGGCTAAGCAGACATGCCTGCTCTTGTTTTACCAGGAATCCTTCTGGGGCTTTGGCTGAGCTGCAATTTTACAATGCATGGATCCTTGCCAACTTTTAGCCTGCAAAGGCACTTTGCCCATCCTCAGCACGCTAGGGTTTGCAATGTGAACCCCTGAAGGGAGCGGGAAAAGATGAGGCAGGGAATATCTATCCAAACAAGTTTGTACACACATATGATTTTGTAATACGCTGCCTAGAAGAGACTTGTAGCCACGCTGCAGAAGAGTCTGGAGAGTATTGTAAGGATGACAGCCCTGCCCCTCCAAGGCGGATGGCACAGGCATGCACAATGCACTCTGCTAGCATTTGGCTGCCCCAGCCTCTGTTTTGGGAGCAGCACAGCCATGCAGTGCTGTGAGGGCACAGAAGAGCTCAAACTGGGTGAGTTCATGTCTCATTCATTTACCTGGCCCTGTAGGAAACTCTTAATGAGGTGACAATGAAGCTTCCAGCCATCATTGACTGCACATGGAGGCTGTTTTGCATGCATCCAGCAAGGCAGGAGGTGATTTCACAGTGAAGACATTGTTTTATAGTTCCATGTTTGAAGAGCAACCCATGTTCTTTTGCCAAGAGAGAGACAGTGGGTTTTGCTAGCACCAAGAATAAACAAAATATCAGTAACGATCATGGTTAGGCCCCAGGCGGATGCTGCTCTCAGATATGCTGCTGGCTTCTGAATCATTCTGAGGAAAAATTAGCGGTGCTAGACACCTCACCAGAAATCGGAGTCCATCTCAGGGCACAACTTCCCCGGAGCATCTCACTCTTCCCTGACCAAGCCATCCTACTTCAACCAGGGGCGTGAGCAGAGAGACCACCTCTAAAAGAATATGCTGGGGAATAATAAGGTACCGAAGCAAATTCTACCATTGAAAATTTCTCTGTAGAGAACAGAGACACGGAAGCTGACTGATGGTCTTTACCCCTCAGGGCAGTTAAATTCACAGTGGCCATGAACCTGCAGACCAAAGACAGTGGGCAAGCAGCCCTGCTGGGCACCAGCACCCAGCCTGACACCACCTCCCTACACCTCTTACACCCAGAGGCAGCCTTGCTCTTGCACCCCAAGCCTGACAGGGAAACACTTGCACGTGGTGGCACTCAAAGCTCAAGCTTGCTACTCACTTCCAAAGGGTTCCCTAAAACAAAACGGGCTTATTTGTTGTCATGGGTTGTGTCTCCATCACCTGCTCTGCCCCAGAATGACCCTGGTCCACACCCTCCAGCAACACCTTTCCTCAAGACCTTTGGTCTTTCCAGCTGACTTGCTGGCTGATGGGTAGCGCACTGGCCCCCAGCGCTCCCAGCCTTGTATGTGCCATAAACTGCTCCTGGGAACCCCCGTTGTGTTACTCATGTTTAAAATGGGACACAAATGCATTCAAGCTAAGTGATGAGTTGACTGTGCAATCAGAAACAAGTCATGAAAGAAAACACAGGCTTTGAAGGTACCTGCCACAAAGTCAGCTCTTGTCTCCTTGATGCCACCTTCTGCCAAAGCTGTTCAAGGGCAGTGCTCAGCACCGGTGAGGCCACCCCTCGAATCCTGTGCTCAGCGCTGGGCCCCTCACCCCCAGAAGGAGCTGGAGGGGCTGGAGCGTGGGCAGAGCAGGGCAGCGAGGCTGGGGAAGGGGCTGGAGCACAAGGGTGGGGAGGGGCGGCTGGGGGAGCTGGGGGTGCTCAGCCTGGAGAAGAGGAGGCTGAGGGGAGCCCTCATCGCTCTCTGCAACTGCCTGAAAGGAGGCTGGAGCCGGGGGGGTCGGTCTCTTCTCCCCAGGAACAAGCGATGGGACGAGAGGGAACGGCCTCAAGCTGCGCCAGGGCAGGGTTAGGTTGGGGATTGGGAAAAACTCCTTCCCCAAAGGGCTGTCAGGGCCTGGCCCAGGCTGCCCAGGGCAGGGGCTGAGTCCCCATCCCTGGGGGGATTTAAAAGCCGGGGAGATGTGGTGCTGAGGGCCATGGGTTAGTGGTGGCCTTGGCAGTGCTGGGTTAACAGTTGGACTTGATGGTCTTAAGGGTCTTTTCCAACCTTAATGATTCTATGATTCTATAATGCGGGCGCTGCCCAGTCTGACAGTGATGATCCCTCCACTGGGGAACTGGGTCAGAGGCTTGATCTGCCTGAAAACAAATCCACAAAAACCCCCTTGAATGCTGGACCAGTCCCCTGCCTGACCCCACAGGACAGCCCAGGGGAGCTGCATGCACCCAGCTGGTGGTCGGGGAGACATGGGCATCCCGAGGGTGATTGTGTACCACAGCCTCAGCCACAACTTCTCCCTGCCTCGTCGTCAAGGCAGGATCTCTTGCTCTGTGTTGTGTGATTCCTGAGCTCTCTTCCCGCTCCCTTCCCCAACAGGAACGGGCTTCTCAGTTTCTACCTGGCAGGCTGGGACACCTTGTTTTCCTCTCCCCTCATTTTCAGAGCTTCGCGTGAAGGTACCAAATGCAAGCTTTCCCAGTATGCTTCCCTGCTTTGTTCCCCAACCTAAACATGGCCTCATGGATTTTCCAAGCTTTATTAGCACTTTCTATGTCACACAGTTTGAGAAAGAGTGGCTGTATGCACATCACATGTTGTCACATGCTGGCAGCTCAATTCTGCCTCAGGAGAAGACAACTGACATCAGGGATGAATAGAGCTGAGAAAGGTGAGCATCCGATGCCCCTCTGTCTCCCAGAAGAGTGTTACCATCCTGGGCTTCCCTGCCACTGCCTGCCCCTAGTCCTGTCCCACAGCCTGCATCTGCCTTGACTCATTTACTGTGCACACTCTCCAGGGCAGGAACTGCTGCCTGCCCCTACGACTGCAACGTCTGAGCACAACAGGGACCTGTGCCTGCCCGTGGACGTTGGCTAATAACAGCAACAGGAGGGGAAGAGGACACAAAGGCACCCGAATAAAGAGGACGTGGATCCAGCCATCCCTTTAGCTGATCCAGCACTGTTTGCAACCCCGCAAGTCCGACACCCAGGAGGAATTAGCATGATCAGAAGCTCTTGCTTCTCAGCGGCTGCTCCCGTGGGACTGGCTTCAGCACAAATGGCTGCTGCCAGATTAATTTCACTCCGGGCCGTCATCTGCCTGAGCTGCCCTGTCCAGGGCTGCAGAAAGGATTTTTTCTGCTGACAGGTAGCCCTGGCAGGGGGATGTTCCCGAGCAGCTTCTGGCACAGGGTGGTGCTCCCACTCTTTCCACACTGGTGTAGAGCAGAGTAAATCCTCTTTGATCAATGCAAAATCAGGTGTAAAACAGGAGTATCCAGCCCGGGCCATTTCATTCTCCGAGATCTAAGCAGGCTCGTAATCTTCATCAGCGTTGCTTCCTGCTTGAAATGCTTTTCATTAGCTGCTCATTCAGTGAACACAACCACTTCTGCTACCTCAGCAAAACACATGCCACACTTCTTGCTCAGCAGCAGAAGGCAAACATTTTATTGCATTTTAATCACTGGCAGTTTCGGCAGTTGCTTCCTGGCCTCTGTGTTTCTTCTACCCATCCTACTGAGAACTCTATAAACTTTGATTGCAGAGATGTGCTTGACCAAAAGCGATCCGGTACCTCCTCAGCCTCCAAGTAGCTGTACAGCTGCTGCAGTTCCTGGGAAGCTGAAGGCTGAATGCTTGGTTACCTCAGTGGCCTTTCGATCCAGTACTGGAAGAAGTGAGACAGGCTGAGCATATCTGTTCAGTTGCAAAGGTTGGCTGCCCTGCCAAGACCTCTGCCATGTCCTCAATCTTGCTGGGAAATTTCATACAAAATTTTTCTTCTGAAAACAATGATTTCTTGGATCTGAAATGTTTCAGAGGAACATTTCAATGCCAAAAAAAAAAAAAAATGGGGTGCCCTTTCCCAACCCAGCCATCGAGGAACCAAGCCAAGCAGACCAGAAACCCTCTGTGAGAGCAGTGCAGCCCGCTGTCAGGACAGGGCCAAGGCTTGCTCTGACACTGCACTTTCAAGTGAAGAACTGTTGAGTGAGTAGAGAAGGGCAGGTCCCAGCCCTGGCTGACTGGGTCCAGCCCAACTACCCAGGATCTGTTTGCCAGTCAGTGTCCCTGATGGCTCTCCTGGATGATGTTCGGGGACAGGATCTCCTAAGTGGTCACCTGCAGATTGCTCCCTTTCCCTGGGCAGACCGTGCTCCGCAGGGCGTGACCCGCTGCTCCTCTCCCAGGCTCAGTTTTCCTGTGCCTCTGAGTCACACCGACTGTTTAAAAGAAAATTTTGGTGCCTCATTTCTTCATTTTCCTGTGTCTGGGGGTTTTCCAGCCTCTGATCCACACCCTTCATGCTGCCAGGGAGGAACTGGTTCTCCTCGCTTGGGCATGATCTTTAACGTGCCTGTAATTCACTCACAGCCCCTGCGCTAAGGTCAACAACCCTCTTTGTTCTGCTGCTGCTTCTATGGCAAGGCAGAAGCAGGCACAAGATGGAGCAGGGAGTGTTTTTTAGAGCCCCTGCCAGCTGCTCTGCCAGGGCACAGACAGGCAGCCATAAACTGGCTGGATCGGGGCTGGCAGAACCCATCGCTGTCCAAGGACGGGACTTGCGACTGCCTGGGGCGGTGGCAGTGGGACTGCCAGCATCCCTCCAGCAGCATCAGCCCTTTCCCTGGTCGGGCAGAGTCCTTCCCCGTTTACCCCTATGAAAATGAAGGACAGGATCAGGCCTAGCGTGTCAGCTTGTGGCCGTCATCAGCTGCGACGCGCTGTGTGCAATTCCCTAAAGAAGAGAGTAAATGCGGTGCACAGAAACTCCAGGGGAACAAGAACAAAGGCAGATCCCTTCTCCTTCCTTCAGCGTTATCTAGGATCGATCATTGCCTTAATGTAACACAATCCCCTCCGCTCTGCTGCCTGCCTCTCACCCTGCAGAGTCATGCTCAAGCGATTTTGTTTCAGGGTAACACTGAGTTAATTTGTCTGAAGCCTTGTGGGACTTCCCAAGCAGACCTTTCCAGCAAGGGGATTTTGCTGAGTCTGCAAAATAATTCAGCACGGGGAAGGGGGTGTTCGTGGGCCCCAAATTCTGCAGTTTTTCTCCTTCAGCTCTGACTCCCCTGAATCGCTGAGGTCTCAGATTGCCCCAGGACAGTGGCTCACTGAAACGGTCTGAGTTCAGTATTTTCTCCGCTGCACAAATTTTCCCGTGTCTTCCTCCTCCCCCACAGCACCCTCAAGGTCACATTGGGAGGTTTTGTGATCTGATGAAAGGGAACAGGGAGGAAAAAAAAAAAGCCTGGCGAGATGAAAACTGATCCCAGGCTCCAGCTCCAGCCTGTTCCCTTCGGCCCCTCTTGGCTCGCTCCGCGCTGCCCCGGGACGTTCGCTCCTTGCACCCGGGACGCACTTTTGAGATGGTTATGAAAGGAATTGTGCATTCAGGTATTCTAAGAACTGGTTGAGTCTTTTGTCTGGAGAACGGATGGGAAAGCTTATGCCTTAGTGCCTGCTCCTTAAGTAAAGGATTGTGTAACCCTGGCATGCTGCAGTGCTCCTGCTGGCAGGTGATGAGAAACTGGGCAGAAAACAGCCTTTGAAATGCTCAGCTGGATAGAGAAGGGCCTCACTGGGGAGCCCTGACCCTCCCTCACCCCACTCATCACCTGACGGCTGCTTCTCTGCCCAGAAGGAGATGCTCAGAGATTTACCAGCAGCCAGAGTGCTTGCATCTGTACTAGTAATTTAAATATGCCTGGCACTGTTTCCTGGCCCTGAAGCCACTGACACAGAACAATCTATTAAACTTCCTTATCCTCCAAGCCAGGCTGGATGCATGAAGCGCACAGGGCAATAATATCAAGTCCGTGCTGCCCTTAAACTTTTTCCAGGAATTGTTTCTGAAAGCACTAGTTGGCTGGACCCCAGATCATGCCAGGGACCTGCAATCACGGTGAGACCTGGTAATGTTCTTGACAGCCACAGAGGCCTTCCAGCCCAGGTCCCTGCGGTGCAACCCTCTGTCATCCCCAGATTTACCACGGCTGGAGCGGGGTGTGCCGGGAGAGGCAGCCCCAGCAGGAAGCAGTGACATGCACATACTTACCCGAATAGCACAGGGCAGCTGCAGCTGGCCGAAGCATTGTGCCAGTTTGCTTAGTCCTTGAGCGCCCGCTGTCCTGAGGGAATGGGTGTTGTGCATCCCCATCCCACCAGCAGAGACCTGCAGCTGTCATTGCACTGCTCTTACCTGCAGCACCTTGCTAACACCTCAGCCTGCCTTAGGAACATGAGGCAGCACAGGGTGTTTTCCCCTCTGATGCTGTCCTACACCCAGCCACAGTCCAGCTGCTGTGGAGGATTTGGGTTGGGTGCATCCCTGTCTGGCTGTATGCACCAGTGCTTGTAAGAGGGCTGTGCACAGTGTGGGAGGGGAATAAAGATAGGGGAGAAACCACCACCGTTGCTGAAATTAGATGTGAGAGCAAGATGAAGCTGCGCTGGGACACTTGCTAATAAAGAGCTGAGAGCAGGAGTGTGGGCTGTCCCCTAAACCAGGGTTGGGACAGCAAACTGCTTCCCATCGCAGCTCCTCACCTCGGACCAGTGTGGGCAGAGGCAAACAGCATCCTTGGCTCTGCCTGTTTGGGAGGCAGTCACAGCAGATTTCACATGGGGGAAGGGATGAGGTTAGGACACCTGCAGCATGAAAGTCACTGGCAAGGCTGCACATGTCCCTGAAAATCCCTGCTATTGTTTGAAGCTCTCCTCAGCACCAGTGGGATTTTCCTGCCTCGTTTCCTAAAATCCCCACCATGGTTTTCAGTGCTAGTAAGGTGGAAAGACAGAGTTATTGTGCCCCTGTGGCAAATACAGGGCAGCAGGACTTAGGAAGCTTCAGGAGCTCTAGTTTCACTGTTCTTCCTGCTGGTGATGGCAATGGCACTACAGTCTCCAGCAAGGTCATTTGAAGGTTATTTCCCATCACACTGCAAAGCTGAGGAGCTCTTGGTCTGCCAGTGCACAGCGGGACTGAGCTGCCCAAACAGGACAGCATGCCCAGCTCCCACCTCCGCATGAGAGAGGAGCCCCAGAGAGAGCTCTGCCCTTCGAGTCATACCCCTTCCTAAGGCAAAGCATCTGGGAGGAAAGTCTTCACAGAGAGCAGCTCTCTCTTCCCAAGGAAACCTTTCCCTGACGCCCTGTGTCCACGCAGGATGGCTGAGCTCCCCAGAGGCTCATGCAAACCAGGAGCCTTTGGATGTTTGGAGCAGGACCCTAGCGCATCCCTGCACCTCTCCCTGGAAGGCGAGGTAGGGGTTAACCTACACTAAGGCTCCCTTTCAGCCTGGGCAGAAGCATCCTGAGCATCCTGGGCAGGAGCATCCACCATCAGAGTTTCTCTTGCGGGTCTCTAGGCTCCCCTTTGCTCAGGACCACACTGAGCAGCTCTCTCCTCCGTTGTCCCTCACTTTTGCCATTTGCATCCGTTTTTTCCGACACACCGAACACAAGTGTTTTGCACTGCTGCCATGTTCCTCGGCCTGATTGCTCAGATGAGCTACCCGATACGCTCCTACTCCTTCGCTGGGAGGGTGCCAAAGTGCTTTTTGCAGAACTGCTGGACTCTTTTCCAGCAAACATCCTGTCAGTAGCTGGATTGTTTGAATATCCAGGGAAATCAAGCGCAAACTGCAGATTAGCCAGGCGTGTTCCCAAGAAACAATTTTATCAAAACTTCTGGCAAAGACATTGCCTGGTTTGACAGAGCCTTTTCAGGGGTAGGCATGGAGAGCAGAGATTCAAGCACCGTCTTTGTTTGAGTGGAGTCGGAAGCTTGGCTCTGCTCCTCTCACTCCAAGTGCATGCCCCAGGTGCAAGCTGCAGAAACAACTGTCTTCATCCTGAGTATGTAATCAAATGTTCATTGGTGCAGGAGAAGGCTGGTGTGCATGGTGCAGAAGACACCCGTTCAGGTACCCGAGCTGTTTCTTTTCCTAGGGTAACTTATTAACCAGAGGACTGTCTTAGGCAATGACAACCCAAATCACATCTTCTGAAGCATGATTTCAGATCTCCCAGGTTTCATTCTGCCTCATAAATCAAATATTTTGGGAAGCTCTGCCTTTTTTTTCCGTTTCACAAAACCAAGCTTTCATTTCCCATAAGCAGGGAGCACAAGTTTGAGCCTCCTGAGAACATCATCACGTTTCTGTTTTGGGTTTTCAGCAAGACATCATCAAATACCAGGTGGAGCAACACACTCCAAAGTGGCCATCACACTCCACCCTAAGGAGCCAGCAAAGAGATGTGTAGCTCAACCAGTAGGATCAGCAGCTGTGTTTGCAGTGTGGGACATCACAACACCCAGCATCAGAAAAATAATGCTTCTTCCTGAAAGTTTGATATGCTATTGTTAGCAGCAGTAATCCTACGGTACAAGAGCTGTAAGGGATTAGGAAGGAAGAGCGTTCTCCCTGTGTTGCAGTGATTGCACAGTAAATTTCCACAGATTAGCGTGCTCTGACTTGAGGGTTTCTCAGATACATCAGTCCTGTAATTGCTGCTACTTTTGTGGGCTCTTTAAACAATAAAGGAATGAAGAAAAAATGTTGTACCACTAGCATGTAACTGTGAAACCTCAAAAATGGATGTTTTTTTCCAGAACAGTGGTAGGGCCCAAATCTGCTTTTATAATCATTTTGTTGCTGTTGCTTGGATTTCGGACAAGTGTGCACCTTTGAGACTGCTTTCCTAGGAGCACAGGACGGCTGGTTTCTTTAGCAATGAATTTCAGTGTTACCAGCCACTGTCAAGCCTCAAAAGTATGAAATCAGATCAAAATAAAGATATTTAAGCATTAAAAATACATGTTGGATCCTATTTTGCCTACTGCATTCTGGCCTTGTCTGTGTTTTCAAGCTTTTGTCCACTTCAACTAACCTGAAAATAAAGAAGAAGCTCAGATTAGCCTCCACAAGTGGGTTTGTGGTGTGAAACCCGTGCATGCACTTGTAGGTCCTACCCGTTCCTACTGCACCGTGCTCTCTGTTCACTGTGCAGCCCCCCATCCTCAGACATCCCCCTGCCTGCTGGAAAGCCGTAGCCCTGGCTTTCCCACGGGCCCCAGACAGCCCTGGCCATCCAGCTCTGCCATGCTGGTACCTGCAGGGAGAAGAGGAACATTCTCACTGTCTGTGTGCCTGGCTCCCATTTATTTGGGTTGTGTTGGAAAGCTGGGCTTTGTCAAACAGCATCTGTCTGCCCATCACCCCCAGTCCAGCCTAGGCTGAGCGTGCAGTTTCTTCGTTTGGAAGCAAAATCTAACAGGAAGGATGTTTTTTGTTCTGTTTTTCTTACTTAAAGACATTTAAACACTTCCAGATATGGTAACTAGCTGGGATTGATCTGTCTTCACATAGGCACAAAGGAGGGCGCAGACTCAAGGAGACACATCCTTTTTCATCCACCCCGTGCCATGGTGCTTCTTCCCCATTCACATGGGTGTCAGCAACAGCCTTGTCCAAGTTCCCCTTTGGCAGCGTGACTGGAGCTATTTCCTATGGTCTGTAGCACTCTTATTTTCCATGGGGCTATAACAGGAGATGGAACGGTGACATGTGACAGACTGATTTAGGCCCCGGTGAGAGGATATTTACAGAACTAGGACACCGGCAACATATTACAGACAAGCCGGATGTCTTTGCTTCTCTAACTCTATGGATCAGCAGAGCTTAACCTGTTTGCTCCTTCCATAAATGTCCCAAAGAGAACAGAGAGCATCTCCTGGCACTTCCCGCCAATGTTCAATTAGTGTTGTTGCTATCAGGGGGTTACAGAAATGCTCTGTTACCAGCCAGTGCCATGCCAGGTATAACCATGATGGCAAAGAACAAAATCCAGAGATTGAGGCAGGTGGAGCAGAAGCTGAATTCCCATTTCTTTTGGGAATTTCAGCAACAGCAATGGGAACGTATCTCTTCAGAGCCAGAGACTGCTTGCAGCTGCAGGTGCTTCTCTCTCTTGCCTGGGCAGAAGTACAGCTCCTCTGGTAAGGAATGCGCACACATGGTTGCAATGCCCTGGTCATCCTCATGTTGCATCCTGAGAGTCAGAAACTTTCCCCATGAGCATGTGTGTGAGTGCCCCAGCCCGTAGTAGACAGAGAGGACATGAGGTGGCCAGTGAACCCAGAATAACTCTAGAAATGAATGGCCTTTCCACTGAAAATCACCTGGTGCCTGATTGCTCCAACCAGAGCCCAGATGAAGGCAAGCTGTTGGGTGGCCCCCGAATGGTCAGTGTGTGGCCACTGCGGCGTGCCAGGGAGGAGCAGGGCTGCAGAGGTAGCAGCGCTCTCGCCCAGTAAAGCACCGTGGGAGGATTTGGAAGCTCCCAAAGTTAGTGCTGTCGTTGGGTCACTTGGCCAAGCCCTAAGTCAGGTACTTTGTCCCTGTAGTGAGCAGGAAGGCTCTGAGGTCAAGACGTGTTATGCCGCTCTCACAGACAGCTGCTATTATCTGTGTAGCAAAGATTATATCTCTAAGCCAGTTATGTCCCTCTACTACAGTGTCCACGTGTCCTGAAAACCACCTTCCTGACATGAGTCCTGTCCTGACGTTCCCATGACATCTCATGTCTTGCAAATATTAACTCCAGATCATCTAGACTATAAAGCTCCCATCAACCCCCACAGATCTATCTGCTGCCTGTGAGCGGCACAAGGTGGGAAGGAAGCAACTGGTTCCCCCCTCAGAGTCTTTAATGTTATGACTTGCTCCCTTCAGGTCAGCAGACATAGGCTGTTAGGCCACACCTGCCCTCTTGTTTTTTTCCAAGGGAATTTGCTGATGTGGATGCATAAAAGGCAGGAAATGGAAAAATTCAAGCCTTATTAGCAAGAGGAACTCCCCTAACCCTGCCTATGCAGAGCATCTCAACAATCTGCCAGGAACGGCAGTCCAAGAACATCTACATGGTACAGGGCTTAGTGCGCTGCAGTCGAGAATGAGAAATATTCACATGCTGCGCCCAGTGCACGCGACTTCACAGCCAGCTTGAGCCCAAGTACCAGGGTGTACACTGCATATAAATGAACTGTTTCCTAAATGACCTGTGATGTCAGCATGCCTGGTTTTCACCACTGTCCTGTCTGTTTTGAAGGAGCACAGGGCACTGCAGGTCCAGCTCCATCTTCATATATGCTGATATATGCTCGTGCACATATGCTGACGCATATGCTGATGCTCAGCACCCGCCATCGGCCTCTTCTTGGTCCCTAACCCAAGTGCTCAACTTGCACTCCTGAGCAAGGGAACACAAAACTTAACGGGTGTCCAAAATTTTTTTGGTGTTAACTATTAGGATTGTGGATATTCCTGTTGTTCTAGAAACAGCTGGTAAGATTTCAAAGCTCCCTAAATTGCTAGCCCCAACCTTGTGAATGCCACAGGCAAATGACAGATGCTCAGTTCTTACTTCAACACACTTTGAGTTGCATTGGTGACACCTTCTAGGTGTCATATTCTAGGAGATATGCCCCACGGTAACTCACCGAGGAGTTACTCATCAGGCTGCATTATAGGAGCTCACTGGCTGTGAGTGATGGAGGAGGAAGATGGGGCTGTATTAGTTACAAAATGATTACAAGCTGCTGACACAGTGTGCCCATAAAAAGGCGAATGGATGATAAAAAAAAGGGCTGGGAGACACCGCAAGATGTCAGCTAATCCCCTTCCCAGCACAGTGGTGCTTCTGTCGCTTATGACAGGAACGTGTCTGACCTGGGTTTAAAGCCCTCTCGTGCTGGAATCGCAGGATTTTCCCCAGACAATTTCCCCAGCATTTGCTCTTCCTGATGGTTAAACAGTTTCCACTCATGTTGAACCAAAACATTCTTTTTTATAGTTTATTTTCACTGTTTCTCTTCTCCTTGCCCATGAACAGTTTGTTGCCTTCAGTTTTGTGCAGATTTTTCACTTGAAATGACTCGTCAGCTGCAGAAACTATGTCTGCCACTGTAAAAACATCAATTTTGTAGGCAGCATGTAAATGGTTTTCCTAAGGCTCCACGTTTCATGAGCACACCCACACACACATCCACATGCTAGCATCCTCCTCTTATTATTTTGGGAAGTCCTCTTGTTCTACCATGGAAGGAGAAAAAGAGATCTGCCTGCCCCAGGGAACAGGACCAGCTCTCCCCAAAGTGAAGTGGGATATGAAGTGGAAATAATATGCCAGAGTCCAAAACTGAAGTGGGATGCTTCTCACCTGCCCTGTAAAATGGCTAAAAGCCAGGAAATCCTGTGTGAGCTAGTCATCCCCAGCTCCCTTTATAAGCACTGGAGAGAAAAAAGTACAAGTGATTCATCTGGTTCTTACTTACCCACCAGGCAGGTGAACCGTGCCCCAAAAGTGCCTCACTCCCGTATTGACCCTGAAGCGGGTCTAGATGGCTCGCTCAGAGGCAGGCAACGACAGTGTCTCCCTCCTCTCTGGATACAGGGCAAAAGGAGTGTGAAGCCAAGCTGAGACGCTCCAGCGCCAGAGCCTCAGTCTGGGCAATAAAAGGATCAGGGTCTTTTCATCTTGCAACTTGGAAAACATTCCTCTGTCCCCCATTTGTGTTTCTTGTTTTCTCTTTCAGTGTAACCTCTTTATATGGAGTCCAACCACCAGCTCTCTGCAGTTTTCAGATATCCTTAAACTTCAGAAAATGTGCTAGAATAGAATAGAATAGAATAGAATAGAATAGAATAGAATAGAACAGAATAGAACAGAATAGAATAGAATAATTTCAGTTGGAAGGGACCTACAACCATCAGCTAGTCCAACTGCTTGACCACTTCAGGACTGACCTAAAGCTAAAGCATGTCATTAAGGGCATTGTCCAAATACCTCTTAAACACTGGCAGGCTGGGGCATCAACCACCTCTCTAGGAAGCCTGTTCCAGGGTTTGACCACCCTCTCAGTAAAGAAATGCTTCCTAATGTCAATTCTGAACCTCCCATGCATCCTGAAACCATGTCTATACCAACACCCTGAGCAAGACCCATTCTTGGCTGGCTCTGCTGTGACGAGGGGTAGGCAGAGGAAAGCCTCACTTCTAAGCAACTGAGGAGGATAGCTGGTGCTTCCAGACATGCCTCAAGGGAGGAGAGTTGGTCAGGTGTGCATATGTGAGAGGTGCATTTGTAAGGTATGCTGCACTGTGGAAGTGGGATGGCTCCTTAGCTGGCAAGCTCTTGCCCTCACTAATGTGCCAGCCAAGCTCTTGGGCACTGGAACTGGTGCCAGCACAAATCCAGACTGACTGCTCTTTAAGAAGGTAAATGTCCCTGATGGGGAATTTTTATGATACCCCTTGAGGTGAGTTAAACACACGCTTGTGCTTAAATATAAAAGAAAAATTTAATGAACAATGCATTGGGTGGAGTCCTACTGCAATACGTGGTTCTACATGGGGTCTGCAAAGATGCAGATTCTTTATGTACCCTTGCACCAGCACCAGTCCCTTGCAAGGAGTTGTTCTGTCTCTGGCATTCCTGCTTCCAGCCAGTTTAACCCCTTCTTGTAGCTAGGCCTTTTTGCCCTCCATGCCAGATCATTCCTCGGTCACAAATTACCACTGCTCAGCAGTTACAATTAGAATTTCCCCTTCATCCTAGACAAGACCCAGGAACCAAGAATTAAGCCCTTATGGGCGTAAAAGCGAGCAGGCTGCAGTAATGTCCTTATCTCCTTATGTCCTTGGTGGGCAGGAGATGACCAAAGTGCAGCTCCCACAGCAGTGAGACAACTCTCCAGGAATCTGCCTTGTGAGGAATTGTCTCCAGGTCCCAGCTGAGACCATGACCCAACTGGAAAATCCCTTGGGCTCTGTGCCCCAACTCCTTGGCCACCCATGGTCTAGTGTTCAATCAACACCCCATGGGGCTGGGTGTTTTCATCAGAACAGATGATTAAACCCTGAGTGCGGGGCAGGTCTACACAGTGGCCAGCAAACACTAGAGCTGCTCTCAAGCCAGGTCCCAACAAGAGTGGCAAAGCCATGCCCTGAGCTAGTGAGATCTGCCCCCCATTTCATTTACTAACGAGACGGCTTAACCCCATCCTGACTGGGAAGAAAAGCTTAGGAATGTGACTTAGGTGAAGTGTCCTAGGAAGCACATCCTGGACTCCAGCCAGGCAGGGTTGTGCCTTTGGGAAAGGTTGACCCTCCAGCATGATTTCAGCAAGACCTCTTTCAGGAGGTACTCTCGCTGCCCCAAATCCAGCAGGATGCACTGGCTAATGATGTCCTGGTGGTCCCTTCCCTCACACAAGGGGCTCATGGCAATTCTTGAGATGGAGAGTGTGTTTGCCCTGCATGCTCCAGATCAAGGCTGTAGGTGCAGGTTGAGGAGCAGCGTGTAAGGCTGTGGCCAGCCAAGCTCCTGGTCATGCAGGAGTCATCTTCTGTAAGGACTCGGGAGGCTCTGATGGTGGATAATTGGGTGCAGATGTGCAGCTGGTGTTTGGGCTGAGAGATAGATGGGAATCAAACCTGGGGAGTAATCTGCAAGCCATGGGAAGACAGTGCATAGGATCTGCCAAGGAGGTGAGTGGGATCATTGGACAGTCAGGATTGCTTCGGAGCCTTGCAGAGCAGCACCCCAGAACAAGCATTTAAAGAGCAGATTTTGTGAATAGCCCGAGAGTCCAAATTACGGATCAACAAACAGAGCCAGATGGACGCTGCTGCCTTCTGGACATCTGCATCATTTATTGATGCTATCAGGACTCAGCCACGCTGCCAAAACTGGAGGCACAGACCCTTTGCCAAGTCTATGCCCAGCACATCCTCCTGCTCTGCCACAAGGACAGGAAAAACTAACCAGGACTCACGTTGTGAACAGGAACCTGGCTCAGCTGTCCAGCCTTCCCGTGAAAACCTGTCCCAAAAGCCAAGCTTTAGTAAAACACTGTCCTGCCAGTTGAACCATCTGTCTTGTTCCAACTTATTAATGAGCCACATTCTTACCTTTGCTTGTGGAGTTTTTCAGCTCTGCTAGTTCTTTTCAAGCAGTTTATCTTTAGCTTTATATCAACAACAATACTATCCTTGAAATCTGCCAGCGCAAAAGATACCCGCATCCACAATCTTTTCAGGTCTGTATGAGTGAATTAAACATTTCCCAAACCATTGGCATCAGATCAAGCAGCCCAGACCCTCCCACAACCTTGCTATTAAACTTTCTGAGCCTCCAGAACAACATGGTAGACCCAGCCTGTCTAATGGGACTGGTACCTGCTCCACAAGGAGTCCTGAACCATGCCCAGAAGTAATTTGGAAGAGCATCAGTTGGCCCAGGCGAGCCATGCCCACAGTGGCATGGGCTGCTTCTTGGCATCGTTTACTCAACCCCTGTAATGGTGCAGAAGAGGGTTTTGATTATTAACAGCATCATTCGCTCTGATTTTACTCCACATAAATCTGCTGCAGCAGCCAGGAATACTAGACCCTGCTGCCTTCAGGAACCTTCCGGAGTGCTTCCTGGAGGCACAGTGATCTGCAGTACTTATATATCATTAGTGATCTCATACAGCTCAATATAAAAAAAAAAAAACAACGAAACCCAAACAATTTTAAGCCTGTAGCACAAGGAAGAAGGCTGCCTCTATGCAAATGTAGCCAGAAAATCCTCAGACCGTATTCCTGGAGGCACTGCAAAAGGTGGCTGAACATAAAAGCTGTGGCTGTCTTCTTCCCCCTTTTCAGTGGTTAGTTTTGTCTGGTTGGGATTAGCACAACATTGAACATGTCAGCTAGGTACAAAATTGTTGTCAGCACTAGAAAAATCACTTGCCCTGTGGACAGGCTTAATGCACAATAAGCTGCTCTGGCGAGGGCACAGATTCAGCACGTCCAAACACGGAAAGCGAACAGAAGAGCTGTGTTGCTCGTCTCTGTGATGAATGCACTATAATGGACAGACTCCTAGTTCAAATACCACAGAAAACTTAATTTCCCAGTATGAACGGAGATCTGATTTATACAAACAAAAACGTGGCACTGAGTCTGCACAGAGCCCCAGGACAGCGTGTCAGCTAGTCTTCCCCAGTCCACGCTCAGCACCGTTACTGCTGCATTAGTGCTGCACACAAAGAAGGGGTAACCTGATTGAAAGGGAGAAATGGCAGCAGCAAACAGATGCCATCTGCCAGGGAGCTGACCCTGAGCCACTCCGCCGTGAAACAGTGACTCCGGTGTCAGCAGCAAAGCTCTGCTTGCAAGGGTGAAACACAGAGCAATTGACCTTTCGGTGACAGTTTGCAGAGTGTCAGCTCGAATGACACTGAGAGAGGGGTGTGGGTGTTATTAAGGTATATGATATCACCCACAAGCAGGAAAATAGCAAAATTTCCCCTGGGAAAAAAAGCCTGTGTTTTCTCCCGATGTTAGACTTCTTGGCTCACTGCTTCACAGATCCTCTATTGGAGACAAGAGCTTATCACCAGGGTACCTGCATTTCTCATAAAAGGTAAATTGCCTTTTAACTCCTCTCATTGCTTTATAACCATCCTACTTAGATCTAATGATGTGCAAAAGTTTACAAAGCATTTTCAGATGACCTGGAATGCTTGCCAGCTTGTGAGTAGAGCAAATAGCTTAGCCAGGATAATAGAGAGGAAATCCACTGAATAGCTCAAGTCATTAAGATGTTTGCATTTGATGAGACAACCACTACCAAGGGCCAGAGAAAAAGAAATTAGCCAGTGCTGCTCATGCAAGGTGCTGTGAGGCATGCCTGCATCCATCGCTGACGTCCCCAGCACCCGCCAGCCGGAGCTGTTAGGCTCAAGTCTTTCCCTAGCGCACCAACTTGATTGCTTTCTGCCCAAGATCTTGAAAAGCTACAATGCACAATTACGCGATTCCACACACAAGCAAATAAATAACAAATTAAATCCCTTAGTAACCACATCTGCATTGCTCCAAAAAGCTGCGGGGAGAAGCGTTGAGGCAGCAGGTGTACCTCCCTGGTGCTTACTTTGGGAAACATCATCAACCTGAAATTATAAGGTGGAGTTAAACACCTCTTCCTATCCATCTCCATTCTTGTAGCTTTCAACCATATTTTACAACTTTAAGGAAACTTTTTTTTTCCCCCTTTATTGCTGAGTGAAATGCACCTTCCTTCCCAGGAGTTACTGGGTAGCCAGCTGCCCAGAGAATGGGGAGGACCATTGCAGGAGGACTAAGTGCTGACCACTGAACTCTGACAGGTCAGGGAGGTGGCAACGGCAGGCAGGCATAGGAGCCCTGGGGCTCCTTTTGGGTACGTCCCTTCTCACCACACACCTTGGAAAGGGAGGCTGAGACAATCACAAATACCTTAGAAGCAGCAGATGTAAAGGAGAATGTTACCTTTGTCATTCAGCCTCAGGGACAAATGCAAAGGGAAGGCAGAAGGGATCAGAACTGCAAGCAAAGAAAAAAAGCTGTTTCGCACTGATAGCTTCTGGGAAGAGGCCAGGAGTCAGACACCTTCAGGCAATGTGTTACAAGGGCCCTTGTCCCTACCCAACTCTCAGCTCCGCTCTGGGAGATCCTGTGATGCCATCAGGAATTCTGTCCACTTCCTCCAGGACACTGGACCTTCCTCCTTCTCTGTCTCCTACTATTTTGCTTTCTCACCCTAGATTCCAGTTCCTGGAGAAAAAAAAAAGGAGGGTTGCTAATGCTCAGGTGGGAGATATTGCACTGGGGCTTATGTTTTACCCAAACTGTCAGAACATCATTTGAGGACTAATACTGGATGGTTATATCGCAACAAATCCAGATTAACTCTTCACTTCTTCTCTCCAACTGGCTGTGGCAACTCAGCATGTCCAAGTGGGTATCTGGAAGGATAACGGAGAATGCATGCCCTTCCAGAGGGACGTTAAAGTCATTCCTAATTGGGCTCATTATGTGCTGACTCCCCATGTGTCATTTCAACAGCTCAAGGGCCCCTTACGAGAAACTAAAGACTTCAGAGCAATGTACATTACACACAGTTACATGGAATTCTTCCCCAAGCCTCATTTTCCTTTGTAGGAGTCACAACAACACTATATTTTTTATAACTAAGTAAACACTGTAACAGCAGCAATTGTCTGTGGTACAGAAATCCCAGGGCAAATTAGATTAGTCACAGGTACAGTGCTGAAGTCTTCAAAATCCACTTCTGCACCAGAGAAGCTGTGTCCTTTGCAATGCCATTGCTCTCTGATGTGATCCTCTTGTGATGCAGCACAGGTGTTTTCCCAGGGCTATGGAGTTCCTCTTCCTGCGACAAGAAGACATGAAGTTTTCAGACAGGCAATTGCTGGGATTTGCTAAAGACTGTGTTTCATGGGCACTCAGTGGATGTTGGATTTGCACATATCCCCCTCCTCACCATTCATAAATATATGCACAAGCATCATTTTATTCACACAGGTTTTGGCAAAAGGCCCGCTGAATTCAGCGGAGAGAAGTCCATTGACTTTGGTAGACTTTGCACATTGCGGGTGAGAACAGATGGAGGCTCCATTCACCAGTTGCCACTCGTTATTTAAAGCTTATTATTGTTAAAGAGTTTTGTTAATACATTCACAAATGAAGCGCGATCCAAGTGGTGTAACCACTGCTGAGTGCTGGTGAACGGTAGACGTGCTCTTCCAACAAGGATGGCGTGAACAAAGGACACCCCTGTATACACAGGGCTTACAAACAGGAGTTTATTGGCCCACTTATCTCCCACCCTTCAGAAGGCAGTAGGTCTGCAGCCAGTGCTTTTTGCCCACAAGGCAGTTTCCAATGGTCCCAGTGTGAGACACCACAAGCCTGACACAGGAGAAAGAGAAAGCAACTATACATGAGTGCAGGTGCTCTCTCTTGCCAACAGGAAGGTCCCATGGGTTTTGGCAGGAGGTCTACTGAACCTTTCCCTAAGCTATAGCTATCCAGAGTGGAAACCCTCCTTGCATCATGAAGGAACAAGGAATCACATTTCCTGAGCACAACCAGGGGAAGGGAAGTAAAGATCTCCCTACACATGGCTGCTGCAGCTTTGGTGAAGATGTTTCCTCCACACACCATTGTGTTCCTCAAAGCAAGACCTTGTCTCACTCCAGTGGAGCTCCATGACTCCACCTAGCAAAGAAAGTAACATGGGGACTGCCCACTAGCTCATGGGCACGCAGTGCTCAGCAATCGGCTTTTGTAAAAGGCAGGAGAAGTTTACATTGCCTATGGGGCTCCAGGGTTAAACAGCCTTAAAAAATGTGCCAATAGTTCAGAAATTTCTAGCCTTAATAAAGCAGAAGGGCCGATGGCTGTAACAAACAAGCTAGAAAGAGAAGTTAAAAATCCACGTTGAGTTTAAGGGGTAAGATTAAAAATAAAAAAGCCTTGTTGGGCTAATCTAGAGGAAGCACTAATAGCTCTGACATGGGAGTAGCAAGAGGGAGAGGAATCACTTAGTCCAAAGTGAGAATGCAACCAGCAAAAATGGATCACTGAAGAACAAGGAAAATTTTTATTGCTGCAAGCCAGAGGCCTGAGCCCATAGGACTGCTTCTCCAGAAAGCAGTGTGAGAAACATGCCTGACACAACACAAAAACCATTCCCTGCTGCAGGTCAGAAGCATGAGCAGGTCTGCACCATCAACAGGCAAAGCACCCTCTGAGACAGATATAAATAATTAGCATTGATCTATGCAAATACCCCAAAAGATAGCACTGCACACACATGTGGCAAGAGGTAATTAATTTCAGCTCCCAAATATCTGATAAAGATGGCATCAGTGCAGCCTCCTCAAACAGCAGCACAGTTCCTGGTTAATTATTGGAGTGCTGCCGCTGGGGAATGTCTTCTGCGATTCGAGACTGGATGCTGGGCAGCCTCACATCTCTTGGGGCTGCTTCGTGTTTAACTAGACAGCAGCAAAGGTTAGCGACAGACAAGTTTGGGGACTACCCCTGTCCCAGCTGCATTGCCTACAACTGAAAACCAAACTTAGGTTTCCTGATTTTGTCTTTTTTTGTGGGTTCACAAATGTGGTAGTGGGACTGTCTGAAAGTGGCAGAGCTTTGGGGTTCTCACAGCAGCAGAAAAGCACATTTCTGGTCCTAGGAAACAGAAATCCTCCTAGAAACACAAAAATAAGTTAGCTGTGTCCTCAGTGGGCTTTCATTTCTTGTGCTGGTCTCTGTGGCTTGGGGTTTTGGAGCTGGGAAGTTGCTCCTGGTATCAAGTGTTTCACAACCATCATTCATAGAGCTGTGTGCAGTGCTCTGCTTTCCTTCAGAGAAAGGACCTTCAGAGAAAGGTCTTCTCAACCCCCTCACCCAGGCTCTACATCATTGCAAACCACATGAACAGAGCTGGGAGATCTCAGGGACATGCTTGGTGTGACTCCCCTGAGAAGAGGGCCAGCGTAAGAGGCCATCAGGGAAGCCAAGAGAAGTTTGATTTGTTTTGGTGGGATGGCTACTCAGTTTGGCACTGCTAGGGCCAGGAAAGAGCCAGCTGAGCCTGGGGATGGGGCAGAACAAACAGACCCATTGAGAAACGGGTGTATGGAGAAACGGACCTCTCCCTCCTGCACCATCAAACCATCTCAGGTGAGGCAGCAGCCACATCAAGAGCACAACAAATGCTTCAGGTCCTCCTGTTGCTTCCAAAGACTCTGGATATGGTCTGCGCCCTGTCAGTGGTTTGGATGGCTTTTCTGTAGGAGCTGCATAGACAGTCCAGCAGTCTGAGCAGCACATGCAAAAAGGATGCCACAGTCCTTCAATGGAGGTCTTTGCATCCCTGGGGGACTTGCTTGCTGCCCAGGTGCTCACACAACCTTTGTAACGGGAAAGAACATGGGTCAGAGCTGCCAGAAAAGAGGTTCTGACTACTGGAAATGGACTTCGTACGAGATCCTCAGAAGAGAGAGTCACAGGTGACAGTGAAGACCACATGGGAAATGCAAGTGTGTCCCCAGAGAAGACGAGACACCCACGGTTTCCAAGTAGACTGTCTGAGGGATTGTCTGTTTGCAAACTTCCTCATGAGATTTGTCACCACGGCGCGCGCGGCTGCTGTGTACGCACTCATCGGGACCTGAGAGGCAGCCTCTTTGAGGTGGTTTCTGCTTAATCGCAACCATTTTCAGCACCATGAAAGAATGCTATGACTTACTCAAAATGAGCTGCAGGCTGGAGGGACCCTCTGTTTGGGAAGAGTTGTCACCAGCTACTTCATTTGGTTTTCAGTTACTCTGTGCACCGGCGCAGCATCGCCTAAGCCAAACACAGACCAGAAGCTGGCCCTTGTCGTATTGTAATATGTCACCAGGAGTAGGAAAATACATTTGCCTGGGTGTGAGCTCACATGATTTACTTACTGTCAGAATCAGACAAAAATTTCCTTTTCATGTTTGTTAGAGCAATGGTAGCCAATGGGAATTTGCACTTGCTTGCAAAATTGGCATTTTTTTTCTGTTTGAAATAAAAATGTCTAAATAAAAATAGTGTTTCTGCAGTTGGAAAAAAAATCCATGTTTTCTTCTAGATGTTTTGCAAAGATTTTTTTCCATTTCTTCCAACTCCCCTCTAAATTTCACATTTTTTCTGATTTTTAATGAGCAACAGGAGACAGCAGAGGAGCAAGAGGAGGGGGGAGGTCTGCACTCATGGGGAAATATTTTTCATATTTAGATTTCCCCAGGAAGCTGAAAATGGACACCCAGTCCAGTGGGAAGTTGTTTGCATTGGTGCACATCTCAGGGCACTGCCTGGGGTTAGGCTATGTCCTCCTCGTAAGGCAAAGCAGCTCTAAAGCCCGTGCAAGGTCACCCACCTGGGATCCGCCGTGGGATCTTCCAGGCATTCCTCTGCGGCTGGTGTGACAACGTGGACTCCTGGAGGCTGAATCATGGCTGCTAATGCGCTCATTATGCATGCTCGTTAGCATTTGTTTGGAAAGCAAATATGCTGCCCTCACTATTGAATTTTTCTTATGCTGGTAGGAAAGACAAAGCTGTATTAAGTGCTTGAGGCACAGAGGTAAAGCCAGGGCTCTGCACAGGGGCGTAAATGATGGCACCAACCAGCAACTACGTAGGGCAGAGCCCTCTCTGGAAGCTGCTGTGGAGGTCCCTGTGCGCTGAGGTCCTGGAGGAAGCAGAAGGAAGGTCTCCAGGTGGCCCCACCCTTAGAGGGGTAAGACAGACCCTGGTGGTGGTGTCCACCACAGCTGTCTTGAGCAGGGGAATGGGGGTGATCCGATCAGCCCCAGGGAGATGGGCAACAGAGCTGTGACCCTCGGATAACACAGGCCATCTTCAACCCAATGCAAAGCTTGGCTAGACCACTCCAGGTGGGCAGCAATGGCTGCCTGAATGCTCTGGCTAAGAAAAATGGAGGAAGGTTTTAAAAACCATTGAAGTCTGGCTGGAATGATGCCGTTCACACAGATTATCTGTAAAGAGCTAACTCACTGGACAACTCCTCATGAGGCTTGGATGAGCAAACAAGAGCTTGTTCCAGTGGTCAAGCACTGGCACAGGCGCCCAGAGGGACCATGGAGTTTCTGTCCTTTAAGAATTGCAAAACCTGCCTGGACTGAGGCAACCTGCGCTAGCATTGCAGTGAGGTCTGTCTGAATTATGCTCTGATTTTTACATTCCATATCCCAGTTGTGCTGGAGTACATCAGGAGTGAAGTCCTTGCACGGAGTCATGCCAGAGTCACGTAAGATGAACAAATTCTGCTGTTTCTACACTTCTTAAAATGGCTCAGGGAAGAAAGTGAATGTATATGAGTTATAGAGGAACTGAGTTCCTCCAGTCCCCGCTTTCTCTTTCTGCTTCAGGGCTTTTTGTCAAGACTACAGGAACAGCATCTCTTGGGTCAGAAAGTGGCTTGAAGGGCTTGTTTAGGGTTTTTTTTTTTCCCATCTCACACATATTCTTTCAAGGCTGGACTTGGTATTGTGGTGGATTCAGCCATGCTTAATGACTGCACTACCATGGAGCTGATGTGTGTGCAGTGTCTTTCATATAATTGAGACGTGCATCTCTCAGGCAGGCTGCAACTAAGCTCATCTTACAACAAAAGGGCAGGTTACCTACACCTCAATTCTCTTCAGCGGTGAGCTATTTTTACATCTCTTCTTTAACCATTTGGGTTGACCATGTACTTGCCTCCTTCCTTTCCATGCTAGCCCACACATCACACAGCCCACAGACAGCAGCTCCACGGCGTCACGTTTCCCCATACAGAACCACCCTGGTGGGTTGTGGAAGTCTCTGTCTTGCTAGTTTGACATCTGTGGGCATGCCCAACAGCTTTACTGAGAAATCCATTTTTTTCTACCCAGGATTAACTCATATGCTCAAAAAAGGCCACTCCTTTGGTCTGCAAGGCCACGTCTGGCCCAAGGCAGGACACTCTCCATTGCCTGTCCCTGTGCTATTCTGCACCCAATGGAGCCACTTAAAAAACATGGGCTCTTTCCACTCAGTTGCTGGAACAAAGGCAGAGGAAAAAGTTTCTTCTGTATTTCAAAGCTGATTCTTCAAAAATAAAGCAAGCAAAAATTCTCACCCCAGCTGCAGTCCCACCAGTGAAACCAGTCCAGGCAGGAGAGGGCCACAAGGCATTTCGCTCCCAGAAGGCATCGTTGTGCCAAGCTCAAATCCAAATAGTTCTCAGGTTGTCAGGTTTGGGTGGTTGGACTTACTAAATAAAACTCGAAACTTTCTGCTACAAACAGTTACCATAAAAAACACGGTAAAATCAAATTCCTACATCTCCAGGGAAAAATTATGCGAGCCGAATGTGGCAGAGAATCCCTGTGCAGAACTGACCCTCCTCACCCATCCGCCCTCCTGCCCCAGCACAGAGGGCATCGTGGGGAGGGATGATTCCCTTGCACAGCCGTAGTGGCTGTCATCTGACACAGCAGCTCTGCTGCCACGCTCCCAGGCTGGACAGGAGGGTCGGCACCACCATCCCCTCCTCCTGCTGCTCCTCTCCACAAAGGTGCTACTCTGTGAACCCAAGGTCGGACCCAAGGACCAACTCTGTGCCTGTGCCAAGGTTTCGCAACAGTAATCCGGTGATGAAGAGCAGCTTGGCTCTGTATCTGGTATCAGTTAGTGTGTGCAGAGGCTAAAAATAGAGACCCTCCACTCTCACAATGACTCAGAGATGCAGAAGGGAAACCCGCAGGCTCTGTGCTTGGCTGTCCCCTGAGCTGATTGAAAAGTTTTCATCTAAAACTTTGTTTTGACACAAAACGGCTTTTTGAAAAACAAACTAACCAAAAAAAAAAAATAAAACCCAAACCTCATTTCTCACTACCAAAGCTGCTGGGAAGACTTCTCATTTTGTCTAAGTTTGGAAGAGGTCTCAGCCAGAAAAGTATGACATTTTGTATTTTTTTAATTCTAGTTGGCAAGCCGCCTGCTAGTATTTACCTGCTAAGCTCTTTCTTGGAGACCTGTGAGAGCACATGAAATGGTAATGTGAGTGAAAGGTGTGCAAGTCCTCTGAAATTTTCATGGGAGATACAGTACACTTTCCAGACAGCTCTAATTCCAGCTCAGGAAGAAAACATATCCACCAGCTGGCCTCGTTAAACCCCCACAGGGAGGTGATCCTTTAGGCCTTTAACTCTCTCTGTTCGGCCCCTGCATCAGGGCCACCAGCCAGCGCCGCTCAGGTTTTGGCCATGCCGTGGGTGATGGTGGTCTGGAGGCTGAGGGTCCTGATGGGGAAGCAGAAGGGAACTGGGATCCCGTGGGGAGGTGCATTGCTGCTTCAGCGCTATCTCGCTCATGAGAAGAGCAGGTCCCTCCTCCCTGGCCCTCTGTTTATCTGTCCCGCGGTTACAGGTAATTTTAAGATTGGTCGAGCATTGGGGCAGGTGCCCATAGGTGGTGGAGTCTTCATCACCAGAGATTTTCAAAATGACTGGACAAGGCCAGGAGCAATCTTCTCCAGCTTTGACATTAGGAGGTTGGACTAGAGATCTCCAGGGATCCTTCCAGCCTTAATTTTTCCAGATTGCTTGTGTAACCCGTCTCAGGCTCTCATGCCTAATGGAGTTGGGTAGGCGCAGCCTGAACTCTTGACAGCGGTGACGAGCCCATCAGCAGCAGAGCAGAGCAGGACATGGCAGCCAGGCACCGACCCAGCCTGCTCTCCAAGCCTCCTCTCCTTCTGCTCGAGCCCCAGCTGGACTCGTTTTGTCCTTCTCCATTTGGAGGCAAGGGGAGGAGCGGCCGCGCTGGGACACTCTACGCAGAAGTCAGGCTCTAGGACAGAAGCACCTTGTTCACGAGGTGAGCCCCGCATCTGTGCTGCCAGCTCCACCTCCACAGAGGACCCGGGCACCAGGCCAGGCTCTTCATTTCCCTACGCGGTCCCCAGAGACGGGGCAGTCCAGGCTGGCTCTGTGGTGGTGCCTGTGTTGGACTGTGGCTCTACAAGTGCTTCCTCATTGCACACATAGTGCTGCGGAGGTACAACCCAACCGACTTGTGACGGTTGGGATGCTGAACAGTGAGAAAGCCAGGCTTCAGCTGAGAGAAAACAAAACTGCTGCTGAAGTTGGTTCATTCTGTGTTAGCAATCAAGCATGCAGTGGCATAAGAGCTGTGGCATGGATGTCTCATCCTGCACTTAACGTACCTGAGAGCATCCTCGCTGCCTTCTCTCCGCTCTGTTGTAGCTTCATGCCCAAGCTTCATCACAGACACAAAGCCCAGCCCTGGAGCAGGAGAACATGAGCAGACACACCTACAAGAGGCCTTCAAATGCTGCATTAAATCCCTGTAGTGTCAAAGGCCTTAGGAAAGGGCTGAGCCCTAAGGGAGACCACAGCAGGAGCCTGGCTCAGTCCCTGCCTTAGCCCTCTGCGGAGAGGCAGCCCAGAGGCTGCATCAGAGCCGGTCTGACCCTGCGGTTGAAGAGGACCTCAGCGCAGCCCTGGTCTCCCAGCGTGGGGCTGCCCTGGCGGGAGGCACAGCTGGACCCACAGCTGGAGCACATTCCCAGCTCCCACGGGAACACTGGCACCTCTCTGTGCCTTGACTCCCTGTGATACAGGGCAAGGCGAGACAGTGAAAATGAGATCAACCGATAGCAATGGGATGCCAGTAAATCCCACAGACAGCTGGGATGAGAAAGACCTAAGGAAGCCACCCCGCTCCTTCCCTGTCAGGATCAACCCTACCTAAACTAATAGACCATCTGCCTGCTGCCCTGGCCCGTGACCCCAGCAGGGCAGCAAGGACTGCAGATGGAAGTAGCTCCTCCAGCTCCATCCAGAACTGCCACACTCAGCACTAAGAGCTGAGATCCCCTACCTCCCGGGCACTCCCAGCTGGGCCATTCCCTTTCCAGAAACCCACCATCACTTTACTCACCCCTTGCTCACGTCCAAGGGAAGGTCATGAAGACAGCGTGTTGCCCCTTGTCACGGCACGTGGGTTAGAAGTGTCACCTGCGTGGCAGTGGTCACTGCTCCCACGACCTTGGCATTGGCTTTGTCATGTCCTGCTGAACACCACCTGGAACTTCAGCAAGTCCATCAGGAATGAGATGGCCTGTCCTGAGCTTACCCTAGAGCTGACACTGCCACAAGCATCTGCCAAATGGGGCATGTGAAGAAATGACGTGTGGTGGCCCCTGCGCACAGGGGCGGCTGGTGGCCGAGGAGCGGGTGCAGGATCCATGCCCACCTTTCCGCTCACTTGTGCCAATGCCTTGCAGCCAGTCTCTGGTCAGGACAGGGTCCATTCCATGGTCTTATCAGTTTCTTACTCTGAGAAAGCCAGATAACAATTTCTGCTGCAAGAACAATTGAATTTTCAATTAAATCATTGAACCATAAAATGACTTTATAATCAATTCAAATCAAGCCACTTTTATTTTCCCTCTTTCTCACCAGCAAAGTGTTACGTTTGGGATTAACCAGAAACATTTTGTTCCAACTGAAACAAAATTTCTGCTTTTATTATAGGCCTTTGTAACAAAGTCAGGTGCTTGGCTCTTGGGAGGATCAGTTCACATCTAACTGAGACCCCAGGGCTGAGGCTCAGTTAGGACATTGGGTGTTTGGTCTGAGTCCTGCCTCCATCCGTGGATATGTCCCACAGCAGCAGGTTAGGAGGTCTCTCTGGGCCCCTCATACCTCCCTCCTGGAGAACCCCTATGGACCAACTGTCACCCGCAGGAGCAAGACCCCTGCCGCTATGGGAAGGACCATAACCCCCAAGATGTTCTCACTCTCTGGGGACAAATAAATATTTCATTATTCTTCACAAAGCAGAGAGGACTGAGACAGTCTTCCACCCCCTGGCTCTGCACACCCACAGCGGGACAAAGGCGCTCCACAGCTCAGCAGCTGTGGGAGTCCAGCCCCAAACATCTTATTCAGACCAAAAAGTCATGTCCAGTTTCCTATGACCATCACTGGCATTTCCACGAATGCCATATTCACTGTGAGAAAAGTCACTCTCTGTTAATAATCATACTTGAGTTGGTGGAAAACACTGGGAGTTTTTCCCCCATGAGATGAAACAGCATTTTGTTTTGATGTGAATCAAGATTTTCTTTTCATTTTAGTCTGCAAAATTTTGGAATTGATGGCTTTTTTCCTTTCCCCTCCCAACTTCTTGTCGTTTTTCCTCTGAAGCTGCCAACCCCCAGGGTGTCCTGGTAAGGTTTCTGAAATTTGTCAATACAAGGCAGGATTTGGATCCCCATGAAATTGCCAGCTGCATTTTAAATGCAGCTTTTTTGCTGTGTTACAAATAACCAGAATAGATGTGTGAGAGTCTGCTCTGAAATAGGGCACTGGGACAAAGAGAGAAGCATAGTGTGCCCAAAATGCTCATGATGAATAGCAGCACAGAAATGTCACTGCTCCTACACACCAGCCCATCATGAAATACTTCCACTTTCTTTAGTGAAATGACAAAAAACTAGTTGATGCTTTCAGCACAGCACAAAAAAACTCTATCCACATCTGCCTTAAAGTGTCAGATTCGTGCAGGAAGCAGAAGTGTTCCTGTGAGATTAGCATCTCTGTCTAAAACATGTTTGTGAAAGGTGAGAACACAATACTAGCACAGTACGATGTTCCCGCTGCATCTCTGTGGTTTTATTAATGATAACATTGTTAAAATGAGATTATATGAGATTTAGTTCACTTTTTTTTTTTAATCATAACTAACTCAAAGGAGTTTCTGGGCACTTGCTCAGAAATGTATTTTTTCTGGACCTTAAAATAACCCTTCTAACTCAGTCCTTTAAGACCGCAGCAGAGCTCTGCTTTATGATGGCTAATATGTGCCGCCCTTTGGTAGTACTCAAAGGATTTAATTCTTCCACCACTGTTTATCTAAAGTCCCATGAAGAAATGGTGATTCCCAGCTCTGAGCAGTGCATGGTGTGAAAGCTCGAAGAATCCAAAAATTTATTTTTAGTAGGAGCTGATCCAAATTTCCCTGCTGCAGGGAAAAGAACCAAAGATGCTGCTGAAGAGCAGCATCAAGGCAAGAAGTCCTTCTCTCCAACTGATGAAGCCAGGGTGGCTGTTCTGCCTCTCCCACCTTCTCCGCTGGCTGAGGGCAGGACTGGACCGTCCTGGGGCCAGTGACGTCCCTTTGAAGGGTTTAAGTCAGCCTCTCACCTTTCTACCACGGCATGAGGAGAACCCTCCTCCATCTAAACTATGTGGTTGAGAGGCTGAGTTGGGACATCCAGAATTTGGGATTACTGTAGAAACACTCATCTCTGAAGAGCTGCTCCAGTGTTTAGGCACGGTGGGTGCCCTGTGTTTCACAGCTCAGATCCCCCTCACGGTGGTACGTGTGGCCATACCACAGCCAAGAATATCTTTGGTAGGTTTAGCTCCAACTACAGTGGCCAGAAAGGTGGGCTCAAGATCCGATTAGCTGCTCACCCATGTTAGTGATCTACAGGAGTGCCCTGGGGACTGGCTTTGGGGCTCCTTGTCTTGCATTCCCAGGGGACACCTTCCTGCCTCCAGCATGGGTCAGTGCTGCCTCAGCTCCTGGCCTGCCTGTCAAACCCAAGCCCAGCTCAGCCTTTGCAGATGCCCAGCACTGGGCATCAGGACAGACCTTGGATTCACAGTCAAACATGACTATAGATCCAGCACAGGAAAAAGCCAAGGGAGTCTTTCTGGGCGTTCATTACTTCAAGCCATTGTTTGTCTCCTTCCTCAGCTGCCTCATGGGAGATAAAAGAGGAGAACAATGAGTAACGCCTATAGAAGATATTCTGGGATTAGTTTAGGAGCCATAGATATTTTTATCAACAGCAATCAAGTGGATTTAGAGAAGTATTTTAGTTTTGTAGGCAGCATTCATGGACTGTGCTGCCACTTACGGCTCCCGTGCTTCACAACAAATGTGGACAAATAGAACTTGTCTGGGTTTGTTAGATTTCTTGGAAAACTTGCAGCAAAAGTCTGAAAAAAAATCCTACATTCTTTATCCAGAAGAAGAAAACATAATTTGAGGTGGTAACCTCTGGCTCCCGCTGAGCGGCAGATGACCTGTCACCTTCTTGCGGCTTTTCTCCAGATCTGCAAGTGACTCCAGTAGTCCCACGCATGCCAGGAAGCATGGGTAGCTCTGAAGTCCCTTCTGTGCATGGCTGCCCTGCTAGCCCACTGAGCTTACAATCCTGGGAAAGGATTCATTTGGGGAGCCTTTGAGTGCTGCTCATCCTGCGCCAAAGCAGTAGTGCTGGTCCCTCTGTTTTGCTCTTTCCATCCCAATGCCACAACCAGAGAGGAAATGTGATTGCATCAGCACAGAGGAGCTGAGATGATGCAGCTTGTGGCCACGCAAGCAGGACTGAACTGGCTGAGCAACAGTAGTATTTGGCAACGGTCACATTCTGGCACAGACTCTCACCGGCTCTGCCATTTTCAAGACCTGCGCTTCCATCCATAGGCAACTCCTATATTTAGTAATTGTGCTGGTGGCAAAGGCCCAGCCTCCAGGATGTTGATTCAGACACCCAGACACTCAGCCACTTCCTGTTTGGATGCACTAAAATTATTTGCATCATTTAAAAAGTGATGTTGGTTAAGGGAAACAAAGCATTATTGTCAGAGGAGGCTGAGAGCCGGGTTACATACCCAGGCACAATGGAAAAAAAGCAGAATAAATTGTCTCCATCTCCCAACAGCAGCATGCACATACAGCATGTCCCCAGGAGCCACTTTCACCACTCCTGCACACTGGCACTTGTATTGCCACAACAATGCAGTAAAGCACTGTGATAGCCTGCTAATCCTCCTCCCAGGGCTGCTCTGCCAGCCCAGGGTGACCCAATATCATCTCTAGCTGCAGATCGGGAGCAGAGACATACCCAGGAGATGTGGTCTGCTGGCTGGAACAGGCAATAAAAAGAAATACCGGCTCTAGCATCTGCCCCTGCTCTGCCACCCAGGCACTTACGGCTGGTGACAAGTTTTTCATAGCAAAACGAAGCTTTCCACTGTCATACAGTCTTTGTAACCCCACTGTGAGCATAAGTGTGGCACCCGAGATGTTCATGACCTTCTGGTGACTAGAGGTCCAGGGGCATGGATGCCTGCCGTGAAGGCTTTGTGGGTGGTGACTGTGTCTGTAAGCTGGACTCATCTCTTGCCTCATCACCTCTGTAACTAATGTCTTGCCCATAATCTGCAAAAGCCAGTGCAGCAGAGTGAAAGGGCAGACACGATTCTGTGTGGGCTGACTGCTTCTGGGGAGAGCGGTGACGGAGAGGGACCCTGCCCAGCACTGCCGGTGTCTGAGTCCGCCAGTCTGCAGAGTCACAAAGCCTGGTTGTGTCCCAGGACCATCTGCTGTGGCTCACACCCAGAGGGGCAGTCAGGACACCTTGCCGAGAAGCTGTGGATACTTGGAGACATCATTTGTCCACTCAGCTGCCCTAGGCTGTGCATGCAGCCAATGCCTCTGTGGCTTCTCCACTTCCAGAAGAGAGGTCAAGAAAAATTTGCAAAATATTTTTGAGGAATCCTTGCAAGTGATCCCTTCCCCGCTGCCTGCAGGACCTGGACGTCTGACAATGCCCAACTGCTCCGTGCTCAGCTCTTCCCTGGCTCCCAGATACACAAAAAAACCCAGACCTTTACTTCAAATGTTCAAGAAGGGAGTTGTCCTGGAGGCTTCACATCCCACCTCCAACATATGATCAATTTGGCCTTTCTTCTGTTTTTTCAAAGCCTTACTAATCTATTCCCAATGTCTAGGAAGGTTGATGACTCAATAGGCTTTTCCCCACAGAGTCTGGACAAGCAATCTCTTGGCAAGGGCTGTTTATGACTTAACCGCAGATGCATTTACCTATCCTGCCTTCTTTTTAGCTGAAATGCAATTAGTCATGTGGACTAGGAGCTTCAAAAGTGACTGGATGTCTTAGTGCCTTGACTTTTTACACCCACCTTAAACACAAACAGCTGGGCACTGAAAAATGAAGGCAACCATGTTTCACTGTCCCTCTGAAAAGGCTTTGCCAAAGTGCATTTTCCAAGCCCAAATTAGGTGAGTGCACTGTTTAAACTAAGGAGTAAAAGGCAAATTACAAATAACAAATCACAAGAAGTTCTGAGTCATCCTCAGTCAATGACAGAGGCTCTGCAATCAGAATTTAGGTCATAACTGCATTGCTATTGTATGTGCAGTAATATAATCTGGCACCCACAGTGGTAGCTGTGTTGAGTCAGCACGGCAAACAAGAGTCAAAAATAGTTAAAATCTTATTTTTGTCACTGCGTTTAGCAACTGTTTCTGAATATCTGTCACGGCAGAGCAAACCTGTAAAGTCACAGACTAGGATTTCTCAGAATAAAGTTGCAATTTGATTGTTGCGATGTGTTTTAAACCTCAGGTTGAAAGTTCCCAGCTCATGGCATCCCAGAGTTCTTCACATTTTAATACACTTTTTGATTTTATCATCTGATTTATAGTAATTTGTCAGGTAAGCAGTGATCATAAAAGAAACCACCAGTCTGAGAAGACAAGGATATCCCTCCAGCAGTCTAATTAACGGAGCACTCATTGCATGCTCAGAGCCAGCTGGGAGACCTGGAGCAGGGTGCACAGTTCTTGGGCTTCCCCGTGCACCTTCAGCTGGCAGCAACCAGAAATGTTATTTCGCAGTCCTAAGCAAGTCTGATACAAATCATGGGTGATGGCAGAAGGAAGGATCCAGGGTCTTTTGCTCACAGAGAGGACCATGCTGCCAGCTCCCTGAGATGAGCGCTGCCTGGTCTTGCCACAAGGCCCAGCCAGTAGTAAACTCGCCCCATATCCCAGCACTCAAAGTATCTGGCCTTTGCAGCTTTGCAAGATACCATGTCCAAACTCAGATTCCCAGATCCACCCTAAACTGCACGCCCTGGGTGCTGCCTGCACATTTCCCTCTGCATTGATCCACTCCTTTTGAAGAAAGATGAGACTTTGTATTTCCAGCTTCATCTACTTTCCCTTCTCCCACCGCACACTGAATCTGAGGGCATGCAAGCTGATCACAGTGTTGTACAAAGCTAAGCCTTTGATTACAGAGTTGAAAACAAAGTCAAAAAAAAAAAAAAGGAAAAATGCAAATACAGTGACACAGTGCAGCTGTAGAGCCAAGATCATTCCTGGTTACTGCCCAGACCGCTTTCTGGGGGATATCCCAGCCCGTTGCGCTAGCAGCCACACACCTCCTGGACACTGCCTGCAGGAGCAGGATCCTTCAACATCTCCTCCCTTTTTCCATCACTTCTCTTTCATCCATTTTCTTTCTCTGTTTGGCTCATGTGGGCATTTGCTACAGTGTGCAAGGGACTTTTTCTTCCCCACTCAAGTCTTCCTGCCCTTGTAGACCTCCCGACTTCTCTGTTGAGTTCACTTCTTCGAGCTTAAAACACCTTCTTGTTGCTTGCAGGATGGTCACACTATTTAGTGACTCTCAAGGAGCCTGTATCGCTCTCAACACACCTGCAGTTTTCTTCACAACTCTTATCTGCACCCACGCAACAGTATCAAGGGCAGCTATGCCAGCTAAGAGCCTTTCTTCAAACAACTTCCCCCCTCCTTCTGTCAGTTTGGGGGCTGCACCGTTACCATGAGTACTAACACATCACTACCTAGCAGGTTCAAAATTGAGGAGCTGGGGATATTCTCAGGGCTTTTGAGCAATTAAGCCATGCACTGGCTCTGCAGGACTCCTAGGCTCAAGGTAGCCCAGCACCAACAGCAGAGAGAAGCCAACAAGGGCCACAGCTTCCCATGACTTGCTGCTGTTGCCATCCAGTGCCAAAGCTTTTCTGTCTGTATGAGAGTGAAAGGAAATCCAAGAACCAGGGCCAAATCAGGACTGGAAGCAACAGATCACAAATAGCAAACTCTTCAAAAGGCATGCAACATATTTTCAGCTCTGCTCTGACACGTAGGGACGCACTGACACCGGGCATCCCGGCAGCTCAGGCTGAGAAAAGTTGGAGGAAGGACCTGGGGTTGGACGGGGTTGGACGCGGGGAGGTTGGACGGGGCGGGGGGAGTGCCTGTGGATGTCACAGGCATCCGTGGAGTTGTTTGTTGAAAGAATTTGCAAACAACTGCAATTGATTAAGAAATAGAGTAATTATGCAACCTGCTGATTATAGAGAAAGGGGTTATTAATCCACCAGACAGGTCCAGCAAGAGCCCTGTCAAAGCATCAGGGGAGATGCTGTGGGGAAGAAGAAAGGCTGCACACATGGCTGCGCTGGTATCCAGCAAGCCCACTCCCCTCGGGGCCGAGGAGCTCTGGGACTCATTCAATCCTGCCTCCAGGACCCAGTGCCATGTGCAGGAGCGTGCAGTGCATGCCGTGCTAATCAGACCACACCTGATTGCCAACTGTGTTTGCTGCACCTTGGATTAAACTGATTCGGCCTCTGATTTTATCCAGACATTCCCTGGAGACCACTTTTGTGAGACTCATCTCACCATGGGGGGACTATGTCAGCTGAAGGTCCCTTTACAAACCATAGCAGAGACCAACTCATCTGCTGGGCCTGATAAGACTGGGGTTCAGTCTGATATTAAGACACTCATGAGGTGTCTTCACCAGTCAGTGGAGTTTAGGGGGAGGCTGGAGGTGCCAGCTTCGGGGTGAATTGACCTGCTCTTGTGTCTCTGCTGGCTCTGAATTAAACAGCTCTCCCACGGCAATCTCTGAAGCCTGGACACCAGCTGATGGGAGACATCCACCCTGAAGCCTGGATGCTTGATCACAAACTGAATCTGATCCCAGACGTCACGGGAGAGGAAAGCACCTGCGTGCACTGCCTCCCTTCCCAACCTGTGCCTCTCCCTACCCTTTCGTCTTGCACAGACCCTAAGATATATTGTTGACAGCAAAGCTCGTGTTCACACCACAGGGCACAAGCTCAGAGCAGTGGTACAAGCCAACTGCTGCCTTCCCCCAAGCCTTTTGGCCATTTGACACCCTTCGTTTGACCAGCCTTTCCAGACAGGAGCAGGGATGCTCAGCTAGAGCCCCACGTGCCCCAGGCTATCCGGGTGCAGATGGGGCATCCCCCATCACCCCCTCTGCCAGAAGGACTTTCTACCCAAGGGTCACACAGCACTGTCCGCTCACAGGACCAAATGGCACATGAAGATAAAAGGAAAACCCAGATCCACCATGGGGATATACTGAGTGGCCAAGGCACCTCCAAGGCTTGGCATGTCTTGGCTATAAGAAGCATTGGAGCATTATCCCCCACTTGGCCAGAGCCGTGCAAGCTGCAGAGCATGGGCAGATTACCTGGCCCCAGGCCTGTCCGGTTAATCTGTGCTCAGTTTCTTTATCCTGTCTGTCTGTCTATATATAACCTCCCTCCTGGCCACCTGCAACCACTAGTGGGGGGGAGAGTACACGCCAAGGGGGTGGGAGGGCAGGGGAGACGTGCAGTGAGCACCTCGATGGCAGCTCAGATGCTGCACCAGGCTGGGCATCCTTAGGGTGTGTGGATGTGCAGGGGGGCAGCAAGCAGCCCCACGTGCCCGGTCACACAAGGAGGGACCACGGTCTCCTCTGCACCCCTGGCACCAGGCTGTTTTCAGTGGGGCTGGGTGGTCTTGCATTCAGCCATGGCCAAGCAGGACGTGACGTTTAGGATAGTCTCAGACCAGGCTGGAGGTGAAATGAGAGATGCAGAGCACAGGGGAATGGGGGCTGGGTCACTTTGACTTGCAGGGGCAAGAAATCAGTACAACCAAGGGATTTGCCTTTCTATGAACAAGCTAGGGGTGACAGTTCTGGATAGAAATAGCAGAGGTGAAGACATGACAGGGAGAAGTGATGGGATCTGTCCCATCATGGGACTGCCAGACAGGACGGAGGGACACAGGGACTGCACTGGGCAGACCAGCATGGCTGAGGTGGGATGGAGGAGCCGCTGGCAGGGTCATGGCTCCAGGCTGGTGCAGAGGAGGAATCAGGGTCCTGCCGCAGGCTATGAGTCTTCCTCAGATTTGGAGGCACAGTGTCCGATGCAGACCAGTTTGCATCCCTCCGACCCGCCCAAAGCCCTGCATGATGCTACTCATCAGAGACCTCATGTCACGCAGTGCCATTGCCGGGGTGTGACACTGTGGGGTTGCTGAGCCTGCTAAGAAACCGCCAGAGAAAAGCCTCCGCTCACAGGGTGCTTTCTGTTGGAGGAAAAGGAGGAGAAATCCCAGTTTTCCATGCTGTCAGCATGGTATTTTAGGAAATTCCCTTTCATATTCCCAGATGTGTTGTTGTCACGGTTTAACCCCAGCCAGCAACTAAGCCCCACGCAGCCGCTCGCTCACTCCCCTCCAGTGGGATGGGGGAGGGAATCGGAAGAGTAAAAGTGAGAAAACTGGTGGGTTGAGATAAAGACAGGTTAATAGGTAAAGAAAAGCCGCACGCACAAGCAAAGCAAAGCAAGGAATGCATTCACTCCTTCCCATCGGCAGGCAGGTGCTCAGCCATCCCCAGGAAAGCAGGGCTCCATCACGCGTAATGGTGACTTGGGAAGCCAAACGCCATCATGCTGAATGTCCCCCCTTCCTTCTTCTTCCCCCAGCTTATATACTGAGCATGACATCATACGGTATGGCATAGCCCTTTGGCCAGTCTGGGTCAGCGCCCCTGGCTGTGCCCCCTCCCAGCTCCTTGTGCCCCCAGCCTCCTCACTGCTGGGGTGGGGTGAGGAGCAGAAAAGGCCTTGGCTCTGTGTAAGCGCTGCTCAGCAGTAACTAAAACATCCCTGTGTTATCAACGCTGTTTTCAGCACAAATCCAAAACATCGCCCCATACCAGCTACTATGAAGAAAATTAACTCTATCCCAGCCAAAACCAGCACAGTTGTCCATTTAAATATTGATCCTTCTCCTTTGCATGTGCTCTGTACCCACTGAGGCTTGCCATTTTTCAGCTTGCTCCTCTGATGGAGCTGAGACAATACACTCAAGTCTCACATCTTGATTTGCTTATAAAAAAAAAAACGATAGTGTCTCTTCCACTGGATTTGTCAGGGGAACCAAACGCAGAGCAGCTCCGCACTGCACAGCCCAGGAGCACGCTGTCCCGTGGGGATCCATCGCATCCTGCAAACCTCCTGTTGCTGCAGAGCGATGGGAAAGGCACCACGCTGGGATCCAAGAGCCCTTGTCTCAGCCCTGCAACAGACCATGGTGGCAGCAGGGCCAGCCCCACCAAATCCTGGGGGTTTTGCACCAGAATTCATGCAGGGTTTGTGCCACGGATTTAAATGAATTTCCAAAATCCAGAGAGCACCAGGTGGGCTGGCTGTGCCCATTCTGACAGCCCCATTTAAAGTAAAGAAGGTCAAAACTACACTCAGAACAGGAGTAATCACTCAAAACACAGAAAACCCACCAAAACTAAAAAAGAACAAAAAAACGGGCATTCAGATTCTCTGGAAATCAAAATGTTGGAGCTTTCTCTATAAGAATTATTTCCTGGATTAACTTTCTGGTGTGAGCAGGCATCTCCTCTCGAACAATAATAAAATTCATGGGTATCAAATTCAAAAGAAAATAACCTATTAAATTGAGCAAAATAAATCAAAATGCTATAATAAAAATCTTGCAGCATCTCCAAAACATTATCATCTTTCATTTCTTTTTCTTCCAGCTACGGAATTGTGACACTCTTGCAAAAAACTCCTGTCCACTCAAATCTATTTTTTTGTCTTTGGTTAAATAAAATATTTGACAAGACAAAACAACACAAGTTTACAAGTAGTTTGTGAAGACTGTGCTTGTTGCAGTGATTTAATTAAAAGCCATTTCACATGAGGGATTCACACATCCTCTCTACCCTCAGGAATATTTTACTTCTCTTCTTTCTCACTCCTTTCTTCTCTGCTTGCAAAACGAAGACCGTCCAGCCTGATGGGATGGAGTTGGTCTGCGTATAAAGGTAAACTTGAACAAAATCCTATTTAGCTTACTCTTGGAACAATCAGAGCTTCTAGTGCCAAGGGCTTATTTCAGGGGGATTTGTGCAGTTTGACACAGATAGGATTTCCATTTGAGCCACCAGGAATATGTCAATTAGAGCCAGGCAAACAGGGAAACAGCCTGATGTCCCGATTCCTGCCCCCGTGCATCTGCTGGGAGACAAACCAGTGTGTGCATGGGACACACAGACCCTGCTCCTGCGGGAGTCCACGTGTCCCAGACTCCTCTGGGGAGAAGGCGGCTGGAAGGAACATGAGGGGTCAGGAGAGGCAAGCTTACTCCAGGGAGAAGAAACTAGAACAGAGGATGGGAGAAAACCAGGAGGACAAGAATAACCAGGACTTCCACACCAGCAGCTGAGCTTTGCAAGTGCACAGCAAGCACCGAGCCCAGGGATTTATTACAAATAACAAGGAAAGCAGTGGCAGTGCTGGCTGCTCACTGCCCCACCAGTGTTGGGCATGCTTTGCTGGTGAGTCTGCTCTCGGGAAAGCCTGGCAGAGAAGCCTGCTCCCTGCAAAGCAATGGGTACAGGCTCTGCCCCAAGTCTGAGGCTCCCAAACCCGCACAGCAGGTGCTGAGCCTCTCCGAATGCTCCCCACCCATGTCACAGCCTAGACAAAGAGGAATGGATCATCACCTAGTTCGAGAGATGAAGACCTGTCCTGAGCATCCCATCCCAAGGTGGAGCATTTGACCTCGTAATTCCTGGTCATGGCTGTAGATTTTTTACAAACTACCAATGCTCTTTTAGAGAGACACCTCAAATCACCAGTATCATGCAGTGGAGATGAATATGGGTCAGCAGTGGTTCACCACAACTCAAATATCTTATAGAAATGGTAAGGCAAATGAGGAAGCCAAACTCTCCAGCTCAGGTGAACGGGGGGATTCATCTCCAGCAATGAGCACTCTGCTCCCCAGGGCTGTGCTACAGGAGATCCTTGTGCTGGAGGCTAAACCAGGCTGCTCCTGATCTGGACACTGAGTAGAGTGCACCCTTGGGCTCAAAACACACCACTGACCTCTCGCTGGGCTCTGCGTCTGCTTTCATCTGTAATGGGAAGCAAAGTGCATGCTCATGCCATTAATTTCTTGCTCCCTGCAGCAGGAGGCAATGGTCTGGCTTCGTATCACCACCGATGGAATGAGGCACCGCAGCAGCAGTGGGTGCAGGATGGATCAATGGGTTACGTGGTTCCCAGGGGACGGGCAGTGGGGTTTCTATCACAGCCAGATTCTGGGAGGGGACATCACAGGACCATCTGGTGCCTGCCTTCACAGCCTGCACAAGGGAAAATCCGAACAGGGCTTTCAGCATCGGCGTAAATGCACCACAACGTGCAGGGTAGGAGAGAGGCAAGTCCTTTCATATTAAGTGCTCTGAAAGTGGCTCTGCCCTCTCAGGGAAAGGGACAGGACAGCCAGGAAGGGAGATCTCTGTCCAGTTGCTGCACCAGTCCCCCCACAATGCTCTGCACCAGGCCATGTCCCTGTGTCCTCCCCACAATCATCCCCTCCCCTCAATGGTGGCTGGACAAAGGAGAGAGGTATACTTCATTTATACCGTGGCCCTTTTCCCTGCCTTTCAAGGAGTCCCCCACCACCAGCTGCCTCCAGTGATGCAACCAGGCAGAGCTGGACGTAGGTCACCGCCTCTGCCGCTTGTGCTGTGTGACATAAATGGCTTTGCTGACCCTAATGCTTTGGAGCTTACGGCTCCTGATCCAGGTAGTCCCAGGACAGCCATCCTGCTCGGCTCTCTGCTGGCAAAATTAATTAGAAATGCAACTTGGGAGCTTAGTGAGCAAAATGTGGTCCTGTCCTCCCTCTGTGACCAGAGTCGAGCAGGGCGAGCATGTGCCCCTATCCTCTCTTGAAGGCATTGACTCTGCTTCCTCCCTTGCTTCTTGGGAAGCAGAAAAGTCACACGGTGACCTATGAGCAAGTGCTGCATGAGGGTTAAGCAAGAGGCGCTGATGGTGTCTGTCTGGCAGCCAGCAGGTAAGTCAAGAATTTTCCCAGTACATGCCTCACGCCTTGGAGTGGAGCGAGCCGCAGTGTTGCAACACCTCCTACAAGCTCAGAAGATGCATTAAAGAAGTTGACAGGATGCTTCCATCCATCTAGGCCTGTTGCATAATCCAGATAAGTAGATAAGCTGGTAATATTTGCACAACACCGTGTCCCTTCATTGGCCTTGTTACTGGTCTCGTTTTGCAGGGCTTATTTCAGGGGATCTGAAGGATTGAGGACACCTTTCAGGTCATCTTTTCCTTGGGAGGTGGCTGTGACCCAGCTCTATAGTGTTGTGCTACCAGGAGCATTAAAGAGACAGAGACACTTCAGTGACGGGTGACTTTTTATGCTTTGCAAATCTGTCCCAAAGACATTTTGGAAATGGCACTATGACACCTATGGCAAGTACTTGAGCAGCTTCTCATGGAAGGACTGTGGCAGTGCAAAACCACCATGGGAAGAGAATCATGACCTGCCAGAGATGAAATAACCTTTGCACAAACACACAGATACACACGGCTTGGGCACATTCCTGGTCAACTCTTTACTTGACTCAAAGGGCGCAGGATGTGGGCAGTGAGTAGTGGCAGCACTCAGGTGTCAGGGAAAAAGATGGGACAGACATGAATGCATTGATTGAGCACAGGCATGGTTCAGAGTCTGCTAGGAACTGTCCTGCTTCAGTAACTCCCCTCTCTGGGATTTACCAGGCGGCCTGAGGGGAGGGGATGGCAGCATCTACCCAGAAAATGGGTGACATCACCTTGTACTTTCCTTTGGGCTGTGGGTGCAGGGAGGATCCAGCCTGCAGGCTCCAGGGATGTGCCCCGAGCACAAGGGCACAGAGTACAGCAATCAGCGCTGTACTCTGGGCACTTGCAGAGTCCTTCATCGAGCCGACAAGAAGGGAAGTTGTGCTGAAAGCTGGCCTTCCCTCCAGGAGCTTTCTGCAAGCAAGTCCCACACCGCGCACCAAAAGGGACCTGGGTGGTCAGAGCAGGAGGCTCGGCACTCAGCGGGATGCTGCTCGTAGCCACCCTAGCCCCACACGTTGTGCACGAGCCTGAACTAACAGGCTGGGGGGCAGAGCAGGGCAGACGCAGGAACTTTCTGCCCCAAGGACCCCAGCCTGGTTCCAGGTTTCCAGGTCATACCAGACGGATCTTTACCTGCCAGGGGAATGCAAACCTCTTCTCCGTTTCTCTGTTCGGAGCATGAGATGCCTTGTCCTTCGGTGCAGATGCCTTCAGGGATTTGCAGCATTTCTAAATTGCTGCAGAGCCCCAGGAGGGACCACATTGCTCCTCACATTCTTTAAAGACATATAGGTGCCCTCTGCCTGTGGCTATTCAGAGGCCATCAGTCCCAACCCCACTCTCACACCATGGAGAAGATCCCAGGGCCCAAGTCCTCTGGCCAGTCCATGGTGTTTTAACAATGGAGTTATTCTCTCCCTCCTGGGTTGCTTTGACTTGCTCCCAGGCCACACCCCTTTGGCAACGTGCATTCAGAAATCCCCCCTGGGGGGCTCACAGCCACTGTGTGGGACTTGCAGGGAAAACATGCATCACTCACGGGAACGCGGGGTCAGAAGACACAGGACGGGGCGAGCAGAGCCAGCGCGGCTGCAGCTCACAGCCCTGCGCCCCGGGTGAGTCACCACTGCGCTATTTATACCAGCGTGGAGGGGAAGGCAGGGACGCCTGGCCCCAGGGAAGGGTTTTCCATGCTCTGCTCCCTGCCCCTGCCAGGGATGGGGACCTTATGACTGCCCGTAAAGCCACCTCTCCTGCCTCTTCCTTCTACATCTTAATCATGAAGCATCCCTTCTACTTGCCGTGTTCCCCACCACAGGCACAGCCCACTCCTGGAGAGGTGTTTTGTCCTCTTCACCCAGCCTGGGGCAGCACCTGCAGGAGCCTGCAGAGGTGGAGAAAGAAGCCATGGCAGCCTGACCCCACTCCCCTGGACACGGGGAGGAAGAAGAACAGAGCTGCCACGTGGTGTGGGTACAGATAGCTCCCCCTTCTTCCCCAAAATTTCTTCCTGGGGGAGTGCCAAGCAGCCAAGCAAAGACTGGCCAGGGAAGAAGGGAAGGAGTTGGCGTAAGTGATGGTAAAAGACTTTCCACTCATTGCTTTTCTTTCTTGGTAGGGATTGCAGTGCAATTGCAAGATTGCAAAATCCATGCTTGGGAATTTTTTAAAATGCTAATTCTGGATTTCCAATCTTCAGCTGGCCAGAAGGCCACACTGAAATAACAAAAGACCATTTGTTTTCCTGAGGGGGAAACTAGAGGCTTGTTTGTTTTCTTTCAACATCAGAAAGTCAGATCTTATATGTCTCACTTGCTGAATTTTTGGATGGAATAGAGCAGGTGGTTTTGTAGCATCAGATGCACCAGGAAAACATAGTCCCATTGCTTGACTTGTGTCAAAATAGTTAAACATGTCAGTCATTCTTGTTTGCTTCACTCAATGACTAAATAAACAGCAGGGAGAAAAGGTTAGTCCTTTAAGTTTCAGTGTTCATCAGTGAGGGTCAGATGAAGCGCATTTTCTGCACGTGGGACCTCTAACAAGTCCTACAGGAAAACCAAGAAATGTCAGACGTGACCTTCCTGGCAAATCAAATGTGAAAAACAAGGAAACCACACTAGGCAGGCTTTTTAAGGAAGTAAAAAAAGGGCACAGCCCATTTATTTTTCCTCAGCAAATCCTCTCTGAGGTCATTGTACTATTGTAAACTACATCTCAGTTTGGCTGATAACAGAGTTCAGTACTGGCGCTCTGCAGCATTAGTCGTGTGCGGGTCTAAATTCATCCAGAGGAGGAGCAGAGCCTTGGAGAAAGGGTGATGAACCTGTGGTTGGCTGTGGTCAGCTGTGGTGGGGATCTGAGCATTTTATCACAGCCTCCTGGTCCTAGCCTTGTCCAGACCCAAAAGACAGAGTGTCCCTAGAAAACCGTGGGGGTTGGACACAGAAAAAAAGCCCAACTCTGTGCTCAAAGGAGCCAGAGGTCTTTTGTTGCTCTCCTTTAAGAGGATCCAGTTTCCAACCAACAAGCACAGAAGGATGCAAAAATATGTGTCCTGGTAACTGTTCACATTGTCTTCCCTCTTGGTTATGTTCCTTTTCAAAGCCCCTCCAACATGTTGGGGTGGTTTATGGTTTAAAGGTTTTCCAATCTGCTAATCCAAGTTGTGAGAGTCCCATCCCAGAGGAAAAAGCCAGGCGGGGCCGAGTCACCTAAATGAACCACAAAACACAGCCAAGAGAGGATGGGCACAGAGGTCATCTAGTAAGTGCAAGAGTCTCTAAGGTTGATGTCTGCATCTCAGGGGTTACTTGAAGTCCTACAGTCAAAAGAGAGTATGGGCTTTATGCTGGCCAGACCAGAAAGAGGTAACTGGCTAGGAAGAGATGGACTGTGTCCTGGATTCCCTGTCAATAAAGGTCAGTGTGGGTAGGCTCACAGAAACTCAAAGAGAGCCTCACTTTGCCAAATGAACATCATGCCCTGTGTGACCTGCACTCAGCTTTCACTGCCAGGATGCAGGGTGGCCATGCTCTGCCTTTGCCTGCATTGCCACAGTTGCCTTCATTTGCCCTCCTGATTTCTACAAGTGTTGGTCTCATTTTCTCCAGTTTTTGTTATTTAGTAAGAACATTTGTGAGGACCGAACATGAGACTCCCAGTTGGAGATGCTGTTGTGATGGACAAGCAGTGGCAAAACTCACATTGCCATGGTGAGCTCAGCCCAAGGGGACCAGAAAGCTGCGACAGGGGCACCATGGGCATTACGTTTCACCATGGAAAGGTTTGGATCCCCAGTGGGAAACAGGCAACAGTGTCCTGCGTGGTGCCCAGGATGATCAGATACAACCAATAAATGATGAAATAGAACAAAAAGATGCAATACACAAGACAAGGCAGAAACGATGAGGCTCTGAGATCCAGTAGCCAACACCAAGGCTTGTTCTCAGACCCACGGGGGAAACTGCATGTCTTTCTTCTGGGACCATGGCTATATTTTTCAACAGGAGCCAACCCATCATAAGCCAAGCCAAGACTGGAGGCTGCTATAGTCATAGGTCCTGCATGGCCACAGGAGACGTTGGGAGCTGCCTGCAGAAGTCCAGCATCATTTCACTCCTGCCATGGTGCAAAGTGAAGAGTTAAATCCTCTCCCTTGGCAAGAGCACAGAGGCAGCTCCCAGTCACCACCATCTGCTCTCATTCACACATGAGCTGTGCCGGTCACCATTCAGTTCTCCATTTATTCCCTTTGACAAAACCAGAACTGCTGAGATCACTTACAATGAAGGAGAAGAATGGCCGAGCCATTCCCAGCATGCAGGGGAAGCTGGGCCGGCTGGGAGCTCGCAGGGAGGGGAAACATCTGGTCAGAGGAGAGGGTCCTTCCCTCTGCGCAGCCAGGAGGGTGCTGTCTCCTGGGAAATGTCTCACTCAACTGCAAGTGGCTGCTGGCACCATCCAGCCAGGCCATGGCCCATAACAGCTGTACACAGAGCAGCCCTGCCTACCTATCTGGGTCCCCATGCAAGCGAGAACACAACGAACATCCTCTGTTTGCAGCACGTCAGTCTCTCCCCAAAAAACTTCTGCTCTGCTCCAGACCGGCAGCGTCGCTCTGTAGTTTAGCAATCAATCCCGTCACAAATGACAATAATCCGGGAGCAGTCCCAAGAAACCCTAAGAGTCTGTCTGCAGCAAACCTGGCCAGAAGTGGCCCAGCTGAAAAGTGTTGTTGCAAATGGGCGTGAACAGAAATTGCAACTGCTGGAGGGAAACAACCCAAGCCGCATTCAAAATAAAAGGGGGGTCTATTTTTTAAAAAATTATCCATTGTCCTAAAAAACTGAACTGTTCTATAGTTAAAAAAAGACTTTTCATTTAGACATTTCTGGCAATTTATACTTTAAAATGTTTTTTTAAAAAGTTGGAAGAGGATAAAATATTTATAAATTATTCAAATGAAATGTTTAGATTAATTCAAAATGAATATTTTTTAAATGGCCTCTTCCATGAAATTTTCAAAATTTGTCCTTATTCAAGCGGGAAATGGTTTCAGATACTCATAAACTCATGGGATGGGGAGAGAGATCTAGTGAAAATCAGCTGATAATTGCTTGCCTAAATCACTTGGCAAGCACCCGTGAAAAAACAAGTCACCCCGAAGAGAATCAGGATGGGAAAAGTAAGCTAAATGCATACCAACGAATCCAGCTAGCTCTGGTCTGCAGAGGCCAGAGGCTTTAGTGAGTCACGGGCTTTTCTACAAGAGGATGTTTTCTTCCTTGTCTCCCCTTTTTGGCTCATACAAATACAGTTTGTGCATCTTTCCCCGGCCTAGAGTTTGTTTTCTGGAAGTCCTGGCTGTGCAAACAGCTGCAGCTCCGCTGTGCCGGTTCCTGCTCCTCTCTTAGATGTCTAGCACGCTGCAGACCAGAAGGAGCTCTTAGATGGGTGGTGGCAACGGGGACAGGTAAAGTTTAGAAAGTTTAGAAAGCTGAAGCAAGCAAACAGGAAGCGGTGGGGGCAGGGGACATTCGTGCTGCTGCTTGTCCTCCCGTGTCTCACCCGGCAGAGCACGGTGCTGGTGGGGCAGAGGGAAGCATCGATGGTCGCGTTGGAGCCAGCGGACCCCTCGCTGAAGGGCCGCATTGCTGCTCATCCGGCCAGCTCCGCATCGTTCTCCTTGGATCCCCCTTACTGACCCCTTCCCACTGCATTTTCCCTTTGCCAAAGCCACCAGCAGCCTGCAATCGTTTCCACACTCATTTCATAGGTTGGGGTGAATCGCCTCTCAGGAAAAACAGGCCAATGCAACACATTTTCAAGATATCCCAGAAACCCAGTTAACTTCCCCGCACCCAATGAAGCAATGCTTCAGAAATTCCCCTGGCAAGGTTACCCGGTACTCTGAAATGCCGTGACTATTGCCCTGGTTTTGATATCCCTTGCAGGGTAACTCTCTGTCCTGACTGCTGGGACCCCTCCAACTCTGCACTGACTGTGTTTTGCAACCCAGATATTCCAGCAGGAGAGTTGTCCCCGGAGGCAGTGTCTGTGCCAGGCAGGCAAAGCAGCTTGCTAGGTGCCCTTGTCTAACTTAATTCAAAACAAAGCAGAAAGGGAGCCGCAGTGGGTGTTGGGGTCTTCAACTGCAGCCTGTCAGCTCCTGCAGAGAAGGTTTCATTCCCCACCTCCACGCTGGAGCTCCACAGTGAGATTTTAAACAGTCCCAGGTATTGACCGAGGGGAAGGGAGGTACAGGAGCCTTTCAGAGGCATTAGCCACCAGGAGCTGGATGATGTTTCTTTATGCCATGATTCTGAGCAGTTACAGCTCTGACACTGACCGAGACCCACATCTCTCAAATCCTTTCATTCTAAGTAAAATAAACCACAGCAAGAGTTTAAAAGGCAGCTGACAGCATCTCCAAGTAAGAGAGCCAGACCTCAGCTGGAATTGTGACTGACAGCGATGAAGATGTGCAGAGCCCAGAGGAGTTTGCTCCTGTGCACCTCCTGGTTTCAGTATTTTTCAGTTAGCTCTGGTAGCAGAGGGTATGAAACTGAGCACTGCATTCCACGTAAAAATGAAACTAATCAACCATGTGTTTTTAAAAAGAGGGTAATAACAGCAGGTGAAAACAAAATAGCTTGCAACTCCTTTGAGGCTGAGGAGCCAGTCTTGCAACACCGGCACCCAAGGAGACCAGAGAGGCTGGCTGGCATCCAGCAACCCCTGTTTGGGGGGATGCAGACCTGGACGACAAGCTCTTCAGGCCCCAACACAGCGGCCAGCACTGAGTGATCCCAGATCATTCCCAGCTGGTTGGTGCTGACAAAGTCCTCCAGTCTTGCAAGGAGAAGCAGTGGGCTATGCCTTACCCGCAACTCTCATCTCACGTAGCCTGCTCTGGTGATCTGCTACTGACTGGGGACACCAGCGATTCCCTGGACTTCATTCTGAACGAAGATGTAGTGTTTTCTATCACTGACAGCCCAAGGCCATAGGTGTAAAATAAAAGCATTTTTCATCATCCTTGCTGGGATAGACTGTCCCAGCTGATCATAGTCTCCCACACTGCTCTGGCTGATGGGATGGGTTTGATACGGTCCCTTCCTTTCTCTGCATTGGGTGGGGAACATCTGCCATGCTCAGCAAAGGGAGCGCTCGGCTCTCCTAGGCAGGTAAATCTCAGGACTGCTCAGTGAGAAGGAAAAGGGGAAGACCAGGCCAGGCAGTGGCACATTATTTTCCTGTATCTCTGGAAGTCACTAATAGATGGAGGGAAACATCACCAGCAAGTGGCCAGCACGGGTGAAACTGCTCAGCCTGCCAGCTGAAGAGTATCCACTGTATTACAGGGAGGCAGGAGTCAAATCAGGCAGCTCAGAGCAGAGCACACTGAGCTGTACAGTGTAAGACAAACAAGACAAGGTCAAGCCCTGCACTTGGAAACAGCTGCAGGAACCACAGCAGATGACATTGCTTTGCAACAGTTTGCAACTGTCAATGGAGCATGCACGGCACAAAGAAAATGCCAGCAGCACCATCAGTGCCCAGACACCCCTGGGAGCAGCTGGCCTGGGCACTGCAGGAGGTGAATGCAGACACCCTCTCATGTTTGAGGTGGATTTGGATGCTGGAGCTGGGTGGCTCCAGAACCAGTAACAGCAGCACTGGAAGAGGAGCTGGGGCAGCAGAAGGCCGTGCGGTCAGACTCAGGGTAAGAGGGGTGAGCTGCCTCTGTAAGAGAAGGATGTGACCTAAGCTTCTGGGTGTACGACACGGCTGATTAGAAAAGATGCAGCTTGTGTTGGTACCAAGACAACCCAAGGCAAGGCACCCCTCAGTGAGAAGCCAGGGACCAGCACATACAGAGGTTTAGGATGTTGTCCATGGGATGGAGAAGGTTCCAGCAGCTATGGAAGGACAATAAAGCAATCGTCCATACCTTGGAAAAAAAAGCTGGATTTCAAACAACTCCAAGAACGCATCAGGACTCATCTCTCCACTGCTGGCAGACAGGGACAGCCTGTCTCAGTGCATCAGCAGTCCTGCTGGTGCTGCTACATCTCCTGCTGGCCCGGCCCTTTCCCCTACTGTAAGCATTGCATATAAGTCAAAAGATTAAATAAACACATAATAAAGGGAAGATTTTGGTCACAGGGAGAGGACTGTGGGGGCACAAACGGTACCAAATATTTTTCCGTGCCCGGTGCGTCACTGCAAGTTGGGGCAGGTGCACTTAGAAAAACAGAGCCCATGTTTGTGCACTGTTAAGACTGTTATTGAGCTGTGTTCAGGACCCAGCAGGAAACTGAAACTCCTTTTTATGATGTGGAGGCTACTAATGTGTAAGTAAATCACATTTAAATCTAGTTAATAACGTCAGAGCCTGGCCAGGGACTCCAGGCAGGTCTGGGTTAAACAACCCAAACTGCAATATCCATATAATGACTATAACATTTGCTAACATCAAGGCAGCAGAAGGTGCAGAGAGGTCGCACGTGGATGAGGACTGCATCTCAGACTAAAGAGGGCACAGAGGTGCCTTGGACTGCAGGGAGATGCAGCCAGTCACCCAGCAGCCTGAGAGCCTGGCGGTGGGGAGCAATCAAAGGGGTGAAGCAGGGGCGGTCCCTGCAAGCCCCCAGCCTGCAGCACCCCAGCAGTGAGAGCAGACTGATGCTGCAGGTGGATTGGCTTGGTGAAGCATCCCCATAGCACACAACAGCTCGCAGACCAGTGCCTAACACCAGCCATGTCCTAGCAGAGGAGAGTCAGTGCGCATAGCTAGGTTCTGGTTTACATGGGCACACACATAGTTTTATTACAGGAAGCCATGGCCAGCTGAAACTGGCCACAAACCATTTAATCTATATGCCCACAGGGTCTTGGTTAATGCCTCTAACCTGGGCACTCATGGGAAAACTCCTCCCCTGCAAAAATCCTTTGTAACTTATGCTCCCTTGAGCTGCTGGAAGATGTGGCTGTGATTTGTGGCTGCACAGATCCAGTCCAGCACTAGGCAGACAGAGCTGACACCGGACGGCTTGGTTAAAGGCCAGACTGCCGTGTGCCTGCGTGCATACGTTTAAGCAGTTTGCAAAGCCGTTTGGCATTAGCTGTATCTCCCTGGTGCATCCTACTTGCATCTGAGGTAGGTATCCAAACCCTGTCTCTCTACCAGAAGTCAGACTCCGGCAGCATCCACGCAGCAGGAGCTGTCACCTGCTAGTGTTTTCATCTATAGAAACAAAAATGCAAGCCACCGCAATTAGAAATGGCTGTGGAGGTCACTGGGGAATGCAAAAATTCCAGTTGCAGCACAAGGTTCAATGCAAGATCATCTAGGAGGGGAAGGCAGTTTTTATTTTTGACAAAGGTGATTCAGCTCACGCTCAGTCTCTCCCAGGTTTCATTCACGCATTCTTTCCTGCTCCCATACAAGCACCAAGATGTGTGTGCCCAAGCAGCCCGGTCAGGACCACTTTTGGTGACATGGGAAATAAGGGACAGCAGCTCTCAATGCCTCATCACGGCTCCTGGATTCTCCTTAGATGGGTGGCTATGCACTGGGTCTTGTGCATGCTTCTTGTACCCTTTAGGAACAGACAGTGATCGTGATCATCTGCCTCTTCATCCTGTCCTGCCTCTGTGAGTCATTAGGAATGATGCTGATTTACTCAGGCTGCTTGGGCTCCTTTCTGGGTGCAATCTCTCCCTTGTTTTAGGGTGTCCTTTGTTTTACTGCTCCAGATGTCTTGAGAAGTTGCATGCTGATTACTCTGCTCTTGATGACCTCCTGATCTAGCAGATCAGCACATGCCATTCTTTTAACCCTTCTTCTCACTGTTTCTCCTGCTGCTTTCACATCCAGACATCCCCATTCAGGTCAATTTTAAGTTTCTGTTACAAATCTCCATAGTCTGAGCTGAACTCCAAATTGCTGACACCACGTTACAAAAATCCCTAAAAGCTCAGCGAGTGTGGGTTTCTCATTGCATTGCTTAGCACACGAACAACCACAACACCCTTCCCTCTTACCAGCTCCTTGGAAAGGCTTCAGCATTAAAAGCTGAATTTAGCCATTCATTCTCTCTCCAGAATGATGGGGGGCATCAAGAGAGTATAGCAAATAACTGTCTTGTTTGCCATGATATCTCCTTTGAAATCACTCCTTTCACCATCTACTGATTCCTGAAAAAGTCCCACATTCGCTTTGTTATGTTGTGTTGGGGCCCTGCAGCTTTTAAACTGGATCTCCTTCATGTTTAGTTGGATTCAGGCATGGACAGAGAAGATCTGGTTTGTCTAACACAGATGAGATTTGGCACAAATCCTATGACCAGGAAAGGCTCTGCAAGCTTATATATATATATATTGATTAGCTGGGGTCTCTTTCCATGTGACATCTTCTCTCCCACCAGATATCCATGTTTGGGATCATTCCAGCCTCTCCCAACCAAGCCCCTAAGGGTTTCTACACACAAGGCCAAAAGCAGAAGACCCAGGTGGACCAAGGAGCATCAAGCCATTTGTCACGGTGCAGCTGTATATCTTCAGGTAACCACCCAGCCACATGGGGAAGCACTTCCAAAAATGACCAACAAAAGGTGAAGCTGCAAAGAAAACAGAGAGACAAGAACAGATTGGGGGAGACCACCAAGATTTCCAGTGCACCACAGAGGAATCTGAAGAAAGTCCCCTGGACCCTACTGGAAAGGGGCTCCAGCAGCGCAAGATCACAGATCCCTCAGCAGCACCCAGACACGCTGCTCGGGCAGCGCCAGCCCCTCTGCGCTTTAGTCCTCCCTCTTGGCCTGGACCCCACAGGGACCCCCAGATCCCACAAGAAGCCAGGCTGTTCCAGGCTGGGAGGTGAAAGGGGCACACGCTGGGGACTGCACACTGGGAGCCCACAGCCTGTCCCAAATGCCCCAGACCAGCATGAGAAGGAATGCAGTGCCCGATGAAGCCAAGCAGTTTTATCGTCTCTCCTGTGACAAGGTGCTGGAAGAGGATGGGTAGGAATGCTAGCAGAGGAAGGGTGTTCACCAGAGGAGAGATGGGAAGGGGCTGTGAGGAAGGAGCTGTCTCACAGGATGCACCAGGAGAATGAGGCTCATGGAGGGACAGCGCATCCCTCCTCTCCAGCTTTTTAAGGGCAGAAGAGGAACAACCGTCAGTGGCACAACTCAGGATGCCCCATGCAGAAAAGCAGAGAGCAGCTGAGAGCTGCAGAGCAGGCACCCTCCATCCCCTGTGCCCGCAGGGCTGGCACGTATGGCAGGGGGGCTTTGACCTTCCTTTCTCCTTGTGAGTGGAGACACAGGGCTCCCAAGCCCAGAGGAAGCTGGTGGGTGGCCGGGGCTGGTGTCCCCAAACTAGCAAAGGGTATATATAAGCCAAGTGCCCCTTTGAACCTGATCTGGCACAATGCTCTTGTAGCACAGCCAAGGCATCTCAGCTGGCCTGGCCAGCATTGTCCCCATCTGGGCCACCACAGGGACCATGTCTGTGACCTCAGGATCTCCCTGCCATCGATAGCTGCTGCTCACGAAGCCACCGAATGCCCGAGTAGCTCCCACACCTACAGACTGAGACTGAGCTGCCAGAGCTGGCCCAGCAGGCCAGCCCAGGTTGCAAATCTGCAGCTGACAGGACAAGCCCTGAGCAGACAGGACAGCATTCCCAGGCGGCAAGCAGAGCCTCTGGCACCCTTCATGAGCTGTTCTCAGAGGGATTATGCTTGCAAATGAACTCAGCCAGCAGGGACTCCCAAACCAGCCACTGTGCAGTCAAGGCACCGTCCCCTGCTCCACTCCCACCGCTTGCAGTTTCTGAAGGGGGCTATCACGGTCAGGAAGATCCCACCCTGGCCTCTGGTCCCCCAGCCACAACCCTGTGAAGGGTCTCACAGCTCTCCTTCCCTGCTCTTTGCCTCATGCCAGATGCTCATGCAGCTCTTTGCAAGGGCAATCATCTCCATCTTTCTTTTTTCCTTTTGTTGAAAAGATTTTCCTTTTCCACTGAGAAGTTCTCCTGCTCCTACAGAGCTCAGAGAAACAGGTCTCGTTCTTATCTGCAGGCATGAGCTGATAGCAGATGAACTCTGGCAGCTCTTCCAGGAGGGTGTGTGCAAGGTGATTTCAGCCATAAAGCCATCGTGGGTGGGGTGTGATTTTTTTTTACCCTCCTCATTCTGCACTTAGTTGCACTGATTTGCAGATTCCCCGTGCCCGCGGTGGGTTCACATCTCCTGAGGGAGGTATGGCTGTAAATGTGACTGCCCGGCTGCGTGTGCAGGAGCGGTGTCCTCTGCAGGGTGGAACCAGGGATTTGCTGTAACCCCAGGCAGGCAGCCCAGGATGATAACTGCAATTTTTCTCACGCTCCCCAGGCGTTGTGCCTGATCCTGTGGTGTGATGGGGGAGCAAGGGCCGGGAACCCACCGTCTCGGTGAGGTTGGACGTCCCTGCTGCAGGTGTGGGGCAAGCCGTGGATTTCACGGTGCTGTCAGCGAGCAGAGCAGGACAATGCAAGGGGAGGGAAAGGCGCTGAGCAGCTCTTTTGGGGAGAGAGGGGTTAAAGGACGGGCTGTGCTGAGCTGCAGGAGGGAACCGGGGCTGTTTTCAGCAGAGCTGAAGTTAGAGCAGGGCCTGGCCGCCCGGACACCCCCTCTGCTCTGGCAGGAGGATGCCTTTGTGCGAGGTTAATGCATAATAGATCCTCCGAGGAAAGAGATACTGTCTCTTTGCTCCAAATACAATTTCAATTAGATGAATAGCAGCATAATCCCATAGAAGAGCTCAGCTGGGAACTGACCATGTGAGAGGCAAGCGAGCCCTCCCCCAGCCGAGCGGTGAAAGGGGACCCCCCCAACCTGCCGGCCGGGCCCCCAAACCCTCCAGCAGGGACCATCTGCTCCCGCAGCAGCCCCTCCTCCCGCAGCCCCCAGCCAAGAAAGAGCCAGGGCTGCCAGTGCCTTCTGCAAACAAAGGCAGCGCTTCAAGGCTGGTGCTTTGAGCCCCCCGGGACTGAGGAAGAGGAGGGAGCGAGAGCCCCAGAGGGTCCCGGGGAGTCCCCCCTGCTCTGGTCCTTTGGGCAGGCGGCGTTGGCAGGAGCGGTCCAGGAGGAGATGGGGCAGTGGAATGGGGAGAGCACGTTGTCCCCCTGCACCAGGTGATGCCACCGCAGGGTAAGAGGAGAAAGGAAGGAGGAGAGATCACAGGGGGCTCGCTCCAAACTCTGCTCCCTTCTCCTTCTGCTCCGCTCCCCGTACATCCCAGGGCAGGGACTTGCTTCTCCTGCCATCCTGGCCAAAGGGCAGGGCCGCTCCACCATCTGCCACCGATAAACACAGCAGCAGTGCAAGTGGCAGAGCTGAGCGCTCTTTTCCCTCTGAACCTCTCCGGGCTCTCGGAGGGAATTTCCTCTCTCGCTGAAATTCTCAGACTTGTCCCTAGTGCCGAAGAGGCAATTTGGGGAAAGTCTTGAGAAATCTAGGTTGTGCAACAGGGAGTTTAAAGCGATTTTCATCCCACAAAGCAACTGACAACACTTTTGTCAGCAACTATTACCAAAACCCTCCAGTTCCACTGTTACAGCAACCCCTTCCCAAGCAGGAGCGCACACATTTGTAGGACACCACTCGCTGCTCCACAACAGATGTGCTCGGCTCACAGGTATCAAACCACCAGACCCTCGGCTTTGCGGTGCCCTGCTCCATCCCTCCAAGCACCCCAACATCCTTCAGAACAAATCCCCCTGCCAGGGGCACCCTCTGTCTCCCTGCCTCAGGACAGATGGGAGAGCAGTTATGGTGCTGCAGCACAAGAAGGAACATCATCCAGTCCAAGGTGCAGCTTGGCAAGCTCTGCAGGGCAACGGCAAGTCATTTTCTTGCTAAAGTCAACAGCTCTGAGCCTGAATACACACAGCTGGGCACAAAGTGACTAGAGATCACATCTGCTGAATAAGAAGGGGTCATTGTTATGCTTTGTCACCCATTTCAGAGCAGATAGCACTTTAAAGCCATTTGGTTTTGCACTCTGAATAGTTAAAAAGGTCAGGCACTGAGCATGGGCAGTGGGGTGTTTTCCCAGCGCTGGAGCGTGATGTGAATATTCCCAGGTGCGAATATTTGTCTGAGCATCCGCTGCCTTCCCAGTCCCACAGCACGGGAGGGGAGAGCTTCGATCTCTTCCACAGCTGAGACCTGGTGCACGTTGTGCTTTTTCCCTGTCCCCGCTAACCCTCCAACGCTGCAACTTGTTGCTGTGCGGCAGGGCTAAAGTCGGCGACACCACGAAGCCAAACAGCAGAGCTGCCGATAGACGAGCTCTGGGGGGACCCGAGGGCTCAGAGGCAGGGCTCAGCCACAGCCTGACCCTGTAACCAATGCCTTTAATTTACTGTTCATCTGAAATACAGCCAGAACGTGCTAATGAAATGCCGGTTATTGGTTGCCAGTGAAAGGGGCGCTGCTTTCTCCTGCTTTTTTGTGTCCTGGGCTGCGTGCTGGAAGCGCTGTGCACAGCAGGCACCCGCGGCCAGCCAGGCATGCTCCCCACCACGCAGCTCCCACAGCGCAATTACAAACCCAGGCATAAATCATGGTTAACCTTTGCTCTCTCTCATATGTTTGTCCAGAGGCTACAGAAATATTGCACAAGACACGTGATAGCCAGAGAAACAAAAATAACTTTTATTAAACTGTCCCAGAGCGGGAGGGGAGGGGGAGTTTTTGGGAAGTCAATACTTTTCACAGTAAGGGAATGCATTTGGGAAAATAATGCAGACCAGGTATTCTTTTACCAGCAGTTAAAGGTATGTGTTAGGATCTCAAAAGGGACAGATACACACCCTCATGACTCACATACAGTAGGGCTTTGCACTCCACTCCGACTTTGTTTGCTCTTTTCAAAACCAAAACAACTTGCTTTCCCATCAGCTCAGCTCTTTCCAGCTACCCTGACTTTAAAACTCCTGCTAATTCCCTTTCTCTCCTCTCCCTCTATCACTGCTGCAAAACAAAGATGAACATGTCCTAATGCCTTGTTATTTCTGAATGACACAGGATTAACTAGAAGGAGAGAAACCTGATTTTGCAAAACCAACTGAGGTTTGAATTGCAAGAAAAATAAACACCTTGCTTTGCCCAATGCAGAACTGATTACGAGATGTTTGCATCTACCTGCAGATAGAGATGTCACCCAGCTGTACATGTGTTTGTGATGCTAAAACTGGAGTCACAAAGGCTGGTAATATTGGGAAAGAAAATTCCTGTAGGCTGAAACCCATGAAAGCAGGCACCAGAAAAGGTGGCAGAAAAGCCCAGTGAATATCCAGGCTGAGTTTTTGAAGAGGAATCATATCTACTAGAGCATGCAAATACAGCCTCATGCATCTTTTGTATTCACTTTCCACGAACCTGCGACTGAATGAGTTTTACTAGCACAAATGTTGGAGGAAAGTGAAGTTCAAAGCTGCATGCATGAGTAACCATGGAAACTGAATTTTAAATTTGCACATGCGAGTATTTGTATCCAAAGTACTTTGTACGCTCGGCCAATGCGGGAAGAGGGACACCATCATGTCACAACTGGCCAATCGCAACTTAGAAACACAGCTTGAATTTCAAATATCACCTACTTACGGCAAACCTCCGTCCGCCGAGCGGAGAAAAAAAGAAATGTGAAAAAACCTGCCTCAAATTGCCATCTGCTCGTGAATATTCCACAATTAGCAGAGACGGATTCATTGGATACATTATTCATTGTGGATTATTCGCCCAGATCTAACAGCGATAGTGCAATGGGTATTTAAATATTGTGATGAGGAACGTTTCAGACATAGAAGGTGTGTGTGACTGTCCCCATGTATGAATATGGATGTGCTCCTCTCCTGCAGGAATCTCTGGGAACAATAGCTGTGTGGCAAATATCTTCTCCTCTGCACCAGCAGAAAACCTAGAACTCCATGATAAACTGCATTTTTTTTAATCCCTTTTCCTGTTCATTTGTCCTCTGCCCCAACCCCTCCTCCCTCAGCTGGGCTACTAATGCACCAAAATCAGCTGCCATTTTAGCAACAAAGGCATTTGCTGTTTCCCTTGCTGTGGCTTAGGTTATGGACGAGGTTTGGTGAGACGATATTTTTCCCACTTTCACACCATCCTTCCAGTGTACCCACATTAGGCAGTGAAAACAATAAAAACAAAACAAAACAAAACCCTCCAAGTGCAATGCTGTGTTTGCAAGCATAGCTTTCCCAGGAAATATTCATAAGTTGCCTTGCAGTTTGCAGCGACCGCAGCGCAGATGGTTTTTGGGCCCCTTTGCAGGTTCAGCTTTCGTGGCACGGAGCCAGCCGCTCCGTGGCCATGAGTGGCAGGTTGACCCTTGCAGGCCTGCATGCCAGCGTCATGGCAAAACAGAGACACCTGAAAAAAACCCCTCAACTAAAAGTGATAACCAACAGGCACAGAAAGAAATAGCCTGGAGAAGGGGGCAGGTTTGGAGGGGTGCACACTCGGGCAAGAGGCTGGGGTATGACGGAGCCAGTGCAAGCAGGCTGTGCCAGGGTTGCTTAAGTAGAAACAACACAGAGAAAAGGAAAGGGGAAAACCAATAAGAAAGAGGAAAAAAAATATACAAATCTAATGAAAGAGTCCAAAGTAGCACAGGATGGGGTTATGCAATTTCAATTTGTCCAGTGCTGTTCGCAGACAAACATTCCCCCGGAGCAGCATGGACTTGTGCAAGTGAAGGTTGTGAAATCCCCGCGCCGCTGCCAGCCGTTGCCCAACTCTGCCAGGTATCAACACGGTACCGCAGAGAACAAGCCAGGATCCTACAAACACTGCAGCAAGGTTCTGGCGTGATGTGCACACAGACTTTCACCATGGAGTCTGGGCTGAAGTCCCTTCTCAGTGGGTGACCTGCAGCACGGCAATCCTCTGCCAGGCAAGCTCTCCTGAGGCCTCATCGAAATGGTGCAACCATCGTGCAGTAAGACATGGTCAAGGATAGACAGGACAGCTTTTCCGCTGTTATTAGTAGCAGCTCCCAGGCTGCTGCTGATGCAGACAATAGGTGGTCTGGTCTCTGATGGGCCAGGGTGTCCCATGCAGGAGGTTTACGGATGTCATACACAGGCACAGAGGTGACTCCCCAGGTGCTTACTTCCTTCCCTGCTAGCAAAAAAATAGCTCCTGTTGAAACGGAAGAATGTGAGAAACTCCCATCCAAAAATGCTTGTAGTGTCCACAGTACATGTGCTCAAAGCTCACAAGGAAACTGATCCTGAGGCACACTGAGCCTTATTTTTTGGTCCCAAAGGTTTTAGGCAGGGGGCAAACCTTGGGCCAATGCACAGACCCCCAGCTTTAGGACTTGGGCAGGATCTGCTGAACCCACACAGGTCAAATCTTAAGGTGCTGTCCTGAAGGCAAGCTTGTAAAACCCACTGATGTGGGACACCAGGAGCCAACACGCTATCTGGGAGCTCCCATGGGAGGACTGTTGGGACTGGGGTTTTAGACCTTCCTACATGGATTCCCATGATTGTTGACTGGAAGGGTAAATCCCAACTGGAAGAGCAGCCTTGGCAGTGGGATGATTGTCCCGTGTTTGGAGCCTGTAAACCCACGGGGGTGTCTTCCCTCAGCTCTGCTCTGCAGGGTTTGACTTGGTGCAAGCTGCAGAGGCACTCCCTTGCCATGTGCTGCAAGGATGGGACTGGGCAGTTAAATGGTAATTTGGCAAATAGTTTATTTACTAAAAAGTGTGATTTTCATCCCTTTAAAGTTCAATATTGAGGTTTAACTTGCTGCAACTTTATGTTGGTTGAAAAAGATTTTACTATCTGGACTTGCACTGCCAGAGTGCAAGGGACAGTCCTTTTTCACCCACACATCTAGGAAGCCAGAGAACAAGGTCGGGGGCTTTGAGCCCCCTTTCACTGGCACTTTCCTTCATTCTTCAACTACAAAACCCACGCGGCAGGGCTTATTCATTCCACACAAGCAAACAAAATAGTTACTGCTTTAGCAGGCTTCAAACACAGACCAGGACATAGCCCGCATCTCACCTGTGAGAGCTGCTTTCCGCATGCTGTGTGGACACATCCTTGTACATGATCAACTCCATACATGTCTCCTGAGGCTTTTAAATAGCATTGTGATCACACGCTGCTGTGCTCTTCCATGGCTCAACCCTGAATCTGCCCTCCTGTCTACAGGTGTCATCAGGGCTATGTACATTCAGTTGTTGTGGGAGGGATCAGTGCCTTTTCCTACAGAGTATCCATCTTCATGAAAGAAGGTGGAAAGGACGAGCGGAGGGCACCTATTGCAGAGGAGCCAGTCCTAAATCCTGTAGTTAATGATCAAGTCCTCCTCCAAAGCAGTGTAAATGCAGCCCATGCTGACCCAGTCCCAAAGGCAGAGCTAGGAGGTATTTCTGCTCTTGCTCAGAGCAGGATAAAGAGCAGCAGTTCTATCTCATACACATGTTACCTCAGTTGTTCCAGGCCTGCAATGCTCCAGAGACCCTTTGGAAGGAGCCAGGACCAGAGAACGATGTGATTTCAGTGCCAGTGCAGCATCAGACCCACCCCAATGAGCCCTGGAGCATCTCCAAGCCATGTCTCATGCCACACAAGCTGGTGCTCCTCATTTCCTACGGTACTGTCACTCAGTCCCTCAGTGAGCCTGGAAAAAGCAGCCACCAAAGACAATTTGCCTCTGGGGCCAGATGAGGGGCACAGGCTGAGTCTGGAACCAAGACAAAGCGCCCTGGAGAGGGGAGATGAACTTGTAATGGGTGGAGAGAAGCATCAAGTCCCCAAAGGGAACAAAGCAGCAGCTCCACATCTTGCCTGGTTCTGTTTCCCTTTCCTCTCCAATGTTCAAAGTCTTTTTCCCAGGTACAGGTGGGACCATGCACTCTTTTACCTCTCTTTACTGGCCAGCCAAACAAAACACTGGAGGATCTAAAAACTGCTGTAACTTGACCATAGGCTACAAGAATATCTCTTCCACCAGCAAGGGCAAAACCAGCTGCTGAGACCACCATCCTTCACCATCATCCTGCTCCGGATAAGGGGTCAGGGCTCCAGCTACAGAGTTGTAGCTCTACACTTTTGAAGCTGGGAGGGGAATCACTCCATCTTTTTGTCCACCTCTTAGACAAAACCTTCAAGCCCATCCAGGAAGGGAAAGGGTTGGGAAAAACAGAAAGAATGAGGAGAAAACCAAGCAATTCCAGAGGACTTAAAGGAAAATGAGGAAAGGGTGTGAGGGTGGCAGTGATGGGTTTCACCCACCTGAACTGAAGCCACTTTCAAATTAGGCCAATACCAGAAGGTGGTCAGCAATGAGTTCCCATCTGCAGATCGAGACCTGTTCATCTCAATAAGTTTCCACTGGAAATACAGTTGGGCCAAAATAGAAATTCGTTGTTGGAATGTGTCAATTTAGATTATATTTTAGATGGAAAAAAGTCAAAATGAATCATTTCATTTTTCCCTTCTCATTTCAGTGAGGTAGAAAGTTCATTTGACCATGAATCATTTCATTTAAACCTTCATAGCTAAATAACTTTTTGCACCAGAATAATATATGTGCATCCACATTAGAAGTTTACCATATAAATCTTGCTGAAATGAGCTACCGTTCCCGAATTACTGCATTCTGCATTCTGCTCCATTTTACAACTACATTTTTCCTAGGTGACACCTTCCAATTTGTGCACTGATGTGAACTTGCATGCGTTTTCTTATGGTTGAAGCAGCCTCGTCTGATAGGATCCATCCTGAAGTCCCACCAAAGTGTACTTGAGGTGCGATTACTCGATGAGCATCCAGGATGAGCAGCATTTGCAAGATTTACCTGGGATTCAGTCCTTCCCCAGGGATAACAAGGTAAAGATCCAGCACATAAAAAGACCCTGATGAAACCATCCTGTTCCAGCCCAGACTGAACCAGATAGGTACATAAATTGTGGTTAATATCCTCTGAACTTTCGTGGTATGCAAAAAGAGTCTATTTAAATCCAGAACTGAGATTTGACTTCTTTAACTGACCTGGGAAGAAAGCCTTTTCAAGCCCCGGGAAGAAAATGGTTATTGCTGTCTTGTAGGAGGGTTCCCTGGGTGCTGTTCCAGCTCTTTTACAGGTGATTTGGAGTGAATTATGTGTTCTCTGACTTGGTTTCCCCATTTATGAAGATTTCATTTTCCCAGAGGATGTCTGCAAACTCACCGGTGCTCATAAGCCCAGCAAACACTTGTAGGGGGACATGCAAGGGAGGTCACAGGAGCTCAGCACCACCACAGGCTGCGAGCTCTGGGTACCAGCCAACTTTGCTCTTTGATCCTGGTTCCTCACCCATCCACATTGCACGGAGCACTTCTGGGCCAGCTCCTCTCAGGGATGTTCCCTACAGGTAGTATGGATGAGACCACCCCAGGTTTGGGTCCTGTTGCTGTGTCCAGACCTCCACTATCTCAGACACAACCCAGGTTGTCCCCTCCCGACCTGCACATGGACCTGCTGCAGGAATTGCTGTGACTGTCCTGTCCCAAGCACGTGCCCTTTGGGACTAATTCTGTCTTTTCACATGTGTCTGTACAGCACCTAGCACAACGACCTAGTAATTATAACAGAAGCTAAATTACTGCTAAAATTAGGTGCTTATTAACATCATAGCCTCTGGGCACCACCACAACACTTAATAATGTTACAGCTTAAGAGTAACTCAGGACCCATCATAATCTTCATGAAAAACTGTCCTTAGGGAGAGAGTTTCTGAACAAGGTCTCGGTTTTTCATTAGGTCATGTTATACACATGGAAAAAAAAATCTCTTCAAATGCCTAAGGATTTCAATTCAGTTCAATGATTTCAACTGCAAAATGAAGGTGTGCATATATTGTCACCCCTGAAGTTTACTTTTGATTGTAAGCTTTGAGTCATAAGCTTCGAGGACAGTTTTTTGGGTGTTAAGGTGCTTGGACTCAGGACACCTCATGACCGTGTAAAGGCCAGGGCAGGTCCCACACTGCCACCCCCCACACACACACCAGTGCAATAAATCTGGCAGCACAGAGCCAAAGCCAAGCTGTGTTTTCTCCTGTCGAGTTCCCAGTCTCCCTCCTGCCACCAGGGTTCCTGGTGGGGTCAGCTCCAACCCCAGGGGGAATTTAGGATCATGGCTGGAACAGAGCATGGCCAAAATTCAATTTGCTGCTTAAATCCAACCCAGTTGACTGAGGTATTGAAGATGAAATATGGTCCATGGCAGGTCCCTCAGGACAGGCTGAGAAGCAAGAGGGCAAAGCCAACCGGTTCAGGTGCCAGGTGGTGTGACAAGGGGCAGGGTGAGCTCAGCATGCCATGGCTGGGGCTGTGGGGCACTTCCCAGGTCCCAGAGCTGTCCTCTGCTGGACACAGCACCCTGGACAAGACACGGACATCCTAGCAGGGGCCATCTCCCAGCCCATCAATTGCTTGGAATGGCAGAGATAGGATCAGAGCAGAGCTTGCGGGGACAGGGACAGACCTGAGCATCTTCTCTGAAGACAAACCCTTGCCACCCGGATCAGCTCGCTCTTTGTCCCAGGTGAAGGAATGACTTGTATGGCCCCGCATGAGCAGCCACGAGGCTGTAGGCAAGCACCAGCCAAGCTGGGAAGTCAGACACCGCTATCGCACCACACACCTTCTCTTCTGTTGCTGATTAATGAGGCTGAAAAGGACTCAGAGGCTCCTCCCAGCCCTGCCCCTCATGCACACCCCCCACAAGCACTCATATTATCTGTATCAAGCACATTTTTATGTAAATGCCCTAACCATCCCTTTCAGAGGTACAATGCCTCCCAGACTAAGCCCCTGAATGGCATCGGCACATTTCTCGTGCCTCAGCTGCTCACCCAGACAAACAGAAGTGTGGCTCTCCACAAAGGGCCATGGTAATGCCGAGCTGGAGGAGAGTCGAGGGGAGGGGGCAAGCAGGGGCCAAAGCTATTTCAATGACAGAAGAAAAGCCAGGGTCCCAGAATCTGGATGAGTCAAGGAAGGGACAGGCCCCACAGACGGATAAATGGAGTTGCATGGGGCAGACAGCTCGGCCCCACAACAATGCACCATCTCTGGTTGGCGTGGTGGCCCTGGGGTCCACTGCAGAGCCCTGGAGCGCTGCTGTGAAGGCAGGGTCTGGGCTTGCAACCTGGATGTCTCTGTGGAGACTAACACAGGAAAGCTGAAACAGCCTACAGAGCTGGTAAGGAGCATGTGGAAAACCATGAAACGTTGAAGACTCTCACGTGACATCCCCAGCCTCCACACGTGCCACAGGGCGCAGTCCAAGGGACAAGAGGAGAGGCGATATCGCACACTCCACCCACATCCCACCACAGTTGGGACCGTCTTCCTTCGGCTCTCCTAAGGTGGGAGTCCACGAGGCTTCCCCTCGTGGGCTGGTCCGTGGTGCCTGGTGGCACAGCCAGCAGCTCTGCCTGCACCAGGTGTGCAAGGGTCCTCGTTCATGACAGAAGGATTTCTTCTGCCAGGAATAGGTCAACAAGTAACACACTCATTGAGAAGGGTTTCAAAGCACCCAGAGGTACCTCTCACCCAATATTCGAGGCTGGTGTGCCAAAGAGCCCACAACACCACCCACCCAGCCACCAGGCAGAGGGACTTTCCAGCTTTTCTCTGCAGCAGTTTTGCATAACAAACTAAGTGTTACAACTTGGTGCACCCCTCATAGGTTGGATCTTCACAGCCATAGATTAGGAACAACCTCATAAGAGCCCTGATGTGTATACCAGAGATGTGGCTTGCCTTGGGTTTCCCTTGTACTCCAGCCTCGGCTCAGTAAAGCCTCTACGGGGACAAGTCCCTGATGTGCATGGGACACTGTCTCTGTTGGAGGGGCCCAGAGGGAAGGACAGTGAAGCTCAGTTTATGCTCCCGCAGGATTGCTGCAGTTGTGAGACACAGCAGAGAAAACCCCATGGGGAACCGAACACGTCTGTATGGGGAGGGTGCGCAGGGAGCAGGGTGCCCTGCTGCAGACAGAGCAGTGAAATGGTGTATAGATTTGCCCCTCGCCACCTCGCACACTGGCTGGGGCAGAGCCCTGAAGATGGGAACATGAGACAACTGTTTATGAACAAACGGGCTGATCTGGGGCTGCCCAGGTGTCCCACACCAATGTCGTCTGACTTTCACAGGCTTGGCTCTACACCACCAGCTGTGCTCTGCTGATGGAGAGCAGAAACACCAGACCCCCCCTGGCAAAATCTTCTCCTTCTCCTGTCCTCTGCTGTCACACGTCCTGGTCGCTCACACCAACCATCCCATGAGGCTGCTGTGGAACACCTGGAACTGGGCAGGTTTGGAGGGGACGGGGGGACAGAACGGCATGGATTTCCCAGCATCACTAGGAGCCAGACACAGAGCAAGCTTGACAAGAAGGTCAGGATCCATGTGGAAAGCCCAGGGCAGTGTTTCCAGCTGCTTCTCACCTACAGAAATCCAGGCAGCACATGGCCTTACTCTTGCTGCCAGCCAAGCTGTGCACTCAACATATTAGCCTCCCTCTGCAAAATCAGGCCAAGGGCACACAGGCATCCTTTCCCTTGATTCTTTCACCCTGTTTTGATAATTCACCATTGAACTGCAAGTAAGTTTGCAGTGAGAGGCAGCAACTAGGGGGACAGTCAGGGGACGAGTACTGGATTTGGCCCCCATGTGATGGGAAGGGCTGGTGCCTGCCCTCCCCCTTGCCATAAGCATGGAGACATGGCCAAGGGGAGGGCAGCCCGTGCCCCAGCCCACCTGGGTCGCAGTGCCCATGGGGACCGCTTGTATCACTCTCCCGTCCCGCTTCCCCCAGCGCTACTAGCTGGGTGAGCTGGACCAGCCTCCTCCCCTCTCCAGGTCCTCCAGCACTATTTATTCCAGCAGACTTTGCACCATCCACCTGCCCCACCAGTGGGACAGAGCGAGGGGGACAGCACAGCCCCGGGTGTGGGAAGGAGACCCCAGGGCTGAATCTGGAGTGGGGCTGATGGAGGGGATTGCGCACATGGCATGAGGCTGTGGCAGCCTGGGTCTCCGGGTCCTGAGGGTGCCAGACCAGTTCAAGGGCTAAAACAAGCTTTCTGACTGCAAATTAACTTCTCCCTCACCCCCTCCAAACATGCAGCTTTCTGACATTCCCCAAGCCCAGGGCCCCATCCCACCCACCAGGCTGGGGACTGCAAACACAAGCAAAGTGCAGCTGAGGTTTGGGTCAGCTCAGCAGCTCTGCCCTGGAATGTGGGCTTTGCAACAAACAATTATGATAATTGCCAGTGACAATAACAGGCAGAAAATGTTTGTCTCATGGCAACACGGGAAACAAACTCCAAGCAGAGCCTGTGTCCATCAGCCACCCCTGCCAGCGCAGCTCATCCTCACGCTGCTGCTGATGCCCCCAACTTTTCTAACAGCTGGGCCAGACTCTGTGCTCCGCTACGCGCTCACCAGCTCAGAGGCCAGACCAGCGTGGGTTACACAGTCCCAGAGCTGTCCTCACCTGGAGGCAGCAGTTGTGGTTTTTGCTTGGATAGGGACCCCAGCAGTGCTCAGCCCCACAAAAGTACCCCAATCAGAGCTAACCCTCTCTGTCCCTCCAAAATGGGGATGCACAAGGTGACTTCACAGGGAAGAGTTACTTTGCAAAGTCCGCTGGGAGGTTATTCGCCGCCCGATGCACACAGGCATCCCTCGAGCTCTTGGCACATCTCCCAGCCTGAGCGCTGGAGGTGGGTTGTGTCCCATCCACCTCAGGCCTTGCAAAGGTCATGATGTCCACAAGCAAAGTCCATTCCCTGGTATTTCACAGGCAGGTCTCTTTACAACAGCAGGGTGGAAAGCTCAGCACTGCTGGACACCAGCACCCAGGCACGTCACTCCCTGTGTGCCTGCGTTTCCAACCCACTCTGCTCCCCCTTCTCCTCACTCATACCCATACTTTTGCATAGCTCGATCATGGCTGATGAGACTTCCTACCAATTTCCCATTAAAAAAAAAAAAAAAAAGATCATATCTGGACTGAGGCCAGAGAAATAAAACTTCAACTCCACAGGACAGTGATTCAGCAATGTATAACCAAGGTTATAATTGAAGCTGCACTTAGGCATACAGTTTGGGTGCTGGCATCTGCTCATGAACACCACACCACACAGGGTGAAATTACAAGCCAGGGAGAGGGCAAACATGGCCTGTTCCTGCCCCATAGACCTGCACCCCTCCTGTCCTCAGCTGCCTGCTGTGCTCCGTGACACGGCTCTGCAGGGCTCACACACCCAGGGGGGAATGGGCTGGCTTCTTCCTCCTTGCCCGTCCGCAGCATCGCTCTTTGCCATGCTGTGGGTGCAATTAGATCTGTGTGGTCAGCTGAAGACGAGCGAGCTGGATCCTCATCACTGAGGGCTTGCTCTGAAGACAAGGACGTTGTGTAAGAGCAAACGCATGGCGTGACGTGACCTGCAGCAGCTTTACTGCCAACAACGATGCATGAGAAGCAGACAGCACAGGTTGGCTCTAAGATCCCATGCTGACAGGTAGAAAAGATGTTGTCCCCGTCTTCTTTGAGCTCCAGAGTCACAAACACCAAATATTTTCATTTTACTCCATTTTCTGTTTCATTTGGAAAAAGCTGAACAAGTAGCTCTGCAGCCTGCTGCTAACTGCCACTAACTCCTGCAGCCCTGGGGAGTTTCCAAAGAGCAGGCGAAGTTAACGCTGGGCCAAATGTTTAGAAAGGGAAGGAAAAATGACTCAGATGCACTTGCAGGCTCATCTGTCTGGCTTCGATGCCAGGTGAAGGAGCAATTGATACGCCACTCTGTTAGCGAGGAATTAAAATAGAACAATATAATTAAGACCAATTACATGGTTTTATGGAAATGGATTTTGTCAGACTAGCATGGTGCTTCTTGAAGAGATTAAAAGATTGGGTGATAATGAAAAAGTGCTTCTAGGTGAATTTCTGACAGTGATGTCTGAGTTGGTGCCACAGAACGGCTGTCAGGGAGCAAGTGCACAAGCCGCTTTGCACGCAGTGAGTGGCTGATCTCAAAACTGGGGGTAACGACTTTGCTGTTTTCCTGGCCGGGTCTCAGCTTTTTACATTTGTTACCAATTTCCTGGAAAAAAAATGAAATCTGGAGCGCTTTCCAGGAGAAGTGTAGGGCTCTGCACGCAGTCTTGATGTCCACTCTCCCCAGAGGCCAGGACAAAAAGCCCCACACTGGGTTCCTCAGCGGCACTCACGTCTGCAGGGATGCAGGGAGCAAAGCCGCTCTCTGGGCTAGCAGGAGGTACAGACCAGCGAGTCTTTTATAGGGACACAAGACAGATTTTTGTTGTGGCCACTGAGAGAAGACCACTGAGCTGTGAGTGGGGAGCAGAGCTGGATGTCCGGGAGAAAAAACCCAAATACTCGGTCAGGATGAAATACTGCTTGGACCCTGGCCTGTGTTGGTCTGGGCTGCAGCCACAGTACTGTAACCTTTTTGGGTGACAGTGGGACTGACCCCACTGAGTGACTTGGGGCCATACAAGAAGTGTTCAGAGGCAGCCCGCTGACTCTGGGATGGCCCCTGGGTGCTTCAGGCAGATCTCAGCGAGGCTCAGAGGCTGCCAGAGGGGATGGAGTGGGAGGATCTAGTATTTCTCAGTTTATTCAGATGTTAGATCCTGCATATAATGCTGTTTCTCATTGTCCTGGGGTCTCTCCAATAATGAAGACACTGTATAATATTTGCAGATAGGGCAATAAATACCCAACAGACATAAGCCAGGCAGCAGGACATACCGATTGAATACTTTCAGGAGAAACCAACAGTAAGAGGAATGTGGAGTAGCAGAGATGTGGCACGCAGCCCGTTGTCCCTCTGCATGCATTCAGTGCATCCAGCAGCCACCACCAGCCCAGATGCAGCAAGGTCCAGTTTTTGTCCATGCAAGGGCTGATGGCAGGGGACCCCTGCATGGGTGCTGAGAAGACAGGCTCAGCCCAGGAGGTTGTTTCTCCTCCAGGCCCAGCATTCTGTCGCACAGGTCTCCGCTTACCTCCCTTGGCCTGTCTGCCCCACAGACAGCAGCAGGGTTGGCTCCGCGGTCCCTCCAGTGTGGCTGACCCCAAACCTCTATCACTGCCTGGTCCAGTCTCCTCACCACGCCTCTGCCTGAAACCTCCTGGATGAAAGGTCTCTGAGGCTACATGGAAGAGATGGGCTGTGTGCCACGGTGAAGGTACACGGCACAGTGTGCAGGTCACCAAGGCACAGAAGTGTTGGCTGGGAGGAAGCTCTGGAGGTCCCTAGTCCAGCCTCCCATTTGAACGGAGGTATTGCCAATGACAGAGGATGTCACACGTGGCTTTGTCTAGCAAAATATTTGGAAGCCTTTGAAAATCTGCTGCAACACAAGTCCAGAGATAAAGCGGTAAATGGCAAGAGAGAAAGCACCAGCCAACTCTCCTGCAGAGATGATGGTTAAGGGAACAGTTTCTGGAGCAGATCCCCCTTCGTTCCTGGGCTGTAGCACCCTGTCACAGACTGCACTGGAAATGGGGACGGTGCCTCATGATGCTGGAGATGTCTCTGGGCAGTAAGGCAGGGCTTTGCTGTGTTAGGAGCTGTGAGGTCACTGTGGACACTCTGGAGAGCCCATGGTCTGCTCCCTGATGAAGTACACGTGTCTGGACAGATGAGGAGCCCACAGAAACCACAGGACAGTGCTGGTGTACTGATAGGTGTTGAGCTCAGCCTTAGGCATGCTCAAGGTTTTCACTGGCAGCAGGACAAAGCAGAGCATGAAAGGAAGGTTTGGCAGAGGTAACAGGATTGCTGTTTCTGGTGTTTGCCTCCCAGCACGGAGAACAGCACAGTAGAAAGCCCAAAGCATAAGAAGCAACTGAAGGAAATCAATGCATGAGTGACTAACAGTGGGAGTGGACTCTGGGTGCAAGGGAGACAGTCCATGGAAGGACCTGAAGGTGAAGGCAAGTACTTTGTACCCGGCAGAGCAGGGATGCAGGTGTGGGGAGGGATGTGAAAGAGGGGTGGTGCAGGAACGCAGCAAGACAGCATGGTCCTTCAAGCAGTGATCGGGTGGGTGGTAGCGTGATGCTGGTCAGATGAAGAGATACGGCAGCTGTAGTAACCCGGGCACATGACAGGGAGGACACCGGCAAGCGTGCTGTCGGTATGTGGACAGGAAAAAAAAGGCTGCACCACTGAGACCTTAGACACAAAGAACCTACAGAGAAGGTACTGTCTGGACACAGGGGGTCAGGAGGAGAGCTGGGACAATCCTGGCTTCCTGGGTGCAACAGGCAGGACAGAGCTGGCCCTGGTGACTGAGGGTACCCGAGATGGCGGAGATTAAGAGCTCTGAGCAAGTGATGTTTGGCTTGAGCTGGCAGCTGATTGTCCTAAGTCCCTGGTCAGGGCCATTGGGGCAGATCCAGTTTCCTCCCAGCGAGAGAAGGAAATTGCACATTGCATCCCCATTGATTGCTCACAGCTAAGGAGCCTTAGGAGGCGAAAGCACTAGGCCCAGCTGCTCAGAGGTCCCTCTCCCATCCAGATCTGGAGCACCAAGGGAGCAGAAGGGAGGAAAAGAGAAGCAAGAGAGGCTGAGGCCAGTTGGTGTCCATTAGCCCTTTGTCCAGCCAGCAGGAACTGGTGCAAGAAAAGCACCATTGCGGAGGGTGCATCTTGAGTCCCCTCAACCTTAGGGCGATCCCCTGCCACCAGTCACTGCCATGTGCACATGCCAGCCACACCAAGGCAGCGAGGACTGAATCCTCCTGCATCCCCACCACCTTCCCCCCTTCCTGGTCCAGACCCTGCCCAGGTGCAGCCACCTGCACAGCCCGCTCATGAAGCAGGCTGCGGGACTGTGCTCGTGTGCTGAGGAAGGTGCCCGCTCCCACTGGTCTGTGCCAGCCAGCAGCTCTCAGACACAGCCCGCGGGGCCAGGCTGTGGTAGTAGAGGTGCAGCTGAAGGCTGGGCTGTGCAGGGAGAGGGGCTCCGTGCACAGACACCTGTAGAGCTGGAGAGTGATGCTCCAATTCTGACAGCAGCAGAAGGGATGTTGTGAGATACAGGCTAATTTCACAGCAGGACGCAGCATGTCCTTGTTCCAAAAAAGAGAGGAGACAACACCAGGAGAGCAAGCAGTTGGGAGGGACTGAAGAAACCCTTTCTTCACCCCAAAATTTTTTCCCCACAACGTCAACTGAGCAGGAAACATTGCTAAAACCCCAGAGAATCCCAAACACCTCTGGGGTTTCCCCTTGCCAGGAGTTAGGAGTGATTCCCAGCACAGAAACAATGCCACAAGGGCTGGAGGGCAGACGCTGAGTGGTGCTTTCACTTCCAGATCTCACTATGTGCCACAACCTTTAGTCATCTAGACCCTGCACAGCAGACACTTCTTCCTGGGGTTTCCAGCTGGCAAAGGTAGGAGGGGACAGACCGGGCAAGCAGAATTTCTCCTATTGCACCCTGTGCCATGTGGATGGTAACGGGAATTTCCTCTTGCACTGACAAAGGGAAAGAGATGTTACTCTCAATGGGATTTTCAGCAGGGCTCAGCAACCACGTGCTGCTCACAGCATGTGATTTTGGAGTTGTGGCCATAGCCCTGACTCTGCACCGATGCACGTCCCTGCGTTCACCTTATCTTGCTGGGGGAAGGGGCTGCTCCACAGCCCCACCTCCCGCAGCATCCCTTAGAGGCAGCACCCAGCTGTCGCTCTCTGTAGCACCCGGAGTGGCTCTCACCCACCCCCCAGTTCCCAGAGGAAGGAGGACAGGAGGTTTGTTTACTGGAAGGTGTTACACAGGACCCTTTATAGTCCATTTAAGTCACTTCTCATTACAGCATATGTTTATATGTACTTACAATTACAAGCTCAGCACATAGATGTGCATAGAGCTCTGCACTCCAAAGGCACTGCAGAAATGGCGCTCAGCTAATCAGCCACGGCAACGTCTGACCCCAAGCCATCCTTGCTACGGGACCTGAGCAAGTGTGCTCCAGTCAGGAGCTTCAGCAGCTCACAGGGGAGCAGGGAGATGCACGGCAGCACCTTCGCCTCTGACACCTCCTGGGACTGCATGTGACTGTGCTGTACCCAAAAAGGGCTGTGGAGATGCAAACAACACAGCCACAAAGAGCCAGGCTTGGTTCTTCTGCTCATTCTGCCTTGAGCATGAGCCAGCGGTACCACGAGCACCCCAACATCAGCAGCACAACTGGAGGCTGCAAGGCACAGTCCTTGCTGTGAGCAGCTGTGGGAACCGAGTTGTCAGCCTTTCACCTTGCCCTAAACACGACGGATGAACATGCACCACCCCACGGATCACCTCCATCCTCCACAGACCTCCAGCAACAGAGCACCGCTCAACTCCCATCCACAGCAGCCCAGCAATGCACACAAACTGGAGTCACCATGGGCAGACTCTTTCCCACCTCAATGTCTCCAGCACCTTCTGGAAATGCCGCTTTTTTTTTTTCTGGGTCTTCCCTGAGAGCTTTGCTCTTGGGGCACAGCTCTCAAGTCAGCTCCAATTTCATGGTCTGTCTTAGCAATGAGCTGGTTGTTCACTCCTGTGAGCAGGTTCCCAATCCAGGCTGCCTGTGCAGACAGTTTTGCACACACACAGCTGTTTGTACCAAGCCAGCAAAACTCATGCCATGAACCTGCCAGCTGAAACACCAGCAAAGCAGAGCTGTGAATCACTCCTCAGCTGCAGGGCTGTATTGACTCAGAGAGAGTAACTTTTAGTACCTACAACCACATAATGAGTAAAAGCCTTGAGCTGGAAATGCAAATAGACATATAATTTAAATTTAATAAGGCAGTTAATGTACTGTGTGTCCAGTTAAGTACCACCCAGCTCCTATCACCCATTTATTGAGGTTACTCTATATAATAAATTCCAAATGAGTGATAATGGCTGTATTTGGAATTACATTAATAACTGGGCATGCATATCTGAAGCCAGGGAGACGAGGGTATAGCAAGCGCTGCACTCGCTGTGCAGGCACGGCAGCAGGCAGGCCCAGGAGCATTTGGGAAATTTTATGTAATTGCCATCAGCTCCAAATGAATGAATTAATAACTCCCCTTGCACCCTGGCAGAGGGGACCTGCTCTCCGGCGCTGAAGCAACCAATATCATGTACAAGTGACTGATGTAAAGGGAAGATTTAAAGAGCAACATTTTTTGTAGTGTTTCAAAGTCTCCTACCCAGGTCTGGGTGGGAGACTGCATCTGAATGCATCTGAGCAGGCATCTGACTTCTTAGGTTGGTTGCAGTTTGGAGGAGAAAACCTGTAATTTCAGATATCCTGGAAGCAAAAAGGTTTAAGGAAACCTCAGTTAAATTAAGTCCTAAGGGGAACGAAGAAATATTGAATTCAAACTGAAAAGAAAGTTTTATTTTGAGTACTACCAAATATCTTACAAATAAAATGGATATTCATTTCAAAAGAAAGCACAATACAGTAAATGTAATTTATTGAACTATTTGTTTCAATAATATATTTAATTTTCAGTACTTAAGTAAATACATTTTGGTGTATTTGGCCAGGTGAAAAGCCTCAATTCACTTTAAGATCTTTATATTTCTCTAGCTCGGTGATTTGCTGTCATAGACACAGACTGAGCCCATATCACTCTTTTTTGTAATGAAATAGGATTTTGTCCCAACTATTTTTGTCTTTGTCTCCTGCGCCTTTGTGCACAGCCGGCAGCTCCTGCAGACACTCGCCCACCGTGCAATTCACACATGCATGGGAGGGCACTTGCACCTCTGTGCATGCTCACACGCACTCATGGCAAGGCAAAGGGTAGGGGAGATCCTCGGCCTGAGCGGACATGAGGTTAGGAATATTTTAGGAAGGCTGATAGTGTTCTTCTGGCTTTACTGATGGCTACTTGGGGTCTGAAAAGCCCAAGCGGGCCACCCTGCTGATCAGCTCGGGGCTTTTAACCCAGGGCATGTAAAGGACTTCAGAGAATCCTAGAGTTGGTAGAAAGGGTGTCTGGAGGTCTTTAGCCCAACCTGCTACCACCAACACCACAGCTTAGTCTGGCCAAGTCTTTAAAATCTCCAGGAGCAGAGATTCCCCCTCCTGTCTGGTGTCCCAGACTGCACCACCCTCCTGGGGAAGAATGCCAAGAGCATCCCACATTGCATCTTTTGGCCAGCGCCCCTTGTGATATCTTCTGGCACAACCAAGAGGAGATTGGGACCTTCCTTTTTGTAAGAGACCTGCTTCAGGGAAAGGCGTGCAATCTGGCCTTTTAGCAGACTGTGGTGTAAATGTTAGGGCAAAACGGGGCTGAGCCCAGAGAAGAGTGTGACCCAGGAGGACCACACACAGGAGCACAGCCTGTGAGGAGGCCTGGCTCTCAGCTCTGCCCAGCCACTTCTCGGGGAGGTAGGCTTTCCCAGCCTCACACTGTGCCTCCTTACATGGGCTTTCAGCCAAGACATGCATACTATTGCATAAGGACCAAGTCTTATTAGGCATTTCTGAGCTGTTCTTGCCCAAAAGCAGAAAGCTGAAGAAGAGATAAGGTGTCCTAGTGTCATCAGTCCCTTGGAAAGGGAAAGACTTTCAGACTTTGTCTTGAAGATCAAGTGCTACCAGACAGACAGACTGACAAGGTACGCCCCACAACATCCACTCCAGGCTGGTTGCTGGACTGTGCTCTGCCCCATGAATGGGCAACAGGAGTTAAAGCTGTGACTGGGCTGGCTTTGCTTGCAGGGTGTTGGTTGCTCAAGTATGTGAAACTCACTGCAAGGCCAGAAGCTTGCAAGGCTTTTCACTTCTTACTGCCCCATCACATTGAATTGTACATGCGTGCTGCCGCTGGAGAAGGTGGACTCTGCAGGATGTCTGGGCTCAAGGGTTTTTTTCCTGACTTATCACTCAGTGTCTCGAGGACTTTGGCATGCTTTGGAGGCCCAGACCCATTTTGATACCCCTGAAGCGTCACTGTCATCCTTGCAATCACCACTCAGCTGTCAGCTGCCTGGTCCTCACCTCTTTCCTGCTGACCAGCTCCTTGCTGCTTGAAGCCTTCAAGTGAGCTTGCAAAAGCTTCTTCCCTAGGAGCCTTTGAGGCAGAAGCCCACTAAATTCACAGGCAGGACTTAGGGTTCATGTGGATCCTTACCCCACAGCCCAGTGCATGGAGCTCCCCAGGACCACGGCACACTGGCGTCACATCTCTGCTCTGCAGCAGGGCCCAAACCCATCACTGACGTCCAAGGGGCCCTCAGCCTCAGGCATGGCTGGCAGTAAGGGCTGCCATCACTCAGGCACCACAGCACTACCTGTCTCAGGAGCTGGGTTTCAACCCCAGATTTAAGATGTAGCCAACCACTGTTGGCTATCCAGTACATGGTGAAAGGGCTCCCAGTGCTCCCACTGAGGTGGTATATGGCCAGTGCCTGGCCAAGGCCAGGAACCCAGCCTGACGATGTCCTCACCCTGCAGCCCAGCTCACATCTGTCCCCACATGGGACAGACTGCACAGCCAGGACCTGATGGTCACCAGCTCCAGTTAGGCAGTGGGGAAGGACAGGACAGGGTTCAACCCTGCGGTTTCTAAAGGGTTAATAAAGCAGGGCCAGCCCTGCCTGCAGGAAGCACTGCAGGAGTTTTGCTACCTGCCCCAGCCAGCTCTGCTGGCCACAGGGCCCTGGATTTCCCCAAGTCCCTCGCCCACCTCTGGCGCTTTGCAGTGGATCCTCACCCCATCCCTTGGAGCTGGCTCCCCTGGAGAATCAGGAGCCAACAAGGCTACAGCCATCAAGCATGTGTTTTCTTGGGCAAGCCAGAGACCCCCTCCTACCCAGAGCAACCCCCTGCATCCCCCTGCATCCCCCCTCCCCAGCCCCTGCTCAGGCCCTGGCTGCCAGCCCCACTTGTAGCGGAGCCCTGCAAGGGCTGCTGGGCTGCTGAGGCAGGCAGATAGAAATGCAAAAGCCCGAGCCACATGGAGATCATCTCTGCTAGCATCAGATAACAGTTCAAAAGGCAAGCATCCTTTCTACTTGCTCTCAGTCTCCCTCTTGGTTTCTTTTAAGCACAAAAATGGCACAACAACAAAAAAAAAAAAAAAAAGAAGAAGAAGAAGAAAGGGAGGGGGGAGGAAAGAAAAGAAAGGGGCGACTTCCAGCCAGGCAGTAAAATGCCATCTGTCTCCTGACGGCTCATGTGACACTGACAGACGTCCACTGCGAGCCACAGCCAAAGGCACGGCAGCCCGTGATCCCCGCCGCAGCGGGCGAGGGAGCACCCCTTCCCCAGCCTCCGCTCTTTCCCAAACTCATCGAAAGTTTCCAAGCTGGAGGAAAAAATAAATCAGGCTGATCCTTGCTGCCCTTCCCGCAGGGAAACGTGCTCAGGGTGGCGGTGGAGGTGGCAGTGTCGGACTTCAGAGCGGGGCTGTCTGTGCTGCGTGACTTTTCCCTGGGCTGGGATCCCCTCGGATCCACCTGTTTCCCTCTCAAAAGCAGCTCCTGGAAAACAAAGGAGATGAACAGCAGGCAGCCCGCCACCCCCTCGCAGCCCAACTGCTTAATTGCCTCTAGGGAAAGAGCCTCGCTGACCCTGGGAGCCTCCTAGGCTGGAAGAGCAGAGACGAAAAGGGAGTTGTTGTATAAGACAGACAGACGTGCTGCCGTGGCTGCCAGTGACCGGCCATGGGCTGGCCCTGCAGATGCTGCCACAAAGAGGGAAGCTGCAACTCACGTTTCCTGGGAGCACAGATGTCTCTAGATGACATAGCCACTTCCCAGAAAGAGATATGCCCCGATTCCGTCCCAGAGGAGATGGCGGGGAAGTCCCCGTGCGGTGGGTGGAAGAGGAAAAGACCCAAATGTTCCTGATTTCCCAGGATTCCCAGCAGCGATGGCTTCAGGAGAGCAGGAATTAGCTGGGTGTTGGAAGGTGCAACCTTCTTGCCCTACATCCCGAGCATTTGTGGCTTAGCAGAGCAGCACAGACCCTAGGAAGCTCAGCACCCTGTGGCAAGGCTGCCCTGCGAGGGCACCCACCGAGCGGTCCTGGGCAGGCTGGGTGCGAGGCCACGCACCTGCATGGAGGCATGACCACCCTTGTGCCAGCCAGGGCCGTGGGGCCAGCACAGCAGTGAGGTGTCCACACACCCCTTCTCTGGAGCACCAAGCCCACCATCAGGAGCCAGCAGCGCAGGCCAGCACGCACCTCCTTCCCCATGAACATTTTCTCATTCCCAGCCTCACCATCCAGGCCTCTGCTCACCACCCAATACATGGCAGGACCTCAACGGCTTAGCTGACTTGGAGATGAGTTGCTCATCTCCTAAACATCTCCTGGGAACAAAGTGGCAGAAGGAATCACAAGCCATACACAGAGCTGGGGGGATGACGCGAGGGGGTGCAGGAGGCTGGCTTCCCCTGCCTGCCAAGGGACCAGCAGGATGAGGCTATAAGGTTCCACAACACCCTTGGACCTTTCCCCACAACCACACCACCCGTCAGCACTCGGGCATGGTTGGGCATCCTGTCTGGTTCTGGGCACCTTCCCTCAGGGGAGCTGGAAGTCCAGGGCAGCTCCCAGCAGCTCAACTGCAAAGTGGCAAGTCCCTTTTGGTGCTGGCACCTTCTTGAACAGCTTGAGAGTCACTCATGGCTCAGCACAGTCCAGGGGGGGAATGCTGCTGCCAGCACTGAGCAGCACCTAACCCCTGCTCCATCTTTGAGCCTGACAACAAATGGAGTCTTTCTAAGCCTCTGAGCACAAAGGCAGGTGAGGACCTGAAAGGAGGTTGTAGTGAGGTGGGGGTCGGTCTCTTCTCCCCAGTAACAAATGATAGGATGAGAGGAAACGGCCTCAAGCTGCGCCAGGGCAGGGTTAGGTTGGGTATTGGGAAAAACTTCTTTACTGAAGGAGTAGTCAGGCCCTGGCACAGGCTGCCCAGGGCAGGGGCTGAGTCCCCACCCCTGGAGGTATTTAAAAGCCAAGGAGATGTGGTGCTTAGGTGCTTAGTGGTGGCCTCGGCAGTGCTAGGTTAAACAGTTGGACTTGATGATCTTAAGGGTCTTTTCCAACCTTAACAGTTCTATGATTCTGTGATTCTATGATTCTATGATTCTATGATTCTATGACCTTGACCTGCAAGTATTCATTTTATGTTTTGTATTAGGAGACATGGTGTTACAATGTTTGCAGATGCAATTTCCCAAGGGCATTCCCAGATGAAAGAAGGCAGAGAAAGAGCCCAGCATTCACCAGGTTTGCTGAGCCAGTGCTGGCCACTGGATACCCAGCACAGGTTGGGATCCTGCCTCACTACAAGTGCAGCACAAAGCCAGCCTGGCCCTTGTCCCACCTCTAGCAGCAAGACTGAAGCAGCCTGTCAGTGGCTGCCAACCTCCTGGTCCTGCCAGATGAAGCCACCAGAGAAAAGACACCACATTTCACACTATGCCCTCCCTGCTGCCTTCAGGGACAGGTCTGGTCCTTGGCATTGCCAAAGGGATGAGAGAAGGGCTGGACACGCAGCTGTCTCATAAGCGCAGGCAAAGAAACAGCAAGATTGTCCCAGGGCAACCCAGGACAACACCAGGCCATGGGCCACAGCGCCAGGGCAGCACCTCTCTCCCTCGCTGGCTGCAGCAGGTCAGTGCTGCCATCGGGAGAAGCCGCCGTGCAGAGCTGCTGCAATGAGACCCCCCAGAACACACCATGAACTTAGGCTGTGAAGCCTGGAGGACCCTGGCATATTGCACACAATTTGCCAAGCAGACCCCCAGTGTCACCTCCCCCAGCTCCTGGTCACAGGTTCGCTGCCCACCAGCACCTTTCCACCTGTTCCTACAACGTTTGACCCCAGAGGTGGTCTGTCTGACCTCTACAGCTATCCCTGACTCCGCAGTTATCTCAGGTGACACCGTTAGTGACTCCTAGCCATGTCCTGTTCCCCTCCATGCCTGCCCTGGCTGCACCTCCATGGCTTTTTCAGGAGGATGGTGCCTGTGACACGCAACGGGAACCAGGGCTCAGGGCTGTCTGGGAGACAGGGAGAGCATCAGTACATGAAGGGCTTTGAGCCAAGACAAAAATGGTCACAGGGTGCAAAACGCCCTAGAGAGCCCCTGAAGTGTTTATTATCATAGCAGAGGAAAAAGCTACAAAATGTTGTGAAATGATGGTGTGGGATTGCTTGGCCTCAGCCCATGGTCCACAGGAGGGATGGAGACAGGCGTTACTGCAGGCGGAGCCGGGAGGTGTGGGGCTGCCTCCACCCCAGCCTTGCAGGAGCCACCATCCAGTCCTGGATATGGAGAAACACTCTGAAACAGCCTGGCCCTGCTGTGTTTAATGTGGCTAATGATTAGCTAGATAGGACGTGGCCATTCAAGGGCACAGGGTGAAAACAGTCCTTCTGCCTTTGCTTACACAGCACACACAGCTGGGCCATTCCCACAGCCAACACCCAGAGAGAGCGACGGCAACAGAGGAAATGCCAGCTTGAAATGCCAGCTCTGGAGCAGCATCCAAGGGCTTGGGCTGGGAGAGCAGCCCAGAGGATGCTGCCCAACCCAGCTTGGCTCAAAACTTTCCCTAAGCAAGAGCTGACCCTGATGTACACAGTTGCGTCTCTGCAGAGATGTTTTTGCATCCAAAGGCAAATGCAGGGAACTGGGATCTCGCTCTTTGTCCTTGTGGCATCCACCAGAAGTTGAGTCAGGAGTTAATGTGAAGCTCTGGGGTCATGAAAAAAGCCTCCTTGTGTGTCTCATACTTGGAGACCCCACAAGGTTTGCTACAACACCCTCTTACCTGCCCAGAGAGCAGGTGCTTTCTCCTCCAGGGCCAGCTGCAGCAGTTTTACAGCAAATTCCTTCCCTTCTCTACCCAGTTCAGCTTCCCATGTCCCCAGGATCCTGCCTGAAGTCTGCACATGGCTGTCGTGGTGAAGAACAACAGGTCTTTAATCAGGGTATGATCCCATCTCTGCAATGAGAGAGTGTCAAAACTCTGAGAAAACAGAGAACATGGCCACGGCTGAAGGGATCCCTGCCTACCTGAGAAACACTCCCACTAAAATTTCATCCAAAGTCACCCTCTGACTAAAAGCTGAAGGCATCAGGTTCTGTGCTTCCCCCAAACATGACAGCAAAATGTCAGGACCAAGAGACTGAAGGAATGGAGAGAGTGCTTTGCTGAATGGACATGTGCTGGACATCGTGGGATCAAAGGGCCAGACAATGCTAGTGTGAACCCTGCACAAGCAAACACAAGAGGCCACCAGCCCTGAGACCCTGCCTGCCCCACCTGCTCACTCCCACTGCTCCCTGGGCCCCGGCACCAGCCTTGGCTGCTCCTGAAGACGGGCTCTTGGCTCTGCCCACCATGGGGTCCAGCACTGTGGACCTGCTGGGTTGGCACAGTGCCTGCCTGGAGCTCTGCTCCACACAGATGTGTCTGTGGGACCCATCTTAGGAGCCAGATGGAAGGGGCAGTGCATGGCTTGTCTGTGGCGCTGGAGGAGTGGATGTCTCCCAGTTTTGGAGACTAAACATAGGACTTGTCCTCTGATAGGTACTCATCTCTCTTAACATGAATGTTTTAACACTGGGACTGGCACCCAGGGATGTGGTGGAATCTCCGTCTTTGCAGAATTTCAAAACTTGGATGGGCTGGCCCTTAGAAACCTGTTACAGATTTTAAGCCAGCTCTGCACAGAGCAGGAGGTTGGACCAGAGACCTCCGGAGGTCCCTCCCAAACTAATTCTTTCTGATTCTTTCAGCCCCCTGAACTTTTGCTCTTTGCTGTCCACTGAAAAGAAATGGGCCCATCCATAGGTTCCTGTCTGAGACAAGGTTGGGGGAAGCCAAGGACTGGATTTCACTGGTTGTAAGTACAGTTGGGTTTATGGCGTGGGTTTTGCTTTGCATGGCTCTGGGAAAGCCAAGGCTTTACATGTCTCTTGTACATCTCTCTCCCACTCAAGTTAATATTATTCTTCCTGTGAAGAGGAAACCACTTAAAATGTCTCTCACAAGTGCTTCACATCGGCTTGAGTGAACAGAAAAGTGAATATGAACTGATCTTAGTTAAATGAAGTCCACTTCAATTGTCAATTAGGGGTTCAAAGCCACTTAATTAATACACTTCAGCTTCACCTCCCTGTACACAGATCCAGAGACACCTTCCATCCACTTCCACTGCTCAGCAGTTGAACAACCCTACTCAGTCCACATGATATTTGAAGACCTTGGTGAGTCTCACCTAAGCCCAGATCCAAAATCCTCTTCTGATTCAGCAGACCCAGAACAATTTCCAGCGTTTCATTAGGCCTTCGCTCCACACCCAGCAGCCGGCATCTGCTGAAATGGCTTAGAAGCAGCAGCAAACCCCAATTCTAGAGATCTCATAAATTTTCATATATTCTTGAGTTTCCATAGCTCTCTGCTTTCTCTTCTCTCAGATCACAGAGAGCTGAACCTGCTGGAGACACATGCCCCAAATCTCCACACAACACTGACAACTGGGGCTTCTGATTATTTTTTTTGTGTTGTTTTGGCAATAACTATTCATTCCACACCTGCCCCCTCAAAAGATGATGTTAGTCTCATTTCAAGCAAGAGATCAGACTCAAGACTTCCAAGGTCCCTTCCAGCCAACATTTGTAGGCCAACAAGTCCTGTTTCACGGCAGTCCCTGCCGTCCCAGAAGTGAGAAATGCTTCTCTACCCTGTTTCTCCTGCCAGTTCTTGGTGGTCTCTACCAGAAATAATCCGTCAGCACCATCTCTTTCCTTTGCAAGTAGCAATAGCAGAGCTGTAGCAAGATGTGCTTTCTTTGGGTGTGAATACGCACAGGTCTGACTTGGATGTGCAGGAGTCTGGCTGCATCTCAGATCCATACAGCTTCCTGCCTCCCACTGTGCAATGCTCAGTCTGTGTGCAAACAAACAGCTTTTTCTCTGTCTGTCCCTCTGTCTCTTTCTCTCTTTCTTTCCTTCCTTCCTACAAATTCTTTATTCCTTCTTCCTTCAAGTTCTTTCTTTCATTTATTCTTTCTTTCCTTTATTTCCTTCCTTTCTTCCTTCCTTCCTTTCTCTCTTTCTTTCTTTCTTGCCTTCTTTCTTCTTTCTTTTTCTTTCTTTCTTCTTTCCTTCTTTCTTCCTTTTCCTCTGCATTCATTTGAATGACAAAGGTTTCTGATTACGGTTCTCCTGGGGAATCAAACAGCAAGGCTGCTGCTCACTTACTGACTGGCAGATTAAGATAGATAAAGGGAGAGATTTGTATATTGACTCTGTGTTTATGTAACTCATGTGCAAGGCCTGGCCAGGAGCAGAGGGGCATCTGACCCACATAAATAATAACGAGCAGCATTTTTAAACTAAATCATCTGGAAAATTCACAGACGATTCCGTCGGTTCCTTCTATTGTGTCACCAGAGGGTCATAAATAATTCAGCCTTGCTCAAATATTTATGGAAATCAATTTAGCCCTCAGTCAAACGTCACCTCCTGAGAAAACAGTTTCCTTTCGTATCTCAAGTGCAAACTGACTGCCCTCCATCCCAACTAGCCTCCCCAGGGCCAAGGGCACCTGTAACCTCCCAGCAACATGCCCAGGCACCAGCCCAGCCGAGCAGGTCCCCAGACAGCTCTGAGGCCACACAGACCACGAGGAAGATGAAGCTGCACATGATCCTCCAGCAGAGGAGCAGGTCCAGCACCTGCCCCCCCTTCTGCTGTGACCATCCTGAGCTTCACAATGGGGCATCTGCTCTGGCCCAGGGCAGTTGTCAGCTCCATAGCCAAGGCATGGCGCTTGGCAAAGCTCTCGGCCCATGGAGGTGACAACGGGTGCTTGGAGCAATGATGCCTGCACAGGAGAGAGAGGCTCCCTGATGCGACTGAAGGTCACAAAACAAACTCCCACAGGAGCGAGCAGCCCCGGGGAGCTCCCTGCGCCCGCTCCCAGGGCGAGGTCAACGGCTCTACCGTACCCACTGAGGAGCAGCTGCTGTATGAGCTGCTCCATGACCTGGCACTTGCAGCTCACTTCCTTGCCTCTTCTCTGGCTGACACATGGCAAGAATTCCCAAGACCTCTCTTCCCAAAAGCAGAGCAGCCACATGGGCTGCCCATCATGACCAGCTCCCACAAAGATCTCCGCCTACATGACAAATCCACCAGGCTCCTGGCCCTGAGCACCTCATCGATCCCTCTGGGAGCTCAGCATGTCCATGCACTATTCCTGTCTCTTGATGAAAAACCCACTTCATGGGAGCTGTGAATCTCTTCCAGCACCACCATTGCAAACAAAGAAACAGGACAAATCCCCAGGGTCAAAAAGCTGTCCCCTTCTGCACGTCATCCAGGGATGCAATATGCTCAGAGAGTGACTAGAGCACCACACGGATCAAGATCAAACTACCTACCAGCTCAGCCACCAGCACAGAAACTGGGGGGCAGCCATATGTTGCCCATGCCCATATGGAGAAGCCACATCTCCTCCAGCCTGTGTTCCCTGCAGCTCCTGTAAGCATTACCTCTTGGTAGGTCACTTATCTGGCCTCTCCCCAAGTTTCTGGGCCCATTTCTCTCCCCTAGCGCACTTTGCCTGGAACAACATGCAAAGCTGTGCAAAGCCACAACACAGCTGGGTTCCCAAGACACCACTGACCACAGCAGACACCAGGACACCTCCTCATGTAGGGTCCCATGTCTGTCCCAGGCAGCAGTGCAATGAACTGGACAGATACTGGGCTGCGTGCCACGCAGCACGGCCATGCTGCAGTAAGCAGGAACCCAAGGAGCATTTGTGGTGGTAAGGGAGAGATTATTCTCCTGTGTTTCCACCACTGGCATATTTCTGCACCAAAAGCACCAGTCTACAAGCACCCTTTGGCTGTGAGCACCTGGGGCAGGAGCCAAGCCTGGTGCGGAGAGCTCAGGGCAGACTTTCCAGTGGACAGCCAAGGTCATTGACAGCCATAGCGGTGAAACATGTATTTTCTCTCCAGCCCCTCAAAGTGTTTCAGATCCCCCAATTCCTCAAGGTAAGAAACTCATTGCATTGCAGGACGAGGCAGAGAGAAGATATGACTGGCAGCCTGAGGGGCTGTAGGAGTTGGTATCATTAACGGCCAAGCTCTGCACCCTCCGGGTTGAAAGAACAGCAAAGGCACATGATCCAGTGTGTGAAGAGGGTTTGTGAGCTTCTCCAGCCCTAAAACTGGATAAGAAAGATCACAGCCTTTCTCCTGCCCAGACCTCCACCAAGCATGCTGCATCTTGAGTTTCCTCTGAGTTTCCAAGTTAGACAAGGGCTGGTGTGTCCCATCCAGACCATGCACCATCACATGGACCCACATTTCTGACCTCATCTGCAACTAGAGCTGTCCTAGAGAAATGTTTTGCACTGGCAGATCTTTCTTGGGCCAAGGATGCTTCTCCAGGGAGCGCTGAAGAGAAGACACACTCCTCAGAGCTAGTCTTAGAAATCTTCCTCCAAAGCCCCTCTGCTTTTCCACGGCCTCTCATTTATAGCAAGAGAAAAGGCACAACTCCATGATGAGGAAGAGGCCCAGGATCCCATTGCTGCACACTCTGAACAAGGTGCTCTGGCTGGCCCTGATAAGACACATCCCTCCAGAAGCCCCGTGGTTCCGGTAAAGGCAGAGGACCCAGCTGGGTGTAAGATCCAGTGATAGTCCAGGCACCAGAAACTCAAGCTCTCTTCTGTAACAGATATCACCCATCCCTCCCTGCTGGCAATCAGCCAGCACAGAGGAAACAAGACAAGACATCAGGCCCAAGCACTCATGCATCACGTGAAATGACCCAGCTATGTCAGACTCCAGCATCAGCTCTGCTCTTTACAGACTTTGGAGGTTTCTGCAATTACCCAGTTCACTGGGATTTGAACAGCCAAAATCAGCTCCTATCACTGACCCACAAACCCAAATCAGAGATCAAGCAGCAGAAGAAGCAAAGGCTCTTGGCTTGTGCTGAGAAGAAAGCTTCGCAAAAATGAGACTCTCCTGCTGAAGAGTCACAGGTCCTCCAAGCAGGTCTGAGCACTGTCACTGCTTGGTAGAGGACAGCAAAACTCAATTTGCAGTAATGGTCCACAATGGAGACCCCGCAGAACTGGCAGGTGTTTGGCATGCTCCATGCAGCAACATGGGAGCTCCATACAGCACCATCCTGAAGGACAGAGCCAGATGGAGGACAAGTCCATGGGAAGACTTGCACCTGCATGGCCTTCACCCACGTAAACATGGAGGAGATGGGAGCCCTTGCAAAGCTGGTGCCACTTAACTGCATTGTCAGATATGATGGGGTAAAGATTCACTGCTCAAATTGCCAAGCTTAAGAAAACAAAGGCTAGAGAAATGACCACCAAGTTAGAATAAAATGGTACCAATCCTCTACCATGTCTTCTGTACATAAAAGTAAACCCTAGAAAAGAAAAAATCAAATAAAACAGTGCCACAGACTAGGTACGCAGAGCTTCGCATCTGCTTTCCAAGGGCTTCTCCTAGGGTCATGTTGCTCAGCACAAGACTGCTAATTCCCTTCTGCTTTTCAGACTCTCCTCTTTCACCCATACATGACAGCAATGCTCAGGCACCCTCAAGGCCCATGCACATCCCATGTCTGTACGTCTTTAGATGCCACTAGATGAGAGCACCACTGTTGTTCCCACATATAAGAGGACCAGTGATCCGCAGTGGGGACACTTGCAAGGGTTTGCATATGCAAAACGTTTACTTCAGGTGACCCTCCCAAACGAGCCACCCCTCTTGTCTCTGGGCTAGCTGTTTTCCCTGCTAGGGTCTCCAAGGAGCAGGCAGCTTCAGTGGAGCTAACCAGAGCTATTAGACCTGCCCCAGGAAAGCTGCAGCAATAGTCACGCTCTGCCCGCACACCGAAGAGCAGCGTGATGCAGTTTGCCTGCAGCTCCCACTGTAGGGGCGCGTCTCCCCCAGCACGCCTGGGCATGGGAGACAAAGGGATCAGGATATACACAGATACTACTAACATAGAAGAGCTTCACTGGAAAAAATTAGCCCTTGTTAGGAGAAAATCCTAGGGAAATTTTTGACAAAAAGGTGGGTAGAATCCTTTTTTTGCTTTTTGCTTTCCCTGTCTGGAAAAGTCCCTCTCCTGTTCAGCATTTATGATTTGGGGTCTTTGAAATATTATTTTTCTTTGTCAGACTGGTGATTCATTACAGATGAAAGAAATGGATGTTCCTGGGCTGCAGGATCCTGAACTGCCTGACATTTGGGATGCCGCCTAACAATTATCCTTAATTCATAGCCCCATTGTAGAAGTGACTGCCTCTGCACTCAGTGCAAGGACATCACCTGGTCTCTCTGCAGAGCTGTTGCATGAAAGCGTGTGCATTAGTTGTGTTTTATTGAAAAAGGGGTTAATTTGTGCCCTCTTCTCCCCCAAGCACAGTAGCACAATCAATCTCAACAGAGCTGCTTGGCTTTCTCCTCCCTTCTCCAGCCGTCACTTCTTGGCTCTTAATAAATTATTCAGCTTTCCTAAATATGCATAGGGGTCTCATTAACAACTAATTTTGCTTATTTAAAACAACTGCATAATCAAACCACTATAGTGTTTTGCCTTTCTTATAACCATGAATTATTCATGTGCTGGGAATCTGCATACAAATTTATTGATTCTTAAAAGGGCACATTTTTCACAGCCTAGAAAAAAACAAACCCTGGTTATTCTGGTTTTGAACATTTTGGCCCAAACTCCCATTTAACAAATCATATGGCGTTTTCCTGGGAAGAAGAAGCAGGCAAACCCATAGCATCACCAAATGCACCTGGAATTCCTGAGTGCAACAAAAGGGAGTGTTTCCAACATTGCAATTAATCATTTGCACACTCTTGACTTGCAGCCCTTCCTCAGAGTGCTAATGGCTTATTGTTGCAGCATCCATTTCACACTGACTTCTTGGTGCCTGTCTTTAAGTGCTCCCATACAAACCACAAAGAAGAACACCTGGGCAAGGAAGGGACATCTTGCGAAGGCATGCAAAGCCATCAGTATCACTGGATCCAATCCGGGCTTATCCCACAAAGAAAGCACTGATGATAAAAACATGTACAGGTTCAAGAGGGGACATGCACCAATGTGGGCTTTCAGCCTTCAGGCGTGCTCAGCCACCATCGCTAAGGGAAACAGGGCGTTAAGCACCCACACACATGCCCCCACATATGCACACCCCTTGATTCCTATACTGGCCTGTTGCATCTTGTCTCATTCTGAAGCTCTTCTGTAGAATTGTGTTTAGAGATCCATCCCCAGACCCTACATCCTTCTTGCATAGATCCCTGAGGAGCTGGTACCATCCTGCTCTTAGGCTCATGGCATTACAGAGTAATTCAGGTCAGAAGGGACCTTTGGAGATTTCTAGTCCAACCTCCTGCTCAAAGCAGGGTCAGCTATGAGATCAGACCAGGTTGCTCACAGCTTCATCCAGTCTTGTCTTGAAAACTTCCAAGGCTGGAGACTGCAAAACCTCTGAGCAACCTATTCTACCACTTGACTGTCCTCATGGTGAAGAATTTTTTCCTCATATCCATTCTGAAACTCTATTTTTTCAACTTATGGCCATTGTCTCTTGTCCTCCTGTCATGCACTACTGTGAAGATCCTGGGTCTCTTCCTGATAAACTCCTCCTTCCCCAAGCACTCTGGTTATCATTACTCTGCAGCCTTCGAGGCCTGCCTAAATCTCAGGCTGAGATCTGGAGGAGCAGTGGCCTTAATGACAGCCACAGCATCACAAAAGCCTCCACAAACACACAACAAAAAGGATATTTTTGGAGGAGGTTTTGACAACCTCATCCCATGAAAAGGGACTACGGTGAATGTTACAAATGGAGCCATGGAGCAGTGACCTTCAACTCACTGTAAACAAAGAAGGTTTTAGAAACATGTGTGCATCTTCTTGTAGGTACCTCTGGGTCCTCAGTCCCTGGCAAATCATACCTGCTGGTGGTTGGAGGTCTGAAGGGGAGATGAAGAGTGTCTCCACGTTCCCCAGTGGAGTCCTTGCTATGAACCCCAGCACAGACAGCTCCTTCCTGAGGTGTGCTATGGGCCTCCAGCCCAGAGGCAGGTCCATAAATGCCAGGCAGCATCCCGGGGAGCACACATTGCTTGTGCTTGCAGGGTATTAGCAATGCTCCTTCAGTTGGAAAGAGCCGCAGGTGTGTCAATCTTTGCAGAGAAGCTTTGAGCTGCAAGGCCCTCAAGAGCTCTCACCTTCACCTGTCTGGGGACGCTCCAAGCTCCCCAGGACAGTGGTCACATCTGCAAAGCCAGTGTCCAAAAGCTCCCTGCTCAGCCCCTAATGGCTGTAGCAGTATTCATAGGGAGCCTGGGTTCACTGCCAGGATGGAGATTTCAGTTCACCTATTCCAAAGCTGTGACCAAAAGCAGGGCAGCAGCACACCAAGCCCAAGGGCATTTGCAGAGCTGCCATCCAGGAAGAGCCATCCTGGCAGGGCCAGCGCCGGGCCATGTCCCTGGCCGCCTCTGGGTTCAGCATGCGTGGCCTCGGTCAGAGATGTCCTGCACAGGGCACGACTGCACCTCCGTAGCCATGTCTCTCTCCGAGCCTCTGTTGACAAAGCCATGGCCTATCTGCCCCGCGTGCCATGTGGGTTTCCTCACTGAAAGAACATCAGATTGTTCATTGCACTTGTCGCTTGAGAAATGGTCAGGCTTTTTTTTTTTCTGTTTGCTTAGTAAGAGACCAGGTTGCTGTGTTTTAATTTTTCTTACTCTTTCGTGATAAAAAACCCCACTAGCCACAGGAGGAACATGAATCTGTAGATGTTTTTTATAATACAGCAGAATTCTGAGACAAGATCTCCCTTTCTTCCTTCCCCTGTCTGTCTGCATCACTGGCTGGCTTGCTCTCTATCTATTCATCTGCTTGGCTGCAGCTTCTTGGGGTGTCGCTCAGAAGCAACCACCACGTGGAGCAGCCTGAGGACCTGATCCAAAACCCAACCCCTACCTGTCCTGTCATGGTCTGGAGTTTTCAGCCAGGACTTGTTCAGGGAGGACGCAGTGGTGACAGCCACAGATAAGGCAGAAGGAGCTGGGACAAGAGGATAGGCTTTGCACAAAGCGTACGGTGGGATGCGAGATGGCTGTTGACTACCCCCGTCCCACATGTTTAGCTCGAGGCAATGGTGCGGTGACCCGTCCTTGAATGAGGGGATGGATCTGCTCCTTGCTGGCACTGCAGAGGTGCCAGCACATCGTGTCACAGCAAGGTTACCTCGGAGCTGGCAGGACTACACCGGTTATAGCGTGCTCCTGTGACTCACGCGTGGCTCTGCCAGAGCTCCTCACGTAGCACCTGGAGAAGGTAATCGCTCGCAGGGTGACCTCCGGAGACAAAGAAGACCAAGGCTCCAAGAAAATGGCAGGTACTTTCAGGCTGTTCTGGATGTCTTCTCAATGACCTATGTCCCTGCGTACCCAAAAGCCATCGCTTCTCCTCCCAGCTTGTGACACCTCTGTGATCACAACCTCCGCTGCTCTGCGGTCCCTCCACCAGCTGGGCTTTGCTGAAGAACCGAACACTTCTGCCCTGTCTGCAGACTGGACAGTGGGGAGGGTCTGGGTGAATGATGCAGGAAGGGTAGGAAAAATGGAAAGCAGAGACAGAAAGGCACTGGGAGGAAAGGGTAGGGTAACACTGCTAAGCTGCTCCTCATAACCAAGTTGAAGCAGCTGAACTGTTTTTTTGTAAACCAGGGTCCCGTGAATCTTTGGAAAAGCATTCAGTTGCTTAAGTGAGAGAAAACCTTCTTAAGATAGAGTAGCTAACATCCCTGCTCCGATCAAACAGATGAATGATCCCAGGAGAAACTTCATTTAATCAGAACAGCAGGAACTTGACAAAAATCCCAGTTGTACACCAAGGGACATATTAACCAAAATCCTGCTGTAGCAGACTTGCGCATAGGCGTAACTTTGCAACCCAGGAGCAGCTGTACTGACACCAGCGTGTCTGCTTAAAGTGCATCTGAACACGTGTTCCCAAGAGCTAATTTTGTACAGACAGCAGCCCTGAAACAGCAGCTTCTGGGAAACATAGCCAAGAAGACAGACAACAGGCAAGGAAAAGAGACTGTTTCAAGCCTGGATGCTGAAGAAGTTCTTGGCAGTGTGGCAAGGAGGTTTTAGTTACTGTTGAAGAAGCAAGTTTGTGCTCTTGTTTTGGAAATGGGTAGAAGGAGATCTATGAGTTCAAGTGAAAAGCATCTGAAAGGCATCTGCATGACTTCAGTTGGGAGAGTGCTCAGGTAGGGACCGCACTCCGACAGGATGAGTCACTTAGCAGAGGACAATCCATGTGTCACTTGAGACAGAGCCTATCTTGCTCCAAGAGTCACAGTCCTGTGTGCAAAGAGGCTCTATGTCAAAAAGTTCCCATTCACTACCTCGAGATTGAAATCTGCACCCCTTTCCGCCCCAACAGGAGAGGAAAAAGGTACGAGCATGCTGGGTTCACACAGAACACGCTGCTGGTGGGCACTGACAATGAGGACAAGGAACATGGAGTGTCATGCAGAGGTTAACATGCCTCCAAAAATCAACCTGCATAAATTGTATGAGGTAGCTCTGTTGGACTCAGTGTAACTTCAGGCACCTCCTAGAAAAACTTAGAGCTTTTTTTCCTCTTTAAGGTCAGGCTTCTGTCTCAGTTTCTGTGTCTTCAGTCTGTCTCTGTTCCTCTGTTACAGCCCCCTGCACTTTATGAGAGCTAAGTGCATCCCGTGATTGAGGTGCAGAACTGGTAACCAGGATGCCTGGGTCCTGCGAAGGGTGGAGAAGGTGGCATCCTCGACTTGTTGGGTGATAATGAGCCACTCACCTTCCTCTTGCAGACCTCGTTTTCCCAGATGGAGATGGTTCTATTTACCCACATTTGTAAATACAGTTTTACAGTCTGAGTTAATGTTGGTTTCCAAGTGACTGCATTAAAGTCTCATCCAGTCCTTAGCGCCCGTTCAGAGCTTCCCTCTTTCCCAGCACTTCACAGGTCAACTGCAAAGCAACACAGATGCATCAAGAAGCTGATAGGGGTGGTATCAAAGCACGGCTCCTCCCTGGGACAGACCCCTCACACAGCACCCGAGAGCAGGAGATCACTTGACTCCTCTAGATGCCTTTTACCCATCACAGCTGTACCTCCCGGTGCATATTCCAGATCTGCTCTTCAGAGATAGGTGGCTGCCCTGCTCTTGACACCTGCGTCCAGGCAGAGCCCAGCACACGCACACCCGTTCCCCACCTACCCGTGGCTTAGTAGGAGCAGATGAAATCCGGAAATGTCATGAGAACAAATACACAAACAGGTCGTTTATTGTTTACGTCTTTGCTGCACGTGTCCGAGTAGCTCTCAGCTGGACCCCGGCGGGTGTGCGCACTGGTACTGTCTGTTCACAGCCTGCCTGCCTGCCCGCAGCCGCCGCTGCCCTCTCTGCCCGCCCCGTGGAAACAGGGAGCGGCAAGGAATGTCTGGATTCCATAAGAAGCTGAGATACTCCTATAGGCAGCATTAATTACAACTCTTAACATTTAATTATAGGTTCCCTTGGTTTCCACTGTATATTTACAGCTGAAAAACCTTGCTAATTGCCTCTGTGCTTCCATAGCTCAGACATGAACTCACACTCGAGTGATGGCAGAACCACTCTGCGTGTTCCAGACCAGCTCGTGCCCTTAACGATCTACCACCCATTTACGGGCACCTAGAGAGAGACGAGAGGAGGAGCCGGGTGTTCCCCATCGACCTCACCCCCTGCTTACAACACTATGTCCCAAAAATGGCCTGAAGCAGTTTAGGAGAACAAGAATCTCGTTGAGATCAGCAGAGAAAGAGAGTTGCAGAGTTGAGCCTTTGGGGCCAGTAATCCACAGGGAAGCTGGGACCTTCAGGGACACAAGACACTGCTCCAGTGGAGCTCCTTCTAAATGGACTGCAAAAAAGATCTGATCTTATGCAAAAATATGCAGATGGGAGCTGATTGCTCTCAGAGTCACACCCTGTGTGCTTCACTGAATGCCCACGATTTCACAGGGATGCGTACAGGCACAGTGCAGCAGGGACAGCACGGGGACTTACGTTGTAAAACTGAGTCATGTCGTGAATTGTCCCATCCACATCCTGCAGTTCCCTGCTCCCTTCCCATTCTCTGTGGTGTGATGCTGCCCATGCTTGGGTGGAGGGTATAAGCTGCCACGATGGGTTTGTGTTCCCCTTGGAGCAACGTGGCTCCAGGCCTGGAGGGGAGCAATGGCAGGGCACAGCGAGAGGGGAGCATCCTTGTTGCTGTGCTAATCCCAGCAGTCTTCCAGGAAGCCGGACCTGCAGAGCTGGGCCTGAATTAGGACTTCAAACAACCCTCTGAGCACTGGATGTCTATTGTCTCTGCTGCGCGGGAGGCAGCTGCTTCCTCCAGCCGAATTAGGGGTTATGTGGCTTAGGCACAAGAGCCCATGGCACGTTTTGTAAGAAAGATCGCCCATTTTCCCCTGAAGATCCTCCCCCAGTGCTTGCCAAAGAGACAGGTCCAACTGGACAGGAGGCACCTGGTCATTCCCAGAACCAGGCGTGATCTGTGCAAATGAGCCCTGTCCTGCCCTCCCCAAACACAGACAGGAAAACTGCCTCGCACGGAGCCGCTCCCTGCCTTCCCTGGAAGCCGAGCTGCCATGGCAGGGACATGCCCGTGGGATGAGTGTGCAGGAGCTCCACTCTATGATGGTGAGGAGCAATGAGCTGAACCCAACCTTGGAAGGCAGGGAGCAGCAGCTGCCTTACCCGGCTTCCCAGGAGAGCTTTGCCAGGCTCTAGCCTCTGTATGCCCTTTCCACCTTGGCAATGGGCGTCACTAAAATCACCTGGAGATGCTTCCTGAAGTCTTTTCCCATGGATTATGCCAGCCCTGACTGTAGAGGGCTTGGAAATCTCCTTCTGTCTTATCACATCTAATGCACAAGCACCAACTTGCTCGAGGGGAACAGCAGTAAAATAACCCAACTGGCAAACACAAAGCAATGTGCCTGAGACTGCCAGTGCTGCTTGGAGCAGACGTGCTCCCAGCTTGCCAATATGCTCCCATCAGCAAGACCATGTCACAGCGACCCCTCCGCAGGCCGCCCCACGAGGACCCTGCAGCAGCCCTGCAACTCCTCGTTCTGCAGGCAGCACCGGAGCTGCCACATCTCTTAAGACAGCATTGAAAGAGAGAAAGGACTAGTGGTATTCATCTCACAGAGCTTAGTCCTCTGTGGTTCTGGGCCCTGTAGCACCTCTGAAGCCTGCACATCGCAGCACCATGGCTGTAGTGACAAATATGTCTTCATTTCTGTAAGGGAAGAAAGAGAATATGCCCAGCATGGTAGAAATGTGACCGCTCCCTACTGCACTCTGCCCTACTTGGAGACAGACAAGATAAATCCTACTGACTCCTGGCTTGTTCTCCTCCTGCTCTGCTTTTGCTCAGGCTAGCACACCGATACCAACACGCAGAGGCATCTGCATCACCTGCTCAGCATCAGCTACAGCTGCATAGGGTTGGCTCCAGAAGAGCTAAGAGATCCCTCTGCAGCCAGGAGTCTTTTATCTAAAACCACCTTCCAAACCACACAAGGGATTCAGCCCCTCTGAGATGGCAGGGGGATGAATCCCCACCACTGGGCTAAGCAGTGTGTGTGGGTAGGTGGGAATGCAACAGCCTCCATCCCATCACGCTGTGTGGCAAAGGTGGTGGATGTGGGCCCAGAAGCTCTGCAAAGCAGCATGGTCCAGGCTGGGCACTGGGCTCAGCAGCATTGGGACCATGTAACAGGACAAACCCCAGGCCTTCTGCATGTCTCAGTTTCTCTATCATCTCTAAAAACCAGGAACAATGATAATTCACTGTTTTGGGGAAGTACTAACCTGGGTATGAGGTTCTGTGCATGTCTTTTGGGTCTTCTTTAAAGATCTCCTGGGGACTATCTCCTAAGACACTTGAAGGTGAGGGTGGCTGCCGTCTGGAGCATGGCACACTGACCTAGGAGAGCTTGCATGGCAACCCTGGCCTTTCCTGTCCTTGTTGGTCATCTGGTGGCACCGAGGATGGGGGCTGTCTGATACCACCACTGGTTTTCTGAGCTCTTCAGAAGAAGCATCCTCACTGTCTCACTGAAGAAACAAGCTGATGCACAACCACACCACTTGGGAATCCACCTCTCCTCTGGTGCCTTCTTGCCCAAGCCAGACCATGGCAGGCCCCAAGTCAGATGGTCGCAGCAGGCCATTGCTTAACCCATCCACTGTTCCCTGAGGACAGATCCTTTGCATTTTGGCTTAATGTCACAGCAGAGTCATCCAGGACTCATTCAGCGCTGGGCCACATCTGTCCAAGCACACAGCTGGTGTCCAGTCCCTAGGGCAGTACACAGCCATGCACTGCAAGACAGGGAGTAGACACGTCTGAGGCACAGCTCACAGACCATCCTCAAACATCAAACACCCATTTGGCCCAGGGACGGATGGATCTGCCCTTAGCAGGCAGCATCCATTGGTTCCTCTGCAGCTTGGAGAGAAATCCCCCATAGGATAACGACTGTAAAAAGGCATCTCAGTCCTGATGACTGGGTGCAGGAAAGATAAGGAAGAAAATATCATTTCCATCCTGCAAACTGGAGTCTTCTCCCCTGCTTGGCCTCCATGCATACCCCTTGTTATGTTTTGTTTGGGTTATATAGGTGCAGGGGCACCAGGCTCTGCATCTCTGCTTTCGCTGCCTTGGGTAGATGGCCCTGGATGTGCGAGAGCCGGGAGAGGGGGCCCAGGATGTGCCCCCCGCGGGAAAACCTCCCACCTTCCTCCCTCTGGATGTGCCCCGATAACGGCGCAGGCTCCAAGCGCCCCAGTGCTGTTTTGCATCCCCTCTCCACTGACCCACAGCCAAATGCCTCCCAGCTGGGTGCAGCCCACAGCCGCCTCGCAGAGCTGCATTCCTGGGGCAAGGTCAGTGGCTGCAAAGGGCCAGCGGCACAGCAACTGTGATGGGATTTGCAGAGGGCCAGGGAGGAACCAGAGGAACCACACCAGCTGTGCCATGCCAGCTCCTGCCTGGGTGCCCCATGGGCCCCCTCTTGGACCACCGTGGGACACCAGCCAGGGGCCACTTTGCAGTGTAACCATCCATGGCATGGAGTTTTCTGCCACACCTGCCCAGGCTCCCATCCAGCTCCCAAGGCCTTCCTCTTTTCTCTACCCTGCCGTGCTCCCAGTAACCCAGATGTTATGCCCTGCAGCCTGGGGTCACTGGGAACAGCCAGGTCTCCCCCCATCACAGCACCTCCTCCCAGCCATGATCCCTCATGCTTTAAATGACTTCCTTGTGGCTCAGCCTATTCACATCCACCATGGCCACAGACTTCAGGCAGCTTGTTAACTAGCACCACACGGGGTGTTGCTTTGTATTCCAAATTGCAGGATGCTTGCTAAGCAAGGTGCCGTCCAGCTCTCATTAGAGCCAAGACAAGGACCCCTCTGGCCTTGGGAGGACCTGGAAGAGTCCTCACCTGGCTCACTGTCTATATACAAGCTCATTCTTTAGCTCAGCCAGTCCCAAGGGTTTTCATTCCCATTTAGGGGAATTACCACATTTGCCTGTGTTTGTTACAAGCATCAGAATGAAACTTCGAATTCCATCTTAATGGGATCCTGCCCCTAAGGGACTAAAACTTTTTCTTCACAGCAGCCTCTGTCTGAGCCATGCATGAGTACTTGGAGCTCTTCCCAGTGTTTACCTGGAGCTGTGGATAGCTGCCATTCAGTTGAACTGCATGAAGTTAAGCCCTTATTAGAGATTTCACCTGAGCAGACCGTGAGGCTGATCCCCTCTGGGTGGGCTGTGCCCCCCACATGCCCCTACACCCACCCAACCTGCCCAGCCTCCAGCACTGGAAGGAGGTAGACCTTTGCTCTGTGTCCTGCTCCCTGCTGGGCAAGCAAGATATCAGGCAGTCCCTGCAGAGCAGAAAAGGGGTTGGACCTTTGGTCCTATAGATCTTAGACCTCTGCATTACTTTGGCTTGAACCAAACTCCAAACCATCACATTACATGATTCAAACTACTGCAAGTGACTTTCCAGGATGATAAAAGGGAAAACTATGGGCATTGGTATAATCCCAGTTGATCTGAATGTTGGGAAATGAAATAGCACATGGATTTCATCACTGACAGCCACAGGACAGCATAATTGTCAATTGAACTTACAGAATCACTGAGGCATGGGCCCAGAGCATCATGTGTCTGGAATGGTGGAGGCCTCTGATTCATGTGCAGCCACGGCCAAATATGCCACCGCACAGCTTTAGCAGAGAAGCCTGCAGAGGGATCAGGGACTCCTGCCTGTTCAGGCTTTCCCCTGGAAGCCAGGATGCAACCACCTGCCAAAGCGCAGAAGCAGAGGGTTGGAGGGTGTCAGACACCTCCCGTCCAGGCCAGGTCAGACTGCTCATGAAAGAGGGATTCAAAATGATGGCTGATCGAGGAGGGGCCCGTCCCTGCCCCGATCAGTGCTCTGCATTTTTGAAAATTCAAAGAGTCACTGGCTGGACTGTGAATAACCCCTGTTTGCCTGCACCCCACTGGTGTCTCAGCTTGCCCAAGATGCTCCTGCCTTTTTTTGACTTAACCTGATGAACGGCTGCCCCTTTCTGCTCTGCTTCTCAGCAGTGTTAAATGAAAGGACTTCAGATGATTTGTAATGAAAGAATTAAGACCAGGATTTTTAAGTGAGCCAGAGGGAATTGGAAGTCCACAATCCACTGAATTTCGAACCTGTTGCTTTCTGGAAGACAACTCCTTTCAGCAGTACCAGCACAGAGTATGACTTTGCTCCCCAGAGATGTGAACAAGCCCTTTGCTTTCCAAATGGCGATCAGTCCCACTGACAGCTACACCCTGCCTGTGCAAATGAGGTTCAACATGTGCCCAGACTTCTGCTAAGTGCATTAAAAACCCACATGATAAAAAGTTTAGATGTCGTGCTATGCTGCATTAGGTCACATTAAGTCATGTGATGTCACCCTACATTATGTGAGATCACAAAGTAGCTGGTGATTCGGTCATTGAGACCGAAATATAGTCTCCCCCTCCCAAGGCACTCATGTCTGGGTGACATATGAAGAACACAGAATGTTCTGTATTCTCTGAGTAACTATTTTCTAGGGGCAAAAATGAAATTTCTGAGAATTTACAAGAAAATTGATTATTAGTACATGAGTTAATACAGAGAAGACCATTTATGAAAGCAGCCATCCAGCGTCAGGTAGCAATTCCCCCCACTGATCACATCAATGAAACAGCACACACTCCCAGCCTCTGATACAGGTGAAATTCTCTGAAATCTCATGGAGACACTACATTTCAAGAATATTTTCCCAGGAATAATGGGCCTTGCTGCCTATTGCTCTCTGAGAAATTTCCTTCTGCAACAGCTGCCATTCCTCCTGTCCTTCAGAGCTGCGTCACCCCTTCTTATTCCCAATTAACACACACCCACAGCACTGTTATTAGGAAAGCTCATCTCTTGGAACGGCCACTGCAATTCAAACCTAACTTTAGCCCCAAGTTTCCCATTTGCTCTGGTTGTTTGTGCATAATTATCCTGTGAAAATCTTTTCTCATCAATTTTCTAATCTGGGCACCCCATCTAAGCAGACATTTCTGGCTGCTCTCCAGCCAGAGGTCTTTACACACTCCACGTTTGTGTTTGGTCCGCGCTGTGCTGCTCCTGGCAGGTGGGATCGACCTGTGAGCAGCTGAGGTTTTCTGTCATTTTTCACTGGGCTGCACCAGAGCTGCACTGAGCGCAGCCGAGGAGCTCTGGCATTGTTGATGAGCCGGAAAAAAGTCACGATGCTGATTATAGTCTGCCAGCTTCCCTAACCACTTCCAGCAATTAGATTTAAGGACTTTCTTACTAAATTTACAGAAATTGCTTCCTTCCCTCCTGTTCCTCGGAGCAGAATCAGCAGAGCCTGATCCCAGATCTGCCCACTTGCATTGTGAGGACAAACAGTTCCTGATGCATCCCGGTCAGACTGCGCCTCCGGACCCGGTGCAGCCCACCAGGGCAGACACTGGCACCGAGCTTCCCCGGGACCCTGACCTTTACCAATAACCCAAGCAAGAGATAGCAAAGAGATTTACCTTCAAGGCAGGTGCGTATCGTTTGGCAGGTGAAGCAACGTCAGCTCACAGGCAGTGGAAGCTGGGCTCGGGTCAGGAACCAGGTGGATTGCTGCTAACAGATCCCGGGGGATTTGTGGACTAATTGCTTCCTCTTTGCCCTCAACCCCATGCGCGCAGTGCTCTGGCAATTTGAACTCCTCTAATTTCGACAAGGCAGGACCCACCCTTCCCCAGCCCCTGCGACACAGCCCCGTCCCGTGCAGCAGGGGCCTGACTCTGACCGTGCAAACACCCATTGCACGGGGCTGATTTGGCCGAACACAAAGCAGATTTTGCAGGGTTACTTTTCAGCCTGATCAACTCCCTGGATTAGCTCAGCCAGCACTGGCGCGGAGGCAAGCAGGAACATGCCACCAAGGGCAGGAGCCATGGCAGGGTCACAGAAACCTCACTTAGAACAGCTCCTGCCATGTGAAATGGATGCATGAAAGAGAAGATGTCTGTAAGGGACAGTTCACCCCCTCTCTGCCTGCACTCTGTGTTCCTTCTCTTCACTATGTCCTTGGCATAACACAAGCTGTACCTTTCCACGGCAGAACACATAATTTTTGCTCTTGCAAAGTGCCAGGCAGCCCTGTGACACTAGGCAGGATGCAGAATCTGTACCAGAGTCCTTATCTCCCAGAGGGTCCATCCCCAGGAGATAGATCAGCAGGCATCCTGCAGAGCAGGACGTTCCACAGTGTGTCCTTTGCATATCAGACTCAGAGGGGGAAGAAACAGAGCTTCTGGAAACATTTCCAAATCACAGGAATGGCATGAATCCACCCAGAGCCTGAGTGGATGAACACGGACCTGCCCAGCAAAGGGTTTCCCGGACCACTTGGGCTGGAGAGCGTGGCAGGAGGAACCTAAAGGTCAGCCCTCCTGCTCAGGTGCTGGGATTTTAAAGCAAGTCCTTCTGACTTGCCCTGGTGCAAGCACCCAGTAATGGAGGTTTCTGTGCTGTGCAGTACTGAAGGTTGAAGCAAAGCCCACGAGGTGAAAAGCTGAGACTGGACATAGCAAAGTCTGGGTGTTGAGGTCCTGCAGGAGGCTCTCCATGCGGTTCCCACCCCAGAAGCAGTGTGATGGGAGGACAAGCAGTTGAGCAAGGGGCAAGCAGTGAGTCCAAAGGGCTGGCAGGACTGAGATGCAGGAACACCTTTCCTGGGCAAGTGCACATCTCAGCAGAGGGAGACCGTGAATTTTCAAGCATGGATATGAAAGGTAGAGAACCCCAAATGCTGGTTGGAGCAGAGCTGGTGCTGAGCCTGTTCTTTCCTCCCACCCCATTTGCAAGACAAAGAGGGGCTGTGTGTCCAGCAAGAGACTGGGATGTGTTTCTTCTCTCCCTCACCTCCATCTCCATGCTTCAAACACTCTCCAAGATCCCCTTCCTCCACAGTCTCCCCTGGCCTGTTGAAAATGCAAAGCCTGCACTCCCAGATTCCACCAAAATCTTGAGCTCATTTTTTCCTGGCTCTTCTTGCCACATTTCTGTCTTTATTTCCCACTCCCTTGTAGCTCCCCTTTCTGGGGCAGGGATATAAAGACCCTTCTTCCCACTGCCTTACAGGAGTAGGAGGAGCAGCCAGCAAAAGCAGGGGAAAGAGCCCTTAGACCACTGGTGCCAAGACAAGGGGCACCAGTCCCCTGCCCCTGGGGACCACAAAGCTGATTCAGTGGCTGTGGAAAGTGTTGCACAGAGGTGGAGTACACTAAGATCTCTTTAGGTTCAATGGGGGACCCAAGCTCAGAGCAGACATTTTTCGGGCAGCAATAATGCGACATGAAACAGCAGCTGAACAAGAGCTTACAGCTACAACTGGAGAGCTGTGATATGCTGAGCAACCACAGCCAATGCTTTTAAATGGATCCTGGGACTATCATGGATCCTAAGCTTGTGAGGACTGCCATCAGCTCAGCACCATCTGAGCTGTTACTTCTGGAAGTAGGTGGTTTTCCATTTTGCTTTCCAATGATGTGAACATATTTGCATTTGTCCATGGGGCGGAATGAACTCTCTGTCTCCAGGGGGTTTCTCACCCCCATGGGTATGAGCCAGCCACATGCCCTGGCTGATTCCCACTCAGCGAGCTCCATCAGGGTGAAAAATGGGCCACACATAGGCACTGAGCTTTTCTGCAAGAGCCACTGCAGTTGGCTGGCTCTCTGAAAGCACACCCTTTGCTGGCTATGAGAGGCACTTCGTACAGCGCAGTGGAGGATCTCTGGGTCCAAACCATCAGGAGTTCAGGGAAACAGCAACTGTGCACCTGTAGGAGCAGGTCAGCCCTTGGGTCACGCTGTGGCTCTTCTTTATGACATTTTTCTCAGCGACTGCACACGGAGAAGCTAATGGGGCTGCAACATGGAGGAGATGAATGAGGAACAATTAGTCTCCATTTCCCAGTCCTTGTCCACAGCCCATCTTTCCTCCTTCCCCTCCAGCATGCCCTGGTCTCCACCAGAGCAGCTCAGCCAGGCCTGCGCTCCCCACCAACACCCACCCAGCCAGCCCCTGCCACAGCCCTGCCTCCTTGCCCCCACGCACGGGAAGGTGTCTGCTCCCCCAGGATTCACACAGCCCTTTCGCTATCCCCAGGCAGGCTCACATGGGCTCTTGCCCAGGCAGCCCCAGACTGCTTGATTTTCCTGGGCTCATTAGCAGGACTCTCATGTGATTAATTTTTTTTTGTTATTTCTTGACTACTGGGAGAATCATGTTCTTCTTTCAAGCAGCACGAGCCAGAAACTGCAGAATCTGCAAATACCTCATCACATTAGCATTCCCCACACGTCATGCATCTGCATTCCCTCTTTGGATTTGTCTTGCACTGGGAAAGCCTCTCTCATCAGACCTGATCTGCAGTGCACACCTTGTAACGCAGTCCCAGGGCACTGTGCTCCTGAGGTCTCTCTGAGCTCTCCTGCCCTTCCCTGACATGAAGCATCCTACAGCAGACACAGCTGGGGAGCCTTCCTATGTCTCAGCAAGAAAATAAGGCCATAAGGGGCTGAGCTCAGCCGGTCTGACCTTCTCCTGTAGGACATGATGAGCCCAGGGACATGGGTCTGGCCAAAGCGTTGGTCCTTGGAGGTATCGGTTAGCATAGACGTGGAAAAGCCACCTCTCTCTTGGCTGGCCCCAGCAGGGGGGGCTTAAAATCAGAGCCTGCCTTCCCATGTGAAGGTTTCAGCTGCCAACCACCGGACCGTGTCCTGCCTCTTCCTACAAAACTGAGGAGCCACTTAGTGCTGAGGACATTCTCCCCAAGAAAACTTCAAGGCTGAGCAACAAAGCTATGTCTCAGCTCATCCTGTTTCTTGCAAGGTGAGAGGGAATCCTGGAGTGATCTCCCATGCACTATTTTTCCATTAGCTGCTCTGCAAAGAAGAGACTATGGTTGACCAAGAAGCTTGGCTGTGTGGTGATGTGCAGAGCAGAGCAAGCACTGCTACCACATCCCAGGAGGGAAGTCTAGCTGTGGTAGTTCTCATTCTTTGCTTTTTACTTGTTTTACTTAGTACACGTGTTCAGCTAGCAGGGAAGGTCTCCATCACAAAGTGACTTCCCTCGATGATGGACTCAGAAAACCTTCCATCTTCTATTCTTGACAAAAATCAAGCCGAAACTCAAATTGCCCTCCTGTCTCATCAGCTTTCCCTGAAGGGGAACCTGGTCAGTGGAAGACTTCTGGAGAGTTTCCTTACACCTCCCCTGATCCTGTCCCCATGCCACATCTTGGTCCCAGGTGGGCACTTCATGGGGAAATGTGATCAAGTCAGGGCATAGCCATGCCTGAAGCCCCAGCACAGGGACCTTCTTCCCATGAGGGCCACGCCATGGAACAGTTTTTTCTCTGTCTGTGCTAGTTCCCCAAGTTCACTTGTCTTAGGAAATGCAGTATTTATAATTTAGAAACATTCTGTCAACACACATCGATTTTGGCAGATTTTCCATTTAAAAAACCTGTCAGTTTCCTTCCCCCTGCCCCTCCTGCTCCCGAGTCCCACATCAGTCTGTTTTTTAACTGTAAACACAGTGCTGCCATTTCCAGCCAAACAAAAATCTGAAGTCCCCCATATTATCAAATTGGCTTAAAGATTATTTAAAACATAATTATTAAAAATCATGGGAAAACTAGGTTGGTGTGCTTTGCTGTCTACGCTTGAGTCTGAAAAGGTCACGTTTCTGTCCAAGTGTCTTCACCCAAGACCTTTTTCCTAAGTGACAGCTGAGATTCAGCTTGGCATCTCCTGTGGATGGAGCTTCCTTGGGGACCAGAACTTGCATGAGTACCAATTTTGTTTTCAATTTGAGCCCTGGGGCTTCCCAAATGCAAAACCTCAGGCAAGTTCCTCACAAAATGGCATGCAACGTCAGCTTGATGCTTCCTTCTGATTCAGGCTCTGCCTTATACAGCAGAAACCAGCAGCGTGCTCTTGCAAATATGGCAAACCATAAACTGGAGTGCAGTAGATGAGCCGTGCCTGGCAGGCTGAGGGAAGTTATTATCTGCCTTACTTGAGGCTACGCCTGGAATATGGGGACCGGTGTTGCACCCCCAGTCCAGGGACCCAGAGCACAGGGCTGGAGGGAGAGGCTGAGCGAGCGGGACTGAGCTAGCATGGCGAAGAGGAGGCTAAGGGCAACCTGACAGCAGCCCACGTGGAAATGGAGATCTTCATCTCATCTTCATCTTGGAAGTTTTCAAGACTAAGCTAGAACAAGACACAGCCAGCTTAATCCCAGCTGGGGATAGTCCTGCTCCAAGTGTGAGGCTGGACTGGAGACCTTCAGACATCTGTCCACCAGCACTTCAGTGATTCTGCAAGCCTCCTTGCCCCTGCAATGAATCACCTATTACTCAGTGCCACTCAAAGCTTCCAGAGCTGCCAAAATTGTGAGCGAGGAACCCAAATAGCCATGTCCCTCATAGGTGCTGTCAGGATTAGGTATTTATCAGTGTCCCAGGCTGCAACACTGCCCAACAAGAGCAAAATATTATGAAGAAGTATTGGAGAGGCATGAAGACTGCAAAAACTTGTTTCTTGTGGTTGCCACAAATGGACCAGGCAGATCTTCATAGGCTGTGGGAGATGAAGGGGAGGGGAAGAGCAGGCAGAAAGGCGAGGGAAGGAGAAGGGGAACAGACACAGAGGTGTGGGTGCAGGGGCAGCACTGTTCAGCACTGCTTGCAAAGCCTGAGGAGGCTCGAGGAATGGTTTCCACTCCTGCCAACAGCTGTCACTGATGGTTTGTCTCCATGGCAAGGACAGCCAAATCCCTGTGGTGTACACAAAACAGAAGTGGACTCAAAGGTGCAAGTCCCTTCCCTCTCTGTGCTCCTGGCCCGTGTTTCTCCTAAGGACCCCCACAGCATGCACCCCCCCCTCCCTCCAGACACCAAGAGACAGTCCCTCTCTCTCTGCTCTGTTGAATATTATGCATGTTACACAAAGTGAAATAAGATCACCAGCAGGCCTTGAGAGAGCTCAGCCTTCCTGTGTCCTGCTTTCTGCTGCTCGAGCCATGGAGATGAGGACTCGGTCCCCAGAAAGGTCCTTGGCAAGGGAACTGGGGCAGAGCATACCTCTCCCTGCCTGCTCCCATGAACAGTGCCGTTTCCCCATGCTTCATATTCAGCTGAAACTCCTGGCAATATCAGCCTAACGCTACAAATCCTTTTGATGGTCCTTTTGACCCAAGTGCATTTCCTAGTGAATAAACCACCCCCCTCCCCTCTCCCAGCTGGATCACCAGGAAGGTGAGGTTCATCAGCTGGATGGGCACAGTCCAGTCCCCTCCTGGCTCCCCAAAGGACATTTACGTACCTACATCTCTCACCAGAGAACTGAGGAGACCAAGTGCTGCCCACGATCCCAATGTGTGCTCACCTGAACAGTCCCTGTGTTGCTTGGGAGAGCAGCCCAAACCCCCCCATGGCAGCACCACCATGGGGATGGGGCTCTTGACCCAGTCTCCCCACCTTATACCTACCCCAGCCCCCAAGGGAGAGCTCCCATTTGGACACATCCCCAAGCGTGGTTTGCACAGCGGGGCCCAGCACCCATGAACCAGCCCTGGAGCGTGCCCGCCTTTCCAGTCTGCCCAGCAGCAGTAGGGCTGCTCTCCACAGCCTGACAGTAACAGCTCCAGCTCCCCCTGAGGCCCCCACATCTGCTGCCCTGCCAGCCCAGACATCACTGCAGAAACTGCTGTGGAAAGCCAAAGAGATGGCAGCACTGGAGGCAGCCAAAGCAGACCTCAGAGAGGGTCCAGAGCTTGGCTGGAGCCTTCATACCATCAGTGTAGCCCCAGAGACCCTCCAGCAGCCTTGGAGCCTGGTGGGGAGAGCACTGGGTGACCTGCCGGTGTCTCACCAGGTACTTTCCATCACTTGCTTGTGGGTTGGGTACAATCACCCCTGACACATCTTCCCTTCCTTTCCGGGAGCTCCGCTGCCCCGAGGGCTGTCGGCAGGAGCTCGGCAGCGAAGCCAGGGGAGTGGCGGTGGAGTGAGAGGTGGCCCTTTCTCCTCACCTCTGTAGAGATCTCAGCAGATGCAAACCCGTTGAAGCCACTCCAAAAGCCCCTCTCCAGGAGTGCCACCTCCTGCATCATTCAAAGCAGCATGTTCTCACCCAGCAGACCTCAGTCAGAAAGGGGCTGGGACTATCCCCTCGCTGTCATTTCCTAGCACAAGTCTCTGAATGCACCTCACCCTCCTCCTCCTGCCTTGGCCCCCAGAAAGCCCACCATGGCTTTCCCACGTGCTGCTTTCTAGAAACACCAAAATACGACCAGTCTGATACGGAGCAACAGGGCTTGGCTCTGCCCCCTGGGCCAGATGAAAGCAGCCAGTCCCTACCTCGGGAAGAGGGGGGCTCTTGCACAACACAGCCCCCCCGCTCCGTCCCCCGACACAGGCAGCTGCCTGCACCCCCGAGGACGCTCGCTGCCTCTTCCCCTGCTGGGGAAGCAGCTTCCTCCTTGCAGAGCCGCACAGGAAGCACTGCGGTATTTATAGCTCTCTCTCAGAGCGTCTTGCACAAACTCGGGGAAAAACCTACACTCAGTCAAAAACAACCTCCGTGCACCCAGGGCTGCACTGGGAGCTGGCACCGCGGGAGATGTTCTCAGCACGCTCCTGGACCCACAGGTCCTGGGGAGGAGGTTGTAGGACCATGTCCACCGTACAGACGGGATGAGGAGCCTTTCCTGGGACTACTTCTACTCTTCTCTACTGCCACCTCCTCACTTGCCTCCTTCTACCTCCGTCTCCCACTATCTGACCCCTCTTCCTCCCTCATCCATCTTCCTCCTCCCTGCTCCTCATGCTCTCTGTGATCAAAGCAAGCTGTTCCCCACCTAGCCAGATGCACCGAACAAGGAAAACAATCACCAAGATGGAGAGGACACGGCTGCACAGGAGGGAAGGACAAAACCTGCTGTTCTGCGTGGTCTAAAGAAGAGCAGAAGAGTCAGAGCAAGTCATTGACAAGTGGCGACATGCATTCGTCTCTCTGGGCCATGGGGAAGCTGCGCAGAGTGCAAAGATCCCTTCCACCAGGGATTTCAAGATGTCAGAATTTGACTTTGGCCTCAACTGGGATAAAAGACATGGAAACACAATTTCACATTCATTATTTTAGGTAATTCCAAGTTTCCATTTCTGTTCTGAACTTTAACTGCTGTCACAAAGAGCAGGAAAATATTGAGATTTCAAAACATCCACTTCAAAAGGAAACACGGAAATGCTTCACTCCAAAAGAACTCTGAAACAGGTTCAATTACAGCTCTGAACTTTTCTTTCCTGAATGAATTCTGCTTCATTTGGCCCAGTTCCATGATTTCTTGGTAGATTTGTATAGGCTGAGGCAATACCAGTTCCAGGAAATTTTTTCCAGCCAGTTCTGGCCCTAACTTGAGTCCACTTCCAAGCCCAGCAATGTTCATTTCCAGTTCAGTTCCATCTGATCTGGAAGTATCCTCACCCTTAGCTGTGTCCTGCAATCAGCCCTCTGAGCAGCCTACAAGACACAACGGGTGATGATCTTCCTGGCACCTCACCACAAATGACCCCGCCAGTACTTTTTTCCCCATTTCTCTCAGTCCTACAGCTGGCCAAGCTTGCCCAGCAAAGCTCTCCTGTGGATGGGAGAGGCACACAGACAAGACTTTCCATCTTTCATCCCCCAGGGATGCAGGACCCACACAGAGCCCAGCCTGGACATGCTCAGAGCAGGTAGCCCCTTGGAGGAGCTGCATCCTTCCCAAGGCTGGCCCTCATCAAGAAGGCTGCAGGCCAGCCCCGAGGTGACCCAGTTGTGGCTGGCTGTGCTGAATCTGTGTCAAGAAGTGCTGCTGCTACTTAAAAAGCATGTCAGGTAGCCAGTGCTGCCTCAGGCACAGGAAAATAGTGCATTTGCTGCATCGCCCAGCAGAAGAGACAAACCACTTATTTCTTGTTCCTCCACCATGAACATGGAATTGGCTCTTCCAGCCAAGCTGGAAATGGTCAGCATGGGCTGGGTCCACTGTAGCCATGGGCCTTCCTGTCTCATTGAGCTGTTCCACCTAAATCAGACTCATTTCTGGGAGGCAGGGAGGCTCTCAAGGTTTAGCAAACACGCTGTGTCTGAAAACTTAGTCCACCAGAAAAATGCTCTTCACTCATTCCTCCTGTGTCCTGGCTCCGCGGCAGCACAGCTTAAGGAGAGCATGCAGAGAGAGCTCCACCAGCATCGTCCCGAGGAGGAAAGACAGCAATAGCATCGCTGTACAGCCATGCAGAGACCAAGGCTTGAGTTTACTTTCCAGAAATTATGTCTAAAGCCTGTGATGAAGGTGCAATGGGTGAAATGTTTACTTTAAGGCCACTGTCTGTTCTGCAGGGCTTTCAAACAGTGCTTGCTGGGGAGCGGAAGGAATAACAGAAGAAAACTCTATCTTCCTCACCCAGGGGCAGGAATAATTCCCAAGAAATCAGCAAGATTGACTGAGACCTGGCGTTAGTCTCTACATGCAGCTGTCATGATTGTGCTGGTTTAAGACCATTTGCTCACTTGTCCTAAGTCTCGTGTCCCCACTGACACCACTTGCTCCCTCCCTCCCAAATACCAAGGTGGCACATATGCACCCTGCAGAGGCCAACCAAGCTTTGCTTTGAGGGATTAACATTCAATCCATGTTTCTCCATCAGCATTTCCAGCCACTGGCTGTTGGACAGTGCAGCTGGCTCCCGGCGCTGCGGGCAGACAGCAAGCACAGCCTGCCTGCATACGAGAAGCATGGCCACAGCAGGACTAGGTGCAGTGCTTGCTACCCTCCCACAGACATTTGGAGGGGCCACAGAGCTGATTTTGGGTGTCAGATCATTACAGCACTGCTTCCAACGATGCCAGACCCATAGCAGTGCTACTGGTTCAGGAGGAAACCCCAACAGCCTCCCATGCTCGTGTGAAATCAGACCATCAGGACAGGTCCAGGGAGTTTCATTTCTGGAGGGCTACAGTCTTCAACCTCGTTTACAGGCACTTTTTGATTGCATTGGAGCCCAGAGCTGGTTACAGGCAACGTGGCTGGAAAGGAAACACATTCATAGGATCACCAGAGATGAGAGAGAAAAAAAATGCAGTTGTTTTCTTAAGCAGGAAAGGAATCAGGAACAAAAAGCCGATGCAACCTGAGTGCCAGCCAAGCGAAGGCGACTATAACGGCTCGAGTCTTTCATAACACGCTTCCCGCGGAGGGCAGCGGGGAAGTGTGACACAATAACAGCGCTCAGCCCTGCACCGCAAGGGCAGCGCAGGCAGCACCATCCACGCAGACCCGCAGCCTCCTCTGCACCAGCAGCTGCTGCATCTCCACCCAACCACCAATACTTCTGTCACTGCTGTATCCCTGCAAGGCAAGACAGGGTTTCTATTCCCATATTGCAAAATGCTGGATCCTTGGGAGGATCTAGGTAAATCCTCAGCACTGGGGCATCTCATCTTAAAATGTGCAGCTGTGCAATTCCTGACATGGGTGCCTTAGTCCACAGGGCCACTGAACCGTGATAAGGAGTCGCATGCTCGATCATTACATGCCTTCAGCAGCTTGGAGATATGGGACAACTGGACAACCTTCTGCAAGGACCAAGCATGCTTGAATCTGAGCCACCCTCAGTTATCTGCTCTGGCTGAAGACTTCCTCCTCAGTCATTATGAATGGTCATTCACAAAGAGTGGCCATTCATCTCCAGGCCAGCATCCAGGGTTGCACGCATGCCTCTCAAAGCATGACTGCAGGGAGCCCTGAGGGTTCGGCATCTTGTCCCGCTTCAGAGAAAGGGGCTAGCAGATGTCTTCACTCTCTTCACTCATCCCATCCCATCTGTAGTTTCAGGGCATCAAGAAGGACCAAGAAGGACAATACCAAATAGCACTTTACTTTATAGACACAATATATGAAATATATATGAAATCTGTGCTACAGCTTCGTATTTAGGACCTTTTTTGGATTAGCAGAACCTGTTGTCTTGGCTGCAATGAGCTGACAGTTCCAATATCCCAGCAGGGAACATGGGAAAGGTTTTTGATGTGACAGAATTCAAAATTGGCATGCATTTTGCCATTTTGCTAGTGTCATTCCTCAAAGCTGAACCCACAGGGGCTGCCAATAAATACACCATAAACCCTCCTTTAGCCTGCTGCCCCCCTCTCCATGCATGTGTGCCTGCATATGTGTTGCCTGAAAATTCCTGCTTGGGCTTGGGAGCTGCAGAAGAGGAAGCCCTGCAGCCCAGGGAGCAGGTTTCCATGGCCCCAGCTTCTGCTGGCAGTGTGCTGAGATGATCTGCCTTTGCCTGTAAACCTTTATCTCTCCATCCTCTCTGGGAAAGACCCAAGCTGAGGCTGCATCTTGAAGATAACTGCTAACATGGGAATATTTACGCAGGTCTCTCTCCTGGAGTCAGGCCAAGCTGCCTGTGGTTTGTGGCCTACAATAACAAACGTTACAGCAGAAGATAGTATTTGTTTAACTGCTTGTTCTGTCAATACTGTAGCTTGCAAAAGCCCAAAGATTGCACAGCCAGAGCTGGTGACATTTCGGAAATCATCTGTTCTTGCACCAAGAGTAGGGGCTGTTTTGCTGCGAGGTGGGACTCTGCCAGGCTTCGCTTCCCTCTGGAGACTGGGGGTGGGAGGCTGGGATGGGGGGCACCTGCTTTCCAGAAAAGATGGCTGTGCTTCCCTGTTACACTCTGACCTTTGAAGTCTCCAGCATAAAACAGTGTCCTGGCCTGCCGGGGTCTGACTGTCCTTTCAGCGAAAGCCTCTGCACCCGACATCTTGCCCTGTGGCAACCCAAAGCTCTGACTGTGAGAAGGTCCATAAGCCAGACAACTCCTATCAAGGTGCAGCAGAGTGAATCCCTGACAGCAAGAACCACCGAGATATATGGCCTTCTCAAAATGCAAATACTGACAAGTCTCGGGCCACACAGCTATCTGCAGTCATTTATTCTGCCCTGGAGGAAGCTCCTTCAGGATGTCTAGTGCTCCATATGACAGCGGGCAGCTTGATGTTTGGTCCTCTCTTGGCCTGAACTGTAAAACTCCCACACAACCAGTAGCAAAGGGTAGATGCTCCTCTCTGGACGCTCAGCAGACCCTGACCCAACAGACCCTACAGTCTTCTTGGACCACAGAAGCTCATAGACTGGACTTGGTGTCACCTGGGGATTCGAAGGGGCCTTGGGTGAAGACAGGTTTGCCCCAGGCAGACCCCAGGCAGCTCAGCTACCCTTGCATTGTCATATTTTGAAGCTCTTACAAGATGGAGAGCTGTCTCCAGGCAGGAAGATCTTCCTTAGATCTAATGTGAATCCTCCTTCTTGCAGTTGAAGCCTCTTGGTCAGCTGCTGGGCACCATGGACATGGCAGAGAGATCTGCCCTTCACCTCACAGCAGTCCACTGTGATTTGAAGACTGTTCTCCTGCCTGCCTCGGTTGTCCCTTCTCCAGGATAAACCATCCAGCACCTCCAGCTACCAGGGCTCTGCTGGTGATTGCTCATCTCAAAACACTCTCCAGTTGCTCCACATCTTTCCTGAAGTGGTGAGGCCTCAGGAAAACCCTCCCCTGGGGCTTCCCCCTTCACAGCCACCCCATCAGATCTGCTCCACTGTGCCAGGACCACATTTAGCCAAACTTCACCATGCACGTTTGTGGAGCTTCAGCACTGCAGCGCTGGCTCAGCTACCCCTGTTAGACACAGGTTCATACCCCATCTCGGGGAAGGTGCAGCAGCACCCAGAAGTCCCAGTACAGGGCTGACCCTGTGGCCAGAGGCATGGTGAACTCTAAAAAAACATTTAGCAGACATCCCTGCATTCATTTCAGTTCCTGCTGTCTTGCTGATGGTTTCCTCTGGAACACGAGGACATCTGGCCACAACATGGTGCCAGGTGGAGTATTATCCCTTGATATTAGTGTATAGCCCAGAGCCCTGAAGGGTCCTAGGTTGCAAAATCAAAGTGAATGAGAAGCAATGTGTTTTCTGGAGCAGCAGGTCTAGCAGGTAGCTGTGTTTGTGGGCTTCTCCCAGGATGCATGTAGGTTCTCTGGTGAAGCTTGGAAGGAAGAGGTAAGCACGGCACGGAGCCAGCAGAAGCAGGGAAGTGAGGCAGCCCCTGGCATCCAGGACCCTGTCTCTCTGCAGGACACTTCCACTGCCTCCTTTGCAGCCCAGTCCCACTTTCCTTTCCTCTTTGTGAAAGGTTTCAGGTTTCTTTTTGGGGTGGCTTGAGTTTGTTGTGAACCAGAATTGAAGTGTTGAGCTGGGAAAGCTGCCGGTTTCATTGCTTCTCAGAATAGCAGCTCTTTTTTCTATGCCTTATTTATAAACTGCTGCTGTTTGGGTTTTTTTTATGACAAAGATAGTGAGTTCAGGAAATCAGTAGTGGTTTCTGTTATCTGGAGCACAACCATGCTAGAGAGGGAAGAGGGTGTCACACTCCAGGAGCCTGTTCATGGAAACTAGTATCTCATTGCTTTGCCCCTTGAGAGTCAGATATTTATAACCCCTCACATCTCCTCTTCCTGCTCCTTTCTGTCACCAGCTTCAAAACTTGTTCATACTTTTAACCCCACAAAAGTAGCCAGTGGAGGAGGGCCGCCTCTCTTCCCTTCCCTCATTTCCACGTGTAATTCATTGCTCACACATTGCACAGACCAAACGCCACAGTTGCAGCAGTTCAAGTTGTCTCCAGTGGACTTTCCCACCTACTGGCATGCTTTCTCCTGGCGTCGGGGGTACCCCATCATCCCAGGCACCCCTCATGTTCCCCTTCTCAGGCACAGTCCAGGTCCACACCAAACACTGATGTGCCCCACACCTCTTGGGCAGCGCAGATCCCAAACAGAGCCGATGGATGCAGCGAGCAGGGGTGGGTGGATGGACAGCCCACAGGGGACCTGTCTGCCCCAGTGCGGGTAGACCCTGGGTACCACGGTGGTCGGAGCGTAAGGGCATGGGCACCTGTGGTGGGTCCAGCCACGTAATGCAGATTGCAAATATAACAGTGAGACGTCAGCAGCAGAATACATCAAGACATCTCCCACAAGAAGAGAAAGTGCTCGGAAGCTCAAGGAGATCCCAATAAGATCTCAGAGAAGCAGCGCCCAGAAGCTGCTGCGCAAACTGCAATACAAGAAAGATATGGACTTACTGGAGCAAGTCCAGTGCAGGGCCACAAACATGATGAAGGGACTGGAGCATCTTTTATATTAGGAGAGGCTGAGAGAGCCGGGACCCTTCAGGTCCCAGAGATGTTTATGACCTGCAGCACAGAGCCGATGAGGACAGGGGACCTTCTGGCCCAGGGAGAGGAGCCCATGGAAGGGAAGAACAAGGCAGTGATGCCACGGCAAGGTTTGTCAAGCTGAGTGACTTATGGGCTTGCGATAGGCTGCCACTGCAGATGCTACCTGTGATTCCTTATGCTTCCAGTCCTGCTGTGACAGCAAGTGTGGGCAGCCCTTGTGAGCAGGTAGACCTTTGCAGTGGATCAGGTCTTGATCTGAAGCTTTTGGAGCAGCTTTGTTCTAAGACGGTGCTCTGGCCAGAGCCCTCCAGGGTGCAGCCACAGACTTTACCGCGTCCCAGGTACAGCGTCTTGAGGCAACTGCCCTGGGGAGAGCAGCTGAGTGGGTGCTTGGTGCCAGCCCAGCCCTGAGAGAGCAGCAAGTGCATTCAGCTACCAGAAAGGCTACCTGCGCATGGACCCCCTCACCTGCATTGCCTTCCCCTAGCATCACCTAGCCCAGCTGTCTCGCCATGGCCTCCTACACACCCAAATCTCAGGGACCCAAATGCTGTGCAGACAGTCCAAAGCACAGGCAATACCTGTCCCATTCCTCAGCAGTGACACTGGGTCACCCAGTGAAAGCTTAAAAGCATTCCTCAGTGGCCATAAAATGGAGACTACGAAATGCACGCCGAGATCTAGATGAAACCATGAAACACGTGCATCTCTCATGCTGCCTACGGTGAAGGGTGATCATTCCAGGAGTGCCTGCAAAGTTTGTGTGCTAAGAGTGTCACCTGCTCCCTACACCTCAAGAAGGAAACTGCGTTGCTCATAAAACTTTGGGAAAGGAGATCTTAACTGGGAATGTTGGGGAAACCTGTGCAACTTGGATCAGCTCTTTGTGTGGGGAGATCAACAGCAGCTCTCTGCCCTCATGGGCTACTGTGGAGGCCCCACATCCACGCTGGACCTTGCCAGACTTCTCGAGTCCAAACCCACCACCCTTTCACCTGACAACCTCCAGCTGAAAATGCCCAGAAGAGGTCCCAGAGACCTCTGGGGCTGCACCACCCTGGATGCAACGTGGCTCCTGCTTGTTTCTTCTCACCCTGGTCCCAGCAGCCTGGTGCTCCTCTTTGGTCAGTGCTGGGGGAGCTCAGCTCCTGCGGTCCCAGGGCCGGGCCCTTTGGACTCTTATGGCCAAAGCACGGCTGGCAGTTGACTGTAGTGCAACAGAGTAGGGGCTTGAGACCTGGTCCAAACTGATCTCCAAGGTTGAGGGTGCATTTCATGAGATACAGTGGGCCAAATTAATGCCACATATCCATAGCAAGGAGGAGATCTTGCTTCCCATCCCAACTTCCTTCCTCCCTGCTTATCTAGTGCCAGCTCCAGCACTTGGTGGACCCCTCTGTGTGCTGCTGGAAGTCCCTAGAACAGCAGATAACTATCCCAGTGAGAAGACAATTCAGCTGCCTGCAAAAATGCAGTCATGGAGGACAACCCCATGGGTTGTTTTCTCAGGACAACACTAACACAGCTACCTCACCCCAAGAGGTGGGAATGCCTTCACAGTGCTGCTGGAAAGCGCAGCACAATCAAGCCATGGTCACCTATGCGGGGACACAGGTAGAGCTGTGGTGGCTCAAGTCTCACCCAAGACCTCCACCTCTGTCCAAGGTGAGAGGTCTGTAACTCCACGCAGAGCTGTCACCCAGCATTGCACTGGTGTGTCCCAGGGGCTGTCATTTTCTAAGATGGAGATTCTCACTTCAGACCCTCAACTCTTCCCTAAACCCATTGCAGGTTCTCAACTGCAGAGCCCAACTCAGATCATGCTGAGGCCAGAACTGGCGGCACTTGGGTGTTGGTGTCAGGAAATTATATCTTTGAGGGGAGCCAGCATGTGACTGCCGCCGTCTCGTGTCTCCACTGGGTAGCATCAGAGAGACCTCAGTGATAGGAGAACCTCAGAGACTGGCCTCAGCCACTTCTCCATTGAGATACACAGGAGCATGCCTTGAGACAACCCCGCACAGGCCATGCTCAACCCTGTCTGTAGACTCAGCAGCAGAGAGAGATGGGGCAAGTGGAGAAGGGAGGGGAAGGAGGGATGCCATCGGTCCTCCAGGCCCCGCTGCAGGCTCACCCCCCACCAAACACCACCTTAGGTGTTGCTGCAGCTCCTGGGTGAAGATGCAGCCATGGCTCCCCAGTGGGATGCAAGCCTGTGGCAGGAGATTTGCCACACAGTCTAGCTCTCATTTTCCTCTTCTTAACTCCACCCTGTGATTCCAATTTCTGCATCCTGCATCAAGCCAGGGACCTCCTTGCCCAGCTTTGGAGTGACCACCAGCTGCTCCCACCTCTCCTGTACCCACCCCGTACCCACTAGCACCAACTACCCCAACACCGCCTTCCCTGGAGCCCGGACAGGCGGAACACAATGCAGAGCAAGGAACTAAAAATGCCTTTCAAAAGCACACAGCGTGGCCCATGGCAAACAGGAGGACGGTTTCTCTCCCCGCCTGGCACTCCGCTGCTTTCACCAGCTTGTCCTTTACACAACAGATGCCTCCAGCAATCAGTGTTCCCAAAAAGGGCAATTGCGTTTTAATCCCAACAATGGCAGCAGCAACACGAGCTGTTTTCCTAACATTACATGTGCCAATAGCTACCATGGATCTCAGTGGATACTGGCCAGGAACGGGCATTTTCAAGTAGCACATGTTTTCAAGTTACTCCCAATAAATTGGTAACTCACTTAAGCATCCAGACCATTTTCTTCATGTAAAAAGAAAACACGTCCATGTGAAAACTAGGATTCCTCTGGCCACAAGCCCCGCTGCTTTGGCCAACCTCTGAGCATCTGGCACATGTCCACTGCACCAGGCCAGCAGTGCTGCTTGAGTCCAGTGACATTGCCGCCCTGGTGACACGACAAGATAACAAAAATCCAGGCAGGTAGCAGCAGGACAGCTGCTCGGTGAGATATGCACAGCTATGTTTCTTTCACCACAAATACCAACAGATGTTTTCTCCTTTATTTCTGAGATCAGAAGGAGGTACCGCTCCCTGTAAGCTTTTACCATGATAAAAAGAGAATGGATGATGCAAGAAAAATAAGTTTCTTTATTTCCTTAAAATAAAACAAACGTTTTCATTCCGAAGTTTTCCCATTAATTAAAAAACACTTATCAGTGAAATCTCTGGTTTAGCTAGCAGGTTTTTCTGCTGAAGCTTGGCCTGAGTAGAAACATCCTTTCCAGTTCCAAGATGTTGCAGACCAAGGAAACAGCAATGGCCACCCCAGATGTCTTCTCCCCAGAAGTGCCTACAGCCTCCGGAGGTGGTTGGGGCTGTGTCAAGGGCCCTCGTAGCAGCCCGTTGTCCGCTCTTTCCCTTCTCTAGATAAGCAGCAGTTTCTCATCCCTCACACAGCAGTGACCCACTCGCACAGCTCTCTCCCATCCTACCCCAAGCCAGTGACGACTCAGAGACCACCATCAGCCTACAGCCCGAGCCAGGCTCCAGCGGAGCTCACCCCTGATGCAGGAGAGGGCCAGCTGGAGGACGAAGCCCAGGGGTTTTTCTCCAAAGCCCAGTGAAACGCCCCTGCTTGCTGCAAGCTCAGCCCACAGCTGCTGTGCACAACCCGCCACGCACAAAGCTGCGGCCACACGTTACAGAGCCTGAAAGTCTCCTCTGATGGCAAAGGCTGCAATGCTCTGCCCTGGCTTTGGAGGAGGTTGGTGGGAAAGTAGGTCCCTAGGCAGTACCAGGGGCTGTTCCCAGCGGCACGGACCGAGAGGAGCGGCTCATGCCGGAGGCAGCTGCAGGACTGGCACAACTGCCCATCGTCACGGCCGAACTCCAGCCACGCAAACAGGCGCTCTGCACAGGACACCCTCCACGCTCCGACGCCATGTGCTGCCAATTAGCTGACAACAACGCGATTTGTTTTCAGGAATACTGCGCTGATGAATAACAAAAATAGGAACCTGACAAACAGGTCCCAGCGACCTGGATCCCAGGCAGCTCTCCCAGGACAAAACTTTCAGTCGCCCTGAGTCATGCACCCCATTCCTCCTCAGCCACAGGAACCGGAGCTGCCGGGCACCCAGCCCATCCACAAGCTCACATCTTCCCAGGGTTTTGCCGTAGTCCCTGCTCAACACTCAGTCTGGTGGAAAAGCAGAAGTGGAAAAGCACTTGGGTATCCTAACGTAGTCAGGGGAGTGAGAGGGGCAACGGTGAGGTTGGAGAAGCACCATCATAGCCATGAGGGTCTGGAAATAGCAGGAAGAGCATCATTGCTACATCGACACAGGGAAAACAACCACTGCCATTTGAAAAGGAGGTTGCATAACGTGAAGGAAAGAGAAGGCAGATAAACAGCAACAGCTATTTCTGATGATAATGTAAGAAACGCCACATTACAGGCCCCCCCCAAAGACTCACCACCACAGCCCTGGCTACCCCACATCTCCAAATGCAAGACAGTTGCATGAGGCAACTTCAGCAGACCAGAGAAACTGCCACCAGCTAATCTCCCTGAAGACAGCAGCAACACAGGCGCCAAGAGATAAGAAGAAATAACCTAACACCTCTCAGACTCCACAGCCCAGAGGACACTGCCTTGCAGGAACCAAGGGGATGCAGTCATTTGGGCGGGAAAGCCCCACTGCTGTCCATCTCCACTGATCCCACTGCCACACACCAGTTCCTGGGAGGAACTGGCAGAGGGACAGGGCATCGCACAGGGGACTCAAGACGATGTAGCCTTGACCCGTGATGCCTGATTCAATAGGCTCATCACCAGGAAAAACACAGAGCGGCTCTGTCCATCTCTGCTTCAAATCCAGCCTGAGGGAAACTGCAGTGACCAAGATGTCCAGAGAGGCCACATGGGCAGAAACATATGCCCAGGCAGCAACGTGAGCCGGGCCTCGGGCAGAGCAGCTTCTTATCCTGAAGCAGACCTGTTTGCTGGCATGAGAGGGGATTACTCCTTGGCTTCCCTTTCACAGGGAACGGGACACGCTGGGGTACCCAGGCAGGACAGTCATGGGACTGAAGGGACTGTGCAAGAACAGAGCCTCGTGATATTGCATGTGGACCACCCATTTGACACCAGAGCTGGCTCGGTGTGCTGGCTTGCAGTCCATGGACCACTGAGACCAGTTGATATGGAAACCTGGAAAACTCCAAGGTGGAAAGGAAGGATAGAAACGGGAAACACCAACGGAGCACTAGCAAGACATGTGGAGGTTGGTGGCCCAGCCTATGGCTAGGAGAAGGACAGGGTCAGTGCCTCGCCTTCCTTGGCCATGGCGAGCCATGGGGCTGTGCTGGGGAGGGGTGACAGCACCAGGAAAAGGTGAGCGGCGATACGTGCAGCTGAGGCAGGAGCAGGTGACGTGCGTGGCCCTGTACCACGTCAGAGGCTGTGCCGGCAAACCGGTCTGGCAGGCTGCCTGCTCCTGCCGTGCTCAGAGCAGCACCTGGAGCCCTTTGGGCCAGGTTCAGGCTGCACTTCCATGGCTACGTAGTGCTCAGGCTGCCAGCTCTCTCCAAAGCAGCACTGGTTTTCTGTTGTCAGACCCCACAAGGAATGTACCTGAGGGCTCGGGGGGTGATAAGCGGGATCTCTGGGCAGAGCGGGGACAGGCAGCTGGGTGGGCTGAGGGTCAGGTACCACACCAGCTGTATTAGGATTGGCTCTGTCTCAGGACTAGAAGTCTTTTGGCCCTTTGAGGCTAAAGTGCAGCCAACGCCTGCCATGGTACAGGTCTAAACCCAAAACGGCTGCATTGGCACTAGTGCAGCAGAGCAAGGCAAAGTTGCAGGGCAAAGAGCCAGGATGCTGAGCAGGACCTTGCTGAGTCCTGCACCGGCTCTGCAGGCATCAGTGAGGAGAGGCCAGACCCTGCTGCGCCCTCCTGCTCCCTGCCAGCAGCCTGGGCCCAGCCCCACAAGGACACCCAGGGAGGCACGTGGCTGTGCCGGGCTCGCCTCCCTGGCACCTTCCCCGAGACCGAGAACAAGGCGCTGGCAGGGAGCAGGGAGCAGAGCAGGAAGCAGCCAGCACAAGGGGTGCGCAGCAGGCCCAGAGGAAAGCAAACAAGAGAAAGCAATTGAGGAAGCTCATGTCTTATTCGTGTGCGCCTCAGCCAAAGTCCAAAGCAGGAGGCACTTGCAAAGGACACTGGAAAAATTCCAGTGATGTTATCTGTCCCCACAGAGCAAGATTAGCCCAGAGGAAAAAAACTAAGACGCTGTTTACAAGCTAGGCAAGCCAGCTCAGTGGTTGGAGCACGCCAGTGCTGGGGTCAGCTGCTGGCCTGCCTACGTCTGCCACTTCGGAAGAAGCACCCAACCCCTCCATGGCCTGCTCTGGTCTCAATCACCTTTGCACCGTTTAGTGGCTCTGGCAGGTGAGACGCTGCTGAAGGGCACACGGTCCCACGTCGCTATCGGTGCAGGCAGGAAGCCATGCGTCCTGGAGTACATGTGCAGGGAGCTTGCACGTGAGCCACCTGCACACTTGGCAGGCTCCCGCAGAGCCGAGCGGAGGCACAGCCTTCCCCTCCTTGGCATCTTTGCTCCCAAATCCCAGCAGAGTTAACGGAGAACCCAGTCTCCCTGGAGCTGGCCACCAGCTGCAGAGCAGTCACGCTTGCTCGCAGCATTAAGTGCCTGCATCAAGCGGGGCTATCAGGAGCAATCTGCCCTTCACCCCGCTCCCTTGGGCCATTTGCACTGCTAGTCTCTGCCTAACACCTCCTGCCTTTTATGAAGTGTTTCCATCTAAATGCAGATGAGGAATCACAGGATAATGTAACACCTGGATTCAGCTCTCCTGGAGGACCCTTTTACCATGCAGAAATTGGGGAGAGGGAATTTTGGGTTGCTGTTCAGTGCATCCTTATGTTGCTGCTGCATGGCTGCCCAGCCGTCAGACAGGGAGGCACCGTTACTGCCCTGTGCCCTGGAGAGGAGCCGCACCGTGCCCCTCTTGGGCTCTTCGCTTTTCCTCCATATTCTTTGTCTGTTTATTTTTAATCTTAATGAAAAATCTTTTCTGCTGGACACCCGTGGCTGCTCTTGGTGAAACCCACACTCGCCTCATCTCTCTCTCCTATGCATCTATCTAGGAGGCAGTTGTTCAAGGGAGCTCCACCCTGGCACGAGCCTGGTCCTGCCCCACATGTACTAATGCATCTACACTACAGAGGGAAAGCACAACGCCATGACTGCACCAGGAAAAGCCCTCCCCTGTAGACCACGTGTGGGGTGACAACTCCACAGACCCATCACCAAGCAGGTAGTGCCTGGGGCACCTTCCCAGGAGAAGCTGTGCCCTGCTGCAAAGCCCCGAGGGAACTTAGATCCACCATGCCTCCTTGCTGGGCTCTGCTGGGACCCATGGCCCTGATGGCACCACAGATTTCCCATGTCCTGTCCAGGGAATGGTGCTTGTCCCCTCACTTGTCCACATCAGACCCACGTGGAGACAAGAAATAGGTTTGGAAACAGGTGTCTGAAATAATTTGCTCTTGGCCAGTATCCCTCCAGTCCTCTTTGTCAGACACTCCTGTAAGACACAGAGTTACACTGTGTGTCAAGAAGCTTAATATTTAATCTAACTTCTAAATCTTGGCTTGTTGGCATACTTATTTAAAGCCAAACTGGAGAAACTCCATCGGAATTTGCTCCTGGTTCAGTGTTTATAGCACCATGGCCCCTGCTCAGCTTCAAAGTTGAGGTTTGCAAACCACTGTGATCGTCCTCAAACAAACAAAAAATGACAGTGCATTGCATCCCTTTCTCATCTCCTGATTGCTCATAAATTAATCTCCTAGGAGAGCATTAGATGTGCAGCAGAGATTCACTAGGATCCTTTCAAGATATGGTATAGAGAACTCCAGCAGCTGATAGTGAATATTTGATTAAATTGGATGTCCCAACATAGTGAAACATTAGGTAGAAAAGCCTTCAACTCCTTGGCGGTGCAGGGAGAGGCAGTGCACATGCACCCCCAGACAGACCTCGGAGGAATCAGACCATGGTAACCCTTCCACCAGAAAGGGAAAAGCAGTTGGCAAAACCTGACACTGCGGGATGGGCAACGTGGGCTCCGGCCGCTTTGAGTCCAGCAGATTTGTTTAGCTCCCCTGTGCCTGGTTCATGGCTGCCCTTTCTCTCCAGGAGCCTGTACCACCAGCGAGGAGCTGGCCATGGGCTGGTGAGCTGCTCTAGCAGCTGCAGCTCATCCCCACTGCCATCTTCCTCAGGGACCCCTCCTGCCCTTCCTTTTACAAGTACCCAAATCTTTGCACGATGAGGGGCAGATTAAGTGAGGACAGAATGTTTATGGAGAAAAAGGCAGGTGGGAACTGGTTGCTGCCACGTGTTATGACTGCCTTGATGTTTAATAGCTGATCCTCCTGTACACTGTGTGTCCTTGACATTTTCCACCCTTCATGGAAGAAAATGCGTGCTTTAGTGATTCAGATCTGGACTTGTCCAACCCAAGATCTTCCCAAATGCCACAGTCATCCAGCTGCTGTGCCCAAGGGAGCTACTGCAAGCCAACAGCATGCAAGAGGAGCCGCTCACATGATGCCTGGCATCTTCTGGAAAAGCAATACTTCATGGATCCTTTGTGAGACAGCTGAGAGCTCCAAGGAGTTTAAGCTGATTTATGCACACTGCTGCCCTGTGTCTGCCCACGGCCAGACCCAGTTATAGCAATGTCAGACAGTCGTACCTGGTGGATCTCAGTCTGGGTCACAGCTCTGCACATTTCCAGCCTTCCACTGCACATTGCTGCTCTCTGCATTTGTCCCTCAGTGAGTGGGGGACTGCAAAGGGGCTTCTTCTGGATGGTTGTCCCTCAAAGGCAAGCTTCTCCCTTAACAGATGATATTTCAAATTGCTTTAGCTTCTATCTGCAGACCCCAATTGCTTTGAAAGTTGCAGGAGCTCTGCATGGACTTAGATGGGCATCCAGGAGTCTTTGAATCATGGGGCTCCGCAGATCCTTCCGTCTACACCCAAATGCATAGCTCACATTGCTACTCAAATTGTTCTGCAGCCTCCATGCAGAGGTAAATCACACCCCACAGCAGTGGGTGGGTTGTAAGCTGAAATGCATGGTGAGAATCGCTTGGTCAGAGGAAATTCCCCAAAAATCCTCCACCCGCTCTCCATTCCTCCATACATCTTACTTCCTACAAAGCTCTTTATAAAAATGTTCTTTTTTTTTTCCCCCCGCTCAAAACTGAGGCTCTCAAACTCTTGCGAAAAAGAGATCTTGGACTATAGATCAGAAATTGGAATTAGCAAGAACCAGTTCTGACACATGCAAAACATTGCGAGATAAAAGTGTTCACATCTCTGCTTACAAAAAGCTCTCACCCGTGCCACCTCTCATCCCTGGGGGGGTTGGGGGCATGATTTTATCACAGTAATACCACGGGAGCTGTGCAGTCAATGCATGATGATCAGGGATCAAATACGAGGAGGGAACATCTTACCTAAACAAAATCCTAGGTAACACAGACGAGCTGTACATCACACTGCAAGCACCCTCCTAAGAGTGAAAAGAAAAGGTCTGCAATGTGCTGGTGATCACATCCCTAAACTGATGCCCACCCACATGGATGCCTTGACCTGGGACACAGACACACAGGCGGTGCTTCTACATCCCCAGTCTTGCAGAGCCAAACTGGTGCCACTGGAGCAACAATCTGATTAATTCCCAGCCTGGGTAATCCACCCTCGATAACACAGGGCTGATGACACCGGTACAGCCAGACCGGGGAAGTCCCCTGTCAGGAAGCTGTGAATGACACACTCCTGGAGGTGGCTTGTGTGGTGACTTCAGCCAGGGCTGACCAACTGACAGCCCCAGGGCTGGATCTGGTACGCAGGCAGTTTATCTGCTTTCCCAGAAAGGCCAGTCTGCCCATGGGCTGATGAGAGATGTCAGAGTGTGGGGAGATGGAGGAGAGACTGCAGGCCTGGGGTTATATCGAGTCCTACACAGCGCCCTGTAAACACAGCTGCAGTGGTTTGGGCCCTTAATACTTGAGACCTCAGCACGACAAGGAACCGCTGCTTGTTCTGGGCCAAAAAGCCCAGTGAGAGAGATGCTACCAGGACCAGTCAGCCCTTTCCCAGCCCTGCTACCCAACCATTGGCTGGGCAGCGTGAAATGCAGCAGACAAGTCTACGCTGGTCCCTGTAAAATAAAATATTACTGGTTCAAGAACGAGGAGTCCCCAAAACACAAGAGCAGAGGATGATGGCAGACAACTTGGCAAACATGGAGGCTGTGGATCTGTGGACAACTCTCACCACTGCAATGCCTCCCATCCCCCTATACCCTTCCTTTTCTGCAGGCACTGGTTCCTCTCAAAACACCCCAGGTTATGCTGTGAAACATCTAGGGGACAACGTAACAAGGTAGATCAGAGAGCTGATCCCAGCCAACGTAGTTCCATTTCTGGTCAAATTATTTTCAGACTGGATGAGTTGCTGATCTGGCTTGCCCTTTCCAAAGGAGAAGGGACATAATCAGCATAGAGATGGAAGGGACTTTCACACTTGTGGTCAGCAAGTGTGCTCTCTCATCTGCCAATTTGATTCCAAAATGATGGGCCATTTACCACCCTTGGCATCTTCTGTAATGCAAATGGCTGTGGAGAGCCCCTTCCCACCTGTTACTCCTGTCCAGGAATTCCTGGCCCTGACCAGGACTTGTGCTACACACCACACCTCTCCTGCGGGTGAGGGAGGCTTTTACGGCTGGATGCATCTGCAAAGACGAGGGCAGACACTCCCCTTGCATTTGTTCCTCCCCTGGGTGTGCATCTGCATGTGAACTCTCAGGCAGGTAGGTATATGTATGTGAGCATGTGTTTATTAGCACTAAAAATGCCTTTGTCAAAATCTCTAGAGTTAAAAAACAATCATTACGTAATTACATTAAACAATTAACCAACTGATTCATCAGTTAGAGGCTCACCAACAACACCTGAAACCCATCCCAGCCACTTAACAAGGCAGAAGGTGGCACAAACAAAAGCGACTCCCAGGATGTCCTGGAGGTTAATGGCCCTGTGCTCTGTCCAGGTAAGAGAAGGCGCTTTCCATTCCTGGCTGCTCACATGTGGAAGCTGATGGCTTCTGGGCATTATCTGCTCTGAGCTGCTGGTTTAAGGTGGTTTGATATAGAGATATTTCATATACGTAACTCTTCAGGTCAGTACTGTGTGGTTAGGCACTCACCCAAAACGCCCGTGCTGCCTAACTTCAATCCCTTCCTGACAGTATATACTTAGACCTCATTTCTCAAGTAATACAGTTAGCAACAAACAACTTCTTCGGCAACCTTTGAAACACTTTGCTGGCATGGCACTTCCTTCTGCTCAACAGGGTCCGCGAGCATCATGAATATGCAGAACACATAAACCTCCATGAAACAGCCTGCTCCAAGTCTCCAGAAAACATCTGTCGGTTATTACCGGAGCCGTGATCTGTAACGCCGTACTTAAAGGCCGCACAGGAGAGCACACAAACAAAGACAGAATGAAGGTGGGGAAGCAAGTTTAACCACTGCTTGTTCTGGGCCAAAAAGCCCAGTGAGAGAGATGCTACCAGGAGCAGTCAGCCCTTTCCCAGCCCTGCTACCCAGCCACTGGCTGGGCAGCGTGAAATGCAGCAGACAAGTCTACGCTGGTCCCTGTAAAATAAAGTATTACTGGTTCAAGAACGGGAAGTCCTCAAGACCTTCACCTGCCTTCCAAGTGGGTAACCATGCAAGACTAATATCTTTAAAAAAGAAGTCTCTGGGTTCCTTCAAAACAAAAAATAAAGGGGAAAAATCACCACTGTGTTTCATACGCTACTGGAAAGCACCATGTCCTATAGAGAGCACCAGTGCCGCTGCAGTCTAGGCCCATGGTAAAATAATTTGGCAAGCATGGCTCAGTGGGTGAGCCTGTGGGTTGCACTGGGACCCCGTGAGCCAAAACTGCGCTCAGAGATGAAAGACACTGCTGCAGACAGAGTTATACCAGCAAATCTCTGCTTGTAACGTTCACCTTGCTACCAGCTGTGTTTAGACAATGTCGGTGCATCCTTACTGGGAGGGCACCGCTGGCAGAGTAACCAACCATCTAGTTGATGCCACTAAGTAACGAACCTGAGTCACCTTGGCTGGCAAGGTCTCGCTACGTGGTCATTGCTGACCCTGCAACCAGAACTGCCATCAAGCAAGGACCCTTCTCGTGACAGCCAGCAGCCTGCTGCACAGGGCACATGCTGGCAGGGGCCAGTGTGCAGCGGCCCTGGAAGCACTTGGCAAAGGTCTGTGTGCACATCCTTCAGTACGAACGGGAAATCCAGCACGACCTCCACAGTGGGCACCTGCGCCCCAGCCAGCCGTGGGGTCAGGTAGAAAGGCTTGGTCAGAGTGACACTGGGGGAGAGGAAGGCACTGGAGGGATGGCTCTGTCCGGAGAGCTAATCTTATGCCCTTTGCGGTATCAGAGGCAGACAGGGTCCCTGCTCAGGAAGCAGAGTGAATACAACACAAGCAAATAGAGTTCAAAATTGGTGCTTCAGATGAACACACCACCATTCCCAGCATGCATGGGCTGGGAGCAGAAATGACCTGCCTGAGGTTCCCCAGTCACCCCAGGCCCAATCCTTACCCCAAGGCACATAAGCGGGGTATTGAACAGGGATGACCCAAGTTTTCTGCAGCCGAGTATCCCTGGAGGAATTGTGGTGCCCATACCACACTGAGGGATCCCCAGCCCAGCACGCCAAGGACACTATCCCTTGTTCCCAACCGCCTCCGTGCCCCTTGCCCTTATTGATGCTGACATGGAAAAACAGGACCGTGCATGCACCATCTGTGGGGACAGTAACACCAGGCAGCATGGCTGGACCTTGGCATCCTGCTCAGGAACAGAGTGTGCTTTGGGGGGCTCCTGGCCCCCAGCAGGGTATCGGCGGGAAACTGGGGGCGCTGGGTCAGGGGCCCTGGATGCCACCCATTCCTTTCCTCCCCAGCCTGCCCAAGGTGTCGGCACCTCGGCTCGAAGGGGAGAGCACCCGATCCCAAAGCCCTGACAGTGGGGATTTGCCAACATCAGTGCCCTACGTGCTGGAGGCAGCCAGTCCCCCTCAGGCTGGGCCGTGTCATGACAACGGAGAGTGTCGCGACCAGGGGGCGTGTTGCGAGCACGACTCGGAGAGCCCCACCAGCAGCCGTGCGGTGCCGGGAGCGAGCCGGCCAGCCGGGGAAGCGGCCGGGCCATTGTGCCGCCCGCCCGCCCCGTCGGGGGCCGGGCAGCACCGGCAGGGCCGGGCAGCACCGGGCCGCGCTCCAATGGGCGGCGGGGGGCCGGGCCGGGCGGCCCGCCCCTGCCCGCGTCCCTATAACTGCCGGGACCGCGACGCCCCGCAAACGGCGAGCCGAGCCGAAGCGAGCGAGTGCGGCGCTGCTGGTGCGCGGACCCGCTGCCCGCCGGAGCCCCGGATCGGTGCGTACCCGCGCGGGCACAGCCCGGCTCCCCGCGGCGGCCGCGGGGCGCTGCGCGGGGGCGCCTCGGGGCGCGTCGCGCTGAGCTTTGTCCGCCAGCGGCGGGTGGACGGGCAGCAGCGGGACTCCCGGGGAGGCTGCAGCGCGGTGCCTCCCTCCCGGGGCGAAGGTGGGGGGGTGCCCCCGGATCCTCGGTCGGAGCCGTCTCGGACGGGAGTGGGAAGCGGTGCTGTCGCCGGGAGCCTTGCCCTGAGCCGTGTGTCGCCTTGCAGGGGCCTGGAGCCATGGCTGAGCACATGATGATGTCCATGAGCCACGGTGGCACCGGGCTGCAGAGCTACCGCATGGGGGTGAGCGGGCTGCAGGGACCCCCGCAGCACGGGCAGCATGTGCTGAGGACACTGCCTGCCGCCAGTCAGATGATGCCCTACGGAGGGGCTGGCATGGATGGTGCGATGAGGCCGAGACCCAACCTCAGCGGACAGATGGGCCACCACCAGATGCAGAATGCGATGATGTTCAATGGCCCAAGTCAGCAGCAGCAGTACATGGGGCCGGTGGGCACCCAGCAGCTAATGGCTAGCATGCATCTACAAAAACTCAACACCCAGTACCAGGGTCACCCGCTGGGTATGAGCAACGGGCCCATGGGAGCTGGTGCCCAGCAGTACAGAGTGGGGCCAAGCCAGCACCCAGGCATGCAGCACATGCCCTCACCAGCGCTGACCTTGAACGTTATGGACACTGATCTCATAGATGAGGAGGTCTTGACATCCCTTGTCCTGGAACTGGGGTTGGACCGGATTCAGGAGCTGCCAGAGCTATTCTTGGGACAGAACGAGTTTGACTTCATTTCAGACTTTGTTAGCAAACAGCAACCCAGTGCCATCAGCTGTTGAGGGGCTTTGAGCTCCTCCTTGTGTCTTGGTGGTTTTGCGTTTGTTTCTAACTTCCTTCTCCACCTGCCATCCTCCTCCCTTCCCCTGCCTTGCCTTGTCCTGGATTCCTGACCTCCCCAAAGAGACAATCATCGGACACTGGCTTGCAATGGATTGCTTTTCTCTTCCGTGTGGTTTTTCATTTGGGAGTCTCTGGGGAGGGGGTGTGTACCCCAAACAGAGAGCAGATCAAGAGCTCTTGCTGTAGAGCTGCCTCTAAATGGCATTAACAGGATTTCTGGCTTAAGTAGAAATAATGGACTTATGACTTTCCACAACTAGGCTTTGAGCGCAGGAAGCGATGGGCAGCTGGCAGCCCTGCCGATAGCTGGATTTGCTCAAGGATTCTGTGGTGCCAGCGAATTTAAAGGATCCCCTGAGAGAGGATTGTCTCTCTGGTGCATGGTTTGAACCAGTTTCCCTTTGCAAACATGGGTGGGGTTAGATATTTGTTGGGACTTTTTACTGTGACAGTAAATAGGTCTTCAGTCTTGTCTGTTCAGCTCGGAAAGGGGGCACTTCCCCTCCAGCAGGCTTTTTTTTTAACTGGCTGAGCAAAATAAAGTATGCCTTGGGGAAGGGTGTGCGTATGTGCCTAAATGTTCATCTCCGTGGAACTTCGGATTTCCGACCTGTACAGCTAATCAACTGTAAAATTTACGAAGTGTTTGAGGTTGATTCAGGCATAAGGCTTAAAGCTGCAGTCTAGCTCCACTTTTTTCCACCTCTGAAACCAAATAAAGACCATGTAACTGTATATTCCAGATCTAGTCTTATTTATTTTCCTATGATTATTTATTTGCAAGGGCTTCTTTTGTTATTTGGCTTTGGGACTGCTGGGAAGGATGCATGGAGAGTACTGCAGCTTTAAGATGCTGGCTTCAAAAAAAGAAAGCCTGGGATAGTTTTCAAGCTGCTCTGCAGATCGTCACTTCAACCCGAGATCTTTATGCTGAACGCATAGGACTGTAAATCCAACACCTTTCTGAATGTGATAAAGATGACTCGATTTCTAATTCCCTTGCTCAGAAAAGGTTACATGTAAAAGCTAGTGGGGTTTTGTTTCCTCTGCTGTCTCTTGTTTCCAGGCACTGTGGAAAGCTCCTGTTAACTCCTAGTTGCTGCTGCCCCCTGCTGCTGACAGCTCCTGGCAGCTGTCACTCAACCAAGTGAGAATGTACAGATGAATTTGCAAATAAAAGCTGAAATATCTCCAGTGTGCATTTGTGTAGTGCTCGTCTCTGGCACAGGTGCAGTGCGGTGTCGCGCACTGGGGAGAAGTGCTTGCTTTGCCCCGTCAGTGGGCTGTGGACCCAGTCAGTAGCGACCCCCCCTCCCCGACACCTAAGTTGTAAGGATTGTGTTTCTAGTTTAATGCTTGGACTAAGTCAATCCTCAAAGCGTGGCTGGGAGGAGGAGATGCTCCTTCTCTGTACTGAGGGCAAATTCCTAATGTGGATGGTGCTGCGCTGTCGCAGAGTGGCTGCCGTTGCTTGCAGCCCTGCTGCTGGCTGACCCAAGGCTCAGACAAGTGGGTGCTGACTCCTTTCAGACCAAGTGCAGCGCTGATAGCTGGGTTGCAGCAGAGAGCTCCTAGCAGAGCTGCAGCTTTCTATACCACAAAGGCTCTAAAAATCAAGACAGCTTTTGATCTCCTACTCTTCCGGAGCTTAGGTTTTTCTTTTTAAAGGGTTCTCAGCCAGTCCTTTTGCAGAGTTCAGGAATATTCCCATGTGTCCCTTTCCTGCCCTGTAGCAATGGGGCTGTGGATGCTCATAATGGAGTGGCTGGATCACTTTGACCACACTTTGGATTGCCTGTCGGTGTCCCCTGGCCTTGTTCCTTGCCCAACTCATGAGCAATTGTTGAAGTCCTGTCCTTTTGGTGGTTATGCCTGTGCAATCTGGAGAGCTGGTCAAAAATTAAATGGCAGGGCTTGTGTTGCAGGTGGGAGAGCCCTGCTTGGGCTGCCAGCTCTGTGGTGACGGGCTATTTGAGACCTGGAAGAGCTTTGCTTTCTCTGTGCATCTGTAGAATAGCAGATGGCTTGGTCAGCAGGTGTTAGGTAAGCAGCACGGAGTTGGCAACTGGATTTATTCTTCAGAGTAAAAGTAGCTGAACCCCAAAATAAAGAGGCACGTTCTAGGCTGTCGGTTGTGGTTGTGGGGGTGCAGGCTGTGTGACACGCCGTTGTGGCCTGCAGTGTCCCAGCTACAAGTGGGGAGCCCACAGATGCAGGATTGTCAACTTCAGCAGTTTCTGCAGAGGCTTCCCAGGAACAGGAACACGTTTCTCTGTAAGAAGCGCTTGGCATTTGATGTAAGCTGGGCAGAGGAACACGTCTGTACATCCTCTTGGAGGGCTGTGCACTGGGAAAGGGGCTGTTGATTTAAGTCGGAGTAGAGGAGCTGATATTACCAGAGATGAGTGACTGGGGGGTCCCAGTCAGGATTTTCTTGGGAGTCTGTCCTAGCAGGCTCAGTTGAGGTTATTTCAATGTCAGCTTTCATAAAAATGCAAACTTCAGAGCAGGAATGAACTCCTCGGGTGTGTTACCTCTTCGTTTTCACAAAAGATACTGTTAATTATGGTCAGCCTCTATGATTTCCTGGATAATCCAGGCCAAAAGCACTTAACGATTTCTGCTACAGGCCTCTTGCTTCTGGCTGGGTTAGACTGGATGAGTCCAGTGATCGCCTCCTTTCTAATGCCTCCTTGGTTTAGGTGCAGCTCGGACCACCCCTCTTCGTGCTGCCTGCGTTGTGTGCCTTGCATTAGGCACGCAGGACCTGCTACCGCAGGACAAGCTGCGCCCTGGATGGCTCTAGTTCTCCCTCTCCACGCGGCTGCACAGGGCAGCCTGCCTGTCCAGGTCCCCGGCAGGGTGGCTGGCACCACGCAGTGAGCAGAGGTGCCAGGTGGCACAATGGGGTGACCCAGCTACCTGGGTCTGCAGACCAGCTTCTCAAAGCCATCCAAGATCACCAAAGATATAAGAGGGCTGAACTCTGCTTTTCCCATCTCGCTGACACTGACCTCTTCATCCAGCAGCAGGGCAGGAGGGCAGCAGGGTGTTGCTCCAAAGCACTGGTAGGAGGCGGACAGGCACCCTGGGTGCTGAATGACAGTGCCACTCAATTTGAGAGCTTTGGGGACACAAGCGAACTCCTCACGTGGAGAGTTTTGTGTTTACAGACAACTGCTGGGAAGCACCTCTCCTCGGAGATACTGGGAGTCTGTTTTCTGTGTCGGGGAAGAAGGAAGGATGGATGTCTCCATCCCTGGAGGTATTTAAAAGCCGGGTAGATGCGGTGCTTGAGGACATGGTTTAGTGGCGGACTTGGCGGTGGTAGGTTAACGGTTGGACTTGATGATCTTAAGGGTCTTTTCCAACCTTAACAATTCTATGATTCTATGAAGGTTCTCCCACCCCACTGCCTAGTCCAGATGGGATGGCTGGGACATAGCCACCTTGTCCCCTCACCTAGGTGGATCCCCTGTTATACTCCAAATAGACTTTGTAGCTATTCTTGTGAAGACCGGGTCTTGAGGCAGCCTCTGGGAGCATGTGAGTGCGAAAGTACAGAAAGACAAGGCATTTCTCTGCATCTCTGTCTTTGACCACATGTGCTCTCAAGGTGATGAAGTTTGCTGATAATGCTCGGTGATTCAGAGTAGCAAAGATGAAAGTCCAGTGCAGAGAGCTGGTGAAGGATCTGCTAATAGAGAGTGACTGGGCAATAAGATGAGCAAGGACTGGTGAATATGAAATGATGTGTGTTGGGCTGATCTCTCCTGACTTCACACACAGTGCTGGGCTCTAAACTAGCTACAGCCACTCAGGAACGATCTTAGCGTTACAATGAATATTCCTATGAAAAATCTCAGCTTGCTGTTCAGGAGGAGCCAGACAAGCAAAGGGAAGGTTAGAAACCATTAGGAGAGGAATAGAAAGCAGAATCAAACAGTGAATGCCTTACAGTATCAATACGCAGTTCAGCTGCATCCTGTGCACTGCCCACACTAGCAAATTGTCCAAAATTCTGGTCTGTTCATCAGAAAACTGATAACGTAAAACTAGAGACACTGCAGAGAAAGAGGAAACAACTGAGGCATGGTAATGTTTCTCAAAGAAGCCACAAAATAGACTGGGACTCTTCAGTCAGGAAGGAGAAGGCTGAGTAACGGAAGTTTATAAAATAAGTGAAAGGGGAAGGTGACTAGGGAATTATTTTCCCCAGGTGTAACGGAAGATATCTGTTGACCTCTGGAAATTTAGGTGGCAGGGGCCAGGTTCAAACCCAAGTGAACAAAGCTATCTCTGCATGCAACGTGTAGTTCAAACAGTGAAGCTCTTTCTGACAGCATGGGAGATACAGGAACACTTGTGGGGCTACATGAACTCTTCTGTATGACCAAAAAGCCAGTTGACTGTTACGAACTGCTAAGAACAGACTGGAGAACACAGCAGAGGCCCTCGCTCTATGCCACTGTATGTCTGCATGGTTCACTTCCAACTTGCACACTGTGTGCTGTCCTTGTCCTGCCACCTTCCTGGCTCAGAGAGGATGGGGTGGAAATTGAAAAGGTTCAGAGAAGGGCAAGCAGGATGATCAAAGTTGTGGAGCAGCCTCTGTCTGAGGCCCCACTAACCACAACTCTTCAGAAAGTATCTGAGAAGGGATGCAGTTGTTCAGTCTTCTTCCCATGCAAGCAATAAGGCATCAAAGGAGACTGGCAAGTTGCAGGTTCAAAGCAAATTAAAGGAGGCAGGTTTTTCTACAATTAATGGTTGAGCTGTGGGGCTCCCCTCCACAAGATCTTGTGGATATGTGAGGTTGCTGAAGGTTTGAGGGATGGCCAGACAAGTTCCTGGAAGAGAAATGTGTGAAGGGTCTCTAAGCACATAAAAATTATGTCTGGCTTAGGAGGTTGCAAGAGCAACAGAGAGTTAAGAGCTGGAAAGCTGGCCGAGCATGCAGTATCATGCATGCTTGCCTTGTGCTTGTGCTCTGCTGAAGGCATCTTCTGAGGACAATGTTGGAGGCAGGATATGAAACTATCTGTCAGGTCTTTTGGCCTGACCCAGGACATCTCTTATGCCACATGATGTGATAGGTGCTGAGACACATGGCTTGAAAGATAGACAAAAGACCTGGGGGAAAAAATCCACCCTAATAAAAAGGTCCTGTTTCTGAGTCAGGAAGTCTTTGAGCCACAGATCAGTGCTGGAGAGTGAACCTGGGAAGGACCACGGCAAGTGCCAGCATCCCCTCTGCCCTAGGCACTGCTGTCAGCCACAGGTTGAGGCAGTGCTGTGCACCCCAGGAACCTGTGGTCTGACCAAGCCTGGGGGTTACCCATCTGCATGTGTACCCGCTCTCACTGGCCATAACTGGAAATTTGGGCATGAGCCAGAATAACACTGCCAGAAAAAGTTCCATTTGCAGCCAAAGGGATTGAGAAGACCAAGCGAGAACTGCCAGGGAAAGTCAAGCCAAAAGCCCATCTAGCCCTACCTGCTCTCTGGGATTGGGTAGTCAGGGAAGAAATTTGAGAAATCAAGTGATTGCACATGGTCCTTCTCACAATGCTCCTTCACAACTTTCAGAAAGCAGTGGTCCAAGGAGTTCTGAGCCACAGGTTATGTTTTTACCATGTTAAATACCCAGTTATGGACCTACCTACCCTATACCTGCAATCACTCTTTAATTTATAGGTACATTTTCAGCAATATCTTGTGCTAATGAAATCCACAAGGGAGTTATGAAGATATAATCAAGCTCTTCATAAGAAGCTTAAGCTCTGTAAGCTCCTCTTCATTTTAAACCTGCCACCCACTCACTTTGTTGGGTGTCCCCTAATTCCCAATCTTTTCTTGGTTACCTTCTCCACGCCAGTAACGATTTTATAGTTCCTGTGACGTTCCCTCCTGAGTCTCTCCCCATTCAAGAATCACTTTGTGTTGTGGATTGTTATGATCACCTTTTTTTGTCCTGTCTCTAGTTTTATGGGATGGGGGAGGGAACAGCACTGGTTTAAGCTGTTGATGTGTCATGGATTTCTCCAATGCTATAATTAGGTCTGGTTGTTCTATATTTCAAACATTCATCACAGAACCACAGAAAGATTTAGACTGGAAGGGACTTTTGGAGGTCACTCAGTCCAATCTCCTGCTCCAAGCAGGACTGTGTTCAAAGGCAGGGCAGGCTGCTCAGGGCCTCGTCCCGTCAAATTTTGAAAACTTCAGAGGATGGGATTTGTCTGGACCCTTGTTTCAGTGCTGCACTGCTCTCGTTTCTTTCCTAATTTCTCCCTTTCCAGTTGGTTGCTGGCTGGCACAGGCACTGACCTAATGTTTTCAGAGATCTGTGTGCAGGGCCTCCAGATATCTCTCCCAAGGGATAATACTGTACTTGTAGCCACCTTTGCATGTACTGGCAGGGTTGTCTCTCCTATGAGCACTCTTGGCCTAGGAGATGGTGGATGGCCACCTCTCCGTCTAAACCACAAGTGCCCAAATACCCATGGTCCTAAAGACCGCACCCCAGCACCATCCCTTCATTCTCCCGCCAACTCAGACACCTCCCAGGGGCATCCTCAATAGAGTCATTCTCCCAGCCACACTTCAGCTGCCAACTTGCACAGACTGACACCACGCTGCCATGAGGCACTCCTCCCTCTTTGCTGCTGGTGGTCTGAGCCTGAGCCTCCCATCAATGAACCTTCCTCCCTGCGCCCTCCACCCTGGCCACATCGACTTCGGGAGACAGTGCTCTCCCTGTGAGATCCAGGCCTCTTCATCTTGGGAGCTCACAGTTTCTGCATCCCTCTCCCCTCAAGCCTTTAGAAAAACCTGTTTGAGTTTTCTTGATCATGAAACAGCAGGAGTAAGCTTTGCTCTGCTTCTCTGCAGCACATTTCTGGGGACAGTTTGTTCCTACTGAAGACAGCCAGGATGAGAATACAATTTGCTCTTGAGACATCTTGACTTTGCTTGTGAGTCCTCTGGACTACCAGACGGGTAAGGAAGAAAGGGGATTTTACAATTTACCGCATCCTCAAACTCCAAGACACTGCTACTAAGAAATATTCAGTCAAATAGCTTTCATATTCTTGGCTGCAAGAGAACTGTCTCAGATGTGGTTTTCTCCTCTAGCCACACTGTAAATGCTCCTAGTCAAATACTGATGTCTTGTAAAAATAAAACTATGGCTGTGCCTGATGTCATCCTGTGCAGTTCCCAAACCAAATCACAGCACTTGCCTCAAAAGACAAGCTGGCCGCTAAGGACACCCCTCACCGAAACAATGGCGCTGTACCTACGGTAGGGTTTAATGGAATGCTCTGCACGTTAGCTCCTGTCTTACAGGTAAGTCCCTCCTCATGTCCTAGCTCTCCTCCTAGGGTATATGGCAACAGACAGAGGCAGAGGCAGGTATCAGCTGTGGGGCTGGTGCCTCCCAAGGAAAGCATTCCCCCACCACCTTCAACTCCATCAGACACTGTGTTTGGACAGCACTGAGACACTTGATTACTGCCGGTTAGCACAGGCTCCCTGACAATAGCATTGCCTCACTGCACTGTCAAGGAAAAAGACCAATTTGGATAAAAGAAGCCAACGGCAAACAGATGACAAAGAGCCTCCCAGCTGCCACAACGGGGCAGAATCACTTTGGCGTGGTGTGGGATTGCAGCCTCTCCCCGAGGTGACCAAGCAGGGCATCCCATGTACCAGGTGCTTTTATTGCTCACAGCAGAAACTAGAGTTAAGCCTGGGTATGTGAATGCCAGAAACATCTGTGTTGTTCCCTCTTCTGGATCCTCAGGTCGCAAGCACTTGCTGATGAGGATATCCCTGAGATGCATGGTGTTAACCTGCCTGAGAGAAGAAGAGTCAATGACCTCTTCCAAGGCATAGATCAAAACCAGTTCCTGAGTCCCTTAGCAGCTCCAGAAGCCCTCTTTTGACATGTCCTACTTTAGCCGTGTAGTCCATGCACCACTGAATATCAGCTATCCCCTGCTTGGTGCTGAGGTTAGAATGGAGCATAGGAATTTTCTGCTCCCACATTCCCACGTGCCCCACCCCTGATGCAGAAGCTCCCAGTGAGGAGCCAAGAGGTGCTCTCTGTCCTACTCCTGATGCTGCTAAGTCAGTATGAGAAGTGAAGCCACACAAACTTTGGGCTACTCATGAGAGAGCCATGGCAGTTGAAACACATCATTGAATCCAGCCTGACTTTCCCTTTGCACGTTATTTAGGATCGGCTCACAAGTCCTGTATCTTTATCTGTAACCAAACTTGTTGAGCAGCAGTTTTGTGTCACAGTGAGGTTCCAGCACAGCTCACGCCGAGCTTTGCAAACCAGCAAGAGGAACCAAGGGAGCTAAAGCTGTCCAGCACAATGGCCTGCAGCACATTCCCATCTCCAGCCATAGACATTGCTACTAACAAGTTATTTGCTGCAGTAACTCCTTTCCATCTTACTTTGTAATGTCACTCTTTCCAGAATACACTGGACCAGGTAAGATATTTCCCTCTGTGAGCAGAGCTTGCTTTCTGACCCATCATGCATGTTCTCCAATGTGTGCTTAAAACTGAGCTTTACCACGGCACCTCCCTGCAGCTGAGGAGAGGGAGCAGGGTTAGAGTCTAGGGAACGGGTAGCGTTGTTGCTGGGGTGTTCCCAGTCCCACTGCTGGTGCTCACCATCTCCTCTGCTTCCAGACCCCCACAGTGTGTGCCTAGGGGTCAGACCAACAGTCAAAAGTCAGTCTTGTCGGGAAAAAGTCTGTTGGTTTGAAGGTAAATTCTACTGAAAATTCAAAACAAGGCATGGGACAAAAATAATTGCAATGCACACGGCTCCTCTCCACAAAGCTAATGCCCCATGATTGCAGATTCATCTGTATGTAGACGACAACAGATAGCCTGTAAGAAATAACAGCATTCCCAGAGCTACAGGATGTGGCAGACATCAGGTCAAGTCTTACTTGGATTTCTTCAGAGGAGGAAGGTCTAAAAGAGAATTTGGTAAACCTTAAAATAAAGTCTGTTGTTTGTAATTTCTCAACAGGATTGTCAAAGACTAGAAGGAGCACCTAGTACTGTTCAGACATCAGCACAGCTGCTTTTCAGATGTGATTTAAGGTACCTTTGGGGTCTGTCACATCTGGGTATAGCATTCTTACATGGATAAAAAGGTTTGAGTGGGAACCTGGAGTAAATATATTACAGATCATCTTCTTATCTGCTAGAGTTGACCTCAAAAACCTCATGGAAGATGTTTTAGTCCAGGCAAGACTATTGAAAGCACCAAGAGGACATTACAGTCCCAGACCAAGAAAAGTATTTTTTGGTCTGTGTGGTTAAAGATCTCTTCAAGTATATAAACCTCTCTGAGAGGGGCTTATATACTGATCGCAAGTAACATTTGCCATGCAAAAGGAACTGACAGTCTTTACTAGACTTATACAGCAAATCCACTGCAACACCAAATTTCCAAACATTAGCAATTTCAAACAGTATTTTCCATCCTAAAAGTCCTAGTTCATTTCTTAATTACATGGCTTTCCCAATAAGACAGCAGAAATGAATCCATGAGGGCAACATCCCAGCACGAACAAATGAGCAAAACATCGGTGAATGAACAGATCCAGTTCTCTGCTAAGGAAACTGGAAAATTTCTTGCAATAAAATCATGAAATATCACTTCGTTTCTTTGGAAAGAAAGAAACTGACTGGTTTTGCACATGTGCATTTGAGAATGATCCAGATTCCTCCACTAGCATATGAGAGAGTCACCTGCTCAGAATACAGGAGTTTTGTAGATATTCTACAGCCGAGGCACTAGAAATCCCCTAAAAACCCTCTTGCTGTATATCATGCTCTCTGCTGGGCTGCACAGTAGATACAGCACCCTGGATCAGAGGGGTGGAATTGGTAATTCAGGCATTTCAATTAGGACAAGTGCACACAGCTTTGACAAAGAAGCCACCTGCCTTCATACGAAGGCTGTTCTGCGTCGCAGGGGACAAGCCAGGTCCTTCTGTGGACTTCAACAAAATGACACAACGAATGATCCAACTTTGAGAGAAAGGCTGATCCCAGGCCTGAGTCTGAAACTGTTGGCAGGCAACTTCAGAAGATGCCTAAAGAAGCAAGAGCCCTTCACTCAGATACAGGCTGCTGTGATCCTGGGTGAAAACGCAGCTTTGTGAACCGGCACTGGCACCAAGTGCGCATCATACACTTGCTGGCCCTGGAATGACAGCTTTGGTGAAATGACTTTTCCAACTGAAGGAGATTTCTGAGAGAACTGCTTTCCTATCCTTCTTTGTGGATAGCTGTGGGAAGTAGAGCTGCAGTCCCAGCGCCATCCTACACGTGCTAAGCATTGACTGACCAGTGGGACAAGAGATCTGTGGCTGTAGCAAAGGATGCTAGAGGCTTTCTTGGCTTCCTCCATAAGAGCCAAATCTTTAGAAGGGAGGACTTTGGGCTTTCCAGGAAACGGCAGAATCAGGCCAGGGTGTTTCTGCACCGCCTTCCTGCTTATTTAGAATAAAAAAACCATATCTGCCTGGTGCACTGGACTGTGAGGGCTGGTGTGACCTACACAGCACTGCCATGGCACTGCGTAGGGGTGAGAAAGTCAGAGGTGGACAAAGTTCTCAGATCTGAGATCTGCAGCTGCATCCTCCTTCAGCCGCAGTTACACACAGCCAGCGGCAGCCTGGGGCTGACGACGTCCTTCTCTCCCGCTTTTCCTGACCTCTGCCGTCAATGGAAGTGCCATGTGAGAGGGATTCCCTGTACTCAGACACACCTCAGTGCTTAGATACACCGCATTCAAAAAGCAGCCGGTTCCTTTCCTTTCCTCCTCCTGGCTGCCTCTGCAAGCCACCGTGGCTGGGTTTAACCTGCAACACCAGCAGCAGGGCAAAGAACCAGGCGACAGGTCTGTCCTGGGAAAACAGTGTGAGAAATAGGTAACAATTCACCTCCTTGTTATTAACAGTGTAGCAAATAATTAAATTTGGAGCCACAAAAGGGCAGACTGGGCCCTTTGCAAAACATGGGCTCCCCAGCTGGAACCAACACTCAGTAAACAGCAGTGTCCGTGGGGGAGAGCTGACACACGTCTCTGATGCATCGCAAAGTAACACCATGCCATCCAGGACTGGGGGCGAAGTGGGGTGCCCTCCTCCTGCACCATCTCCACCAGTCTTTGCACAGAGAAGCAATGCTGTGGGGTCGGGGGAAGCTCAGCTATAGCCTATAGCATGTCCCTGTGGGTCTGGAGGAGCCAGCCCAGGGCTCAGCATATGGACACACAGATGAGGCTCTGAAAGCACTGGCTCAATGTTTCATCTCTCTTTTGGGTCAGCAGCTCTGTGTATTCACATGTCTCTGGATCATGGGGAAGGACACCACAGTCAAGAAGACCCATGCAGAGGGGCTGTGCATCACTCCCCAGAGCCAGGCAGGCAGGCTGGGGTCTCTTGAGGGTGCTACTGTGGCGTACTCATGGGGTGTAGTCCCACTTCGCTGCACCCGAGCCCCGAGTGCAGCAGGGATTACCAGGAGCTTCCACGTGTGCCTGCATGAATGGGGATTAGGGAAAGCAGCTCTTTGCCAAATCCGAGTGATATTCCAGAGACAAAGGACTAAGCCCATAGCAAAAGCTTTGCAAGTGACTGCTTTTGCAAGCATCTGATCCCTGCCGATTCCCAGTTCAGCCTTTGCCCTGAAGGAGGGGGAAAGGGGGGGGATCTGCACCTCAAGTCTTTGATAAAACTCTGTTGATTAGCAAGCACAGTAGGTGACTCCATGGCCCACCTCTCGGCAGTATTGGAAGGCTGAGGGTCTCTTCTGGGGCATGTGGTTGTTTCGGGCACATTACAACACTCCTGATTTTCAGATGCTGGTTACAGTCTGCCGTTAGGTTGCTTCATAATTGCTACAGCAAGGTATGGACCAAGTCCTGCTTTTCCTGTTTCAACTGTAAATACAAAAGACAGTTGATTGCAGGGCATTGTAGTGAGTTGAGAACATTTTTGACAAGTCAGCCAAGTCCTGTTGTCAGTTGTATATGCGCAGCTCAGAAGCACTGGGACCCTTCAGCTTGCAGGGGGCTGTGCTGCATCCTGCAGCCTCCGGATGGAAGATTATTTCCTTTCCAGATTTGCCAGAAATATCCCCGAGTTCACATTTCCAGGGAATTCTGCAAGTTCAGCCTGCTACAAAAGTCCATGACCTGCTCGTGACCACTGAAATACCAAGGGGGTGAAGACCTCAATTCAACAGTTTTCCGATCCTCTCCCACTCCGTTGGCTCTGAGCCACGTGTCCATCCTCACTACTCCAGCTGTGTTCGGTGTGCAGAGCCACACTGGAATCTGGCTCTCCCTGCATGGCTGGAGAGCTGCGTAGTCTGCCCCATCCTCTCCCGATCCCTCTGCTCGCCTCTTCCTTTCTCCGACAGTGCCAAGACAAACAGCAGAAGGGGACAGAGGGATTTATTTCGTTCTTTCATTCTCAACCGAACTCCTGTGTATTGTTTTGCTAGGCACACTGGTCTTCTGTGCCAGGCTACTAAGAGTCACAACCAAAAGCCACCACATCGCTACAGGTGGGGAAATCTGGGTAATACTGCAGTGCTGTACTCTGTGAGCAGTACCAAGAGCAAACCTTGTTTGCCAAGGAGGCACAGCTAGGTCAGGGAAAGAGCAGTAGTTTTAATAATTAAACCTCGTCCTAGCTACCTCGGAGTTTCTGGTGGGGTTCAAAAGAGGATCCTAGTGTCCCTGGAGGAAGAGGAGCTCAGCAGTGCCCCACAGAGCCACTGGCCTGCTGGAGCAAGACAGGGGGAGGTAGGAAGAGTGCTGCCTGGCATCCCTACACAGTTAAACTAGGTAAAATCCTAAGAAAGGCATCTCATGGAGATGAGATTTGAAGGTGCCTATTTCTCTCCGTTGACAGGGAAGGAAAGCTAGCTAAAGCTTGGAGACCATGTTTTAGATATCTCGGAGCAGACAAATCCCACCTCAAGTGTGTGCACGCAGTGAACACTGCACTGTTGGGCAACTTGGAAGGGTATGGCTAAAACTGCTGCCGATTTGTGCCCGTGCACCGCAAGGATCATGCCCTTTGGACAAGCACAGCTGTTTCAGGCATTAAAGCCATGACTGCCACAAATGACTAATTTCTCCTGCAAAGCCTTTGCAATGATCCAGGGCTGTGGACAGCACCAACTGCAAAGCCAAAGTGTTTAGGGCTGAATTAGAGACTCACTGGAGTTTGGTAACTCCAAAGAGTTATTAAAAGCTGTTGGTGCTGTAGCGTGTCCCCAGCAGATGGTCAGCAAGATCTGCTCTATTCACTCCTGTCTGAAGGATCTCTGGGTGAATTCAAGGCAGCGAAAGACAAGCTGCAAGAGTCCCTGCCCCCTTGCAAGAGAAGGCTCGCACAGCAGGCTGGTTATAAATAGCCAGTTGCAGGAAAAGGCACTTTCCGTTCTGGTGTCAGTATGCTGTAAAGAATAAACAGCTTTCAGGGCTGAAAAAAGCCCTCCTTATCTTCTCAGTATGCAAAATCCTGCATCTGCCTCCCTGTGCTCAGCAAGCTCAGGCACTCAGGGCACGGCAGCCGGGCAGGAGTCCCCCCGGCCCAGCAGGGAGGCAGGCAGGGGACCCTGGTTCACAGCCCGCACAGAAGCGTTCGCTGCAGTTTTTACACGGCCACCAGGCAGAAGGCAGCCTCCTTAAAGCAGGATGTTCAATCGGTTCCCTCATTTCTGCACTGCTGACCTAGTTTATATGGGATCTCAGAAGAACAACGAAGGGCTTGAGCATGCTGGAATACTGCCCACGGTGCAAGGGCACGGCTTCTCATTAAAGCACCTTACCGCACTTTCACAAATCACCCGAGCTGGACCACGGGCTAAAATACATGGTACACCAGGTGAAAAACAGACAGATGAATTCTCTGTTGTGGTGTGAGAGTGGCAACAACAGAGCTAGGAGCAAAGGGAGGGACCCTGCGGCTTCTGCTCTGAGCACAGGGCAGCTCAGTCCAGCAGCACCAGGCGGGAACTTCTTTAAGTCAAAGTGGCTCTTAGACCTCTCAGTAAAGCCAGTTTCTGGAATCCTGGCACTTTCTGAAGAGCACACCCTCACTCTCCCTTTTGCCTTCATCCCTGGGAGCCCAGGACTATTTCGATGCCCGATGGAAAGTGGGACAGGAGGCTTTTTCCATTTGTAGGGTGGAGGGGAGGCAAAGCCCCACAATAGCTGGGTCCGCTTCCACACCAGGGCCTTAAACTCAGCTCTTTGTAGGAGCCAGTGTAAAGCAGAGGAGAATCGGGACACGCTGCAAGGAGCCCTTTCTCCCCATCCCAGCACGGCTGTCCCCAGTCGAGGAGGGACGCTGGGGTGCTGGGGGCGGTGGCTGCTCAGGGGCCGTCAATGGCGACAGCATCGCCTTGGCATGGGCACCGCGAAGCAGCCGCGGTACTCTGGCAGAGCCAGCGAAGGCGGGAAGGGTCCCCAGCCCCCTGGCACCCAGGGCCGCCCAGGGCCACCCAGGGCCACCCAGGAACTCCCACGGGGCGCTGCTGCCACCCGGTGGCACCGGGCGAGAACCACAGCTCAGCCACGGCCCTGCGGGAACTGGGTGCTGCCGGGGGGCCAGGGTTTCACGCCTCTGGGCTCATTTTTCGGAAGGTGGTGCTGGCCCCTTCCTTCCCGCAGCCATGCTGTTTGCTCCAAAGACGGAGGGATGCATGGGCTGAGCGTAACGGCGGCGAAACCTTCACATTTTGCACCCTCAGAAATCGGAGCGAGGAGCCAGGGCCCTGGAAATCCTCCTCCTCACTGAAGCAGAATATACTGTAAGCACACCAGCATTATGAGGATCTCCCTGAAGCTATTTCTGTCACCTTAACGCCTTCTGCAAAGCTCCTTTTCTGCCCCATGAGCTCCCCATGTCCCACCTTCTCCCCCACCCCAGGTGGAGCAGAGCCAGTCCTGGTCTGTCTGTCAGCTCTGCTCCTGCCCCAGCCCTTCATGCCCTGGGGACTCCCCCTCGAAACTGCTTCGCAGGCCGGGAAGCCGCAAGTGCCTTCAGATGCTTTCTGTGCCCTGGATCCCGGGGAGCTGGATGTGCCGGGGAGTGGCAGCACGGCCCAGCCACTACAGCGGCACGGAACTGGATTTGTGCACCTATTGTCAGAGAATGAGGGTCTCGTATGAAGTCTAAATCAGAACTTAGGTGGCACAGGTCCTTTCTAGCTCTGCCACAGACTTCCTGTGAAGTCTTGGACACATCGTTTAGTCTCCCCTCTGTTCCAGTTTCCGCTCTGCTCAGCGATGCTGAGTCCGTTTCATAAAAGCTTTGTGATCACTGTCCCTGTGCTCAGGTAACACAGGTGTGAAGGGCACGATAACCCACGCTGCTGTACCCAGGAGCATCCTTCTCCAAAAATCTCTTCTGTGGCCATGCGCTAGGACAGGGCTGTAGCACTGAGCTCTACAGACTCCCAAAATCCTGCAACACCTGGCAATACCGATACACAGAAACGGTCCAACTGCAGCAAGTCTGAGATCCGCCGAATCCACTGTGCTGCCTGCATGAGCAGCCACAACCAGCTGCTCCAGCCAGAAGCAGAAGCGATTTGCTGTGAGACACATCTTTAGAGAGCCTGTGCTTTGATGTGTGCAGCACAGCCACCCTTTGAAAACTGCTGAAAGCCTCTCAGGATTATCTTTTGCTCTCATTGTCATCCCATCCTTTTGCTAAGCATCCTTCAGTTACTTCCTACAGCCATGAGTTTCATTATGTGAATTGTTTTGAATTTCCATCAAATACCACCTTGTTCTTGGTATGAAACAAAATACAGATGCTGTTGAAAAACTTGTGGTTGACCAAGTTTTTCCAGCTCACTGTCCCACCTGCTCCCCAGCCCAGGACTGGTGGCACGCGGATACAGCTCCAGGACCGCATGTTCCCCGGGGTTTTCGAGTGTCCCCCACCTCCCTGTCTGCACCGAGTGCTGTTGTCCAGTTTGTGCAAGGTTTTCCAGTGTCAGGAACTTTACTGACTTTAACAGTGAATTGTGATTTGTAAGAAAAGGTTTTGTCCCGTGCTGGCTCAGCTCTATCCCATTATTGTTGTACAGATGCTCTTGGTTTGCCAGCTATGGATAGCTGGGGCTTGTCCCTGCTTTACCGTTGCCAGATACCATCTATAACCTAATTTTAAAACCCTCTTGGATGCTCAGCTCCTCGGAGCCTTTGACCTCCCGATCAACACTGCCATAGCCTCTCCTGAAATAAGGGAGAGCCAACAACTTAATTTCTGTCTGGTGTGGCGACTGGCTATTGCTGTAAGCACAGCGGGACACAGAGGTCTCGCCAAGCCACACCGTGAGTTTGGTGGAGGGGAAGCGAGGCCTGGCTGAGCGCACAGGACACCGTCTGGGACACAGGCCACAAGACAGCTCTGCTGACAACAATCCCCTGTTTCGTCCACACAGCCTACAGGTCAGTTCGTTCGCAGACTCTATTTCTAGAGACTTTCCAAGGATTTTGAGGCACTATAGAAAATGAAGGCAGTCTGTCAGGTCTCTGCCATGGCTTCACATAGGCACTCCTCTATGCCAACATGCACCAGATGGTCAGACGTTATCACCAGTGTCCTGTCCTCTGCATCCCATCAGTGACAGTCATCAAAGCGTGGGATCCTGGAGACAGACTCTCCTGCAGAGCTCCAGTGCCACTTTCTTCCTCCAGCACGGTCAGGAGGATCCTCCAACTCATGTGCGGTACAGATCTGGCATGTCATTTGAAAACACAGCAGAAACACGGGTCATGCTTAGGTAACACACCCAAGCAGGAACGAGTGCGTGATGCCTAAAGAGGTTTCCAGGGCTTCCCAACCCCACTTTTCCTTACTGCTCAGATTCCAGGCTCTCCAAACATCGGGCCTCCATGACCTGCTCACTGCCAGCCAGAGAACACTTCCACCTGGCAACGAGCTGCTTTCCACTGCTGACCAAAAGCAGTAAGTAGCAATTATGTGAAAAGTACCTCTAGAGCAGAACTGATCTTGTCAGGCAACTCCACCATCACCTCCTTGCCTGCCAAGCACTGCTGTGTTCACTAGGAACGCCACTTTGCACCTATGCACACCTGTGGGCTCAAAACCAAAACCCGCAGGCAGAACCGCAGCTTGTGGGCTTCCAGGCATCACCTCGATTGTGATGGCCACGGTGCTGCTCGCTTTGTAGTTTTCCCTCTCTGTATCCTCTCTGTGCTTTCAAATCTGCCTTTCAACCGACAGGTCTGTAGTGCACACAAGAGAGCGGACACGATGCTTTCCACATCCTGTTTCCCTCTCCAGGGATCACTCAAAATTAGATTTATCTTTGTGAAGTTCTTTGAAAGATCTTTGAAGACTCTGTCATGAAGAGGCATTACAGGCACTCTGGATGTGCCAGTTGTTTTCTTCCATGATTGGATTTAGCCTATGGAGAAGAAAGATCCTAAATTCAGGCTAGCAGCATGCACGCTGGTGGCTTTTGTTACGGCAATACAGTGCAGAGAGCTGTGTGTGAATCCAGCCTATCCTTGCATATGTATGCTCTCCCTGCCACCCGCTCTTGCTCCCCGCAGCAGTTTCTTGGGGGAGGATTGTTCCTCCAGTCCCAGGAGAAATCTACCACCGAGAAAGGACTAATCTTCCTTGGAGGGCTGGAGGTTTTTTTAGATACATCTAGAAACTAGGATGAATTCACGCTGCCGAGTCTGCAGGCAGAAATGCAGTGCAGGTGCAATCCCAGCAGGGCAGCAGCGAGCACTGGTGGAGGAGACGTGCATCGCCCCGCGTTGTGCATGCCACAAGCTTCCTTAGACCTGAGAGATTACCTCTGTGGTCTGCGAGTCATTCCTCTTCTTTCTACCGCTCATTTGGTCTGCGGGCTTCCTTTCTCTATAGGTGGTCCTATTTCATTGAAGAAGTGTGCAAGATACCGGCAATTCTTCTGCGTTTGAAGAATTGGTTCTTCAAACACTGAATAAATTCCCCAACTTAAAACCACTGTAAAATTTTTTTCTTAAAACAAGCTTTAAATTTTCCCCAGGGATGGACAGAATTGGAGCTGGGAGATCCAGGTACACGACACGGATTGACGTTGCAATCAGTTATGCCTGATGATGGTGGATGTACATAGAGCGGGAAATAGCTGGCATCTTGAAGCTTGAGCTGCTCTCCCTTCCTCCCCCATCGGTCAGTCAATGTGTGCAGTGAGATCTCATGACCCGGAGATTCCCTTCTTTTGGAATTAACATTTTTATTGGTTTTTCCAAAAAAAAACCAAACCAACTCCCAGGGCACAAAAGCACCTAGAGAAGACGCTGGTGCTTTTCAGCCAGACAATATCGAGTGTAAATCATCAGGCCAGAAATTTACACAATAAAGCACGTCCGTCTTCAAGAGACTGGCTGTTTGTCTGTCACCTCTTCAGAGCTGACACTGACAGAACAGAACAAAAGAGAAAGAAAAAGATCTCTCATTCTCTGAGATGAGAGTGTCATTATTCTTCAAAGGAAGGGAGGGAGCGTGGGATTTTATCACAGCAAATGCACCCCGCTAAAATGGACACTCTTTCAGAAGAACAGCTCATCCAGGGGAACATACTGTACATCCCAGCTGCAGCCAAACAATTCCAGCATCATTACAGATCTTCAGAAACCATGGATCCGATGCAGCCAAGGCAGGGATCTGGATTTTCACAGTAACCTTCTGTCAAGAGACAAAGAAAACCCTTTTAAAGTGCTGCTTCTTTTCTTTAAAGGGTATTTCCATCTCCTGACAACGGTTTGCTTATTTAGCGTATGTAAAAGAGGCCACTTGCAGTACGAATTATTTGCTACCGCAGTCCAACAGCACCATATGTTTGTTTTACTTCCATTTATTTTACAAAGCCTTTCTTAGGAATATAATTTTGGAGGGATGAGGGTTATTTCTCCGAGAATACTTCTGAAGCTGAAAAGCAAGTTCCAGTTTGTTAATACTCTTAAACCGAGTAAAAAGCGGTGCTTCACTAAAATGTGTAGTACTGTTTATTGTTATTTACTACACTCTATTTCAGATTAGTTTCTGTCACAAATGCGGTCAACCTGGGAATTTGCTGTGCTACCCTCGGTGCCCTCTCCAACGCCTGCCGCCTTTGTCATAAGCCCTGTTTGTGCTCACCGAAGATTTGTTCAACGTGAACAAGTGTTTGAACAGCTCAGGACCTGCGAGTATTTGCCTACGTGCTGCGTCAAGCAAATCGGCGGTCAAACCAACTTCAATAAACTGCTCATGTGCTTAAAGTTGAATAAATACCTGTTGCACATACAGGTTTCATCCATAGCCCTGCTCTATATTTACCATAATTTTGACCTGTTGTGGACACTTCTGTAATTAGAAATTTGTTACTGTATCAGGCATTTCTCAAAGAAATATTTACACTCTTACTTTTAATCATACATACACTGACTAAGAATAAGTCTTACGAGGAGCGGCTGGGGGAGCTGGGGGTGCTCAGCCTGGAGAAGAGGAGGCTGAGGGGAGCCCTCATCGCTCTCTGCAACTGCCTGAAAGGAGGCTGGAGCCGGGGGGGTCGGTCTCTTCTCCCCAGGAACAAGCGATGGGACGAGAGGGAACGGCCTCAAGCTGCGCCAGGGCAGGGTTAGGTTGGGGATTGGGAAAAACTCCTTCCCCAAAGGGCTGTCAGGGCCTGGCACAGGCTGCCCAGGGCAGGGGCTGAGTCCCCATCCCTGGGGGGATTTAAAAGCCGGGGAGATGTGGTGCTGAGGGACATGGGTTAGTGGTGGCCTTGGCAGTGCTGGGTTAACGGTTGGACTCGATGATCTTAAGGGTCTTTTCCAACCTTAACGATTCTATGATTCTGTGACGTCTTTACTTCTTACAGGGCATGACCTCAGATGTTTTATTCAAAGATTGGATGTATTTTCATTAAAATACTATAGCTTCTGTAGAAATGGAGCAGAAATGGATGGTAACTTGAATTTCTTTACTCTTGATTTGAAAGCTAGCATTGTATTGCTAGCCAAACAAAAAGAGGCAAGTTGAGAAACTGTGTAAAAATATTATGAATTTTTAAATAATTTTAAAATGTAAATTGTTTTCAACATTTAAAAAGGTGCTCTATTTTTTATCTTTCTAGTTGTTTTCCTCCTAGTTTATATTCTGATATTGCTAAAGTGATTATTTTGTAATCTCTGTGAATACACATTGAAATATTCATGCTTTTTATATCAAAATACCTCACTTTTATTGTGCTTATAGTACAGAAATGGACACACCAACAGCTTCACTAATAAATAAACACTGAAACGCAAAACCAAATACTGAACCGGACCAAATCGAAACCGAATTGCTTCAGCGAGGCGACATCTCCACCTCCCCCATCAGCACCGGCCACCCGAAACCAGTGAGAACCCCTCCTCTTCGGTCACTGATGCATTTCGCCTTTGACCGACGCCTCAAATACGGATTTACCTGTGTAATACCTGCTCACAGTAACTGTGTGCATTTATTGGAAGGCATTGCTAGCGGTGAAGCAATTTTCCTCTTTAGAGGCTGCACCTTCAGGTAACAGGGCTATTTATATCAGCAGAGTGAGCACCACTTGAGTACCGCTTCAGGACCACCGCTAATGTCTTTGTTTGTTGACTTTTTTTTTTAAGTTCAGATACTTTTTAAGTTCAGATACAATTACCTCGAGTGGTGGCATTAAAAAAGCACCTATAATTTAGTTCATTATATATTTTAAGCTGAAATTAAAGCAGGACAAAAGGAAATTAATTTTACAGCCTTGGTTTGGTTAAAATCAGTTATCTGACCAAACAAATGATACAGCTGATTCTTCAAATTAAATTGCTCTGCTGTCTTGAAACAGGCATTTCCCCAGGAGCCAGGGTATGTGTGTATGTTTTGAGATGCAATTTAAAGTGGCACTATGTGGAAAGAATCTCATAATTGTCTTTGACAGCTCTATAATAACGGAAAGATAAGGGATAAAGTTTCATCACAAATTGTTATGCAAGCTCTACTTCTAAACACTTACTTCATTATTCTCCCACTGTTTAATTCTAGGCCTTTCAGAAAGCTTACAGCATCCATTGCCTTTCAGAGGTGCTACAGCAGGATTTATCTCATCTAATGAGGCCTAAAACGGGAGCTATCTTGTTTGGCATTGCGTTCACGCAAGCACAGGTGATGACCAAAACAGCCTTGGCTTTATCACAGAATCACAGAACGCTTTGGGCTGGCAGGGACCTTTCAAGCCCATCCAGTCCATCCCCCCTGCCATGGGCAAGGACATCTCCAAGCAGATCAGGGTGCTCACAGCCCCGTCCAGCCTGGCCTTGGATGTTTCCAAGGATGGAGCATCCACCACCTCTCTGGGCAACCCCTGCCAGTGCTTCACCACCCTCAGTGTGAAAAATTTTTTCCTTGTGTTCAGTCTAAATCTCCCCTCCTTTAGTTTAAAACCATCACCCCTTGTCCTGTCGCAGCAGGCCCTGCTAAAAAGTCTGTCCCCATCTTTCTTGTAGGCCCCCTTTAAGCCCTGCAAGGCCGCACTGAGGTCTCCCCGCAGCCTCCTCTCCCCCAGGCTGAGCACCCCCAGCTCTCAGCCTGTCCTCCCAGCAGAGCTGTTCCACCCTCGGACCATTGCTGGGGCCTCCTCTGGCCCCGCTCCAACAGCTCCCTGTCCTTCCCGTGCTGAGGACCCCCGAGCTGGACGCGGGGCTCCAGGGGGGTCTCCCCCGAGCGGAGCAGAGGGGCAGAATCCCCTCCCTCGCCCCGTGGCCACGCTGCGGGGGATGCAGCCCAGGAGACGGGTGGCTTTCTGGGCTGCCAGAGCACATTGCCGGCTCATGGCCAGCTTTCCATCCCCCAGCACCCCCAAGTCCTTCTCCTCAGGGCTGCTCTCCATCCCTCCATCCCCCAGCCTGTGCTGACACCGGGGGTTGCCCTGGCTCTGCAGCGAGGCTTCCCCCGCTCCCCTCGGGTGGGCCCTGGCACTCGGCCCCGGGAGAGGCGGATCAGGAAACCGCCCGATCCAACAGAACCGCCCCGTTCCCGGGCCCAGCTCACCCCAACAACGCGCACGGGCCCCGGCAGGGGCAGGGCACAACCTCCCCTCACAACCGCCCGGTGCTGGCACTGCTCGGCAGCGAAACCACGCACTCGGAGCCGCGGCTCCTCCCCAGAGCCTCCCCCGCCGCCGGGCTCCCCCTCACGGCCCGGGCGGGCTCCCCCTGACGGCCCGGGGCCGGGCTCCCCCTGACGGCCCGGGGCCGGGCTCCCCCTCACGGCCCGGGCGGGCTCCCCCTCACGGCCCGGGGCCGGGCTCCCCCTGACGGCCCGGGGCCGGGCCCCCCGCCCCTCACGGCCCGGCCGCGCTCCCCCTCACGGCCCGGGGCCGGGCTCCCCCTCACGGCCCGGGCGGGCTCCCCCCTCACGCCCCGGGGCCGGGTCCCCCCTGACGGCCCGGGGCCGGGCCCCCCGCCCCTCACGGCCCGGCCGCGCTCCCCGTCACGGCCCGGGGCCGGGCTCCCCCTCACGCCCCGGGGCCGGGTCCCCCCTCACGGCCCGGGGCCGGGCCCCCCGCCCCTCACGGCCCGGCCGCGCTCCCCGCCCCTCGACCGCGCAGGCGCCGGCGGCCGCGCCCCGTGCATCCGCGGGCGCTCCCTCAGCCGCGCCCGGTCGCGGCGGCAGCGCATGCGCGGAGGGCGGCGGGGCGCTGTCAGCTGGGCCCGGCGGAGCCGCGCTCCCTCCCTCGCTCCCCCGCCGCCCCGGCCATGTCGTACGGCCCGCTGGACCCCTACCACCCCGGGGCGCCGTCCCCGCCGCGGGACTTCGGCGGCATCATCCAGACATGCAGCGCCAACGTGCAGCGCATCGCGCAGTACAGTGAGTGCGCCCGGGGGGGAAGGGGCGGCCCGGCCCCGGCCCCGGCCCCGGCCCCGGCCCCGGCCCCGTGAGGAGCGCGGCGGTGCTGCGGGGGGAGCGCTCCGCGGGGCGGGCAGGGGCTCGGCCGGGGCGGTGCCGGGCGGGCGGCCCGGGGGCCTCCCGGGGGTGGGGGCCTCGCCGGCCCCGGGCCAGCCGGTAGCCGGGCTTCCTCCTCCGTGCGTTGTAATTAAGCGCTGGCCCAGGCGAAGCAGGCGCTCCCGTCGCTTTAGGTGCGGGGTTTGTGTCGCTTTCGCCAAGCCGCGCTCCTCCCCAGCAGAACTGAAACCCGCCGTCACCCCCGGCAAGAGCCCGGCTCCTCGTCTGCCTCTAGGTGCCTTCGTGAGGTGCTCGAGTGGAGCAGGGAGCCCAAGGCCCCCGCCTTGCGCAGGGCATCGGGGAGAAGCTGCTGTTGCAGAGATTCCCGAAGGCCGAAGTTGCCCGCTCCCTCGTAGCCGTGCCGGCGGAGCTCTGCGGGGCAGCGTTCTGCTGCCCAACAGATTGCCATGAAGGAAATGGTGCTGCAGTTTCTTGGTCATGCGGTTGTCGTTAGAGAAAGTTATTGGTGTCGTAAGCTGATCATGGAAATCCTGGTATTGATCGCTGAAGTACTGCTGACTAAATGAGTCACTTCCAAAAGAGTCTTTGCTATAACCCCTTCCTAAGGATACTGCCTTCGCTAAAAAAGGCATTAATTGTCCAAGTACCCATGCAATTTTTTAGGGGCAAGGTCAGTTGAACATGTTGGTTCCTCTGAAAGTTGGTGACTTCTCCAGTTTGATTATACAAAGCTATTAACGTTGCTGAAACTGCTTTGCTTTTGCTCAGTCGTGTTCATTTCCTCTTGGTATAGGCATGGCTGCTAGTTGAATTGCTTCTAAGTTCACCAAATAACATGGGTTGTCTGAGGTTTTTTTCTTTTTTTTCCTTTACACCCCCCCTCCCTTCCATGGGACTCCTGTGAGCTTCCCCTTCTAAGCCGTTCAGCTTCTCTTTCTCACAGGACAAGCTTCCACTGTCTCATGGCCAGCAGCCATCCTATCTCAGTGCGCTGCCTATCTCAAATGAAACAAATAGCCTTACAGTTTTTATCAAGGTGGGTGGGAACACGCAGAACATCTGACTTAACGTTACGGTAATTAACTTTATTACACATTTTATAAAAGCTTTCCATTCAAGCCTAGGAGGAGAGATCGAAGCCTTGAGCCTGTCCTCATTTCTCCTTTCATTCCCTGTAAGGAAAACAGCAAGCAAACAGTGGACATAGCTGACTGTTATTCACTCCTTTTGGGAAACTCTGTACAGAGTTAGCATTTCACACAAAATGTACAGAACACTGATGACCTGAGCTGGCAAAACTGTTGCTTGCAAGACTGTTACGTTACCTAAGCATCTAGAGCAGAGACTGAAATGTTTTAAGTAATCTTAAGTATAAAATAGTCAGTATGTGGAAGGCTTTACAGCCCAAAATTGAAAGGGTTTGGAGACTGAAAGCTGTTGACTGAGGGGGTCTCTCTGTGTTGATACGTATACCCACTACCCAAAGAATAACGGTAAAGAGCTCCAGCCCCTTCCTTTGGCCTCCCAGACACTTTGCTCACATTTTGTGTAGACTCTGTGCCTTGCTGTTGGCTGAGATAAACTAAGCATAGCAAACTGCTGAACCTGGCCCAGATCAGGACAAAAAGCACATTGCCTGGCGTGGAAATGGGACTCCTGCAAGAGTCTTCCCCAATGGACAAAAAAATACATCACAGAATATCTAGATGCTATAGCGCAAATGCCACTTGCGAAGTCCTTGATACCTGCACGCAGAGTCCCCGTGCCGTTTGTCAGTTTAGCTTGACTATGAACTTTTCCGACCCTCTTGTGGCTGACAGAGCTGTGAAATACGTGCAGTCTTGCTTGCTAGAATCATGTTCACCTGAGTGTATAGGAAGTTGCTAAACAACTCCTCGCTGTATGAGCTAATAGAGGCCTAGAATTCTCAGTGGGAATACTCTCACTGGATGCAAAAGCTGGAATACTTGCCGAATTACTGATTAAATCATATTGCAGCCTTAGCTGAGCAGCCGTTGTTATAAGCGATTGGACATCACTTTAAAAGAAGTGGCAGTTGTAGGAATCTGATGTTTCTTCAGCAACACATTTAATTAACTGCAGTGGCTTGCTCCAGGCTGAAAGCAGAAATTACAGCAGTAGGATGTCACTGAATTGGAAGTAGCTCTTGTTAAACTCCTGGGGTATTTCAACTCAATTCAGCTGCCTGTAGAACTATATTTAAAGTTGATCCTCCTTGGTCTTACCTCTTTCGATGCTTGATGGGATAGCATACGACTTCATAATCGATTTGAGCCAATCAGACTTTGTACTGATGTCATAACTGGTGCACCCAGCGTCTTTATTAATGTTAAAAATTGTGCAGCTGCAGAATGAAGTGGATGAGCTTGTTGATCTGTCAAAAAAAAAAGTCTTCTAAGGTAGAGGGAGCGGGGAGAGAAGATGGTACTCGCTTTTCAGGTAGGTTAACGGTTTGATGTGATTCATGTGGTTGCATGATCACTAGTGCCTACACAAGGAAAACAGTGGAAAAACACAGGAGATGGGGAGAAAGAGGGCTGGAATATCTCTTCTCATCACAACGTGATTTCAGATTGATGCAAGCTAACTGTGAAGTGCACCATTGCTATCTGCTGATCTTGAAAGATTGTTTGTGCCAGTATTGTGAAAGGTTTGGGCTGAGTAGAAAAATTCAGAGGGTTTTTTTTTAACTGGTAGCAACCCTTGGCTTATTCTTTTTTTTTTTTTTTTTTAACAGAGCCCTAATAATTTAAGTAACTTTAGAATATGTAAAAGTGGCAACGCAGCATAGTAAAGTTGTTCTGCAGCAGTGATAGCCTAAAATAGAGAAATAGCAAGGCTGGTAGAAACAAACAGCTATGTTAGTTGGCCTAAAAAGGTTGCGGAAGAGGAGTGCACAAGCTTTTAGTTCCACAGACTTGTCTTCAGGGTATGTATGCCTCACTATCACTTTCTTATCTGAAAGTTAGTCTTTTAGGCTGGATCATGTCTAAATGGGGATGTTTAAAATACACTTTGCATTTAAAGCGAAGAATGTAAGTGTTGTCTGACCAGCTTGAGTTAAGTCAAACATTGAGAGAAATCCTTTGGGGAAAGCTAGGAGAATACATTCAAAAAGGAATAAAATACACTATAACTTGTCTTATTGACTCGTCTTGTGATCTCTCTATCTTCAGCTGCTCAAATAAAGAATTTGATGAGCCAGCTGGGAACCAAGCAGGATTCCAGCAAGCTTCAGGAGAACTTGTAAGTATTAAATGAGCTAACATTTGTATAGGTTCTCTTTCATTTCTGTCTGTATTCTTAGAGGAACTGGGTTACGTGCTTTGGGGAGATGCTTTGTTAGATAAATTTAATACTCCTACAAACAAAAAATGACTAGCTGCGTGAAGTAGTTTACTGGACGAATTAAGGTGTTTCTGCAGGACTCTGGAGAAGCCATTCAAAACTGCTGGGCAGGAATGGTTAGAAACAGTATAGTTTATTTAAAAAGGGTAGTAGTACCTCACATGGTCCTCACATAAGAGCAAGAAGGAAAAACAGCAAGGAAGACCCATAACTGATGAAAAAGTAGCTTGTAGTACAGATGGATTTAGGCACAAGAACGATTAGCAATCCTATATGGCAGCCAAAATGCCACATGTAATTTCAGACATTTAAACAGGCATAGTCCAAACTGACTCCTGGAGAGACTGAACAGGGAGCCTGTATGTCTGTGCATCTTTTACAAACTCGTAAAGCATAAATAGCAAGTTATGAGAAGAATAATTTCTGGAGTCATAAAAGAAAACTTGAAAGTAAGTTCTTCCATTTAATTTCATTGTAGAAATGGCCCTCCTCTTCAAGGTGAGAGCGGTTGCACTCCACAGATTGTCAGCTGCCATGCAAATTTAATACAAAAATGGATGGGTGGTTTATTCAGCTCACCTATTGCAGGTCAGCTTATACAATAATGCAGCCAGAATACTTCGATTTGTGTATCTGTTGGGCTGAATAGGTGACTTTCACTTAAGCATCTTGTATCCACTGAATGCCAAAAAAATTGGTTCTTGTTTTAGTATTTTGTGTCTTCCTGGTTTGCAGTATTAGTTTTTGTGCATATGGCTGCAAAATAAAACTTGCGGTTCTGTTCTCTGTTCTCTTTCTAATAAACTGCTTCTTTGATGTAAAAGATGATGTCTTTACATTAAGTTCAATGTAACTCATGTCTTGTGGTATTGTGGTACTAATGAAGGTGCTGCTGCCTAGATTCTGTGCAACAATAGCTTTAAATTGCAACGTTGTTGGAAAACATAAAGGCTCAAGGGAAAGCCTTGCATTTCCCAAAGCAGAAGCTGGATCATTCCTCTCTCTGACCATTAATTTTCACAAAAATGTAAAAATTTAATATCTGGGTCTCTGTACTTTTATGAAATGTACATTTAACCAATGGAGCTGGCAGTTGTCAAGTGAACAGTTAGTTACCAATTGGCACCACAAGGAATTCACCCTAAAAGAGTGATTATGTTCAGTGAATAAAGTTGTCTCTCCCTTGAATTTTTCTTATGCCATTGGACAAAAATCTTTTTAAAACTACTGAATTATACTAGTTAGCAGGGAGCACAGAACTTCTTTCAATCTTTTTTTAAAATGTAGTCCAGAGACAAGTGGATGGAAAAAGCTAAAAGTACATCTCTGTTCCATTAGGGTGAAAAAAAACCCCAGCATAAAGACGTGTGATCTCAGAACCCCTACTTGGTCATTATTTTGGAAACTGGAATGCTCGGAGACTGCTTTTTAGGTAGAAGCTTGTCTAACTGCTTTTGAACTTTTATTTCAGACAACAGCTACAGCATTCTGCAAACCGCCTTGCCAAAGAGACCAATGAATATCTAAAGGAGTTGGGGTCTCTACCGCTTCCTCTATCTGCTTCTGAACAGGTAGGCACACAGAATTTGTCTGGATGTATTTTTAAATTGCTCTTTTCATGAAACTAGCGTAGACCACAGCCTCACAAAGCTTGAGTTGGCACAGCTGAAGAGAAGAGACAGCAGCCTTTTGCAATGAAGAATGTTGTTGAAGTAGGGAGACACATTAAACTGGCTACATCCTGGCTGCTTATATGACACCGGGAAAACAATGTTTCGCAGTGGCAAATAGGTATAAAACTTACTCGCATGAGAATAAGAAGCCCAAAATGTTTGGGGAGAGCTGAGTATGCAATTCTGGTTTTTTGAGTAAATTTCTGAAAAAATAATCTTGTTTACAAAGTGCCTGGTGCTGCGAGGCAGTGTTTTAGGATAACAACTCGTAGCAAACTGCATGTCAGTATGAAATGTGATCACGCCAAAAAGCTTTCCCTTGCATGTGATTTATTAGCGGGGAGGGGGGGAAGCTGACTCACCTTGCTCATATGTCAATAAAGCAAAATATAGCGCGGCAATGATTATGACTTTATCTCTTGCTGAATAGTCTTCTGAGTTCCCCCTCCCTGTGGGAAAGGGAAGGGACAGTCCTCTGCTGTGGGCGCTTTCTTGCTCTACTTTAAATCACTACCACAATGTTGATGTAACTGCTTTTGTGATACTGTTGTGGGATGATCTGTGGATACGGGAGAGCAGATGTTGTTTTAGTCTAATTCTGTATTTAAAGGTTTATATGCCGGTTGTAAGCATGGCCACACTTTGCGTGTTTGTTCAGCAAATATTTTTCAGTTAATTTCCCTCTGGGGAACAAAATCCTGTCATGTGCATCTCAGTGAATGCAGCAGTGACTTTTGAAGCCTAGTGAAGCCTGTTCGAGCAGTCCAGTCGAAATCTGCAGGAGCTGGCATCAGCATCCTGAGGATCTCCTCTGGCAGAAAGGTTATTGCTTCCAGACAGCTCAGCTGGAAGCTGCAGTGTATTATGAGGCTGCTGTAGTGGCTTATTATAGAAAAAATTAATTGAAAACATTTATTTCCTTGAAATGGCTGTTGAATGGATAAACTTGTTGAAGGATTACAATACTGGAAAGCCTGCAATTTGAGACAGCTGTTGGGAATCTCTCTAATGGAAAACATAAGAACTCACCAGAGTATCGAGTGTCCTTGGGACGAGCTTTTTCACAGCTTCTTGTTTCCCATAACTGAGATGTCACAACACTCGAAGGAGACGTTCTGTGGAGGCTAAATAAGTTGATACTGTAAAATGAGGATGAAAAGGAATATTACAACTAATGTATTTGGAGAAAAGGTAAACTGAAATGGTTATCAGGACTAAGGATATTCTCTGATCAAATAACACCGGGCTTGTAGTGTGTCATGGCTGGGAGAGACAGCTTATGAAACTGAGGTAATGGGTGTTGTCATTAGTTCTGGAAGTGTGGGGCTCCCTATATTTGTAAGAAAGTTAAGGGAGTTATCCTATCAGGACAAGAGAAAGTTAAGTATTACCAGGTTGGCTAAGTAGAGAAACGGAGGGTAAAGGCATTGTAGGTATCCAAAAGGGACGTAATTAAATGTGGCAGATTACTGGAATGCGATTTGAATAAAAGTAACAGTGTAGAAGACATCTCTACTTCAGACTTAAAACTAGATTGAAATTAAAGAACCTTATTGCACAAAAATGTTCTGCAGTAGGCAAGGCGTAGAGCATTTGGTATAACAAATTAAAATACGGTGGGCTTTTTGTTCTCTCCAGTGCCCCAGAATGCTGGAACCGAAAGATCACTTGAATGCCAGCATTCATTGTTGTTATTACGACGATGGTTTTTTTTGAGAGTCTGACAGTTACATTTTCATGAATAGGAATATCTGAACACTTGCTTTTGTGTCAATTCTTTAGCGCCAACAGAGGCTTCAGAAAGAACGTTTAATGAATGACTTCTCCGCAGCCTTAAATAACTTCCAGGCAATACAGAGGCGAGTGTCAGAGAAGGAAAAAGAGACTGTAGCAAGGGCGAGAGCTGGCTCCCGTATCTCTGTAAGTATTTATAGGAATCTTGTATTGATATAGTGAACTACAAATCTTTTGAGAGATCTTGTACTTGCCTACCAACTTCATAGCCGTCCACTGACAATTACTGAGTGCAGATGAGGCCTTGGTGCATTCGTTTTGTCATTCCAGATGTTGTATACTAGGCACTCATTTCAGTGTGCTGCCTGGCAATGTTAGAGGAGGGAAGGAGTCCTGGTAGTTGGAAATGTTACGGAGGACGAGATGGGGAGTCAAAGTATAGTTAATAGCAAAGTATTGCAGGCTGCTCTTTGCTTGATGTCAGCCCTAGACTATAAAATTTAAGACGTCAGTTGGAAGCTTACCACACCTTAAATTATACCTTAAATCTCACACTATGTTTCTTTATTTTCTTATAGCTTCCGTCCTGCTAATATCTCCAATTTACGTTCAAACTTTCTCCCTATTATGTTTTGACAAACCCCTGTGGCTACTAAGAATTCATAATAAAAAGGCCAGTGAAAGCATTTTTCTCCCCTTGCCTTGAGAGGCTTTGTGCTAAGTATGCATTCTTAATTTCTACAAGGGAACACATTTATCAGTTGGATTATGCAAGGAAGTGACAATGACAGCTGATCTGAGTAAACAGACTAGCTGCTTTTGATCTCTCAGTTGCCTCTGATTTGCAGAGACAACCTGAATCTAAAAATTAAATCTAAAGATGAATCTAAATCTAATCTTAATTAACCTAAATTAAATCTGAAAGTTGAAGTGACAGTGGCATTCTCAAAGAACTCTCTGGACAACATATGCCTTTGTCTTCAAGATACTCCTGTTGATTTTGTGAGTGGTCCTGGTAGTCTGCAAGACTAATAACTCGTTTCTCTCTTCCAGGCTGATGAGCGGTTCAGAGAAGAACAGCTTGTTTCATTTGATAGGTAACAGCTTCTTGTACTCTTCATGTATGGTTTTAACTACGTATAACTAAAGTTTTTGTGGTAAGATATGTTATTGTAACGTGGGCCAGGGCCTGCTAGCTGAATGCAAAGCAAAATGATTTGAAATGCAATTATTACAGTATTACATATACAATGTAAAAAATTAACTGCATATGACAGTATTTTATCCTCCTTAACTGTAGGTTGTGTGCTAACTGCCCTGAGGGGAATAGTAGAGTCCCTAGTATGTGGCAGCTGGAGCTCCTGGTTTTCTGGACTGTGAGCGCAAGATTACCAGCCAGGATTTCCCTCACTGTGACTCTTTCCACAGAGAGCTGTATATTTATTTCAGGAGCTTGGGTGTTATCTAGCAGCCCACTTGGAGCTATTACAGAGTAGTGGTTGAGGCTGCCTTAAATTCAGAAGTCCTGGACAGTACACACTGGCAAACTAATCCTAGAACACGCACAAGACAGCATTACTGTCACCTGTCAGACACTTGTATTGGCTTTGCAGTAACGGTGTGCCTGCGTAGTAGATAGGTTTGTAAAATGTTATATCAACTCTGCAGTGCGGGTAAAGAGAACTCAAGACACTCCAGAAGTATCTGTGATTACTGTGTCGGTTTCTACCGTGTGTATGTTTGAGAAAACTGGGATGAAATCTGTTGGCCCCATCTGTATAAATCCTTTAACTTTTGAAATCAAGAGACCTCGCCTACATGTCTCATCTATACATCCTCCCTCTAAAAACTGCGCTTCATCTGATCAGCTGCTTGGTGTGCATCCCCTTCGTTAGCCCTGTGCTTTCACATACTGAGTCAGGAGTGAAAACCCCAGGTGGTTCAGTTACGCAGATGCTGTGATAAGTTTGAAGGCCTTGCTCACTAAGGCGAGGGGAACCAGACAGGTACCCGTTCATGCAGAGGCTCGTAGCTCAGTGAGAGATACTGGCACACAGCAGCTACTCCACATTTGAAGTTGTTCTTGTGTGCTACTTCTGCCTTAAATATCTGAAAACCCTACTGTCATCTCAGAGCTGAACTGCTGGGATGTCAGCTGTCTCTGGCCTGCTCGTGTAGTTTATCTTCATTTCTTTTTGGCACTTTGAGACTTTTAAAAACTTCCTATTTAGTGTTATATACATAACACTGGAATGTTACAGTGCTGTCCAGCACACTTCTCTTTGTTGAGAAGAGGGGGATGTTGCCCTTGAAGAACTTTCTATGCTGAACATATAGATGGCCTTGTATTATAGGTACCGCCTTCACTGTAATTGGTGTAACTTGTGCAGCAGTTATGAAGTACCAGCTCATCAGGGGAGAGATAGACCGGGATGCAGAGTTACTTCGTTTTTAACATCTCTTTTGATTTAATTTGAAGTTCTGACTAGACTAATGAATTAAAATACTAAACCACTTTATTCTTATCTCCAAATGCCAGATAGCAAGTGAGAATCTTTGAATCCAGATGCTTGTCAGGTGTTCTTTTGTTCCGATAATGTTGTGCTTGCAGGCTACTCTCTATCAAAACTTTCACCCTGATTTCTCCCTTTTTGGGGGATGGTGAGAGGGAAGGAAGTGACAGGTTTTTGGGTTGTTGGGGGATTTTTTTGAAAAAAAAAAAAGCAGAATTGAAATAAGGAGGTTTCTTTTATAATGCTATAGATAACTGTCACATCCTAGAACAGAGTATTCTACGCACGTAACTGCTTTCCAGTTTCTTCACTTGTCCTGATCTGTCCCTTTTTCTCAGTTGTGGCAATCTGTAACTGTTGTCACAAATCAGTCCTGTCTCTGTATACAGTGGCAGGGCCAGGAACCTGGGGGTTGTTCTGTAGGAAACTTTTCCGCTTTAACTCGCTGGCGCTTTGCTGTAAATGGAGTGCGGAAGTACCTATACTCGGAGAAATAGTCGTACTTTCTTTCCATCTCTTTCCAGTGGTGAAGATTGGAATCAAATGCAGTCTCAGGAAGAAGATGTGGCAATAACTGAACAGGACCTTGAACTCATTAAAGAAAGAGAAACAGCAATCAGGCAATTAGAGGTGACCAGTAGATCCTGCACAGTTAACAGTATTGGGAGATAAACCAAAGAATTTGTGCAGTGCTAACTAATGGGATGGGCTGAGGAGATCTGAAGGTGGAGGAACAGAGTTCCTTGTAGAGAGGATTGATGCCAAGATCAATCTCCCTGCTCCTGTTGAAGGAGACTAGGTATATTTTCCTTCGGCGTTGACTGGGGGTCCTTCAGAGATGGTAGGAGCAACTCACGTTACAACGTTCATCTCAATTCCATACTGTGCTGATTGCCAGTGTGATGAAACAAATATTTGGTAGCAGGAATATTGTAGGCTCTTGTGTCAATCCCAAGTCCCATAGGTAGTAGCATCAAGCCACCTCAGTCAGTGAATGACGGTATCCATTCTGACACTTTGAGCAACGGTCAGAAAAATTGTAACCAATGTTTGTTATAACTTGTCAAACTGTTGTCTTCAGGCAGACATTTTGGATGTCAATCAGATATTTAAGGATTTAGCCATGATGATTCATGACCAAGGAGATATGATTGGTAAGTGTGTTTGGATAATAGGAAGTTTCTTTTTAGTTCAATTACATATTTTTCCTACATAGATTAAATTTTCCAGTATTTTTCATTAAAAGTATTGTATTTCTGATTATTTTTTTTTAAACACTGAAGCTCTGAAATATTTTACAATGAGTTCTCTTCTTTTTCCGTAGATAGCATAGAGGCAAATGTGGAAAGTGCAGAAGTCCATGTGGAAAGAGCCAGTGAGCAGCTACAGAGAGCTGCCTATTATCAGGTAAATTCTGTATGCTTGCATTATTGTCGATGTCCAGTTGAGCAATAATGGAACAGGCATAACAAGACACATACTGAGGACTGCAGCACACCAAACAAGTTATTAAAAACAGCTCGTGCAAGTTGGCAGTCACTCAAAATTGTGCTGCAAGGAATAAAGCACTTAAGTCAAAAACACAGTATTGAAATTACGCTTCTACTTCAGACGATACATCGTCAGTGTGCTCCTTCATGTAGGTGTGCTCAGCAAGTTTAAGTGTTTAGCTGTCTGCCGTTCTCAGGAGTTAGCAGAACAGTTAAAAAGAACAAATTCTCGTGTTGTATCCACCTTGTAAACCTATCAGCCAAGACACTGATGTGCAAAAATCCTTGCCCAGACTTGGGAAACTTCTGGTGACCGGGATTTGCAGCCCCCTTCTTTCTAACTGCTGAGTTTCTATCCCGTAGTCTGTCCTCCCTGTCCCATCAAATCTCTTGCAGTGGTTCTCACTGCTGCTTAAATCTCCTTTGTGTATGATAGTCAACGTTTTCCGTACGTTCCTTTCATCGTTATTGTCCCTGTAGGTTCAGGTTCTGTGAAGGAACAAGGGTTCTGCTTCAGTCAGTCCCATACAGAGTTTCACTGCTGGGACTTCAGGCTGTTGTAAGAGAAAAAAATTGGACTCTTTCAAGCCGTTAAGTGGGGAGGCACTAGAAGGCAATAAAGCCCCAGTGCTGCTGCAAGGGAGGGAAAGTAGCTTTTACCATCTGGCAGCAGTTAGTAGTATTCTCTCTCTCCATGGCTTCCTTCATAAAGTTTTGAGGTATGTTATAAATCTAAGTGTGGGAGCTATTGGACGTGCATTGGATGTGTTTTTCTGGATGGAGATGGAAGTGGCTATATATAACTATCCTCAAATCCTTAGATACTAAGTTAAAAATATGTGGTGTATATGGACAGACTGTAGTTTCCTATGATGAATAAAGTGATCAAAGCTGTAAAATCAAAGTACAGTAACTGTACATTAAATAATTTAAACTGTAGAAATGCAATACTATTTCTACACCAACTCCAAGCGGCCAAGGAGAAATTGTATCAGAGAACTGCTTAGCAGTTTTATTAGTCTTACCTGGAAAATCTAAATAGCTAGAGATGTTTGGCTTTCCTTTGAAGCCATGGTGTTGTCCCTTAGGATGAAAAGCATATGGTAGGTGTTGTCAAGTTGAAGTAAAGCTTGCATTTTCCTTAAGAGAAGCAAAACTTGTCACATTACTGCATTTCGTAGACCACTGTGCTCCTAAAACAAAAAACATTATCTGTAGGATCATGCAGTTTAAGGAGCATGTAAAAGTGTTCGGACTACACTGGTTACTTCTCTTCAATAAGTATGGGTATCAAGTGCTCTAGTTCGCCAAAGTTAGTAACGTTAACTGGCACGCTTGCTCTTTCCTCTTGTCATCTGTTCCTGCTGTCAGTGCCTTTTTTTTCTTCTTTTATTAGAAAAAATCCCGTAAGAAGATCTGTATCCTGATTCTTGGTCTTGCTGTGGCTTCTATAATCATAGGATTCATTATCTGGCAGACAACAAAATGAAATCTTCACATGGAACCTAGTCTCATTGCTGAGATTTTTTCCCTCTGAGCGAACAGGCTGACACTAGTCTTGGAAATGAGTTAACCACCCTGAGAGAGCACAAGCTGGACCTACTTCTAGTAATAGATATTAGCAACTAATGTGCAGATAACTAGTATTTGGAATTAGTGAACCATGGAGACAGTATTTATCAGTTTATATACAAATTATATTGTTTTATGTAACTAAAATCTCGTGGTTTTGCTTTCTGTAATGTATTATTCCCTGTCCCAACTGTATGCTGAAGTGTGATCAATAATTGGAGATGTCTTGTTTTTGACAAGTGGCACAACTTTAACATTTTCTATGTATAGGTAACTTTGTCGGACTGGAATAAGAATGACATTCAAAGAGGGCACAACACCAATTCACATTACCTTAATCCAGCAGTTTCTAAAGTCTCCAGTATCTGCCCCATGGTTTTATTAGTCTCCAAGTGGCTGTGGTTCTAGATTCTCTTGAAGAGAAAGACGTTACAGGTTTGAAAAGCAAGGAGAAGCATGCATGGGTGATAGCTGGAACCACTGCGTGCTGGTCAGTTTAGCCTTGAGACTCGTAACAGTGTTGTTTAATTTTTTGAGAGGGGTTGGGGTTGTTTTTTTTTTTCCCAAAATGCATCATTTGAGGACAGGATGTTCTTTGACTTATAATCTAACCATGCAACTTCCTTAGAGAAACTAGCTGGTGGTTTATTATTGGACTAATAAATCTCTTCCAATGCTGACTCTCAAGCACTAGAAATACAAAGTTTAGCTGCTCGCTCCTAATTGTTTTTAGAAGCTTCCAGGGAGAAAATCATGCAAAGATGAGGAAGTGGGCACCTAAGTTTACAAGCTAGCAAGACAGATGAGTATTAGCTGAACTCTTGCTTCTGAAGAAGTACTTTTGAAGCTCACTTGTAGCATACTAGTAAATATCATGTGTGGTTTGTGAATATCTGGCATTTTCCATTCTTTATGAAACAGAAAGTGCAGAAACTGGCTGAGTGAAGTGCTAGCTTTTTCAGACTGAGGATGTGTGTGCAAATGAAAAAGATTGCTGGTTCCAGCTGTTGTGCTAGTAGAGATGGACAGAACGTAGCAGCCACTTCCCGCTTCGCTGTAGCTCTGAACTGACATGCACTGAGGGAACAGTAATCTGTCCAAAGCCCAACGGAGTGTGGTAAATGCAGCATACTGACCCATTTTGTATTTAATCCTTATTCCATGTCTCCTGTATAATAAAGTAAATGTGAAAGCTGGGAAGGGAGTGTGTTCTCCCAATTGCACAGTGGTTTGCACTATTGCGCCATCATTCCATCTAATAACCATCAATAAACACTTTTAAAAGCCTATGTCAGAGCTTCTTTCTCTTGCGGTTGAGGCATTGTCACAGGTATGTTTGCAGCTCCCTCTGTAAGCAGGGTAGAAGACTTGGTATCAGCAACAGCAGTGTTTCCTCCAGCTTTAGTTCTGCGGTCCCTGATTCTTAAGAAAAACTGAAACCACCAAATGACTTTCACATGGACATACACAAAACTCCTGGGCCGAGCCCTGTACAACAGCTGATCACGGAAAAATGAATCTGATGCCCCAGAACAGTGTTGGGTCAACTCTGAGTAGTTGCCTGTTGCTAGAACTTCAAGTCTTTGCTGAGCCTGTATGGTAAAATCTGGGAAGGGAACTGTGTGGTGTTCTGCTCCTTATTTAAAATATTCCGCCTAAATGGTAGAGCCTGCTGCTTTGTGCACTGCCTGCTGCAGGGGTGTCGCGTCTCCAGGTGAAAATGAAAGCACTTACCCCATCAGCATGCTTAAAAGAGAGCCTGGGTGCATTATTTGTGGGATCCATCCTCACTCTAGCCTGTTTTAGTCCTCTGGAAACTGGAATTGAGAACACTAGTCCAGCTCGCTGGACTCAAGATTGCTGTAACTGCTTGACCCCTTTCTCATAGAATCACAGAATCCCAGGTTGGAAGGGCCCTCAAGGATCATCTGGTCCAACCTTTCCAGCACAATCTAGACGAGATGGCCCAGCACCACGTCCACCTGAGCCTTAAACGTGTTCAGCGTAGCAGAGTCAACCCCTTCCCTGGGGAGATTATTCCAATATTGACTGTTCTCATTGGGAAAAATTTACCTCTTGTGTTCTCCTCTTCCTTTACATCATCGAACTTAGTGGTAGAAGTGCTGTGGAAACTGTTTTTAACAGCAGCCTTGACTAATGTTTCTGAGCGTGAAAAATCACCGTCAGAAACTCTCCTCTCTGCTGCTGCAGCGTTCTGGCACGCAGCGGTCCTGGCTCTCCGATGTGTTTTCTACCACTCTGGGAGATGCTGGAAACACTGTAGGAAGCCTGGCGCCCGCCGTGAGATCCCATGCCGGGACAAGCTCGCTGGTGCTGCTGGTCCAGGCAGCGGTTCCTGCACTGCTCGGGGTGCGAGGTCCCCTGAGCGACAGCTCTGAGGGGAGCTGCGAGGATAATATTAGAGAAATAAGATTTTTCCCTCATATAAGCTCAATTATCTGCACTTGTAACAGAGTACGTGACCCGTGTTACCTGCCAGCTAATCGGTTTTCTGTCTGCTGTTCTCTGAAAGGCTGAGATGCTAAAATGGGGTTTTGAAAGCCTGCCACAGCAGGGCCTGATCCGGGTTACTCCCCGGCTGTTACGCTTTTACCGCCCCTCCCTCTCAGCCCCCTCCGACCCCCGCGGCCGCCGGCTGGGACCGAGCAGGCGCCTCGGCGGACGGGGAGAGGGAGCAGCGAGAGGAGCCGGCGCTGCCCTCCGCGGGCCGGGCCCCGCTCGGCGCCTGGGAGCCGGGCGCGGCCTGGCCCGGGGCGGCGAGGCCCCGCCGCTGGGCCCGCCCCGCCCCGCGCCGCGCCGCGCAGGGCACGCCGGGATCGCCCCCCGCGCCGGTCCTCCGGCTTCCCATCCGCCCTCGGCCCGCCTGAATGGGGCAGAGGCAAGATGGCGGCGAACGCGAACTCCGCCGGCGGCGGCGGCCTCTCGCTCTTCGAGTGCCCCAGCTGGTGAGCGGGCGGGCCGGGGCCGGGGCCGGGGCCGGGGCCGGGGCCGGGGCCGCTCCGCCGGGCCGCTCGCCTCCGGGCGTGCCGCGGGCCTCCTGCGGCGGGGCGCGGGTGCCCGCCGGGGCGGGCTGGGCCGGGGGAGTGGCGGCGGGGCCGGGCGCGGCGGGGGCCGGGGCCGGGGCCGGGCGTGCGTGGGGCGGGAAGGGCCGCGGGGCCGAGGCCGCCTGCCCGGGCCTGCGCCCCCTGACCCCGCCGGGCGGTGGCTGCAGCGGGGCCGGGCCCGGCCGGGCTCCAGGCGGGGCCGCGCAGCCCCGCGGTGCCTCCGGCGGCAGCGGCCTCGGCCGGGCGCCGCCGCGCAGCGCTGCCTGAAGCCTCCAGTGCTTCCCGGGGTGCTGTGTCCCTTCCCCAGGCCTTAAAGAGAATATGTGATATAGTACACGTTGCATCTTCTGCTCGCGTTGTGTATGCAGTACGAGAAATCTGTCGGCTTGAACCTAGCCTGGGGTTTTTTATTATACTGAGTTAAGTCAGGGGAACGTGATGTGTTGGAGAAGCAGGATCGGGACCACGGATTGGGCTGGTTTTAGAGTCGTAGAAAAGTCCACGTTGGAAAGGATCCCTGCAAATCGTCTGGTCCAACCTTCTGTTGAAAGCAGGGCCTAAGATTAGGTTACCTGCGGCTCTGTTTCATTTGCTTCGAATTTTTTGATGCATTGCTAAATAGATCTTTGCTGTACCATCTTCTCTGGGTGCCAGAGCATTGATTATTCGGGGGATGCATGCAGTTATATTTTAAATCACATAGAAAATGGCACAGTGTTACAGCTGAGAAGTCAAGCATTTGTATGTACATATGAGCTAGCTATGTATGTGCGTGCACGATTGCAGTCTTTAATTGCATAGTCATCCAGTTTTTACTACATGTCCCCTGCTTTTCAGTGCTCTGATGATAGCGCTCAGTGCATGGATGCTTAGTGAATATGCTTTTTAATTTTGACCTGTTTTATAAGTGCCTGCTTTAGTTAGTAAAACCATTAACTCTCTCATGGAAAAGAATTGCTCACATATTTTAGTATTTTGTTTGTGCTGAACACATACAATAACAAACATCTATATCAGACAAGATGGTGCTCCATAAAATGATGACACAATAGAGTAGACAAAGCCAAAAATTATTCAGTGTTAGTACTTTCTGGATATTCAACTTGAAATTTGAAATATCATATCTTTAATTTTTTTTTTAGTGTCTTTATACAAAAGTGCTCACAACTTGCATTATGTTCAGTGGTAAATTTGAATGACTTCTGCCTTCGAAAGCTATAGATTTAACAGCTGGAGAAGTGTAGCTTGTGAAATGCTAGTTTCAGTAACTTGCATGCTACTGCAGCAGAATTCCTAAATAAATACCACCTGGAGGGGAGGACTGTAACAGCTACAACTGTGAGGGCCTCTTCAGCTACGTACTTTCTGGCTTCCGCTACAAACAGGGCAGGGTCTTACAGGCAGACAGCTCTCTTAGCTCTGCTGGCGCTGACCTGATTTGGTTTTGAAGCACAGTCCGTTGCGCTGAATGATAGAGAAATGGGGTGTCAGGGAGGGGATCCAAGCCAGCGTTTTCACACCCGGGAGTAAGGGGGTCATGTTCAGGTGCCAGGGCCTGTTTCATTCTGATAGTTCTAAAATTTCCGGTAATTTGCTTTTTGCAACCTGAATGTCCTTTTACTATAATGTTCTAAAATCCTTCTCAGGTAAGACAAAGCTCGGATATGGACTCTCTCCTTATGCATTCTAAGGAGGCTCTTTATTTTCCCTTGCACCTCTGTTGTACGTATGCACATTGTAATATTTTAGAGACCGAGTTTGAGCAAGCTGTTTGTTTATACCCGTGTAGTGAAAGGCGTACCTGATACAGTTTGATCTTAGACAAATTGTCATGCATAGATGTGGCAATTAATATTGGTGAAAGATTCGTTTTAAGATAACAACATTTTTGCTTAACGCTTCTTTTGAAGCAGGTAAGCTGTTGTTTCATAAGTGTAAAACAAAAAAAAAAAAAACAAAACACAAAAAAAAACTAAAATCAAGCCAAAAACCTGTAGCAGGAAGCCAGTGTGGATAGCTTCCAGTTACAGTGTTTATATTCTGCTGAATAGGCAACTGAAAATGGGAAGTATTAGGTAGTTATGGCTGGTGGTATTCTACTGCCTCATCTAATAGGAGGGAGGAGCTCTCCCACCAGGTGGATTTATTTCCTTCTGGTTTATTTTTCTGATCTGCAAAAAAAAGTAGAATATATTTCATGTTAAAGCTTTACATGACTTCTGCTGGCATCTACTGAATTACGGATTCTAGCTCACAGTTTCAAAGTATTTATTTCTTTCAGAGCAAGCCAAAGAGCACACAGTTATGATATTGAATAAATGATGGATCTTGCACAGGTAGGATTCTCCAGAGTGAAAATGGTTTGCAGTAGCAGGCTTGGACCAATTTGAAGCTCTGACTACCAGAAAGTCTCAGTGTAAACGTATCCTGCAGGCTCCTTGATGTCTTAACGCAAGCACTGAAAAGTCTTCTGTATAGGTAGCGGTGTAGATCTGCACAGGGAGAGCTTTGGGTGACCAGAAGCCATGGAGCTGCAGAGCGTCTTTGTGGTCAGTAGCAGCTTCTTCGGTAGTGAATTATCTTCAATCTCATCAACCTATATTAAAATGAAAATCACAGTCTTTACCTACCTATTTATTTTTCTGCCTCTAAGTAGGAGGACTTGGGGACTGCAAACACCGATCATATGAGAAATGTATCTTAAATATAATCAACAGAACTACCTTTTTTTTTCCTTGTCTTTAAATTGTTGCCCATGCTTTTGAGGTTTGCCTCCATCATTGTATCTGGTCTTTCCTAGCGTGGATAGTGTTTTAGTATCCAGTTTCCAGAGAAGACTTCTCTACTGAAATTCAAGGTCTTCATCAGTTTTAAGTTCCAGTTTTATGCTGTTATAGGTTACTTCTTAATAGTCCATGAAATATTTATTCTTTCTTTTCTTTTGTTTCCAATAGTTAAACCAGCTCAAGACAGACAAAAAATAATGAATGCTGTCTTAGTAGTACTTGCTTATGCCGGTACTTGTTTATGCGTGTACTGTAATTCATCCGTACATGTTAGCAAAGACATGGGCTATGCATTTAAAATTGGAATAAAGTTGGAATAAAGATGTTGCCACTGCTTTCTATGGATTAAAATTTAGCCATGCCATGAGATTAGAAAATGCCTTTAGATAACAATTACATATCCTAGTTTTATTAGACTTTTGCATACCATCCTGAGGTGGTGTTAGTGAGTAAAAGTCATTTCCATGAGGTACAGATGGTCTGGGGTGCAGTTTTGAGGTGACCATCAGATGTTTAATGGATAGTGCCTGTCTCCTTTTGTTCTGGTTTAACCTGCATTTGGGATTGTGAATCTTCACTCTGTCTTGACACACCATTAGTTGGGATGTCAAGCTTGTTCTGGAATGTGCATACATTTGAAATAGCATGTTTTAAAGGCAGCAGTCGTTCCTCTTCAGTTTCTCTGAGCCAAGAACAAGCTATTCCTGGCAATGACTGCACACAGATTTCTGGAGGAGATGAGCTCTTGAGTTCTGGAAATTCTACCTTGTCCTTGAAGTTGGGCATGAAGGTGTGTACAGTAGTCACGCAGGCCAAGATTTTTAGGAAGTGGCTAAATTTAGGCTTCTGAGTCCACATTTAGAAACCTAAATAATTGGCCTAATTTTAAGCTAACACAATAGAATTGAAGTTGTCCTGTCTGTGTCCTTAATAGCTACAACTCAGAATTTCTCTTTAGTCTGGGTAGGACTTACTTCAGTGAGGCTGCTGAGTTTCAACTGGATATAGCTGTTGTAACCCAGTTGGCACGTCAACATTGACTCTTAGCCTTGTCGAGGAGATATTGTCAGGTAATTTGTAAAACTTCAGTTCTGTTATTTGGCCCTTCTAGCTAGCGTCACATCCCAAAGCATTAATGGCTTTGTGCTCTTTTTCTGAAATGTTTTATTTTTGTTCCTCCATGCACTCCTTCCAGAGTTAAGCTCAGCTTGGGCTTTCCTTCCTCTTCTTGACTGTCTGTCCCTGCTTTTTGCCATTACTCTGTAGTTCTGCAGTAGAGGGTTTGCCATCAATGGCAGAAATAATCTATACAGATTCCTTACAGAATCATCCTGATGTTATGCAGAGAGCAGTGGACTGGCCTGTAGCGCACAAGGTAGAGAAACTGAAGAAACACGTGTTTCTGTTTCTAATACAGAAGAAAGAATTCCTGCTGTAGGTGTTTTAATCTTTTAAAAACCTATGCTGGAACTTGTTTATGTTCAGTGGCATCCCTCTTAGATATTTCATTCTAAACAGTTGTCATCTTCTATAAGGCCAACAAATCCATATGTGTAGCTGCTATGGGGAAAACCTGAACTTCACCGTGTCCAGCTGTTAGACTATATTGTGAAAGAACTAATTATTCAAGGCAGGGAAGTAGATGTACTGTGTCTGCCAAAGGCTGACTTTGTCAGATGAACCAGCTTTCTTCAAGACTGTTTCTTTCAGAACACACAGGAAAGGATCGTTTTAGGGATCAATAGAGGGGTGCATGAGTATAAGGAATTGACTTTGAGGAGGCAATAGCAGGTGAATAGAGTCTGTGGGCTGGCCTGACCCTTTTAGTGTCGGGGGTTTTTATTAATTACTTTGACAAAAGTGACCACCATACTCATTAGTGACACAAGCATGGTCAGCATAGAGGCCAGAGTATTATCTAGTCTTTTTGGTATAATTTGAAGACCAGAACAGTAAAAACAAGATAAAATGCAGAAGCATAATAGGGACTAAGAACAAGAACTTCGTCTTAAAACCAGAAGCTCACTATTCAGAAGTAAAAGGACACAAGTTCATATTCAGAAATAAAAGGGACATATACACAAGTACATGGGCTAATCGCAGAATGACCGTCAATCACTAGTGACATATAACTGTTCAAAAATAAATAAAAAGACTAATATTCTACTGGATGTGTGATAATATATATCTTTTTGTAAGGTAGGGAAGTGTCAGTGCTGTTGTAGAAAGCACTGATGAAAATGCATAGTCTATATGTAACCCATACTTAATAAAGCCGAATTCAAAGTGGAACAGATGCAGTGGGAAAATTCATTGATGGGGAAACAGCGGTCTTACTTTGAGACAGAACAGAGCTTTAGTTGTCTAGTAAAATAAAAACAACACTGGTTTTCAGTGGCTGAAGTATTTTTAAAGAGGGATAGTATTGGGGAATTTTTTTTTTATAGCTGAAGGGAAAGAATAAAAAATTTAGGGTGGAAATTAAAGGATTTGGTCAAAAATGTAGGATGGAAATCAAACTGTCAGGATAACAAGGCTTTGGAACAGCTTCCTGGTAGGCATCAAGGTTCCAGCAAGGTGACCTGCAGCAGCAGTGGTTGGACTTGCTGATTCTGGAGGTCATCTTTTCTTCCTCTGATTTCTACAGGTAAATTACACTTCCAACATACCTGTTCTCACTCTGAAAAGGTAGGAAGAATCTTATCAAAGAATCGTTGCATTGTTGCTCACTACTTAATATTCATTTTCCTATTTAATTCCGTGCCATTTGAATTCATTTTTTTGATGTCATAAAACCTGTAGTTCTCTCTAGTAGAATATTTATGGCCCTGCTCTCAGGAATTAAATTTTGTATACAATTTCCAAATTTCACTGTATTCCGTGGAGACTTTGTTCCTGAGTAAGTAACCAAGGGAACCAGCGTGAACCAGTAAAATCTAGTTCTGTGTGGAACTGCATTGTAACAAGAAAACATACACAGTGCCAAGGTGAAGTTGGGCAAATGCTTTAATACAAATGGAATGCTTTGTTCAGTTGAGGCAGCTACATTTCTCATCAGAAATCTTCCATAAAATATTCCTAAACACAGTGCAGTTTTTTGTGTTCAGGAAAGGTCTGTAATCATCAAGTTTGCCCCACAAGCTTTTTTAACTGTATTTCTTACAACTGGAAGTTTGGCGAGAATTATTTTAATGCTTCTAAGAGTAGAGGAAATCATAAATGCCTCCCATCAACCTGCACTTTTTTTTAAAGTTCAAATGCCCTAACCATCGTATTTCTTCCAGACATAACAAGGTTGGATCAGAATTATTGGTCAGCTCTTTATCCAGCCCTCTTCTTCCACGTGGGAAGAAACCATTCTACGTGAACTAAAATAATTATCTGAAAGATTTTGGCCTTAACTCTGTCATAAGACCTCTTTGTATTGTCAAAATTAAGTCATCTAAACAAATTCCAGTGCTAGCTTGGTCTCAGTTTCTGTGGTGCGTATGCTGTGCTTTGAGAAAGGCATATGACTCATTTCCATCGCTGATGCACGAGACGCGCAACAACTTTGTGTTCAACCAACATCTTGGTAAGAGGAGGATTTTTCTTTATTCTGATTTCTTTCTATAGAAAAGAGCATAAAAACAGCCGTACTAATTGAAAACAACAGCCCAGATGGTTTCCTATCAGATTGTGGTAGTGACCAGTAACTTAGGCGTAAGCCTGAAGTACTCCATCCCCTTGTATGCGCTCTAGGCTTTTGGCCATCAGAAGCAAAAGGGGTTTGTGAGCTGAAGACTATCTGGGTGGTCATATTTGACAACTAACACCAGACCTAATCTCCACAAATTTTCTATTTTTTCTTTGTTAGCTTACAGTTTACTTCCACAACACTGAGTGAGTTCTTTATACAAATTATGCAAATGGTGGAAAAGGCACTCTCCTTGTTTTCAGATCCAGGGCTCCTTGCTGCTTGTGTTTCAAGAAATAGTTTTCTATTAAACTAAATTCTATTAACTAAACTACACTAGTTTTGTAGCATTCATTAAGAGGACAAAGGGAATGGATACTTGCCTCGTTTTTTCCAAGCTTCTGAAGCGAGGTACTTCTTTTTTTATTTTTTCCCCCCTTGCATGAAGCCATCCATACTGGTTATCATCCTTGTGCCCTTCTCAACAAGAGAACCAGAACCAATACAGCATCCAAGATGTGAAAACATTGTCATTCTATAATTTCTTCCTTATGATGTCTTTGCTTTGTCAACTGTTGATGAGTGTTCCTCTGATTCTTTCTGAACATAGTCATGATGGCTCTAGATCTTTCCTGAGTGGCAGTAAGGAGCCTGGTTGTGTTGGCGTGGTTGAGGTGGTCTTCCTCTAGCACGTACTAGCACTCAAGAGTGCTGATTCCTGCCCCCCACCCCCGATGTTTTCTCAGGCAGTAGTTCAGTATCGTGGGATTCATTTGCAGCATTGTAGTCTGATTTGAGTTTCCTGGATAACTGTTGTTATAAGTGAATTTTCTCATTTGTTCGTTGGCTCCTTTTTTCCAGACTGCATATAAACATCATAGAGCCCCTGCAGAACCCTGCTCCTTCCTGACTCTTAATCATTTACATTCCCTCGTGGATTAGTGTTTCTTTTCCCTGTCACACCTTAATTTCCATAAGACCATTTGATAATTTCGCCAAAAGCTTTTTTAAAAATGCCAGTCTACTGTACCGATAGCCTTGTTTGTATCTTCTTGGTTGTCTCCAGTAATTCTGGTAGATTGTGTGATACTACTCGCCTCCTCAAAAAAACACATGAATTCTCTCTCTCGAGTATTATTTTTAAGTATTACCTCAATCAAAGATACAGGAAGCTGTACTACAGATGGTTAGCCTCGGCTCCTCTTCAGTCTGGAAAAGGAACAACTGAGAGATATGTTGGGTGTCTTGAACAGTGAACAGAAAGTCTGTAGGAGACAAGTGTTTGTTGTCCTTTTGAGAAGAACTAGAGTTTGCAAAATTAAATTAATAGCAAGCAGATTTGTGGCCAAATAGTGGAGAGGATGCTTCAGTTCTATGTAGGTGATCTATGAAATTGTTTGTGTAAGATTCAGTGAATGCATTGAGTTTACATGGGTTCTTAGAGCAATTTATGTAGATAGGTATTTAAACAGATAGCAACTATGGCTCAGGAAGTCCTTGAGTTGGTAACTGTTGGAAACTGGGAGAGGATTACTGCGTGAGGCACCCAGTACTGGTGGAGGTAGTTTTTATTTTGCAAAAGGTTCCTTACTCTGGGTTTGTCAGTTTGATCTTCCTGATACGATTCCACAGGAATGTGAACAATAAGTAGAGTTCTTGAAGTCATACAGAAGCCAGCACTGCTCTCTGGATTAAATAGGGCTCTCAGTTTACAAGAGAAATGGTCTAAAGGAACATGAATACAGTGGTTTTGGACCCCTGTGTAAATAGTACACCTCTTCTATGCGAGTTTTGAAGAGTATCGTTTTAAGGAAAGTTCACCTTACCATAAAAAAAAAACCACAACACAAAAACAAAACACACAAAAAAACTCAAAACTCAAAACCGCAACATCCCATTAGGAGTATTTTGAGTATGAAAACAGTCCATTTTGTAAGTCCCCATCCGTTGTACTGGTAGTGAACAACAGTCTCAATTCCCTATTTCTCATCATCTGTGAATATGACCACCTTCTCTTGCAAGAATTCAACTGATTTGGCTAATAAACATCAGTTTTATCCAGGTACCACATTAATTCCTTTCCCAGGACATTCAACTCAAGTAGAACAGCAACTATTTCAGTGCTCGGTTGTATTCTGTCAAACAAGACGTTCTTTCAGCATGGTCATTGTCGTCTTGGGATTCTTACAAAGGCCCAAAGGAGCAGATTATGTGTAATTCAAAACAAGGTTTATCCAATGTTTCACAATGTTGGAAGAACTGTCATGCCCCACATATTGTCACGTTTCCAAAGGATAAGTACTGTTGAGTATTGAAGTGCAGATTAGATGACTCTGTTCTGGTCTGGCTATTATTCAATTCCTATCTGTCTGCTAGTTCTGCTCAGTAATACAGTTTCTGCAGCTCTGCTCTGTACAGCTTCCTGCGGAGGGGACATGGAGAGGGAGGTGCTGATCTCTTCTCCCTGGTGATAGGACCCATGGGAATGGTTCAAAGCTGCACCAGGGGAGGTTTAGACTGGACATTAGGAAGCATTTCTTTACCGGGAGGGTGGTCAAACCCTGGAACAGGCTTCCTAGAGAGGTGGTCGGTGCCCCACGCTTGTCAGCGTTGAAGAGGCATTTGGACAATGCCCTTAATAACATTCTTCAGCTTTTGGTCAGCCCTGAAGTGGTCAGGCAGTTGGAGTAGCTGATGGTTGTAGGTCTCTTCCAACTGAAATAGTCTAGTCTATTCTACCTGTTTCCCAGTCAGAAGTTGACTTTACTGCATGTAGTTTCCACATCACTCCTGAAATATGCTTTAAAATTAGCATCATCAGTTGATACATTCATTTCTCTGACAGTGAGGGTAGTTTAAGCAATAGATTGCTAAAGTGTTAAGTGTAGAAAACTGGTATTTGATCTCTCTTAGAATGCTTGGCTAAATACCATCTGGGTTTTGTAGTTTGTTGCTTCTTTTTATCAATTCTCATAAACTCTCGTTCTGACACTTCTTCGAGTTCCTTGGACTCATTCTTAGTGAAGAAGAGCTCTAGTGTGGGATGTCCTCTCACCTCTTCTCTGATCCAGAGAATTCATTTAATGATACTGTTATGGTCATGTTCTCCTTGCCAGTCAGCCTCGTTAATTCTCTGGAAGGCTTCTTTTCTCCCAAGTAAGCCTCGGGCAATTCAGTAGGCAGTCTCAGCATACTTTGTCTCAGTTAAACTTACTGAACTAGTGTTCATTAACAATTAGTCCATTTGCAGGTCTTATTTTAAGGTCACTTGCAGAATGCTGACCTGTAGAGAGCAGAAGACGTTCAGGCAGTGGGGACCATGATACACAATCTGGAAGGTACAGAACAGCTTCTTGTTTCTCTCTTTCAAACGCAAGCACTTGTGCTGGAGCCAAGTTCTGATGTGAGATCATTTTTCTTGGAGCAGTGCTAAGCCTGGCTGGCTGTATGTGTTCTACGGAGAGGAGAGTCTGTTGACCTCAAGTAATTCTCCATCCTTCAGAACAGTGTGGGAAAATTAGTGGATATTTTAGCACATTCGTTAGTGGGAGAGGACTTTTTTTTTTAATATGAGGGGAAAAATTGCTTTCCTAACGGCACAGTACCAACTTTCTAACAAACTTTCTTCTAGTAGATTTTTGCAAGAGATTTCCTTTCAATGTTTTACTTCCTTGATGCACGAGGTGAGGGGTCTGATAGGGCAGAGCATGTGAAGCGTTGTTGATACTTCCAAATACAGCCATTACTTCGGATCTTTGGAGCCTCTGGATCTAATTAGTTTTCAATATAGAACTGGAAAAATCTTTCTACTTTTTTCATTAAAAGACTTTCCAAGTATCTAACTTCAGCAGCCTAAGCTATGACATTGATTCAGTTTGTTCCAAAGGGAAGTTCTGTATCAAAAATGATTTCTGTGAGTTTGTTTTGATGTATTGTAATCAGTATTTACAGTCTTACTGTGTTCAGTGTTTTGCAGGCGTAGGTAGATAGGGGAAATACTGTCTCCAAAGGATTCTCAGTCCAAAGACACCAGAGACTAGATAAATCTTTCAAGCACCTTAATTCATAGCTGAAGGCACTATCTTGTGCTGCTGCTGGGCTTTTTTTTCTGTGTTCAAAATAAAGTTGAAGGTAAAAGCAGAGTAAAATAACAGCAAGGGTGAAACTAAAAGTGGGGGGGGGGTAATGAAAAATCAGAGATTGTATATGGCAAAAGATGACCATCGGACAGGATTCGGTCTACAGACAAGGAAAGTGGTTGTGCTGGAGCACTTGGGAGCTTTCCCGTGACTTAACAGGTACGTTGAGGGTGTTGCTAAAATGTTTTTAGGACAGACTGACCGTTGAGTATCCAGGAAGAGGTCACTGAAAAGAAGAGCAGAGGCCAGATTGAGTAAGTAAGTAGACTTGCTTGTAGAGGTAATTTGTTGAAAGGTTTATCTATTTGGAAGAAGAAAAAAAAAAACGTGGGGGAAGCAGCTTTTGTTTGATCAAAGTAAAGCAGGCTTTGTGAAAATTATCAAAAGTTGTGTTGCAGAGTAACTAGAACTTGGCAATTTCAGTGGAATGGAGAAAAACAAGTTTGCCAGTGCTCGGAGGCAGAAAGAGGAAACACTGAGAAGTGGACATGAATCCGTGAATGAAACCTGGCTTTCAATGAAAAGTGAGAGCCAAGATCTGAGGGGAGCACAGGAAGAGGCAGCAAAACTCAGAGGCAGCCTGGCGGTATCATCCCAGAGCAGTACTTAAGAGGGGGCAGTCCCCTAGCTGTACTGGAGTGACTGGAAGAGTCAATCCTTGTAGAACTCAGCAGACGGACTGTGTATCTTCTTTGGGAGCATTTTTACTTGCTGGTCTTCCCCCGCACCACCATAATCCTGTTTCTAGGAAGCAGTCACCATTTTAGCAGATTGCCCTGGAGCTTTGCATCCTCTGCTTTTGCTGCTGCTGTTTGTTCATCCACAAGAATAAGAATCAGTATCAGCCATATCCGTCTTATTTTGTTAGGATGGTACTACCCACAGTCTTAGAGAAGGGCTTGGTAAGAAAACTTGTGAAAGTCCCAACTGGCCCATTCAAGAAGGGCCAGAGAGAGATCTGAGCAGGCTAGTATAATGGGTTTGGAGCAAGAATGGAAAATGCTTGTGCAATACTTGAGAAAGAAATGAAGTAGAAATAATAGAGGACTTTGTTCTTGTATGAAGTTATCTAGGAGAGCATGTGTGTAGTAACCAGATGACCTGGGGACACCGAAGAAACCTTCAAATTGTAAGGCACATCCCAGAAACGTGAACAGCTATATTTAGCCCCCTCAAACAACTTCAATTACAAGTGACCTTTCTTCCTTTTCCAGCCGTGCTGAGAATGTCGCTGCCCGTTGTCGCTGTTCTCTTGGCTTGCTCTGTGCAGTGAGCAAAGCAGTAAATGGGAACGTGATCTCCCCTGCAGTTGTTCTTCAGAAGGGCAGCAGTGTAGCTAAGAACTGGGTCACTACTATTGCCTAGAAAGTTGGTCCAGCCATAGAGACAAGCAGCAGTGCTATATCAGTGACGAAGTACTAGAGATGCAGATTTTGAGAGATCTGAGCAGAAGATTTGCTGTCAACAGCCAAAGATCCTATGTAGTGAAGGGCAGTGTATTGACACCACAGTGGTGTCCTGGTTTTGAGCACTGTAAATACCAAATATGTTTTTGATGCTGCTAATCCTCATGGGTTCTCCCACATATTAGCGTTGTTTTGCTCTGCATTGCCGAGTCCCACGTGCCTCTGTGCTCCCTTTGCCCAAGTGAGAATACTGCTGTCTGGTGAATCCGCTTCACAGGAGGTGAGCGGGGATGGAGCTGTAGGGCTGCGGGAGCTGAGCTGCTCTTTGTTTGACAGTTTGGTGGAGGAAGATTGTACTGTCATAGAGTAGGGGTCCCTCTGCCATCTAATACTGCAGTCTCTTCCACGTTATCTGTGTTGGTAGGAAAGCTTGATTACAGGGTGAGTGTGGAGGAACGCTGGCTATTGGCCAACACTTTTATAATATTACAGGTGTGTGTGGAGCCCCTTTCGGGTTTTTTGCCATTACCAGTCCTAGAGGGGAAGGGTGGTAGAGGTTTCCGTTCCTCTCAGCAGCTAAGGGTAGAGATCTGCTGTTTTGAAGATAACAAGACAAAACAGAGCCCTTGAGCAGGCCCTTAAGCAAACAGTCCCAGCCTATCCCCTTCCCTGGTTGTTAGCCCCTTCCTGGCCTCACATCATGTTCTCTTAGGAGCTGCTCTGTTCATTTTGTAGATTAGCTGTTTTTCACCTGGAGAAGTAAAGCTTGAAATGCCTCATGACCTGTTAGCTTAACTGTTAATATAAAAAAATCACGTTTTGTGTGTTATCAGAAGGAATCTGCAAGGAGGAGAAGAAAATTAGGGATTTTCATATTTTCCCCAAAATAATTCTGCTTACATTGTGTAGGTTTGGTCTGTAGCTCTAATACAGTATTAGCTCTAACACTAATAAACTTTTTATTAAATATTTTGGTACTATATTTTCCTTTCTTTATTTTTCAGGGCAGGGAAACCACCACCTGGCTTACATCTGGATGTAGTCAAAGGAGACAAACTCATTGAGGTATGAAAATAGGTTTTGTATGTATTTGGTGTATCGTATACATAGGCACCAGCAGTAGAACATTTCCCAGCATTTTCCACACTTACTCATAAGTATTTCCTTTCTCTCTCACATTCATTATTTTCAAATTGTTTTGGTTTACTCTCAAACTAAAGAATGAAGTGAATTTTCCGTTGCCTGTACTCTGAGGCTGTCTCATACTATGCAGTGCTTCCATCAGTTATCTTCCGATTAGATGCGCTGTTTGAAGGGATACAAAACTGCAGTGCTCAGCTAGCAAACAATGACACTTCGATTCCTGAACGTTAAAACTGTCTTAGTAAGAGAGAGAAAAAAATCATAGAATCGTAGAATTGTTAAGGTTGGAAAAGACCCTTAGGATCATCGAGTCCAACCGCTAACCCAGCACTGCCAAGGCCACCACTAACCCATGTCCCCAAGCACCACATCTCCCTGGCTTTTAAATCGCCCCAGGGATGGGGACTCAACCCCTGCCCTGGGCAGCCCGTTCCAATGCCTGATTAGATAATATATAATTGTAAGGGAAACTTGATACTTTGCAGAGCCTTATTTCTTCCAAACTTATTTTTGGACCAAAGTTGACATTTTGTTCCCTACAAGATACCTACATAGGAGGTATCGGACTGCAGCCAGAAGGCACCTTGTCTTAGGAACTTCAGGAGCAGAAACTTGAATAACGTGGGGAAAGAAATGTCAAATACAAAAGACTTAAGAGTAAAAATGCTTCACTTTGTACTGCTTGTTTGAGGTACTTGTCTGGTCAGTTTATTTTTTATTTTGTTTTACAGTAAGGTTAGCTAGGCACCTGTATTTTACAGGATTGTTGCCCTGTATGGAATACAGTATGATTTTTCATCCCATGTTCTAGATCTGCGAACAGTGTTGTGATTAGCAGAGATACAATGAGTTGTTTTTATTACAGCAAAGGAATTTGATATACACCAGCTCATTCTCTATTTCATATTTTGTCTTATATCACACTAAAAATAGTAAATAAAAAAAAAAAAGCTCTTTAACATGGTTGACAGAGAGGACCCAAGCCAGTGAATGTATTTAAGCTGTGGAGAGACTCCTAACTTGCAATTGACGGAAACAAATGTTTCTGGGCAGTGAAAGTTTGCAAAGTTGAGCCAACTTTTCTGAACAGAAACTTGGAAAATTAAGAACTGAGTGTTAGATCAAGAAAGATTTAGGTAGCTTAAAATCTTGGCTGGTTTTTAATGTATGCTACCACAGGAGCATCAGACAGTATTAAATGTTCCTTCTGGTGTCTAGCAGGAGAGATTTACTGTTTAGAATTTGGTTAAGTTACAGAATATGCTTTGCATAGGAACGCAGATGGAGATGTCACAAATAGGTATCTCACAAATAAATTTGTGTTTTCCCAGGCCAGAAACCAGGAAAATGAGGCTTTTCTTTATAGTCCATTACTGTTGGTTTTACGGACTGTTTTGGGAGAGTGCTCTTACTCTGGATTTAAAGACACAGAAAATTGGCAAAGCCAGTCTTGACCTAAAAGAGATCTTTGCTCAGCCTTAGTTTGAAAAGAATTAGATACTAACACACATTTACTGCATCTTCAGAGTAGCTCATTAATTCATACAAGACATGGCTGAGTTGGTTCATACCTGCTACTCAAACTACGTTGGAGCTATCCTTCGCCGGCTCGTTCTAGGCACTGTAGCTTTCAAACCCTTTGCATTGCATTTGTCTTCAAACCGTGGACCATGTATTCTGCTCCTTATGGTACTGTTACATGTTCAGAATGATTTTCAGAGATCGGGGAGCTGTAGTAGGACTGCTTCTCAGCTCAGCCTTCTTGCTGCCATCCTAGCAGCAGCAGCTGGGGTAAGGATTGTACTTGGCACTGGATTTTCCAGTATTTCTTTCAGGCCATGTAATGAGATTCAGTGAGCAAAGCCAAATGGCAGCGACTTGGGGTTTTTTGGTATATGGCAGGTGGCCAAACATAATGCAGCCTTCCCACCTGGGAGACTTATTGTATGAGTTTTTTCTTGTCATGTTTCTTTTGGATTTTTGAGCGTGGAGAGGGAGCTTTAGGATGAAAGAGTTTATATGGAGCTCTCTGCTGAATTAATCCTCAGGTGCTAGGCAAATGTCTGTCATGGGAGTCCTGGTCAGGACTGAAAAAAAGGCAGAAAAATGGCATATGGAAGCTGAGGGTGCACCATTGGTTTTGGCAGTGGATGAGCAAATAAATTAATTGAGCAAATAAATGAATTGAGCAAATAAATTGATAAATTGATAGTCAGGAATATCGTTCTGGTGGTGTCAGACTCTGAGGCTGTGCTGCCCAGAGCTTTTGGATGTACAGGAGGCCCAAGTTGGCTTTGTAGGCCTGGGGCCTCAGTCCGCGTTGGGAAGATGGGTGGTACAGACATCCTGATTCCCTCTCCCAACCATCAACTCTCTTGATAACCTAACAGAGGTTCTTCTTGCTGTTGTGCAAGCTGTTAACAGCCTAGCAATGGTCCTAGCAATGGCTAACAGTCTAGTGTAGTCCGCTATCCAGCTACTCCGAGGTTCAGTAGAGGATGTGATCACACAGAGGTTACAGAACAACTGCAGAGTTTGTGTTTTACCTCCTGAATATCTGACGTTGGCTGTCAGCGTTACCGAGATCAGCGCGGTACAGCTTGCCTGCCGTTCAGCGTAACGTGTGTGCTGAACGCTGCGGCTAGCGGCGACCAGGCGCCGGCACCTACGCGTGTAGGACAGGGGTCTGGCTTGCTGTCGAACTTCTGTCTGCTGAAGTAAGAATCAGAAGAGCTGGCGTGGTGGGGAAGGTCTAGCAGGCTGTTCCGTGTAGCAGAACTGTGTAGCAGTGTGGTGGCTTTGTGGCCTTGCACACCGTGTACAGGTGATGACTTACGTCCTCTAGGCTACGGTGGTTCTGTGAGACAACGTACGGTGTGTATGTATAGGAGCTGTGCAGCAAATTAGCAGCATTTGAATGCAATCCATCTGTTTCCCTTTTTGGTACATATGGCAAATAGTTTTTCAGTTTTGTGTCTTATGGTAGACAGCGGTAACTAAGAAAGAACATTCCTAAATCTCGTGGGTTACTGAGCACTTGATACTAACCGAGCCATCCGTATCCCAGGCCTTGTGCAGAGGTCTGCGGTACAGCTTGTGATTGCTGGGTCTGAAAAGTGCAACATTAAAACAAGCCATGAAGTGTTTAAGCTCCGTGTATAAAGAATAACACTGGGTTATAACTCAGAGGCACAGAAAATTTTGGAAACATTATCTTGAAGTAAAGGCAATGAAATGATTTTCTCTGTTGATGATTTGTTGCAGTATTTCCAATTTATGAATTCATTTGCGTCTTTGCAAAGTCTCTTGAAATGCTGTCAAGTCAGAATGGTATTGTTTTGTGGGTAACAGGTGCAAATGAAAACTTACGGGACGCTTCTTTTGGTTTCAGTTGTGGACAGCAATGAGAAATTGTTGGACCGATTTTTAGGGTACTTGAAATCGTGAGATAACTGCTTGCGGAGCCCAGCACTGAAATGTGGAGTAATGAATCGACTTCTGAACATCCACTTGTTTCTATCAGAGTTGTGTTTACATAGGATTTTTTCTCAAATACACAAGAATAAAAGGAAAATTCAGTGCTGGTCTTCTTACAAAGTGGAATCATAGAATTCATTAGTACAAATGTATTGAATTTGGGAAGATTCAGTGCTGAACTGAATGAGTAAGGTACTGCGTAATACTGGACATAAATCCATTGCTGTGAAGTTGAATCCCCAGAAAACCTCACCAGCGTTTCTCAGAAGCTGTATTGTAACAAACACTATGGTATTCACAGATCAGTAGCTGGATGAAACAACTGTGGTCTTAAGGGAGAGTATCACTGAGATTAATGGGATGATAGGTGTTGATTAAGGCTTGCAGAGAAAAGCGTAACAAAAGTACGCTAGCACGAAGAATGCACACGGAGGAGATTGATTGATCTATTTACAGGTGGAATTAAAAAAAAAAAGTGAACTAATACTCAACCAGAAAGGGCTGAGGAAACCATGTACTAGTTTAAGCTCTTTATATACTTTTTGCTTAATTCTGAGGGGAGGGTGTTGGGAAAACCAGCATTTGTAAAGAGACAGAAAGTGATAATGAAGTAGCCATGTGAGAGCAGAATCCAGTAGACTGTTTCAGTATATTGATTTCTCAGTTTTTTAATCTGAATTACACTGAGGCTTCGAGGTATGCTGTTCCCCACCAGACACAAAGAGATTCAGAGGAGACACCTGCATGTTTTAAATGTCCCAGTTGGAGGAAAATCACTTGCATTTTGCATTTGCACCTCATTTGTCACCAGATAATGTACTTGAAGGTGAATTGCTAATTAAGCTGTGATTCCTGTCTTACCAAATGAGACGTGGACTCACAAAGAAGTTATTTTTTGTAAAGTCTAAGTGTTGGTGCTCTTGTGGATGTTCTGCCAGCCTATGTATCACTGAGGGTACCGATGAAGTTGTCATTCTATCTAACTGTTTGTTTTCCCAGAACTTCTTGACATTTAATATCTTGTAGTACTTGTTGAAATTGGCCAGTTGGTTGAGAAGTTATTTGGTTTAGTAGTGGGTGTCGGGAGCTGATGGATATGCACGCAGCTTGGTCACCTAAATCTTGTTATTTTAAGAAAGCAGGCCAAAATATGTAAGTCAGTAGATTTCACAAAGCATTTACTCTCATGAAATCGTGCTTAAAATGTATACCTTGAGTTAGTTGGGAATAAGACATTAGCAGATTATTATTACGTAAGGGACCAATTAATTGTAAAGCTGTCATGATGTATACTAGTATGGAGTTGAGTTGTTCGATTAATTCTTCTAGTGACCTAAAAGAGAGAATAAACATACAGAAATAGATTAAATACTTATTACTGAATATCAGATTATAAGAACTTGCAGCATGGGGGCTGACAAATGTTCAGCAGAACAAGGAGAAATCCAACCTGGAAAATGTAGAACACATCTGGGGGGGAAATCTGAAAAAAATCAGTGGGGGAATGACATCTGAATACAGCAGCGCTAAAAGCCTTGAGGTTCATAATTGATGGGCAGGTAAATAGATGTAACTTGGCTAGGTGATTTGTAGTAAAAAATGAGGTCCATGCGATTTTTATGCTTGCAGATAAGGCAGAGGAATATAAATGCTATGTCTTATTCCAAGCTGTCTCCTTATTTTCTGTATGACTTGGTAGTGCCACAGAATAAGTAACTGTCTGGGTGCTCATTGTGTCGGTCCTTCTGATAGCTCAAAAACCCCCAATTACCTGTAATTAGCCTGATACATTAGCTCTTTCTAGCTGAGCATGTGGTTTATACAGCTGGCAAAACTGAGGAGCAAACAACTGATAGACGTGAACGGTGCTGCCAGGAAGGGAGGTCCTTCCCCATCACACAGCCCTAGCGCATGTCATCCATGCTAGAGCCAGCTGGGGCACGCATCTGACTGAAGGCAAACTGGTTCAGTCCACTAAAACCGTAGTAGACTAATGCAGCAAAAAAGTGCTTTGCAAGCTGAAAACTTTGCTCAGATGTGTGGCAGTGCGATTGAGGAGAGGGTTGTATAGCGGGGAATGGAAGGAGGGAAGAAATCCTCCTGCTCTAGCAGGCAAAATGTTAATTCAGCTCAGACCATCTCATGAAAGCAATGCTTTCCTGTACTAAGATCTGGGGTTTTTTCTGATGGAAAATGTATCATCAGCATTCCCGTTATCATGCTATTGAAACGTTGTGTGGGCTTTGGTAAATGTTTCAAAAAGCAGGAGAAGCCATCTGTTAACAAATCTGTAACGCATTGCCAGCCTTTGACTTGTGCAGCTGGAAGCAGGAAAACACAGGTTAGATTAGGATCTTGGGACACAGTGAAAAAGAAGGCTGCACTGCTTAGGTACTGCAGCATTCAGGCGCAAGGAGTTCCTTTCAACAGCATTGTCTGTTAATAGAAATAAGCTGTGTACACTGTAGGACTGTGTCAACATGTTCCTTTGCTTTGCAGAGATGGTTTATGTAACTGATATTGCAGTACGTAAGATCTTGTTTGAAGAAGAGATTAGAACTAGGATGAATTAAGATGAAATGCCTAAAATTAATGGCTTACTTGAATGGACTAATATGGATTCATATCACAGTACATATTCAGTATAGTTTTACATCTTTATTATAAAGGTCTGAAATATCCCGGATGTCCATTTCTATACAGAAATATAATTTTGATGTTCTGTATCCGACTGGAGACCATTTGGCATAGATTCTGGCTTAGACAAGGCCCAAGGTCATCTCCCTCGAGGAATGTGTAAAAATCATTGGGAGGAGATGTGAGAGAGAATCTCTTGTATGGGACAGTCTCATGCTTTGAAGAGTTATTGTCCTTCCCAAACTGTCTTGTGTTGGATGTTAAAGAAGGAAATAACTGGGAATCTTCCATATTCAGCTGTTCTGATTTTACAAAGAGAAGATTCGAGTTTCTGTATTGAACAGTGTCAGACAAAACTGAAATATTGATTAGATGTTGATGCTTTGTTTTGAATTTGCTCTGTTTATTCATGTTCTTGAATTTTTTCAGGAAGATCCAAAAGATTGTAGGAGTCTAATATGCTTCTCTGTTTGATATTCTACCTCAGAAACTCATCATTGATGAGAAGAAATACTATCTCTTTGGGAGAAATCCTGATCTGTGCGATTTTACCATTGACCACCAGTCTTGCTCTCGGGTCCATGCTGCCTTGGTCTATCACAAACATCTCAAGAGGGTTTTCCTCATAGATCTAAACAGCAGTAAGTAGTGTGACATTTAACCAGATAGAAATATGATATTTCAGTGCTTAAACATTTCTGAATCTGAGACTCTTTCCTTTTTTTTTTTGTTGTTTGCACTGTGTGGATAGATAACTATAATCTGAATTGGCATCCTAGTGAAAGATTGGCAAGGGTTAGGAGCAAAGGAGTGTTTGCTCCAGTCAGCTTACATCTGCTTCAGTTGCTGTTTAAAACGACATTTCTAGACTCTTAAGAGGCTAAGGGAGAGGAGGAAAGTGACTTGGCCTTCCCTTCACAATTTTAATGAAGCTTTCTCTCCTGAGGGTGGTTTCCCAAGATCTAAAACCAAACATGCTGTTTTTTCCACTGGGGGAATGATTCCAGACATGGTACACTGGGACCTACAAGAATCCAGAAAGTAAATGGTGTTTGTCATTTATTTCCCTGACTTTTTGAGGACTTCTGGTGTGTGTTATCTTAGTTTGTGAGGTGGTAGGTAAAATGTACATAGCTAATGTTTTCAGCAGTACCTCAGTGACTTGTATCTCGGAGCAACCATGTACAGTTCCTGCACTTCTCAAGACCTGAACTCGGATGCTGTGAGCCCAGGCTGATGACTGACAGGCTATTTTGCATTTTGATTCCTCAGCACATGGCACATTCTTGGGTCATATCCGTTTGGAACCTCACAAACCCCAACAGATACCCATTGACTCCACAGTTTCATTTGGCGCTTCTACACGGGCGTATACTCTGCGAGAGAAGCCTCAGACACTGCCATCAGCAGTTAAAGGAGATGAGAAAATGGGCGGTGAAGATGAAGAGCTCAAGGGCTTGCTGGGCTTGCCGGAGGAGGAGACAGAACTTGACGTGAGTACGATGGCACGTTGTACCTAGATGGCATTTCCAGCTAAACGGATAGCATTCCCCACTTGTTTGCTTGGGTTCAGGTTCTTAATTTCTTGGCCTCGAAGACAGTCTGAGGTGTATTCTGCTGGCAGATACGCACAAACCATCTCGTTCTGCCATAAGCCTGTGATCATGCTGCTTTGCAGGATCAGTGACCTAATAATCCTACTATTCCAGTGGTCTTCTCACAAAGGCTTGCCAGGGAGTACGTGCTCTCCAACTAACATCGCCCCAGATCAGGGGTGATTTCCCACACTGTTCCCCATCGCCAGATAACAGTGAATGCTGCCCTGTTTTCTACAGTTAGCTAATGAAGAGGGAGAGCAGCGTGTGTGGCATTCACAGGATTGTTGAGGTTGGAAGGGACCTCTTGGGATCATCTAGTCCAGCCCCCTTGCTCAAGCAGGGTCAGCTAGAGCAGGTTGCCCGGGATCGTGCTCAGTCAAGTTCTGAATATCTTTGCAGACAGAGACTCCACCACCTTTCTGGGCAACCTGTTGCAGCACTGGAGCACCCTCTCTTCCTAGGGGTCTAAAGTTGAAGCTAAACAGTGTGCTGTGGTCTTTTGATATGCACAATCACATGATTAAATCAGACTTAATACACTAGTTGCTTAAACTATTTCATCTCCAAATTTGTTGTTAGAACCTGACAGAGTTTAATACAGCCCACAACAAAAGAATTTCCACGCTAACCATCGAGGAAGGGAACTTGGATATTCAGAGACCAAAGAGAAAACGGAAGAACTCCAGAGTGACATTCAGCGATGATGATGAAATCATCAATCCAGGTAAGTAGTTTGCTTTAATCTTTAGTTGCTGCCTTTAAGGCGCTCTTTCCAGTATTCTCATAGGGATTCCCCATGGCTGCAGAGGGATAAGGAGAACAGAAATTTGGCAGTCAATATTTGGGATCTGCTATTTCAGAGAAGCTCCCACGTCTTGCTTATATCTTTGACCTCTCTCTGTTTCTTCTCTTCTACCTGTAAAATAACGGCATGATTTGTGCAGGACAGGGATATCACGCTCAGCTTCATTCTTCAAAATTCTGTCAGATGTTGGAAAGATCTCATGGGTCCAAAAGGAGGAAAATGTTTTAAATTTTTTGCCTCCTTTAGAATCTAAATGGGAACTGAACTCGTTTTGTTTTTCATCTGTCCCTTAATGCTTTCCTTACCTGTTGCCTAATGGATGTTTGTCTCAAGCTCAGAGGTTTTTTGCTATTTGTCTGCATATCTGAAACAAGTCATTCTCATTCAAAACAATGCTTCTGAAGATGTATCCAATTCCTAATTAGTCATTTTTCTCCCTTAGCTTTTTTATATTAATGATATTTTGTATGGATAATATTCCTATTAATAAGAGTAGCTTATTTATGAGTATGCACTTTAAAATACAGTCTGGAGCTAGTTTCATCTGGCGGTGTATACCACCTAGAATAACCATTTTGATTTATAAGGTCATGCAATTTAGTGCTCAGAACATCCTAAGGTAAACAGCAGTCCTTCGCATTACAAAAAGGGTAATTTTTTCAGACTTTCAAGACTCTACATTGAATTCTTCTGACTCCTCCTTCAAGGTCCCCTGAGGACTTCTGGGACTAGCTGTTGTGCCTTTGAGCGCATGCAGTGCCTTGCCAGCAGCAGCTTTCAGCCCCGAACTCCCGTCTGATCAGTGCAAACTGGCTATCCATCTGTCCCCTTTCCCCGTTTGACCAGAGTATCCAATGAGCCTGCCTTGAGCCAAAGCCACTAGGTGTCCCCTTAGCTCCTCTCTTTCCGTGGGCATGCTTGTGCTCACTGAGAGCTACTAGAGCGCTGGCTTTCAGAAGAGAAGGTCCATGTACCAGTTCTTCACATAGGTTCCTTTACCTGACAGATGTTCTATCTTCTGTATTCTTACTGAAAGCTTCACTGTTCTTGCTTTTACAGAGGACGTGGACCCTTCTGTTGGGCGTTTCAGGAACATGGTACAGACAGCAGTAGTCCCTGTTAAGGTATAGAGTCACTCCCAACTTTCTAATTAATACAGTACATTGATGAACTCACTTTATGAATTACACCTTGGAAACATAATGTTCTATGGTGGAAGCATTTTATAGTTAAGCCAAAGTCATGTTCAGGTTTCACAATTGTCTTTTTTTGGCAGATTTGACCATTTCCCTTCAAATCCAGCTTTAGCTCTTTTCTTTAATAACACATGGGATCAATGGCAATTTTTTTTTCCTCCCAAAAAGAAACGCTTTCCAGAAATTCAGTATGGTAGTTCTAGGCATCAGTTAAAATTGTGGGAAGTGTGGAAAATAAAAAGTAAAAATAAGAGGTTGTTTGTTTGAATACTGTAAGTGCTAAAGATTTCATAAGGTTGTCTACTAGAACTAGCAGGGTTTAGACTTTGCTCCAGGATGAGTGTGTTGCCAGTGCTATATTTAATTTGAATATGCTAGGAGTAGAGAAGATTTGCAAAACTTAAGGGTAGCTAAGCAACAGTGTAATAGCAGTTTCGCTTGTTGCTGGTTTACACTAAATAATGTATGTGGAAAAGGATAATTCTACATAAACCCCAGATTGCAGGAGAAGATTCGGGTGATTTTTTCTAACTCTTGATCATTTAAGTGATCTACAAGTTGCAGTTTCTTACTGTGGGGAGAAGGAGGGTCTCTATTACTGACTAAAGACCTACTTGGTCTTGCGTTCAGGACAAGTTCAAGACTGGCAAGGATGTACAGGAGGTAGAGATGCTCAGACCTGATCTAAGTTAAAGCTGAGCTTCAACTTCTGTCACCCCTTCCTGCATTGTGCACCTTTAAGAGTTTATTAATAAGTGGTTTTCAAGGAAACCCAGAAGAAATCTTCTGGGACAAAGATTGGGACATGGTCTGTAACCACTTTATATGTGGCTGGTCTAGGTGCCTTTTTGGAGAAAATGACATTGGCATCCAGTTTAAATAGCTTGCTTGTTTCATGTATTTTGAATAATTCTTTAAATACTTCCGTCTGCAGAAAAAACGTTTGGAGAATCCAGGCTCATTGACCACAGATGATTCTGCATCGCGACGTATGCAAAACTTTCCCTACAGTGGAGGATTATATGGTGGTTTACCTCCAACTCACAATGAGGCAGGCTCCCAGTCGCATGGCGTCCATGGGACAGCGCTCATTGGTGGTCTGCCAATGCCCTACCCCAATCTTGCCCCAGATGTGGACTTGACTCCTGTTGTGCCCTCAACAGTTAACATGAACCCAGCTCCAAACCCTGCTGTCTTTAATCCTGAAGCTGTGAATGAACCCAAGAAGAAGAAGTATGCAAAGGAGGCATGGCCGGGCAAGAAGCCAACCCCTTCCCTACTGATCTGAGTTGGGTTTTGTTGAGGGAGGGTGGGAGTTACGAACTCCAGAAACTGTTTATGTGCAGTATCGTCTTTTTAAAATTTCAATGTCCTAACCAGATGTAATACCAAGATTGGAGAAGTGAAATATCCTTTAAAGATCTGTCTTCAAACGTTTTTATATGTCTGTTTAAAAAAAAAAAAATACAGTTCCCATCTCCTTTTGAACCTAAATATCTGGCAGCCTTTTCTTAGCAATTACTGGCCCCAGAGGTCTTTACTCTGAATTTTGATCCATAAGTTGAAGGGGCAGAGTCATACAATTTAATTATCATTTATGGCATGACCCTGCAAATTCGTGTATTTAGGTGTCGTGCTTACTATGAGTAATGTTGTTCCTGCTGGACTTGCTCATAGCGGGTCAGCCGTATCAGAAGTAAATGTTTGTGGGGCCAAGCCTTTCAGAAATCCCATTGGTATGAGTTCTAAAACTTGCAAAATATAGGTCAGCTTTTTATTTTTTTTACATTTTCAAAACCCCACCAATGTGGGGCATTCTCTTTTTGTTGTTGTTTGGCTACAGATTGTTTTAATTTCCACCTAAAACACTACAGCATCCCGTTAGTTCGTGGGAACGCGGAGTTGAGATGGAGAAGAAAGAGGTGGGCTTCCTTAGCTGCGGTCCAGCGTTGTACGAGGGAGCGCTGGGTGGGTGGGTGGCGGGGTGTACGCGTGGAGGATCGGAGCTTGTGTTGGTGCGAACGGCAGCACGCAAGCACGGCACGCCTAGGAGCGCTTGACTGCTGGATAGGCACTGTCTACGCTGTACGGACAATAAACAACAGAGTAGCGTTGACTCTCCCCTGTGATAACTTAAGGTGGAGTTAACACAGAGGAGAACAGTTTCTTTTAAACTTCGTGGCCCTTTTAACTTAAACAGTTTCATTTTTATTTGCAAATGGAATGTGGGAACTTTGAGTATATGTGAGATGCAACGAGACACATAAAAATGAGCAGCCATCAGCAGTGTCAGAGGACTTGCACGTTTAACAGCTAAAACAACAATCTGCACGCTATTCTGGCTGCTAGGAATGGGGTGAGAATTGAGTGCTACTTACAGCTAGAATATGAATTCTCAGTAGAGAATCTGCCTCGCCTTGAATAAAGCAGTGTATAAGTTGGTTTCATAATATTACGGTTTTTGACTACTTCATCACTTTTTCCCATTGAATAAAATGAGAAGCTTGATTTGGATTGTTGCTCTAGCCCTTCAAATCCTCAGTTTTAGATTTCAAAATCCGATTCACATGTATTCAGACACTATGTCTTTATACAAGGTAAGGCCAGAGCTCTGTTTTTCTTAGGTTTACTCTGGATTTTTTTACATTCTGTAATGCAGTTCAGCTACATAGTCACATTCCTTTGTTCGGGGGATTTCTGCAGGAAACATGCATTAAAATCACAGTAGTATACCCAGCTGTTCATCGTGTACAGTACCGTAGCTACCTGGCTACGTAGCGGTGTGAAAATCTGACGGTTGCTGGAGCAGTGCTGCGTTACAGTGCGTCTGGTGTGCTGTGTGCACTAGGCCTGTTCGGACGGATGCTCCAAAATCAGTGTGGCTTCTGCGTCTGCAGAGTGATTGCTTCTATCATGTTATTGAGGTAAAAATGAGCTAGTAGCTACCCCGTTTACAAGAGCGATGGCTTTAGAGACTGGTTTGTTCCCCTCCCCGCACCATCATACCTAGCTCAAACTATTATATGGATGAATACAGTACCTTCTTCATGGTATAGTTGTGCCACTCTGTGTTTAGTTGCTATTGAATATGATTCAGTCCTCCGACATTCTGCTTCCAGACACTCCATGCTGACTCTTAAAATCTTTCTCCCTTTATTTCTAGTTTTGCTTCTTTCTGGTATGTAGAATTTTCTTTTTCCAGCCAGTCTGCTTTATGAAGGCAACTCTTTAGGGTAGGACTAGTTAGGGCAAGTAAAAGTTGAACAAGTTTTCTTCTTCCTATTTTTCCGTTTTGGGGGCTTTTTTTGGAGGGGAGTGGGTTTTTTGTTTGGTTTCGTTTTTTGCAAGTGGCTCTTTGCAAGATTTTTCTTGGAAAAGGGAAGCTTTACTGCTTATTGTTTTTTAAAGCTCTTCTCCTCCCTGGGTTTGAACAAGCTCTCATTATTTTAGAGCTTAGGGGCCATAGCTGGCCAGTACAGGAGGGGACAGTATAACATCTAGGGGCTTTGTACAGAGGTTTGTACACTTGTGTAATATGTAATAGGCCTTTTCACACTTTCTGTTGAGCTTTTTACCTGTAACCTTTACTATGTTGTAAATTAAATGCAGATTTTGCCAGTTTGCAGAGTGTAGTGTGTTCGTTCCCAGTCTACGCTCCTGCAGTTGGGACTGTACGTTGTTTTGTGGCTATTGAAGGATTTCTGCCGTGGCAAAGTGCAGTTATCGCTGCAGGTCTTGTTCATGGTGGCTGGCTCAGGCTGCAGCTCTTAAAGCTGCTCCAGCTGCTTTGCTGGTGACCTGCTTTGCTGCCTTGTGCTGCAGCGTGTTGTGCTTTTGCACACAAAAGTAACACTTACCGGTGGATTTGAAACAGCGGCCACCTTTGTTTTCTGAGTGAAGTTTTATCTGGTTCTGGCATGATCCTCTCTCTGCAAAAGTTATACTTTAGAGCCCAGCTTTGCTCTTGATTGCCCAGCTTGCTGCCTCTGACCTATAGAGTGGCCTTGGGCAGTCCAAATGCCCTGTCCTTTGTCGCTCTGTGTCTCTGCAGCTTGTCCTAGGCTCACTGGGGAGAGTGAAAAATGGTAAACTGGTAGCTGGTTGAAGATAACCATGGTGCCTGCAGTGTAGGGGTGAGAGCGATTCCCAAGCTTTGCTGAATTTAATAATATTTAGGCTATAGATTAGTGTTTCTTCTCAATCCAGCACTATCCTTTCAGCGGGTGGGGCAGTTACATTTTCATTATTGTGTGTCAGCAGAAGGCTGAATCTTCACAATTTATGTGCAAGCTGCTGATCTGCCATGGGTAGATCTTCTCCCTGGGGCCTTTCAGGAGAGCAGGAGTAGCTTCCAGCGCAGAAGGGGTGAGCGTGCCAGCTGAAGTGTGTGCTCGTGCAATTACACCAAGTGCTTCGAAACACTCAGTGGCATGGGGAAAGACCCCAGTAGAGGCTTGGACTGGAAGACATGGCATAGGACAAGCCAAAGAACTGGGGCTGTGTAATGGCTGTTACTGGGCTCAGGGGGCAGATGCTGTTTAGGTGGTTTTTTTTCAAAAGCAGCCTAATACAGTCAGGTAATTTGCAGGTTCTTTGATCTCAGAACTCTGTCTTAATCTGGCAATGGTAGGTAAGGGGGGGGGAAAGTTTCTGCTTTCACTTCTGCTCAACACCGGGAACAGCTCCTCATTCACATGAGCTATGTGGTGTCTCTGGGACCTACCTGCTTCGTGGGGGACAGGAATGCTAGTGCAGGATTGTGGTGAGTTCAGGATAGACAACCATGTGTTTTGGGTCACAGCCTTCTAAATTAGCCTTCCCTGAAGGTCCCATAACCAGTGAAGTAGTAAGAGGTACCGCACATACCGGCATCCCGTTAGTGCCCGAGACTAACCGTGATGCTTCCCCTGCCTCCCTCAGAGGTCCTGCCTGCTCCACAAAAGCCATAGCTTTCCAGCAGCATTGATGGTTGCTTCGGTGTTGTCTTTCGCTTCTTATGAATTTCCCAGAACTGATGTCCTCTTCAGAGAAGCTTTAAAGGAGAAGCAGCTAAAGAGCCCGAATCTTTGCTGTCCACCCTCTTGTACATAGCTGTCTGTCTTGTCATATGTTCTGGCATACATCTGTGAAAGGTTTCAATCACATTTGCAGAATGGTAGAGGAAGAGAAAGTCTTAAATACTGGATGTGCTCCAAGTACTGCTCTGGTCATTCTGACATGTCTTGCTATGGCCCAAGTTGTTTACGGTCATCTTGCAAAGACACCGAGATGGGCAGCTGCCTGCGTGCATGCTGGCCTTTTGAGGAACTGTCCAGTAATACTGGACTAACCTAGCAACTCCGGTCATGGTCACAGCTGGTCACAGGCTTTTCTGATTCATATCTTGACTGTGATGGGTGATTTCCTGCCTGAGCTTCCCTGCCTACCTCTAGATGCACCAGAGAGGCCTTCCCTTGCTCGCGCCTGGAGGAAGTGGAAGCAGCATTTCTCCTGGTGGGTAAGCAATGGTGTGTTTATGCCCTTATCACCCCAGGGGAAGTCCCTTCTGAAAGTAGACCCAACCAGTTTTCTCCAGTGTCTTATAAAAACAGTACTTCTACAAACTTGAAGAGCTAGCAGGATCTCGTTCTCTATTAACCTCTCCCATATAGGCTTACCAGAGTGCTCGGTTCCTTTGGTAACAATTTCAGGGTTCGGTGAAGATGAGGAAAACCCTGGAAACGGGCTGTTTAGGCAGCGGTTCCACTGCCTGCTTCAACTTGGATACCTCAAGTAGCTCTGATAGTTCTTGCTTGTTGACAGGTCAGAGAAGGTTTGTGCTCCACTGCAGGGAGCGTTACAAACCTCCAAGGTGCGGATGGTTCAGGCTGAGAGACCAGTTCTGCTTGGATGCAGCTGATGTGATCCCCTTGTCCGAAAAGCGGATTCTTTGCCCGGTGTGCAATAGGCCAATGATCAGACACTTCTGAGACACTGATTAGTTATTTCAGGTTTGCGCGAGCCTGGGTGCTCTGTGGTTTCCCACAAATCAAGCATGCCATCACACAAAACTACAGCACATTTATCAGGTTACGTGATTAGTATAAACCCGCCTAAATTTACATTTATTGGTTAATAACATTTCATACACTATTGGCTTACTGTATTTAAATTAGCCTCACTTGCTATGTAAATCAGTATGCATGCTCCTTTCAGGTGTTGGGGTCAAGTCTTTTTGGTCCTGAATCGAGTCGGTGGTCGCAATCTCCCCTCGCCGCATTTACCTCTCACCCAGTTTCTACAGTTTTATCAAACTTCACACTTCTCTGGCCGCCGTCCAGGCTTTGGTGCCAAGATGCTCCCTTTTATCGGTCTGTTAGCTCTTCTTCAAGGCTAGAGCCGTTAGTTTTCCACAGTTCATTACTCATACAAACACTTTCCTATCTTTTAGCTCCCTCCCAAATTCCTTTCCCCAGGCACAAGTGGCTAGTAGTTCTGCTAATCGGAAAATTGCTGTTTCTGCAGGACATCACCCTGTTTCACGTCTTCTGTGTCTGGCTGGGGCCCTGCGTGTGGGATCGCAGTTCCTGCTTCTGCTTGAGGAGCTCTGACCTCCTGCATGTTGTAACTTCAGGCCCCCAGCTGCGGCCAAACGGCAGCAAAGTGTAGGACTTTGACAAGCAGTGAGGATGACTTGGGGACTGCCTGAAATCTGTGGAAGCTCCAGGTGTCTGATGCCCTGCAAGGAAATTTCTTCAGGCAATTTTTATGTTGAGTTTGGACACCAGAAAAGCAGGTAGACAACTTTGCTCCCTGTAGCTGCTCATGATCGGTGTGATTTTTCATCCCCGTGACCTGAAGTTGGCCTGTTCAAGGCTTATTCCTGACTTCTCCATGGGAGCTTTTCTCCGTCCTACAGCACTCATACCTAGTTCAGCATTTGAATTCTGCAAACCGTTTCCAACGGATTTTTCACCTATATTTGTCCATGATGTTAACAATGGGTGTGTTCTGCTCTGCTCAGGCAAATGCACAACTGGATGGAAAAAAAAGCAATTGTGGTGTTTCCTGCTCACTGCATGAGGCAGAAAGTGGCAACTTCCTCTGATGCAAGTCCCCTGCTCCTACTGCTGTCCATCCTCATCACCCTTGTCAGAGCCTCACCAGGGTAAGAAACAAAACCGCTCATGGGTCCTGGCTCGCCCACCGCCCTGTGCTGTGCTCCATGGTGGTACGTGATGGCTTGAAGTAGGAGGACAAGGTCCCTTTGCAAGGAGATACCGTCTCGGTGGCGTCCTGTATCAGACACTGACCTTGGAGACCATAAGGACGTGTCTCGTGTAGTTAGAGATGATGCTGGGTTAGCCTTAGCGCAGGGCTGGGTAGTGAACGGCAGGGAAGCGCCTGTGAGCTTCGACAGGCAGGCATGGACGGTATCATCAAGGCGCTGTGCGTGACCCTGCAGGGCCATCGGGGCCCTCTGCTAGTGACGTTCCCTCTTCCTTGGCCTTTCTGCTGCACAGCTCCTCTGGCCTTGGCCGTGAGCTGGGTCCTGTGTCCTGGGATGAGCGGTTTTATCACTTGGTGCTCCGATTTCTTCTGCTGCACGTGCTGCTGAATTGGAGCATCTCTACATGCTGCCCTGCTGTCACAGGGGACCCCGCTGATGGGGGCACCTGCTGGGCAGGACCAGGTCTGAATTTGAACTTGGAGAGGTGGAGACGGTGCTCACAAAGAGCTGTGTGTCCCAGCCTAAGGCATCCTGACGTCAGGCCCTGGGTGACTGATGTGGAAATGTCTGCTATGGGAAAAGAATGGTCTTTTCTCAGCCCCTGCGGAGCGCCTGCTTGCTGTGGGAAAGTCAGGGCCCTTCGTGGAAGCAGATGGGCTGGTTTCGATTAGCGTGTGAAATAAAGCAGCGGTTCTTAGGGCCCTGGCTGTGGCTGGCCTGTCCCTCCCCTCGCAGGCAGGTGGGAACCGGCCTGGTGCCGAGCAGGAGGAAGTGAAAATGTTCCACCCGTTTACTCACCTCAGCGCTTCGGCTGTGTTTGGGATGACGGAGCCCTGACGGGTTTGCTGCCTTCTCCTCCAACAGCTCCTCTGTTGTTCCCAGAGGCATCCCAGGCCTCACGTGTCTGCTACACGTGCTTGTGGGTAGCTGCAAAGCAACCACCTCCTTCATCCGTCCCCTGATGAAATCGGGCTGAAGGCTAAGCTACCAGGAGAGGATAGCAGGCGTTGTTGGCCCCAAAGCAGAGCTGCTCAGCCCCTTGGCCCGTAGTGAGCTGTCTTGAACATGTCTCCGCCTCTCCTCTCTCCCCTTTCCTTGCAGGTCTTCCCCATCCCTGAAGAGATGCTGCTTCCTCGGCTCTGACTCGCTGCGACCAAAGCCCTGGCTCTTTGCTGCTGGAGCTCAGCAGCCTGGACCTGCTCCTAGAAGCCTCTTTCGGGCAAGAGCCAGTGGGCTTTTGAGCTGACCATGATTGCTGTCCATGGCCACGCTCATTGTATCTGTGTCCAGGGTTTGGTCACCTCCACAACCCCTTTTATTTTTCCAGACTTCCCATGGAGGTTTGGCTCTTCCACCCACTTTAGCTTCGTTCCTCTAGTTCCACATGGGCTTGTGTGCCACTGCCCAGCTGTAAACCTTGCAATGTCCCGTCAGCGTGGGCCCAGCATCTGTACGCCTTCTGCAGCGATGCTGAGCCTGCTTGGGACAGCCCGTCCGGCTGGGGACCAGAGCCAGCATCTTGCAGGCTCTCCGAAGGGGGCTGATACATGGCAGTTCCCCTACCTTTTCCTCTATATCCTCTGTCATGCTCTTGCTCTTAAATGTGCAACATCACACCTGTGCTCTTGCTGTGAACAGGGCAAACCGTGTGCCGGACTAAGACCGGATCATGGCTCACAGACCAAATAGTGGACCCAGTGTTGAACCCTGAGTTCAAGAAGAGGGATGTGGGAGAGGGACCACCAAAGGGTGACCAAGATGGTCCCGGGGCTGGGCACACAACCTACGAGGAGTGTTTATGGGAGCTGGGCTGGTTTTGTCTGGTGAAGAGGAGGAGAAGGCCGATCTAATAGCAGCCCGCAACTACTTGAAGGGCAGTTTTGCTGCCAGTGGAGCCAAATTCTTCCCAGCAATGGCAGAGAAGATAGCGAGGGCCAACGGCCACATATACAGCTTCAGAAATGCAGGCTGGGCACTAGGAAAATGTCTTTTCTGGGAGGGTGGTGCAGCCCTTTGACAGATCACCAGAGGGGTGGAAGGTCTCCTTCCTTGTAGGTTGTCAAGACCTTGACACGTCTGACTTGCTCTGGTGTCAGGGATAGTCCAGCTCCGAGTGTCAGTTTGGCCTGAAGTCCTCTAGGTGCCCCTGCCGCTGTGACACCCTGTGTGACATGCTGAAATTGCCTCGCGCAGGGGGAATCTGGGTATTCCAGCACTCTCTGTCCCTCGGATTGCTTCATCCTGTACTAATAATGGGAAACACAAATTCCCGTTAAGTGCAGCAGACTTCTGCAGCTGGAGTCAAAGCAGACACCTCTTTTTCTGCATCATCTACTTAAAAATACCTTTCTCCAAGTTTCGTTTCTATGTGAAGCCCTATCCTGCTCCTGTTCCTAGCCTGCAGCTTCGGTTTGATTCATAGAGCAAGTTGAAGGGAAATCCTTACAGAGATGAAGCTCCTCGGGAGCAGCAGCTCTCAGAACCGCCGTTTCCACCTTGGCAGCCTGTGGGGCTGGCGGCCACGGGGACCGCGCTCGGCTGCTTTGGTGAAGGACGGGACGCGTCTCTGCGGGAGAGTGAGACGGGTGCTGCTGCCTCTCCTGGAGGCGTGGGATTTTGGCTCTGCCTTTGCCATGGCTGATGCTGCCGCAGTGCCACGCAGTCCAGACCCGCTGACTCCCCTCTCCTCCGCACGCTGAACACAGGCAGGGCGTGATGCACGGGACGTTTGTGCTGGGGCAAGCGTGGTCTGAAAGCCCAGAGGTGAGCAGGATGGAGATGCCTGTGCGTTTGTAAGGGGTGAGGGCTGCCTGGACACAGCCCTGCGCTTTCTCTGGCATGGCCCACCCCGATCTGCCCGCTGCTCCGTGGCACCATCGCTCTGTCTGGCCCCAGCTGCAGAGGGGCAGGGCAGGCTGGTACACGGGAGACGTGCGATGGGGACAGGCTGGAGCGTCGGTCCCGCCAGGACAGCACCATGGCAGAGCTGGGGGCCCGTGCCTTCGCTCACCCTCAGCACTGGCGGCACCGCCGGGGCTGGGGGGCACCGAGCCGTGACGGGCGATGGGGGCCAGGAAGAGGATTGTCCCAGCAGCACATCAGTCAGTCTGTGCAGGCCAGTAGCGTGGGTCTGTGGCCAGAGAGGGAACTTGCTGCTGCTAGAAGCAGAAGTGAAAGGCAGGCAGAAGCAAAAGCAGAGCCCAGACCTGCTTCCCATGCGGTTCCCCTCTGCAGAGTGCCCCGGAGCACCCGGCAGCACAGCCATGGAGCCCGTGTCCTTCCAGGAATACATCCGCTCCCTGGACCCCGCCACCCTGCCCCGCATCCTCAGGATTTGCTCCGGTGTCTACTTCCAAGGTGAGTGCTGGGTGCCCGCTGCCTCCAAAGGGTGCCCCGAGGCTGTGCCACCTCCCCCTGCCATGCCACAGCAGCCCGGGCTCCCCGCTCCCACCCTGAAGATGGCCGGGCCCCTGCCACCGGGGCGCCCATGGGAGAGGCACAGGTCCTGGTGCCACTGCCAGACACTGGTGCCTGAGGCACAGCTTCTCGCAAAAAACCTTCTCTTCTACACCCAGTGCCCACCCAGCGGAGTGCCGCAGTGCATTCACTCATGCTGCTAGGAAAGTGGGGGGGCACCAAAAACCACCCAAGCTGGTCCTCCACTTCACGCACCGCTCTCATCCCAGGCAGTGAATCACCTGCTGGCGGTGGATCTGGCAGGGATGGACCCACATGCTCGGTGGCTGGAGGAAGGTGGGATGGCATTGCCCCTGGCCCCGGGGTGAGGAGACCAGCAAGGGTGCAGAGAGGAGCCTGGGCTGAGCTCTCTGCTTCCTCCTGGGCCATGTCCCTGGAGACATCTTAGGTCGAGGAGAAGCCTTGACCAACATGGCTTCCTCAGCTGGTGGCAATGGTGGTGGTGAAACGGAGCCAGAAATTAGCAAATGCTTTTGCTGGATTGCTGGGGCTCCCAAAAATTCTGGGAATGCACAGCAGGATCCCGGCAACACCAATGTGCCATCAAGACTTGTAGGATTTGTGGCATTTGTTTAGGTTACGCTGACTTCTAAAGAGCAGGAGAAGTCGTTGGGGTGGTCTCACTCTGCTTCTCTATAGCTCAGCTGGGGTGGATGTTTAGCTTTCCCAAAGACTTCTGGTGGCCTTGATGATGTTAACATTGCTAAATGAGCAAAAATGCCGCCGTTCCAACAGCAGCAGCCAGTTTGTTTAGCTGTTGCTGGTGGCTGTGGTGAGGTAGCTGGTGCTTTCTGCTTCTGCAGGGGGTTTGTCATGAGTTCATCCCAGGGAGGGGAGAAGTTTGGGGCTGCACAGAAGGTTTGGTAGCAGCTCAATGAATGCAGAGATTTAAGGGCAGGAGGGGGCATTGCTTGTGTTGGAGGGTGTCATGATGTGGTAGTGTAGCCGGAGGAGCTCCAGCTTCAGGAGAGGCACATCTACCCCTGTCCCTTTGCATGTGATCAAGCACTGAATCTTTTCTGCTGCCTTTCTCATCTGAGTTACATCGGTTCAGCCTCCAGCCATTCCCGCTGTGCTCTTCTGCACTGCATTTCTCCCCTGTTATGACCCCTGCACAGTTACCAGCACTGGAAGCTTTCCAGGCCATGGGCTGTACAAGCTTCCAGGTATTCCTGATTCCTTAGAAATAATCAGCAGCCCAACAGAGACCCCTCCGCCAGCCTCCTGGTTGTGTGTTCCCTCGGCTGCTGGACCTCGCGGACCGATCAGAGTGCACTGGGGATCAGTCAGCGTTGCACCCTGCAGACGTGCCATCCTGCACTGATGATATTTCTCGAACACTTCTGGTTTCCTGCCTTTACTGAAGGTTGAACTACTTCTGGCTTTTTGTTAGCAAAAATTTGGGTGGGTCCCCAAGGTGTTAAACAAAACTGCTGGGGTCTCAGCTCCTTCTCGGGCTCCTCTCCCAGCCACACGCTCCTCGCCTCCTCTGCGTTCTTGGTCCTGCTTTCTGTTGCAAAACCGCTCTGGCTTGGTGCTGCGGTGGAGCTGAAGAGCGCTTTGGGGTCCTGCGCAGGGCATCCACAGCCACATGCGTCTGTGTGTCTGGCTGCCAGCCACACCAAGGCCGTGTGTCCAACCATGCCACGTGTGCACGGAGTTAACCGGGTCTCTGCACCCGGGGCGTGAGGCATCTCTGCGCTCTGGGCACTGCAGCCCAGCTGTGGGTTTCCTCCCTTTTCAGACCATGCCCTCGATGCTGTCATAGTGTGACAGGGCGCGGGAGAGCTGGAGGAGGGGAACTGGGGCTTGCACAACACACAATACTTTCTGAAACTTCCTGTCTTTCAGCCACCTCTTCCTGTGGTTTATTTTTTTGTATTTATTTCCACTTTGAGGTTCCCCCCGCTCCTGGGAACACAGGCGAGCGGTGGTCAGTGGTGCGGCGGTACCTGCAGCAGCATCTGTCCCCCTGTGCTCAGGCACTGACACCCAATGCAGGGACACCGGCCCATCTCTGGCGGTGTGTCCAACCTTGGCTCCGTCTGTCCTGCCCAGACCCACCGGGGTGCTGTGTGTACTGGAGCCCTAAACCACTATGTTCCCTCTGTGGCCAAAGGCACCAGCTTGCCCCACACCTGGGTGAATCTGCCAGCCCCATCTCCGCCCACCGCTGAGCCCGCTGGCCAGCTCTACCCTTCCCTGAACCACTGCCCTCCTTCCCCAGCACCCTCCACCCCCATCCCATGGCCCCCTTCTGCAGTCCCAGGGGTCGGGGGTCCCCTTGGCCTCACCACAGGCACTGGGGCTCCCTCAGGGACATCCATGCGCCCATGAGTGCCGGGACGCCCGGGCTTGGCTCACGTCCTAGAAAGGACAAATCCTGCAGCCACAGCCCGGCCATGGGTCAGTCCCCTCCCTACTGCCCCAGGGACCTCGTCACAGCTGGCCAAGCAGAAGGGCCCCCACTATGTAACTGGTATTTGTTAATGGCACATAGCATGACTACCTGTGATGGGAATCACTAAATCACCGACATTAGCAGGGACGTCTGGAGATCATCCAGGTCAACCCCCAGCTCAAGCAAGGTCAGCAGGAGCTGGTTGCTCAGGACTTTGTCCAGCTGGGTTTTGAATATCTCCAATGATGGAGACTCCACAACCTCTCTGGGCAACCTGTGCCGGTGTTTGACCACCATCACGGTAACAAAATGTTTTCTTACATTCAGAGGAAGTTTCATTGTGTTCCAGTTTGTGCTCATGGCCTCTGGTCGTGGCACTGGGCACTACTGAGAAGAGCCTGGCTTTGCATCCTCCCTTCAGGTGTTTATATACGTTGATGAGATCCCTCAGAGCCTTCTCTTCTCCAGGCTGAACATTCCCAGCTCTCTCAGCCTTTCCTCACAGGAGAGATGCTCCAGTCCTTTAATCATCTCCATGGCCCTTTGTTGGACTCTCTCCAGTATGTCCATGTCTCTCTCGTACTGGGGAGCCCAGCACTGGACACAGCACTCCAGAGGTGGCCTCACCAGTGCTGAGCAGAGGGGAAGGATCACCTCCCTCGACCTGCTGGCCATGCTTTGCCTCATGCAGCCCAGGACACCATTCGCTGCCTTTGCAGCACATGGCTGCCTCATGTTCAACCTGGTGTCCACCAGGTTCTTTTCTACCAAGCCGCTTCCCAGCCGGGTGGCCCCAGCGTGTGCTGGTGCGTGGGGTTGTTCCTTCCCAGGGGCAGGACTTTGCCCTTCTCCTTGTTGAAGTGCATGAGGTTCCTGTCAGCCCGTTCCTCCAGCCTGCCAAGGTCCCTCTGGATGGCAGCGTGACCCTCTGGCCTAGCAGCAGCCTTCCCCGTTCAGTGTCATCTGCTGAGGGTGCGCTCTGTCCTGTCATCCAGATCATTAATGAAGAAGTTAAACAGGGTTGGACCCAGTATTAATCCCCAGGGCACACCGCTGGTGACTGGCCTCCAACTAGACTTGGTGCCCCTGCTCACCACCCTCTGGGTCCAGCCATTCGGCCAGGTTTCAGTCCACCTCAGTGTCCGCTCATCCAGCCCATTCTTCATCAGCTTCTCTATGAGGATGTGAAGGGAGGTAGTGCCAAAAGCCTTACTGAAGTCAAGGTAAACAATAGCCACTGCTGTCCCCTCGTCCACCAAGCCGGTCACCTCATTGCAGAGGTGATCAGGTTGGATAAGCATGATTTCCCCATACTGACTAATCCCAATCACCTTTTTGTCCTTCATGTGTCTGGTAATGGTTTCCAGAATTATCTGCTCCATCACCTTCCCAGGGTTTGAGGGGAGCCTGACTGGCCTGCAGGTCTCTTCTTGCCTGTCTTGAAGATAAGAGTGACATTTGCTTTTTTCCCCAGTCTTCAGGAACCTCTCTCGATTGCCCATGGCCTCTCAAAGATAATAGAGAGTGGCCTCACAAAGTCAGCACTCATGGGTGCATCCCGGCAGGCCCCATTGATGGCTGGCTGGCTGTCTGTTCAGTGCTCCCTTACCTGGACCTCCTCCACCGAGGGTAGGTCTTCCTTGCTCCGGACTTTCCCCCTGGTCCCAGGGGGATTCCTGAAGGCTGGTCATACCTGTAGAGACCGAGGCCAAGAAGGCATTGAGCACATCGGCCTTCGCTGTGTCCTCTGTCACCGCGTCCCCTGCCCCATGCAGCAGCAGACCCGCGTTTTCCCGTCTTCCTTTTGCTGTTGATGTACTTGCAGAAGCCTGCCGCGTTGCCCTTCACGTCCCTCGGCAGATTCAGCTCTGGGCGGGCTTTGGCTTTCCTAACCCTATCCCTGCATGCTAGACTGTGTCTCTGTGCTCCTCCTGGGCCACTGGCCCCTGCTGCCACCACTCATGAACCTCCTTCTGATGTCTCAGTTCAGGCAGGAGCTCCCAAGCGTTGGACAGGAGCACCAACCACCTGCAGGTATTCTGAGAAGGACATCTTACAGAGGGTGGTGAGGCACTGGCACAGAGAAGCTGTGGGTGCCCCATCATTGGAAGTGTTCAAGGTCAGGTTGGACGGGGCTTTGAGCGACCTCATCAAGTGAAAGATGTCCCTGCAGGGGACATGTCCATAGCAGGGGGTTTGGATCAGATTATCTGTGAAGGTCCTTTCCAACCCAAACCATTCTGTGATTCTGTGAAATGCTGGTAGAGGCATTTTCTTTGAGGAAATCTCCCTCCTCACCCTGCAGGATCTGTGTACGAGATCTCGGGCAACGAATGCTGCTTGTCGACGGGTGACCTGCTGAAAGTCATGGCTGTGGCACTGGAGAAGGTCATTTGTGAGGACACAGAGACGGGGCAGACAACGGAGCTGCCACTGACATTTAAGGGTGAGCAGGGCTGCCCTGTCCCAGCCCGAACCCCATGGGCACCCTCCTCCCGGGGGGAGACCTTTGCAGCCCCCGTGGGCTCAGCCTCATTGTCCCACAGGTCTTTTCAAGCCTGCCCCAGCCCCAGGACCGTACTCGACACCGCGGGGACCGTTCCTGGAGGGCGGCAAGCAGCGGGGCCTGACGCTGCACCAGGCGGTGGGGCGGTGGGACGGGCAGCCACGGCCCATGCTGTGCCCCACCATCGGCCCCTGTGCCCTGCTCCTGCACCCTGTCTATCAGGTGCACGCCACCATGCACTGTGAGTCCGGATGGGGCAGGCGGGGTGCTGGGGAGTCGGGGTGCTGCGGGATTCAGGGCAGGGTGCTGCGGGGTCAGGGCAGGGTGCTGCGGGGTCGGGGGCCTACATTGGTTTGGTGCTGGGACCCCGCTGCACACGGGGTGTGTGGCTGCAGGTGGGGGGATGTGAGGTGGGGGTCCTCTCCTGTGTGGGGCCGGGGAGAGGCTGAGCATGGGGTCAGGGCAGCTCTGCCCCCGCAGTGCGTCGGGACGTGGTGAAGATCCCCTCCACGCTGGAAGTGGACGTGGAGGATGTCACGGAGGAGGCGCAGCACGTCCAATTCGCCCGACCACTGCTGCTGAGCGAGGTGCTGAGGATGGAGGAGGCGCTGCCGACCCAGGCCGAGATCCTGGAGGGTCCGGCCGGCCCCGCCATCTTCGAGAACGCCTGGGTGCCACGGCTGCAGCGGGGGCAGTGGCTGCAGCTCCACGGCCGCTCCCACGCCTGGCGAGTCCTGGCCTCGGCCCCCAGCAGCGGCCGCCATTTCCTCCTCTCCAGCGCCTACCGGGGCCGGTTCCGCCGGCGGCCCCGGCAGTTCACAGGGGTGCAGGAGCTGGCGGCCGGCCTGCGGCCCAAACAGCAGCTGCGCGTGGTGGTGACGCAGGACTGCGAGGGCCGGGGGGACGACGTGCCCCCGCTCGGCGTGGGCGACCGGTTGGAGGTCCGGGAGCTGCGGGGGAACGGCCCCCGCACCTGGCTGCTCTGCCACCGCCACGGTGAGGACGAGGAGGAGGAAGGCGAGGAGCTGCTGCTGCCGCTGGACCTGGGGGGCGGCTTCGTGGAGGAGGCGTGTGACAGCAAGAAGTACAGGCTGGCGGAGCTGCTGGAGCAGCAGCCGCTGCCCTGCGAGGTCCGGGTGGTGGCCCCCGACCCGGAGCTGGAGCGGGATGCCCTGGGCGCCCTGCCCGCCCTGCGGCTGGAGGCCCGCCTGGACCAGCCCTTCCTGGTGGGCAGCTTCTGCGAGGAGCCGGAGGAGGGCTTCGAGATCCCGCCGCGGTGGCTGGACTTCTCCATCCTGCTGAGCGAGGAGCCCGTCCACCCCCGGGCCCCCTGCACCCGCCGCTCCCGGGTGGAGGAGCTGACCGAGGCTTTCTACTACCAGCTGCTGCCCCAGCTGCCCGGCGGCCTGGCCCCGCCGCCCCCGCGGCCCCCCAAGCCGGCGCAGGCAGGGACGGGCCATGGGGGAAGGCGCCCCTCGTCCCCCAGACCCCCAGTCCCCGGCCCCCCGATGACGAACCCCCGCCTGGCTCCTCCACTGCCGCCGCTGCCGGCCCTGCCCCGGCCGAGCACCCCCAGCCATCGGGGGCCCCCCAGGGGTGCAGGTGAGGCCCTCGGCACCTCCCGCGCCCTGGCCCCTCCGCGGGGCTCAGCCCAGAGATGCGCTGCCGTGGCGGGAGAACGGGGCCCCCCAGCAGCATCAGCGGGTCCTGCTTAACTGGGGGGGTGCTGCTGGCCACCACCTCCCCGGGGCTGTGCTCACGGGGCCTGGGGCACGGATGCTCAGCTGGGGACATCTGCGCTGCAGCCAGCCGGGCCCATGAGGGGGCTGCATCTCCCCATCCCCACGTCCCACATGCGGGGGGACCCATGAGGAATTGCCCCATCCCCGTGTCCCACATGCGGGGGGGGGACCCATGTGGGGGGAGCACCCCAACCCCTTGTCCCGCACAGGGACCATGGCGCAAGAGGAAGCAAGGCTTGACCTCAAGGGCGATGGCATGGTGAACACCGCCCAGCCCTTGGCCTCCATCTGCCATCGAACGGGGCACCTTCCCACCTCCCCCCAGATCGCAGGGGACCCATGGCCCCGGAGGCTGGTGTCTGTGGTGGCAGAGCAGCTGCCACCTTCCCCCTTGGCCCTTCTCCCCCCACCCCCTCGGTCCCCGCTGTGAGCAGGCGCAGCTCAGACCGGGGAGGTGGGGAGAGCAGGTCGGGGCGTCCCCGGGGGGCTTCTGCCGCGGCCGTCGCAGCGCATGTCTGCAAGCTCTGCTCTCTCTTCCCTTCCAGGCATGGAGAGCGACAGCCCTGAACACGATTACGAACCTGTTGACAGCAACGTGAAAAAGACAATTCGCAAAATGCAAGCAATTTTTCCTTTCTAGTCCTCTAGCTTCTGGAAGCCACCCAGCCTCCAAATACTCGGACATTCATTACTTGCAGAGGCTAAATACAGCCCTGGGGATCCACAGCGCAACCTCCAACTGCCTCAGTCCTGCAGAAAGGCGCCCGCTTTCCTCCAAGGCAAGCAGCCCGTACGCTGTCGGGACAACCCCGGGCACAGAATAAATCCCCTTGTTGTGCCATGGGCTGTGTCCTCAGCTGTCACCCGTGGGACTCTCCGACAGCACCCGACCAGCATCCAGCTGGGCAGCCACCAAGGTGCCACCGAGGGGCCAGCCCAGGCCGTGGGACACAGAGCTCGCTCCGCTCCGCTGGGTTGCCACGGTGCCTGGGCTGGGATTGCAGATGCTTCCAGAAGGAGACGCTTCGGGGCCGGTGTGCCCAGACGCTGAGCACGTGGGGTGGGATGGGGTTAGGAGGCGACATGACAAGGTTCTTCACAGGGTGCAAGCTGTGCCCCAGCTGGGGCTCAAACTGCTGCGACACATTTATACAACCGCATGTTAGAAATCCACTTTCATAAGGCAGAAGCTGCGTTTTTTTCTCAAGTAGAGCCAAACTCACTTCTCACTCTGGCCTAATTTCTCACCAAGGTTGACGAAATATTGTAAAAGCGTTGTGGCTTTAGGTTTTGCTGGCTTTCTCATCCGTTTTTAACTGCACTTGCAACTGGAAGCAGCTGTTACCAGAAAGCGGCAAAATAATTCACTCTCTAAAACTTAATTTTGGAGTTTTAGAAAGCAGGCATTCCTTATTGCGGCGCCGGGCGGCACTGGGGATAGCTCCACCATGAGTGCTCCGAAGGCTTGACGGACTTTCAGTAATTATATACTATGAAAATACACATATTCATAGGATTTCTACATAAACATGAGTTTTCCTGGAACTTATTAACATCTGTAAATGTCCGATCCGCATGCGCAGTCATCCTCTGTGGTGGCCCTCAGGTGGGCTTTGGGGGTCTGCAGATGAAGGCTCGTAGTCTTCCTCACCGTGTTCGCTGATTGACCTTTGCTTCTGCACAAACTCAGTTCTGGGGCGGCCTGGCTGTCGAGAGGGGAGTGTGCAGGAGCTTCTGATCATAACTACCCACAAAGATTCGCTTTTGTTATGAAGGGGAGCATTCGAGAGCTTTGTTCGGTAAAGGGGAGCACCCAGGAGCCTCTGTCCACATTCGCAGGTGTCACAGCGCCTATCCTAGACCCCACGGTCCCTCCTCATCGCGAGCGTGCTTGTCGCACTCTTGCAGATTCTTGGCACCTGCAAAGACTCCTGCTGCATTCTTGGCGTTGGATGCAAAACAAATGACCTGAAAACCAAATAAGGACCGAAGTTCAACTCTTTTTTTGCTGGAAGTCTGGCAAAGCCCTGGCAAGTGGCAGAGATGAAGACCTCATAGTCCTGATGTGCGTTAAGGGAAAAGAGGTGATGAGGGGAGAGCTTTACCCCGAAAGCAAGCAGGCATTTCACTCCTGCATCACGCACCGCGCTCCTTTCAAATCAGAGCTGGAAAATAAATTTTAAATTTCATTTAAGATCAAACTGGGGTTTTTTCCCTCTCACAGTGAAGAGTAGCTTTGGGTTGCGTTTTTCGGGTCATGTCATTCCTCACACAGCACCTAGGGCAGGGGCCCAAAGCTGCAAAGACGATCTCATTCACTCGAGCTTGGCTCGAGCCCTAGCTTGGGTTTGGGCTGGTTTCTGGCTCTGGCTCTGCCCTGGGATTTGCACTCGGTATCGGCACTCTCTCCTCAAATCACCACTGTGGGAGAGACACTATCGCTGTTGAGGTCCTTTCACCGAATGCTCACCCAAGGAGGGAGAACCCAGCTCTCACCTGCGAACAGGCGCTAGCCGTTCATTGACAGCACCTAAATCATAGCATCAGAGAAGCACAGGATGGTTTGGGTTGGAAAGGATCTTTAAAGATCGTCTGGTCCAACCCCTTCCACTGGACCAGTGTCCTGGTTTCAGCTGGGATGGAGTTAATTTTCTTCCTGGTAGCCGGTATGGGGCTGTGTTTTGGGTTTAGGTTGAGAACAATGTTGATGATACACTGACGTTTTGGTTCTTGTTAAGTAGTGCTAAGTACTTGCTAAGTAGCGCTTACACTGGTCAAGGACTTTTCAGCTTCCCGTGCTCTGCTTGGTGCACGGGGGGCTGGGAGGGGGCACAGCCGGGGCAGCTGACTCAGACTGGGCGGGGGCTATTCCATACCACGTGACGTCATGCTCAGTATATAAGCAGGGGAGTTGGCCGGGGAGAGGTTCGATCGCTGCTTGGGGGACGTGCTGGGCATCGGTCGGCGGGTGGTGAGCAATTGTACAGTGTACCGCTTGCTTTGTATTACTATCGTACTATTATTATTTGTTATTATTATTGTTATTATTACTATTACTACTGTTCTATTTTTATTTTACTTTAGTTATTAAACTGTTTTTATCTCAACCCACGAGTTTTCCCCTTTTGCCCTTCCGATCCTCTTCCACCGGTGGGGGTGAGCGAGCGGCTGCGTGGTGCTTAGTTGCTGGCTGGGGTTAAACCACGACAATCAGGTTGCTCAAAGTCCCATCCAACCTGACCTTCAACACTTCCAGGGACGGGGCATCTACAGCGTCTGTGGGCAACCTGTGCCAGTGTCTCACCACCATCACCCTAAGAAATTTCTTCTGTCCGATCTAAACCCGCCCTCTTTCAGTTTGAAACCATCGTCCCTTGTCCTGTCACTACAGGCCCTGGTAAAACGTCTCTCTCCGTCTTCCATCACTCACAGGCCCCCTCTAAGCACTGAAAGGCCACAACAAGGCCTCCCCGGAGCCTTCTCTTCTCCAGGCTGAACCACCCCAACTCTCTCAGCCTTTCTCCATGGCTTCATACAAGTACAAAGCTTCAGCCAAGAGACCCCCGCAGTGGCAGGGGCCAACAGGTTTTCAAGTCACCCCAGAATCCAGTTTTTCCCTCTCCTGGGATAAAAAAATGATCACTGGGCTACGGCTGGGGAGAAGACGGGCTGCAGGGAGGAGGGGAGCAGAGCACAGAGGAAACCAGAACAACTGAAAATGCCCAAGTGTTTTTCCTGGTCTCCTTTATTTCAGCCAAAAGCATTCCGGGTTTGGATTTCACTGTTAGTTCACAGGCAGTTTTAAATGCAATCTTTTTGTGAAGCAGCCAACGCTTCTGTCCCCTAAGGCCTATTCCAAACCGTGCCGCTAGCCAGACGGCAGCAGATGCTCCTGGATGCTCTGAAGATCAAGCAGCAAGCGGAGACTAGGCAAAGACTTAAACTCCCCCCCCCAGCCAATGAGTTTTTCCTCTCCAGTCACAACTGTTTTGTCCAGTCGCACAACTGCTCTCTGTACTGCAAGCAATTCCGTTCATCTTCGCTTCCAAAAATCAGCAGGAATTTTCTTCCTGCCCTGCACAGCTCCTGCAAAAGGGCAACAGCAGTACTTTTGGCTCCTGGATCTGCTCGACTCCACAGCCTGGAAGTTCAGGGGTCACACATCTATAGCACGATTTAGCACCACGGGCTACGGCTGTGCCGCGCTCTGAACCCGAGCAGGGCCGGGGGGTTCGCCCCAGCGTTGCCACCAGCAGCAGACGCCCTGGGGCCGGCAGCCAGCCCCGCCGAGGTGCGCACAGGGAAGAACTCCTTTTTCAAAGCCAGGTCGCTTCACCAGTCCCGGTAACAGAAACCCCACGACTCACAGCTCCCAGGCACCCGGCGTCGACAGCCCGCGAGCCCACCGGCATCGGCCCTGCCTGCGCGCACCGTTTTTCCAGCAGGCCGCTGGGAAGTTGGCAGGCAGCAGCCGAAGGACAGGTCAGCGCAGCGCGGCAAAGCAGGCTCCCCTCTGGCTGGCGGCGAGCGCGGTTTGGCGTCTCGGCGTTGGTCCTGCTTCTCGGCAAGGCGCTCACCGCAAAAGCCATGGATCCGCTCGCGAGAACAGCTACACGCCTTACGGGTCGTGGTGAAAAATGCTCCTGAATATTTATGAACTCCTGAAATGCTGCCATTAACAAATGCAAAGCAATTCTCAGAAAGTTGTTTTCAGCTCTGCATTGCATGTAACAGGAAGCGTACAATGACTAAGAGGACAGAAATACGCCGAGCAGCTGCCCTCAGCACGCTGCTGAACAAGGCAGGGCGGTGCAGAGAAACAGGAGATGCAAATCTGTTATCTTCACCCCCATGCATCACCAGGATCAACCCTGCTTTTCCTACCTCAGTGGGTTTTTTGGTTATGCTTTGAAAATAGTTGAAAGAAGAAAAACCTGTACCACACGCTTGTCCTGGTTTCAGCTGGGATAGAGTTAATTTTCTTCCTGGTAGCCGGTATGGGGCTGTGTTTTGGGTTTAGGACGAGAACAATGTCGATGCTAAGTACCGCTAAATAGTCGCTAAGTAGCGCTTGCATTGGTCAAGGACTTTTCAGCTTCCCGTGCTCTGCCCGGTGCACGGGGGGCTGGGAGGGGGCACAGCCAGGGGCGCTGACCCAGACTGGCCCAAGGGCCATTCCATACCGTATGACGTCATGCTCAGTATAGAAGCTGGGGGAAGAAGAAGGAAGGGGGGGGACATCTGGCGTGATGGCGTTTGTCTTCCCAAGTAACCGTTATGCGTGATGGAGCCCTGCTTTCCTGGGGATGGCCGAACACCCGCCTGCCCCTGGGAAGTAGCGAATTAATTCCTTGTTTTGCCTTGTTTGCATGTGCAGCTTTTGCTTTACCTATTTAACTGTTCTATTTTATTTTACTTCAATTATTAAACTGTTCTTATCTCAACCCACGAGTTCTCTCCCTTTTACCCTTCCGATTCTCTCCCCCATCCCAAGGGGGGAGTGAGCGAGCGGCTGCATGGTGCTTAGTTGCTAGCTGGGGTTAAACCACGACAACGCTGTAATTCATTTGAGCCTCAGCTGAAGTACTTTTGGCGGCAGAAACGCTGCTGGCTGTATTCAGAACGCTGATACAACGCGTAGCTTTCTTCGGTAGTACAATTCTTTAATTTCCTAGTGTCCAGACATTCACTCCGTTTGACCTTTCAAAGCAATTTCCTTCAAAAGCTAAGGAAAAAAGTAACTACAGTTAAAGAAACTCGGAAGGCATGGGCCGTGCTTTCACCCACATGGCTCGGTTTTGTCAGCGCAGCTGGTCGTCGTCCTTAGGGAAGAAGAAAAGCCTCTAGAGCCACACACGCGTGGAAGACTACCCAAGTTAAAATTTTATTGGAAACATTCAAAAGCTCTAGTAACAAGATCACCTCATAGTACAAATATAGATTTAAATGCATAAACTAAACCAATTAAAAACCTACCCATGATTACTGTACATTAGTGGAATATTACTCTTGGCTATCCACTTTGTGAATGAAATGGAATGGAAGCTGAGTTAGGAGAAACAGCTCTAGAAAGAAAAGCCGATCTGCCCCGGACAAGGTTAGAAAGAGGTTCTTCTTTCTAACACAGGCATCCTCTATGGGGACAAAACAAACTGAAGGCTCTGAAGCTTTGAGCAGTTCAGTTTTCCCATCTCTGTTTATGCTTTTCGTCGCATGGTCACAGCATATAATCGAGTCCAGTTAACAGAATCCTACTCGTTCTGCTTGCCCTTGAATTCCAAGGAGGCACTCACAGAGTAACTGGGACTTTCACAGGCTAGAAAGAGCAAAGATCACCTTCCACGTCGCAAAGCTCGGCAGGATAACTTGATACATGGACAAGCATTTGCTTAGAACTAAATCCAGCTGGAAGTAACTTCACTCAGCATCCGTTGACTTATAGTGATCATCATCCACAGTGGAGTAGATGTGTCCCTCGCTGCTAAGGAATTCAACAGCTTGCCTTTGAAGGGGAAAAAAAAAAAGCAACTGCTAACTAGCTCATGTCAACACCTTTCTCTTGGGGATCTCCCATTTACAGACCCCGTCCCTACTGCTCCCTCTGGCATCTGCCAAGGGAAGCTCCCTCTACCCTCTGAGCAGTTTAAGTGCTGCTCTACCAGCCAGCAAGCACAGAAAGCTTCTCCAAAGCTACGGCACTCTGCTCCCCCAGCAGCTCTTGGGCTCTGCCTGCCGCAGAGGGGAAGGCCACCACCCTCCGTACTTCCCGGGTAAAAGCAGTACCTGCCACTCAAAGGGGACAGAACCCAGAAAGATAATGGATGTTAATTACTGTCTTTAGGCTTCACTGTTTTTTTAAGTCTCAGAGAGAAGTTACAGCAGACAGCAAAGGAAAAGAGAACAGCAACAGTCTCTTTCCAAGTTTTGTCGGTGTGCAGAGAGCAAGGCAGTCCTTGAACAGGAGAAAATACTGCTGAGGCCCTGCAGTGCTCCCAGGTGCCTGTGACTTTGCTACTGAACCCCTACACAGCTTGTTCTGAAAACAGGGAGTGAAGCATTTTATCACCCCTTCAACTGACAATGGCTCATTCTCAGCTGTCGAAGGCTTCAAAAGCTCTGGCTCACTACTGCGTCCTACTGGGGACATCTGCAATTACTAGTGCTGCTGAACGAGCAAGGATCTGGGCTTGCCCGCTACTGTCCTCTCTGCCTCCTCTGATCAGACTCCAGGAGGGACCACCTGGATTTCCAGAACATCCTTCGTTTCTACACACTTACTTGATTGTTGACATGCTCATATTTTGGAGCTGATGTTTCAACTCCTGAAGGCTCATACCTTCTGGGACAGGGCAGTTTTTAATCAAGTTCAGCACCTGCAAAAGCAAGAGCCACCATTAGCACCCAGCTAGGTTTCTCCGCCATCAGTGGAGAGACGGTCGAGGAAGGACTATCCGCCTTCAAAGAGTAACGGAGCTTTCATCTCTTTGTCCTACATCACGCCACAGCAGCCTCCGCTGCGACTGCCGTGTTCCTGGGGAAGCTGCTTGCACCTACCTGACTCTGATGCGCTGTGAGTCCGTTCACTGGCAGGCTGCCCCCTCCTCCGTAGCCCCCCACGTCACCTATCCCAGCAGAGGAAAACGACTGTGGCGCTCTTGATGCTGACTGAAATTACAAGAGTAAAATTGCTGTGGTTACGCAGGCTGCCGCAAGCCCTCGGCATTAAAGACCCAGTGTTATTTCAGAGACAGTAATTAAAAACAGATTCCCAAAAGAAACCGCTGGAAGTGGACTGCAACACAACCTCTCTCCAAGGAAGCCGGGACTCCCGTTACACCTTCGCTGTAGCCCTCCAACAGCTTCAAGCTTTCCAGCCCCAAAACTGGCATACAATTTCCCAACAAACCAAGAGGTCCCTCTCTTTGGGAGACAACCAGTAACCCAGTAAGGGCCAAGATGGAATCAGGACCTTCAAGTATGTACGTACCATAAGATTTTTTCTGAGGATCATATGCGCATTGACAATTTCTAGTATGTGTGTGGTGAACTCATTCATATTTTCCAGAGGCATGATCTTAAACGCCACCAAGCTTTTCTTATTCTTTCAGAGAAAAAAAAAATGCAAAAGAAAAAAAATTAACATCACAGGAACAGGAACGTGCTTAACAGCCAATCCAACCATTCTCCATTCTCACAGGGACAGTGGCGGGTAGGGTTTGTCTGCATGTAACTAGCCCAAAATTTTCTGACTTACGTTTTCATATGTGATTTTGCAAGACAATGCAGATGGGGTAACTTCTCTTTCTAACTGGCTGGTAATAAACAGCATTTTGCTTTAATGCTAATTAATAGCACTTTGCTTTAATGCATGTACATTATTTGAATATTTACTCATATATTTAGTTATAATATTTAGTTCTGAGGCAAGCGCATCATGTAATATGCTACAAGAAGCGTCCCCATTAACGAGAACCTGGTCTAAGCTCTACAGTACAAACACCCAAGAACCTGGCGTCCAGTACTCCGTTCTGCTGAAAACAACGCACTGATAAGAATGGCATTTTAAATGGATCCTCCGTCCCTTGCACTTAGGAACAATTAAAATGTTATTAAATACAGCCCTGGCAAAAACACTGAAGGATTTGTCCACAGGAAAGGATGAGCAAAGCCCGTGATTAAGTGGATATTCTAAAGGGAGACCACTAACACTGTGCCAGATCACCAGTCCTTCACGCCACTGCTCCAGCCTCGTGACTCGAGGAGTCAGACGGGGTAACATCATCTTACCTGGAAAGAACGAAGATGCCCAGCTACTTTTACGTAAGTTCCTGGAGGTACCACAGCATTCTCGCCACCTGCCTCCTAACAGAGAGGAAAAGGAGAAAGGAAGGTTTTGCTGATTCACATTTCTCAATTATCACAATAAATGACTTAGGGAAGGAGGCTTATCTCAAGCAAACACAAACGGTGTGCATTCCTACGTCCAGTAAGAGCAGCTGGGTAAGCATAACCATAAATGGAAAACAGAGAAAAAAAAAATATTTGCTCGTTTGAACACACGGTACGCTTGACAGTGTCTGCTCTGCTGTCTCTGTCCACTTCCGAGAGGTCTTCACAGAGCAACAAGAGGAAAGAACCCTCAAATAGTAAAAAAGCAGGTGTTCAACTATGTAACTTGGCTAGGGGACTGGAAGTGGTCCAGAACCTTTTTTTTTGAAGTTATGATAAACTTGCCATTAAGCCAACTGAACGGCTGCCTAATTCTCTCCCAAAGTTGTTCACCTGAACTCAGCTGTTTGCCTTCAAATATACGTTACAATACCACGGGCTAGCTTCAAAGGCCTGCTATACCAGCAGTGAAAATTATCAGCGCTTCAGGAGGCATGCACCAGAAAACAAGACAATATTCATCAGTATGTGTCTTCGCCTCAACCACTGAGCCACACAGAAAAATCTCTGCTCACTCCCTCTCCTTGTATTTCTACACAAAGGTACTGAGCATGCACCTCTCAGTTCAGCTACGAAGCAACGGTTGAGCTTCAGCAGCTGAACTCTGAAAAATTATTCAAAGCGATTCAGTGTAGAACCACATATGAATTACAAAACAGAAGAGCCACGTACAGCACCAGTGATCTTTGCTACAGCAGCATCTCCCTTGACTTTCCTTTCTAAAACACAGAACAGCCACACCTTTTTGATAGGTTTTCTCTCTTCACCGCTCCCAAAGCTTTTAAGGAAGCGCGTTCATAAGGAATATGGTGCTTACATCAGTATCAACCCACTGCCTGACATCCATCGGGGCTGCCGTCATGTCGTCCACTTTGTAGAGAATGTTTGTCGGTGCCTTCTCAGCGTGCCGAATTATCCCCATGATGGTGACCTGCGGTGGAAGAGGGAAGAGTTTATCCGGGAAGGCGCCGGGAAAGGAGCCTGCTTTACCCGCAGCTGTCCCGCTCGCCGCCTTCCCCCGGCGCCCACCTGGGAGATCTCCACGTCGCGGATCCGGAAGGTCTCGTCGACCTGCTCGGCTGCCAGCAGCTGCGACACGGTGCAGGGCACGATGTTCTGGGAGCGGATTCTCTGCAAGGGGCGGCGGGGCCGTCAGCGCCGCCGGGGAGCGGCCGCCCCCCTCCCCGCTCCTCCGGCCGCCGCGGCCCAGCGCCCCGGGGCCGGCCGAGGCCCCGCTCCCGGCCGAGGCCCCGCTCCCGGCCTACCTGCTTCCTCTCCGCCTGGGTGCCGGCGGGGGAGCCGAAGCCGCCCGGGGACTGCGTGTAGCCGCCCGCGGGCCCCGAGGCGCCCACGGTGCCGTACCCGCCGTCGAAGGTACCTGAGGGGGGAGAGGGAGAGGCCGTGAGGTGGTGACGCGCCCCTCGTCCCCGCCGCCATCACGGGGCGCGGCGGCGGCCTCAGCCCCCCCGTCCCCCGTCTCCGGCGGCCCCGGGCGCCCCTCGCCGCCCCCGGCCGGGCCGGGCCGGGCCGAGCCGAGCCGAGCCGAGCCGAGCCCACCCCGTCCCGTCCCGGCCGCCCCCGCCCGCACCGTGCCCGCTCCACATGGCGGCGGCCGAACGTCGGGCGCCAGCCGGCCCGCGCGCACCGCCCCTCCTCGCGCCGCCGGCTCCTGCCCAATCCGTGGGCGCTGCTGCGCCGGCCGGCAGCCAATCGCCACCCTCCGTCTTCCGGCTCCTTCCAATAGGGGGAGGCCGCGGGGAAGCAGAGGGCGCCATTTTGAGTGAGGGCACTGCCCGGCAGCGCTGAGGTGAGGGAGGCTGGCGGGGAGGCGGGGCAGGGCAGGGCAGGGCAGGGCAGGGCAGGGCAGGGCAGGGCAGGGCAGGGCAGGGCAGGGCAGGGACGGGACGGGCAAGGCAAGGCAAGGCAAGGCAAGGCAAGGCAAGGCAAGGCAAGGCAAGGCTCCCGCTGGCCGACATGCAGCCCGCCGCGCTCCTCCTGCTCTGCCCGCTGGCCGCGGCCCTGTCAGGTAAGGGGAGGGCGGCAGCGCGCCCCGGCCGGGCGCGGGGTCCCGAGCGGCGCCCGGCGGCAGCTCCGCGCCCCCCGCCCCGCTGAGCCTCGGCCTCTCCGGGCAGGGCGCTTCTGGCACATCACCGACCTCCACTGGGACCCCGACTACGACGCGGCGGCGGCTCCCGGGCAGGTCTGTCCCTCGGGCGGCTCCCGGGCCGTGCCCGCCGCCGGGCCCTGGGGCAGCTACCTCTGCGACTCGCCCTGGCTCCTGCTGGCCTCCGCCGCCCGCGCCATGAGCACCCGCCTGCCGCGGCCGGACTTCGTCCTCTGGACCGGGTGAGGATGGGCCGGGGGCCCGCCGGGAGGGGCTGTGCCCTCCGCCGCTGGCGGGGTCTCCTCAGCTCACCTTCTCCGTCCTCCCGCTGCAGCCCTGGGGGCTGAGGGACGGCGTCTGCCTCCTTAGAGAGCTGCTTCTCCGTGAGGAGCAACCCCCGATGCCCCAGGGCTCCTGGGGTTATCGCCGCTCTCGGGCTGTGGGGCGATGCTGCCCGCTCTGAGGGTTGCCAGGGTTTGACGGGAGAAGGGGCGGCCGGGGTGGAAGGAGCTTGTGGGAGACCCGGGCTCTTTATGTGGTAACCGTTTTGGAGAGGTGAGATAAGGATGTGCCTTACGGTGCGAAACGGAGGCTTTGGGCGAGAGCATAACCGCCATGAGGCTCCGGACGAGCCCCAGCAGTGAGAAACAGTAAGGTAAGGAAAGGGTCACAATTCGCTGTCCTTCCTTTTCTTTTTAATTGTGGCCAGCCCTGTCTGACTTCACACAAACCCCGAGTACCTGAAACGCTCGGGGGAACGGGACGTGCGCTTTGCGCTTTCTGTTGGTGCACCAGGTCCTGCCTGCTAGAGGCAGTGGGAAGAGAGCATTGCAAAACCGACTTGTGGCATTTCTTCAAACTGTAAAGAGGCGCCTGGGAGACTTGTCTGAAAAAGGGGCTGTTTTGCTATAGAAGTATGGAGGAGCTCCCCAAATGGAGCATGTTTTCTCCTAGTGTGGTCTCCAGAAGTGGGTACCCTGTTCCCCAGGAGGCCTCAATAGCACTTACAGACAGAAAGAGCTTTATTTTGCATGATTATTTTAAGTACATATGTCCTCTTGTAATGTTTGCTTTTCTTCTAACAGTGCAGCATCAACCTGTAATCTGCTGTAACCTCCAGTCCTGGTTTGCAGTGCTGTTCCTGACCCCACGTTTTCAGTTTCTGTCTCTGCGGGTGACTCTTCCTACTTAGAAGCAGTTATTGGTCCTTATGATTTTATGTTGATTTTTCTTTTTCCTTCAGATTATTTCCCCAGTTCTTTGACATCATTTTGAATTTTGATCTTCTCCGATGGGTTTGTTGGCAGCCCAGCGTCATCTAGAAATGCCACAAGCATATTAGTGAAACCACCGAATTGTTTGTCTGCCGCATTTTTGGAGGCAGGCCTCACTGATCACTGCCTTACTGGAGGCATTCCTTTGTTTCGCTTTAATGGGAGTTGTTATCCTGCTGTTCAAACAGCCGTGCAAACAGCCGTGCTCCACTATTGCCAATCAGACGTTGACCTGAGATTGCAAAATGCTGTTCCTTGCAATATTTCCAGTCAGCTTTAGTGTCTTATTAAAGGCACTGAGCCAGAGTGAGCCTCCACTTCGTATGGGCGTGTATAGGTTTTTCAAGGCAGAATAAAGTGCAGCCGGTTTTCGCTTTGAGCAATTCCTTGAAACTCCTTCAGTGCCTTGGCCAGTCAACATAGCGCTGATTCCTGCCCCGAAAGCTTTGACTCTGTTTTCTAGGGGAAAAAAAAAAAGAGAGAGAAGCAAGTTTCTCTGCCTTGCTTATCACTTTAAGCGTATGCTGTTAGTCACAGACAGTGACTGTGCTGCTTTTGTGTTTCTAGAGATGATACTCCGCACGTCCCCAGTGAGAAGCTTGGAGAAGAAAAGGTTCTGCACATAATAGAAAATCTGACTTCTCTGGTAAAGGAGACATTTCCAGGTATGATTTGAGGGGATGAGAAGGGGAGAGGGGCACAGAGTCTGAAGGGAAGAGCTCACCAGGGTGGAGGAATGACAGAATTGGGAAGGGGAAAGGCACGGAAGGGCTGTGGTCATCGGGACTTTTTTGTCCTCTTTGTAGTTGCTCTGTGGCACGAGGTGTGTCTGAATTGAGGCGTCTGATGCACACTCGTTGTTTCAAGTTAACTGACTCAGAAGAGAGGAAAATAAACAAATGTTTCTGCAGTTAGTCATTAAGACAGAAAACGCTGCAAGATTTCCCCATACTTAATCCATATCCGCAGCGGGGGAGGGAGCGGCTCACTGATTCATCTGTAAAGCAGCCTGGCTCTGGGGTGGCTTGTCCTGAGGGGGGATGGTCTCTGCAGTGTTGCATCCCCCGTACGGCTGTGGGGTGGATGATTCGCTTTTGCAAAGCTCTCAAGCCATGCTGTTCTTTCCAAGTGTGGGAGTGCCTCGGGGAGCTTTGGTGCTGAGGAACTCTGAAGCAACCATGGGTTCCTCTGCGCCTCCTTTTCTCTGTCTCTAGGTACTAAAGTCTACGCGGCGATGGGCAATCATGACTTCCACCCCAAGAGTCAGCTGCCAGGGAAGGAGCACAGGATCTACAACCGGATAGCTGAACTGTGGCGTCCCTGGCTGAATGCTGCTTCCATTCCTCTTTTCAGAGCAGGTATGGCACCGCTGGCTCGTGTTGACAGCACTCTGGGGAGATGGGGGTGCTTAGGAGAACACCACAGATAGTCTTCCCTGCTTCTACGCTCAGAGCAACAGTATTTGTGGAGTATTTGCAGAGGAAGGGTCCAATTTAATGCTGATTTCTGACACTGAGTTCTCCTGCAAATTTCTTTATGCTTTAGTCTCTCCTGCTTTCCTTGAGTGTCCCTGCAGAGAATGCAGAGCTTCAGTGAAGCTTTGGTGAGCTTCAGTGGAAGAAAAAAGATCTTTTAAGAAAGCTGCTGGTGCAGGCCAGCACTGTGGCTCTCTCGGGCTGCCCAGCTGCTGCTGCTGCACACTGTCCCCACGCAGGGTCTCCCTCCGCCTGGAGGGGCATTGTCCTGGTTTCAGCTGGGATAGCGTTGATTTTTTTTCTTCCTAGTAGCTGGCGTAGTGCTGTGTTTTGGGTTTAGTATGAGAAAAATGTTGATAACACACTGATGTTTTGGTTGTTGCTAAGCAGTGCTTACACCAGTCAAGGACTTTTCAGCTCCCCATGCGCTGCCCGGTGCACAAGGAGCTGGGGGGGCACAGCCAGGGGGGCTGGCCCAGACTGGCCCAAGGGCTATCCCATACCCTATGGCGTCATGGCCAGTATAGAAACTGGGGGAGTTGGCCAGGGGGCAGCGATCGCTGCTTGGGGACTGGTTGGGCATCGGTCGGCGGGTGGTGAGCAATTGTAGCGTATTGCTTGCTTTGTATATTATTATTGTAGTATTATTATTACTACTATTCTATTTCATTTTACTTCAGTTATTAAACTGTTCTTATCTCAACCCACGAGTTTTCTGACTTTCACCCTTCCGATTCTCTCCCCCATCCCACTGGGGTGGGGGCAGTGAGCGAGCGGCTGCGTGGTGCTTAGTTGCCGGCTGGGGTTAAACCACGACAGGCATAAGCGCGACGAGGTGCAGAGGGGGACGAGTCGCTCCAAATCCCCGTCCTGGAGCGGTCAGAGCGCTGCTGGCACCTTGTCCGGACAGCGACCCTGCTGTGGCTGTTGCCAGGGGGAGCTGAGAGGGATGGAAACAAAGGGATCTGGGGTCCCAGCAGCCAGCGTGAGCAGACCTCCAGCTCTTTCCCTGCCGGTTGCCTTTTTCAGGAGCGTTCTACAGTGAGAAGCTGCCCAGCCCAAGCACAAGGGGGCGAATGGTTGTCCTCAATACCAATCTGTACTATGACCAGAATAACGAGACAGCTGGTGAGGAAGATCCTGCAGGGCAGTTCCAGTGGCTGGAAGAAACGCTGACCAATGCCTCTAGAGCAGATGAAATGGTATAAAAAGAAATGAATAAACTTTGCAGAGGGTTTCTCGCAGCCTGGAAGCTCTTCTCGCTCCTGCTCTCCCCTCTGCGCAGTCACAGCAAGCCAGCGCTCTGTGGGAAGCGTGGCGTTTTCATTCACTGCGACCCTTTGCTTTTGTAGGTCTACATCGTGGGGCACGTCCCTCCTGGCTTCTTCGAGAAGAAACGAGACAAGGCCTGGTTCCGGAGTGGCTTTAATGAGCGATACTTGAAAATTGTACAGAAGCACCACAGAGTGATTGCTGCCCAGTTTTTTGGGCACCAACACCTGGACAGCTTTCGGATGTTTTACAGTGATACAGGTACCGGTTCCGGCCACCCAAGCACTTGCGTGATAGCTCTGCCAAGCCCCAGAAAATCACTGTCGATGAGAGTTTTCAGTGGCTGCTAGCTGAATGCAGCTGAGAAGCCAGAAAAGGCTTGTGAAGTGCTTTGGCCAACAAGAGACAGCAGTGGCCCTGGTCTCCACCCCCAGCCTGTCGCTCCAGCCCTCCTTCCTTTCACCCTCAAATTTTGTCATTTCCCTTCAATGCCTTGCAGCTCCTTGCCTGCTCCCTGCTGACGGGTTCTGCTGAGACGTAAGGGAGCAGTTACGAATCTTGGGGTGCTCTGGGTCTCCTTTGCTGAGCGTGGTTCTCTTGTGCACCCTCACTGCACGAGTCTTGGACGGCAGTGGAAGCCCGTTCTCAGCTGCAGCAGCCCCATGTTCGATGCTGTTCAACGTGCTGATCTTTATGCCCGTGCTGTTGTAACTGGGGCTGGTGACGAAGCTGCTGTTTGCAGCGTGATCGGTTCCTGGGGTGCTCGCTGCAGGATGGACAAGGTGCGATACAAGCCAGGGGCTCCCATTCACGGGTTGTTTGGCCTTTCTGTTAAGGTTCTCCAATCAACGTCATGTTCCTGGCCCCTGGAGTGACTCCCTGGAAAACAACATTACCTGGAGTGAACAACGGAGCCAACAACCCCGGGATTCGGGTGATCGACTACGATCCGAACACCCTTCAAGTGCTGGTAGGGGATCCCCCTGTGCTGCCCACTGCGGTTCTAGAAGGGTGCTTTAATTCCTCCACGTGAGTGTAACAGGCAGGACTCCAGGAGCCAAGCGGCTGTGTCGGGGGGGACCTCAGCCGAGACCTTTCAGCCTCGTGCCTAGCACCAAGATTTAGTAAGAGCGTCAGTGGGTAAAGGCAAGGGGACCGCAATCGGCCGGCCTGGGCCTTCTGCCGGGGCGAGTTCCCCAGGACAGGCTTTGTCGTGTCCGCCACGCCTTCGGCCAGTCTCCTGTGACGCTTGCTTTACTACCCCGGTCACCTGGATTGCAGAACTTCTCTTTGGGGACTGACAGACGTGTCAAACCCCCTCCAAAAACTTTTAACCATCTAGAAAATTATTTGGGTCCCCCTGCTTGCTGAATTCACGTGTAATGGATCTGAATTTAGGGGAATTGTAGGGGCAGCTTCTGTTTCCTCTGTCTCTGACTTGCAGGGAGGTGGAGGATGGGGTGTTGGTGCCTTTCTTTGCAATGGATAAGGCAGCTCTGTAGATGCTCTGTTTACATGTTTATAGCATGAGAAATGAATGCTAAAATGCACGGTGGAAGGCTGGGGAGCCAGTGAAGCAGAGAGAAAAGGGGCGAGAGGCTGGGAACAGAAGTTGTGAAAAACTTTAATCGTTAGTTTGTTCATGGTTGAGAAAATCACTTCAGCTGGTAACTCTGCTCCAGCCCTGGCTTTGCCAGCGGGCGGTGTTGGTAGTAAATAACAGTGATTCTGAAGCAGGCCAGGCTCAAAATTCCTGATGTTTGGAGAGAAAAGGCAAGCAGAGAGAAGCCATCCCTTACGAAAGGGGACGCTCCTGTGGTGAGGTCTGGAGGCTCCCGCCTGAGGCGTCCGGCCCCAGGTTCGCATCTCGGCAGAAAGCCCCTGCGGGGAGGCAGCTCAGCCCTGGCCGGGCAGGGAGCTGCGCTGCCCGCGTCAACGCGCGCCTGCGGCGCCGTGTCTCTGGGAGAAGGGGCTGATCGCATCCGGGCCAAGCATTTCGCCCAAGGCTTGATCCTTCCCTGATTTGTCCTCGCTCTGTTTTTCTCTCCCTGCAGGATGTGGTGACTTACTACTTGAACCTAACTCATGCCAACCTGATGGCCTCAGCGTGGAAGGAAGAGTTCCCACCGTGGGAGGAAGAGTACAGGCTGACAGAAGCCTTCCAAGTCCCCAACGCCTCTGCGCGCTCCATGCAAACGGTGCTGGAGAGGATCTCGCAGGATCCGCACTACCTGCAGCGGTACTACGAGTTCAACTCGGTCAGATACGACCTCACCCCGTGCGAGGAGGCCTGCCGCATCGATCATGTTTGTGCCATCAGGGAAGTTGATTTTACAAAATACAAGGAGTGCGTTAAAGCCAGCAGCTCTGGCTCCGCCGTCATCAGCGGTTGGCTTTTATTATTCTGCTTGCTCTTAGGACTTCTGAGTCCCCAGCCGGCGCCGTGACGGCAGAGCCAGAGCAAATGAAGAGAGCACAGGTTCACGGTGCGCACGAATCGGCAATCGTGAATGCTTTTGGCATTGAGAACTTGCTCGGAAACCAAGACAAAATCGGTGGCTTTTAGTAAAAGCTCTATGATGTTGATTTGAAATCTTCTAAAAAAGCTTCAAGTACCAGGAAAGGGCGCTGATTGCTGCGGGGGCTTCTGGTGCCAGGCTGACTTGCGGCAGGGAGCCCGTCTCCCTTCTGCCACTGCCGCGGGAGTCTCGCGGTCGGATCAGAGCAGGCCTCCGCGGGGGCTTGAACTTGGCACGGGTGAGAGCCGTGAGCTGCCACGTGTTCCCGAGGCGCCCGCGGCCGGTGGGTTCCTCGCGTCGGCACGCGCCTCTCCTCTGGAAGGGCCGCACCGAAGCTCTCGTTCTGGTGGCCTGGCGGAGCAGCAGCCTTTGGCAAAGCCGGGTGGGATTATTCTTCCTTTGAAGTGCGTGAACTTCGGCAAGTTTGGGCCGTGACGTCGCACGTCAGTGCCCACGCTGAGGCTCCAGGGTAAGAAGGCTGATTATCATCGTTATTTTTTAAATTTTTATTTCTTTTTTTTCCCCCAATTGCTGAGCTCTTCCCTTCTGTGCCCTCTTAACCCTTATCCACTCGGTTCCTTCCTTCAGCTGGGCATCGCAAGCTGACGGACCGTTCTGGCAGAAAGGCGCGGGCAGGGCTGCGGGGGCGAGGACAAATGGGCGTGAATGATTAAAGAGGTGATGGAAAAAATAGCGCCGGTGAGCGCCGATACCTTTGTAATTATTTAGATCATTCTCAAAAGCAAAATCAAAGAGCTGCTTGCGGCTTTTGAACAAAGCACGGAGGGGGAAGTTGGTGCTGTGCGGAACAAAGCGGGATGTGAAGTCGCGGAAGGGTTTGGGCTGGAAGGGACCTCTGAAGGCCCCGCGGCCCAGCCCCCCGCCCCCGGCGGCCCTTCAACCCCGTCAGGCTGCTCACGGCCCCGGCCGGCCCGGCCTCCCACGTTTCAAATCTTCTCCCCTGCTGCAGAGTTTAGTTTGGGATTTTTCTAAAAGATTACAGAGTGAAATGGTGTCAAATAGCAAAAATGAAGGAGAAGGGACAGGACGGGGCCTGTTGGTACGGATTTCAACTCTTCCTGCTGTTGGCTGTTGTATTCTACGCTCCTGTTCATAATCTTTGCATGCCACGGTTTCTCTGAAATCTTAGAATCACAGAATCGTTAAGGTTGGAAAAGACCCTTAAGATCACCGAGTCCAACCGCTAACCCAGCACTGCCAAGCCCACCACTAACCCATGTCCCCAAGCACCACATCTCCCCGGCTTTTAAATCCCCCCAGGGATGGGGACTCAGCCCCTGCCCTGGGCAGCCTGGGCCAGGCCCTGACAGCCCTTTGGGGAAGGAGTTTTTCCCAATCCCCAACCTAACCCTGCCCTGGCGCAGCTTGATTTTTCTTTGATGCTCCTGCAAAGAGGAAATGAGCTTTTTATATTTCAAATAAATAAATCTATATTTTATTTTCCTAAAGAAATCATCTAGGCTGTGATTTTTTTTTTTTTTTCCCTGGGGGGGGAGCAAAAAGTGCGGCCTGCGGGGAGCCCTCGGGGGCGGGGTCTGCCGGGGGCGGGGTCTTCGGGAGGCGTGGCCCGGCAGTGGGCGTGGCCCGGCAGTGGGCGTGGCCCCGCCGTCCCGGCCATGGCGCCGCGGGCCGCCCCGCCGCGCTTCGGGCCGCTGCAGCTGGCGCTGGCGGCGGCGGGGACGGCGGCGGCGGCGCTGGACGTGTGCGCCGACGGGTGGGTGGCTGCCGAGTACGCCAGGAACGGGAGGCCCGGCCGGGCCGCCTTGGCCCTGGGGCTACTGGCCGCCGCCTCGGTCGCCACCCAGGCCTGTAGCTGGTTTTGGATCCGCTCCGACCCCCCCGCCCTGCGCCCCGATGTGCACCCGTGGCTGCTCGCCGCCCTCCACCTCCTCCAGCTCGGCTTCCTCTTCAGGTACGGTATCGCCCCGGCCCCTCCGCTCGGGGAGCCCCGCGGACGCCCCGACGCCCCGGGGATGGGCGGGACGGGGGTACCCCCGTCCCGCCCATCCCCGGGGCGTCGGGGCGTCCGCGGGGCTCCCCAGTCAGAGCAATTTGGCCCAGCGCCTCCAAGCTGAAGTTTCCCACCCGCATCCCGCTTTGCTCCGTCTCCCGGCGCTGTCGTCGCTGTCGGAGGCCTCCTGCCAAAACCGAGCAGGGTTGGGTGTCGGAGCCGGCGGGAGCGGTGAACGCCCCAACCCCTTCGTGGCTCTCCCGGCCGTTTGGGGAAGCGGCGTGGCTGCGCAATGCCTCCCCTCCCGGGGGGAAGGAAAGGATCCGGCTGCTTCCGCCGAGGGCGATGCTCGGTTTCACGCTTGAACTTTGCGCAGGGGCTCGGCGTCGCGCGGACGCTGCGGTGCTTGGCTTAGGAAGGGGGAGGGAGCGGTTTGGGCATAAATCGGAGCGGTTTAAGCATAAATTGGAGCAGTTTGGGCATAAATCGGAGCGGTTTGGGCATAAATCGGAGCAGTTTAAGCATAAATTGGAGTGGTTTGGGCATAAATTGGAGTGGTTTGGGCATAAATCGGAGCGGTTTGGGCAGAAATCGGAGTGGTTTAAGCTGCCCTCCCAGCGCAGCGTGAGGAGCGAGGCGCACGCTGCGTTGCCACCCAGCAGCCCCTCACCGCTGGCCGGGTCCCCGCACAGGTGCCTCCACGCGCTGAAGGTGGGCTGGAAGGTGTGCTGGGCGAAGGCGGAGGAGGAGGAGGAGCAGAGCCGCATGGCCTTCCTCTCCCACGACATCAGCATGCTGCGCCTCTTCGAGACCTTCCTGGAGAACACCCCGCAGCTCACCCTGCTGCTCTACGTTATCCTGCAGACAAACAAGGCAGAGCCCTCCCAGGGTGAGGGGGCTGGGGCCGGGGAGGGGGCGGCGGGGGCGCAGGCTTGCGGTCAGAGCGAGCTTGGGCGGGAGGACGCAGCAGGACGCTCTTCGTCTGTCCTTGCTTGAGGTGCCACTCTTCTCCCACGTCACTGCGTCCTCTGACGTGACGCAGGCGGTGGGGAGCCCCGTCCTGCGCTCGCGTGCCCCAATGCACTGTGCTGGGCTTGGGGTGGGAGGGTTGAAGCTGGGGGACCGCTGTGGTCGTTCCCCTGCCCCAGGAGAGGCTGAGGGTCAGGAGAGAAATCGGGAGCCCGCTGGGCTGCTGTGGGTGTGGACGGAGGTGCTTTGGTGCCCGGCCTGGAGCAAGCGTCACCGCAAGGAAGCAGGGAGCCCAGTCATGCGCTGGTTGGGTGGAGCCAGCACTCGTCTCCGTGTGGGCTGGGGGCTTCCCTGGCTGGGAGATGGCCTCTGCGGAGCCGCTCGGCCCCGTCGCTTCTCCCCCATCCCCGGGGCAAGGCCGGGCACCAGCCCCCTCCTTGGGGAGAGCAGAAGGCTGGGGGAGAGACGCAGGTGCTGAGGCTCTGACCCCCCCGCAGCAGCCGCTTGGCGAGCTGGTGGGAAGCTCATTTTAGCAATGCTGGGTGGGGGCGGGGGGGTTGAGCCGGGCTGGGCCCCCCTCAGTCTGCCCTCAGCATCTCCACCACTGTGTTTGCAGGACTGGGGATCTGCACCGCGTTCCTGTGTGTGGCCTGGTCGCTACTGGACTACCACCAGTCCCTGCGCTCCTTCTTGCAGGACAAGTACGAGCTGAGCCTGGGCTCCTCCGTCGTCTACTTTCTGTGGAACTTCTTCCTCATCTGCCCCCGCATCCTCGCGGTCGCCCTCTTTGCCCTGCTCTGGCCCTACGGCGTGGCCGTCCACTTCCCGCTCGTGTGGCTGGCCATGTTCCTCTGGGTCAGCCTGCAGGGCACGGACTTCATGGAGTCACCGGGCCCTGAGCAGCTCTACCGGGCCATGGTGGCCGTGATCCTCTACTTCAGCTGGTTCAACGTGGCGCCGGGGAGGACGCTGTACCGCAGCATCATCTATCACGGCTTCATCCTGGTGGACAGCACGCTGCTGGCCCTGTCCTGGCTCTGGGGCCGGTCCCCCTCTGACGAGCACTCGTACCTGGTCCCGGTGGTCGCCGCCGCCCTGCCCTGCTACCTGCTGGGGCTGGCGCTCAGAGTCGCCTACTACAAGTGGCTGCACCCCAACGTGCAGGTGCAGCAAGAAGGCGGCTACGACGAGGTGGATGCCAACGGGAGGAGCAACGGGCTGGAGTTTCGCTCGCTCTCGATGCCAGACCTCGTGAACAGGCGGATGCAGCGGCTGGCCCAGACCCAGTTCCCCGTCTCCCGGCCGGCGGAGCAGCGCTTCCTGAACGGGGCTACTGCTACTGAGTCTGCCGTCTGAGGCCGGCTCCTCCGGAGTGACTTGCCGGGGAGATGGATGTGTTAGTTCTGCCCCCCAGGCTGTTGGTTTGGGCAGCTGGAGGGCCCTGGCAGAAAGCAGGGGTGATGTGCAAGCACCCAGCGAGTCCCACGGCGCACAGCACCGCTCCCATGGCTGCGCCCTCGGGGAGAGCCGGGGTGTTGGTGGGGGATCCAGCACGTTGTGGCTGCACTGCTGTGTCAGCTTCTCTTGTTATTTATTATTAGCTTTTTCCAAAAAGAAAACAAAATTCAACAGTTTGTTCTCTCTGTGCATCGCCCGTGCCTGCTGCCGCCGTTGCTGCTCGGGGAGGTGGGTGAGCTCGTCCCTCCTTGGCAGCAGCTGGCTGATCTTTCTGTTTCCAGCCAGGATTTTCCCTCTTCTCCTGTTTTGCTAGCAAGATCAAAGATCGGCTGTTGTCACCATGTTCGGGGCGGGACAGGGAGGGAGGCAGGGACTCCCCTGGGCTGGCGGAGCGGCGGGGTGCCTGCGCCCCGGGGAGGGTGCTGCGGGACGGCGCAGGGTCAGGGCAGGCGGGGGCTGTGCCCCTGCCTTGTGGCAGCGCTTTGCTCCTTGGTAAAGAGGGAAGCGTGTTCCAGCGTGGCTCCTCCATGGAGGGAAACATTGGTTCTGCCCTTGCCGCGTTCGCCGGGTCCCCTCCTGCCTTTGCCTTGTGCCGTGGGCTGAGAGGGGCAGGGCTGAAGCTTGGTGCCCGCCGCTGGGCGCGGGGGCCTGGGCTGGGCAGGTCGCCCCTTCCCTGCTGCCCCACTGCTGCTCTTCTCCTTCAAAGCAGCAGATGCTGTTTGTGGGGTGGGGGCTGGCCGGCTGCAGCAGCGCCCTGGGACCCTCCGGGGGGGGCAGCGGCTGTGTCCCGGTGTATGGCCGCAGCGTGGCTCAGCGCTTCTGGTTATTATGGCCACCTCACGGTCCCTTTGCTGGCATTCCCATCACCACACCCTGGGCGGTGGTGACCAGGCTGGAGTTGGCCATGACCGGTTTCTCAGCCGTAGGTGGCCGCTGGTGCGGTCAGTGTGGGGCTGTGCCAGCTCCTGGGCACCAACACCCGCTGCTGCCCGGGCGCAGCTGCCCCTGGCTCGGTGCCAAAACCTGAGCAGGCCCCAAAACGGCCCCGGCTCTTTTTGCCATGGCCCAGCCAGCAGCCGTGGCACGTCCTGGCTGCCCACAGCCCATGGCCCCTTCCCCTCGCCTCTGTCGCCCACGCTCCCGGCAGGACCCTGCCCCAGAGGGACCCCCTGTGCCAGGGAGGGCAGGGGGAGGCCGCAGGAGCGGTAGCTGAAATGCTCGTTTCCCAGCTGCTCCTCTAACAAGATAAGGCCTGGCCAAGGACAGCGGCACCACAGCAGAGGGTGGGAGGAGGGCTGGCTGGTGGCCTTGTGCAAGAGAAAGCGGGAAGGGAAGGTTTGTGCAGGACTGCCCAAGCGCCGCGCGCCTCCCCGGGCACCGCGGCAGAACCAAGGAGCTGGTACCCCCACCGCCGGTCCCGCAGGACACCCCGGGGAGCGGGGGCTCGGGGGCTGCTTGTGCCAGCGGCTGCGCCGCGGCCTGCGGCACCGTCACTGAACGGCGTCGGTGCCACCGAGCCCAGCCCCGGCTGCCACAGGGGACGGGGACTGACCGCAGCGGTGTCAGAGAACAGGCCGAAGCAGTGACTATAGAAAATAAAGACTTTATTTTTTTTTTTCCAGTTCATAGGACAGTTCCCATTACACAGACCATGACCGGGCAAAGGCTCGGCAGCCAGCAGCGCCCGGGGCTCGCCCCTCTCCCTCTGCCGTGCGTCGGTAGCGCAGCAAGGGCCGCTGCGGGCGCCGGGGGTCCTGCTGCTTTCCGTGAGCGCCAGCACGGCCATCCCCCCCCAGGGCTCCTGGAGGCAGACAATATTAGTGGATCAGCTGGGGTTTTTTAAAGCCTCGGTGGCTGCGGTGAAGCGGGAGGGGAGGCCGGCAGCACCCAGCGGGCTCAGCGTCAGCGCCGCGGGCCAGCAGGCGTTCGGGTTTGTCACCGGTTCAGCTACAGCCAGGTCGGGGGTAACGGGAGAGCACAGAGACAGAAAATCAATGCTTGGGTAGCGATGCTGTTTCTGCCACGAGAGACAGGAAAAGTCTTAAATTCAGCCAGCAGAGGAAAAAATAAAATAGCCAGGTCAACCTTTATTAAACATAAACACAGAAATGTTACCATCAACCTCCTATTATAAAAGTACTTTACATACATTCAAGGAAACATCGTATAAATATCAGTATGAAATGTCACTGGCTGCAAGAGTTCCACACTCAGCTAAAATTTTGCCGACATCTTAAAATTTCCTTAGAACATTTTAAAGTAAACAAACACAAAGCAAAGCCAGCCAGCTGCTGGGCTGCTGGGTACCTTGGGTCAGCACTCGCTGCGAGTGCCCGGGCAGAACACATCCCACGCGCCGGCGCGGGCCAGCATGGCTCTCCTGCAAGCTGCTCTGGATGTTGGTGAAGCAAAGGGGCCGCTCGGCCAGGCCGGATGGCGGGAGGTTAAGGCACAGGTTTTAATCCCAAAGTTCAGCCAGCCGGAGTACGAGGCGTGCTCCGAACAGGCCGTTCAACGGGCTGGGACATCTCCCACGCCCGTGTACAGGAGACCTTTGGATGGGCTGGGGACCTGCAGAGAGATGTTCAGGATCCAGCACAGACCCTGCTGTGACTGCAGCTAAGTCCTGATCTTCTGGTAACGTTTCAGACCCTGGGAGCAACGGGGCTGCTTCTCGGCATGGCTCAGGTCCTAGCAGATCCGCTCCGGCTGACGCAGTAATGACACTTCACAGGGAGCCCAGATGAACCGGACCCTTTCTGGACCCAGCAGTAACGGAGCTGTAGCCCTGTAGCAACTCTCCCTGCTCTGCACGGGGCCCACGCTGCTGTCAAACACCAGCACGCACCTCCCCGGGCTGCCCGGCCGCGTGGGAATGGCCGGTAACACCTGAGCATCACCCGGTGTACGCGGCAGAGGGGAGAACATCCCCCGCGGGCTCCGGCTTCTCTTCCCACCACCTTGCTCCAGGGGCTCTGCTGGGCCGGCCCCTCTCAGCGCAGCCAGGAGACACCCCCTCCACTGAGCGTTCAGGAACACCCACAGCAGAAACTGGCTCCTCAGATTTTTCCAATGGGACAAGAGGTCACGCTGCTCGCAGGCAGCAGCTTCTGCACAGACGGCGTGCTCCTGAAGCAGAGTTGCTGGGGAAATACGCAGGCGCAGAGCACCCGCCTGAGAGCACAACGCCAACACCCAGCAAGGAGCTGGGCGGAAAGCAGACCACTCCCGACTCCTGTGACCACCTTGGAGAAAGAGAATCTCTTCTGATTTTCATTATTTTTTTTTTAAAAAAAGCAAACTGGAGCTAGGAACACGTGAAACAGAGACCTCTGTGTCCAGTCCCTTAGCTCTGGGGATCCAAACCCCTCGCTCTCGGCACCTTCTCCACCGTGGTGACCGGAGCTGGCCCAGGAACTCCGGGGCCCAGCAGAGCACGTGCTGAGCTGCCCAGCAACTCCCCCAGCACCGACAGAGATGATTCCTCAGTAATTAATGCCACGAAAGGAATGCAGCAAACACACCGCCTGCTTCTGCGGGCGCAGCCTGAGCGGGTCAGCGTCCTCCCCGAAGCGACATGCTTTCAGACCAGTCCCCCACGGGTCCCAGCTGGGTGAGGCTGGGCTGGAGAGCAGAGATCTGGAGCGCTTTGGGTGCAGCTGCGGTGCCTGGCCGAGCAGGAGCAGCAGAGGCGTGCGGTGGGGCGCAGCAGGTATCTGTCCTCTGTGCAGAAACCCCAGGCGCCGGCTGATTTGGTGCCATCGGGGGACAGGGAGGAGGCAGATACCACTGAACGCAGCCTGGCCTGGCCCCAAACCAGCGCCTCCTGACAGCCCCCGGTCTCCAGCTGGCTCCTGGCTAGTGGTGCTGCAGGTCACTAACTCCAGCCTTCTTTTCTGAGATGGTAGCAGAAAAATCAGCGTACCCATCCCCCCCAAGGCCAGTGTGCTCCAGGCTGCCAAGTCACAGTGTCTTAGAAAATTAAGTCCCTCTTAACAAGGGTTTTGTTTCTAACTATGTAGTTAGGCTAATGCAAAGAATACAAGAAAATTGAATCTGATTCTACTAAAAGGAACTTACTCTCACAAATGGAGTCAGGAAAGCAGAGGTGAAGGTTAATTACCATACTCTTCTTTGTAACATTCAGGAGGATTTAGTTCTCTCAAATTATTCCTCGTCCAGATGAGGACTCTGTTCACATCTGCAATAGTGTTGTGCTGCACCTAATGTTCATAGGCAGTTTTGTTTTCCTTTACAGGGAAAATCTGTGGGATCTACGGTCGGGGTCACGGATAGCTGGAATCCAGTGATCTCCTGCTTGTTAACAGGGCTTGTGCACACCTTGACTAGAGGCCGCCGGGATCAGCTCAGAACACCAACACTTTCCTCCACAAGGAACCACATATCCCAGGAACATTCCCTTATCTTTCTATTTTCCAGTAATCCCACATTGAGGAAATAACATAAGGACATTGTAATAAATTAACTGCTCTGAACACCCAGGGAAGGAGAGAGGACACATTTCACAGCAATAGAGGTATTTTTGACATTTTCATTAATATTTCCTATGGAAAAAAAACATAGCTCTTTTCGGCTTTGCGAAACAAGGGAGGTTCAGCTCTGCCATCAGTATTTTTCTATAAAAATAAGGTTTTGTGTTTACTTGGGTTCTACAACTAAGCTGAATAGAAGGGAGAAGGCTCTCACAAATACTTCTGCTGTTGTATCACCTCCTCCCTCTGGAGACTACCTGCTAGAGGAATTCAGCTGGCTTCTGTAAGTCTCTCCTTCAGACGAGCCCTAGCTCTGCTGAGCCTAGCGCTTCTTTATATGACACCTTCGTCGCTGGCAGAGCCTGTACTCCTGAGGAAATAACCTGGTGTCACGTTTTACTGTACAGTTTGCATTAGGTATGTTTTCTTCATCAAGCTGAAAAGTGAGTCCCCAAACATATGAGATTTCTGTCTCCCCCGTGATGGAGAGAGCTTGCAGGAGCTGCAGTCACGCCTTTGCTCCAGCTTCTTACAGGAAGTCTAACTCGAGGGCTTGGTGAAGGGACATGAGATCTGCGTGATTTGTGATCCTCCAGAAAGGCATGTTGTGCTGCAACAGAGAGATGACAAAGTCAGGTTTCTCGGGGTGGTTGTACAGCGAGGTGGAAGCAGTCAAGGTCCCCCTGTAGGGCTGTGCAACACGGCGTTTGTGACGGCACCGCCTGAGCATACCATGTTCAGAAGGACCTCAGCCGCATGCACGTCGGTATCTGAAGCCTCTCTTATCTGCACATCTGTTTATGATGGGCACCGGCACTATCAGCTGCTTTGCATGCTCACGATGGAAACCTCAGCGCCCGGCTGTGAGGAAAGCCAGGAAGAGGAAAGGCTTTTCCAGGAAAGCCCTTCCAGAGCTCCCAGGGAACCCACGTAGATGACAACTCTGGCACGTGGCAGACAGCGTGAAGCACACAGAGACACAGATCATGCGCTTCGCTGCCTTTCGTTAGCACGGCTGAATCGCCTGTCCAAATCAATCGAACCCTTTGCTCCTTGTTTGTAATTCAGACTAATGGTAGATGCTGCATATTCATCTGACTGCTGGCAACCGAATCCTGACTCCCTCCACGCTTCTGAGAAATTGCATTATCCTAACTGACAGCTGCACGCTAGGATCAAGACCTGCTACATCAAGATACTGTTTTACAGGGACAACGTTATAGGCGATCCTAAACAAAACAGAAACTTTAAACCCCAGAGAGCCAGAAAGCTCCCCATCTTAACGTAGTGAAAGATCTCTTGCATCAAAGGCAAAGTTTCCTCCTGGCTGCCCTGGCCTGAAGAGTTCAGCCCTGGAAAAAGACTGCTGCGGGGACTCCCCTTCGCATCCCACCCCTGCAGAGTCAGAAACCCACCTGCTTCGCTGCAACCTCTTCGTCACGCCCATCTCCAATTACCACGTAGGTGACTTTCTTTCCAAATCGTGACACGATTCTCTCGAAACAGCTCTCTTTACCTGCCAAAAGACAATCCCGCTACAATCAGCCTTAGGCAGAGAGCAACAGAAGCCTGAAGAGGTCCCTTCTTCCCAGTACAGAACCACATTCTTGTCTTACGGGGAAGGAGGGGGTAACACCCAGTTCAGCTTGTGAGGCCAGAAGCCACCACCAGTACATGGCCAGCTGGACCACAGCAGCCACAGGGGCTGCTCAGCTGCAGAAACTGTATTTCCTCTGTAAAAATCCCAGCTAACCCTCAGCAGTCGCCTCAGCGCCAGGTACCCAGCACAACCCCTTACCTATTTTTGTAGCACTATAAATATTTTCAATGGGAAACACCTCGCCCAATCCATACAGGAGAACTTTGGCAAGAGCTGGCACCAGTTGGGTGGTTGTGATCAGGATATTCACGCAGTTTTTTCTAAAAGAAGAAAAACACTTGTAAAAGCACATCTATGGCCAGTGGCGCCAAGGGCTACTCTGGGCAGCTTGGTCGGCTTTCCAAAGGGCCCCGTGCTTTGTTGTCCTGCTTTTAAGAGGCTTTTTAGGCCAAGATTTTGGTCTGTGGTTTTTGGTTTTTTTTTTTGTTTGTTTTAAGCAGAAATTCTCTGGCAGAAATGCAATTTTGTGAGCACAGTCCTATTAACGGGACCTTCTTAACAACAGATGTTGCAGCAAAAATATCCCAAAGGGTGCTCAGGCATGGAGTTCCTCACTCACTTTGCTTCCCAGTACCTGTGACAAGCAGCAGCAGTATTACATATGGACGCTGCTGCAACAAAGCACTGCATGCAAATCTAAGTGAGAAAAAGGGCTGAGAAAGCAACGTAGACATTTCCAGTTTCCATACCTGGACTGTATGAGTAGCAGGGACTTTAATGCAGTTTCCAGCCAGGAATCTGTTAGCACTTCTATATCGGTCCTTAGCCGCTGCAGAGCTTCCCTCTTCTGTGGGCTAAGAAGGCCTGGAAGGCAAGCAACACAAGTTTTCCCAGCTGAGCTGGCAAGTCAGAGAGAGCCATCGCTCAATTTAACAGCTGCCTGCTCTACAACAAATAACGCGGTACTGGAGGCAGCTGAAAGCTGAGGCTGTTTTGAGGCAATGGGAGAAACCAGCTTGCAGTGACAGGGATGAGCCCAGCCACCCATCTGTGACTCCGACTGGGGGGAACCGGGCAGATACTTTTCTCTGGTTATTTCAAGCCATTTCTCAGGATACACGCAACAAAACGCACTTCTCTTGTACAATGCACTCAGAGCCACAGGTGGTGTCCGAGGCCACAGACGGCAGGGGAAGGAACTCCTGCAGTCACCCTCTCTGACTTCCCACTTCCCAAGGACCCTTTCCACTTTATCTTTTTTAATCCCTTTTTTTTAATCCCCATATTTTTTATCCCTTTTATCTTTATATTTTTTATCCCCTTTTTTAGCTATCATTTTCTCAAAGCATCCAGTTTTGAATTAAAAGCAGCCAGAAACAGAGCCCATACACTCAAACCTGCTCCCGTCAGTAATACAACAAGAAAGGAGCACCCTGAGTCTGAACCTCTCTCCACCCGATCTCCAGCCACGACGTACGAACCCCCCACTTCGCTCCAGCCCTGAAGTACACTAGTCCTCTGCCAACGAGGCCGCGGAGGGACCCGCTGCGGGCTGCACTGCCGAATGCTTTACCACGTGGCTTTAGACAGGTCCTGAAAAACTCAGCATCCCGGTTTCCCACATGCAAAATACGGAATAACGGTCTGATCCCTACCAGAAATAAGGTAGTTGCAGCATACTGAAATGCAGACTTACACTGATAGATTTTTAAGGCTGAAAGTTATAGTTTTAACACCTGGTTTTTAGAAAATATGTCCAAGAAAACGTTCTATCAAGTTTTTTGTTGCATAGGCAAAGGATATCCAAACCCACAACGCACCAGGCCAAGTCACCCCGCCAGGTGAGCTGCTCCAGCAGCACCCCTTTCCCGGGGACGTCAGTGCCAAGATTCAGACTCAACAGAAAATTTATCTACATTTGATATCTGTGGTTTGCAGCATTATTACTACTTAGGCATTGGAAGGGAAGCAAAACTAGAAGATTTTAAGTGACTTTATGAACAGATGGTAGAGATGTCATGACAGACTATGAGCACAACAGCCAAAAGGGTGAACGCTGTATTTCTTGACAATGGCAAAAGACAGATTGTGTGAAAACACGAGTGAAAAGACCTCCTAAGCAGCATGATATGCAAGTCATTTAGGCCCATTCTAAGCAGGCTGACAGGCAGCCTTTCATACAGAATTAGCAAAGGGACACTGTTTGCACCAAAATTTTCTCTGCGATACAGGATTGACTGACCACCCCTATCTACATGAGAACTCAGAGACTGCACTGGTGTGCCGTTCAGTTTTGGAAGACTGAATCCATGGAGATTCGATTCCATTTAGCACTAGGAGGATGATTACTTTTCATGTCCAAACATTCAGGAAAGCAAAAGCTCTGAGGTAGGACGGAGTCTGGCACCACAAACTCTGTTCAGTGTTCAGACATCGGTGCGGATGAACACTCACCTCCAACGTTAGTTTTGTATTTGTCGTAGATCTCTCGTACCCTGCGGTAGCGGAAGGCCAGTTTTCTCATCCAGTCCACTCCACCCTGGACACCAACCGACGAGCTGTGATTTGCGTTACTTCCTGAGCCACTGAAGCCATCCGTGGAGAAATTGTAGTTGCTGTTTCAGAAAAGCAGATCCGTTACGTGTGCCACAGCAGCAGAATCACCGCAGCTCTTCTGGCGGGGCTGCACACTTCAGCTCTGACAGCAGCTAGAAAAGCACCTCGGAGAGGAACTCTGCACAACCACCACTGCACCCCAGCAGCGGAGACCGACTTCTACTGGCAGCGTACTCCGATACCCAGCTACATTTGGTGCTGGTTCTGAACTGCTGTACTGAAATGTACTGATTCAACTCTCCTTTCACACCCTCCACTACAAAACCTTCCTTTGCTCTCTGACTGCTCACTCCTCTCCGATACAGAGCATCCTTCCCACTAACCCCTTTCTCATTCCTGCAGCAATAAACCCCAGCACAGTATTTTCCAAACATAACATCTCTGTCTTTACATCACAGCTGCAGCTCCACAAGCAGATGAGCTGCTTTACCAGCTCATGACTGCAGGGAGCAGGTCCTGCTTCACCGCTTTCCCCGTATTTCTTTCTCCCTGACAGGCACTTCTCAGACCTTTGCATGAGCCAGTTCAGCTCATTAATACAAGAGAAAACTTACCCTCACCCCACCTGACAGTGTACACGATCAGCTCACAGAGGGATGCAAACCATGACTTTCAAAGGTCAAGATCATGAAGTTTGGAGGGTTGGTTCTCCATTCATGACATGGCATTGAGCACACAGGCAACATTGAACAGTGGACAATATAATTCACATTATAATTCCAAAAGTCTTACTGTTTTGTAGGTCTTCAGAGAAATACCACCCAGCAACCAAACACCGTTTGCCAGGTTTCATCCCCTGCGCAATGCTGACCTCCATCCCTTAACCTCATCTGGGTTTGAAGCCCCCACAAAAAGCAGATTACATCAGCTATACGTTTCATGCATTCATCAGTACACCACCTTAAATCTTGGCCATTGTCATCAGATGCCACATCTTCTATGTGTACCTGGTCACACTCCTGTTTAAGAAAAAAATGAAAATAAAGTCACACTGCTGTAATCCAGAAATATACTGAAATTTGCAGATTAAAGAAAATGTGACATAAACCAAACTCCTCACATCTCCCAACAGCAACAAGCCATGCCATACTGCCTCCACAAACCTATATATATAGCTTCCATTAGCTTTGGATTCCACTACGAGGTTTTACTTCTCAGGACCTACAGGTCCTGGCCAAGACTGAGATTTCAAGTACCAGAAAAGTCTGAAAAAAGCACGTTTCTATGACATTGAGTTGTCTGCAAAAAAAGGAACTTCGACACTCACTAAACAGGTTGGATTCAAAGCTCACTTGTCATTTGAAACCCTTTTGCCATTTCACAAAAACAAACCAAACAAAACCCAAAATACCCCAAACCCACATTATTTGGTCAAGTATTGATACTCCATTTCACCAACACAACGGTCAGTTCCGTTACTGGAGAGTCACAGCACAAACCCTGGAGTGAAACGTCAGCATGGCGGCACTGCCAGGACTCTGGTGCTTAGCACGGCTGATTTAACCCAGAGATAAATTGCAAACACCTCAGGACAAGAAGGGAATTTTCCCCTTTTTAAGAATTTCCCACTGCTGTGACTAACCAACACCCACAGCAGTAAGTGCTGTTGCTGATCACATAGTTAACATACCAGTGGCTGCCCTTCCAGCACAAGAGACTGTATATGGTGCTTTGGTTTTTTTTCTCTGGGGCAGGGAGCTCACTGTCATTACTACCTTTGCAAAGTTCACAGCTGCAAGTAGTCACAGCCAGAAATGGGAACTTCATCTATGTGTCTACTTGCATCAACAAAACCATCTTGTTTTCCCACGATACGTGTCAGTGATGCACCTACAATTAATTGTTCACCGTTCATATTCAGCCTTCCTAAGCTTTAAACTAGTCCTGTAAATTCTGCAAATTAGGTTCATGAGTCCATATTTGTGGACTCGCATCAAAGATGACGAGTCAGGAAATTTGCTATTTCCAACCATTTAGTTCCAGATTCTGGCATAACTTCACACCTTCCTGTATAAATCGCATTACTGTGTCCATTACTATCTGATAATATATCCTAGCGCAGCACAGGGCATTGCCATGATTAAAGCAAAGATTTGTATTCAGCTTCTGGGGAAGCGGTGCAGAACAGTGAGGTGTATTTAATTTGACAAAGAATATTGCGCGTGAAAGAGGACGGGAGCTGATCAGAAGTCCTTGAGGCAGGATGGGAACGGGAGAGCAGCAGAGAGAGCTTGCAGGAAAGAAAACTGGAGGGTGCTGTGGGCCCTCCATGCGTACAGCACGCTTGTCTGCGGACGCGTGTCGTTCACAGTTGTTACACAGCCAATGTCACCTACTGAGACGCTGGCTGAGATGCACAAGTTGTCCTTGGCTTAGTCAAAGTCCCCGAGAACTCACATTCTCAAGGTCACCCTTTTCCCCACATTTCTGCTCTCCTTTTCAAAACAGGATCAGTGAGAACAAAGTGTTTACCAGTCCAGAATGAAAATATAAGACAAAGCAGACATCACTCTCTTCATACAGGTTCAGGTAGTAACCCGTAAGAGAGCTAAGAGAGCTCATGACACTAGAAGTCTGCAGAGTCTCGGATAAAAGAGTAAACATCTTTGATTTGGTTGTGCTTAGAATCACTTCAGTTTTGGCAGACTGTTATGATTCAGCATGAAGTGGCTCTGAAGCACAACAAGCCCTCACCAGTGCAGTGTAATTCTAACTAGGTAACGTGGAGTTTTGCCTTTCAAAAACGTTTGCCATGTACCTCCAAGTCATTGAAAAACAAGTGAGTATCAGCTACTTCAAAAATCATCTCCTCCATTGACAGACCCGAGCCAATCACTAGAGTTGGATCCTGGTAAAACAAAAAGAGAAAATGTAAATACACTGTGGTTACAGGCAGAAGTAAATTGTGATAAATCTTTCATCAGTTACATTGCAGAGAGTTTCCACTGTACACCAAGCCTGATGTAATTTAATCTGTCTTCAGTGGTGTGAACTACAATTTCCCTAGTATTTTAAACAACTCAATTAAAAAAAATCCACATTCTGGTAATACAGCAGCCCAAAATCTAACAAAACACGTCAGTACTGCATAGCGGGGACTGATGCATTTTCAGAAGCAACACAAAACAAAAAATTAAAAAATCTTCAATATATTTTGAAGGAGAAAAAATACTTCTTTTCACTACGTGCCATGACCTCAATAATTCCCAATGATGACAGGAACAGTTTGACGTTTTAAGACTTGTATTGTTAGAAGGGAAGTGTTTGTGATGTCCATTTCCTAGCTCTGTATAAAGCCAAATTTTGTGTTCTTTCCCTGCCCCAAGCTGCCAACCAGTTAAAAGTATCACCTGATACATTTAAAACAAAATACCATTTTCTATTCCTTTTCCAAAGATTAACATTTACTTCTGCATGACAGATATGGTTTTTCTTCCACAGAAAAGACAATATTACCTTGCCATATTTTTGAGCATAAGATCCTGTGAGAAGCGAATGGAAGATTATGATGGTCTCATCCAGGTCCCAGAGAAACACTCGCTGCAGAGGGAATAACAGCAGGTTAGAGCTGAGATATTCCAAGCACTGAGCTACAATAAAGGAGCAAGTTTTAGGGTTAATTTTGTGGCTAGTTGCAGTACGCTTTTAACAGATATGAACAACAGTATTTATCTGACAGGCTGAACACATTATTAATTAAACTCTTTCAGTTTAGTGTGGTGGAGTTTATATACTGCTACAGTGCAACTATGCGCCCAGAGTAAAGCTCTCTTGGTCAAACTATTTTAAAAGCTTCTCTTGCTTTTATAGTTATAAAAGCAAAAACTTCAGAGTGCTAATGAGCTTTAGAGCCCTGCTAGGGTAGAAGTTTACTGTCCGCGATCTGGAGAGCACCAGGTAAATGACCTTGGTGTTTACCAGAGACACCTTTGTTATGATAAATAAGGAGGACTGGCTGCCACGAGGAATAGCGGAGTTTCAGTACAGAAGAACTTGGATAAACTTGAGAACTGGGCCAACAGGAACTAGAAGTTGTGCAGATTCTGCATGTGGGGTAGAACAACCCCTCGTATTGGTCCAGGCTGGAAGGAGCTGGAGGGTACAATGGACAACAGGCACAGTACGAGCCAGCTGCGCTCTCGCCCTGCAGATAAGATGAACTGCATGCTGGAGAATACTAAGTGTACCTAGCTAATGGAAGGAAGGTGCTGTCTCACCCTACTTGGCACTGGGAAAGTCATCCCAGATCACATCCCCAGTTCCAGAGGTATGCGAGGAAACTAGAGAGCGGCCAGCGAAAGGTCATCGAGATGGTCAGCAGCCTAGAGGAGAGGCTGAGGGAGCTGTGATGGTTTATCTCGGCAAAGGGGAGACTAAGGGTGATCTAACAGCAGAACACAACTAATTGAAAGGGAACTGCAAAGATGATGGAGACAAATTCTTTTCAGTAGTGGCAGATGGAAAATTGCCATGGAAAAAGAAGGAAAAATTTGCAGCTTGGGAGATTCCAGTTGGAGACAGAAGACCTCCTTCCCCAGGTGGACGTGGTAGTCCTGGGACAGATCACTAGACAGGTACAGGATCTCCAGCCTTGGAGGTTCTCAAGACTCGGCTAGACAAAGCCATGGTTCTAGTGCTGGGGACAGCCCTGCTCTGAGCAGGAGGCTGCACTAGAGACATCCAGGTGTCTCCTCCATTGACACCACTATTATTCCAAGACGCGTTTAAGTGATACTTGTCAAGGACCACTGAAGAACTCATTTGGGCCAGTTCTCATATAACATGGGGCATAGGAATTTCCCAAATTACCTCTCAGCACAGGAAGGACATGGACCTGTTGGAGCGGGGCCAGAGGAGGCCACAAAAACGATTAGAGGGATGGAACAGCTCTGCTATGAGGAAAGGCTGAGAGAGTTGGGGTTGCTCAGCTTGGAGAAGAGAAGCCTCCGGGCAGACCTTATTGCAGCCTTTCGCTACTTAAAGGGGGCTTATAAGAAAGATGGAGACAGACTTTTTAGTAGGGCATGTTGTGATAGGACAAGGGGTGATGGTTTTAAACTAAAAGAGGGTAGATTCAGACTAGATATAAGGAATAAATTTTTTACGATGAGGTGAAACACTGGAAGGGGTTGCCCAGAGAGGTGGGAGATGCCCCATCCCTGAAAACATTCAAGGCCAGGTTGGACGGGGCTCTGAGCAACCTGATCCAGTTGAAGATGTCCCTGCCAGTTGCAGGGAGGTTGGACTAGGTGACCTTTAAAGGTCCCTTCCAACCCCAACTACTCCATGCTTAATGATCCCCTTCCATTTCCATGGAGATAGGACAAAAGAAAAAGAGGAGGACTTTTACCACCACACTATTCTGCAATGCTACCTGTAGAAAACAAGATTATTACTTACCTCCAGTTCACTGTCCTGTGAGGAGGAGGTATCTGCTTTCCTCTTCCCCCTGTTCTTCCCAGGGATGTTTTTTCTTGCCTGCTCATCTAACTCTTTACTTGCTGTTGCTCTTGATAATGAAGGACTTGTGGATGCATCTCCTAGAAGAAAGAAATCACACGGCTCTCACCCCTTCATGTCTCAAAACAAACACCAACATAAAGCATTTGGCCACAAACCTCCTTTGCAAAAGGTAAGACGTTATCTTGCTTTATTGATGCAGTAGTAGTTGAACCCTTATTAGAACATAAAACACGACTTCTTTGTCCCATCATGTCAAAACAGCTCTGTCTCCTCAATTCAGTCCACCAGGACTGAGCTACTGCAGCTACCAAGCCAAAGACAGAGCACCCTCCATCCCACGGCCTGTAACCCCTCAGATGTCTCACTACCCTGGAACTGCTTTATTACTCAGTTGTTTCTTTTAATACTTCTTGAGAGAGCACCAGAAACCCTCAGTCTGGAATGGGTGTACAAAGGAGAGTATTTAACGACGCCTCTCCCTCCCAGATTTTGGGACTAGTCAAATGCCTTTTGCGTCAAGCTACACTACACAAGGCATGCTGTTTCCACCTCCGCGTACACTGCTCACTCCTGTGCCACCGTAAGCCTTTGACTAACAGTTAAACAACAGTCCATGCACAGCGTTATCTGGAGCGGGTTAATCACACACAAATCCACAGTGAGCCAGGCATACTTAGACTACAGCTCCATTGGCCTATCCAAGAATTAGTAAAGAATAATAGGAATGATCTTGGCCCTGGAGACACAGACTTGGCCAAGCACCATGGCCGTGACTGACGGGGATACATTATGGAGCCTATTCTGCTACTGGTAAGGACGCCTTTCCCAGGGAAAGAGTAAAGCACCACCATAAAAAAAAAATTAAAAAAAAGAAAATCAATGCTTTGATGTGCAGAATATTACGAGCATGATGGGAGATACTCTCTGAATCCTTTATTAACAGTTCAGGCAGAAGAGTTAACATCCCAGACTCTGCCTAACTAGCTCAGAAACACGACCAGAACTGTAGCGGGAAGGCAGAGGGCACAGGGGACTTGAAAGAGCTGGAATTCAGTCTAGGTCTTGAAGACAAGACATTGCAATTCCTATGAAAATTCATGCAAAATGGTGAACTTGGAGAATTCCCAAGCTAAGAAAATGGCACTGAAAACAACTGGGCCATTCCCTGGCCAGTGCCTTGAAATAACAGGTCAATTCCTTAGGTTTTCAACATCAAATAAGAACAAATTCTCACGGGTAAATCTGCTGTTGCTCACCCCAACTAGAGGGCAACTGCTTCCTGAATGAGGGAAAGGGCTTGAGGCACCATGCTTCTTGATTTACAACATCACAGCGTGGAGTCTGTCATCCCCTGTCTGTAGCATCCCATAAGGTAAAGGTGAGAGAGGTCTGGAGCTTTGCCGAGTTCAAGACTATTGATTTGTGTGCTTTGCTCACTGGCAGCCACCCATCCCTGCTTTCAGGTTGCTTGAATGAGTTTGAGGACTTGGCAGAGCTCAGGTACTACTGATGGACTTGGGGAAGATGGAGAGGGCAAAGTGCTGCAAAGGCAATCGCCCACCACCTCCCACAAGCAGGCTGATGCCCAGCCAGTCTCCAAGCAAGAGCCAAGCTAAACCCCCACCCCTCTTCCTCCTCTACTTCAGTTTTTATGGCTGAACATGACATTATATGGCATGGGAGGTCCCTTCAGCCAGCTCAGGGCAGCTGTCCCAGCTGTGTCACCTCCTGCCAGGTCCTTCTCCACCCCACGCCTGCTTGCTGGGGGTGGTGGGGAGGGGAGAAACCCTTGACACTGTACAGCCAAAACACTGGTGTGTTATCAACACTGCTTTAGCCACAAAAACAGCACCAGCAGACCTGCTATGAAGAAAGTTAACTCCATCCTGGCCAGACCCAGGGCACCAACAAAAATGAACGGAATCTGTATTTTTTTTTCCAGCCTACCAATCTGCAACAGGCAGCAGATTTCAATTTCAAACTGTTTGACAACGCAGGAAGAATCTCATACCTCCTTGTGAAGACACCAGAAGAAGCACTAAGTCTTTGCTCTTGTCCTTGTTCAGTTTAGAAAACTGTATTTTTGGTGAGGACATTTTAGTCCACACCACTGCAGTTGGTACATCATACGACATTAGTGGAAAAGGCCAGCGAAAGATGTGACTTCTCTAGAATAGCCAATTAAACCTTTGCAATCCACTTTCTACATCTCTTCTCTTACCAGCTGAAATCTTCTCCCCCTGACAAGTGCCAGATAACTTAATGCTATGCGGATGCAGATCAGCTCACACGCAAAGCACAGCGGAACAGCTGTCATTTCAAAAACGGTTCACACGATGAAGCAGAAGAAAGGAAAGGATGCACTCCTGGGCACATCGGAGACCGGCTCATTGAGAGCTGATGGCCGAACCACAGCTCTTGAAAACGCAGGAGCGGTCCCAGAGGACTCCTGTAACTGGGACTGGCAGCTATGTCATGGCTGTCAGGTAATCCGTACCTGGCTGCGGGAGCAAGAGCGAGCATGAGCTGTTGAGACTGGCTATCACCGACTGCCCTGTAGCCCAAGTGAACACCCAGCCCCGACCATGACAGAACCAACGGTCCCCGGGGAGCTGCTGTTGGCAACTCTTCAAGTCACCCCTGGAATTCCCTCTCCCTACGGCATTCAGAGCATGTGGTAGGTGTCTCCTGAATCACAGCAGTATAAGACTTCCAATACGTTAAGTCTGGCTGGCCCACCATAATACTCTGCACACCAGTGAGACCAGTCTGACAATGGAAGGCAAACGTCCTGTCCAGGCCAGCACGTAAAGGTGCTGCAATTACCTTTTGGGAAAAAGTTTTCCCCATGTCTGCACAGTGTTTATCACAGGTATTTTGCAGCCACCCTGTTAGAGATCCAACCATTACCGGAGGAATGTCTCTGCACCGTCCGCGTAGGCACCATGGCGTTTGGTTTTTCGGTTGGATACGTAGCTGTTGCTAGTGCAGTACTCTCCGTGTTGCTGTCTGCTGGTGTTACGACTCCAAAGCCAGAACTGGGGTAACACGTCTGGTACTGACTTTGGCCAAGGATTGTGTACGTAGGATATTCCTGTTAGAGGAAAGGATTGGTTACGATAGGACACTTCTTTCAGAAAACATTCTATATTAAGATGACTTTTACACTAGAATATGCCGGTCAACGAGGAATCCCAGCAAGAGCACAGTCTGACTTTATGCTGTTTCCTTCTACATATGTAAGACATCCCAAAAAAGGGCTGAGACATCTGACTTCCCAATGGCCCCCACACAGGCAGGTTCTGCAGACAGGAGGCCAGCAATCACAGGGCCACTCCTCCACCTCCAGTTTCTTCAAAAATAAATTAATTATGAATGATGTGACAGTAACAGGGGAGTATTGAGTGGATGCCACAGCATCAGTCCACACTGTGTTCCAGAATCTGTGGTATTGTCTTGTGTTTTACTTTCTGATACCAGATGTACTGACAGCAACAGAAAGTGGTCTTGGCACTGGCTGGAGGTGCAATCCCGGCCATAAGAGCTACAGGATAAACTGCCTTTACTCATGTTGTACTCAGTTGTTCTCAGGGTACCCAGCCCCCTGAGCTGGGAGACAGGGATGGGAGCAGAATGAAGCCCCCGTAATCCAAGGGAAAATGGTCAGAGACCTGCTACACCACCTAGACACACACAGGTCTATGCAGCTGGATGGGATCCACCCAAGGGCACTGGGGGAGCTGGTGCAGGTGCTCACCAAGCCACTTTCAGTCATCTATCAGCAGTCCTGGCTCACCGGGGAGGTCCCAGTCGACTGGAGGTTAGCAAATGTGATGCCCCTCTACAAGAAGGGTCGGAAGGAGGATCCAGGGAACTACAGGTCTGTCAGCCTGACCTCGGTGCCGGGGAAGGTTATGGAGCAGATCATCCTGAGTGCCATCACACGGCACGTACGGGACAACCAGGGGATCAGGCCCAGTCAGCATGGGTTTATGAATGGCAGGTCCTGCTTGGCTAACCTGATCTCCTTCTATGACAAGGTGACCCGCTTAGTGGATGAGGGGAAGGCTGTGGATGTTGTCTACCTGCACGTTAGTAAAGCCTTTGACACCATTTTCCACATCATTCTCCTGGAGAAACGGGCTGCTCATGGCCTGGATGGGCACACTCTTTGCTGGGTAAAAAACTGGCTGGATGGCTGGGCCCAGAGAGTGGTGGTGAATGGAGTTAAATCCAGTTGGTGGCCAATCACAAGTGGTGTCCCCAGGGCTCAGTGCTTGGGGCCAGTTCTGTTTAACATCTTTATCAATGGTCTGGACGAGGGGATCAAGGGCACCCTCAGTCAGTTTGCAGACCCCAAGTCAGGCGGGAGCGTTGCTCTGCTGGGGGGCAGGGAGGCTCTGCAGAGGGACCTGGCCAGGCCGGGTCGATGGGCACAGGCCACTGTGTGAGGGGCAACAAGGCTCAGGGCCGGGTCCTGCCCTTGGGGCACAACAACCCCAGGCACCGCTGCAGGCGTGGGGAGGAGCGGCTGGGAGCTGCCCGGCGGGAAAGGACCTGGGGTGGTGGGCGACAGCGGCTGAACATGAGCCAGCAGTGTGCCCAGGTGGCCAAGAGGGCCAATGGCATCCTGGCTTGTATCAGGAATGGTGTGGCCAGCAGGAGCAGGGCAGGGATCGTCCCCCTGTGCTGGGCACTGGTGAGGCCGCCCCTCGAATCCTGTGCTCAGCGTTGGGCCCCTCACCCCCAGAAGGAGATGGAGGGGCTGGAGCGTGGGCAGAGCAGGGCAGCGAGGCTGGGGAAGGGGCTGGAGCCCAAGGGTGGGGAGGGGCGGCTGGGGGAGCTGGGGGTGCTCAGCCTGGAGAAGAGGAGGCTGAGGGGAGCCCTCATCGCTCTCTGCAACTGCCTGAAAGGAGGCTGGAGCCGGGGGGGGTCGGTCTCTTCTCCCCAGGAACAAGCAACAGGACAAGGGGAAACGGCCTCAAGTTGCACCAGGGGAAGTTTAGATTTGGCACTTAGGGCCATGGTTTAGTGGTGGACTTGGCAGTGCTGGGTTAACGGTTGGACTTGATGATCTTAAAGGTCTTTTCCAACCTAAATGATTCTACGATTCTGTTCTATGATTCTATGTCCTGACTTCAGCAAGCAATTATTTTGCATGCTGTGATGAAAGGTATCCATTCATGAAGACTATTTACTCATTTAGGAGGAAATCACTGAGCACCTGAAGCTGTGCTTGAGGATTTTAATTTCTGCCACTGATAGTAAAGAAAGCAGCCACCCCAAATGTCACGTCACACTCTTCAGGCACACTGTGAACTCCCGATTCCCTCAAAGAGCAACCGGGATTTGTGAACCAGGTACCTTGGTCTGCACTACTGAAAGAAAATCTTTTTTTTCCCCTTATAGCTCCTAGCAAGTTTATGTTAATGAAAGAACCTTAAAAAGCAACAGCATAAGCATATAAGGATTTTTGTGCATCTGTTGCATTTTCCACACTTCCTATATTCTCCTTCTGCAAAGTTGTGACATTGAAGGGTTCCTGTGTATATCTAAATACTCAGAATGGCAGTTAACCGCTGACAGTGCTATGTGTTACCCACAGCAGGTCACAGTCAGGGGGAAGGGCTCTGTGCTAGCTGCAGGGCTTTTTGACTTGTTTTATTCTAGCACCATCAGAACGCATCTCCTGCTTTACTGCCAGTTTTTGTTTGTTTTGTTTGTGTACAACCTATTTTCCTTTTCTTGCTCAGGGAGAAAAAAAGGCATTCAAAAAACATCCACCTATAATCCTCCCTGTAGGTTTGGTTCTCAAAACAGTTCTGTTGTTTCTTCCCCACTGCCTGTCTTGCAGAGATCTCAGTACCCTGTTTAAGATTCACCACACGATCGCAGACAAGGAAACAGCTTTGAACAGATGAAGTGAGTTTGCTGCGAAGGCCAAAGGGAAAAGCGTCACGGTCAAAGAGACAGCAAGAGTCATTTTGCTGACTTTGAGTTACGTACCGAGCCCTATAGCTCTAGTACTCATTGTGCTCCATTTGAAGTGATGCAAATATTTGGCCTGCCTTTGTTAGTTTTGAGTAACGTGTTACCCAAAGGTGAAGGAGATGCTGCACATAAACGTAACAAGGAAGAAGTTTTACCTGTGAGATGCTGGCTACTGCTGACGTGGAAATATTGACAACAGTTGAGGATGTAGAGACTGGACTGGCATTGGTAGTTGATGCTGTAAAATTAAGAATTACTAAATTAAATGCTTCTAGAAAAGGACAAGAGACAAGACCAATCCAAGCTGTGAAATAAGTACTTACTAGGCTTATGTATAAGCATAGTGCTTCCAGCAGCACTCTGCTTGTAACAGCCAAAAAAGAGTTGGGGTGTATTTTGAACCCAGCTACATTTCAACTGGGCTTACAGGGAAGGAGAGCTAGCGTATCTTTAAAAACAGTAGTTTCACATGGTTCAGAAACCTTCTCCCTCCACGCCTACTAAGCAAGTGAAGTATAATTAAAATGGTTTCACATCTTTACTAAAAGTTTTGAGAGGACAACAATCACATTCTGATGTTCAATTACTAGCAGTTGAAAATCAATCAGAATAAATCAGTAAAATGGATATGAATGTGTTTAAATCGGTTCTGATAAAAAAATTCTCTCTGCATTTGGCTTAGCATATTTAGTCTAATTAGATCAAAAAAAAATTAAGTAAATAGTATAAAAAGGGTGCTTCCTACTGGAGAAAGTGAAAATATCTCCCCATATCCTTGTGAGACTACAGGTTTTTGGATGAGACTTTCTGAAATAATTTGTCAACAGCTTGTAGGACAAATTATTAGAGACATGTAGTTGTTAGTATGAATTTTAAGATGTTCAATAGCCTTCATGTCACTGCATTCGGTTCTTCCAAAACACAGAAGAGGCTGCTAGAGCACCTTCTGGGAACAGCAGTCATTTAGTAGATTTTGTGGTTTTACAGCAACAGGGCCACTCCATTAAACGTTACTCCACATGGGGTTTTGGGACACTCGAGGATTAGTGAAAACAAATAATGAAATCAGCATGAGCAAAATCAGGAGGTACTAAACCAGGTGCCACCAAGAAATACTTTCTTTCGCTACACCTTTCTCCGCACACAAATAAAACCAAAAATCACTTTTAGATGCTTATGAAAAGACTTGCAGAAATCCACAGTATCACCTCCTTTACCATCACTCTGCCAAAAGCCCTCACTTTCTGCAAACAGCACCCATGCAGAGTTCACCCCAAGACTGAAGAACTCAAGCTTCTGAAGGCTTCAGTCTTTCTGCCCCAGGGAAACGGACCCCACCACGAACTCTTAAGCAATGTATGTTGTGTTATGGCAAGCACAGATACTACCTGGTGAACAGCTCCTGGAAAGAGGAATGGATCCAAAATATGCCTCAAAAAAGATGAAAAACAAAAGAAATATATCTTAAAAGAGGTGCAGAAATACACAGTATTTACAAGAGGTGAGAAATGTGAGGGGTGGCTTCTCTGCAGAAGCAAGAAGGTAAGTAATTAGCCCCTGGGAATCCCCTCACAGATAGGAGCAGCAGTGTTCAAAAACAGATGGGAGAAAATGTGGTGGTGGGAGAACATTTAGGAAAAGGAAAAAAGGCTGCACTGAACAGCAATAACGGTAATGAAGATACTCAAGTACCTGCAGTAGCTATGCAGCTACTAGAAGCACAGCTGTGAGAGTCAGGTACCTGCCACCGATACTCCTCCTAAGCAACTGCTAGAGAACAGGGGTTAGTTTCCAAATACAACTCCTTCCAGCTATACGCCTTACAGAAACGATCGAGGCCGTTATTACCTTAAGAAAATGTCACTTCCTAGGGCACTGCGAAGAGCAGCTCTTCAGAAAAGATCCTTGCTAACGCAGAACAAACCTGCCGTGAAGCCGGAGGAGATGAACTATCTAGAAGACAGATTATTCTACCACTTCTCTCAAGATTATGACGGAGAGCAAACAGAAAGTAATTCCCATCTGTAGTGCTCTGAAGAGGCTGCTTCTCCACTGAGATAGATAACAGAAGTTAAGAAACCATAGAAAAAAGATTCCAAGTGCTGGGATCCTGGTAAAAACACAGATTCCCTCATATGAACTTCACTGTTTATCTTAACTCTGATCTCCTTCCAACATTTATTTTTTAATTACCCTTTATCTATACAGTGTTACACATCAGATTTTTACAAACAGCTCCCACTACACAGATTAACCAATTCTTTCTGCACTGTGGGTCCATTCCTTTTACCCTTGAATGGTCGAAAAACATGCAAAAATGTTTGGCACAGATGGGCCAAAAGGGACCACTTCATGGTCTCGGGTTTAAAAGACCAACAAACACAAGTATTGCCTTGAAGCTGCCGTGACTTTTTTTCTTCTCCTCCCTTTCTCCCCCCCTTCCAGACCTCATCCTCAGACCGTATACCCCTACCTCCCCTGCCTTATTCATCCCATTCAGTTTTGCTTCAGTTGTTTTTAAAGATGTTTCAACCTGCTTCATGTGCTGGGAAGGGAAATTGCAATTAAGGCATTTTATGTTTCACTTGGCTGCTTTGCTCTCACAGGGAAGGAAGAGGCGAGGCAAGAAGCAGCCATTCCTTCCAAGCGCCTCTGCAACACACCACCATGGCCATAGCTCAGGTGAGTACAAACCCCAAAATTCTCCGTCGCTAAGTGCACCTGACCATTTACCAGGGTTCAAATATCACATTGCTTCAGTCCAGCATCTGCAGACTAAACCATATCCACGCACTGAAACACATCTCCGGTGGGACCGCTGCATCGTACAACTGTGCATCACCCTACTATTTTGATTGGAGAGAAAAGATAAGATTTTCAAGAGATTACTAACAAAACAACTTCGTCCATCCTTCCAGCTCCTGCTCCACCACCTCCCTTGCACCAGCCCGGGTACTGAGCTGACCCCTCGGCGGGCTGCTTGCTAATTTGCCGAAAAGGAAACGTAGCAAAACCAAAAAAGGAAGAGTTCCCTGCCGGTTTGCAAAAAGTTTTTCAGAAAAGTGATAGCATTTACACAATTCAGGTGACTTTCTCACGCTTTCAACGAGCAGCCTGAAGGGAAACTCTCCTCCAATCATACATTCTCACAGCAGCGCCGATCAAATGTTTTAAAATCCTTCTGCGGAGCGAGGCCTGACGGCGGCTCCATCACCTCACCGATGCCCAGGGATTCACCTGCTCGCCGTGGTACACCACTGGCAAACCTGCCAGGGGTCACGTTAGACAGAACCATTTCTGACCCTTGGCAATTAAAGCTGATGCTATAAAACATTATAATTCATTCTGCCAGGGAGTACCTGGAGAAGAACTATGTTTGAAGGAAGGCAGTATTTCCAGTGTTGTATTGCTCATGTTATGAACATGAAAAGTAAATTAAGAATAAACATCACGCTGGGCCATTTACTGTCACGATGACGCAACCTGAGCAAGTACCATGACATACCACGTGGCCTTCCTATCAGCAAAAGATATGCTAAAACCCACTTATTGCTAATTTTAAGAGTTATTCCCCATTACTTGGCACTCATTAGACCGCATCTGGATACAGCATTCAGTTTGGGGCCTCAAGCCCACGAAACATGTTGATAAAATTCAGCAGGTCTGGCAAAGAGCCACCAAAGCAGTCAGGGAGCTGGAGCACTGCCCTGCGAGGGGCAGCTGGAGGGAGCGGGCCTGTCCAGCCTGGAGAGGAGATGGCTTTGGGGGACCTGGCAGCAGCCTCCCGGTGCCCGCACGGAGGTTATCAAGAAGACAGAGTCAGGCTCTTTTTGCAGGTGCACAGCAGGAGAAGAGGAGAAACGGTCACAATGTGAAAGAGGGGATGCTCTGAGCTGACAAAAGAAAAAAAGTTTCACCATGAGGACAGTCAAGCACTGGAATTGGCGAAATCTCCATCCTCAGAGGTTTTTGAGACCCAACTAGATAAAGCCCTGAGCAACCTACTTCTGAATTCAGTGTCAACTCTTCTTTGAGCAGGAGGCTGAACTAAAGATCTCCTGAAATCCCTGAACTATTCTATGAAAATATCACACAAGAAATAGAGTAAGACTTCCTGAAATGCTTTTTAAAAACTACAGAGAAAGAGAAAAATTTTCACAATTCATCACTGAAACATAAACAGCAAAAATCCTGCCTAGCAAAAAAGTATCAATTTGCACATATTTGCTATAAACAACAATATTCCATTATTCAGCTAACTGGCACACTTACTCCTAAAAATTGCTTTGGAAGCTGGTGAAACTCAGAACCTGGCTTCTTAGATGTGGCACTCCCAGCAGCTGGAATATTTGTAGGCTAGTTCTATACTGAGAAATTCACTTTCTAGCAGATCTACCAAGCTGGGAGGGGAGTGTAATATATATAAGAGCCATCCACCTCCAGAAGTAATTAAAAAAAAAAAAATCCAATGTCAGTCAGCATATTTCCTGACATCAAGCTAAAGACCACCAACACAGAGCTTGAGCTGCAAGAGCATTCCCAGTAAAGGCATGCAAGAACACAACATTTAGTCTCCTCTCCCCTTCCCACTTGCTCTTCACCCTGTGAAGTCCATCAGCATGGCACCACCGAGCCAGCCTGGTGCATACAGAGCTACGTAGCAAATACAAAACCAAACACATACACACGCACGAAGAGAAAAGAGACAAAGCATAAAGAAGCATGCACAAACCAAGAACAAACGTGCAAGCCTCTCTATTTGTGGTATCTGGACTCGATTAGGTGGAGAGAGATGCAGATAAAAACCATGCCAAGTTACCTTCAATGGAATAAGAATAATGTGCTGGGCTGGGCTGGCTTGTGGGTAACCCTGTAGTGCAGGTAAGAACACTGTGCTGACTTGTAGATGGAGTCTGAATTAAACCACTTTCAGGTTTCATACCTGGCCACAGTGCACCTGAATCAGATAAATTGGACCAGTTACAAACAAATATGCTGGGACCAAACAGCATGCTGCTACCTCAGATTAAGATTTTTGCTTGTCACAAAAGCAAGTAACAAATCACACACAGAAAATGTTTAATTTCTGCAATAGTGAGTGCTGACTGTCAGGCTGTGCATGGGTTAGAGCTGCTGACAAAACTGGCTGAAAAAGAGAAAATTAAAAGCACCAACAAGACCAATTTCCAAAGCTTTCAACTACAAATCTGTTAGTGTCACAGTAAGATTCGCTGCCACCTTGGTGTAAAGGAATTGCTAATCCCTCGGATGCTTGGGCTGAGTTGCACAGCACTGCAAATGACCTCAGTTATTACATAGCGGGCTGAAGTTGGGATATATTAAGGTCAAGGTCAACGCTTCCACTACTTCACTGGGCTTTGGACTGAATATTTTAAAACAAGCCACAAGTCAGTAATTTTCATAGCCTGACACCAGCGAATATAGAGCTCAAAAAAAAGGGGAAAAAAAAACCTGAATGTTTCTTCTAGATTTCCCGCCATTCTGGAAAGCATTTGTAACACCACCGGGCAAAGCACAGAGACACCAAAGTGACTGTAATTCATCTGTACAAGGCATGGATAAGCAATGTGGCTTCAGCTCAGGTGCCGTGGTAAGGTCTAGTCTACTGCACTGACGGTGAAAACAGCACCCGACTGAAGTAGCTCAGCTCAGGCCTGGTTCTTCAGGGCTCTTCAGGCTTTTAAGTGTTTCCAGACCTACAGCCAAAGTCAAAGGCATTTCTCCCTGGCCCTGGTTAGAAAGCAGGAATCTGTTGAAAGGATCCACTTGAAAACAAGCAGGCGTGTGCAAAGCAGAGGGACAAAGGATGTTTGGAGCTAGACACAAAGTTCAGGGCCAGCAGAAAGACCACCCTCCTTCTTAAACCCCCAAAAACCAGTACCAAGGCTGCGAAAGCCACCTGCAGCCTTTCACCCGCTCTAGCGGGACGAGCCATGGGTTATGAGTGCCAAGTCTCTTACCCAGAAGACACAGGAGACTCTACAGAGCTGGGCAAGAGCAGCAACTCCAAGAGCTCACTCCATGCTAGGACGAGAAGAAAAGGCCTCAAGCTGTGCCAGGGGAAGTTTAGGTTGGATATTAGAAAAAACTCCTTCCCCAAAAGGGCAGTCAGGGCCTGGCACAGGCTGCCCAGGGCAGGGGCTGAGTCCCCATCCCTGGGGGGATTTAAAAGCCGGGGAGATGTGGTGCTGAGGGACATGGGTTAGTGGTGGCCTTGGCAGTGCTGGGTTAACGGTTGGACTCAATGATCTTAAGGGTCTTTTCCAACCTTAACGATTCTATGGTTCTGTAAGTTCCCACTTTATGGTATCAAGTCATCAGTCAGAACAATGTATCTCAGCATTAATACAGGGCAACTGAGATTTGGGAGATACTGTTTGAGCAAACTCAACAAACTCAACAAACTGCTGCAGCTTTGTCGGAATTAAATTCTGCAGCTGCTCTTTGATTTATTTACATACCTGATCTCAAACTGTCACCTGTGAGTCAAATTAAATCATTCATCTATCTGTACAGTCAGACCAGGGTTTTGATTCTTCGACTCTCAAGTTGCATCTCCGTTAGTGTTTCAAACCTCGAGAACCGTGGTAATTAGCAAGCAAAAGGGAAAGACTGATTTAAGAAAGATCGTAGATATATTGCAGAAACTCCAGAATAAAATGTATGGCAAATAGATCCTCCAAGGAGAGTGGGAGTAGCTGTTTTTTGTCTAGGCTGGAAAGGGAGTGCCACAATCTTCAAATACGTGAGTAGTTTTGAGAGGGGACAGTAACCAATGGTTCCTTACAGTGCAAGACAAATGGACAAGGAGCAGACAGCAACACAACCAGATGGTCACAGGATACACTGAAGGGCCTAATAACCGACAATGAAACACAAACCAACTTCAAATGCTGTAGGATAATTATCACGAGGAGCGTAACACCAGGTCAGACACATGTCAGAGGCGTTCGCAGGGCTGGCTGGATGCGAGTGCAGGAGCTGACTCAGCTCGTGTGTTAAGGCGTCTTTTAGCCCCTGCTTTCCGTGACCGTCTCTTTGCAATCTCCCAGCAGAGACATGTTCTACTTTCCATACAGCAAGGCACGCTCCTGGCCTGGTGGCATGTGTCTTTCCCTCTCGTTCTGCAAGGCAGCATTTATAAGCTAGCACAGCCTTGAGGATGACAGAGAGGAAGCCGGGTGAGGGGGAAGGAGACCCCTCCATGTCCAACGGCAGCTGGGGCAGAAGAATGCCACAGGACACATCTATGATGAGGGTGGTGAAGCACTGGCAGGGGTTGCCCAGAGAGGTGGGAGATGCTCCACCCTTGGAAACATTCACAGCCAGGCTGGATGGGGCTCTGAGCAACCTGGTCTGGTTGTAGATGTCCCTGCCCATTGCAGGGGGGATGGACTGGATGGCCTTTAAAGGTCCCTTCCATCCCAAAGCATTCTGTGATTCTGTGATACGTACGTGGAAAGGCTCCGCACAGGGTAGTCCATCACTTGTAGGTTTTTCTTGAGTTAATGTAAACCATCACATCCACAGTGTTTTTAACACCAACTTACAGCCACACATATGCAGCTTGTGTGTCACTACTCTTATTTTAACGCTTCTTTAATAAAATCTCTCCAGACCACAAGTATGTCCCATGCAGAACAAGGCACTAAACACCACCAAAAAAGTATTACAGCACAAGGAGAGGTGACAAACTGGCAAGAGCATAGGTCATCTTTTCTCGGAAAGAAGCACCCTGACCTGAGTGACCTCAACGCTACGCTTGTGTTTGTCAGCTTGCTTGAATTTCTTACTTAAAATACATCTGCTTTGTTCCAGTTATAATCCACAACGCCTTCTTTTTGGCATAGAAACAAATACACAGTAGAAAGGCATGCAAACCTCTGGAACAGGCTCTTTGATGCCGGTAAAACATCTGACCAAGCTGGCCAAGTCCTCACCTGCTCAAGGGAGATTCTGTGAGCAGAAACAATTTGAAGAATTTCCTCTGCACCGTGCGCATTCAGTCCTCTACCCTCCACCTGCCCATCACACCATGCAAGGTCAGTGTGATCGAGCAGGTACCACTCCACTATGATTTCCATTACTGGAAATATGACTTTTAACATCTTCCTAACACTTAAATTCAGACTAAAAATTCAGGTATTTAATAATAGCCGTCAAAATCCATACTAAGACATTTCAGTAACCCATCACATTTCAGATGTTTAACAGACAGAAGTTCCTACGAAGTCAACAGAAAATGCTGATCTCTTGCCTAGGTCTTCAGAAGAATTTCTACAGTTACGTTCAGAGTGAAACACTGAAGCAGCTAAGTACCCCCAAATTCCAGAGCCTTTGGATTAAAGAAACCCAAACACCGCCCCCTCCCAAATACAGCCACCACCACTACATCGCACACACAAAACACTAACAAAACCCCCTACATCCTCCCTCCCCCCAAAAAATGTAGAGATAAGTCTAAAACACTTTTTTAAACATTTTGGCCTAACACTTCAAGGGAGCATTCCACATATTTGCCTTTAAAAAAACAAGAAACCACGACACAGTAAAATACCTAAGAACATACAAAGCAGCCTCAATGCACCATTCACAACAAACTATCAATAAACACCAAATAAATGAAGTAAAGAAAACCACCAGCCACTGTTCAGATACAGCAAAAACCAGTGCAACAAGGGACTGAAACCAAAGTGCAAGCACCCAGTGAAGAGAAGTACGTTCCAGCAACCACAACATGGGGTCAGGCATGGTTTGTAGGTAACAGACTGTCGTGACAACACCCAACACTACAACCAGACAAAAGGACAAGGAGCAGAGCGTTTAGAAGGATAGCAGACAAACTGTACTGGCAACTGAAGACTTGGGTATGGACACAGCATCAGACTTCTCCGCACTGGTTCAGCTTTCCAGGGAAAAGCTCTCCTGGAGGAACGAAGGGAGCTCAGAAAACACAAGAGGCAGAGACCTTTGGCTCCCCAGGACACGTAACGCAGAGTCAACCAGGTCCTTGCCCACTGGAAATCCAGAGACCACCATCACGCCAGGCAGTGAGGAGGGACTGTCTGAAATGGCAGTCATACTTGAACCTCACTGGCAGGGGCTGAGCTAGAAATGCAGAAGCAGCAAATACCAACAGCCACCCAAATGACCCTATTTTCCTGAAGAGCCTTGAGTTGCTAATAAAACAGCCCTGAGCTGCTAATAAAATGGCCCAACACTTACACCCTGCAAAGGTCGGTCTCTTCTCCCCAGGAACAAGCGATGGGACGAGAGGGAACGGCCTCAAGCTGCGCCAGGGCAGGGTTAGGTTGGGGATTGGGAAAAACTCCTTCCCCAAAGGGCTGTCAGGGCCTGGCACAGGCTGCCCAGGGTAGGGGCTGAGTCCCCATCCCTGGGGGGATTTAAAAGCTGGGGAGATGTGGTGCTCAGGGACATGGGTTAGTGGTGGCCTTGGCAGTGCTGGGTTAACGGTTGGACTTGGTGATCTTAAGGGTCCTTTCCAACCTTAACGATCTATGATTCTATGACTAGCTAACCCACCCAGAAGTTAGGTGTTTCTGTCTGCACTACTCATCCTCAACTCCCTTTATACATCATGGAGAAAGATGGCCGTTATCTTCTAAACCAGCCCTACACCCCAGAGGTGCATCTCTCCCTCCCTGCGCTCCAAAGGAAGCACAGGGTGAACAGCTCAAACCCTGTCATCGAGCTTTGACTGCTCAGTTACGACAGGACTCGTAGCCTTCAATCATTTGCAAAACCTGGAATGGCTAATAGAGGGCTCAAGTATTCGAACAACTTAAGCAAACTTATTTGCCTAATAAACTGGGAGACATTTTAGCATGAAATCTACATTTGGTGAAAGATGAAATAACAAAGAAGTCTTAATCCTGGTCAGCAAAAAGGAAAGGAAAAATACCTTCAGCAGAGCTGCTGTAGTATGGGGTCTTGGGTGATTTCACTGACAAGGAAACCGCACGAACACAGCTATACCCCAACTGGAGAAAATTAGCATCCCAAACTAAGAACCATCTGGCAAGCTTCATGGGGAGACATCCCAATTAATGGCCAGGGAAACAGCTTTGCAAGAAGTAATATTTTATAACATGAAGTCCCACCAGTACTGTAGATACCGATCTACAATTTAAGTTAGGCATGGACTCGCCTACAAACTCTTCTCTCCAACACACCTGGTTAAGCTTAACATTGGCTTTTTAATGCGACGTAAGACAATAATTGCAGGCACTGAGAAGTCTTTGAAAAGTTACTTCTTACCGAAAGGAGGTAGTCCGTAGGTTTGGGTGGTCTGGGGGTAGATGGTGTAGGGCTGAGACTGCTGTAGTGCTTGGTACTGAGTCTGACCAGGGTAAGGGCTCATTGTTTCCGATACAGGTACAGAAAGGATATGTGCATATGGTCTTATTGAAAAGAAAGAACAAAGGTAAAAAAGAACTATTTACATGATGCATCTTTCAGCCTCCAAACCAGAAGACACATAAAAAAACTGCTTTAGGAAGATGAAACAATACACACTGACACGTGCTCTTAGTGTAATACCCGCTTGTGTTTCCCCATAGGACAGGCTCTTGGGTTTTATATGCTGCCTGTTTCTTGCAGTGACACCAGGGGAAACTCTCTCCTCCATGATGCCACAGCACCAGTGCTTATTCCAGGGCTGGGATGGCAGGGTGAGAGGGGAAGAACAAACTCCCTGGTCCAACAGGCACTAGGAATTCGTTTCACTTATCATGCCTCACAACTCCAAATCTTAAAGCTCATACAATGTAGTAGTACGTGTCAAAACCACTGGAACGCACAAAGAGACTACACAAAAGCAAGCAGGGGGGGTTAAAGCCCACTATGCTGCAATGGGAAGAACTATCAAGATCCCCAAACGTGCTAAATGACCAGAAAATCCTATATTCTCCTTATATTCATTTATGTCCAGTTTGTTTATTCCTCATATATTATGGGCATTATTCAACAAGGCTATTGTGTCGTTAATTACTTGAAGTGGCTCATTTATCCTTGTGATCATAAGACAACAGCCACTGAAGCCAAAGGGTGACTTCTATCAGCTTCAGTGTCCGCAGCAATGAGCATCTGTTGCCAGAAGATATGAAAATGTGATTTACAATATTACAGAAATGCATAAAGATGCAAAAAGATAACTTCAGAAAGAAGTAAGAGTTACAGAATTTAGTAACAATTGTTTGACTTACTTTGCAGAATACATTTGTGAGGTATAATCATTTGATGACCTTGGGATATAATCAGTGCATGTCATAACTGGAAAAAAAATAGTTTGTATAATTACACAGGTGATTTCAAAACCCAGCGAATACTGACAGTTAAATATCAGCATGCACAGTACATTTTAACCAAGACATAGGATTTACAAAGGTTTTTTAGTGCCTTGAATATCTGTTTCGAAGCAAATTCTCAAAACATGCACTGTTAAAACAGCACAAAAATGTTTTTCTTGCCAGTTCACAGCAGGTAGATGATTCAGTCAGTACTATTTCCCCCTTTGTAACAGTGCTCTTTCTCTTTACCAGCTGGTACCGTCATCTTTTGCAATTCTCATGATAAAACTTTGATTTCAGCCCTGCCCAAAACCTTGCATATGCCAAAGGGTCTTCATCCGTGCCAAGCTAAACATTTCTTTTCTGTGTCCTGGAGCAGAGATGAAAGCAGACGCTTGTTTTGCCAAGCTTTCCTCCTCCCCTTCCCTTTTCTACATACTCTACCCAGAGCACGGCTCCAGCAATCCGTCTTTCCTTTAAAAAGGAGCAGCTCCCAGCACAACAGACTCAATCCCACACATCAAGTGACAAGAGGCAGAGCTGCAGGGCACAAGGCTCAGAGTCCAAATTCAGATGACCTCTAAAGAAATTTGGCAGTTACATTTAACGGGATATTTCCATTTTTCTGCTTGAATAAATCCGCAGCAATTGCACTCTAAAACCGGTAAGAAAGGGTCACTCGGGCTGCAAATCCAAGGAGGACATGTTCAAAATCTTCTCACTTAGCACTGGCTATGGCTCTAGTACACCCCGTACGTGACACTTCTTAATCACAGCATTCTGGGTTGGGGTGGAGAAGGGGGCTTGAGTTGGTATGTCTGAGCCCAAGAGCCATTAAAAAAACCCCCCTGGATTCAGATGAGCTGACTCAGCTGTCCATCAAACTAGGAAAGCAAGGAGGTGCAGGACCCCGGCACAGAATCTGGCACTGCACAGCCCCTCTGGCACATGCCACCCCCGTGGTGCAGCATGCCGCGGTCACCTCCAAGCTAGACCACTTTTGTGACTGCAAATCTGCACAGGACACGGGTTTACCAGTTGAGATCTACAAGCACCATACCCAGATTCTTAGCAAACACAGTTGTGCTGCTGTGGATCCAGCTTACTCATCTGAAACCAGTTTGGAAGCAGGCAAACCACCCAGGAGGGGATCCAGGCTAACAGCGTACCTCTTGTACGGGTCCAGGGGCCTGGATCCTCCATCGCTAACACAAGAGCCTGCACCTTCCCTCTCCCTTCTGGAGTGATGCTCACCTAATGGCCTTTACAAAGAACTATGGTCACGGGTGGCAGCATACTTTGCCTTGGGATTTACTCCAGATGCCAGTGATGCGCTCCAACAAGTCAGGCCTTCCCTATCTGGAACAGTCCTACAACATTATTGCTCTTGTATCATGATGGAGTTAACTCTTTTATCAATTACATCCACTAAGGGGAGCAAGTTAGTTTTCACCGGCAACCCTAACTGTAACATTTGCATTCTGCTACCTCAATAACCTCCTCTTAACGTAATCTGAGCATAAGCGGCTGAGAAATACGAACCATCAGCCACACGCTCTGAACCTTCTGAATGCTCCATCAGTCACCCCCCTCTGCTCCTCAGGGTTTGCCTTTACCCATGGTGTGAAGCCCAGGTAGCACAAGGACACAACAGGAAACGCAAACTGGGAACTTTTGGACCCAAAGGCTTTCATTCATCACTTGTCAGATATTCTCACACCCCTCGTGCAAAAATGTCTTGGGTTTTTTCCTTTAAAGAATGTCAATATTCATCTGAATAGTAATGTAGTAATGGTATTTCTAGAATTCTTATTTTTAAAATAGCATATAAAGAATTAGGTAATGGTGTAAAAAAGAAAAAAAAAAAACCCACAATATTACTGCATGCAACTTCTGGAATTTGTAGATGACTTATCCAGTTAGGCAGCAGATTTTGCAGGCTAAAACTTCTGGTAACTCCTGCAACTGCAACATCGCAGCACATTGATTAAAATAGTAAAGATGCAATCAGTTAGCTATGGAAAGTTACGTGTTACATATTTTCAATCAAGTGGAGCTGATTTACACTTCTAAATAAGTATGGGCAGTCAACGGTATTCTACACAGGAATCCTACTTTCGGAATAACTTCTTTTTCCAGAAGAAAGGATAGGTTCCACCTCTCGCTTACTATGCAATCTTTTTATTTTCTGCCTCAGTTTCCCCTCCATTTACTTCATAAGGAATTTCTGCAGACATTCAATACAGTTCAGAGCCTAAGATTAAGCTTACGGCATATTATTACAAAAGCCCCAACCAGCTATGTAGAGAGAATGATTTATAAAAATAACACCTTTTACAATAGGCATTATTATTGATCAACTCAACCCCTTCCCTCAAGAACAATCCTGTACAAGGCGGGTAAGACATAGCAGTACCCAGCAGCAAGCTGGGGGGCAGTGACACAAAAATATTCATCAGAAAGCGAGATTTGCTTACCATCAGGCATTAACACTTTGTAAGCAGCACAGCAGACTGAGGACGGGCTAAGGACTACGAGGAGGAGACAAAGCTTGTGCTTGATCAAGCAAAGTGACGAGACCAGTGGGAGAAAAGAGGAAAGACAGTGGGAGCAGAACTCCAGAAGATACTTACTCTCACTGGACATGGGGAGGTTTGAGCCAAGGCTTGAAGATTCAGGTTTCTGATCGCTGACTTCTGCGTTGCTCACATGACTGCCAGGACAAACAAAGGCCAATCGTTAGCATTATGAACTCTTAAATTAACATCCTTGGGCATTGTAACCCCTGGGTTCAACCTTCCTAACCGAGGCAAACTGACTCTCAACTAAAACTAGCCCTGCACTCTTTGATATTTCACACAGCGATCCCAAGAGAGAGATTTGCAGCTCTAATTAGACATTAAACTGTCGTCACCTCCAGCACACGTACTCACCAACTGGTCTCTCCAGATAAGGCTGGAGCTTCTCTGCCAGCTCAGCAGACCTCGCAGCTCGGCGCTGCCGCCTGCAGCAGAAGGTACAAACTTCTTTCCTGCCGCCTGGGCACGGCCCCCTGCTCCCCTGCGTCAGCTCGGGCACCCACCAGGCTCTCCCTGAGAGTTTAATTTGCTCATCCAGCACAAAAACCGTGCAGTTATTTTTGCTGGGATACTGAATAGACTCAGCTCACGGAGGGATCCAGCAAGCACCATGCTTTGCGCCCACTTGAGCTACAAGCAGAACTGCCTGCCCCTCTCAGCAGCAATAAGCAGTTATATTGGCTCCTGCACCTTGTAAAACTGCAGCCTGAGAATATCGGAATAACACACAGATGCCCCAAAACTTCATGAAAAGCTGTGTTGCGAAACTAGCAAAACTAAAGCCAACAAGACAATCATAAAAGGAAAAAGCAGTTTCATTACGGAATTATCTGTACTTCCTACTCTACGTATGAACAAAGCAAACATTGTCACGTAACTGAAACGGTGCGTGACAAATCCAAAATAATCTAGTAACCTGTGAACATTTCTAAAGCACAGAAGTGACACCCAGTTCAAGGATGCTTCAACACTGGTCTTCAGGCACAAACCCAGCAGTGAGGCAACCTCCCGCGGACCCGGGCGGCCGTGGCAGCAGGGCCACAACGGTGGCATTGACTTGGCTCCTGCAGGCTGGGGGGAAGGAGAAGCCGAGGAGCGTGCGAGACCAACCAGCAGTGCCCTGGTAGCTCCAGCCACCCTGGACTGCTCCTTCTGGCTGGGACAGAGCTCCTTGCTCCAGGACGGGTTGGAGATAATCCCCTGGGGCAGGAGTGCAGCTTTCCTGGGACAGGGTAAGGGGGGAGTTGGCTAGCGAGTGCCGTGGGTTTGGTTACAAGGCAAGCGAGTTTCCTTCCTTTGGCTGGTGAGAGGGAGTGAAGCTTAACCAAAGCGCATCATCTGGCTTTTTCTCCCTGAAAACCTTCGTAACCAAAATCCTTGGAAATCTTTCTCAATACTAGTAGCTGAACAGACTTCCATAATAAAGCATGAGTTTTGCAAGAAAATCACATATTTCTGCGCAGCCTCGGGGTATTTATCTACTATTATTCTTGGTGGGAAAAAAATGCTGTGGTTCTGTGGCACAGATAGGCAACCTGCGGCTGTGAAATGGCATGCAGTTTGCCAGCAGGTTGAGAGCTGCTCGTTGTGATCACTTGTGTGGAAAATGTAGCAGGTAAAATAACGTTTCTGACCATACGATACCAGCCCATGCTTCTGCTCGCTCTCTCACTGCTGCTCCTGAACACGCGCACCTGTGGCTCTTGGGACACATCCAGTCCAAGTGCTCTTATTCTCCATCATTTACAACTTTTCAGTTCTCACCAACTCACAGAAAAATTCTCACTTGCACCACTGAGAGCGTCCCGCAGCCCAGCCCCAAAGTGTTAAGACTCTTAGGGAGGCTCAACGCTCCCACAAGAGACGACCCTCGCTGGGTACAGCTCTTCCTCTCCCCACTTCCACGATCCAGCTGAGACACAGCCAGAGTATTGACATTGGCTGAAAATCATGTTGCTGAGGAGAAACAGGTCTAATAAATTATTTTAAACTATTCCATAGGTCAAACTTCAAAATCATATATCATTTTATCAAAATAGAGCCAGAATATTTAAACAGAATGTTTAAGCAGGTTAGAAATGCAATTTTATTGCTCCCCCATTCTATTTTTAAACACTATACAAAGATGTTTATACTCGAATTTGGCGCTTGTCGGGCCACACCTGGAATACTGTGTGCAGTTCTGGTCCCTGTTACACAAAAAAGCTGTGGCCAGGCTGGAGGGGGGCCAGAGAAGGGCCACCAAGGTGATCGAGGGTCTGGGCAGCTGCCGTAGGAGGGCAGGCTGAGAGCTGGGCTTGGTCAGCCTTGGGAAAAGGAGGCTTAGAGGGGATCTCATCCCCAGGTACCAGTGCTTAAAGGGGAGCTACAAAGCAGATGGAGACTCCCTTTTTACAAGGAGTCCCATGGTGAGGACAAGGGGTAACGGGTGCAAGTTACTCCCAGGGGAATTCCGATGGGACACAAAAGGGAAATTTTTCCCAATGAGAAGAGTCAATCATTGGAATAATCTCCCCAGGGAAGGGGTTGACTCCGCTACACTGAACACGTTTAAGACTCAGCTGGACGTGGCGCTGGCCATCTCGTCTAGATTGTGCTGGAAAGGTTGGAGCAGATGATCCTTGAGGGCCCTTCCAACCTGGGATTCTGTGATTCTATGAATCTTGAGGCTACTGGTGCCTGCAGGAAAGCCGTGACTGCACTGACGCAGGGTGACACGCCGAAGGAGAATCAACGCCATTCACTCCGACGTGTTCAGACCTGCCCGTGCTGCCCTCGGCTCCGCTGTGGCCAACCGAGAGGAAAAATCCTCCTAGGCCATGGTTCATCTCACCTCGTACCGGCTGGAAAGGCAGCCTGCAGCGATTAGCTCAAACTTCTAACTTTTAGACATATAATGAATTTCACGCACTGCCTGCCCACTTTCCTGTTAAAGGATTCCGTTTGATTTTTTAAAAAATAGATATTAATGTTCCCGTTCAGGGCTTCAATAGATCAGTCCACTCTTGCACGAATGGCGCACACAGTGTTTCCTCCTCACTCACACTGGGAGGTCGGAGCCTCCAAAAAGAACCCCTTCTTCCCAGGATTTGCCACCACTCACAGGAACAGAATAAACCCTAATATAGCTATTCTCGTTATATGTAATAATAGTGATTAATTCCTAAATACAACACACATCAGAAAGCATCTACTGAGCCTAAAAAAAGTACAATACAACAGCTTTACACAGAAGAGGCTATCCATTTGAGAGGGTTTAATTTCTCAAAGCAGTTATCCACACAGTTTTGCTGAAAATCATAGCACAGATATTACTAAAATATTGAGTCTCACCAGAATAAATGCCTGTTATGTGCAGTACATGACAGTCGCATCAGATTCTGTGAAAAACAGGATGCTTGATGATGCAATTAAGACTCTTTGTAGCCACTTTTATAACAGCTTAATACCAAAGGGCCAGATAATTTTTTTTTTATTGGAAACTTAATCTCAAAATTATATCGAATACAAAAGTGACTTATATTTGCCCTATCTCTGTGAAAAATAAAGCGATACGCAGGCTTCTAAAATGGAAGCGTATCATGATAAAACAACCTCAATTGCTGTTCCACACTAAAATCAAATTCGAAATTACTTACCTCAAGCTTTGTTCTCTGGATTCCTGCATCTTGGCTTTTTTCATCTGCAAAGACAAAACCGTTCAGAGCCACAGCTGACGAGAGCCGTCCCTGGCAGAACCTGGGCACGCAGACCTCCATCAGCAGATCCCCACTACAGAGTTTGCATTAGTGTTTAAGGACAGAAAGCCTTGCACTGAACTCCAGAGCTAACCAGCGTAGCCATGGGTTCTTCAGCTCAAAATAAGCTTCTTCCTAATTAGAAAACAAGTGCTAAAGCTGAATGTGTTAGCAAAATTGCCATGTTATTTAAGTAAGTAACAGATGGTGGGATATACAGCTACAACCGTCTGATAAGGACAATTTTATGGAAATTGAATAAAACAGCCATAAATTTTAAGAAAATCTTATTCTGCATAGATTCAGCACAACTGCCATAAACTTGGGTCCTTCACTCTTTTCCCCCCTATATTTAAATATTATATAAAGATAGCAACTTGAATATCTTTTTCTGTACCAAATTAGGAGTTCGGATTTTCATTTCTGAGTAAAAACAACGCAGCATTTATTCTGTTTTTGTAGGTGGGCAACTGGATCCAGCTCCTGTATAGGGCATTACACAACGGTAAGCACTGGCTTGAACACAAATTTGGTTTTCTGCATGCAGGCTACAAACACTACTTTGAAATCCTCGGCAGGACAGGGTTCGTTTCTGCAGCCTGTAGTCTTTTGAGCAAGCTGTTACTGGGATATACTGGCTTTTCTTGCCCCCACCTTCTCCTTCTAGCAGCAAGTTTTACAGCCTTCCATGGTTCTGGAACATGTTTAGATGCCAAAGTCGCTGCTTCGGTGCCCCGCTACGCTCCGGGTGCGTCCCCGTCCCCGCAGGGCGCTCAGCAGACCTCCTCCGTGCCGGGGGTCTGGGCAGAACGTGCTGGGCATTGGGCCGCGGGGATCACGGCAAAGGCAGACTGCTGCCACATATGGAAGCTGCCAGCATAAATACCTCCTCGTGTTATTCAAGTTCCTCTCTCTCAGGTGAGTATAAATAAAATGCCAGGAAAATGCAATTTGAGCGTGAGAGGTGCTCAAAGATGTGCTCAAAACTTTTTTAAAAAAATAAATTAATAAAACACAAGCTAATTTCTGTTGGGTAGGGGGAGATGGGAGGCAGCGGTACAAAAGAGGATAAAGGCTCAAGGCAGCAGCAAGGGGAAAGGAGTGAGCAAACAGTAAGGATGGAAAGGAGAAAGCTGAAAGGACAATCTTCTCTCCCTGATGAAGTTACCAGTATTTTAGAGCTCAGTCTGCTTTCGTCTCTGTACTCATCTTGCCAGCAGCTATTCCCTCCAGCATTTCACAGCAGAACACTACAAACTTCACGAGCACTCATCAGACACAGAAAAAAGGCAATGACAAAAGGCTACGGCAGTACCCTGGCTGAGATATCACACAGCCTCGGATCTTCTGACGGTCATCGCTTCAACCTGAGCGAAGAGCTGGCGACACTGGCACTGACATTAACTCCTGCTGTGGTTCTTCAGCCCCACGGCTCACAGACTCCTCCAGAGCCCTCCTCCTGCCTGGCCAGGAACACACGCTACTTCTGGTCCCCATGGCCACGAGGTCCAGGGCCTAAAGGGGCTGCATCGGTCTTCCCCACGTTAACTCCAACACGAAGGGAGAGCAGCCCAGTGTTCCCCCAGCTCCCTCGGGCAGTGAGTTATCAGAGCATGGCTGCTGCCCATCCTTGGTGCCCCTCAACAGCTCTCAGCATCCTTCTGTCCTGCTGCAGGTGCTCCGGCTCCTCCCTGGGACCCTGCCACCCGCTCCCGAGCGGGGACCTCAGCCACCAACACTGCAGCAGGTAGCTCAGGGTGCCAGACTGCCCACAGGGGGCTTCAGGAAAGGAGAAAGAAAAAAATTAATCACTTCAGGAAAAAGCAGCAGCAAACTGCTTCAGACCAAAATTACATTGAGGATAAAAGATTAAAATTAACTTAGAGTTGGCAGCTTGAATTTAGATTTCACAGGAGGAATGCTGCTGTTTCCAGCCAGGTATTCGATAAGATTTGGCTTCTTCAATTCAGTAGTTTTTTTTTTTTAATATGGGAGGAGAAATCAGCTCACTTACCAAAAAAAAAAACCCACCCCAAAAGCAAACAAAACCACCAACCCTGCCCCCCCCCCCCCCCCCAAAAGAAGCGAGGTTTTGCAAGAACACATCAGTTTTATTGATGTTTTCATCACAACCGCAATGGAACAGCTGTTCCTAAACCACCTCTCCATAGCCAGGGCCTGAGCTCAAAGCACCGCCCTGCCGCTCTGCCGACTTCGGTCCCTGGTCTGGAGCTTCCATCTTGATGAGTATCTACACCGCAAGGCCATCAGGCCTCGTCCTCCTCTGATGGGAGATCTTCCCCCTCTGCCAGAAACATGCCCTTGGTGTTGTACAGAGAACAATATTTTAAATGAGTTTTTCTTTAAGTCAACAGTTAATTTCATTTTAAAAATCAATAAATATCTGGAGAGGGTTTCATACTCTCTTTAAATGGCTCTGGAACGTAGGACAGACAGCACGCGTATGCAGCATAAGTCAAGCAAAACAGCAATTTTGAATTTCCATCTATCATGTCCCTGCCTCCGGTGGCTAGCCTCGGCCACTCCCCATCTCTGCAGGTTTTTAAAATAAATTCTCCCTAACGTCTTAATGCTAAGCAATAACATTCACAAAATCTTGAAACTTCAGTGGGATGCAAACCCCATGTCCTGGTTTTGGCTGGGACAGACTTACTTTTCTTCCTAGTAGCTGGCGTAGTGCTGTGTTTTGGATTTAGGATGAGAATAATGTTGATAACACACTGATGGTTTAGTTGTTGCTCAGCAGTGCTTACACCAGTCATGGACTTTTCAGCTCCCCATGCGCTGCCCGGTGCACAAGGAGCTGGGGGGGCACAGCCAGGGGGGCTGGCCCAGACTGGCCCAAGGGCTATCCCATACCCTATGGCATCATGGCCAGTATAGAAACTGGGGGAGTTGGCCAGGGGGCAGCGATCGCTGCTTGGGGACTGGTTGGGCATCGGTCGGCGGGTGGTGAGCAACTGCATTGTGCATCACTTATTTTGTATATCCTTTTATCATCGTTGTTGTTGTTCTTATTTTCCCTTCCTTTTCTGTCCTATTAAACTGTCTTTATTCAACCCCACAAATTTTACTTTTTTTCCCCCCGATTCGCTCCCCCATCCCACCAGGGGCGGAGAGCGAGCGAGGGGCTGTGGTGTCCACCTGCCTGCCCAGTTAACCAACCAGACCCCATTCTCTGCCCATCACTGATCACTGCAATTCACGCTACAAATTCAAGTGGGAGGGAACAGTTTTAAACACAGTCTTTCATGGGCTTGGAAAGCATTCGCTCTCTCTCCTGCCACACGTCTTAAAACGTATTTCACGCAGGAACAGCACCTAGTAACAATGACTTAAGGATGATGTTCGGGGCGCAGGGAGAGGGTGCTGCCGCGACGTGCCCTGCTCCCAGCTCCAGCCCCAAGCCCTGCGTGGGGCGCGGCTTCAGCCCCTCCTGCGGAAGCCTTAGAAAAGGCTGCTGAAACCTCTTCACACGCCTCCCTTCAACACACGCTCCCCTCCGAAAATCTCTGCTGAGGGTTTTTTTTTGTCCCCTCTTAAGTGACAGGATCACAGTTTGAAGACTTTTTGTGCAGAAGTGAATTCGCTCTTTTTAAAAATAAGAAAAAAAAGAAAAAGAAAGAAAAGAAATGAAAGCAAGGAAAAAGACGTTGTCCACCTCCATGATTCAAGTTTCAGCTTTAGCAGCTTCAGACATTCTCTGTTTATTAACCTGTTCTGCTGCACTACAATGAACAACCGGTCTCGCAGGGCACACCTTTGCTCCTGCCTCCATCTTTTTATTTCACTATCAGTTTGGGGCTTATGTTGATATTAAAAAAAAAAAAGGGGGGGTGGGGGAAGGCAAGTGACACATTCTAGCTGATCCCTGCTCCCAAATCATAAATTTCTATAACTGAAAATCCAATTTATTCTTGGTGCTGGAAAACTCTGTTTCTGCCCCAGATCTACCAGCGTTGCAGTTCAGTTGTATGTACAGAGTCAGCATCAAAGCTGAAACAAACTTTTCCTCCTGACGTCAAGGTAACAGTTGCTCTATGACTGAATCCAACCCTGGGACTGATATTCATAGACTAATTCCCAGGCCTGAGCTTGGGAACCCCCCGCTCCCAGCGAGCCAACAGGCAAGGCGATGACTCGGAGCAAATACCGCCAAAGCCATTCAAGCCCGCGGCAATGCCGGTGGGAATGGAGGTCTGCACACAAGTCAGGAACGCAAAACTGAATTGAAATTGGCAAAGGATTTGCAATAAAGAAAAATCTTCAGCCCAAAGACACGACCATCGTTTTTTCTCTACGCTTTTGGCAGGGTCGGGTCTTTCTGGAGCCCTTTCCAACACCGTGCTCTCCCTACCACTGCCTCTGGCTCGCCACTGCTGTCTGATACGAGAAGTCGTTCCCAACGGAGAGCAACCCAGTGGATGTCTGCAATGACTGTAACACAAATTCACCATCCCTTACAAAAAAAGGAGATTTCTGTCATTTTCTAGCATTAAGAATTAAATAAAGTATTATAAAAATCAACTACATGCATCCACAATGCATTCAACAAGTGAGAGATTATTATACAGGATTACTTCTAAAAACAAATCCAGATTAATAACTTATTATAAGTTAATAACTTTTTTGTCATGAGAAGGTCAGGAGGTCACTTTCGATTATTCACCCCCAGACTTCCCTTTGCTCTCTCCTTTCCCACGTCTGTTTCTGCTTTCCAGCACTGTGGTGTGCACAGAAGCTTTTCCATTCTAATTCAGGCTTGAAAAGGGAAGAAACATTCAAAAACCAGGGACAACAGCCGTGCCTGGCTAACGTGCCAGCCGGCGGCATGTGGGCTAAGCAGGAAGTCTAACATTCATTTAGAAAAGACACACTGTACATTTGGACCAATGATTACCGTCAGTCCACACCAACACAAGAAAATGACCCAATTTCTTCTTTTTATTTTTTTTTTTTTTTGAAGTAAAATACATTGAACTCAAAGCCTGATGATTTCTCTACAGGCTCCTTTCTGGGTTCAGTTATCAACAGTTTGCCATAAACATTATTTTTTGAAGAAACTGATCTTTTTCCCATGATTAAGAAAAGCAAAATCATTTGGGAAAGAAAACAAGTTTGTACAAGATCAGCCTTGGGCTACGAGGCTGACAGGATTTGGCAAAGCTGACTTCAGTTTTCTTTTTTTTAATTAGGAAAATTCACTTGTTTCAGGAACGGCCTCACTACAAAAACCCCAAAAGATTGTTCTTTTCATTTCCTCCTGCAAGAATGTGCCACTATGCCCAAAATACCCCCTCACTTACTAGTTGCGATCAATATAGTCTCATATTCTGCCTCAGAATGACTGACTGGCATAAGATACTTAAAAGAAATTACCAAGAAAATCTTCAGCTGAAAATTACAGCAGAAGATGCTTTCATGTACCGAAAATTAGCTGTACCCTGTCTCTCATGCCCTGAAGAATAACATTTTTAAAAGACAGTTTTCATTATATAAGGATGTAATTACAGATATTTCCTTTTTTTAATACACACATTTAATTTATTTTTAAATCCTACAAATGCCTGGAGTTCAAATTATATGATTTTGCTGATTAGTTTCACATTTTGTGCATATTGACTCAGGCACACAACCTGCACACAACCACTTGTAAATGTACATTTCCATTGCATTCAACTTTGTTCCTAAGCCATAAAATTGCAGAAATGACATTAAAATGTATTTTCTAACTAGTTAACTGAAGAACATAAAATTCTCACATTAAAAAAAGCATCAAAATCTTTTCAATGAGAACACTACCAATTTGCCCTCAGCAATACCCTATTTTTGTGTGCATTTGAAAAGTCTCCAAAATTAAAATAAGCTTCACTCTCAAGGTAACTTGGCAATTTCTTGTTGAGTTTGCATCAGGTTTAATTGGGGAATATAACATTAATACAAATTTTTTTTGCTTAATTTCTATGCTATTACGTTTTAGATATACAAATTTAACTTCATATCAGACTGCACGAATAATTGCTCTGCCCAAAACTTCCGTGACGTGATATTATCAGTTACTGATAACACAGACAGTATTGCAAATATGTAAGATGTCTGGACAGCAATTTTTAACTTAAGACGTGCTTCCCTACTCGAACAAATTAAGAATTAAAAAAAAAAATGCTTTCCACCTGAGGAGATGATGGATCACGGGACCTTTTCAAGATCTCAAGCACAAGAAGAATTAAAGACTATATACACTGTACTAACCAGCGTGCTGATTCTGTCATTAAAATAGTGAACTGTAATTTCTCTAGAACAGGCTTGAAATAGTCTGGTTTTCTGAGCATAACAAGTAATTATTTTACATAGAAACAGAGTTTAAGCATACATAACTATTCCTTTTATTACTATTGCCTGTATGTTATGGTAAATTAAATGTACAACACATTTTACTAACAGCAAAATGATTTTTCACCTCTCGATAAATATACTAAGTATAAGCCCTATTTTCCATTATTAATTAAAATAACAGTATACTGAATTTGTGAGATCACTAATTTGTTTTATATGTTCATTTTTAGCCTTTTTAAATGTACTTACTGGTTGTTCGGGTAAGTCTTGTGGCTCTTCCATGGGTATTACTATTTTAATGCTTAAATGATTCAAATCGTGTGTTCCTCGGCAGTCTTCAAAGCCTGTCAAAAAAAGGTGGTCATAGCTTTATGTACTTTTTGAGGGGCTTATCATTTAGGCTATCAGAGAACATTAATTGTTATATATTCCACCCACAAGCTTTCTAAACTCGTGTTGCCATCTCCCAATTAAAAGACGAAATTCATATATGGAAAGATTTCATAAACAAGGGATTTAGCTTTAAGCTTCAAGACACAGACTTTTTTACGCACGTGGCACATTTCTACATCATTTACTTGTACCATACTGACCACAGAAGCTAATGTATCAATCAGACATGTGCACCGTGATTTTAAAGACACTTTAAATGATCAAGTCTGGTCTACTAGGTCAGTAAACAACGTGATTCAATCTAACCTGTTTTAATTTAGAACATTTATATAACGAACGAAAAAAAAAAAATCAGGACAAGACTGCACACCTAAATGTATTTACATGCAGTGCTCTTTATTGCCAAATCCACAAAGCAAGTTCATCATTTCAATTGCACCTTTCAAAAAGAGAAGTTTGATGAGAATTTATAAAATAATTTTTATTTTGGAAGCTAAGTAACCCAGTAGCATTTAGCATAAAGATCTTGCATGCTATATCAAAGAGCTGCTATCCCCAAGGGTTTTAAAACCACAAAAAGGAAATTTTACAGATTACTTTCACAACCTGATTAATTTTTGCAGTTTGCTGGGCAAAAGATAAAGGCGCGCGTCCTCCACGCCTTCCCCCTCCGCCCGACCGATGCTGACGAATAGCGAGACCTGTGCGTTCGATTGCTCCTCTTTCACCCTCTCATTTCAGAGCCACTTCATTAAAGCCAAACCCTAACCTCTTCAGACAAGCTCCATCTCAGCCGCACCGAAAGCAAGCGGGTGCCTGCTCCCCGTCCCAGCAGAGCTGGCTCTCCCATACGCACACGCGTGCACCACCGCGCACACAGCAGGACCTAAGCGGATTACAGAAATTAGAAGAAAGGCTGAAAAACATTTAGTGGTTTGGAAGAAATTAAATACGGCGACTTTCGGTGCTGAGGTCCAACCTATTCCTGTGTCCGCGGCCATGAAAGTTTTGTTGTAAATCCCAGCGGGAAGGCGAAAGGCCGTTTGCGCGGCTCTGCTTCCTCTATGCCTTTCTGTTTTCCCATCGTGTCCGGAGCACTCGGGCCCCTTCACATCATGAAATTGTCCCCGTGCAAAGTGACTAAACAAGTTAACAGAAACAACTTTCCGGCGTCCTGAAAACACCTGCGGTTTCCCCCTCCTGGCCCCTGCCAGACCTACTTAAACTCCCAGCACGTGCAGCCAGCCCGCGGTGCAGCACCACGTGCCGAGCATGGGGATGCTTTGCAGCCTGGAATAATTTCATATTCACCGTGAAAACACAAAGGATTTCTTCTCCCTTATTTGAGGACAGGTAAAGGTCTTACATGCCAGGGTGCATCGTATATGCCAGGGTAAAATTTCATTGAGGGTTTGAGTATTTCCCAAGGCTGCCTCCCCTAACCAAAGCTGCTCACCTTTATTGCCTTAACTGTTAATCAGTTGAATTTACAGTAAGTCGCTTCAATAACTCAGGTTCTTTTGAAATTACCCTACTAACACCACACACAAGAAAGCATACGATACAAAGTACTACCATCACCATTCCAGTTTTTCCTCTATCAGTTTTAATCAGTTCTATTTTAAATATAAGAGCTTATTTCCTTTTTATTTTTTGTAGGAATGACAGAGAAAAACCAAGACTTAAGAGAAACTGTGGCATTCAAAGATTATCAATAGGAGTGTAGAATACAATGGCCAACAGGAAGAATATTTGAAATCCATACCAACAGGTCCCGTCCTGTCCCTTCTCCTTCATTTTTGTTATTTGACACTGTTTCACTGTGTAATTTTTTAGAAAAATCCCAAACTAAACTCTGCAGCATGGAAAAAGATTTCACATCGCGCTTTGATCCACACAGCACTAACTTCCCATTCCATGCTTTGTTCAAAAGCCATGAGCAGTTCTTTAATTTTGATTTTGAGAAGGATCTAAATAATGAGAAAGACATAAAGATTCCCAGAGTCACGTCAGAATACGTTAGTTATGCTTGCGAACACAACTCTCTTCCCAAATGCGTAGGGCATCCTGTAGCACCTGGAAGCAAATGAATGAACCAAAGCAGCTGAGCAGTAACCACTTGACTAGATGGCAAGTGAAAACTCGACCTCTGGTGGCACCACGCTTTCTTCTGCAGAACACTCCATACCTCCAGGAACAGCAGCGTGGGCAGAAGACATCTCGCAAAGACCTCGTGCTCGTAGCTGTTGTTACGCAGAAGCGGGCAGAACAAGCAGCAGCGCGCGTTTCTGGGGGAAAGGGGCGTACGTAACCAGTACACCCGACTAGCTGGGAGTGACGGGGTCTCTCTCCAGCAAGGGCCTCCTACACCACAACCTGTTCAAGCTGCTGCTGAAGGAAGAGCTCCTGCCCCTCCTTACCTCCAGCAACCCACTCTGGCTCGCCTGCCACCCCTTCTCTGGGGCTTGTGTGGCTGAAGGGCAGTCTGGATCTGGGATCTGACCTTCTTCCAAGGAAAAAGAAAGAAAAAAGAAAAAAAAAAGAAAAAAAAAGAAAAAAAAAGAAAAAAAAAAGAGGCACCCAAGCCCAACCTTTCTGCTAAGCTGCTTTACGTGGGATCAGCTCTGGTCTCACGCAGCCCCGCGCTGGGGGGAGCCAGCAGGAGGGGGAACAGGCGGAGCAGGCAAGCGGGGCAGCAGGATGCCCCTTCCCAGCGACAGCCGTAGTAAACGAAACCAGAATTTTACCATCTTATTTATGTTTCACTTTGGCAAAACAGAGGACATAAAGTCACAGTGATACACATATGGCTCCTCAGCCTTTCGACCTGTATCACCCACCCCGTCACCGAGTTGTCCTGTAGAGCAGCGACACAACTGCTCATGGCCGGGCACGGAAAGCACTTGGACCAGGAGCGAGGCCAGGGCCTCTCCCTGCCATTACCTCTGCAAGCGCGGAGCCGGGGAGGGGAGCTGCCTGCCTCCCTCCTCCTGCAGGGAGAGGCTGAGCGAAGCTGCTGACAGCTTCAGCGCCGAAGCCCCGGGGAAGGAGGACGCGGGGAGCAGCTGCTCCGGCCGCTCTCGTTTCCCTAACAGCACCTCCAAGATGGCTAATCCCCCCGCTGCCCAGCGGCCGGCTCCAGCCCCCGGCAGGCACATGGCCCCGGGCAGCAGCCCTGCCCTCCGGCCAGCAGCCCTGCCCTCTGGCCAGCCCCGAGCACGCCGGGTGCGGTCAGCCGCCTCCTCGCCCAGGCGGAGAGGCACGCACCCATGCACCGCCCAGGGCTTGGGTTTCCAAAAAACAAACCCAGCGCCTTGCACCTGCTCGGCTTGAGCCACCTCAGTGTATTCTCTTACTCAGCAAGCAGCTCGCCACCAACAAAGTTGATTTTTAAAAACTGAAGATAAACACTACTGATTTTTTTTTTTGTGGCATCTCAAATCTCACAATCAGATTTTTAACTTATATAAAACTCAAGGCAACTGTACTTCAGATAAGCTTATCACACAGTTTCCATTACAGAACATTTTAAAACCGTAAGTGACCGCAACAGAAGAGGTATCAAAGCAGATCTTCACTATCTTCAGTTCCATAGAGTCCAAATTGCTGCAGTTGCACCCACGACGGGGGGTGCCAACGCAACCGCCAGCAGCGCTGGCACCGAACCGCGACCGCCGGGGGTCCTGCTCCCCGTCCCACGCAAAGCCACGGCTTCCCAAAGGTGCCCGCAGCTTGCTAACCTCGGAAGAGAAGAAATCGGTGATTGACAGCTTTGGGGGCAGTCTGGGTTTGGCCACTTTTTCCATCTATATATCTATTTATATTTGTACGCGCGTGAGGGAGGTCTGAAAAGCAGATGCTGGTGGTGAGAATGCTTCTGTGGGCCACTGGGCTTGCGAATGAGAAAACCCGTACAAAATGGAACCGAGTGTGCAACAAGCCATCGAATGAGTTGCGGCAATGAAAGAAACATTCAGACAAATGAGTCAAGTGTTACGCTTCTGAAAACCAGCAAAATACCATACTTTTTTCCCTTTATGGGGTGGTTTTCATTATTTGTCTGACGAAAATTATTTTGTAATATCTGAATTAAAAAACATCTTTTATTTAATCTAGACTTCTTTTGAATAGCCATCCTGGTTTAATTCCAACTTGCACAGAACACCAACACTGTAAAATATCAAGGATAGGTGTTTTACATGTCATTTTATTTTGCTTGCTCAATTTATGGAGATGCATTATCTGAAGTTCAAAACAGAAGGCATCAAAGCAGAGGAATGGACTGCAGAACCGCACAGATCAGTCGCCTGCCTTCTGTTCTGCACAAGATCACTATGCCAGTAATTCCCAATTAAAAGCCCTGGCAAGCTACATACAGTTTCTTGCACTAAATCCTGTTTTAAAAAATCCTAAAACGCAAAGTCTAGCTTGGTCAGACTCTCTCGAACTAGATCCTCCGGATATAATTTCTGAAAGCTACCCACTATTAGCATCGGGCTAGGCTGCTATTTACTTTCATTCTGTTCTTTTCAAGCCCATCTGCCTTGGCTTTGAATATAAAATTTTGGCTGAGGAACAGTTCTTCTCTCAAGCTGTGAATAATTAAAGTCAAGGATACTGTGATAAAACCAACAAGCAGTAATTATACTGATTATAAAAAAAGATGTTTGAATATGGTTTTATATTACTTTAAAAGAGCCACTATTTCCCCAAGAACGAAGCTTTTGTTAGGGTAATGAAATTATATCTATTAAACAGAAAGTTAAAATAAAACGTTTTGTATGCATAATAATGTGATCTATGCAGTTATTTCCACTCCTTATTTACTCAAGGGCCAGCACCTTACCATGAAGAGCAATGACTGCATGAATTACGCAGCAGCAGCAATGGCTAAGCCTCCACCGCATTTCATCTGTCCCACGCTGCTACGCTACGCTACGCGCACACGGGGTCGGAGAGCGCAGCCCAAGTGATCTAAGCCACCACCAGACGGGAGCAGGGTTTTTCCTTGCAATATGCTTTTACTCCGTGCCACTCACCCCGTGACAAAGCGCTTCTTTTGGAGAAGAGCAGAACTTGGCACAGCGGGATGCGGTGGATCCTCCCTCTCCTTTTTTTTTTTTTTTTAATTTAATTAAAAACACCCAAAGAAATAAATACAAAAAGTGAAGAGAGAAGAGACACATACTGACACTACCGTGCACTGCACAGCTGCCAAGTGCTTTTTATTCTGAAAGTTTATGACTTAAGTTTTAATCTTCAGGCAAAATATGCTACCAGTCATCCCCCACGCCGGCAGCGACCCATGCCCCTCCGCATCAGGGCGTGAGCAGAAGTATAGATACAACCTTCTTGTTCCACGATTTTATTCTTCCCCGTATCTCAGCATTCCCATATCCAACTGTGATAATATTTCATCAGCCAAGCTGCTGAAATATTTCCAACTTTGTATTCAACACAGCCAAACGAGCGTTCTGCCTGCACCAAGCCAGCAAACCCAGCCCCCTGCCCACTCCTACAGGATCTCCCACGAGGATTTGGCAAAACCAGGCATTTTCTAAAGTTTTGAAGAATCTCCCATTTTTGTTTTTAACCAGCTTGATTAAAGATCACAGGAAATGACAGCATCAGCCTGGTTCCCAGTTTGGTCCCTGTACTAAACCAGCCCCTTACGGAGGGGGCTGTTTGTGTACTGAGCTTCATTTTTCCTCCCTTCAGGCCAAAACAAGATAATGAAAATTCTTCATGAAGTTGTACCATCACAGTGATGCAAACAAAATGAATGAGTACATAGATGCCTGGGTGTGTAAAATGTTCTTTCTGATGAGCCTGAACACAAACTCAAAAAACTTCAAGGACTTTAAAGAACAGGGAGTTGCAGTATGCAATACGCTAACGCGCCTCCAGCGACATGCAGAGAAAGGCAGGGGCGAGCAGAAGAGGAGGGGCCCATCCAGCTTTCCTCCTCCACTGAGGAATGAACTACTTAATACAAACCATTTGCTTTCACAAGTACACCCGCAAGTAACACAACGAATGCTCTCCGTCCCATGGTGCTCACAAGCCCATTTATAAATATCACGTTAAGGCTGCACATTCAGTATCTGACAATCATGCCCCGACTGCCCAGCAGATGAGAACAGGTGCGTTACTCCGGTGGTCGAAAATACAAATGAGGTAAAGAGGGAAAAGGAACTCGGGTTTCTAACGTCACATTGTGATACCCCCAAATCCTGCTTTCTAACACTATCAACAGCCAGCTCCTCAGACAACAGCCTTGCTCTCCAAAACATTCTTAAAAATTCCCTCTAAAATCCATCTTCAAGGCACCACATCTCAAGCTTTGTTTTGTTAAATCCACCCCTTTTGTAAGTCCAGTTCTCTACTATTTTCCTTTTTCAGCAGCAGAGAGCTTTTAAAAAAAAAAAAAAAAGGAATAGAGTTAATGAATGAAAGCTGTGCTACACACCAGCCCGCTGATTTCCTATCTTTAACAAACCCGGTGGATCTCACGGCAAAGACTTGTGTGTGATTCTCCGCTTTTTCTCACTCTCCACGCACACCCCCACACACCCAGATATGCACACACGGATATCTGCAAAATCCCAAAGAAGAAACCTTTGCCGTGAGATCTGCTGGATTGTTTACTCTCTCTACCCTTCTTTATTAACCGGGGAAGACAGAATAAAACACTAAAAGTCCCAGGGAAGGCAGATTGTATGGCCTGGTTTTGAAGGTACGACTGGCCGTGACAAGCCTGTAAACACAGTCCTGCAGGGTTGAAAAACCATGGTTTGATTAAAATTTCATCATCGTAAAATGGAAAAAAAATTGTGCAATATTTATAAAGTGAGAGAGTTACTGAAATTAAATGTGGTAATATAAACACAGTTTTACCCTAAGCAATGCCGATTTCATTAATAGGAATTTTCACATTATTTTTAAATGCTTGAAGGGCTCCCAGCGTTACGGCTGTCCGCAGTTCCCTTCGCTTGAACAATGACACACACACAGCTTGGCTTCCCAGTTCTTACGCAATTCTGTTAAATTTGATTTTGCAACCCAGCAGGGAAATTTTTAATGGGGAAAAGAACTGTTGTCACAAAAGGAAAATTTGGAAATAACAACTTCATCCTCGAGAAAAACAACTCCCACTGAGCCCAGAAACAAGTCGGCAATTTCTTCTAGACAGATCTAACGTGTTCAAGATAGATCTAGATAGATCACGTGGCACAAGAACACAAAACTGCTGTTAACCTTCTAGTTACAAAACAAAGCACAGTAATTTATGTAAACGTAAGAAAAGCAGAAAAGTCGATTACCTCCTCTGCTCACGAGGATCCAACTTGCATTGAGACTTGATGGATTTTTTCCAAAGACCACAAATGATAAGATACCGCGGTATCTCGCGGCTCGCATACATTTTTGTGTTTTAGATAACCGATAAATGGGTGGCAAACCTCTAGAGCTGCAGCTCTGGAGGAAAAAAAAATGCTGTTTGTCTTAAAAGCTTTTTTAAAACAAACTTTCAACCAGCAGAGCATCCCACCTTTAATTTCTAGAATCCACTTCAGATGCATTCAAACAGATGAGGAAATTTCCTGAACAAAAGACTGAAATTTTAATCCTCTATCAGTCAGACAGCAAATCTGCATCATATGAACCACAAAAAAGGAATTATTTACATTATGCAGCTCTAAACTTTATTTTCAATAAAAGATTTCACTAATACTTATCAAAAAGTCATATAGCTACCACCAGAAGCTACCACGCAATTAATCTATAGTTCTATTAGAGAAACTGTTTCAGTACTCAGTTTTTATCAAGATTTTATTAAAAAGGTTGTGACTACAGTAAATTTACTTATTTCTTTTGTTATTTTGCATTCGAGGCAGCCATGGTATTTATCATGGTGCAATCAGTTCTGAGAACATCTGTAGCTATTTGTGTCTTAGCAACAACAGTTGCTAGAGTAACCTGCTCAAAAAAATTAAAAAAAGAATAAAGTACTGGATATTTGAGATTTTTTACTGGGGAAAAAAAACAGTTTAAATGATGGTGTTCAATGCCCAGCTGCTCAGTAAGAGCCACTGCTTTTAATTAAGCGGATTTATTAAACCATTTGCTTCGCACAGCATCGGTCCTGCTGGCAGAGGCAGGTGGGAGCACAGGAACACCCTTCGGGAGCAGGGAACTGGCCCGTCTCGCCCAGCCCAGCACGCAGCAGCAGCAGATGCCACCGGCAGGGAGTGCGTGAGCCCGGCCACCTCCACCACCCCCCGCACGCCCCTCCAGCAGCCACAAGCGTGGGACCGCAGAGGGGACATCCCTGCCTCACCCCCCAGCATCCGCTCACAGACCTGTGTCCCACCAATTTGCCTGGTCCCTGTCTGAACCGGCTGCGGCCGGCAGCTCCCACAGCCGCCCGGGGCGGCTCACGACCTGCCGCATAGAGAACTTCTCGGCTGTTTTATATGAACACGTTTCCGAGTGCCTTCAGTCCCAGTACGGCAGGACTGGGCGAGCAGCTCCGCTTTCAGCACGTCCCCTGCCTTTAGGACTTTGTACACCTCGATTACATTCTTTTTCCAAATCGGTCCCAGGCTTCAGCTTCTCTTCGTAAGGCATCTGCTCCATCCCCTACGATCACTGCTCCCCGCCCTGCTCCCTCTTGAGACGCAGCCACCAGAGCTGCACATAGCATACGAGATGTGGCTGCAACCACAGCTTTACCGCGGAGCAGTAAAACGATGTCTCTGTCTGTTGTTTTCAACGCCCTTCCTAATGACAGTGAACATTGCTGGCTTTTTGTTTGGCTGCCGTTTACACTGAGTAATCATTTCAGTGAACCGTCACTGTCCTCAGGTTCTCCTCCTGGAGTCGGAACTGCCTGCTCCGAATTCAGCCGTATGTAGACATGGCTTAGATTGCCTTTCCCTAGATGAATTACCCTTAATTTAGGGAAAGCAATCAAACCGTATTTATGTTAGTTAAGTTCTTGTAAATTCATCTACACTGAAGCTCTTCTGCCACCTTTTTGATCACTCCATTTGGCAACGTCCTTCTGCCTTTGGTGTGGCTTTTTATGATTCAGAAGTTCAGTAACATCCGTAAACATGGGGATTTCACCAGTCATTCTTTCTCCGGATCAGTGGTGAAAACGCTGGGAAAACCAGTCTAAGCACCGGCATTAAGGGTACTACAGTGCTGTCTTCTCCAGCCTTTGAAGTGACCACTAAGCCCTGTCCTCTGCTCCCCGGGCTTGCTAACTGAGTCAGAGGGCTTTGAACTAGGTTTGTCAGGGAAGACCCACCAAGTAGGGGATAGCACATGTAAGGCAGGGGGATGAAAATGCTCAGACAAACCAGCTCTGCTACAGGATGGGATAGACCTCCAACGATCTTGCACGGTCAGAGTAAGAAGGGTAGCCAAAAAACGGGAATATTGTGGTAATGTCCACTACAGATCCTCTGTTAAGAAGTGAATGAAGGCTTCTTTAAACAGCTGGAAGAAACCTAGTGATCACAGACCACAGTTTGCAAGAGGGAGTTTAACCACCCCAATATCTGCTGTGAGGGCAACGTGGTGGGGCGAACAGAAGTCAGGTTTCTCAATGCATCAAAGATAATTATTTTATGTGGTGATGTGACACAGTAAGAGTTCCCAATCCCAGGAGAAGTGAGGATGACGAGTAACAAAATAAATAGCCAGGTCACAGTTTGTTGAGGAGACTGATCTGATAGGTAGGGTACCACAGGAGGGCCTGAAGGAGCAGTGCAGCCCAGCAGAGATGGCTGATCCTCACAGACAGCTTCCTCCCAAGAACAGTCCATCCCAACGCACAGGAAAATGAGCAGATGCAGAAGGAGGACAGTTTGGCTGGACAGTGAACTTCTGACTAAGCTCAAAAAGGAAGCATGTGAGAGGTCAAGCGAAGACCAGGTACATGTGAGGAATTCACCAGTACTGATGAAGCAGGCAGAGATCAGAAGCTTGGCTGGCTCAAATCTGGCAGGGGATTTAGCATCAAGGAGATGCAAACAAGAAGGCAACAAGAAGGGCTCCTGTGAGCATCCTGGCAGCAAAAGACCAAGAAAACGGTTGGTCGGATGCTGAGCAGGGCAGGCAATCAACGAGCAAGGACACAGGAAGGGCTGACGCATTCAATGTCTTCCTTGCTTCAGGCTTTATTGTCAAGGTCTGCTCTCAGGCCTCCCAAGTCCTTGTGCCTCATGGCAGAGCTTGGAGGACAAAAGTGCCACCTATCAGGGCCCCCAGCAAATATCCCCGCTCTGGGGGGCTTAGTTACCTGGGCTCAGGGCCACGACAGTACAGCTGGTGACCCTGGGGACAGCTTTTCCAGAAAGCTCTACTGGAGGCTTCAGTGAAGGTCTCCACTCCCTGCCTTGGGAGCTGCTTTCAAGCTGCGGTTCTCACCTCTGGCACTCGCCCGAGTGAGACTTGACTTCCCAGCTTGCCCTCAAAGCTGCTTCACCATGGATCCGTCTGCCACCCTAGGCTCTTGCCTTAACCCAGCGACCTGCCATCGCCTGGGTTGCCCTGCTCGCCCCATGGGTGCTGAGGGACCGTACCCTTGCTGGTGAGGCCACTGCTGCTGCCTGCCGTGCCACCACGCTTAGCATCCCTTCCCTTAGGGACCAGCGTGTCCCTGCTGCTCCCAGACACTAACAATGGTACAGAAGGATGAAGTGAGAGACTGCCGTAAGAAAACTGGACATACACAACTGCGTAAGACCAAATAGGATGGAGAAGGAGCTGCTTTCTATAATTTTTGAAGGGTCGTATCAATCCAGGAGGTGACTGATGACTGCAAAAGGGCAAACGTCACCTTCAAGACAGGCAATAAGGGAGATACAGGCCAGTCAGACTCGGTGTCTCAGGGGACTGTGGAGCAAATCCACATGGAGACCATTCACACGCACACGAAGGACAAGAAAGCAACTGGGAACAAGAAGCATGTATCCACCAAAGGCACATGGTGCCTGGCCAACCAGACCGCCCCTTCTGATACGATGATTTGCTCTGTGGAATAAAAAAAGCTATAAATACTCTGTATCTCGTTTTAGTAATGCAGAGTCCTTCAGCATCCTTGCAGCCACACTGGGCAGGTATAAACTGTGGACAGGCTACATGGTGGATGAAAAACTGTCTGGACTGCCAGGTTCAAAGGACTGTGATTACAGGTCTACGATCTAACTAGCAGCTGGTAACAAAAAGCCACCTACAAGAACTGATAGTGGACACAATATTAACGTCTTCGTCATGACCAGTGCAACAGTACAGAACACCCCCTCAAAAAAAATCTGTGGGTAAGACCATACTGGGGGGGAGCAGCCCAAAAGCCTGAAAAGCAGAACTGCAATTCAGATGGACTGTGACATGCTGGAAGAGTGGGGTGGCGGGAACCTCGTGAAGTTCAACAAGGGCGAGTGCTATGTGCTGCCCTAGGGATGGAGCAACCCCATGCAACAGGACAGGCTGGGAATAAACTGAGAGGTCACAGTTCTGCAGGAAAGAAACTGGGGATCCTGCTGGACAAGAAGTTCAGCACGAGCCAGCTGTGAGTCCTGGCAGCAACGAAGGCTTGTCTCAAGCTAGGCTAGAAAGATATGATAGAAAATACACAGCCAGACTCATCTCAAGTGCCTAAGGAAAGAGGCAATAATGTTCATAAATTGCAACAAGGAAAATTCCAGTTTGACATGAGGAAAAATTTATTGACCGTGTGAGTGGTCTGCACTGGAAGAGTGACCCACAGGGGTGGTGAAACGCCCACCCTTGCTCACTTTTCAAAACTCCAGTGGACAAGACCCTGAACAACCTACCTCCTGTGAGCAGGAGGCTGAAGGAGGCCACCTCATGAGGTCCCCTGCAGTCCAAACCTATGCTTTCACCAGCTTTCCCTTGACAGAGAACCTCGCCTCCAAGCCTGGGGAAACTTTAATACAACTTTGTCAAATGTTTTCTGAAAATTTGATTATACTAATTGCTTCCCTCTACTCATGCACTTGCAGAACTCCAGTACATTAACACGGTGGAATTTCCCTTTACAGAAGCCATGCTGGCTCTTTTCCAATGGACTGTTTTCCAGTAAGCAGTGATTTTGTCCTTTATAACTCTATCACCTTATTGCTACTGGAAGTCAGCCACCTGCATGGTGTTCCCAGGATGTCCTCTACAGCCCATCTTTAGCAGTAACAGTGACAACAAGGAATTCACTGAGCTTCTCTGTTACACCTTACCATCCCCAGGTGCCCGTTCCACCGCCCTTGGTCACCAAGCAGTCCCACACAATTGCTACCTGGATTCCTGCTCTTGATGGACTTAAAGAACATATTACTACTGGTTTGAGCCTCCTGTGCAAGGTGCTCTTCAAATTCCTTTTCACCCTTTTTAATTCTCTTTTTACATTTCACCTGCCATGCTACAGATTTTCCTGTTCTCACCCTCCATGCCTTCCATTTTTTAAATGCTCACCTTTTCCCCATGATGGCTTTTTAGCTTTCCCATTGAGCCATGCAGGGATTTTTTTGGGGGGCACCGATTTGTTCTCTTTCAAACAGTGTATCTTGGCTCTGACACACTATTTTTTAAACACACTCCAAGCTCCCTGTAGGCTGCTCACTTTTTGGGCAGATCTTTTTATGGTTTGGGGGATTTTTAAACTACTTGATTCATCTTCAGGTATTTCAATTTCTTGAAATTGAATATCCATGTGCTGGATTTATTTTGTCTGCTGTCCCCTTCTACTCAATTATAGCTAATTGTGCTGTGGTTGCTATAAGCCATCCCACTACTAGCTTAAAGTAGGTCCTATGCACCATGATACTCCGAAAAGCAGCTTCTCTTGTCAGCTGAAACTTGGCTGCTGTAGGAAGCAGTCATTTATTGAGTTAGAAGAATGGTCTCTCTCCCTCGCCTCCTGATGAGGCACAGAACTGGTCTCTGTCCAGGTACTTGAAGTCTCTCACTATAACTCTCCCAAATTTTCAGATTCTCTGCTCTCACTTAATAGCTCCTGATCACTGCCACTGCTCTGACCCAGGGGTTGCCAGTATAACCCTAGCAGTACGTTTAAGGTCTGGGATTTCCACCCATACAGACCCAGCAGTGCTTCTCTTCTGTATTTGTAATGCTGTTACCCTTTAGAAAAATCCTTCATGCACATTGCCCATCTCCCACTGGACACCCTACCCCACCATTTCTGCACGGCTGGTACCCTAGCACTACCATAATCACCATCAAAAGAACATCCCTAATCACAGTTAAAAAATTTGATATGATTACAATATCTACAACTAGTTAAGACTATTGTGTCACAAATCACCCCAAACAAGAATGAACACATTCCATTTGGAATTCAACAACCCCAAAACTTACATTTGCCATTACAGTACTATCAACAGGTATCAAACAAATGCAGACTTAGATGATAAAAGATTTGCATCGTCTTGCTACAGCTCACTGGCAAAATCCTTTTCCCTCTCTGCTCTTGGCAGGTCAGTCAAGTTTCAAGTAAGAATCAACATCTCACAAATGGAAGCAGCATCTCCTCTGCTAGGTACAATTTTGGCAAAGAAATGCCTGATGACTTTTTTTTCCAAATCTACCCTAAAGGTCCCATTTCTCCCGATTCTCTTTTTCTTTCATGTTAGTACAGGTCCTCTTCAGTATAAATCATAATTAACATGTGCTACCAGTGACCAACTCACATGCAACCTAAGAATCTCTGAACTGACCCCGAGTATGTCGTGCATTATTTTTTATAAAAGAGAAGGGGCTGTTATTTTATTTACTGTGAGTGCTTCTAGCTTACCTATGGCTCCAGACTAGGACAATCTGTAAAACAGCTACATTCAAATGCACAAAAATAGTGCAAAGTTTCTACACAAGCCTCAAAAGATCTTCCAGCCAGGACAACAAAACTTTCACAGTAAAAAACAGATTCATATTTCTTTTCTCTTCCCTGTTGCCCCTCCATCTATTCCCATTTCCTTTTTTCCTCTTTCATGCCATTATTTATTTGAATTATCTAACTGCCAGTCTAGCCATTACATAACTTTTTATATTTAGCCCATACAAAATATTTTCAGTTCAAGAGTACTCAAATATATTAACTTCTAAAAACAATGACTCATTCCAATCAACAGCTCTCTTCTGCAGAAAACAAAAACATACTTCCAGACAACAAAACTGTGGCAACAGAAGCTTTCAGTCTTTGGATCTGTCCTACTTAAAACTTTTTCTTTACTGTAGAGAATGATAGCTTTTGTTCCCTGCATTCTTCCAGGTCTTCTTCTAAACATAGAAAAGCAGTGCATTCAGTAACCCAACACGGATTTGGGTTACTCACTAGTGGATTTGCTCACCATTGCACTTAATGAGCCTCCGAGTTCATTCACAAGCAGCAACACCACAGGGTCACCAAATGCATGTTCAACTTCTGCTACACACACAGAAAAATCATTTGAAGGCCCTGCAGGAGCAGGACAACATATACCAAAGGAATGGACAAAGGAAACACAGCGGGAAAGCTCTGACATTTTAATAACGTGAGAAGCCTTGTCCGAGATTGTTCTTGATGCACAAGCCTCTCAGTCGGACTGTTTTACCAGATTCAGCCAAATGGCAACTACACATATTACAGAGAGCAACAAAACAGTCAACACGGGTTGATGGAGAGCCACCAAGGGCTTTTATTTTGGGGGTCGTGGTGGGTGTTTGTCTGTTTGTTTTTTAAACTTACTGCATTTCCCGAGTTACAGCTTTTAAGGAGGAAAAAAAAAAAAAAGAGGAGGCGAGATAAAGAAAAGCATGAGACTTCAGGGTTCACACAACTGTGTTCACAAGACGAGACTCAAACCTTGTGTCTGCACCTTTCCACAGTGTGTGAGTGTTTTTCTCTGGTCAATACTTAAAAAACAAACACAACAAAACAAAAAAGACAAGGAATTGCACTGCTTCAGGCATCATGTAAACCAGGTCCTCTAACCTTCTGGTATGCGCAAGTGTTGCTTGATTCCAGAAGGAAACAAGATCACGAACGTATCTTCATTGCTATACATACATTTCCTTCAGACCTGGTCAGTGAAAATTAATCCCTAACCAGACAACAAATGAATCCTAGCAAAAGCAGTGCTATATGTTCTGAAGTTTCTGATGATTGCAGAAAATCTAGAAAGCAAAATGAATGCAGACAGACGGATGACCAGGTTACTGCTTTACTAAGATATTTATAATTAGTTGAGTTGTGGCAAGTGATAATGTGCATTTTAATTTTAGCTGACACCAGTTGCAAAGTGAATCACATTATGCAAACTACTGCAGCTGTAATCAAAGACTGTTTAACCCTACACTCCGTTAAGTTACAATCAGTTTTACTTGACAACTGGGATGGGCAAGGAACGCAGGCACAGCTCATCTTCGCAGCTCTGGGAGCCCTGGGAGCTCTGTCCCCGGTGACCGCGTGCCCATCCCCAGCGAAGCCAGGGGCCCAGGCCGGTGACTAACACGAAGTTTCGGCAGAACCAGCAGGATGACACACGCCTTCGGGCTAAACAGGAGCCCGAGGGATTAGCATCTTCTTGCTTACCATATCTAACAGGTAACCTTTGAGAAAGAACAGTCCACAGTATCTTCTGCTGCCTTTTAGCTCCAAAATCTGTCAACATCGAGAAATTCCCCAGAGGGCTGTCAACTTTGACCAACGGAGTCTGCCAAAAAACTCTCCTGAACTAGTCCACTTCATACTTCCCTCATTGGAAAAAGAAGCTGCATGACCTACACTGGATTCTGGTAGTAGTTCAGCGAGAACTAACGCTTTCAGTAAAGACCAATTATATATTTTTTTTATAAAAGCATCCACAAAAACGGTCATTTCATTCAGAGACTAGAGAAACTTACTCAACAACTTGGTGCTGCTTTTTCTTCAGCATAAAGTTAAATTCTTTAGGACCTGGAAAGCTACTACACAGATTAATAATTCAGAGAATTGCCAAACTACTTTTGCTATCTTACTTTAAAATGCGGACAGCAATGGTATCATTGACTCATGGGGACTTTTTGTCTTTCTTTAGGTCAGGCAAGAGTGAGTATTTTGTAACTACTTTTTTTTTTTTAAGCCAGAAGAATTAATTTTTCCTCATATCCAGAAAGGTCAACACAGCAGCAGGCTTGGCATGAGAGCTAACTACTGGATAGAAAAAAAAATTGATACAGTAGAAAAAGGAGAATTAAACCTCATGCGTCTTTATAGTTCTTCAGAATACCAGCCAAGCTAATGAAGAAAAAAATAGTCCCTGTTAACTTTGAGTCCCTTTATCTTCTAGAAAGGCCAGCTCCCCTCCCTGTACCCCAAGAGTTCTGGATAGACAGGAAATGGGGATTTAAAGTACACAGAATAATCAAGGCAACAGCTTCTGAACTATCAAGAGCTCTTACAAAGGTGTTGACCAAAACATCAGACATATTGCAAATCGGACCAGACTTCTATGTGAAACTTCAAAGCCTTGAACCAACAGCGCTGTTTTCTGTGACAGTATTTTCCCCAGTATGAGAACAACTATGCCTTTACCAAAAAAGCAGCATGGGGAAATTTTGATAGGAAACCAGTGATCGAGCCTATTTCAGAATACTTCCACGTGGTTTTGAAAATAGCTGCCACTTTCTTTCCTGCTCTGAAGAATAATTAATCACCTACTTTTTCAAATTATCCTGGTCCTGAATATGCATTTTTCTACCCTGATCATCCTAAATCAATCATATTTAAGGAAGAATTTCTTAAGCTCTCTCAAACAGAATAGGGCAAAAAAACTGTCACAGAAAAGACATTAGTATGAGACTGATTTGTAAAATCTTCAAAATGGAATTACATATGATAGTACGATATTTATAGAAATATGAACCATCACCCAAGGCTTAAAGCTGCCATAGACTTTATGTTATGTTACAGGTGGTGCCTCTCAGAGAAACAGGACTGTCAGTATTCAAACACAAACTTCAAGGCTCAGAAGGAAGCTCTTGGGATGTGAGAACAGCTCTGTAGACAGGTCTCAACTCAGGAGAGACACATCTGCAGAACTGAAGAACTGTTCAATCGCCTCTGAAATTAGACTAGCCATACCTTCGAGCCCAAGAGCTTATCTAAGAGACGGAAAAAGTTCCCAATCAGCTTTATCACAATACTAAATTATTTTTCTAAATACAAAGCTTGTTTTCTCGTTATATTGCCCAGTTTGGGACTGATTGGTGACAAGCTGGGAAAGACAAGACAGCAGCGACTGGTGTGGATCCAAATGACACCATACACTGAAGAGCCTGCTATGACATGCTGTGCCTTCTGCCCACAGCACTCTCCTAAACGTCAGGTTTGGGTAACGCATTAGGAGATCTGACCCCTTGCAGCACCACCTTCACTGAGGCTCTAGAGGCGGCTGCAAGAGGGAAGAAAGGATCTGAAGTTACACCCTCAGGTACTGGAGTGCCTCCAGTCATAGCACCCACATGAACTTCCCTCGAATCCCTGCTAGAGAGGGGCCACTGCTGAAGAGATGCTTGTTTTGCTGCCCTTTAACCAATTAAAGGAAAAACTTCCAGACAAATTAGGATGAAGGAAAGAAAATAAATTGAGGATAAGACAAAGCAAGAAAAAGCTGAAAAAGACCTTCCTCAACTTACAACTAATCAGTGTGTGCCACTGGTCATGGTTTAGGTGACAAAAACACTCAGGAGCCGCTGCAGTGACAATGCTGTCGGCAGGTGGGTTGTTTGTAGACACTGTTGGGTGCGAGATCATACAGAAAACACCAGTTGTTAAATCCTGATGCAATTCCATTTAAGGCCTCAAAAGTTTCCTGTACATCTCCATCCTGACAGCTCCTTTTTCAGTCACAGGGTTTTGCAGACCAAGTACAAGTTTTAACAAGCGTCCATTTTCTAGGAGCACCTTTCAGCAAAAGAAAGAGCACAGACTTGCAGGGAGGGGAAAAAAAAAATCCTACTTCTGATAACTAAGAATACAGGCACTGAGTTACTCATGTCCACAATTACATATTATCTGATTTAAGCCTTGAATCTTTATGCATAACATGACTTGCATACAGGAACACACTACTTGCTAGGCTTTTCATTCAATTAAAATATTTCAGTGTATTTTATCCAGTTTTACATTTAGTCATATATAACTACCCTCTGGTACACAAAAGCTAGCAAATTGTACATTAATCTGCTGTAGAGGTTCTCCAATCCATTAGCACAAAACATGGAAACCCCTTTAATGAAGTGTACTCTGACATACTGAATTCACAACTCATTCAACATCTGGGTATTTACAAGGCACAGTTTTGAGAAGCTATAAATCCTTCCAAGGTCACCGACTGCTCGGGAATTATTAGAGCTATTGCATACATCTGTGATGGGGAAGTGACAGTTTTTCAATCAAATTTGTCACCCAACCCAACAATACCCAGTTACCAAGGTGCCATAACCGCTGCTGAGGCTGCATGGAAGAGCTGAGAGGGAGGCGAAAGCTGCAGAGAGACGCTGTGCAGTAATTCTAGTGGCTCGTAAACTGCTAGACCTTAACCTCAGCTACCTTTTAGATGTAGAGCAGGGAGAATGTACCTGCGTATCATTGTTTGCGTGGCAAAAATTGGATTGCAGAGCTGCACAAGTAAAAAGTATCGCACAATGATAAGAAAAAACCCGAAATACAGTAAGTACAGTCCTATAGATCAGTAGTTTTGCAGGTTGAGGAAGCCCCTATCTTCATGCATTTTTAAAAGTAGCTTATTATGAAAACAGTGACTTGAGGCAAGTGAATTTCCGTGATTCTCAACAAAACCTACCTTATTCAGTATCATGAATTTAAGATAACCCGCAACAGACAAAATGGAAGGAAACCAAACAACAGAGGCAGATAATGATAATCGTAAAAATCTTATCTTAATCAGTATGGTTGACTTTTAATTACCAGTTGGAAGTTACTGCGCTACAGATTAAGTGCATCAGAGAAGCAGAAGTAGAGCTGGCTCCATACCGAAAGCAAAGTCCACCGAGACTTTTTTGTACGATGCTCCATCTGAGTTACTACAGCTATGCTGCACCGAGCACTAGCTCTAGTCTGGAAACAATTTAGTGACACCATGCAGTGCAGAAACCAAACTAATAAGGCATGCTGCGCTTGAGCTGGCTCCACATAAAGTTTCAGCAACTCTGCGCAGCGTTCCCAGAACCAGGAACACCCAGTGGAGCCAATGTGGGTCCAGCACGGCTTTGTGAAGCCCAACTGATCGCGGCCCAGCCAAGCCCAAACACATCCTCTCGGACCTGTCTGCACAAGCTCCAGGCTGAGCGACTAAACCCATCCAAGCGGTGAAGCAGCGTGGATGTGTTTAACCATCTCCTTGCAAAGCCGGCATGGTTTGAGCAGGGCCGCCCTGAGCTGAAGCCACTGCCGCTGGCCCTGCGACCGGCCACCGAGCCCGGGGCACGTCCCCCGCCAGCCGCAGAGACCTCTTGTTCCCGGGTACCTCGCACAAGCCGCTCCTCATCACCCGAGCTAAGGGACTCAGCGTCTTCTCTGCACCTTTTGCCTGTTTCCCAGCTCCTCCAAGCACCACCAACAGCACGGAGGCACCTGGACCGCTGGGACGGCCCTCAGCCCGCACCTCCCCGGGCCCCGGGCCCTCAGCCCGCACCTCCCCGGGCCCCGGGCCCTCAGCCCGCACCTCCCCGGGCCTAGGCTCAGGGAGGGGGCGGGCGCACACGCGTTACACACGCGTCCTCCCCGCCGCCTCCGCCTGCGCCCCCGCGGCCGAGGAGCCCGGGCCCGCTGGGCCCCGGCCCGGCCCGGGGCGGGGGAGCGGCGCCGGGGGCTCCGCGGCGGACGAGGAGGGAGAGAAGCGCGCCCGGGGCGGGGGAGGCCACGCACCGCCCTCCCCGCAGCGGCGCCGGGCGCGCAGCGCGGCCGGGCCGCCCTCAGCGGGCTCTTACCGAGAGGCGGCTCCGGAGCCGGGCCCGGGAGCGCGTCCCGCAGCGGACATGGCAGCGGCGGCCCCGCGCCTCCTCGCCCCCGCCCGCCGCAGCAGCGCCCGGAAGCAGCGCGCGCGGCGACGGAAGTGACGCTGCCGGCCCCACGGCGGCGCCTCAGCCCGGGGCGGGAGCGCGGCGCGGGGACCGGGGCCGCCGCCGCCGCCGCCGCCGGGGCGGTGCCGAGCGCCACCGCGTTGGTCTTGATGAGGGGATCGAGGGCACCCTCAGTCAGTTTGCAGATGACACCAAGTCGGGCGGGAGCGTTGCTCTGCTGGAGGGCAGGGAGGCTCTGCAGAGGGACCTGGCCAGGCTGGGTCGATGGGCACAGGCCACTGTGTGAGGGGCAACAAGGCTCAGGGCTGGGTCCTGCCCTTGGGGCACAACAACCCCAGGCACCGCTGCAGGCGTGGGGAGGAGCGGCTGGGAGCTGCCCGGCGGGAAAGGACCTGGGGTGGTGGGCGACAGCGGCTGAACATGAGCCAGCAGTGTGCCCAGGTGGCCAAGAGGGCCAACGGCATCCTGGCTTGTATCAGGAACGGTGTGGCCAGCAGGAGCAGGGCAGGGATCGTCCCCCTGTGCTGGGCACTGGTGAGGCCGCCCCTCGAATCCTGTGCTCAGCGCTGGGCCCCTCACCCCCAGAAGGAGATGGAGGGGCTGGAGCGTGGGCAGAGCAGGGCAGCGAGGCTGGGGAAGGGGCTGGAGCACAAGGGTGGGGAGGGGCGGCTGGGGGAGCTGGGGGTGCTCAGCCTGGAGAAGAGGAGGCTGAGGGGAGCCCTCATCGCTCTCTGCAACTGCCTGAAAGGAGGCTGGAGCCGGGGGGGTCGGTCTCTTCTCCCCAGGAACAAGCGATGGGACGAGAGGGAACGGCCTCAAGCTGCGCCAGGGCAGGGGTAGGTTGGGGATTGGGAAAAACTCCTTCCCCAAAGGGCTGTCAGGGCCTGGCACAGGCTGCCCAGGGCAGGGGTACAATCACAGTCCCTGTAAGTATTAAAAAAAATGTGTGGATGTGGTGCTTGAGGACATGGTTTAGAGGTGGACCTGGCAGTTAGGTTAACAGGTTGGACTTGATGATCTCAGAGGTCCCTTCCAACCTTAATGAGTCTCTGATTCTATGAAACGGGTAACCAGTCCCGCCAGTGCTGGGTGCCATGTGAGAGCAGGTGAAGGAGGCTTCAGTGGCCTCAGCTCAGCCAGGAGTCCCCGCTGCTGCCTTGCCTTTGGGTTTGGTTCTTGTTACAGTTATAGGGGGTCGTCTCTCTGGTTTGCTGTCTTATTGCTGTAGGTGTTGCAATGCAAGTTATTTAAAACAGTGTCAAAGCTGCATGATGGAGTATCTATAGAAAATTTCCCACGTGTGCAGGTCAGAGAAGCCGGGGGGTTTTGTCTGGTTGGGTTTTGGAGAGCTCTAGCAGATTTTTCAGAAGTTGTTTACTCTCTGAAATTTCTTTTCCCTTCCCTTTTAACAGGTCGAAACTTGCTGAGCCTTTAATTTCACCTCTTCCTTAGAGTTCACTTGGTGATTTTAAAAAAAGTAACAGAGCACCAAAAACTAGCTGTGTCAGCATGGTACTGGTGCTTTTCCCTTGAGTATAAATACAGAAAGATGAGAAGGCGGGAGAAGTTAAAGGGCAAAACACTTGGGGAACACGCTTTATTTAAAAGAACTTTTGAGAATCGATTTTATTGCAAAGTAAAGCAAAGTAATGCAACATTGTGGTAAAACCAAGAAAGTAATTCCAGGAACAGAAGTAGAAGCTCAGACTGGTTTTTAGAAACGCGTTGTTACCGACTTAATTACTGCAACATATCCTCCTGAAGTGTCCTCAGGGCTTTATCCTCCACTTACCCTTTTCCTTAGATGCAAGTTTACATTTGTTCTCTGAATTCACACTGGCCTTACAGCTGTTTTCTGTGGAGTAAAGCACGTTGTTTACTGACAGTAAGTAGCCTAAACTGTAAACTCTGTTTCAAGCTTTCCGGGAATCAATAGAAGATCACGCATTTACCAGATCTCCATGTAAAATCCCTTTCCATTTCCTCTAAGAGTTGCCAGACTCCGTCTGTTCAGTGCTTTAGGGGCTGTGAAGCAAGAGAGCTCTGCTATCGCATCGGGCGGCAAGGGGAAAAGAGGAAAGCTCCATCCCGTCTGCCAGCTGCAAGAGCTCCTCAGCCAGAACGTGCCATCTGGGGAGCGCAGAAATAGAGGCAGATTCCTCCAGCAAGTGGGATTTAGGCTTTTAAATTACAGAAATCGTCCGCTTTGCTGTGTGCTGTGGCTCAGATGACTGCAGATTCAGGGCAAAGCTTTGAACATGGCTGAGGGACATAGGGAATTACCTCTCTGCTAAGAGGTTCCAGCAGGTGTTTTTTATGGGTGGCTGTTACTGGAGCAGAGTCCAGGACAGGAGGGAAATGCATTCACGTTGTGATCAGATTCTTTCCTCTGCCTGGCACTGGGCCTGGAGTGCATGGCTGGCCCTGGCAGATGGCATCAGAAGAAGAAACATCTGAGTTCTTTTGCTCACTCGCACAAGTAAGCATAAGAGCTGCCTGAGGATCTTCAGGAGATACATCTGAAGGACCCGTATCTCCACTGAATGTAGGCAAAGTCTGATACAAACGTTGGTCCTATCTTTGGAAAGACTGGAGCTTATCTTTCACGTTTTCTGGTGGGCGTAGGAAGGCTGCTGTCCTTGCGTATGAATAATCAGTGTCACAGGTCAGATACACTTACCCCGTCATTAACCAGACTTCCTACATAGTTTAGGGAACCAAAAACTGTTGTGAAAACAAGTAAGTTCCCTTCCCTGCCCAATTTCCTGTGCTGAATTGAGCAATTTGGGTCAGAAAAGGAACCTCAAGTGTCTCATGATTGGTAACAGAACTCAGCACCCCTGGAAAATCACTTTGCCCTGCGCCCCAACTGACTGCAGCCAGCCCTGAGTGAGGAGTCTCCAGTCTTGTCGGAGTCCGTGAATTACGTCTGTCGAGTGTACTGTATCACTGTGCAGCACTGATTTACTCAGAAAGTGGCTGTGACCTGACCTAATACTTCACTTGTGGTAGGATATCAAGAACTAGTCAGCTTCATTTCTTTGTAGCAGAAATAGAAAGGCTAGGGGAAGGAATAATGTACAGTTGCTTGCTACAACCCTAATTTAAATAAATAAGAACAAAGATACTGAAGCATTTTAAGCTTTTTTGATTCTTATTGTAATGCCCATGCTGACAATAATCTTCTGTTATCTGGCGCCTCCAAAGTGAGATTGGATTTCCACAGACACATGCAGTTATCCAAAAATTACTAAACTGAGTGCAAGAGGCCACTGGTTTGCCAGTTCTGCTGTCATTCAAGAAGCCAGGGCAGACATTAGCCCCCTTTGGCCATAATGCTGGTCTGGGGATGGGGGCTGAGGCACTGCCAATTTCTCTTCCTTTTCTTGCTAACTAGTCCAGTTACTTGACTGATTCAAGAGCTGGGAGCAAAGGCAAAAGTTCGTGACAGCTACTGCCAGACCTCTGTCAAGTATGGACCCCAGCAGACCATGCGAGTAGGTAAGAAAGGATCAGAGGTGCAGATCTCTTCTTTGATGGTGTTTGAGGAACTCCTTGGACTGCGTCCCTTCTAGCCACTCGAGCTTCTTCAGCTCAGGCTCTCTTCACAGAACCATGCAAGCTTCTTAGAAAAGTCACTTGATGATGCTGGCAACTCAGTCTGTTATTCCAGGTCTTTTAGAAGTCTCTTACAGCTCTAATACTGGATTCTTCATGGGAGCTGGACAGGCAAAGGACCAGGGATGGTGCTCTCTGGGCTGACACAATGGGTAACTTCAGCGCACTTAGCTTCTAGCTGCTCACTGCAGAGACTCAATGACACATTTCTTTCATGTAAAAGCAGATCGTCTGAGCTGTTCTCAGTGCCCATGAGAACATCAGCCCAGAGAGAAGGTGCTTTTCTGCCGGATTATTACAGGGTCCAGTTCTGCCAGTTGCGTGGGATAGAAGAAACAAGCGTCCATTCTTCTTTCTAATGGGAAAAAGGAAATGTAATATCCTGGTCCTCTGTTGTGTTCCGCAGTGCCTCTTCTTGAGGAAAGATGAGCGGCTAATTCACACATCTCAGCCTGCAATCAGAACAGAGCTGACCTAGATCCTGATGGCATCCTCTTGGTGAATGGTGCCCTCAATCACTGTGTCCGTGGTTTGCCTGGAGCACTTGCGACTCCCTTTCATGCTTTTCAGGTTTTCCGAAAGATGCTTCTGGAACTTCTTGGTGAGGAAGCAGTAGATGATTGGGTCCAACACACAGTTCATACTCAAGAGGCACAAAGTCACCTGGTGAGCATCATTGAGTTGTTGGCGCAACTGGCAGTTTTCCTTCTTCCATTGCTCCAGAACAGTCAGGGTCCAGGGCAGGTGCACTATGTGGTGAGGTACAAAGCTTATGATGAACACAGCCAGCACTGTGCAAACCATCCAGAGCGCCCTTTGCTTGACATGAGCAGTCTTCCGTGGCTGCACTGATTTGGAGAACAGGGTCCTGATAATGATGATGTTCCAGCCTAGTATAAAAAGGAAGATGATATAGAAGAGGACGCAGATGATGACATGAATGGCGAGAACAGCTGAAACACTGCTAGAAGAGTTATAGCGCTCAAAGCACCGCGTGAAATTCTTTGAATTCATCTCCTCCAGATTAGTATTATTGTCAAAAAGGTAATACAAAGAGCTGCCCACTATTATGATCCAGATAGCTGCTGATAAGTAGATACCCCTTCTCTGGGTGGTAAACTGAGCAGCTTTAATGGGATTAGTCACGGCTTGGTAACGGTTGTATGTGATAACCATCAGAAAGGCAACAGAAGAGTAGGTGTTAACGAAAAATAAACAGCCAGCCACACTACAAAGGAACTCGGGCATGATCCAGTCTCCGTGGTGGTGATAGTAAATAATCCACATTGGCATCGTAACCAAGAAGAGCAGGTCAGCTACCGTCAGGTTCACCATGAATATCTTGATTTCATTGAGTTTCTTGGTGGGGTAAATACGGCTGAAAATCCAGAGCACATAGCAGTTGGCAACAAAGCCCAGAATGAAAATGATGCTGTAGAAAACAGTGAAGAGGTTGTAGCGAAACTCAGAGTCTATGTGGCATGAAATGTAGGGATCAGTGCTACCTTCAGCACCACCTTTACCCTTTCCGGACATCGTGGTGCTGAGCGGGCACGTCTGAAGCAGAATTTCCTGCCGTAGCTTTTCTTCTTACCTAAAAATACAAAGCATAAAGTGAGGTGATTGGTCTGGTGTCATTGCTAAGCCAAAACCCGCCTTTCATTTTCAGTTGTCTGTGACCACAGGAGTTCTGCTCTGTGTCTTGGCTCCAGCCACAGACACCCGCCCTGTCCCCTTGGTCCTCTCTTTGGTACCATTTCCACACCGTACTAGCCTGTGTGTCTTCATCCAGCATTGCTTGCTGCAGCGCGGATCCCAGATCACTAACCTCTAATCTCAAAAGGCTTTTCTGCATGAGGGTTCTTAGGCAAAATCATCTGTTACTCTGTAGTGTCTCAAGCTTCTTAATCTTTTATTATACACAAACAGGTTTTCTGGGTCTCGTTGTTTCCCCTGTGGTTCCTAATGCTTTCTAACTTGACTACGTTTATTTTTACCTAGAAATTCCGGCAGTAAAACAATATCTGGTAAAAATGTCTCACTAGTGCCATTTTCACAGTCGTCCTCTACTTGCTGTTTTCTGACATTTTCCTTCTTACACTTGCAAAGATTGTATTTGTTTTCTCAGTTGCAGGCACCGTAGGATCTCACATTCACTTCATCATAGGCTACTGGAACTCTCAATTTTTTTACTCCGTGAATGATGTAAAAGATGAGTCACTAATCCTAAAGGGTGGTGTTCTGTGGTACATTGTTGATGTTAACTACAGTTTATCTCTCTTAAAATTCTGGCTGTTGTCTGTCGTACCATCATTTTGAATTCAAGTTGTCACCAAACCAGTATGACTCCCTTTGTTCCTGCCCCCCCCATTTCTACAGTAAATGCAAGTGTCAGCAGCAGCAATTCTGTACTTTTCTGTGTCGCTGGTGAGGCTGCTGACAAACACTGTCCCTAAAGAGATGCCTTCAGGTTTTTAATATTACCAGTCCCCACCTCAGTTTGTATTTCTTCAAATCTTGCCTGCAGTTTGGACATACCAAATTGCTGCATCATCAATACTGTACATGTTCTTGTCTCAGATTTACATGGATTCGGTCTAATCCCTTCTATGCTTTAACCTGCTGCTTTTACCATCCAGAGGTTGTACGCTCCTGTTCGTGGCTCTAGCACCAGCTCCCTGTCTGACGCTGGGCAGGCACTCACCGCTCCGTGTCACAATCCTGCAGATCCGCTTGTTTTTCTCTCCCTCTTCCTTCGTGGGAAGATAACTGACTAATGCAGGTAAAGCGGTTTGAGAGCCGCTGGCAAGGACACTAGGTTGCTCGCTGTGGTAAACTTGCTGGGTTTTTAACCTAATTTGCAGAACATGGTGGCTTCCCTCGAGAGTGAATAAAGTGTACCAACAGTTACGAAGCCTAAACTTTGTGTTAGTTATGATGGGAATGCTGAGTGCTTGCCTCAGCTCTGCCAGCCCCACGGACAAGCAGCATTTTCCCCCAAAGACTGCTGCCTCCTGGGAAGGCACCCTCCTGCCTTGAAACTTTCTGGATCTTCCCCAGCAGCAGATAGTCGCAGGAACCCCCATCTCATCCTCTCTGGCTTGAGTCTCTCTTTGTGCCCGTGTGCTGTTGGTTCCTCATTTACACATTTGCACATTTGCAATTTTCTTCTGCAAATGGGGAAGTCAGCTCAAGTTTTAGAAAGCCCCCTCTTTCTTCAGAAAACTGCAAACCCTTTGTTACTTCTTTCCAGTTGTTAGGAGAGGAAGGCAATAGTCGTCTTCCTGAGCCCATCCCTCCTCACCCCTCACAGGTCCCCTGAGGACGTGACAACTACAGATGCCCACAGCTTGTCCTTGGACCTTCACAGGCTGCTGCGTGCTGGGCACCACTGGGGTTTCATGTCTTTAAACTCAATCTTTCAGCCACGTTCCATGTGAATTAACAAGTAGCTGTGGCAGTACGAGTAGTTGGCCAGGCGACACCCGTATCTGTCCTCTTTCTCCGTGATCTCTGCCACCCTGCTGAGAACCCACTGATCTCTGAAGGGCAGTAGCTGATTCAGGTGGTGGTAGCCAGGAGGTGAGGATGGTCTGGGCTATGACACCTCGGGGTCTGGCCACAGAGGTCTGTCACTCCCTGCTGCCCTGCGGAGAGGTCCCAGAGCAGGCAGGGGCCCATGTTCGGTTCCCTGTTCTACCTTTGATTCATGCAGGACCTAAGGCAAGTCCTACTGGTCATCTCATGGATCTGTTTCCACATCCTCATCTATGTATGAAAAGTGGTAATTTTCACAACACGGCCTTAAATAAATGTCTGTGTCTAAGCCCAGCTCTCCCACCCACTGAGGGACCATCTCCGGGAAGGACATACGCCAGCTGGAAAGGTTTGCATTTCTCAGCTCGGGAAGGGCACCGAGCAGATGCAGACACTCAGGGAAGGGGTGAGGCTGTGCAGGGGCAAGTGAAACTAGTGGGGAGCTTTGTGTTTGATACGCTATTCTGATGTTAGAATAAGGAAAAAAAAGTCCTAATTACCTAAGATCATTAGAGAACTTAAGTTTTTTTCAAATCTGTATCGTAAACCCACCGTTCTGACTATCTGCCAACTTCAGCAAATAGTTCTGGTGCTTGGGGCTGCAATCTTTGCAATGAAAGGTGCTCTTATCACTGTAGCAGCAGACCTGAATATACCAAGAGTGCGGGGAAAAAAAAAAAAGCTGATGCATCCCACTAGCAGAATTCATGAGGAGGAGAGGAGTGCCCACATCCAGTACATAGGCACAACTGTTATTCACAATGATGTCCCTTTAGACTGTGCCGTGGGGCACTGTCCATCTACCCCTCCAGTTCTGGTCCTGCACTTATAGAATCATAGAATCACAGAATTGTTAAGGTTGGAAAAGACCCTTAAGATCATCAGGTCCAACCATTAACCTATCACCGCCAAGGCCACCACTAACCCATGTCCTCAAGCACCACGTCTACCCGGCTTTTAAATCCCCCCAGGGATGGGGACTCAGCCCCTGCCCTGGGCAGCCTGTGCCAGGCCCTGACAGCCCTTTGGGGAAGGAGTTGTTCCCAATCCCCAACCTAACCCTGCCCTGGCGCAGCTTGAGGCCGTTCCCTCTCGTCCCATCGCTTGTTCCTGGGGAGAAGAGACCGACCCCCCCCGGCTCCAGCCTCCTTTCAGGCAGTTGCAGAGAGCGATGAGGGCTCCCCTCAGCCTCCTCTTCTCCAGGCTGAGCACCCCCAGCTCCCCCAGCCACTCCTCGTATGCTGCAACCCTGTCTCCTCGCAGCTCCAGCCCTGCTCCGGCACGGCTCCGACGGGCTAACCACGCGACTCTCCTGCCCCGCCTCTCTGCAAGCCCACTTGGGCATGGCAGCCTCCAAACTTTGCCCAGGAGCTCTGGTGAACTTTACTGGTAGGGTCTCCAGGCCTGTCCATCAGCTGCCAGATTTAGCAGACGGGGTGGAAGGGAGAGCGAACTGCACATCCCTCTCCACTGCAAAGCCCTGCACAGAAGATGGGTTTGAGCTAAGGGGCTGCGCTCTGACGTGGAGAGATGAATGCAAGGACGTGCTCTACGTTGTTAAGTCTGCTAGAAATCTCTGGCAGAGGTGGGCTGTGGGAGATGGCAGTGCTGTCTCCTGGCCCCAGCAGCACTTGGTAGAGCTCATCTGTCTTTGCATTAGTAGGCTGTGCAGTGCCAATGCCGAGGTCCCTCAGGGAATCACAAGAGTTGTTTTTCCCTTCTCGCTTGTCAAGCCAGATGTTCTACAAAATACAGCTAGAAGAGAGCGTGGCACCATTCCCCACTAAATTTACTCCATACCCACTTTCCTCTTCAGCCTGAGGAACTCGAGCCCACATCTCCCGTATACTTGTGAGATGCCCTAGACGCTGGAGCACCGCATGGGGGATCTCACTCAGCTTCTCCTGTTGAAGCAGTTCCCCTTTGTGTAAAACACGTAAATATTCTCCGTGCCAGCAGAAGGGAGAACAGGCGCAGTGGTCAGGGTGCGGGCTGGCGGGTGTGGGTCCTGTGCTCTGCTGCAGCAGGCTGCGCTGCATCACCAAAATCCCTGACAACTCTAGCCCAAGCCACTACCTTGTACACGAGTGCACCAGCCAATAACCCCAAGTGGTTTATCTCATCAACTCCATCGTATGCAGAACTAGAGCTGGAAGTAACTGGCTGTGCAGCAGAGCATGGCCGGCGCAACTGCAGACTCTGCTCCCAGTCTACACTCTCGCCCATGGGACATGCTCTCCCAATAAGGATTTACTGGCTCATAGCTGCAAGATGCAAAGACCACTCTACCGCAAGCTATGCCATCAGCAAAAATATATTCCAAGAGTAACAGTACTGATAAAGTACCTTACCACAGTCAAAAGGATTCAGCACGATATGTCCATCTTCAGCTTTAGTAGAGCAGGGATGGGTATTGTACTGAGGATGCTCAGTCTTCTTCCAAGTGTTATTTTCTCTGACCTGGGGCTGGAAGGTGTCCACGCAGGCAGCCCTTAAGAACAAGATGCCAGAATGGGAGCAACTGCAGCATGACTGCAGAGTCACTAGAGAAGAGGAAATGTGTGACATCAGCTCAAAGGAAATGAGAAATAAAATAAGCTGTAGAGGAAAGGCAATTAACCACAGCAAAGATCTGGAAAGTCCTTAAAGTTGTTTCCTCAAAGTATCTCTGCTTCTGATGATCCTGAGAGAGGGCCAAGTTGGGATTTTCCTCTAAAGGCAGAATAGTGATCCACTCCGTCTCCCTGGTTAGATCTGGGATTAGACAGCATTTGAGCATCCTTCTTCCAAACAGATGAATGGCAGAAGCCAGAAGAGCTGTCACAATAACTTTGAGGGAAGGAAGTGCCAGGAAACTCATATATCCCATGGACAGACTCATTCCCTAGAAGAGTCTCCTTCACACTTGTGCTGGGTCTAAACAGACCCAGGAATACAGCCATCCCACGTCTCTTATCTCAGGGACCTTCAGTGGACACGCATGGCAGGTCTTCACCTGGCCCATCCACCTTCACATCATGCCCACCATTATTTGTGGCACCTGAAGACCACTCATCACAATGATGCAAATTGGTGGGGTGCTCAGGGAGACACCAGTGACAAGCAAAGCTGCAGACATGGTCCCAGCTAAGCCGTAAATCCCAAGTTGTAGCTCCCATGCTGATGGTTAACCTGCCCTCCATGCAGACACTGCTCTTACACCTGCACACAGTGCAGATGTGAGCTTGGAGCATCTGCACCATGTCCTGCACAAACCTACAGGAACTAAAACACTGAGTCTGGTGCCTGGGTTCAGTGTGAAACACATAGGAACGGAGCCACAAAGTCCATCACCAGCACAAAGAGGTGCCTGAGCCTGCAACAAGGCTGCTGAGGAACAACACGGGCCCAAGCGGAAGCAGAAGAGGCCAGTCCACATTGGTGCTCTCCTGGGAAGGCTGGCTCTCCTGGCTCTTCTCATGAAATGCCATCTACAGCAAACAGCCCATGGTAGGCCCTGATGTCCATGCTGTGAGGAGCACCAGAGACCCCCGTGGTGTGGTGTCATGTCTTGGGAGAGCCACCACGGACAGGCTGAGGGTTGTGTCCCCTGGGCCACACCAGTTGAGGGCACCAGCCAAACTTCTGCGAGAGCCAGGAGCTGGCACAGATCCTGGGACATCTTCAAGTCATGCTTTTGCTGTTGGGCTGGTGAGCCCTGGCTCCGAGCTGGGACACAGCAACCTCCTCATCAGCCGGGGAGATGGGGCACTGACAGAGGGGGCAAGGTGGACGGCAGCAATGCTGCTCTGCCAGGACACTGACTTTTGGCTTGCCCGGCCTCAGGCATCTCAAGGCAATGGGCGGTGCAGGATTGGGGCAGCCAGCACGGTGCCAGAACCCACCCTCTGTCCATGCTGGTGGCTGGATCTCCCCAACCAGGGGCAGGCAAAGCCCCAGCACTGATCCGGGCTTCCTTGCCTGGGTCAGCTCTTCCCTGGCTCTTCTCCAGAGGGTGCAGATGGCCTTCCCCAGGGCCATTACAGAGGGAGGCACCTGGTGGGCACTTCATCCTGGTGCCCCGGTGTGAGCAGAGGCAGGCTGTGCACCCGGGTGCCGGGCAGCTACAAGGAGCCCCAGACGAGCTCCCAGCCTGGCAGGGTGTTGTGCAAGAGCTCGGCAAAGTGCTGTGCAAACCAGGATGTCCTGCTGCTCCGGGCCCTGCTCGGGGGAGGCTCCAAAACACCCAGAGCTGCATGGAGACCGCAACTGGCACCGCAGCTGGACACACCCTGAGCTGCTGTGGGATCACCCTTGTCCCCCACAGCAACAGCACGGGGGGTCCAAGGACCTCGGAAGACACCTGAGCTGAGCGGGACCCAAACTCCTGCAGCGCGAGGGAGCCCCACAGCGACAGCACTGCGCGGGGTGGGAGACCCTGCTTTGCCCTGCCTCCGCAGGGTGGGCTGCACCGGGGCGCTGGCTGCGTGGAGCAGGGCACCAGGGACCGGCCAGGCGCTGTCTCCTGTCAGGCCACGTCAGGGCGACCCGAAGGGTGAGATGAGGCTCCTACAGATCTGTGCTGGGGTGGAGGCTGCAGCAGTCGTCTCCCCTCCACCACCCACCATCCACCTGCCTTCCCCCTTCCCCATCAGCCACTGTAAAGATGGACTGAGGACCTTGACCCTTCATGGGCCAGACAGAGCCCCAGTTATGCCTGCAAGACTGCTTCTGGGAGTTTAAATTAAAAACAAAATAAAAGCATGCTCATGAGGTTGGCTGGCAGCCAGTCCGTGCCTTTGGGAAGGGCAGCCAGTGAGGATGTCTGGTCACAGCAGGAAGGGGAGCACTCGCAGCCGCTGTAGCAACGGCCAAACAAAGCTCGCTGTCCTGCCGCAGCCAAGTTCTCAGGGGAAATGAAAGCCCAGGAGGTTTTCAGCTGGGGAGGAGCTTCGTCAGAAATCTTCATCCTTCCTCTGCTCCGCCCTGCATTGGCTCTGCCACTGATGGAGCACACGCCTGTCACCGAAGTTCAGCAGAAAAGATCTTTCGTAAAACCCAGAGAACCAAACGACAACAACATACCAAGTTTGGTGGTGAAAGACGCAAGGAGACCTGATGGGTGGGAGCTCTAGCAGTGACACAGGCTTTGCTTTCTGATTTAAGCACTCCCACTGGAGTCGGGACACCTCTAACTGCCCCGAGCTGGGACCTGACCACGTCCCTGCCGGCCAGTCCCTCCTCGCCACTTTCCAGATTTACTCATTGTTCAGCTTTGCCTCAAATGCTCAGGTTAGGCCCCAAGCTATTGAGATTCACAGAAATGCCCAGGACAACCTCTTGGTCCTGTAGCTTGGCCTCTCGCCAGGCTCGCACTTGTCCACCTCTTAATTAGCTGGGGAGTTCCCTTCCTCATCGTCTCCATTTTCAGCTGTTGCATTTGAAGTGTTAACAGTAGAGGGGGACTCAGATTCGGTACCAAGGCAACAGAGAACGGGTGAGAACAGTGCCCCCGTACAGCACCCGCAGCCAGCACCCCCCCTCTCGCATCCCTTCCAGCCTGGGAACTCTTCCCCTGCTCTCCTGGAACTGCTGCCTGGTTCCGAGTGCAGAACGGTGAATCCGGTATTAAGATGCATTTTGTTTGCGGTGGCCTGGCTTATTAAGTGCTCCCGGCAGTTTTTGACTGCCCTGTTCACAGTGTTATTTACCACTCTTCCAGCCCAGGGGATGCACACAAAGGCTGACAACACCAAATGCCATGCAAGGCCAAGTTAAAAAAAGAAAATTTTTGAATATGCCTTTGCTTTTATCGAGTAAACTTGCAATCTAATAAAAAAATAAAGAAGCTGCTTTTACTAGAACTGGTCCCCATACCGTGCTGCTAAGTCGCACTAATGGTACTTTGGGTTGTTCTATCAGGATGCTGGATCCTGGAGCAGCTCGTCCAAATGACGTTTTCTGGCGATAACTTCACGCACGCTGGTTGGCAGGCAGCGGGCTGTTCCCCGTGGTTCTGGCACCGTATCAGCACTCCCATGGCAAGCGCACGTTGCCGCGAAAGATGCACATTGCCTCCTTGCATGCACCGCCTGCCCCTGGCACGTCTCCTTCGGGTCGTTTCCTTCTGAGGCGGAGCCCGTTAGCAACACACTCGCTTTTGATGACCACATATAAATTTTGCAGGTATCAGAAACTCTCTTGGTTTTGAAAATGTGGTATTATAAGCAAATACCCAGCGATCTCTTTCCAAGAGCAAAACCACGCTGTGTTAGTGGAGAAGAGCTCTCCGTGGAGTGCAGAGGAGCAGCATTTTAGCCGACAGGCTCTGCGTGCGCTGTCGACTGCCCTGTTCAGTGACAAGAGCAGTGAACGAGGACAAGGTGAAACACCAACACGGAGCTTGTGAAAGCCCCAGCCACTGCCACCAGGCTTGGAGCCGTGCGATGCATGCAGCGTGCAGGACCAGCACACAGGTGAGCGTGATCCCTGCCGGCCCTGGTCACCAGGATGCGTCCTCGAGTGCCAGGACGGGTCTTTGAAAGGACATGAAGTTCTTTTCGAGCCAGAGCAGCTGATGATCTGACGCTAAGCATTGCTCTCTGTGAGTTTCCACTACTCATCTCACACCCTCTGCACAATTTCCTTTTGCTTGTTGCAGGAAAGAAATAGTAAATAAACTCTGTAGCTTTCCCCTGCGAGCATTTCAGAGCCCAGCACAACATGTCCCCACCTTATTACCAACCCTGCAGGAATGTGCCCCGGAGCTTGGGTTGCTCAGTGGGGAAATGCATCCACCCCAGTGGCCGAGAGCCCCTCCTGGGGCAGCGAGCAGCGACTCTTCCTGGGAGCCATTTGACAGCTGCAAAAGCAGGGCACAGTGTCTGCCGCTCGCTGCGGTGCCGCTGCGATGACCCAGCCTGGCAGGAAACATCGCTGCTGCAGCCGGCCGCCTCGCCGGCAGCGGGTGAAGCAGGGAGCAGGGCAGACTCCGGCTGGTTTTGGCAGGTGGAGCCCAAGTCCAGCCCTGCCACCCCGGGCAGAGGGGTGATCTCCGTGGGCCACCGCATCAGGATTTGTGTGCTGCAGCCCCAGGCTGTCGTAGCTCTGCCTTCACTGAGCCTTCACGGCCGGGTCACTGCTCCCGCTGCTCCACCCTGCAGCAAGTTACCTCCCGACAGCGGCTGCCTGCCCTCTGCCCTCTCCCCCTGCCCCAGCCTGGCAGGGCAAGGGCAGGGGCCGTGCACCAGCGGGATGAGGGACCTGGGCTCCTTGAGAGGCTCCGAGCATTGCCTCCTCTTCCTCGCAGGAGGAAGGTCCATGGCAGGACTCCTCACCTTGCTCTGCAGCGTCCAAGCAAAGCCAGGGTCGTTTCTGCCACCCAGGGGTGGGACGGGACCCAGATGAGTGCAGTCCCCATCCCCATGGCCCCAAAGGCAATGGCAGCGCTGGCCTGACTGGTGCCGTCACGACGCAGCTTCTCCCTGCTTGCTGGGTACAGAGAGCAAACGCGCGTCTTCCCAGCGCCCCTGGATGGGGAGGACGAGGGTGGCCCTGAAGCCCCTGGAGCTGAGATGCCGTGGCTCAGAGACCCAGGGGGGACGCGCAGCCAGCCCGTGTCCCGAGACACCCAGACGCAGAAGGAGCCTGTGGAGCTCGGGGAGGGAGGCCAGCAGCCTGGGAGAGCAAGCAGAAGGGAAAGGAGCCTCTTACCTCAGGGCCACGGAGCACCTGGCCCAGCAGACCCAGCCCGCCAGGTCCCTGCTACAAGCGCCGAGCCGTCAGCGTGCTCCGGCCTGGGAAGAGCTGGGACGGGAAGGAGGGCGCGCTCGCAGGTGAGTGACTCACTTCCCTCTTGGCACTTGCGACAGGGCTCAGACGTGCCCTGGCTGCGCCCTGGAGCTCGACGCTGACTCCTGCGGCCCTTCCTTGAGCGGGCGGCAGTGGGGAAGCGGCAGTGGAGGCTCCGTGCTGGCCAGGGGCTCGTCACGCGCCCGTGTCACCCGCTGCCTCGCAGGCCTGCGACGGGGCAGCCCTGCCCTGCAGCGGCTCCAGGGCAGGGGCGCTCCCCAGCCCGGCCGGGGTCGCAGAGGTGGTCCGGGCTTGGTGAGGGGTCCAGCGCGCTCTGGGCTTCTCCTTTACTTCCAGATACTGGGACCAGGAGCCAGCACAGGGCGAGTGCTTGTTCAGATGCTTCCATTGGAGGCGGAGAGTTGCTGCAGCAGGGCAAATCATCAGGATGAGACTGCTCTGCCGTGTGAGTCCCCACAGGGGGAACATTAACCAGAAAAATATTTCAGGCTGTGGCAGCTCGTTTCCTTGCCCTCTCTGCAGCATTATAAACCACCCTCGGTTCTTGTGCCCCTTCGGCCTGGGAAGAACGGGTGGACGGACGCCTGCAGCCCCAGGGCAGCAGCTCTGGCACTGCTCTGCTCAGGTTTCGCCTGGGATTTCCCCAGGTGCTGTGCACTGGCATCACTTAGGTCATGGCCATAACATCCGGTGAGTGACTGTGTTACAACAAGAAATCACATGTGTTTCTGTCTCCTCACTTTATTCACCATGGGTTGTTCAACAAGGAAATGTTGTTGGGTTTTCTTTGCTGTTAAGAACCAGCACTGGTTTCTGCAGGGAAGGAGGCGCGAGGTTTCTGACACGGCCCTGGGGGGCCAGGCAATCGCAACTGGTCGGTGCACAAAAGCACGTTGAAAGCACATCAGAGCAGGCAACAACCTGCACCGCTATCGGAAGGAACTGGCCGTTTGCATGTCCTGCAGTCCCCCATCTCGGCCTGCCCGACACCCAGCTGCAGTCTGCAGAGCTACAGCAAATACCCCAATTTCCCAACCGAACAGAAAAGCCGCACCAGTTTACGGTGCAGGTAAGTTATGGCCTTTCTCAACAGAGAAGGTTGCCAGCGTCCTCTTGTGAATAAGGAAAACTAGGCTACGCTAGGAGGAGTGTGGCCAGGAGAGTGAGGACAGTTAACGTCCCCTCTGCTTGGTACCGGTGACGCTGTACCTGAAACCGCGTGAGCAACTCAAAAGGGACGCGGAGAACTGGAGAGGGACCGGCAGAGAGCTGCCACCACGGCCTGAGCCCGGAGGCTGAGGACGATCTGATCGCTACCTGCAGCTGTTGGAAGGGAAGCTGCAAAGAGGAGGGAGGCAAACTCTTCTCAGCAGTGGCAAATGGGCAAGGGGCAAGAGCCACCAACCGGGGTGCGGGACAGTCGGGATGGACACTGGTGACAATTGTGCTAGAAGGGCTGTGCATCCCTGGGACAGGAACCCGGAGAGGCCGAGGGTCTCATCCGTACCGCCTGCCGTTAGTGACAGCCCCGCTTCAAACACAAGGTCGAATTAAAGACCTACAGAGGTCCTTCCCCAAAACATTTCAGTTCTGTGACTGGAACCACAATTGCACTGCCACGTGTGCCGGTGTTATTTTCCTTCGCGGGTGCTCTCCATGTCATCAAAACGCACTCCTGCAAACCCCATTCCACCCAGAAAAACTGTCACAGAAGTGCCCAGACAGGTCCTGCCTGAGAAGGAAGCACTTTGACCAGACCTGAGAAGATGGGTAACACATAAACCCCATTGATTGTTGTCAGGTTACATCCTTGTGTGCTCCAATGAGAATCCAGTAGCAGCTATGAAGCAGGGGACTTTGCACATTAATGTTAATATTAACGCTACATCTGGACTTCCCCGCTGCTGCAGAACAACTGACTATCCCAGAAAGGGAATACGAATGAAGCAGGTGGCCAGGGAGGCCAATAACGCCAGAGAGTCCATTTTAATGGCACTGAACAGGCTGAGGCAGAGATCTCCTGCTACAAAGACCTAATTGCCCCGAAGTACGTGTCCATTCTTGCCCTGGAAGTCTGAAGCCCTCCGGCTGCTGTGACAGGGAGGCTTCCTAGCAGGAAGGCTGCTGAGCCTCAGTAGTGAGTCAGGCTACGTCCTAGATCTACCTAAAGTGTGCGTGGTGCTCAAGGCAGCACTGAGATCGGAGCGGGAGAGTCAGGAGCGAAGCCTAGAGGAGCAGCACTCCCAAACATCTGCCCGTTTTGAGCACAACACGAAGCCAGGGCTGTGAGAGCTTTACCTGTCAGGGAGCAAAAGGAGTCACCCGCGGAGCTGAAGGCAGGGGAGCCCCCAGCAGCAGGAGGCCCGCTGCCAGCAGGAGTTCTGGAAAACAAAACTGAGGAGGTTTGGAACCCAGCCGGCGCAGCCCCGCACACCGTCGGGCCCGGGCACGTTGTGCTGGTGCACAAGATGAGGGACGATGCCCCTTTTCTGCTTGTGAATTGTAGGGCTCAGCTGCCCGAGGAGGGAGGTCTTGCTCACGCTGCAGCTTGCAAGAGGAAAAGGAAGTCACGACAGCCCATCTGCTCGAGATAACACACTGCAGCGGCCCAGTTCTTTCTGAGAGAAGCTTCCTGTATAAGGCCACCCTCTCACAGTTTCTCTCCAGTTTCAGTTGTTTTAAGAGCACAGGAAAGACTAGCAAAAGAAACTCTCATCTGGAAGAAGAGGAGAGCACGAGCCCTTGATGTCTCCCATCTGGGTCCCTCTATCCAACACTACGGTGGCTGTGGGTAATGCCCCAGAACCACAGTTACGCTCCTGAAATACAAATAGCATACAGCGAAAGAGTTGTAACTGCCCAAGGAGGAGTGGAAGAAAGAGGGGTTTTCCACGCATTTACAAAGACGGCATCTCTCTGGGGAAGGGGAGGGCTGGATGAAGGCCCAGCACAAGAACTGTGCTGTGTTTGGTGCTGGAGCCAGGCCATCTCGTTCAGTACTTCATGCCCAACAGCAGCCAGCAGATGATGATCAACAGCGAAAGCGAACACAGTGCAACGCCTCCCTCATCGTACGCTGCCAGCATCTGCCAATCCGGGGCGGACTCCCTCAGCTAGCCGTTACACCGGGATCTTCACATAGCTTGACGGCACGTATTTGTCTGAACACATACATGGATGAAAATAGAAACTTCTGACCTCAACGAGAGTCTACGTTGAGTTCTACAGTCCACTGCAGGAAAAGCGTTTCTGTGTCTTTTCAACCCGTTTCTTGCTGATTTCCCTCCATAACCTCTTGTTCTCAGGCTCACGAAAAGCGCAGCTTTTGATGCCCTGGTTCTCCTCTGGACCGTCGCTCGTTCCTTTTGAAAGGCTGTGCAGTAAAGCATGTATATCAATGGGCAGCCACGGCAACTGTAAGGCATGGCTTCGTAGCTGGTGTAGCTACACCTAAGCGTAGCCTAGGCATGGCTTCCAGGCTACGTGGCTTCGTAGCAAGGAAGACGGTATTTTCCATTTCACTGTGTCTTTGCCAGCCGTACTCTCTGTTTTATACAATCCCTGTGGCTGAGTGACCAAGAAATGGCTCCTGAGCAGCAGTAGCTAATTTAGAGCACATCACGGTGTTCGCCAAACTGAGAGAAATGTTAAGTAACACACTGGTTTGTGTCTTATCAAGAATAGGTCTCATCTCTGGCTATCACCCAAGCTTTTTATAGCTGCCTTAACTTGGTCTAGCCTTTACTGAACAGTTTTTCTACCTGGTGAAATCTAGCTAAGCTGGTGAAATCTAGACCTAGGCCTGTCTACATGCTCGGGGGATCCTCCGCTCTCATCCCCAGACTACAAAGCAGCACCAGACAGGAAGGTCCTGCACCCTGTCCCGTTTATCCGCAAGCGAGTAGGTTCCTGTTGCAGTTTCCCCAAGTAACTTGCAAAGGTCCTTTCCCATCCCACTGTTGCTGAACCCTTGCAAATTGCCTAGGAAGGGCAACCTGCCTGCCTCAGAAGGGAACCAAGAGCTTCAGGAGTGATCTCTGGGCTCCCAGAAAGCAGCAATGAGCTGAGCCGGACGCTGGCAGACCCCCGTGTCCATTCTGTGGGAACTGGACATGGAGCACAGGTTATTTCCACAGAAAACCAAAGCCAAGACCCTACTGAAAAGTGCTTCTGTCGCTATCTCGTACCTTTTCTGCTTCCAAAAGAAAAAAGAATTACTCCTTATTCCCACCAATGTATTTTCTTGTCCTGCATATCAAGGACAAATATTTTAGTCTGTGAGGACCGCCGACCCAAAACGAGCTCCAAGGAGGAAGGAGGCCTAGCGATCTCTCCCTCTACAACACCTCTACCTCTTGACATTAAACATTTCATTCAATGCATCCCACTGCCTTGGCACGCGTTGCGGAGGCCAGGCAACAGCCCAGCCTGCATCTGGGGGGGTCCGCATTGTGCATTCACTTATTTCCACCCAGGCAATTCAAACCAGTTTCCTTTTACAAAGCCTGAATACAAGGATCAAAATGAACCTCCCATGTTCCCTCCAGGGGAGCAGAGAAATATCTAGCAAAGGACCAGGCAGATGGGAAGCTTCACAGGACTTGGCTGAGTAGATAAGATAGGAGGAATACTGCATATTCAGACATAGAAGCATATCACAGGCAGGACAGCAAAAAAAGGAAACAGGAACAGCTAAATTGATAATGAAACAGCACTGTTACAAGCTATACATTTTGCTGCCCCAACCAAGTCATACCCAGTGGAAAAAATGACTCCAACTGCAGAAGCCCGTAGGACTAGTAATTCGGTGACTTTGGCCACAGGATGGACTTCTCAAGACCCTGTGGTAAGCCACTCCACTGGTCAAATTTTCATAAACATACACGTCCCTGAGAAGTGGAAGCAGAAGCATAACAGGGGTCTTATAAGCACTTCAAGTTCTCACAGGACTCATCCTGAGGTGCTGGAAAAATATGTCAAGAAAAGACCTGAAAGGTCAGTACCATCGGTCAGCGAAGACATCACACCATCTGAAAGGAAATGCTACTAGAAAGACCAGGATTTCAGCAGCAAAAGGAAGGACTCTGGGACAAGAGCGACTGGGACAGATCTCTAAGCTAGAAATACTTGGACAGGGGAACAAGAGGCAGACAAGTTAGAGGGACAGCACGTCCTTTGGCGAGAGACTGCACTTAGAAACACTCCTCGTCTGAGCTCCTGCCCAGCGCTGCTCGTTTCTTACACCCAGGAAGCAGAAGAGATTGCATGAGAGACAGCACCGCAAAAGTTAACTGACATTTTCCCCAGAACAAATGTGGCAAGTCGTTGCCTTGACAAGGGAGCTGTGTCCTACCAACGCGTTCCCAGCTAATGCAGGATCAGGCTCTGCCGACAAAAAGGAATTTCGGTGCCTGAACAGAGCAATGCCGCACAGCTCGGCACCTCCCAGACCTGTCAGCCCACCTTAGTCTGCTGCTAGTTATCGTTTGGCTCTCGTGTGCCACCCAGCCATCACCAACGTTATTTTTTAAGCTATGTTTTGCCCCTTGAGGTTCAGCTCAAGCTATCTAACTGGCAGGTTATACCTAGCAGGACAATTAAGATAAAGAAACTGTATTCCTGTGTTTACACAGAAAATAGGAACTGTATTCTACTGTTCTAAGAGCTAGTGAATGTATAAAACACCAAAATACCCGAGTTTCATTACGGAAGGATGTTTCACTTTACGTCTGGTCACACAGACCAGTGCATGAGAGGAAAAGAAGAAACAAAGGCAAGAGGAGAGCACCAGGCACCTTTCAGCAGGTTCCTCTAAGTCCTAGGCCCCGTCAGAAAGCACTGCCTTCCTCGGGAGCTGCTTTTCCCGCAGAAATCTCTTTGGTAACACAACTTGGTCATGTTGCTCCTCCCTAGCAGGCAGAAATAGAAGGCAGTTAATCAAAACTTAAAGAGTTGAGACACCAGAAGGTGGAGGCATCTCTTCAGGGGCAGCAGAACCAACCTTTCTGAAGAGAGACCTCGCCAAGACTCGAGGAGCAGCAAGGTTTGTGCTCATTTGAAGATGAGGGCACATAAGAGAGCAAGTCCAAGGGAAAGGAGCTGGCTAATGGCAGCGAGGAGGAAGAAAAGCAGTGTCATCGTGGAGGCAGCCACCCACCAGACCCGAGTATGGAGCTGGCCATAAGGACAGATGGGAAGAGTTTGTGGAAAGGTCTCCAGAGGAGCCTGCCAGGCACATGTGAATCTGTAGTATGCTCCATTTTGAACGCCTTTAAACAGTTAAGAATCTCTTAAAAACTTACAATACACACACAAAGTAGGATTTTAAAGATCAAAACTCATGAGTTTGAGCTTATCCCATAGCTCTGAGAAGTTACGCTCCTCCCAGGTGCCCAAGTCCTCCCAACCCATCCACGCTCCCCAAAGGCACAGCAACAAGCTCCGTGTTCAGCACAGACCTGCACCCACCTGGGCAGCACCCAGGGAAGAGACACCCTCTCCCTGCCCTCCTGGGTGCCATGCTGCAGGACTGTCACTTCGAAATTCAAGTCAGAAGAGACTTTGGGATGACAGCAGACCCTGACCAGGGAAAGCGTTCACGCTGAAAAGCAGCAACATTTCAGTGGCCAGCACTCACTTCACACCCTTGCAATCGTATTTTTGAATAATTCCAAGAAAAAAACCTGGTAACTTGGGTAAAAATTTATTTTACATACAGACCATTGCAACTTAACTATTAATCAAGAGAAGTTATTTTTCCTTTACAGGAAGTGACCAGCTGGTCTGAGATTAACAGAAGTCTAAGCCTGAGAGCTGGGATTTTAATTTGGAAATCAGATCTTGGGGGGAGGGTCCTTCCAAGCACCACTCAGTTCAGCGAGGAGCTGCAGGACTTCGGCTGCAGGTCAGCTGCACTGCACAGTGCTGGAAGCAGATTCCCAGAGTCAGTTCGGACCTTTCCAAAGCTGAACTGGCTGAGAAAGATGATGCCTGGAAAGGTACGGATGCATTTCCAATATTTTGTTCAGCTCTCAAACTAGAAATGGAAGTGGCGAAACAGCACAATCTCTGTGAAGTACAAAACATCGAGTTACAAGGCAGCAGACAAACAGGACAGCAATAATGGCGGGGACCCTCCTAAGCCAAGTGTTCTACATGTAGCGGGTTCCTGGCCGAGTTCATACTATGGCCCTAGTTCAAATGGACAGAGTACAAAAAATACTTTGACCAATAATTAATTGTACTGGAAACAAACAGTCTACTAAAAAGCAATTCTTACTCTAGGTGCCAATGAGTCCTTAAAAGCAGGGAGGGGACTGAGGAGCTGCACTTGGGCAGTGCTGCCAGGATCATTCGCGCTGCTCCATTTTTACTTTGGGAGGTCTCAGGAAGGTCCTGTTTTTCTTTTCTTTCTTCCCCTTTGTATTTGCCTGGAAATTTCTCCAGCTGTCCACACGACCATCCCGACTTTCCTGGGAACAACAGAGAGGAAACGGAGAGTTAAGAAGTGCAAGAGCCAGCGAGCAGGCAGTACGTACCAGCTTCAAGAGATCAATAGCAATTTCCCCCTCATCCAGCATGTAGCACCCTGGCAGCCAGGACATACAGACACTGTGAAGAGCCAGAGCAACAGACACAGCACAGTGGAAGTACAAGTGAGCTTACAAACACCAGTATAAGCACTATGCTGGTTTCTTGTTTCAGAAGCAACCAGCTCGGGATGTGCAGTCCTGACTAGAGCCTGCTAAATCCTCTGATGTGCAAAGGAAACAAGAAACCTCATCTCCAATGGATGTTCCTGATCTGCCAGCCCAGAACGTGCCATTTCCTTACTCTGTCTCACATCCCTCAGACGGCTCTCCTTGTGCTGTAGCCTGGAGGCATGGAGAAGAGAGAAGGGAGAGACCGGAGAAGAGAGAAGGGAAATGTACTGCTGTCTTCTCTCACGCTTCTTGCCCCAAGCTTCATCACAAAGACACAATGAGAAAAGATCTCCGGTGCACTCCTTTCTCCTCTCCCTGGCCTACCTGCAGAGGACCAGAAACCCCTCCTGGGGGAAAAAAAAAAAAAACAGAACTCCCCACAAAGCCAATCTGTGATCCCTACAGGCTGAAGGCTTCACACAGTAGGACCGAACAAGTCCAGGGATGATCCACTTCAGAGTGTGGGATCCATGCACTCGAGGCCCGTCTGGTCACAGCTGTGCCTGCAGTACCGGTGCTGCACACAGGCTCTGTCTGCTTCACTCCCCTCATTCCCCGCCGCAGGATGGGGGAAGGCCAGGCACTGGCACCAATCTGGATGACAGGACAGAGCGCACCCTCAGCAGATGACACCGAACTGGGAAGGGTTGCTGCTAGGCCAGAGGGTCACGCTGCCATCCAGAGGGACCTTGGCAGGCTGGAGGAACGGGCTGACAGGAACCTCATGCGCTTCAACAAGGAGAAGGGCAAAGTCCTGCCCCTGGGAAGGAACAACCCCACGCACCAGCACACGCTGGGGCCACCCGGCTGGGAAGCGGCTTGGTAGAAAAGAACCTGGTGGACACCAGGTTGAACACGAGGCAGCCATGTGCTGCAAAGGCAGCGAATGGTGTCCTGGGCTGCATGAGGCAAAGCATGGCCAGCAGGTCGAGGGAGGTGATCCTTCCCCTCTGCTCAGCACTGGTGAGGCCACCTCTGGAGTGCTGTGTCCAGTGCTGGGCTCCCCAGTACGAGAGAGACATGGACATACTGGAGAGAGTCCAACAAAGGCCATGATGATTAAAGGACTGGAGTATCTCTCCCATGAGGAAAGGCTGAGAGAGCTGGGAATGTTCAGTCTGGAGAACACAAGGCTCAGGGGTACATCAATGTGTACAAGAATCTGAAGGATGGCAGAAGAAAGACTGAGCCAGGCTCTTCTTGGTGATGTCCAGTGCCAGGACCAGAGGCCATGGGCACAAACTGAAACACAGGAGGCTCTACCTGAACATCTGGAACGTTTTTATTGAGGGTGACTGAGCACTGGCATAGGCTGCCCAGAGAGGTTGTGGAGTCTCCATCACTGAGGATATTCAAAAGCCATCTGGACATGGTCCTGGGCAACTGGCTCTAGGTGGCCCTGCTTGAGCAGGGGGGTTGGACCAGATGGGCCCCAGACGCCCCTTCCAACCTCAACCATTCTGTGATCACACTTTTGCTAGGGACAAGGCTGTATGGCAACTTCTGTTCTAACCTTCTTGTTTCTTACAGTTTCATGGTAGAAGCTATTCTTGAAGTTAGTAAGAAAGTGAATTTTGAGGGTAGGGTGTGAGAAAGTAGATGTTCTAACGTGTTCCTTCTAAAACGCATCAAGATACAATTCAGCTCTGAAAGCAGCCTATGAATAGCTTCTAGAAATAGCAGGCAACCACTTGGATGACACAAATATTCCTATGAGGATTCAGAAATACTGCAGAACATACACGAGGGACAAAAACCTACAGGGTTTAGGGTACAGAGACAGGATCAGAACCAGGATGCAGTATGCAGACAAGGATTGGAATCACCAGGAGCAGGAAAGCCCAGAAGAGTAATGCAGAGGTACAACACGAGCACCTTTAGAGGTTGGGATTTTTGTGTTGAGTTTCTTTGGGGTTTATTTTGAAACTGAGACAGAACCACAATTGCAGAATATCAATTGAAGTTTTTTTTCCTTATGGTTTAAACAACATTCGAAGCAGCAACACGCATCCTCCTTTCGGATATATTTTAAAGGCAGCCACTGAATTAGTACACATACAGGAGCAGCCAAGAATTTATGTGTTATTTTGTCTCCAATCTCCCTCTCTCAGTGATGGTCACTATCAGAAATAAGCTTCTTACTCTTGTGTATTCCAGTGATCCATTTTGGACATTAACCATTACCATTAACCAACCATTTGATACTGTCTGTTCACATGGACTAAATGGTCACCAGCAAGGCTGGAGAAGACACCTGCAGAGGTTCGGCTGTCTAGGAGTGGTTGAGGACATGCAGGTACTCGGAGCTGCAATATCAATAGTTCTGCAGCTCCCCTGTTTGGTCCATCATTATTTGCTTGTGATACTGGCTCACATTTCCTCAGCTGCTATGCTTTACTGCAGCCCTACAGCAATGACACCCAAATTCTGTGGCCATTCTGGCGTGAGAACACAGAACGTTTGCCAGCAGCAAGGCCAGTGACATACTCGTTTCTCTCTCCGGCATTACATGACAAAACCCATGGTGCACTCAACGCAGCAGCATTACACAAGTTTTTCAGAATATCCAGCTTCTTATATCCATGTTATATAGCACATGAACACAAACCCTTCCCAGCTGAGTCTCCAGAAACATCCTAGTTGTCCACTTTCCACAGGATGCTGGTCCAGCTCAGATGCTTCTCTCCCAGACACCCTCTTTTTTAAAGTCCTCTTAAACACAGACCAGGATCTGGCTTTGGATTAAATGAACAATCTAGCTCATCTTTTCATGAGGTCCTGCACACCGTTACTGACTTCCTTCCTGCCCACCACCCCCAACATGTCACAAGGCTTCACCTCTGTTGTGTAATGAGGGAAGAGTTACAGGCTAGATCAAATATTTTGGCGGGCTCTAGGTTTGACCGCTAGAATAGCAGCACAACCACAAAGCTACTTCTGATACGCCTAAACTTTGAACACGGGGTGGAAGGGTCTAAGGGAGTGATTGTCATTCAGGTCTCTGATATTCACGGGAGATACAGATTCTGTAAGTGTTAACAACCAGGCTGAAAAGTACCAACAACAGTCCACACTGGTGGTTGAACAGCTGCCAGATTAAGTTTTACTGGTCACCAGTGCCCTGGGCTAAGCAGCAATTCAAATTTCTGACTAGGGACATGAATGAACTGCTGACAGAGCTGAAAAATACACCTTAATTTTACCAGACCTGTTTCTGGAAAGGTGATACCAAAGGCCCATCAGTGGGCTCTTCTCCCCACACAATGACAAAACCCAGGCTTGTGTAGGATCTTTTACTAAGTGTCTACTTAAATTATCTTATAGCACCTGCAGACAACAAGTCTCTCTTCTCTCTAGGGGCTTTCCCTACAGCATGGCCAAGAATTGCTGAGGCCCATCCTGTAAGTTAAGCTGCTGATTACCTCAAAGTTCTTCTGCCATTCTCGCTCTCGTTTAGCTTTCTCTTGTGCCTCAATTTCCTCTTCCCTCTGCCGCTTCCTAGAAGGGAAGCCACAAAGAAGTTATGAACCCACAAGCATCTACTTTAAAGAAACGCAGTAATACTTTCAAAACCTCTTGGAAAGCTCTTCTGATTTCTTGGCAGATTAAAGTGCTTATCAGAAGAGATAAATATGCACACCTGAGATAGCACAGCAACTAGAATTTTATTTAAAATCTGGAAGAGCAGCGTGCAGAGAAGATGGTTGGCACCACTGACAGCATGCACATACTTAATCAGTGAGTCAGCTTCTCTTGCTCAGCAAAACAAGTTGGACTCCTTCATAACTCTAGCGATAAGTCTCTAAAACTGTTGAGAGTACACATTTTGAGAAGTTAATAAACGCTTGAGTATGCAAGGTAAGAATGAAATTTCCCCCCGCGCCCCGTAATTTTCATGTGTCATCAAAAGTAGTGCCCTGCAACCATCTCCCAGACTGCCTCCGCTGACCAGCACAGAAACCCCGCTCCATGAAGTGCCTCCACAATGAGCACTTGGGCAACCTGTGATCAAAACACCTAAAATAGTTCAGGATCACACATGCCACAGGGTATTTCTGGCACTTAATTAAAATTAAAAATCAATTCTTTGCATGCTAACAACATGCAGAAATGTGTCACCATTTCACTGTTTTAGCTGGCCTCCATGTATACACACAAGAGTATATCAGCATACCAAATATATCAGTCTTAAATAGAGGAGGGCAAGTTTCCTGTTTGCATTTCTCAAGCGTAGAGCTCTACAACCAACAGGTTGCTCCATCATTTACCAGCAGTCCTGGTCAACCGGGGAGGTCCCAGCTGACTGGAAGTTAGCTAATGTGACACCCATCTGCAAGAAGGGTCGGAAGGAGGATCCGGGGAGCTACAGCCCTGTCAGCCTGACCTCGGTGCCGGGGAAGGTCATGGAACAGATCATCCTGAGTGCCATTATGCGGCATGTGCGGGACAACCAGGGGATCAGGCCCAGTCAGCATGGGTTTATGAAAGGCAGGTCCTGCTTCACCAACCTGGTCTCCTATGACAAGGTGACCCGCTTAGTGGATGAGGGGAAGGCTGTGGATGTTGTCTACCTGGACTTCAGTAAGGCCTTTGACACCATCTCCCACAGCATTCTCCTGCAGAAGCTGGCTGCTCATGGCTTGGACAAGTGCACTCTGCACTGGGTTAAAAACTGGCTGGATGGCCGAGCCCAGAGAGTGGTGGCGAATGGAGCCAAATCCAGTTGGTGACCGGTCACGAGTGGTGTTCCCCAGGGCTCAGTGTTGGGACCAGTCCTGTTTAATATCTTCATCGACGATTTGGATGAGGGGATTGAGTGCACCCTCAGTCAGTTTGCAGATGACACCAAGTTGGGTGGGAGTGTCGATCTGCTGGAGGGCAGGAAGGCCCTGCAGAGGGACCTGGACAGGCTGGATTGTTGGGCCGGGGCCAACTGTATGAGGTTCAACAAGGCCAAGTGCTGGGTCCTGCACTTCGGTCACAACAACCCCAGGCAACACTACTGGCTTGGGGAGGGGTGGCTGGAAAGCAGCCTGGCTGAAAAGGACCTGGGGGTGATGGTTGATAGCCGCCTAAACATGAGCCAGCAGTGTGCCCAGGTGGCCAAGAGGGCCAACAGCATCCTGGCTTGTATCAGGAATGGTGTGGCCAGCAGGACCAGGGAGGTGATGGTGCCCCTGTATTCGGCACTGGTGAGGCCGCACCTTGAATACTGTGTCCAGTTTTGGGCCCCTCACTTCAAGAAGGACATAGAGGTGCTGAAGCATGGCCAGAGCAGGGCAACGAGGTTGGTGAAGGGTCTAGAGCACAAGTCTTATGAGGAGCGGCTGAGGGAGCTGGGGTTGTTTAGTTTGGAGAAGAGGAGGCTGAGGGGAGACCTTATTGCTCTCTACAACTGCCTGAAAGGAGGTTGTAGAGAGGTGGGGGTCGGTCTCTTCACCCCAGTAACAAGCGACAGGACGAGAGGAAATGGCCTCAGGCTGCGCCAGGGTAAGTTTAGGTTGGATATTAGGAAAAACTTCTTTACTGAAAGAGTAGTCAGGCCCTGGCACAGGCTGCCCAGGGCAGTGGTTGAGTCCCCATCCCTGGAGGTATTTAAAAGACGGGTAGATGCAGTACTTGAGGACATGGTTTAGTGGCGGACTTGGCGGTGGTAGGTTAATGGTTGGACCTGATGATCTTAAGGGTCTTTTCCAACCTTAACAATTCTATGATTCTATGAGAAGCAGTGGAACCTACATCACTGGAAGTCAGCTTGACAGGACCCTTGTTAATCTAATCCAAGGCCCTGCTTTCAGCAGGAGGTTGGACCAGATGATCTCCAGAGGTCTGTTCCAACTCAGACTTTTCTAAGCCTCTGTGATTCCGTATCTTCTCTGAGGAAGCATGAGGTGGGGAAAGGAGCCTGAATTGCACAAGCAGAATGCTGCTCATACCTTTCATGCATTTCTTTAGCTTCTCTTTCTTTCCTCTTAATTTCCAGTTCAGCAAAGAGCTTCATCGTCTGTTTGTATACAGCTTGTTTGAACTGTAAAACATAAATTTGGTCTTAAAATAATGCCCATTAACACAGAGAAGTCTGTTTTACATAAGAATGTAAGAAGCATAAAAAGAATGTGAAGCGTATGTATGCCCACATAACCCCATATCCTGTCAATAGCAGCAGCACAGTATAAAACACTGCTGATTAAATTCTGGCCCTGACACCAGGTTAACTCCTTATTAGCCTCATATTAGTCTCATTTCCATTTGTATTCACGAAGCTGTGCCTAAACAGTACTGTTCATTTCAAGTTCTCTTATTCTTCTGTTAAGTCTTGCAATGTTACGTTTGACAAAAAAAGGCAAAATGGGCACTGTTTAGATAGTAATTTCCCAGCAGATCTTCTTGCTGTGTTGTAAAAGTCTAGCATTGGCTTTCCAGTAGGAAATATCAGTATACTTAAGACAAACTTCATTATTAAAGAACAGCCACACACTTCTGAAAATCCATGGAAAATAAGATGGTTATGGGGTTACCGTGATGATATCAAGAGGAAAAAATCACTTTGTAGGGGAAAAAAAAAAGGTGACGACAGTCAGACTAATGATGTCAGTGTTTCATGATCAGCTATCGTTCGGTTAGAGCCTCTAATATCACTTTACTTTTTCAGACTAGAAACCAGGTAAGAACTAAGTTATGTCATGCCTTTTTTAGTAAAAGTGATTTGTTGCAGAACAGCACATCTATCCTCAAGTGCTATATGGAAGAAACAACCGGAACAGCTCATGCTACAAAACGCCACTAAGAGCAGGTTTCAGACATGCTGCCGTGGGTTCTATACATGCCTCTGCTGACAGCAAGAACGCCACAGTTCCAGCGTTCAGAACAAAACAAGAAATTCAATTCAAAAAAGACTGCATGATGTGCAATGAAGACTTGCTCCAAGAAAAGAATTGCATATTTTGATCTATATAATCTCATTATATATTTACTCGTTACACTACAGTTAAACTATTTTCTAAAACAGATGGGTGTTACCTAACGCATGGTACTCTGCAGTGGCTTATCAGAATTTGTTCTTCTGTAAGTGCAAGGATTTACGACACTAACAAGTCTAATAAATACTTCCGTACAGGTTTTGACTCTTAATTCATCAAAACACATTTTGTACTCCCCAGTTCCTCTGAACAGTATATGACTTACAACTTCAGGATCATCCTCTTCTACAGTGGGAGGTTTTCCATCCTTCTTCAACTGCTTCTTTTTTTCTTTCACCTAAAGATTAAGAACAAAAATAAGAGCCTAAAAAGTTTTACAGGGCTTACATGATTGTGTCCAAGTAGTTCTGCATTCCTGCTCCACTGTGGGGGAGGAACTCTGGGTGACAGTAAGTTCTTGATTTGCATCAATGTTTTATCTCAGACAAAACCTCCTGGTCCTAGGTCCAGATAAACACATATGAGATCACTATCACATGAACTGTAGTTCATTAAAATAATTAAAAATACTATGTTAGATGCCATTTATTCCACACAATTCCACACAAGTTGGTTTTTTTTCCGTTTGTTTTTAAGATATATTCATATCCAATGTACGCCATCCAAACCAGCAGGAAGTTTATTTTGCTTTGTAATATTCAAAAGACTAACAACAACAAGCAGACCACAAAGTGTTCCTTGGTTTAGAGTATCTGACTTCTCCCATATCATTCAGATGTGTTTGTGTTTTAGTCCACCCATATCACTCAACTAACTTCTCGGCCAATGCAATCCAAGCTCCTTTTCTTATCTTATAGGTCATTTTCCCCAAACTTCCCAGTCTCCTGCTGTCACCACCTATTTTCCTCCACCTACACACATTTGAACTGCATCATTCATTCACAGACTTGAAAAAAAATATTTAGGTCAGATCCTGTGGTCTGACCTAATTATTTCAAGTACTGAATTTCACTGAATTATCTTGCACTGAGCTCAACAGCAGTCTCGGACAAAGCACACTGGCTCGTGCCTTGAGGAGCTCAGACTCCACCTGCACTCATTACGAGGCTTGCTCAGCTCACGTTTTAATGACCGAAACATGCAGCAGGTGAACCAAAAAGCAAATTATGAAGGACTGAGTACCACTCACCCCATCCCTGGATGTTCCTGTGGAATACTTACAGTGTGTTCCACATATTCTTTTCCTGCCTGTATCACATCCAAGGCCCTCTTCTTTTGCTCCTGATCTAGCAGCAACTTGTACGCTTTATCTACAGCTAACAAAAGCATCAACATTAATAGCACCAGTAGCCACATTCACAAAGCATCACAAGATTGCTACTTCTTGACCATACAAATTCTGCTTTGTAGAATTTGGGGGGGGTTGTTTGGTTGGTTTTTTAAATACATCTAGGTAAGTGATATCATGATTAGTCAAATGAGATTTGGGGTACAGTAATGGCAGAAACTGTCAGACACCTTGTGGAGTTAGCAGGGTGAACGTGTCAGTCCTACCAAGTGATTTAGTTAGAGGGCATGAGGTCAGTTTAAGGTGCATAACGCCTCACCGTAATGCAAAGCATACACCTAAAACCATCACATTACTTCTGTTGCATGGTCTTTGAATGGTCCAATGCACAGATGAAAGTTTTTCTTGAACGATCTCGAAACCCCACGGACTGGTTTGCTGCCGTTGCTAACTGGCAATGCGAGTACTGCCACCTAGTGCAACCCTCTGCCGACACGCCAGCCCACACATCTCCCTCATCTGAGGCGCCTCTACAGCGATTCTTCCGTCCGTCAGTGGGGCCTCCACCCCTAACAAACATTTAAACCAGCTACAGGAAAACAGCAGTCCCGGTACTATCACACAGCAGCCCAGGGAAAGGGTGAGAGCATTACCTTCAAACGCCTTCTGGGCTCTATCTGCATCATCTTGATTTTTGTCTGGATGCACCAATATTGACAACTGCAAGAGAAAGGATCTTGCTATCAAGATCATTGTAAAAGATGAAGAATATTTCAGAGATTTTTGTGAGAGGAGGGAAATGGTCTCAGGTAGAAGAAATCACAGGGGATCACATTCCTTTCTATACAGTCAAATCAGCTGACAACGTGTAGAAGTATGCATCGGTAAAAGCTTGTAAATCAAATACAATTCCTGTAATAAGCAGGCTGCTTGAGAAAAGCTGCAGCTTGGGATGTACAGAACAATACAAACACCCTTCACCTGCAGTGCCTGGCGCTGATACAAAACCCCTTGGTCACCCAAGTTTTGTATCCTTGGTCTTACGAAGAAACAAACCTACAAAGATCATCCTCAACCGACGTTTACCTTTTCCTCAACAACGTCTCCCAAGAAGATCTCCAGCATCCCTAAGGCTGTTCGAATATTAAACTAATTAAGAGTGGACAAGTTTTCCCTTAGGCTCCTTTACTGAAAGTTAAGAAAACTCCTTCCTGCACTCTCTATCCAGCAGAGACAGGACATTGATTGCTACCATCTTTAGGGCAACCTTAAATGGGCTGGAACGCACGTGTTCTCCACCTTCCTCTTCCAGAGAAAGTTCTTTCAAACTCTCCCCATAGGGCAGTCTTTTATTCAGACCTCTTATTTTTGCTGTTGCTGTATGGACTCTCTAGTTTATCTGCATCTTTTCCTAGTATAATGTTCAAAACCGGTCACGGTGCGACAACTGAAATTGCATCAGTGCCGAAGAATGCAAAATAATTACTTCCTGAACTCTACACATGGCACTTGCTAGTCCACAGGAAAAAGGTTTGCCTCCAGTCCTAAACAGCAGCATGCTGCTGATTTACTCTGTGATTTGCCACAGCCGGTGTCTTTTCCCTTCTCTTGGCTGTTCCACATTCTGTATTTAGGTGTTTGATTGCTTCAATACACAATTCCATGCACTTCTTTCATTTCCTCACATTGACTTCAAAACACTTCCCTGTGGTATTAGACAGCTCTTACACTGCTCATTCAGGCGGGAGGCTACAGCCCTCCAAATATTGTGTTTCTTTGCTGCAGGCACTGATTAAATTCAGATTTCTCCTGCAGATCTGTCAGCAGAGTAAGTCTGGGGTAACGTTTCCTGCGTTGCATGGGGCAATGCAGACAGGTCAGTGAGCACGGCTGCTGCTGTTCCAGGTAACCCAGTCACCAAAAATGACCACTGAAATTCTCAAAGAAACCTCACAGAAAATACACTTCTGGATCCAAGTCCATATATTTGAGAAAAATACCTTTTCTCAGTTCTTAATTTCTGACAAATTTTGACCTTCTCTTTGAGCGAAAGTTCAATAAGCTGATTATACACGGGCATATCAGTTTGCAATAGCCTCATCACACACTTTACAGGCAAAGAAGCATACCATGCATGGACCAGGGACACTCCTGCAGCTCTCCTCTTGTTGATACAAAGATTGTTCTATGCATTTCTTCCCAAAATGGCTACTCCTCTACCCAGATACAGGTTTACCACCATTTTTCTTGTTCCCAAGCACAGCTGCACAATCTCTACAGAGCTTCTAGTTTCCTTCCAGAGGCTTCAAGTGCAAAAGCCAAATACCTGCCGGAATCTTTTCTTTATCTCTTCATCTGTGGCTTCAGGATCCATCTGCAGTACCTAAAAGAGACCATGAGAGCAGAGCAAGTTTGATGGTACTCCCCATGTTTCAGGTTCATGGCAGCAAGCTCTAAACACTTGGTTCACTGGCATACAGACACAACACCAGAAAGCTCCCCCATCAGGGAGCTGCTTCAGGACATGAATTTTCACCCAGTAAAACAGAAACATTTTAAGAGATACCATGTTTGGGACATTCTACTTTTAGCAATGCTAGATTCCTCCAACTATGCCGGTGTCCCTTCCACACTCAAGTCTCACGTAGACAGCTGCCATCCCTAAATAGCCACAACCGGTCTAAACCTTCAACCAGTCCTGCAGCAATGCTTAAGTTTGGCAGAAACGGAAGCATACGGTGGCTTTGGGACACTGTTGGATCATTCATAACTGGGAACTTTGGGCAGGAAACATAGTACTTCGTAAGAATTTATTCATTTTATCATTTTGAAAGAAGACAGAAGAGTTCTACTGTTTGATTTCCATGAACCAGCCCACTTGTCTATGTACTGATCTTTAGGAACATGGCAGAGTTTAGGAGCTCTTTTGTGAATTAATGTATTGAACAGAAATCCTAAGGCAACACGTGAGCCTACTGCACACTGGTCTGACACTAAGAATCTGTAAATAAAAACCACTCTCCCACAGGAAAGCTACAGTCTACTTCTAAATGGCTTTCTTAATTTACTCTCCCGGTCAAGTACTAAGATCTACACAGCGCTGAATGTTGTCAAGGTGAATCTGTCGACTGATCTGGCTGACCAGCCCTAAACTGAGACTACAAAAAGCACCTGAGGCTTTAAAAAGGCAGATGAAGATGATACCAGGAAGGAATACACACGGGAAACGCTGGCCCAGAGGAACACCAGACTCTTTTATTTACTGTCTTCCTCAGGCTTTCATACTCATTAAGACTTTATAACTGGCTGCAACTGGAATCAAACTATGTAATGTGCAAGGGAATTATCCATTTTCCAGTGACTCCTCCAAGATTGCTCACTAGTGTGAGCAGTGAGAGTCCTTTTCTCCCTCTCTGCACCACGCAAGTTCAGGGGGATGAACATCCAAAATAAAAGACACAACCAGAAATGCCGAGTCAGGAGCGCTCAGGGCAGAACCCAACAAGCGTGCCACCTGTAGCTGGTACGTTCTCACTCAGGAATACCTAGCATTAATCTGCCAAATCTTCTAGCGTCATTGCATGAGGGAAACGTGTCAAAACAATAGAGTTTGCGTTCACCATAAAACAGTGAAAAAGAGAGCGAGTACATGTACACCATCCTTCTGTCTTCTGTACCTTCTGCACAGTAATCTACATCTAGAGAATTTTTTTCTTTGTTTGGTCTTTTTACTGAAATAAATACCCATTAAATCTGGAAGTTGCTATACCAAGTCAGAAGGGAGGATAAAACGTTCAAACTAACCTCAAAAGGGTTCAAGTTGAAATAGGAAGATCCAGGTCGGGTCAGCCTGTCAATTTGGTTTTTTGATGTTAAAACAGAGTCTCGTTTTTCAATTTGCTTTACCTGAAGAACAAGAGAGACCTATGTTAACTGACCATCACAAGGTGCTTACCTGTTTTCCCATATGATTACTACACCAGTCATCATCAGCCCATACTAGAATTCGCAATACCTCTTGCTCATCCCAAGCCTGTAGTGATTTTACTCAAGCACTAGCAGAGCACGTTTTTTAGCCTCTTCTACCGCATGACGGTATTTTTAACATTACATTTTAACTACAAAAAACCCTAGAAAGCACTTCTGCATGTCACTCCTATCGCTTGTTCAACAGCTGTGGCTTTTCCCCTCACTTTGCTCCTACACCAGCACTGTCACCGCGATTCCTTGAAACCCGCCACGCTATTCCTATTAACCCACTGCTGGCAGGACAGCTCATTAAACGCACTGAGTGACACCACTGCAAGTATACCCATCCACTTCATTCTGACCACAGGTTATTTAGTTCAGTTCACTTTTTGTTCTTTACAGTATTCAGCCAAACCAAACCACGCATTTACATTTAACGTTGACCTTTATTTAAAGAAATAAGTGGTGGGAGTGCCAAACTGGCACTACCTTTCTGCAGGCAGGCTCAGGTAACCACATCCGAGCTGTGCATAAAGTAACAGCGACTGGCACGGGCTGCGGGAAAGGGGCCCCACGCCCCTTCCCACCCGACAGCGTGTCCCCAAGAGGAGCAGGCAGCGGAGGGCTACGCTCAGAGACCGCGCAGTGCACAGCTCCCACCGGGTTTATCCGAGGGAGCGCAATGGGGGCTGAACGCCCGGCGCCCTCCCCCAGCCACAAGAGGATTCCTCTGACTATGCCAGTGTCCCTTCCACGCCCAGGCCTCATGAGGAGACTTCGGAGGGCGGGAGCCGGCGGCAGCGAGCCCGGGGAAGGCCCGGTCTCCCGGGGCCGAGCACGAACCCGCCGGCACCCGCCACTCGCCCACCCCGGCCATTCGCTCGCCCCCCGCCCAGCGCCCCCAGCGCCCTCGCCCGCCCGCCAGCGGCCCGGGGCAGCCGCGGGGCCCGCCACGGCCGGGCTCGGGGCCCGGCGGGCTGCCCTCAGGGCGGCCGGGCCGGGCCAGGCGCCGCGCGGCCCGCCAGGCCCCGGCGCTGGGAGGGGAGGCCGCCGGCCGCCGGCGGCGAGCGGGCAGGGCCCGGGGGGGGCGCGGCGGGGCCGCCCGCCGGCTCGGGGGCGCGGCGGCGCCGGTACCTCGCTGTAGAAGGTGAGGAACGCCTCCTCGGCGGCGCCCCCCGCCCCGGGCTCCCCCGCCGCCGCCATCGCCAGCACCACGTGACGCCGCGCGCGCGCGCACGTGAGCAGGGGCGCTGAAGCCGGCGAGGGCGGGCGGGCGCCCTCGGCACGTGACCGCCGCCTGCGCCATAGCAACACGCCCCGCCCCCCGTCGTCGTCGTTCGCTCCCCCCCCCCCCCCCGCTTCCCCCGCCGCCGGTCGCCCCGCGCCCCCGGGGGACGGGACCGGACGGGACGGGGCGGGGGGGGGGGCGGGCAGGGGAGCGCAGGCCGGGCGGGGGCGGGGGGGGGGAGGGAGGGGATCCGCGCACGCGCAGGCCGTGACGCGGGGGGTGGGCGCGGCCCCGCCCCCGGGGCGGGTCCCGTCCGCGCGGCGCTCCAAGGGCAGGCGGCGATGGCGGCGGTGGTGGCGGCGGCGCGGGGCGGCCTGCGCGGGGCCCTGCTGGCGCAGCAGCAGCGCTGGAGCTCGGGGTCGGGCGCCGACCAGGTGGGCGCGGGGCGGGGGGGGGTGGCCGGTGCTGTCTTTCTGTCTGTCCGTCCGTCCGTCCGTCCGTCCGTCCCCCTCACCGCCGTCTCTCCCCGCAGCTGGGCGAGCTGGGCAAAGGCGCCGGGAAGGGCGGCGGCGGCGGCGGCGCCATCCGCGAGGCCGGGGGCGCCTTCGGGAAGAAGCAGGCGGCCGAGGAGGAGCGGTACTTCAGGTGAGCGGCTGCCCCCGGCGGCCGCGGGGCCCGGCGGGCGGCCTGGCGCTGGGCCCCCCCAGCCCGGCCCCCGCCTCGGAGGGGCCGCGGCGACCCCCGCCGCACCCCGTGCCGTGCTTTCTTGCAGGGAGAAGGAGAGGGAGCAGCTCGCTGCCTTACGGAAACACCATGAGGAAGAGATCGATCACCACAAGAAAGAGATCGAGCGGCTGCAGAAAGAAATCGAGCGCCACAAGTACAAGATCAAGAAGCTTAAAGACGATGACTAAGCTGACGCTGTCGTTGAATGTGCATGGCCAATAGTGGTTGTGGTGTAAAGCTGCACTGAAGACTCTGTGCTTTGGCCAACGTAATCCAAATTTGTCCAGTTATACTGTGGCCTGCAACAATGCCAAATAAACTACTCAGTCTCTCTTTTCTGCTCAGTAACTGTTTAATGAGAAAAAAAAAATTCATTGTCTGGTTTTAAACTTCATTGTTCTTCCAAAATAAGGATCTGCTCTTGAGTAGGCAGTCCTGTGCGGAACTTCACTGTTTTCTTTAGATTTATTTTAGAAGAAATGACGATTCGTACTTAGTATGCTAACTTTGCAGTTAAAGCTGCAAGGGAGGTTGGGAAAAAATGATACCTGCGTAGAGACCTGTTCACGCAGCAATAACTCTGTCTCCAGAAAACTGTCATTGTGGTGTCGCGGGGAGGTGGCTCTCTGCTGAGGTAGCAGAGTATCTATAAGTACTAAGGTTCTTTTGTTGCGCTCAGTGTTTAGTGCCATACAGAGGAAAACACTGTTCTAAGTCACAGTGATTTTACTTGTGGTGGTGCAGGTTCCTGGAATGAGACAGCTGCGGTCCGGAGTTGTACGTGAATGTTCTTTTCCGCAGACTTTAATTGCCCAATGGTGGGGTTTTTCTGTCTCTAGTTCTTGATGTTCCTTATCTCAGTCCCTTTCCAAAGAAGGATGGATTAAGATTTATTTTATGCAGGTTCAGTCACTGCTGCGATTTTAATACACAAAATCCACGATGAAACATGGCAGGTGACCTGCTGACACAGTGCGGCCTTACTGCGCTAAGCCCTGACAAGAAGGGGATTTTACGTACTAAGAATGGGCAGGTCAGAAAACGGCCTTTCCTTCCACGCCTGCGCTGCCGTGTCCGTGAATCCGCCCGAGCGGGCTTCGCTCCTACCGCTGGTAAAAGCCACCCTGCGTCGTTGGTGCGCTACGTGGCACTGCCAAGTGTGGCAGTGAAGCTGGACTGGGGGGAGAAGCGGCTGGAACTGCCCTGTCTGGAACAGCAGGAGGCAAATCAGAGCCTTTAATGGAGAAAATGCTTTGGCCAGGGCGTGATGAAGGTGTCCCAGTTTCCCCAGTGTTAACCTGTACGTCCCCAACCAGCTGCGCCCCTTGGGCCGCTCTCTGCCACCTGAGGAACACGGCAGCTACGGGTGCGTCTTGTCTGCAGAGTAAATGACAGCGCTAGCGCTCTAAGGAGGAGTGCATGCCTGTAAAAACTCTTGTTTAAGGAAAATATCAGCCATGGAAGAGAGAGGCTGCGCTGTGAAGTGTGTCCTTGCCTGGCTTGGCTCAGGCTGTGGGAGATGGTGCTGCGGTGAGTTGTGCGGAGGTTGTGTGTGGAGCTGTCTGGGGGGTTCGTTTTCAGTCGGCGCCGATTAACCTGAGCCAAAAACATTTATATCTCCCCACCTCCCTGAGAATATGGAACCTGGTGGGAAGAATTGCACCATGAAAAGCAATATACTATTGACCTGTTCAGTTTTTACCCATTTAAAAATCAAAAATTCTACCCATTTAAAAATCTTTTCCCTATTGTATGTGTCAGCTGGTTGCCTTCCCCCAAAAGCTGTGGAGTCACTAGTGAAATGTCCCCATTGAAGACCAATTTCTTGGCATCGCTCCTACAGTGGACGATGGAATAGCTGAAATAAATATTAGGACAGCTTTATATTCTGAAGTGAACAGATGAGGGCTTAAGTTCATGGCTTTGTGATTTACTCTGCATTTTTGTGCACCACTGAAATCTTAACCATGCCACGGAAGCTCGGCTGCAGAGCTTCTGCCCAAGAGCCTGCAAGGGAGAGGGGATTTGCTGTGAGACTCTTGTGAGTTGTGATCTGGACCACTACCACCTACCGTGCCGCTCAGAGAGGTGTTAGAGACTCTCTGAAGTCCTCCCGAGTTCAGATCTGCAGTAACAGTGTCTTGCTACGCAGCAGAGCGCTTTCTTGCCCACCAGCACCCTCTGAAACACATCTCTCTTTCCTCATGTTTCAGCTTTGCACAAGTTTCAGGGGGGCTCCTACACCGGTAAATGTGCTGGGTCCCTGACCAGGCGTTCATAAACCCAGCCCATTTTCTGGAGAAGAAAGTCTAGTTAATGCACTCCTTTGCAGTCACCCTGAACTTCTATCAGGTCATGGCGATGGAAGTACACACGACGAGGACAGACAGCTGTAGATCTTGACCGAGCAAGTGGGCTGGGGAGGGAAGTCCCTTTCAGCAGGGGTTTGACTGGCAGACGCTGATTGGAAAGCCGTGCCCACAGACTGGGGCTGCTGGAGAAGCTGAACAGGTTCATGCTGCTGCGTAGAGCGGATGGTCTCCCTCCTGCTTCCACCACTTCTCCCTCTCGCTGTCTCGGGTGTGTTGGACTCGGGGGGGAGTCATTCAGCCTGTTATCTCACCAGCCTGTATTTTTGTTCTGAGCCCAATGAATCTTTTGCTAGGTCAGCAAGTTTAATGACTTGTGAAGTCCAAAAGTGCCACCATCACCACCAAGCAAATGCAAGAAGTACTGAGGAGGGAGGGGGGTGCGTGGTGGGAGCAGTCATCTCCCATCTCTTGAAATTATCTTTGCTAAATTAGAAAGGTCTCTATTTTTATCCAGCTGGCATGATAATTGATTTTGCAGCCATCCTCCTACCAGGGATTCCACTGGGCTGTGAACCTTAATGCCTTGGGTAGCGTCTGCTCAATTTGTCCTCGGGATGAGGTTTCCCTACGCCGTTCTACCCACTGACCTCTTCTTCCAGGGAGTCCCAATAACCTAAATCTCCCTGAAACCAGTTTGCTTTAGTTTAATGCCAGTGACGCTCTGGCCATTCCTAGTTAACAGGCACTGTTTTATTCCCTTGGCGGTGCAGATATCTATGCCTAGCAAAAGACCCCTCTCCTGACCTTGTCTCTAGAGATCACAAGCACCTCACCCAGGGCAACTCTGTGAGCAAAGAGCTCCCAGCACCCCAGTCCTGGCCACAGCACCCCGTCCCTTTTCTTGCGCTGGTTCTGGTGCTCATTAAAACCTTTTATACGCAGATTCAATTGCAGAAATGTCTTTCCCTCTTCCCTGGGGTTAGCAAGAAGAATGAGTTTCTGTAGTGTCTGATCAGTAGCAAAGGTGGTTCCAGGTAAATGTTTGAGGGGGACCTCTGCCTTTTGGCAAGGGAAATGTTAAATTATCTTGTTTTGTGTACTTTCATCACCAGTGCATCCCTTCAAAGTGTTTTTTTTTCCTTCTGTTGAAGTTTGAACTGTCAGTCTCTGCAATAAGTCACCAAATGACGTAGATGGACGTTGCTTGTTACTGAGTCTTATGGTACGGCAGTAACCCATCACAGGTGAGTACACTGGATCTGGGGTGCTTTAATAAAGTTTTTCTTCCAAGTGGAGTGCAACATGGCAATAGCACCAGCTTGAAGGCTTGTAACGTGTTTTTTCTGCAGCTCCTCTGACAGTGCTTGTGATGAAAAACATTAAGAAACAGGCAAACCATAGAATAGAATCATAGAATCACAGAACGCTTTGGGATGGAAGGGACCTTTCAAGCCCATCCAGTCCATCCCCCTGCCATGGGCAGGGACATCTCCAAGCAGATCAGGTTGCTCAGAGCCCCGTCCAGCCTGGCCTTGGATGTTTCCAGGGATGGGGCATCTCCCACCTCTCTGGGCAACCCCTTCCAGTGTTTCACCTCATTGTAAAAAATTTCTTCCTTGTATCTAGTCTAAATCTCCCCTCTTTTAGTTTAAAACCATCACCCCTATTGCTATTGGCCCTGCTAAAAAGCCTGTCCCCATCTCTCTTGTAGCCCCCTTTAAGCCCTGCAAGGCCGCACTGAGGTCTCCCCGCAGCCTCCTCTTCCCCAGGCTGAGCACCCCCAGCTCTCAGCCTGTCCTCCCAGCAGAGCTGTTCCACCCTCGGACCATTGCTGGGGCCTCCTCTGGCCCCGCTCCAACAGCTCCCTGTCCTTCCCGTGCTGAGGACCCCCGAGCTGGACGCAGGGCTCCAGGGGGGTCTCCCCCGAGCGGAGCAGAGGGGCAGAATCCCCTCCCTCGCCCCGTGGCCACGCTGCGGGGGATGCGGCCCAGGAGACGGGTGGCTTTCTGGGCTGCCAGAGCACATTGCCGGCTCGTGGCCAGCTTTTCGTCCCCCAGCACCCCCAAGTCCTTCTCCTCAGGGCTGCTCTCCATCCCTCCATCCCCCAGCCTGTGCTGACACCAGGGATTGCCCCGACCCAGGTGCAGGACCTTGCACTTGGCCTTGTTAAACCCCATGAGGCTCACACAGGCCCATCTCTTCAGCCTGTCCAGGTCCCTCTGGATGGCATCTCCTCCCTCAGGTGTGTCGACTGCACCGCTCAGCTTGGTGTCACCTGTCATAGATATTTTTCATATCAAATGTGAAAGGTGTCTGAGTTTGAGTTACAGACAGACCTCTTACCAGAAGTATTTCAGCTACAAGAAGGCGGAGATGATTTAAGATGATGGCATTTGGTCTGATGGATGCTTCACCAACAGGGTTTGCTATCCTGGAGTGCACGGCAATGCTGTAGGGCTTCTGACAAATTATGCGAGCATTTGTGTGACGAGGAGCAAGCAGTTTATCTGGGGTTCAGTCATCCACTTCCAGGGCCAGCAGAGAGGTGCTGGCTACGGACTGCGGCCACGTCAGTGCCTGCGGTTTGCTGCAGAACTCCAGTTCAGGGCAGGGGTGCTGGGGAGTAAAACAGGATCACACCTCAGAGCTGAGGTGATCGCTGGGGGTTACGAAGCTACGAGCTGTCCAGAGACCTTCCCAGAGCTCCCCCTCAGCCCAGCGCGACCTGGAGGACAGGGCCCAGTTGTCTTTGGAAATCAGTAGCTATAAACTGCCAGATGTTTTTGCTGCAGAGCAACCAAACCCCCAAGCTGATGTTGGAGGCTGGTAAGGCTGCACGGATGGCGCCGAACTCGGCTAACGGGCCATAGAGGGGCTTATTGTTCTGGGCTTCCTCAATTGCTCTGGAACGGCTGACGGCATGAACAGACCCCCCTGTCCCGTGGGCACAGGGGTACACAAAGGAAGGGATTCTTCTCTCTTCCCTGCCAGCACCGGTGCATCCTGGTCATTCGATTGTTCCTCAGGGTTGGACTGACCCCGTTCACAACACCCTAACGCTCAACAGCCACCTACGGCACAGATTCATGAAGAAAAAGCTTAACTTGCTGGAGTGGCCGTTACATCTCAATGAGATGCATATCCCTCCTTACCCCCAGATCCTCTGTCCGTATCTTGCCCCTATAGATCATGGCCCAGCACCACTTGGGCACTGCAGAAGCAGGAAAAGTGCACTTTTGTCAGCTAAAACCAAGCTGGTGATTATTGCAGCAGCAAACAGAAGCTTCTTCCCAAGGCGCTTAGTTTGTGCTGCATCCTACACAAATAGGATGGAAATTGCCAAGAAACCTTGGCTGAGGGGTGGGGACAGAAGTGACAAGAGAGGAAAGTGCTATATCCAAGATCTTTAGCAAGCTGGTTTCAGTGCAAGATACCCAGGTTGCCCAGTCTGGTCTCTTTGGGGCCTTTTTGTCATGCTAGTCCTCCCCGCTCCAGAGCGGACAAGGGGAATGAGGTAGGACAAAGACAAAGTGTATACTTACGTTCTCCCAAAATCAAATAAACTGGGTCTGTGCAAGGCAAAGTAAACATAGGTGCAAAAAATAACACGGTAATAACAGCAGCACGGCCTCTGTAGGCAGTTGTTTTCCTGAGCATTTCCTTCCTTTAGGGAGGTGGAACACACTTGGGGGCTTTCAGAAAGGTCCTCGCTGATAAATAAAGCCTGTAGATTTTTTTTTTTTAAGACAAACCTTCTCTCACTGGAAGCCTGGGCTTCGGCAAACACATGAGAAGAGCTGCATGCAGAGCACCAGAGAACGAGATGTTTGCTGGAGGCAGGCACATCCACGACACATTATCTGTAATAGCTGCACTGATAATTGGTCAGAATAAGAAGTCTAAAGCACCGGAAAATGTCATATTCCATATATATGCTAACAGCTCACACACAAGCTACAGCAGAATCAGCTCTGACATCTTGCCACTGATGTGGAAACAAAGGAATTTCAGTGCAAGCTTGGAAGAGGAGTGGTAGACTGATGGGAACAGGCCGAGCCTCAGCAAAACTCAATCTCTGGCCATTAAGACAGTAGGAAAATGTCAACAGGTAGCAGGGTAAATACATGCAGCTGCTGAAGAGCCTGATCCCTTCACCTCCTCTGCTCTGTCTGCTAATGGACGTGCTCGCCTTTCTCCCCTGCAGCACCCAGGGCCCCCTGGGTGCTGAAGGAACCAGAACAGCAAAGGCAGCCTCGCTGCCAGGAGCCGCGCTCGCCTCTCCACTTTGTTATCAGCCGATGACTGCAGGGACACCATAACCTTCTGCATGTTCACGAGGCAGTGAGACTTGTTGCCTGCCCTCCCAGACTGATGCAAGCCAGCTCTCTGCAGCAGAGATTAATCTTGTCCTTGGTTCCAAGATGGTTTTTGTTCTCCCTTGCCTTGGCCCAGGACTAAATCAGGTCTTGTGCGCATCCCTTTAGCTCCAACCGGAGAGAGCTGTAACTAGTATCATTCCAGAATTGTCTAGCAAAAATTAAAATGGAAAAATCTAGCAAAAATTTAAAATTACTCTTCATCCCAGAGCATCTAGGACCTCCTTTCCAGCTCAGCTTGCTGTCTGGCACTGGACTAACCCTACTACCTGCAGGCCATAGCTTGTTCCTTCCTAGAGGCGTTCAACGTGCAGATCATTTTGGGCTGAGGCTATTGTACGGAGCATGAGACCAAAGAGCACGGTGGCTGCCGAAGCACACGCAGAAGCTAGGGTGGCAGCAGCTGTAGAGATTCTGGAGTGATATAACAGAACCTGGTCTGTAAGCCAAAGGGCTGGGGTCTACAGCCAGCTCGCAGCTCTGGCACCTCTATACTAGATGGCGATACAAGAGAAGATACCTTCTTCTGATGTCCTGCTGCCTTTAACAGTCAAGCACCCAGAGAATAACAGCAGGGCAGAGCTTGCTTATAGAAAGAAAGGATGGTAAACCCTCAAAACATGGAGGGCAAGAACATCCAAAAGTAAAAATGGAGGGAAAGGACCACCTTCAACTGGGGACAAAGAGCAGGATGATTCACTCAAAACTAACCACCTGTCTCCAGGTGGCACAGGCAGACAACTGCAAAGGCACTGAAGGATGCAGATGTGCCTTCACGTCAGAATGCGGTCGGGTCCATCACAGACAACATATGTGCAGTCTGCAGCACGCAGTAGATTTTTCACACTATTTTTCTCAGTGCAACAGGGCTCTATTGTCACGTGAGTCAAAGCTTATAGACTTCACCACAGCAAAAAATAGCGACTAGACTGCTCAATGGAACCAGTATTATAAGAGAAATAATTTCAGTATACTCTTCCAGTGAAAAAGTAATAGCGTAATCCTCTTAAAGAACATGGGGTGGAAGAGAGGCAGCTTAGAGTTAATCCATGTTTAATTACAAATTCTATCTTATGGACATCAATTTATGAATTGCTTAAATTATTAATCTCTTAGCAGACAAATAGCATGCTAAAGTCCTGTACTGGCAAAAACATGTCAGGCTTAACACAAAATCAATGTTGATTTTGGGTAGGAAATGAGAACTACCAAAAAAAGCCCGACCCCCAAAACCCACGGCCTGCTAATGCTCACAACTATCTGCATATAATCAATTACCCACAAGGGGTTTGGGAAATCCCAGTGCAGAACAGACAAGAAAGTGTCAGCAATGCCATCAAGGCTTCTATTTTGGCAATTAGTACATTAGGAATCTTCCTGCTGTAGGATCTGGTAGTGCTCAACAACTGAAATTATTACACTGCCAGACCCATACATACCTCAATAGACATTTTGCTGTAGCCTCATCCTGTTCAGTTGTCAGCTGACAGGCGATATCTCAGTGTACTCCATAATTCACTCCTGGATACTATATTATAAATATTTAAGAGCTTTGCAGGACATTTATTAAGCACCACTACAGGGACAGATGTTCAGATCCCTCAATTTCTCTCAATTTTTGCACCGCGAGAACTCCTTAAACCTATCATTAACTCCCAGTCAAACAAACTGCTGCAGTGAACTCAAATGGCAATGAAAAATTCTATTTCCTTCCATCTTTACGCCACAGTAGACCCTGCATTCAGCAAAGAAGAGCTGTCACTGCTGCCAAATCTGGAGAGGGAAGTCAGAGAGGCAGTGCAGATTTCACAAGCGAAGCAGCATGTCTGCCACCAGACAGGTTCAGCAAGACAGACCGAACACCTCTAATATCTGTACGAGCTCGCCTCTGATTTCTGGATCAAAAAGCTTCTTTTATTTACATCAGGTAACACACGATTTTTACCCACGCTCCACATTAACAGCGATGGACGCATACATACTCGATACGCTGTGCAGATGCATGCGAGTCTCCAGGAGAGTCATTTTGTGGTTAAACTCCTGGAAGGACCTTCTCTGCGAGTATGACAGCTACCGCTGCTCTTTCTTTACCAGACCCAAGAGGGACCGCTCACACGACCATATATATACACGCGTACAGATTCTCTGGCCTCAGCCCGACACGGCGCTCTGGGACTCGCCTTGGCCCAGCCGAGCGCACGCTGTCACCTTACGCAAGGGCGGGATAAGGGGACGAAGGCAGCGCCACACGCCGCTGCCAACGCGCCCATTTCCCCCACGCTTATGTATTTATTGCATCGAGTCTGCGCTCATCGAGCGCCTGATGGAGCGAATCAGGCAAGTTACATTTAATCACAAATTAATTACAGAACAGCAGGCCCGGCGATCAGAGCCCCTCCCGCCGCCGTCCTGAGGAGGACCCGAACCGCCGCTCCCGCGGCCCCTGCAGCCCCCTCCCTCCCCTCCCCGGCCCCGCCGTGACCAGCGCTGGCCCCGGCCGGCCCGCAGCGGGACTCGGCTCCAGCAGAGCCCGCCGGGCCCCAGACGGCTTCGCCCGGCAGCCCGGGGGCCACCACGGCCGGGGAGCGCCGCGCCAAGGCCCGCGCCCGCCCCCAGGGCCGGCCCGGCGCCGCCACCCGCGGGACGGCGGCCTGAGCGCGGGAGGCAGCGCCCGGGAGAGGCCGGGCCCGCACAGCGGCTCCTCCGCCCGCTCCCCCGGGCCGGGCTCAACCCTGCCGGGCACCGGCGGCCCCGGGCCCGGCTCGGAGCGCGGCCCGCAGGGGGGAGCCGCCGCCGGCCCCGCTCCCCGCCGCCCTCAGGCGGAGACGCCGCTGCCGGCCCCGCCCACCCGCAGGGGCGGTGCCCGCCCTCGCGCCGCGCAGGAGGGGCGGGGCGGGGGCGGCCCCGCGCGCTCCCCGCGCTCCCTTTGTTCGCAGGCCACGGGCGGCGCTGCCCCTTTAAATCCCCCCAGCGCCGGCCCCTACCGGCGCGCCGGGTTGAAGGCGCCGCGCCATTGGCTGCAGCGCCCCCCCTCTCATTGGTCGCCGGCAGCACCGGCGCGTCCCGCCTCCCACGTCTTATAGGCGCCGCCGGCCGCCCGTCCGCAGCGTGAGCCGCTGAGTGGGTGCGGCAGCGGGCCCTGGAAACAGTTCCGGGAAACCCCGCGTGCTGCCGGGGTCGCGCCGCCGTCCATGAGGAGAAGGAGGAGCGCGCGCCATTTGCCGTCGCTGCTTGGGCCCGAGCTGCGCCGCGCAGGCCCCGCTCCGGTGAGTCCCCGGGGGGCGCCGGGGGCGCCGGGGGGGCCGCCCCGCGCGGAGGGGGGGGGCTCCGCGGCCGGCGGCGAGGGCTCCCGCCTCGGCCCCCCGCGGCGGGGCGGGCGGCCGCGGGCTGTGGTAGGCCCGGCGCTGGCGGAGGCGGCCCTGGGGCGCTCGCGCCGCGTAGGAGAGCGGGGCGGGGGGCGTCGCTGGGTGCCGTCCGTGGCCCGCGTCTGTCTGCGCGTCCCCCCCCCGGGCCGGGGCGGGCGGGCCGGCCGTGCGCGGGAGCTGGCGGCGGGGAGCGGCCCGGGGGCGGGCCCTGCGGCCTGGCGGGGGGAGGGCGGCCCGGCCCGGCGCGGGCGCTGCATGGGGAGGGCGGCGCGGCCGCGGGCGGAGGCCGCCCCCGCTCCGCCCGGCCGTGCGGATTAGGCTTGCATGCGGCGGGCAGCCGGGACGCGCTCTTCTCGCCGTGCCGCCGCCGCGCCGGGAGCCGGGTCCCTTCCCGATCCCCTCCCGGCGCCGCGGAGCGGTTACGGCCGCAGCAGCTCGGGCGCCCCGGTACCGGGCAGCGGCGGCGGCCGCTGTCCCGCCCGCTCCGCCGGCTGCCCGGGGGGGCCGAGGGAGGCTTGCGGCAGCAAACGCATCGCTGTGGTAGCGCTGGCTGACATCCCGCGGGGCGGGAGCGCGGTGGGGCCGGCGGCGGGGAGGGAGGAGGGCCCCGCACCGGCTCGCAGCTCCCCGGTTCGCGCTTGGTGCTTCGGTCAGGGAGTAACGCTTGTCAGGTGCTGCGAGGAGAAATTCTGCAGAATTCTGCTGCTAAGACACTGTTTTTCTTAAACGGTCTTTGACCACAGGCCTGTACTAAATCTTCAAAAGTTTTGCTTAAATACATCGTTATTGCTATTATTTTTAAAATGAGCGTCTGGTTACTGGGTCTTAGTGGCCTTGTTACCTGTCATACTTAAGCTATGCTGGACTACTCTTTTTAAAAAGTTGTTTAGATCCCCCTTTCCCCATATACTGCACTGAAGGATCCTGCTAGCAGTGATGTGTTTGTGCTGCGAAGGATGCTAATGCTCACGAAGCTGGTTTTTTTTCTTTTTTTGTTTCCCTTTGAGATTACACTTTGTATAACACTGAATTTTTTACATGTCTTCTAAAAGTAAAGGTAATCCAACCAGAATTCTGCATCTTGCAGTGTAATTTTTTTTTAATCTATGCAAACTGATGTTTGCAAACTAGCAGAGTCTGCTTGATAATTTTGTATCCTAGAAACTATTTCCCATGAGTACTTAATATCCTTACCTCTCAGTTTTTCTGTCTAGATGTGAACGCTGTTGGAATAATATTTGAGCCTCCCGCTAACACTCAACTCACTAGTTTTCTCAAAAAAAGCGATACTCCCTGCTTTCTTAGGCAAAGATCTGAAAAATTCTTTGAGGATAAATTTGTCAGAACAAAGCTCATCTTTGTTGAAGCGTTGCTTTGAACTGGAGTGCCAGGAAGGCTGTTCCGTACAACCCAAACAACCTGATAAGCTATGAATGGCCAGCTCCAGTTAGAAATGAGCACGTACGGACGTTACAGTTCAGGTTAGCAGAACGTAGCAGCTGCTGATGCAGTCAGTGCTGCGTTTTAATGGCACTGGTGTGCACTTTGCTAACCTGTTGGGGTCAAGTCATCTCCCGATGATACTTGCGTAGACACTGAAGCATAGTTTCTGTACGGGCTGTGCTGGTCTCTTGCTTAGCATCATGATGGAGCTTCTCAGATTTTTTCATTCCATGGGGTTATGGAGTGGGAAAGGCTGAGAACTCTGTGCTGAGGGGGTGAGGGTGCTAACTGCACTTTGCCATAAAGATGGTCTGCCACTGAAATGCTGGTATGGAAACCTGGCTAATGCGTAGAGGTCTTCAGGGTGTGATAACTTTGAAACAAGTCTTCCTGTAATTCATGCTAATAAACACCTAGTATGTCACAATTAATCCATTAAAATGTACTTTCTGTGATTTAATAAGCTATGGTACACAATAAATGGCTATAATGCCTTCATGTAAAAAATAAAGGGATGTGCCAGTGATGTTTGTGAGCAAGTGAGGCTTTAATAGAGCCCCAGTTCAGTCTTTTAATGTGAATTCTTATCTTCCCCTCACTTGTGTTTCTTATCTTCCTGTTTTGACAAGAACCTTCTTGAAGTGTAAGGCATAACCATAGGGACTACACTTGTTTTCTTGTGGTTCATTTAAAAAAAAAAAACCCAAAACAAAAACAAAAAACCCCCAAAACTTCCCCTTAATGCTATTTTTAATGTGGCATGACTTAAACACTTGACAGAGAATATATTGGATAGAAGGAATAGTAACATAAACAAGGTGAATGACTTTGGTGCGGAGTTTTTATGTATGAATTAGTTACGCTTTCTGTGCACCTGAGCTAAACAAGTTTAGTTCCTCCATGAAATCAAAAGTTACGTAGCAGAAGGCTGAAAACAGTATTGATGTATAATGACTATGAAGTTGGTTATGGTAGTTTGAGATACTGTCCCTTTGCCAGAAATTGCCATTCCTGCTCATTTAAGCTGTTACTAAGCATGTTTTGAGTTAACTAGGCTGTGAATTTATAATTAATTGGATGGAGTTATACTTAGATAGTCTGTGGGTGGCAACCTCTGTTAGAGGCATGATATAAAATCCAGGGAATAGTAACATCATGGCCGTTGAACCAGTGATTGTCGGATTGAGGCTGAGATCAAGTTTCTGTTTTCAAGATGCCATATGCTATCAGGCTCAGGTGTGTGTTAATTTTTTTTCCTAGGGGAACTACTATTGGAGCCATTGGAGTTATTAAACATGAAAAAGAAGGGTTTCTGGGTAATTTGGAAGAACCTGTAGTTTTAACCTCCTATTTGTCATATGATTAGAGCTTAAAAAAGGGACTAGGCACTTTGCAAATTAATCTTTTGAGATGCAGGAATTCTAGGTGAAACATAGTGGATGGCTAAAAACAAGTTTTATGGTGTGAAGTATTCGTAGTCTTCAGAAAAACATTGTTGGCAACAACAGTGTGAAGTTTGAAACAAGACAATCCTCCCCGTACACACCGTTCTGAGGTGGTGAAGCTAGGTAACCTCTCAGGCACCAGTGGAAATCCTCCTTGCCTGCGTAAAGTTGCTCCCAATGTGTATTTATTACCGCTGCTCATTTGGTAAGCACGTTTTTGTGTACACTGGTTTAAATTCATCCATTTCTGCATGTTTTAAAAACGAATACATATCCCACATGTACTAATATACATAATACTCTACTTATAATCCACACTCAAAATCTTTTCGATTTGACCAGTCTCCCTCTTGAGTTACTTAATGCAGGTAAAAAACACTTGAGTGCATGCGGGTGCTCTCCGGTGCGGCCTGGCCTGTCACAGGCTGTCGCAAGGATGCACTGCGCACGCGAACATAGATATTGCTCCTCTTTTTCTTTAATGTGCTTTTAATATTTTTTTAGAGGAGAACAAAAATGTTAATAAAATCATTGTGTGTTTTCCTTACAGATAAAATGCAGTTAAAAATATTTTTCTTGATAGCTACATCTAGCTGATGCTATCTAGAGGGAGAGCTAAGAGATCTCTTTCAGCTATGACTCCCACCCAGGTATCTCTGCTGAACTCCGAGTGCAGATGCAGTATTGTAAGAGATGTAATTTTGCTTGTTGGTGACCATTGAGGAAGAAAAGGCAGTCTGATCTCGGATTTCAGGCCAAGCTTGCAAAGCCAGCAGGGAATCTCTTACTGTAACTGTGAAAAGAAATATATTTCTTCTGGATGCTGTCGGGACCTGAATATTTTGGCAGCTATGTCACTTCAAATTTTTCCAGAGTGCATTTCTTTAAGAAAGTCTTTTAAATTAAGTTTATGTGACAGGAAATAGCTAAAATTTGAACACCCAAACTGAACTTTTCTGGCCGGTGAGCATGTGCTGCATTTGACTTAAGTTCTTTATGAGGATACTAATTCTTCAGCGGAAATAAACCATGCAGCTAGTGAAGTACAATGTTGAGACAATTTATCTTGTCTAAAAGCCTACTCAAAAAAGCATTTGATCAGCTGTGGTGCTGTGTAGTAATCTGACACTTAGGGGTTAGATATTGCTCCACACACTGGTGTATGTTTGTGATGAAGGTAGATATCTTTTCGTGACGTTAGGCTGCAAATCTTGCCTGTCAGAAGTTTGAGTTATTGAACTGCAGGTGAGGTGTTTCTACCTCAACACAGCGTAGCTGTCAACCTTTGGTTCAGTTATAGGCAACACTTAGAACAAGGCTAAACTTTTGGGGTCTGTGGCACTTGAAAGCTAATCTAGGCTCACAAAAAATAATGTCTGGGAGCATCATCATAAGCCATTGAAAGTTTAGAAGGTACTTGTAATTGATTCAAATAACTTTTATGTATTGGCTTAGCCTCACAGTTCTCAGTGGGATTTTTTTGCATACAGAGAAGACAATATATGTGTAAGTAACTGTTTTTATAAGTAAAAAGGTGAAAACAAAACAAAAAACCCCCTCCATATATCTTTTTTGTGTCTATCGTCCTATGCATTTTTGAGAAGAGGGATTTAGAATGAGACTGTACCCAAAGCGTTTTCAGTTCAACTAAACCCCATCTGCCCTGCACTGCTTCAAATCTGAGATATCGCAGAGGCTATCTAGTAAGCAGACATGTAGCTGATTTTTGTTTTCCATGGTTTTTGTAACCTATAGAAACTTGGTGTTCAGTTAGTGTTTTGAGAACTCAGTTAAAACGTGTAATGATAGGTAAGCGTTATTGTAGTCTTCAGGTAGCATTTTTTCTTCTGTAATTAGGCTATAGTCATGGTTGCTTTTAAGTAAACTGAATTGGTAAGAAAGCAATTTCTTTTTGTCCAGTAGCAGAATGTGTGTGTGTATATATTTGTGCTATGTAGCTATGAAAAACTTCTCTCTTTTCCTTGCTAATTGCATAAAGAAGTGGCATCTGACAGAGAAACAATGTGAGGCTGTATTACATCTCTCTAAAATTGCCCTTCAAGTCAAGACAGCTATAGTAAAATCATTACTTTTCGGTCTGAAGAAAAATGATTATTTTTTTTTTCCTTGCTCAAGCTTGCAAATCTTCATAGGATATCTTCCAAAAAGTTCATGAGCTGTAGTCTAGAAGGGATGGGTACACAAGCGACTGTTAGAGGTGTGGTTATGTTTGGAGACTTGTTTTGCAGCATAGTAAATAGCTTGAGGCTTTTTTTTTTTTAAAAAAAAAAAGTGTTCTTGAATCATCTTCATACCTGTATTCCAGTACTTAATTGCATTGCTCTGACCATGCTGCATATGTCTATCTGGTTATCATTTCACTGCTGATCATCGACTTCTTCCCTATCTTTTAAAGCCCGAGGCTCATTTAATTTCTGAACTGAACAGCTGATCATCCTAATGTTCTCTGCTGGGTAGTTGAATTGTCTCTTGTCAGCCTTTTTATTTGAGAGTACTAAATATCAGCTGGCTGGCTAATTGAGAAATTGAAACTGGTTTTAATGAATTGGGCAAAGCCCACTGGAATTGTCTGAGAAGATAGTTGTGCATTTTTCAGTGCACGTATTTGGAATCAGTTTGTTAATTCTGAAAGCAAGTCTTTTTTTATATTAATATAAGAACTGAAGATGGTGCAGTCATGGCTTCCTTTTAAACCGATAAGTTATATGTTATAAAAAAAGTAGCTGTGATTTGTAGAGCTCCTATTTGAGTAAAACTGAAAGCACGGAAAGAGTTCAGTTGCCGCTTCAAATTATAAAGTGCATTAGAGTGCAAATTTTCCTCTTTCTATCCTTACTGCGTTCCGACAGTGTCGTGAGAAAGTGTTTGGCTAGTCTTATGCAGCATGTTGGGTTTGAAGGAAGACATGGCAACAAGCCAAGAAAGTGAAAATTAGCAAACAAGTATTGACATTTTTATACATTAAGCTACCCTGCAGGGTTATATGTTCGCTAAATTTTAAACAACTGTTTTAAAAATAGAGGAATGGGAAATGAAAATAGCACTAGCTCTTCTGATTCTTCGTTGAAGGATGTTATTATCGTATCCCAGTACATTCTAGCTGCTATGGTAACCAGTTAACTTACTGACAATCAGCAGATAAAGTTTAGACATCGTTATGTACATGAAGTACATTTTTAAAAAAAAAAAAATTATGTAAATTCTTCCATGTACATTTTCCACAGTATTAAGGGTTGTACTTTCTTTTGAAACTTAGATCAGCTGCATCCAAAAAGTATTAAATAAACTTTTGATACAGGTCATTTGCAGCATGTATACAAATTAGTTTAGATAAATCATGCATTGTCCTACAAACTAGTTATTTCTGGCTTATTGTAATATAGCTCCTGAATTTTTTCCAGCAGCATAATAAAATGGCTAATCAGGTGAATGGTAATGCGGTACAGTTAAAAGAAGAGGAAGAACCAATGGATACTTCCAGTGTAACTCACACAGAACACTACAAGACACTGATAGAGGCAGGCCTCCCACAGAAGGTGGCAGAGAGACTTGATGAAATATTTCAGACAGGTATAATATGCATTTCTTGTTTCTGACTGGTTATGAAAGTGAGGGCATACCATTTTCAAATTTTTATAGATTAAGGTTTAAAAATTCATTGTTTTTGATCTGTGTAGCTCTGAATGTTTTGCTACTTTGACTTCCCTAAAGGCAAATTGGGTTTGACATTGACTAATTACTTGACACATCCGTAGTGTTGTATGTGATATCTTAGTTGCTTTAGGGCACAGAGCACTAGTTTCTTAGACGTTGTCAAATAAAGATGTATGTTTGAGCATACTAAACTGTGCATTTTTTTTTTCCTTCAATCCGAATCATCATTTTGCTTTTACTTTTCTACTGTCAACTCCTCACAGTGGTTCTTAAACACTCAAAGGCTGGATAGGTGACTTAGTGAGGGAAGCAACTAGCTTGTCTTGCCTGGGACTACATTTGAATTGAGTCTGCCTGTGGATTTTTTGTTCTCTCTAGTTCTGAGTGGACAGTTTAATCCATGTTGGTTATTACACCGAAATGGTCAGATTGACACTAACCGCTTTTCAACAAAGTCGAGGACTAAGCTATCTAGCAAATCGAGTAATACCTTGCTGGTAGCAAGTGGTCTCTGCAACTTCTAGAGAGGTTTCTTTATATACAAAGGTTTTTCTATTTTGTTTTTGTAACCCCCTTATTATTTTGTCCTATAGACAGAGGCTTTCTTTTCCTCTTTAGAGTGTGTTCTGTGAACAGATTTACAAGAAGCAGTAGAAATGCTCTATGTGCTGATCTTGAATGCCTTGGTGGCAAGATGACAGTTTTTGTTGAAGAGTCAAAATTCCACTGATCAAGTGAAGGCAGTTCAAAACCAACACCTTACCAACCTTCAGTACGATACTCTAGCTCACGTGGATGATGTCTTTTGGAAGTCATTCACAGTGAGCTTTCATCAAGCCTTTACCAGCTCTTTTTGGCTTTAGACATGCACTTTCTACCTGTGGGTCACGATGACGTGCACTTGATGGTTTGAGAGAAGGTGTAAATGCCTGGGCAGAGGAACTTGTGGGGCTCTAACACGTGTTGCAGTTAGGTTGTGTTGTGAGGAGTTCTCAAGGGATTGAAAAGCTTTTCAGCCCAGAACCTGACTACCTAGTATAATTCCACTGCATGAGTAACCTGAGAACATTTATTCACACTTCCTTAATGCCACTGAAGATGTTTGCATTGTGCAGGGGTTTGTCAGTGAAGCAAACTACTTTTGACACCCGAGCTAAATTTGAGGTTGAACTTTGGGATTTTTAATCTGCTGAGGTCTTATATGGAAGATACAGGTGCCTTCCAATATGCAGGATCACTTCTGAAATGTAGTCCTTGGGCTTGGCACTACTGTGCATTTTTGAAATCAAGTAGCAGTTAAATAACCTGTGTATTTTGGAGATCAAGCTGTTGCAAAGTGTGTGGAGTTCTTGGTATCTGTGCTAAATTTCGCTGTGTAGTTTAAAAAGTGCAAATCTTAGTCTGTACTTCTCACGCTCCACAGCTTACGCAAGTGCATTGCAAAAGGAAAGAAGTAACCTGTAAAGATCCTTAAACAGAAAAAGTACTTCAGAACTGGTCCAATGTTTCTTGGGGGAGTCTGTACCTGTAAAATTAACATTAGCCTTTTCGGGTACATAGCAGGGCTCGAAATAATAGTACATTTTTGAATTCTGGCTCTTGAACTGCATAAAGCAAGAAAATGAGTAAAAAAGAAAAAAATATTTTAGACATATAGGAAGTCCACTGATTTTTTTTTTTTTTTTTTTTTTTTTTGCTTTTTGAAGTTGGAGGAAAGAGTGAACAAACCATTCTACTTCCTAATATTTTGTGGGGTAGAGCTTCATAAGTGTTTAACCGTCAATTAGGTAGCTCCTTTTTCACGTACAATAGGACATCTGTAATGTTCACATGTCAGCTTACTGTAGAACAGCTCCATTCAAGAGAAGGAAGTGTGAAACTTAAAACGAAAGACAAACAAACAAAATCCAAATTATTAGAAGTGAGCCAGAGTTCACTGTTTCAAATCCTGGTGTGTAATACTGCTTTTATGCAGCAGATTGGATTCCTGAATGTTAGGAAACTGTTACACATGGGGTATAATCTTGCACTGCATGTCAGTTAGTGCTTAGGTATATACATTTTAATTTAACTTTTTTCATTGTTGTACTCATGTTCTTTCATATACTTGTGTAGGAATATGTAATTCTATTAAATGTATAATTCTGTTGCTATGGAACATAACTTTTTGACTTTAAAAGCAAACTGCATAGTTCTTAGTTTGTATGAAATTCAATAGAAATCTGTAACTTCTTTATCTTTAACTTTTAGGGTTGGTAGCTTATGTCGATCTTGATGAAAGAGCAATTGATGCTCTTAGGGAATTTAATGAAGAAGGAGCCCTCTCTGTATTACAGCAGTTTAAAGAAAGTGACCTGTCGCATGTACAGGTAAGGTGAGAGCTCCAGGAGTGTGAGCACATAAGTATAAATAGTGTTCTGGCACTATTGGCAGGAGAGTTGTAACTTGGAAATTCATTGATGTTGCTGTATTCTAACATTTCAAACCCAAATCACAAGCCTGTTAAAAATTGCCTTAAATGTGTAGGTATTTGAGTGCAAAGCAAAAGCTCCCAGATAATAAAAGTGAGCGTGTTATTGAGAAAATAAGGTAAAAATACCACCTGGAATCTGATGAGTTTTTTCAGCATGACAAGTTTGTTCAAGTAATTGTTATATTTTTCTAAAGGATTCTTTTGACATTTTGTTTATTGGCTTGATGTAGTGACCTCGTGGTATGGAGTGTAAGATTCGGTGGATACCCAGGGCTTTTCATACGCACAATTGAATTATTTTGTAAATTGTATCTACAGAACAAAAGTGCATTTTTATGTGGAGTTATGAAGACCTACAGGCAAAGAGAGAAACAAGGCAGCAAAGTACAGGAATCAACGAAGGGACCAGATGAAGCAAAGATTAAGGTAACATTTAGAAAACGCTGATTGTTCTGTACTACCTGATATGCAGACTGAAGTAATTCTGGATGTACTTAAAAAGCATCGATACTACCTGGATAAGTATATTCACACTTGGCTTTAAAGAAATGTATGCGTGCTAGAGATTCAAAAGAAGAGAGCGCTTGTTTGAAATGCGGATCTTCCTGATTACACAATTGCCAAAATGCGTGAACTTAATGTTATGTAAGGTCTATGAAAGCATTGATACCTATTTAAGAATTGTCTTAGTTGTCCTTTTAAAGCTTTTACACCCTCACAAAATTACTTTGAGACTGATTGGACATTTCAACAAGGCCTTAGTACATTAAGAAACTCTTCTGTTGTGCAAAAACCTAAGTACGGAGTGAGTGAAAAGAATTGCCTGGTTGTCTGGAGCTCTTGGAGTACTGCATATAAAATTAAAAATAAGAGAAAAGAAAAACGAGTTCTTTCCAGTGACCTTGTAGTATAAAGCAAATGTTGCCGTTTGTGGTGGTTTTTTAAACCCCCAAAATAACAGGGGTTTTGTAGGTTCTGTCTGTCCATATATACCTTGTAATCAAATGTGGCAAGTTGCAGATAAGGAAATGCTTATCTTAAGACACTTTTTTATTCTTTATATTTTAACCCGCTTTCTTCCCCCCCATAACTAATGTGACTTTTTTTTTTCCCAGGCTTTGCTAGAGAGGACTGGTTACACTTTGGATGTAACTACAGGACAGAGGAAATATGGGGGCCCTCCTCCAGATACTGTATATTCTGGTGTTCAGCCTGGCATTGGAACAGAGGTTAGTACATACAGACTAATCTCTTCTTTTGTATGTTTGTGCAAACTGATAAATAAGAAATACCTGAAAATAAACTATACTACAAGTGAAAGTTTAAAGTATTGTAGAGGAAAGCAGTCTTCTATGTTTGTGTGTCTTAATCAGTCTTTCTTACTCCTCAGTATTCTGCAAGAGACAGGTTGAGGGGGAAAAAGTGGGTGGAATATACTAGGAAAGGCTATGTAAAATTTCTTAAAATGTAAAATAGATCATTAAATTGTCAGACTTCATGGTCCACCCTAAAGCTTGTGGTCCATTGCTTAAAAAGTGGCCAATGTAGGTATTAGCTGTATGGATACATAAAAGGGTGACTCAAAGGTATTTGACTGTTTGCAACATAAACCTTACTGCTGTCGCTTAAATTTCATTTATTTCATGCAATGTGCTGAAAGTGAAAAAGACTTGGGTATTGTATGGAGCCACTCACATACAAAGTTTTGAAGAGGACAACTGAGATTAGTAATAATTAAGGAATTGTTTACTTGCTTTTGTTTCAGTCTATATGAAAACATCCTTGCATGGACTGATAGTGAAACTACCACACTGAAAGAGTCCATGCAGCTTGTTTCCTTTTGTAAATTCTTGCATTTCTGCATTCAGAAAGATGGCTTAGAAGTTGTTTACCAACCCAGTGGTGTTGCCAGGGTGATTATGCGATGGTATAAAGTGTTATTTAATTGCACCATGCCTCATTGACATTAGGAAACATTTCTTTACAGAGAGGGTGGTCGAACACTAGAACAGGCTTCCTAGAGAGGTGGTCAGTGCCCCAGCCTGCCAGTGTTTAAGAAGTATTTGGACAAAGCCTTTAATCGTACGGTTTAACTGTTGTTCAGCCCTGTAGTGGTCAGGCAGTTGGACTAGATGATCCCTTCCAGCTGAACTAGTCTTGTCCATTCATGACTGAAAATACTCAACTGATCTTCAGCATTTTGTCCTGTCAGTGACGGTTAGCCGCTTTATGAAGTCACAGGAAAGCCATAAAGTTTTTATACTTAAGTTTCCTGAAGCTTGGTAGAATGGGTAACTTGTGGAAACTCCCTTAAGATAAGAACATAAATGCTTCTCCCATGAATCAGCATTAGAGGCTGTAGCAAAACCCAGCCAGCTAGTTATAGAAACCATACCTCTACCACATTAATTTATTGCCTGCGTTTTGCAGGATTTAAAGACTGATTACTGCTTTGGACACGCTGCTTGGTTTGACGGGCTGAGATGCTGAGCATCTTGCTGAAACTGGGGCATACTTAATTAAATTTAGTCGTTAGCTCTTGCTGTGGAGCTCTGAGGCATAGTAATCAACAACTTAAACATGATCTTATGATTTGGTAAACGAGGCAGAGCATGTTTGAACACAAGTGACTGGAGATTATTGTGGCACTTTTTTTTTTTCCCCAGAATGAGGTGGGTGGTGTTTGTTTTGTTTTTTTTTTTCTTAAGCTTTTGAGAACCACTTCTCTTTTGTCCTCAATAGTTCTGGTTATATAGGAGTGTAAATGCCTCTCTTCTAATACTGTGGGTAAAGATATGAAAAACCGCAAGATATATCCCTTTGGATTGTGGCACGGAGTCTTCTGTGTTTGAAACTTATTTAAAAAAATACTGAAGCTCTCGTAGCTTGTGCCAGCTCAGACATGTAGATGCCAGAACTGTCACTGATGTCAGAAACAGTGAACTTCTGGTTTTGAAGGATACGCAAGTACTGTTACTGATTTCAAGACGACACATACCAGGTAGACTTTTTTCCCCCCCAAGATGTATCAGATCTTTCTACTGTAAATATTTGTACACCAACTAATTTGTCTTTTTAAAACATAAAGTGGAATTAATTACACATTAACTGTAGCTTTCACTCTCTTTCAGTATGTACTTGGACATTGTGTAGCAAAACTAAAGTATTCATAAATAGTCTCTCGGATGTTCAGCATGTTGAACATTCACAAATTGTCACAGGGAACATTTTGCTGAAAGGATTATGTGGGTGAAGCTGTCCAATGTATTTTTTCAAGTGGGTGGGCTTTAAGAGCAGCTGGACCTTTTTGGAATGTGATTTTGTAATAAAGACAAAGTAGTTACAGCTGTGCGGAAGCTTGGAGGAGAAAATAATTGCAATAGGATTTGATATTAAACTTGAGTATTTGTTTTATTTAAGGACTTGCTGCTCCAGTGTAAAGCATTTTGCTTATAGTGAGGTCACATGGTGTTGGTACTTGGAGACGTTTATGGGAGTGTTTCCTGGATGAGAATGGAAGCAATTATTTGGGTGTTTCTTTTTCTCCTTACACTGGCTTTGTCATTTGCATCTGCAAACATTGATAGCTGCTTATCCTCAAGGGGCTTCTACAGTGCTCCTTCGTTTTGCTTAAAATTCCTAAGATCTTTTTTCTCTGCTTTTTCTTGCCTCCCGTTACACCAGCTGTTCTTAAAGATGATGGGAAGGGTTTTAAAGATTCCCCCCCTCCCCAAAGGACAAAGCCTAGTCAGTAAGCACATCAGGCAATTCAAGGTCGCGATCGAACCTGTGCATCTGACTAGCAAGCTGAGAGCAAACTTAAAAATGCTGGAGCTTTATTTCCTTGCTTACCTATTCTGCCAGGTTTTGGTCCCTAGCAGGTTGTCTTGTAGTTTATTCTAAACACTTTGAATGCGCTCAGTCACACTGTTGTTACCAGTCTTTGATACAGGAGCTCTTTTGGAGATTTTCTATAAACCACCAGAAAACAGTCAACTTCTTGAATGTCATTCAGTTTATAGATTATTTTTGCATCCATTGAAATGCTGAAGCTTTTGTGTATACCATCAAGAAGATACTTAGAAGCATCACAGTAAGGCTGATTTCTAAAGGGAATATTCGTATACCATGAAGAAAAATAAATTCCTTGGTGGGGGGGAAATATTTAGAATGGGTCCTTGAACTGAAAGATAGTAACTGGTGATTTGCATAGCTTATCAAGCTCTGCGTAGGTATGCTTGCTCTATGCTAATTGTAGTTTATCATTTTACTAAAGTGTATATGCAAGCAATGCTGAAAAAAGAAATTTTTTTTGTATTCTTAAATTCCCTTTTTTTTTTTTACAGAAAACTACTTTAAGTTGTCTTATTGTGGTTTAAAATAAACCAGTTTTTCAGCAACATTGGAGGACACAGACACTATAACTTCTACATAGCAATTTCAGTAACTTTTGAAATTAAGTGCAGACAATCAAGGAAATAAAATCTTATAAATATTTCATTAAATTCAGTCACAGCAAGGAGGAGCTTGTTTAAGTGTATAAGGAACAAAGGGAATTTGTCCTAAGTCCAGTACTAGTGGGGATGATGAAGCTTTCATGTAAACAGGACAAGCATTCAGTGTTTCAGCTGGATAATGCTGGATGGTAAATTCAACGTCCTATCTGTAGTGTCTGCATTTGTGGGTAATACCTGATGACGTTGAGCTGTGCTTGCTGAACAGGTTAAAATACGTATTTTTCACTCCTGATCTTCAGCCTGCTGACTGAGGAGCTTTTACTTGTTAAATTCAGGAGAACCGAAGGATCATCAAAAATATTTTTCCTGTAGAGGAGGGTGGGGAAAAAAAATCTGACATTCATATGGCCTGTCCAGACTAACGTTACACCAAAAATTAAGGAGGTGACTGATGTGGTACTTGATTTCCATCCTTCACCTTTTGGTGTAAGTGAATATAATACCATTTAAGACATGATTTGAAGAACAGGAGGCTTCATTGGTAACTGTAAAATAGCAGAACTTTACCCCACTATAATAGGGATAGGGGGAAAGCATTTTTTAAAATTAGGACAGTGCAGCTAGCATGAAGAGAGTAATTAACTTAAGTCTGTACTCATTGCTGGATTGGTTTCAGTTTTATTGAGGGGTCTCCAGATGAAGTAAGTCCTACTCGTAAGGTTTTTGAGAGATTTCTATTTCATTGGTTTTCAGTGATGTGAAATAAAAACTTGAAAATTCTGTAAATAGATTATTTGCCCATAATGTGCTAAGACTGTGTGCAAGGTTAGATAACTATGCAACAGCTTAGACTGTGTGAAATGGAGGAATTGCTACATGTCCTTTTCAGAGCTGAAATTTGTTGAATAAGTATATGATAAACATCTTTGAATGTCATTATCAAAAATGCAAAATTACTTTTAGCTCTCTGAATGGTAAGTTGGTATTGCATTTGCTCCTCTGTGGGTGGATGGTCAGAATTTGTAACAAAAAGTCAGAGAAGCGTTGTGCGGCTAACTTGCAATCTAGAGAATGTTATGTTATTGGAGATGTTGGGGCAATTTAAACTGCTGTGGTCCATAATAAATTGAATGGGGACAATCAGATACTGTAATAACTCTAACTTAAGAAGCAGTGGTATAATAAACTCAGCAGGAGTTGAACTAGACAAAGCTTGTGCTGGATTTAGTACACAAATGGAATGTTGCTTTTGTACTGGAAGAGCTGCGGGGGTTCAAAGGTTTTTGCACTGTGCCAGGATTTTTTTCCACTTCCGTATTTTTTTAATGAAGATTGTAGATTTGGATGAGATGAAGCAGTCACGCGGCCTACATTAATTAACACTTAAATCTGGCATTTAGGAAAGATTGACTGCAAAGCACATGAAGAGCACTTTAAAAGGAGAGAGGTTTTGAAGAAGCTCTTGCAACGCTGCAGTACACTTCTGTTACCTTGTGACGACAACAGAAGAGGCTCAGTTGTTGAAATAACTGAAGGATGCATCATCTAGAGTGCAGAAGTGGATTGCACCCCTCAATAATGCTCTGTAAAGTTGTTCAGGAAACTGAAATTGAATTTTTTCCTGGTTAAGGCTTTTCATAATTAATCATCTAAAACAGGAATAGGGAAGAAGGGAAATGGAGTACTCTGTACAGGTCCTGTAGGAAGCAAAACGGGGGAAAAAGCAAGTCTAATGGTCAGTGATCCCAACAAAGGCCCAGAAGTGATGCAGTTGCGTCCTACTTAGACAAGATCTCTTACATTGTTTCACTGATAATGCCAGTTTCCAGAGTTTTTCCACAGTACTCTTGTTGTGGAACTAAAAAAATGAAACGAGACATTTCATACAATCTTTGGTATTTCAGCAACTTTATTCAAGCTTATCAACATATCTAAAAAAAAGTTATCGCAGATGTTTCTTCTGACCCTTGCAAGATGTTCACCTGCTGTTTGTCATGTCTAGTATTGATCTTGTAGTTCATTAACATATTAAATTTACAGGCTCAAAGCAAATTCACTTAAATGTGAATTATTCCCACAGAGTTATCTAGTCCTTCCATTACAACTGGAAGTTACTCTAGAATATAGGTCAGATATGAATGTATTCAAATTAAATCCTTAATTCTGTTTCTCGTACTAGCTCCTAGAGTGTGTTACCTGAACTGAACTGTAGTAGCAGTCTTGTGGAATTGTCGGTGGTGTAAAGTTTGTAGAGAGTGAGCCGAAGAGACTGGAAAGAAAGGAGGAGACAGAAGCTTTCAGGATGGTAAATCTTTGGTAAATAGCTGGAAAGGTAGACTTTGTTTGTATTTGGATTAGGGTTTTTTCTTTTTCTCAGGTCTTCTGGTGTGTCACCTTCAGTTTCTGCTGGAAACGGCATCTGAAACAAAGAATTTAATGTAGACTTCTCACATTTGACTGATTTAAATCAGTTACAGTTTGTGGAGAGTTCAGCTGACAGTTTCGCTGTCTTAGTAGCGAGCTGGAGTTCCTGTCTTGTGCATTTCCATGATGGTATCAGGTTTTTTGTCTTTAAAAACTGCATATGGGTTTCAAAATGAAATATTCTAGGTAATGACAGTGGAAATGCCTATCTGTAGGGACTTCTAAGCTTTTCGGGGAGATGGGGGGGAAAGCCTGTTGGCTCTGCCATTAAGTTTTCACTCAGTATGATAAATCCATTCCTTTTTTCCCCAATAGCAAATAAATCATGGTCAGTTGGCATTCACACTGAACTGAGAGAGGCTAAGCAAAGTGAAAGAAATGTTCTGGAAACTGAATTCAGGAATATCTGTATAAGATAAAGAAACATCTAAAGGTTCTAGCTTTCCTTGGGAGGAAAATAATTTATGTTCCACATTTTTAAAATCGGAGTCATCACGCTCTCCTGACAGGTTAGTTCATATCGGTGCTTACATGGGCATTCTGAGTGTCTTTAGTTTTGGAATTGCCTGCTAAGCCTTCAATACCAGATATCACCATGGCAAGGCCTCGCCGAGGTGGAAAAGGTTGATGACTCCTAGCTTTTTTTTACTACAAAAAATATTTGGAGTTAAAATAAAGAGAACTTGATCTTAATGGGTGTTTGGAATGTTTTGCTTGTATTGGCGATTCAGAGTCTTTGAGAATTCAGAGGAGAGCTGCAGTGATGAAAAAATTTGAGGGGAGGGGGAAGCTTTTTAGGGAGACCTCAGCTGAAGAGAGTAAACTCCTTAACACAACTTTACCAAAGGTTGCTGTCATTGCTCTGAGGAACAGAGACATGAGGACTCCAGATTTTCTCAGACAAATACTAAAACATTCTGTTGGTGGAAGCTGAAACAAATACAGACTAGAAATAAGATTACAGTATATATTAAAAGTGGAAAATGCACATTGGGCAATTTAAGGGTTTTTGTAGATATTTTTTTTCCCATCTTCATACCTCCCTAATGAAGATTGGGTTACAGAGTGATTTGAAAATGCTGCAAGAGCAAGGAAGTGCTTGGCTTGCTTTAATATAGGCTACCCAGCTACATAGTCTGTAAGGTCTTTGTTTTTAATTGCCAGAATTTATAACCAGGTAAGAACCATTTACCTCTTCAATGGTGGAAATTTACAGTTTCTTCAATATAAATAACAGAACCAGGTTTTCCACATGTAAAACCTAGTGGTAACAGCGGGAGGTTTAGAAGACTTAGTAGGACATGCAATAATGTTGGCCGCAGTGAAGGCTGCAGTGCTTCTGCTGCGATGGTTTATGCTGCTATGTACTTCCTTTCCCAGGAACTTTCACGTATTAAAAGTAAGCTTGGATTTCTGAAAAAAAGCTTTAAGTGTCCTCTTCCCTTTTAGGTTTTTGTTGGTAAGATTCCCCGAGACTTGTATGAAGATGAATTGGTACCACTCTTTGAGAAAGCTGGTCCAATTTGGGATCTGCGCCTCATGATGGATCCTCTTTCTGGTCAAAACAGAGGTTACGCTTTCATTACCTTTTGTAGTAAAGATGCAGCACAGGAAGCAGTCAAACTGGTGAGTAACTTATTTTCAGACTGGACAAGATAATGTAAACAGCAAGCATGTTGTTAATCTCTTAGGTAACGAAGTCTTTGAACTGTTTCATTAAAGCATCCATTGACAGATTCAAAATTTTACTTTCTTAAAAATTGCCTCCTGATTTGATTTAATATATAGAGAGAATGTAGTCTGCTGTAGCCTGCTGCAGTCTGCTAGAGTACTTGGGTGATGATAGTAAGAGCTTACTTGATTACAACTGGAAAATATGTCCTTAAAACAGAGTGAAGTTTAAAGTTTTATCACCTTTCCTACTATAAAGAGCTAATTAGAGATGCTTTGCTGCTGCTGTGGAGGAGGTCTCTGACTTGGTGCTCTTCATGGTTCACAGTGGCCTTCAGTTCTTTCCAGTGGCTGTCATGCAGTCAGCTCACTACATGGAAACCTGACTTGGCCTGCATCTAGATGGGTTGGCAAAGGGCACAGAGCAGTCCCTAGAGAGTTAAAAGGAGAGACAGCAGTCCGATTGGGGCCCTGGTTCATTTGGCCTTGCCTCTGCCTGAGAGGAGGAAGGAGAATTGGGCAGATCAGTGTGTATCTCCCAAGGTTTTGGATATGGCTGTGAAATACTGCTTTTGCTTTGAACCAAAACAGGGGAAATGCTTTATCTCATTTGCCTTAGCAGAATTCAGCTGATCCTGTATGAAGAAGTGTGGAGAAACCTAAACATCTAGTTAAGCTGTGGGGGAAAAAAGTCACCAAAACCTAGAGAAACTTGAGTGATTCTGTTGCATTGTAAGGGCTTCAGAAGGAGTCATTGCCTCTAAATGTTCCAGTGTTTGTTCCCTGAAATATTTTCATGTATTTAGAAATAGTTGCAGTTGCTATGTTAGGCTCTTCCAGGACTGGGAATTGCATGTCCCTGCTTAGGCTGGTTTTCCTTCTAGAACCTACTTGGATGTCTCCTGAAGGAGATGCACAAAATATGTTTTTGCAATTGATTGCTTCTGGGTTTCAGAGTTTGAAGACGGTCGATATGGGTTACTGTCACTTACGAAGGAAAAATTGCTTTGAAACTTTTTTCTGTTTTTGACCAAGTTGAAGGTGCTCAGCATTGTTTAAATTTTTACTGATGGAGGGAGATGGAAGGGAAGATGCTGAAGTGACAGGAGATGTAGCAAGTGATATGCTACTGATGGAAGACTGGCCTCCATGCTCTGGATATTGCACCAAATAAGTGAATTTTTGTGAATACATTCCTTAAGTCCTGTATCTGGGTTCCCTTCCCCCTATCTCCTCCACCCTACCGTTATCTGGTAATGGGGCCAGGCTTGTATTTAGGGGAAATATTTTCCACAAACTACTGGGGAAATGGGGCAGGCACATACTGAATTTTGGAGCTAATTAAACCTCGATAGCAAAGTGAGGTTCTTTCAGAAAATAAACTTGAAATTTTGAAGTCTTGGTTTCTCTACACCAGGTGGGCTTTCTGCTGAGTTTGCAGGTACTAGTGGGAATGGGATTGTTTGTAGGTAAAATGGCTTTGTAAGATTTGAAAAGCAGATTCAAAATAAGTTTATGGCACTGGAACACAAAGTTTTATTGTGTTATGAATCACTGTTGTATGTGAAGCAAAATTCTGAAATGTTTTTGTTTTCCTTAAAGTGATCTTGTTTGATAGCCTGTGGTACATTAACGTTGTTCTAGTTCTTCTTGACTATAAAGAAGGTTACTGAAGGTGTTGCTCTGTCATCTGTATGGCTACGTCTCAGCTAGGGTAAAAATGGCTGAAAACTTGCTTTTAAAGAGTTGGGTGAGATTTTCAGAAGCTGGCTGATGATCCATCCTCTTAGGTTATGTTTGAAAAGCTTACCTAAAACAAAGATGTCTGTCTTGAATTTTTCTTTTTAAAGGTTGAACTCTTGTACCTTTAAAGACCTATCAGGAGTGTTGGTGTTCAGAGTAATCCAGCTGGGGGTACGAGCATGACACAGTGGGCTAAATTTTTTTTTAATGGGAAGTTTTAAAACTTAAAATGTATAGAGTCTGAGCATTTACAGGGTCTAAAAAATCCCTGCGGTGGGGATGGGGAGATCAAGGTCACGCACTGATTTAGGCTTTTGAGTATCTCACAGCAAATATGCTCAGTGTTCAAAAGCTATCAGAGTAAAGCAGGAGAACTCTTAGTATCTGTAATGCTATGTATTTGCTTATTAGTAACAGCAGCGATGATTGACATTGAGTCCCAGCACAGGAAGCAATTGCCAATTGTCTAGAAAGATCTTTCCGGTCTGAGATCAACAGTGGGTGAATGAATTCACCCCATGCAATTTCTGTTATGCGTTGTTCCTTGTACATCAGTTTCTTTGTAGCCTTCTATTCAGCAGAACTTCGGAAGTTTCTGTGGAAAACCTAAGCTCGGCAGTGTTCATCCAAGTGAATGCTGACCCAAATACTGCAGTTCTAGTAATTCTCTTGCAACGTGAATTCAATATGCTACATATAAAAATAGTAGATCATAAAGAAAATCAGAAGCTGACTTTATTATTTTGGGATCTCTTTATCCATATTATTGTGGATAAGCAAATGAATGGCTTTTTATTTTCTCAGTGTGATAACTATGAAATCCGTCCTGGGAAGCACCTTGGAGTATGCATCTCCGTGGCAAACAACAGGTTATTTGTTGGGTCAATTCCAAAGAACAAGACTAAGGAAAACATATTGGAAGAGTTCAGTAAAGTCACAGGTAAGACCTTAACAAGTTTGTCACACTGATCCCAAAATACCATTCAGCCTCTCTGCTTTGAAGGTCTACTTATTTGACAGATGCGTTCAGCTGTCATTTAAACTGTTTCCAAGTTGGATTCCAAGTTTTTCTGGTAGAAATTTCATATATCAAATATATTTTATGGTGGCGTGTAAAGGCTCTAGTGTCTGTTTTACTGGTTGTTAAATGAATGTGATGTTGTAGGTTTACAGTTTGAGATGGAAACAGCACAAATGAACTCAGGAAAAAAAGGGAAGGTACTAATTCTGTTACCTGTTCTAGCTTCCTATTGAAGACTCTGTATTTGTATCTGGATATACAGTAGATTCTGCTTTCATAGTAATAAATACTAAATCAGTCTAGAGGGAGTGTTATTGTAGAAATAGTTAATGACAGATTAATTTCTGTCCCAGTTCTTCAGTGGTGTTCCCCAGTATATGCAACAAGTAGGAAGAAGAGAAGTCAGCTCATCACTGGAAGGATGCTTCTGATTTAAATAAGAGATTGAAGTCTTGATCGCCTGCTCTTGTTCCTGTAGGAGAGTTTTAACCTACTACTTCTTTTTTAGGATTGCTATTTATAAGTACTTCAGGGAAATGGTGAAAACAGGAGGTGAATATTCCTTTAGTTATCTCTCCTCTCTTTGGAGAGATGTGGAAGAAATTCTTTCCAGCTTCCCCTGGAGGTGGGGAGATGCCATGGATTAATGCTGACTGCTTTTCAAAAATGTAAAAATGGTAAAACAAAATATAGAAAACTTACACTGTGAACTGTTCAGGTTGATATTTTGCAGGGCCTAATTGTGAGGTAAGTTTATTTTGGAGAATTTCACCTGCTAGGTGACCTTTTTCTGGGTAAATTGGATGGATATCTGTTGGTTTTTTTTGCTTTTCTTGTGCTCCCTTCTCCTTTCAGGTGTTAAATTCAAAGGGTGTGTATTACAAAAAAAACAAGTGAAGGCATTTTAGAGTGGTCTCTAGATTTTTTTTTTTTCCTTCCTTTTGAAGCTTAATACTAAAGACCTGTTTTTCAGAGGGTTTGGTGGATGTAATTTTGTATCATCAACCTGATGATAAAAAGAAGAATCGAGGCTTCTGCTTCTTGGAATATGAGGATCACAAGTCAGCAGCACAAGCTCGCCGCCGCCTGATGAGTGGGAAAGTAAAAGTCTGGGGAAACGTTGTGACAGTGGAATGGGCTGATCCAGTAGAGGAACCTGATCCAGAAGTCATGGCAAAGGTAAGTAAAAACTGGATGCTCTTGTGCTTTGGGAGGAATTTCTTTATGCCATAATGACAAAGGTTTGTTCCAGCTGAGCAATGCTGGTTCTGAGGCACAAAAAGCAGTTAGAGGGCATTTTCATAGTAAGCCATGCAAACCGGTGTGGTCTGAGCGCTGCAAATCAGTTGCCTGTGTAACACGTTAGGAACATGCTCTTGTAACTGACTGTTCACATTTGAACTAGTGTACAGGGTTATCCTCCTGGATCGGCACATCAGTCTGTTCATTATCTGCTTCTGCTGATAATGAATACTAGGTGGGTATTTTGTAAAAGTATTTTCCAGAGTGAGGTGAAGGTGAAGTTCAGCGTAGGGAATGATGTGCTCTTTATCCCTGTGTTTTGGGATAACTTTTTGCTGCTCTTGGTGTCTATTAGTAAAATTTTACTGGGATTTGTAGCATCCCAGAAGCAGAAAATCAAAGTTGGATATTCTTCTGGTCGTGGAAGGGCACTGTGGAAGGAGAGAAGCTGTAGAAACTTCATACAGGTAACTACAAGGCTATCTTGTTTTTTAAACAGGTACAGAATTTATAAGGTTACCCAAAATTTCTTAATGCAGAGAAGAAGGGAATAACACCTTATTCGTTTGTTAGTTTCCTTTGAGGTTTGACTTTTAAAGATTACAGCTTTCATTCTCATTTTTTCACCAGGTGAAAGTTTTATTTGTAAGAAACTTGGCCACTACTGTGACAGAAGAAATTCTTGAGAAATCCTTTTCTGAATTTGGAAAGCTGGAAAGAGTAAAGAAGTTGAAGGATTATGCTTTTGTTCACTTTGAGGACAGAGGTGCAGCAGTGAAGGTAGGTTGATTATTCTTTCCTAGCTAAATTGATGTGAGCAGTTTATTTTGTACAAATGGTTTTAAGAAATTTCTTTACAGTAAATATCTAGATAAGATAATATGTAGAGCCCATTTAATGAGGTTCCCATTGTGAGAATTCTAACACTAATAATTTTGTTCCTATGATTTCAGTAGCTAGGAGGATGTGAAACTTGCAAAGGACAAAACTGTAGCAAGTTAACAAGTAGACTGGAAAAGAGGTATAGACCAATGCAGGAGAGTCTAGAGAAGAGGAAAAAAAAAGACCAACCTAGACAATTTTTCTGAGGAAACACTGACAGAAGGTATCAGTTGTCTCTCAAAAGACCCCTGTTTAAAGGCTGTGTGTAGTTTTGGAGTGACAAAAGTATTGAATAGAAATTGCAAGGTAATTAAAAAAAACGCCTTGTGAAGGGGAGAAGAATGGCACTAGCAACTCCCTTAATGCATTACCTATTTTTAACTCTGCATGCTCCCTAGAAGGTTTCTTCTAAATGCCTTCTTGCACATTGGAGGTCATTATTGTAAGCTTCAAAGGTGTCTTCCTTTGTATCTAAGAGCAGTTGAGCAGGTCATTAATCTCTGCTGTTTGTGCTTCAGTGGATTGAATTCTACAGAAATTACTCATCTATTTTTTTTTTTTAAATCCATAGTTTATGGGGGGGGGAGAAGGGAGGGGAGGAAGTGTTTTGCACCTGGGAGTCTTGAGCAAATATATTGTATGTGGTGTATGTGGCTACACAGACAGTTCAAAGGCTCTTTACTCAACCTTATTAATCATTTTATAACCATAGGGTTTAGAATACCCTTGAGTTTGGCTTTAGGATGAATGTCACTCACATTTAATGAAGTTGAAGTCAGTTTGGATAGGTTTAGACCATGTCCAAGAGAGGGGGAGAGGTTGTTGACAGAAAGAGTAAGTCAGCAACACCTCCTGACATGTTTTATTGCAGTATGTCTTTAAACACTTGCCAGTCCCTTCCCAGCGGACCTTACTTCTGAATGCTCTGTTAGATTTGAGCAGCTGAAAACTTGTAGCAGATGAGAAAAAATAGATCAAATGCAGAACAGCAGATCATCTCTAATACTCATCTCTGAAACAAGCTGGAACACTACCACATCTGCCCCGTGTGACTGATTTATGGCCGCTAAATTGGTTTATGAATTCTGTGAGATTTTTGTGTATAGGTGTGTTGTTGTTTGTTTTTTAATGAAAGCATTATTATGACATTAATGCATGGAATGCATGGAGTTGGCTCATCGATTCCAGTGTCTACTTATTTTCATACCTTCTTTGAGATAAATCTCCATGATCTCTAATGTTTTGAGGCATGCGGCTGTATAGACATGTAAAGTCTTTGTTAATGCAATTATTAATACCCAGAAATGTTAAATGCAAAGCAGATAACTCCAGGTAAAGAACTGGGGGGTGTACTCCTAATTGTACTTCGTGTATGTATATTAAGTTCTCTTTGTGTGCACGTTTTATAATTACAAATTACACATTACTTTTCTGGAGGATTCTTGCCTCACTTGATGAGATCACCAAGTTTCAGTAATTTTTTTTTTTTTTCCTCTTAAGTATGTGTCCTCAGAAATACTTGATTTCCTTAGAGGCGCTCCTGCAGCACATTCAACCAGCTAGGAAGCCCAAGTATAAAAATACTCTTTTTCTCTTGTGTGCGTGTGCTCTGCCTGGCTTAGAAGTACAGTGAGTGTTTGTGTCAGTGTGAGTAGTGAGAACTTCCCTCATTGTATTTCTGAAACATTTCTAGAGGATATAGGAACATAAAAAGTGATGGTGTCCTGTCTGATTTTTTTTTTTTTAAATAATGCTCAATATGTTTTAATCCCATTCTTTTCCCTTATGTTATAAAGAGAATATTTTTTTAAATGGTGCTTCACTGTAACTGGTGAATAAAGTGGGACTTGAAAGAATAATATGTGACATTCTGCTTAAGTAGCACAGAAATGAAGCACATGGCATAGTTCAACCTGGAGTAGCCCAACCATCTGGTTTCCTTCAGTAAGTTTTAATTTCCTTTTGAATGGAAACAAATTTTTAGATGTTTCTTTTCTAATCTTTGTACAGGCTATGAATGAAATGAATGGGAAAGAGATAGAAGGGGAAGAAATTGAAATAGTGTTAGCAAAGCCACCGGATAAGAAAAGGAAAGAACGTCAGGCTGCCAGACAGGCCTCCAGAAGTACTGCGTGAGTGTTCATTCTTGCACTACTGTAACACTGCAATGAAGCTCTGCTGTAAAACATGAGCTCGTTCAGAAGAACCTGAATGACTTTTTTCTTTTCTCCATGTTGTGTATTGTTAATCAACAAGGGGAAATTTATACTTTATTTTGGGAGACTTTTGAAGATAAATAATTGCATGTTTCTTTTTCTTAATAGGTATGAAGACTATTATTACTACCCTCCACCTCGCATGCCACCTCCTATTAGAGGCAGAGGCCGTGGAGGGAGAGGTGGATATGGCTATCCCCCAGATTACTATGGCTATGAAGATTATTATGATGATTATTATGGTTATGACTATCATGACTACCGTGGTGGCTATGAAGATCCCTATTACGGCTATGATGATGGCTATGCTATAAGAGGAAGAGGAGGAGGAGGAAGGGGTGGGAGAGGTGCCCCTCCACCACCTAGGGGGCGGGGAGCACCACCACCAAGAGGTAGAGCTGGCTATTCACAGAGGGGGGCACCCATGGGACCGCCAAGAGGAGCCAGGGGTGGGAGAGGGGGTCCCGCACAGCAGCAGAGAGGACGCGGTGCTCGTGGAGCCAGGGGCAACCGTGGGGGCAACGTAGGAGGCAAGAGAAAGGCAGATGGGTACAACCAACCTGATTCCAAGCGCCGTCAGACCAACAACCAGCAGAACTGGGGCTCCCAACCCATCGCTCAACAGCCGCTCCAGCAAGGTGGTGACTATGCCGGTAACTATGGTTACAATAATGACAACCAGGAATTTTATCAGGATACTTATGGGCAACAGTGGAAGTAGACAAGTGAGGAGGGATTGAGAATATTGGAAACATAGAATTGGCTATAGCTCTACATCCTTCAAAACAAAATTGGCTTAATGTTTCATCCTTCAGTAGCGATTGGCTGCCATTTGTATTGGGCTGAAGAATCACTCTATTGTGTATATACTCGAGTCTCTTAGTTTTCTTTTTTCATAAACGCACTTGGACATTACTGGGCTTGCAGAATTCCTGAACTCCATATGGGGTTTCAATGCTTTTATCATTTTAGGCTTCATTTTAGCAGTTTAAAAGCAGGAATGGCACACTGTTCAATCATGATTTTGCAGAACCTCTGGTTTTGGACAGTTTCTTTTTTTTTTTTTTTTTTGGATTTGGGATAGACTACATAGGAGTATGCTGTACATAAAAGTAAAAGCTAGTGCTTTGTCTTAGTAGTTTTAAGAAATTACAACAAATTAAGTTTTCTTGTATTGAAAATAACATGATTGTATGTTTTGCATTCCTAGAAGTAGGTTAACTGTGTTTTTAAATTGTTATAACTTCACACCTTTTTGAAAATCTGCCCTACAAAATTTGTTTGGCTTAAAACGTCAAAGCCGTGGCAATTTGTTCCTTGATGTGATTGTATTTCCAATTTCTTGTTCATGTAAGATTTCAATAAAACTCAAAAATCTATTCAAAACATTACCTATTTCAAATTCAATTGTGTCCTAAAACATTATTTCATTGGTAATCCTTGCGAAAAACATTGTTTTCAAAGTATAACTGCCTATGTGAGTGATCAAATTCATGCAAAATTTCTTGTGCTTTCCAACATGTGGCACTGTGGACATCAGACTGAAAACTAGGAGAAATTACAGATAGCCCAAAGGGCACTCTTTGTTTAATTGCTGTTCAATAACCTACCAGCATCTAATTTTGAAACTTTTTTTTTTCTTTTTCAAAGTGTTGAAATGTATCCAAACATTCACGGAAATCTAATTTAAGCATAATCTTCTAATGTAATGTGGAGAAGGAAGCAGAGCCTACAATGGTGTTAATTTTGTTCCTTTTTCTTACGTACTGTGGAGTCCTCTAGAGGCTGTTCTGTTAGGATCCAGCCATATCGCATTCCTCAGCGTACAAACACATAGGGAAATGGTTTTGACCTCAAGCATCTTAGTCTAATTTAAGATAATATTTGACTAGGAATGAGAATTATAAATTAGGTGCTGTGGCACAGTAAGCTAACTTCTTGCTACAGATAACACAACCATACTCTCCATATTCTGGTTATTTCTGTCTTAACATTTTAATTTGATGTTCTGCCATGATGAACAATTTGCCTTAGAATTCTCATGCCTTGTAATAAAGGCTGTTTTAAAAAAAAAAAATAATATCTTTTGGGGGCATTACTAGCTACATGATTGGGGTATTCTGTGTTGCTTTGACCCTTGTCTTGGACATTCCCAGATGTCAATTTTAACTGGCAAGTCATGACATTACTCTTCTGTTGCATCTGAGCCATTCTGTACCCCAATGAAGAACATTTGCTTCTCAAGAAAAGAGAGAAACAAACGGATTTAAACTTTCTCTAAAGAAAACTATTGCCGGACCTCTAAATATCCAAATCAAATACGTTGCTCATACTTGATTTACAGCATTCTAAACACAGACTATTGAGGAAGTTAAACTTCAGTGGTCATACTCCTCCCTTTGTCTTCTATTCCTGCCTGGTGTCTCTCGAGTGCATTCTGTCAGGATGTGAGCAGAAAGATGAGCCTTCCCACGCTTTACCCTCGTGGGTCTGGTATATAATTGCATGGTTTGAGTTTGGACCCGAATTGAAGTGAGGATGTATATCTGGTTCTCAAAAATGGGTTTGCCCCTGCGTCAGGCTCTTCCTTTCAAATTAATAGAATTGCTCATAAAGAATTTAAAGTGCTTTTCAAAAGTAGTATTTAGTATGTTAAGCCCTTTTTCTTTTTGGCGCTTTTTTAATTAAAGTTCATAAAGTTAACGGGGCCAAATCCTGCCCTCTCTGTTCCTTACTTGAGCAGTGAAGTCAGAGGGGTATTGCCTGAGTGTACGTTTCAGGCTTTTGCTTGTGGTAAGGACCTGGCTTGTAATTTTGTTTTAATACAAGGGTTTGCTGTCCTATCAGTATGACTTTATAGCAATTATATAGCTTTTTGTGGCGTTGAGCTGAACCTTGTAGTCCCAGTACATGTTTGCTTTTCAGTAATCATTGTAAAGGGGAGCTGGTACGAGGGAGCTTAATTGGAATAAAATTTAAAGTACTCGCCATCCTGGAAGAAAGGTAGTGCTCGTGTACTGCACGTTGCCGCTGTTAGCCAGGAGAGGTGAAGTGCCAGTGCATGCTCGTGGGGGGGAGGCAGGGAAGCTCTTGGATTATCGTGTTTACAAAACAACTAAGGAAAGAAAATGTTTAAATTGTCTTCCTCGAGAACTGTAAAGCTGCATCTTGTATTTATTTCTGCCCAAAGCGCTATTTATCCTAATATTTTTATTGAATGAGAAGTGAACTATACATTTTTATAACTGAAAATTTAAATCAGTAAAAGCTTATATTTACAAGATATACCAAGTTCTTTGATTTGCATGATTTATGGATACTCAAATTCACCATTTAAATTTGCAGCAGTGCTTTACTGAATCCTTAAAGATAACGTGTACTACAACTTACTCCAGTAGTGGTGTATACTGAACTTGAAGGACTTAACAAAATTATTGAACAAAGCTACTGTAGCGCAGTGGAAAAATCTATCATGCCTGATGACAGATACTCAAGGGAAGAATTTTGCACTACCTTCTCAGCACAATTTTGATATATAGTCAAAACAAAAAATAAATTTAAATTTACTCTCGTGCATCTGTTTTGATCATTTCTTCAGTGTAACTTAGCAAAAATCCTCTTATAGAATATGTTGAAAATGGATTTCAACTTGCAAACCAATATTAGACTTTTATGAGTGTCCTGCTGGCGTTGGAGGAGGAGCCATGAAATGGGATTTTAATAATCATTTGATCACTCATTTATAGCAGTTGCTTAAATGTCTGTATTTGATAAGGTGCTTGACTTAAAAATAAGTAGGTTGCCAGATTCCTAGCAATTCCAAAACTCAAGCAAAAGATTTTTACAGCTATTGTGTTATTATAGACTTACTTTCACACTATTAACAAAATCAGTTAACTAAATTCAGCTTTTAATTTTACTAATTCATTAAACGTAGTCCGCATTTTTTCAAAGTGTTAAAGGTTTAATTTTTTGTAGCAATTGTTTATTTTCAGGACTCAGCTTCTGTAGTCTTAATTATTAGAAAGAATGACAACTGCATTGCTTAAACCTTTTCAAAATAAACTCTAAGTAGAAGATCACAGCATGATTTTGGTGACGCTGTATAAAAACCTGACCACTTTTTGCCCCCTCTGCATTTGGACATGAAGCCCATTTCTGTATTTTGAACTACAGAGGGGAAAAAAAAAAATACAGAAGGCACTCTTATTATAAGGCTAGCAGAAAAAGAAATGTGAAGTACTGAGCAAAAAGCCTTAAACCTCTTAGTAAGCCGTGTTTGGCACCTAGACCTGTAGGCCCTGATGCAGACGTGTGTATTTTCAGCAAGACGCAATTGTTATCCAAAACCGATGGTGGCCCGTACGTAGCACAGCAAGGACCCCGTCCTGCAAATCTGCCGTGAATAATCTTTGATCATGCATGGCTCGACTTGGAGCCCGTGTGTGGTTAAGGATTGCTTGTACAATGACGGTTTGCCAGATTGAATTCTGTCATTCGCGTGAACTACTTACGTAGATCAGAGCCTTATAGAAAGAGTGTACCAAGTTGTGTTTCCTGTTTTTTCTAAAGAAAAAAAAAGTTAGAGCTTCTGTTAACTTAGAATTCGAATGCAGCTGTTGTAGTCTATTGGCTTAAAATGTCTTTTGAAACCCAGAGTGGCTAAGTTGAGCATATATTAGTTGATAAAATATGTAGAGTAGTGTGTGGTGGGGGGGAATCATTTGTGTTAAAGGGAAATCCTAAGCTTTTGTTCTCATTCAAACAAAATGGTCGAGGTGGATCTGTAAGATTTGGTTATTGATCAGGAACTCTTGAAATTTTAGAACAGGAGAATCCCTCTGAAGAAATGTTTTAACAAATCGGAGGTTACCAGAAGCTCTGAAAGACAGTTCAAAGTATATTGCATCACATTTTTCTGCTGTCCAGAAATCTGCAAGTGTCAATTTTGTATTTTAACTCCTTCCTTTTACCTGACTATCAGGGAAGCGTGGTTGAGGCTGACCTGACATGTCATGATGTCGACTTGCTAGGTGGGGTTCGCAAGGGACATTAACCTTGGAGTTATCGGTAAGACAACTTTCTTTCTAATTTCCTTCAGTAAGATTGAAGGGCTGGGGTGGGAGGGGGGGGGAGATGAGCTCCGCAGACCTGATCACTGGAATATTGTTGAAAATCTGCCATTACCATGGAGAGATTCCAAGCGCTGAAGGTAAAGGTTAAATTTAAATCCGTCCATGTCCAAGAGGAGCATAGCATAGGTTCTTGCAGCTGAAATCAATTTGGAAATAAAGATGACTTGCGCTTCAAAAGAAAACTGGATGCTATTTTAGGGATGCTGGAAGCATAAAAGATTTTGAACACTTAAATTTTCCTTCTGTAATTAAATCCAGGTGTGTTCCCCCTCCCCCATGAAAAAGCAAAGCACTTACAGCACACTTTTTTCAAAGTCTAAGAATGCTGTTAGTATGTGTCTATGTAGTCCAAGTAGATCTCTGTAAAGTAATAAAATTTGGTGTTGAAAATAACAACAGAACTGGCATATCATGAGTTTGGATCATTTATCTATCGAACATGGTAATGCTTAGAAGGCATTAATTGAGGGAGAATTGCCGTTAAACCAAGGGACAGTTGTAGTTGATCCCATTTTAAACCCACTGGATTTTAGTAATCATCTTTTTTGGGAGGGCGTGATATGTTGATTCTAGACAAACAAATAGCAAAAGCTGAAGAACGGATTTGCAAATCAAACTTGAAATACTTGGACATGTTGAATCCTTCCTGGCACCTGCTCACCTTGCCCGTTTCCTCAGCCAGAAGCGTCGAGACCTCTCTTCTCCCGATTGTACGTTTATGCAGTCCTTTGAGAGGAGCAGAGAAGTCGGAAAGAGCTAACTAGGCTGTAGGAGCATTCCAGGTTCAGTCATTCTTTATCGTGGAACTGAATAGCATGCCAGTTCTGACACCAACTGCAGAAGAAATGTAACTGGTGAGTAGAGGTATTTTGTAAGGTTTTTTTTTTTCAGATATGAAGTATTTGTTTAATTCCAGATAAACTTTGCTTGGCATATCTTGATTTGAAAGCAGTTTTGATCACACAATGTCATCGATGCTGTTTCATTTGAAGGATTCTTAAACAGAACTAAGAGGATCTCTTTTAACTCTGGATTCTCCACTCCGCATGGTCACAAGGAGTTGCTGATGATAAGCGGTGTAGTAGGGCGTGTCGGATACGCTCCGGGGGCCTGTCCCGTGGCAGGGAAGCAAGTGGTTGTTACAGGAAAAAAAAACCTGAGTGGGTTGGCTTTCGCACACGTGGAATTTGGAGATAACCGTAGGAATACACAACGGGCCGTACGCCTTTCGTAGAACAGAAACATCGGTCTCTTACCAGTAAGGTTATGAATTTAAAACACAACTTCAAAATGTATTTCTGTGATTGTAAATCTGCCAAATTACATTAAATGCAGAAAAAGAAAGGAAAAAGAATGAAGAGCAGACCAAACTTTAGTTCTTCCCTCTTTGCTTCAAGTACAGCTTCACTTTTTTCCTTCCTTAGCACTGTGAACATGCAGTCTTCCTCATTAATTTTCCTGTTGAACTTTCTGCAGAGCTTGTGTAAGTGTAGGATACACAACTACTTCTCTCTCTTTTTAAATCTTCACAGCAGCCTCTGAGAGGCGGTTGTAGTTCCATTTTAATTTCGAGGAATGAGTATCCGTTGCATCAGTACCTGTTTACATGACGTTATTCTGACCTACCTTCAGACATTTCAAATTTGGTGTGAAGAAAATGCATACCCAACTTGAATTTAAGAGGGGATGTGGTGTAAGCATTAATTTTGTGACAGGAAAGGAAATCAAATTCTGGAGAGCATTCAGCTGTCTTAGCAATGGATGGTCTTTTCTCTTTTTAAATTCCCTGCTGTGCTGCTTTAACTCCTACAGAAAAAGGGGAAGGGAAATGCTGCACAGGCTAAAAGTCCTGTGATTAAAAATAGTTCAAGTGCATAATTGAAGATAGTATCGTAACGCATGTACTCAGGAGACCTGAATACACATTGCACAGGCAGGAATTTGATGTTTCTTGTGCTCACTTTTTAATCAGTCGCTGCATGCAGACTGCTTTCTGAAAGAGTTCTTTGAAGCACGTTCTGAGGTGCCACGTTGGACCCTACTTTAAGTAATCAGGTTTTAAAATTCAATACATTGAACCAGTGAGGTAGAGAACTAGTGTAGCTTCTTGCTGGTAGTACCTATAGAACAAACGCCAAAAAGGGTAAGAACACCTTGGTTTAAGTTTCGTGTCTGTTTTATCAAGACCAGAGATCTTGAACTCATCCTTCTGCAATTTCAGTCAAAATCAATTGCAATTACAGATTTTTCTCCCTGTTCTGGGTGAGCTCTTTCCTCCTCTTCATTTTGCTCAGTGCTGGCAGTAGCAACACGGAGATCACAGGAGAGGAATTCTTCTTGCTCTCAGTATCGCACATCCGTGAGATTGCAGCAGCTTGGAAGAACCATTGCAATGAGCTTTATTTTCACGCGAATCTGTACTGACTTCTGCTCTGTAACATGCAAATACTGGAGCCAGCATGCAACTTACCTGCAAGAATTTAATAGGCAGTTACGTTGAAATGCTGCTGATCTCAACATCCAAACCATCTCCGTTAATATGATTTTCCCAGAGATTCTGGCTGAGGTCAGATGTTCAGCATTGCACGTTCCGCTTTGAGCAGCAGGAGGAGGTTACGAGCAGCTGCAGGCAACCTCATAAGCTGTTTGTGAGCAGCTTGACAAAATACATTGGTGTTGCTGTTAATTCAGTTGTCGGTCGTTGACACCTTCACTTACCCAGTAGAACCTCGAGCTGAACATAACTGATTCTTCCTGTAAGGCAGCAGGTCAAGCCTGTTAGTTAATATTTTATTTATCTCTTATTTCCCCCTTGAACAACCAGCAGTAGTAGCCGCTCTTAGGGTATGAAATATGCATTCCAGTCTTCCCCACGTTTCCTATTTTCTTTGTTTCTGCCAGTTTGCTGGCTGTTACTGCGCACTCAGGTATTTAGGCTATTTCCAGTTGAAGGAGTAGGAGCGAATATGTTCTGCTTATTTTTTCCTCTTGAAGGCATTGGAAAGAGGAGAGGTAGAAAAACCACATAGCTGAGGAAGTCTAAGCCTGCAGCCCATTACCGGCAGCTGTGAGGGATCCTGCTTTTAGTTAGAAGAAAAATTTCTTCTTGTCTGCCTTCTTTTCTGACAAAGTTCATGTTGAAGAGCTGGCGCTGGTCTGGTACTTCTCAGCAGGTCTTGTTGCAGAGCTCTTCTGTGAGCTTGCTCCAAGTGGGAAGTGAGCTGGAAACTGCCGCTGCGAAAGCTGCCATGCACCCGAGGCAGGTTTTTGGGTTTGTTTTTTTTTTTTCCCAGTGCGAAGGAATAAATTACTCTGTTAAATTAAATAAATAAAATTACATTGTTAAATGCAGAACAAACTCATCCCGTGGATGTCTTTAGGCCGGTTCTAGGTATTGCGCATCAAATAGGAGCAATCTTGTGAGATGCCTGTGCACCAGCTGCGAAGCCTTCCAGGCAACTGCACGCACGTTTCCTTCCAAAGCTCAACCGAGTTGGCTGATCTAAGTGCTCCGTGTTAGTAGGTCATTTGTACGGGAGAGGCGTTAACATCTTTGTAACACACTGATCCATAGATCAGTTTTTCCTTTGGGAACGTAAGGAGCCTCTTGTGGGTTTTTTGACAAAATAGAGAGCTTTTGGCTGCAGTCAGGTGTTAGTGCATAGACGCTTCAGCTCTGATTTCTTTAAAGGCGTGTTCTGAGAAATGTCACGTCTGTGGCGAACTGCATTGAACTAAAGTAGTCCTAATTTTTAGTCTTGAAACCAGTTTTTATCCTGCCATACTTGCCTTGCAACTTATCTTTCTGCTTTGTGGTGAATGCTGCATTGAGGAGATCAAAGCTGTGTGCTCGGCATCTTGCACCCAGACCAGTTAGCCCGTTCTCTGGCTGCTAGCTACGTTCTACCTGCATGATAGCGAAGGTGGGATTAGTTCTTGTCTGTCAACTTCTGAAAAGCTTCTGAGTTTCCCTCAGGAATACTTTTGAAAGTGTTGGAGCAAGAGCGAGCAGTGGCTGGGTATGCTAGGGTGTATAGACATTTTTGATACCAAGGAGCTACCTAGAAAAGTTAGGTTAAACTGACTGGGGGAATCTCCAGATAGGCGAGAAGCAATTATTTAGCTGTGTCTTTAGAACCACTTAAATAATTTCTATTCTTGCTTATAGAAATTATTTCCTTAAAGCACTGGGTAACCAGTTGCTCAAGTTTATTGGCAGAGCTGTAACAACGGTGTCTTTAAAAATATCTTGTTATAAAAAAAAATTTATATGGGTAGAGCAAAAGGCTTTTCCTCCTCTAAATAAGCGTTATTTTAAATACTTGCATTGAAAACTAAAGGAATATAACCCAGTTTAGTTGATCTGTACAGTTTCTATGTACAAATCTACTTTTCCAGTCATATGATCAGTACCCAAAACTGGCTACTGGGAATTTTAGTGCCTTCAGAAAGAGGACGGGGTGAACTGAAATTCCTGCAACTTATAAAAAGCGATCTTGGAGGACTTACTTGCGGGGAGAGAGAGGAGAAGCAGACTGTTGGGAAGAACCAGGCCCTCAGTTTTACCAGTGCTGGATTGTATGTAAAGGGCTGCTTCTAGTCTAACCCTTTTTCAGGGTTTCAGTTTCAAAATGTAGCAGTTCACAAAAAGTTAGAATTGCCTTGTCTCAGTTGAAACAGCTTGTGAAGTTGGGTCGGATTTCTTGAATGATGCTTGATGGCCTCAGACCTGGACCAGTCAGTGGCTTATTTTCCCAGCTAGTTAAATTAACAGTGCTTGCAGGTCTTCTTAAAAAACAAACAAACAAAAAAAACCAACAAAAAACCCCCCTGGAACACCAAACAGGGAAAGCCAATATCCAACATGGCCATGCCCACAGGACACTTCATATTGGGCGTCTTTACCTTCTCCATCTGCGAAGGGCAGGGAGATTTGCAGTAGTGGTCCTGCAGGGAGGTGGTAGCGGGTCAGGTTCTTGGAACGCTCCAGTAATGCAGCAGCTCAAGAACATACATACAGCTGATCATTTCTCAGTAAACGTTAGTTATTGGCAAGGATGGCTATAGTCGGACATCAGGTTTGTGGTCTGTAGGCAAAGCTTGCCTCTCCAGGAAGAGTAAGATAACTATGAATTCTTCTTGCTTTCTAGTTCTGCAAGCATGGTCATTTTTCAGGTAGCTGATAAATCTGTGCGGCAGTGGGCGTGCTGTTAGTACATCTGAAGCGTACTTCAGGCCGTTTCAGGGAGATCAAAGTTGGAAGGTCTTTGGTAAGGTGTTCGTGGAACTCTAATACTGGGAATCCAAAGATACAGTGCTAAAAATGAAGGCAGGAAGAGGATAGCTAACTAAACCTTAGGATTACAAGTCATGTCCAAGAGGGTAAAAACCTGGAGTAGTGTACATCATGAAACGGCCCTTAGATGTAAGCACTGTCATGCTTACTCCAGAACGTTGAGCAGCCACCTTTATTCACCTTCTATTTTCCAGCAGTTTGGGATTCAATGTAAAATTTTTGGTGGACACAACTTTAAAGTATACTCTTAATCATAAGCATTTCTGTCAAATACTTGGTTTTCTGCCCCACCCGTCTTCTTTCAGATACTATTTAGGGGTTTACTACAAAAATCCTACTGATTAATAGCCAGTCAGTCTTTATGCCATACGTTTTGTGTCGGATTTCTGTAGCTTTGATTTTCTGAATTGCTGTTCCTTTACAGGATGATAATATATTACATCTAAGAAAGCAATCTGTAGGCTTTTTGGTGGAGTGTTGCCGAGCTGAACACATAGGTCAAAGTTAAAAATAAACTTCATGTTGAAGCGGGAGTCCTTAGCAGTGTTTCACAGTGAGCTTGCTTGCTAGCAAAATTTCTCAGCTACTTCTCATTCAGCTTCAAAGCGGTATTTGACCGTCAGTGCTGTTACCCCTTGTTAAAATGGAGTATACGCGCTGCTTGTCGTTCTCGCTACTCTGATCCTGTACAAACCAATTGATACTGGTAGAGACGTTGAATTTAAGGTTCCTGAGCAATGAGGATGCTTAATTGTAGTATTTGTATGCCTTAATTGTAGTATTTGTAGGGTCTCTCCTCTATTCTTTCTTTACTGTCCCTTCTTGGGTTGGATGTACACCTCTGCTTACCTTTCTGTGCAGAGAGAGAGGAACAAAGTGTTACCCGCAGTGTCTTGGATCTCTGTAGCCAGCGAGCTGCAGATGCAAAGTTCAGTTGCAAAGTTTGAGGGGTTTTTTTTGAATGGACCTTGCTATTTTCCAAGTGAGTTTTTTGATGTGGTATGTCAAGGTCAAAATACTGCAGGATTCTTTTCTTTGACTTTCTTAGATATTTCTTATCTACATGAAGTATGAGATCTTGAGTTACTAATTTTGTCAGAATTTCTAGGTGATACGTGTTGAACAGAAATGTAGACGTGCTTATTAGCTAATTTTGCACTTAATTTGCCCATTTTATGCAAATAAACATTCATTATTTCTCATGTCTGCGAAGCATTAAAACATCCGTTTTCTTTAATGTTCCTTGTAAACATTAAATACTTCACAAGATGTTTCCTCCTGTGTAATTTTTCTAATGGCGGTCCATAGAAAATAAATGTGCTTTTTTCCCTCCCCTTTTATTTGTTGCTTGACTGACTCTTGTACAGTTTTTAGCCTTTTCTCTCATGTCAAATAGATGTCTTCAGCTGTGTGCCTTACGAGTGTGTTCAAAAAGGTGTGCAGCGTAGCATGTGAAATCTAAAGGTCATAAATTAAATCTGTTTCACTGGGCCAGAGTGGGATACGTGCAGCGAAGACTGCATCTTCCACATTGCAAGAGGCTGCTCCGATGTGAGAGGCAGTCCCACGAATGTAGGTCGTCTTTTCTCTTTCATTGGAAATAGCTTCAAAAATCCTTTTAGCAATTGAGCTGAGATTTAAAATAGAAGCAGCTAAAAAACATCAAATGTCTGGCTGTGTCAGTAGAAGTTGCTGAAACAAGAGATAAACGTGCAAGTACTTGAGTAGCTCAAAGTGATTTTTCTAGTATAAGACCAGGTAGTGTGGGAATGGCGGTGTGTTTATACATACAGAAGAAAACCAATGCGGTTGTCCAGCTCTTAGTTGCTGTGATTAGCTCCACCACTCCCTCAACCAATAGTAATAAGGGATTTTTAAATTAAATTTGAATGTAAGAAATAAATTAAAAATCAGTGCTCTGCTGTTACAGCACAAAGCGTAGAGTCTAGCACGGAGGGTTTACAGTCCAATTCCATGGAGGGAATCACCATCCTTCTTCTCAGAGGCAACACTTACTCCTTTAACTTTACTAATTTTCACTTACTTGAACTTTTTACATTAATTCAGTGTTTTCTGTTCTCTAATTATATAAAAGCCATAAATTGGAGTGCTTTGGGATTGAGGTTATGATAACCTAGCTTTCCATGAAGGTCGAGATTTCCAGCAAGGCAGAGATTTTTGACAGACGGAGGAAAATTGCATATTTTTTGGTAGGCTTGTTTGAACTGGCAAGTGTAATTGAAAGCATATGTCTGCAAATGTGATCGCTTGAGCCTAAAGATTTTCTACTGAGTTAGGCTTCTTCCAGTGCTGTTTGTATGAGAGAAGAGCTGAGGTGAATTAGCTAGGAAGGTTTTCTACTCTACTTCTACAGAAAGATGAACCTTTAGAAACCAGGGGAAAAGGGAAAGTTGTACATTAGACCAGTATAACCAGTCATCTCCTTCATTAACGGAGTTTATTCTCCCTTCTTAGCAGTGAAGGATGTAGTTTGTCTCAGAGGTATGTAACGTGTTCGAGCTGGCTGGAACAAATATTTTGTGTTTGAGTGCACACAGGTCCTTCTGAACAAAACTGAGTTCACTCATTTCTCACCAGCAGTAGGAGACTCTTCCCATTACTTTAGGAAGTGGCAGTAATCCTTAAATATACAAAATAATGAGAATAGTGTCCAGCCCTGCTGGCTTATCGTCCGTAGACCCCAGCTCCGTGCTGCGGGGAGCTGCAGGGTGCGTGCAGCCTGCTCCAGAGCGGGTGGGCAGCTCCAGGAGACCTCCCCGAGGGGGACGGCGGCAGCTGCCCTGGGGCTCCTACCCCTCTCGTTGTGACGCTTTCTTCCTCCTCCTGCACTTCTGTCTGGCATGAAGTGGACTTTGAGTAACTCTCAAGAAACTTTCGGTTTCTGGATGAACCCTTCCCTAATCAGCCAAGGTATGAATATGATTAACTCAAGCGTATCCCAGGCTGTTCGTGGTGCATTTTGATGTTGTCACTGGAAGGGACCACTATGAAAGCAGAATGTATTGAACCATGCAGTGTGTAGGGTCTTTAAAAATCCCTGTCTATTAACATACAGACACAACGGTAGTTTCAAAAGTGAGTAAAACCGTACTTCACATGCAGATTTCTGGAACACCACATTGTTCATCTCTTTAACCACCTATTTCCTTTCCAAGATGGCAGTGAGCAGCATTATTTACTAATCTCACACACCCAGCCGTTATCTTACATGAATAGACTCGTTCCTTCCTGCTTCTATGCCTTTGCATTTGAGTTTTTAAGGTGCACATCACAGATGTATACATTAACCACTGAAGTAAAACCTCTACAGCTGAGAGGTGTCCTGCCCTTCCTAACACCATACATATGTGTTGATTAACCAGTATTAAGTGATAGAGCTCGGAGAACTGCACAGTTGCTGTATGCAGTGTACCAAAGAAAAAGGTGTAAAGGCTTGCTAAAGATAAGAGAGCCACATTCTCCTGATCTCCTCTGTTCAGTACAATAGATCTGTTCTGGATCATTACATGTAGTCCTTCCTGCTGGTCAGACTGGGGAGGTCCATCCAGACTTGATGTAGTCAGAGACCTGTTTATCTGAAGAAATTTCAACAACAAAGAATTGGAGTTCTTACTAAGTTTAGGAAATGGTCTTGTTTTTTCACTTTTCCCTCTATTTTCTCATCCAGAACTCTTCATTTGACCAGCAATCGGAGCAAGAAGGAAGTTCTCCCCAACAGTGATTCCTGTCATCTCATAGATCAGTACCTAATGATGCAGTTTTACAGATGTTTGAGTTTGCCAGTGCACTGCCAATGCGAGAAGCAGTCCTTTCTAGTGCAGGTATTTCTGCTGCTAGTGCTGTAGTCTGCATTGGGGAACTCAAGATAACACTATGACTTTCATTTTCTGGTTTGGCTTTAGTGCAGGTTTTGTGTAGGGTCGAGGATGATGGCTGTGGAAGGGCTGGAATACGGCTTTTGGTGTACATCCCTACAACTCTGGTCCCAAGTAGATGCCGTAGGAGAATGGCTTGTACAGCCTATTTCTTCTTACTGGCTATAAAGGGTTAAGCGTGGTGGATCCCATCAATTACCATGCGACTTTCTGAACGGGAAATACTTGTGTTAGTCTGATTTTACAAACCGGGAGCATGTTGGTTACATCTCCTTGATGTTGCATGGGCCCCTGGTTTTGTGTTGCGCAGGTGGGCGTTCCTTACCAGAGTGAGTGCCGTAAAGAAGCTGCCAGGAGTTGAGCAGGATGGCCAAGACAGCGAAATCGGTGAAATGATTTCGGGTGTCAGGCTTAAAGTGCAGGAGGGTAATGATGGAGAGTTCCCCAGCTGAGGACAACAGCTGGCGAGTTCTTTCTTTGTAGGTTTTCCTTTGAGTTAAAAAATAAAATAATCTGGTGGTAATGCCCATGCCCAAGGCTAGAAAAAATGAGTGATAGTGGGATGCATATCCAGCAGATAGCGGCTGCTGTTTCTGCCAGCTGAAGATGGGGAGTAAAGCAAGTGATACAGATGTGTGTGGGTGAGCAGGGGAATTCCACCCAAAGACTGGAAAGGTGTCAAGATGTGGCATCTCTTGAACACTGCAGGATCTTTTGGAAGGACTGTGTTCTGTCTAACTCTGCTATGAAATCAGCAGTCAGCACCTGCTGGATCTTGCTGTTTGACTGGAATCTCCCTATAATGTATCTGAAGAACATGTTTGGGCTGTTTGCTCCTGGAATGAGGCATCCTGCTTTCCCAATAGTGTGCCCATCGCAAAAACGGTAGACCTTATTAGGGTGCTTCCACTTTTGAGATGTGTAAGTCAGGCAAGTGAAGTCATCTCAGATTTCTGAAGCAAAAATGCATGTGAAGTCTCTGGCAATCCTGAACCGCAGTAGAAGTTTCCAAAAGAATTTTGCATGGGCAGTTGAAGGGCCACATGCAGTAACATCAAGGTTGCATTAAAAGAAATCTGATGTAGTCAGGTGATGTAGTCTTGGTCTTCTGTGTTCTTAAGTCTTAATTTTTCTAAATATGGTAACTGAGGACAGACTAGCAGCAGCCTGACAGAGTTGCTTGTTGTTTTTTAAGAAAGTAACATCTGCTTTTTTTTTTTTTAAGGGAATGCTTGTAGTGGGCTGTATCTTCCCATTTTAATCTCTTCCTCTGCAGTTCGATTACTCCCCTTAGGAGGAGAGTACCCTTTCTGAGTAAGGAGACAGGGTAAACTACTTCACAAGTGTACATTAAAAATCATGACAGTGATGGAACAGCTTTTCCTGGTGTGAAATCTGAACTTTCAGAAGTAACAAGTTGCTTGTAGGCTTGGTAACCAGCAGAGGAGTAGCAAGTAATAACACTAAATTATATCTATGCTGTCTTCTGTAGCTGTATGTGTTTCAGGTTGAGGTCCTAGGGATGGAGCGGCCCTGAGGAGAAGGACTTGGGGGTGCTGGGGGATGAAAAGCTGGCCACGAGCCGGCAATGTGCTCTGGCAGCCCAGAAAGCCACCCGTCTCCTGGGCTGCATCCCCCGCAGCGTGGCCACGGGGCGAGGGAGGGGATTCTGCCCCTCTGCCCCGCTCGGGGGAGACCCCCCTGGAGCCCTGCGTCCAGCTCGGGGGTCCTCAGCACGGGAAGGACAGGGAGCTGTTGGAGCGGGGCCAGAGGAGGCCCCAGCAATGGTCCGAGGGTGGAACAGCTCTGCTGGGAGGACAGGCTGAGAGCTGGGGGTGCTCAGCCTGGGGGAGAGGAGGCTGCGGGGAGACCTCAGTGCGGCCTTGCAGGGCTTAAAGGGGGCTACAAGAGAGATGGGGAGAGGCTTTTTAGCAGGGCCAATAGCGATAGGACAAGGGGCGATGGTTTTAAACTAAAAGAGGGGAGATTCAGACTGGATAGAAGGAAGAAATTTTTTACAAGGGTGGTGAAAATTTGGTGGTCTTTTGAAATGCAAAGAAGTTGTGTGTTTCATATATCTTTATCATATATGTCTTACAAAGCTTCCAATAATGAGTAAATTAATGCAGGAGAGACCACAAGGATGTTTTATGTAACTTTTTTCCTGTATAAAAATGCATGTCTTTCAGATACTGAGCTAGATCTGGCAATAGAGACTGTGAGCTTTGCTCTTGATGTAACGGGAATTTGGGGACTACAGAATTCACTTTGATTCTCTATTGGCAGTGTTGGTAGGTGAAAATTAGATGACGATGCCTGAATTTATGAATCCCCTGTGCACTGAGGGACTGCGGTATATAAATATGTAAGAGGACCTCCAGGAGGAACCGTGGGACTGGCAAAGCCAGGCTGATCTCAAGCAGAGGCAGATTTCTTTTTGACGCACGGAGCCTTTGCTTGTGTTAGCAGTGAACTCGTCTCTGCTCCAAATTGAGATCACAAAATCTTTGGTGAGGGAAAAAATCCACAATCAGACTTTAGTACCAAAAGACTGGGAATAATTGTGCTTACTTATAGAGATAGGATTGCTTGATGAAAATTGAGATGTGTGATTAAACATATATTTGCTTGTTATACCCATGGTTCAATCCTGTCATTATAACGATTCAGCCAGTGCAGGTGTGCTGCTGCCGTCTGGAAGATGTCTGATGGCAGAATGAAAGGAGAAACAAAAGCCTATGGCTGTGTAAAATGATTTCTTTTTTTTGCCAATTAGTTGTGTAAATAAAATATTTTAGAAATAAGCTATTTTAGAAATGATAGTTGATTGAACAGCAATCAAAAGTTAGGCTCCAAAAAAGTTAAAACCCATATTTTATTTGATATCTTCAGTATGCAAGTGCCTGGTCCCTTTTATCTACTAATAGTGTTTTAGCTTTCATTCTCATCTCGTCTCTCATAATCCCTGAAGAATATTCATGATGCCCTATGAATTGAGCTTGCTGGTAAGTTATCTGTCTTTATAGCCCTGGAGAAGTTTGATTGCCAGCTTTTCTGAAAATACTTCATTCCTAGCACTTCATTTATGCCCAGTCTGGTGTTACAGCCTCGGCGGCCGTACCAGTATACTAAAATGGTGTCACCGTATCAAGTGAATTGGATCCTGGATCTGCTTTTAAATGTATAAAAAACTTGCGAAATCGATGTTTCCCTGCGGGCGAATCCCAGCCTGCAGCACTGCCGCGGGTCGCGGCCTGCGGGCAGGAGCTGCTCTGCACCTTCCGACCGATGCATCCAGAACTGACGTTTTGCAGAACAGTAAACGGGGGAGAGGGATTCCTGGAACACAAATACCGATCACATCGTGGTGTCTTGTGCCGGGTACCATCATCTTAAACTCGTTAGAATAATGCCTGGTATAATCAAGCTATACTTCGTTACTTAAATCAAGCTTAATTTTAGCCTGGTGCTTTTTGAATTGAAATGGCTCAGGCAAACCTTTGTTTTGAAATACTTATAATTGCTTCTTACAGTTTTGCACACAAATTTCAATTGTATCCTGATTTAAGAAATTTTAGCATTCCAGTAGATGGCTCCTCACTGTCCCTTTTGCAACCCACATTGGAGGGGGAAAAAACCCCAACAAACTGGCAGAGAGATGGGACAGAAGATTATAGAACTCTAAGTTCTTTTCAATATTTATTGTTGAAATTATTTTTTTTTCAATATTTTTTCCTTTCCTAGGTGTCTTCTAGGTTTTCTGGACTTAGGCTCTGTCCCTCTTAACCTCTTGTGGCTCATCTTACATCTTACATGCCAGTCAGCACTCTGTCAGCAGGCTTGACTCATAGTTACCTTCCCGCTTAGAACTGCTTCTCCTTGCAAACATTAAAAAAAAAAAAAAAGGAACTGAATGGTATTTCACTTTTCCCTGGGTTTCTATAGTTTCAAATTGAAGAGTTTTGAAAGCTGGGTCTTAATTAGCTTTTAGTGGAGGTGAGAGAGAGAAGTAGTTGTGTAACTGCCCGTTATGTTCGCCTGGAGACACCTTTTTGGGCATCACCTGAGTCATCTCAGCGCCTTCTGAGATACCTGCAGCTCTGCAAGGCTCACCTGGAACATTTGTGAGACTTAGTAACACCGCACAACGAGAAGGGCAGAGCAGGATGAAAATCAGTTGTATTCTCAGAAATGGAGTTCAGGGCCTGCTTTTTTAGCGTGTGATTTGGGTTGAGAAGGAGAATTGAAAAGAATGGTTCTGGTGTTTTGTTCGTTGATCATCTCGTGAAAAACCGCACAGCAGTGCGTCTTCTGGGTAGAGAAGGGCAGACTTTGGGAGCTGAAGATCGGCACTGGTGCAGCTTTTCTTTGCTGGCCGTAGCACCCCTTGCAGTGTTAAAAGTTTTGTTTTTCTAGCTTGTTTTTTCTTCTGATGTTTTGCCAGTATTAGAGATGGGAGGTATTAGCATATTGGCAACAGCCAAAAGCCCACACCACCACCCCCAGCCCCCAAAACATAGATGTTTATGAGAAGATGGATTTTTTTTTTTCGATAAAGCTGTTACTGTGGATGTGACAGGGAGCTGGGGCAGGGACCCCTGAGGGAGCCTGCGTGGGGCCATTGAGGTCCTGAACGGAGCTGGCTGTGCTGGATTATCATGTTTCGGGTCCGACAGAGCAGTGTTACGTCAGGATGCTCATAAAAGTGTTTGCAGAATGGATGTAACTTTGAAAGCAGCATGGTCATTCTCATCTTGCGCGTGATGGCAGGGGCCTGGACCTGAGGTGGCTCGGCCTCTGATGCAGCTTCTCCTGCTTTGTTCACAAATGCGTCAGGGCCCGTACATGCGCGTCCTTTCCCGTTTCTCTCGAGCCTGGTGAGAGGGAAGTTCCTGATCTTGCCAAAATCCAAACACAAACCAAAAATAAAAGTGTAGCTTTGCTTGCAGCTTTTCAGCTCTTGCTATGTTTTGCCGCAGAGGTCTGTGCTTGGCTCTTTGTGCTTCCCCTTTGTGCTGGGACCCTTCCCCCTTTGTGCGGGACCCTTTCCACTTGTTACGATGCATTCTCAGAACTTGGTCTTCCAGCCTCCTACCCATCTTATGTTTACGATAAGTAAAATCTTTTCAGTCCTCTCATTACCTTTGGTGGGTTTTTGTCTGTGGATAGTGGTAGAACCTCCTGACATCGCTTGGAGCCCTGGTTAATGCCTGAGGTGTGGCGGCAGGAGGTAACGTTGGAGATGATGCTGCTTCGTTGACTCTAAATCCCTTCCCGTTCTGTTGAGGTCTTCCCACCTCTGCAGTGCCGCTATCCTAGCATTGCTGAGTGCCAGCTCGGAAGAATTTCCGTCTTCCAGAACAGTACAAGAGGTAGCAGAAAAGATGAAATCAAGCCTTTATTGCCTCTGGGGTTTTGCTCTATTGTCTGAGTCCTAGGTATGGTAATCTTTCTTCCTTCTTGATGCAAATTACACTTCTTGTGACCTGAGAGTTTCATTAGGCCCAGAGTTCAGCTTGGTTTGAGTGCTCTTTAGAGCTTTATACCTACACACTAATAGCAGAAACCCATCAACTGTTGCTATTTCTTGGGACAGTTATTTTGCTGGTCAGATCCATTTGATGTGAGCATTTTTTTTTCTAGCTCCCTTGATCTCTGGTCTCTGGCCTGCGCTGGCTCATCAGCCTGGCTTTACGTATGTCTCTTGATCTCTTTAGGGTTCAGGAAATGAAGATGTCTTTGGTTTCATTCCTTTTTTAGGGAAATAGCATGTTGTGGTCACAGCTGTCAGGTAGCTCTTGAATCTTAAAATTCCTAGTTTCTCCAAAACTGGTGGTCGTTCTGTATTCGCTGCTTTTTGCCGTTAGGCTTAGAAGATGCTCTCGGGGGAGCGTGGTACTGCGCTGCCTCCTGGGATCGCACCTTGATGATGATACCTTGACAGGTATCATCGCTTCGGCTCGCGTAGGCAACGAGAAATTTTGCAGCCTGGTTGTTTGTCATTCATGTGAGTACATCAGACTCATTTAGGGATTTGAAATCCTTGCCTGTTCCTAGTGGATTTGTCTTAAAGAGTAAGTAAATACCAGTTAATGTCGCTGCTGCACAACTTTATGAATTGCCTGCGTAGACATTGGTGAAGTGACTGTTGCGTTTTATTTCATCTGCAGGGTATTCAGCTTGATCCATCTGTGACTGAACAGTTTCTCTCTCCTTAATGGGCAGTTTGGAAAAAATAATGATCTGTTCCAGAGTAGTTGGGATTTCTTTTTTTCTTCTGCATGCTTAAAAGAAGCTTCCAACATATGGTAGGAGAAACGGAGTTAAAAGGAAGAAAGCCTTACCACTAAAGTTGAGGAACATGGATATTTATTACTTATCCTGGACCAAGCCTCAGACAAACTGGTATTCAAAGACTAAAACATAAAAATAGCTTAAATCAGCTCTGGCAGTATTTCACATTTCTTTTAGTGAGCTGAAGCAGTAACTCAGGTAACCGTCGCCTGCCTTCTCGTTTCCAGATTCAGTCCTAAGTTTTAGTTTATGGACAACTGTACAGATACAGAGAGTTATAGCTTATTTTGAAAAACTGATCAGGATCTTCCCAAGTGTACCCCAGTAATTCAGGATATTTGATGGCATGTAAAACAGATGACTTGCTTCATTTCACTTACCTTTGGCTTTATGCTCCCGGAGAGGCAGGAGGACAATGTAACACCTTGGTCTCACTGCAGTTTCGTTAAACCGTGTGTGTATGTGACAGTTGATTAGCTAGTTACATATTAAAAACTAGTAATCTCAATGAAATTCTTCACCACATTAATGAAGAGGGCAGCAGAGCCTTTCCTGAGATTGTGAAGTCTGTTTTATTCACGTTATTTGTATTAAAGAGAGATCTCGTTTGCTGCTTTTGTATCTGCGAAATGCCAGCTTCCTCTTTCCCTTGGCACAGGGTTAGAGGACGTGTGCTCGGTGTGATAACTTTCTCCTGTTTGAAGTGTAATTATTTCTACTCTCGTCTGTTTTTAGATGATGAAGGATGGACACTGATGGGCACTAAAGCACAGACTTGCAATGTGAACTCTGATGGCAGGTACTCGTATCTAGTCCCGGCGGTCTGACGTATCTGGGGAAGGCTTAGGTGCCGTGAGTCTTGGCCATGGTTTTCTCTGTTCTCAGTTTATTAATTGCAGTGTTGATAGAAATGTTTGTCTTTATAGCATATCCAAGAGCTGTGCTGCATCCGAGAAGGTAAGTTGGGGGGGCGGGGGGGAGGTGGGTTGACAACCAAACCCTCAATAGTTAATCTGTTCTGTTTTTTTCTGATATAATCCTTCAAGCTTTATGGGCAGATGTTGGATTGATCAGACGGCTGCAGAAACCATAACACAATGTCAAGAAACAGGGCCTGTTTTTTAGCATTGGGGAGGAAGAGAGACCGATTTGAGAATTAGATTTTTAACCCTTTCTGAAGTATTTTTGTTGTCCTTTGGGATACAGACCCAGTGAGGGTTTTTTTTCTGTTCATGTTTCTGATTGAGAATTAGTGTCTGTGTAGTGCTTGCTGCTAGAAACTCTTGAGTTGCTAGTGCTCATTTCTTTCTCTGCTGTGAGTTTAGCTGAGTATTGCTGGCTGCTCTGTATGGGGACTGCTGGTTGCCATTAGCTGCGCTTTAAAGACAAGAATTCCTGGTTTTGGTCAAGTTTAGGTCATGTTTGTTCTGAAACCTAATGAAAGCATGAGCTAATGTATATCTCGATTCTCTGATTTGGGTTATAAAGGACTTGCCTATGAATCTTGTTTTGACAGATAATTAAGTCTCTGCATTTCTTCCTTAGGTAACCAAGCAAATAGTCTCAGATGTGCTTTGCTAGGTAGAACCACGTGTAGACAACAAGGTTTTATTATTCATGAGGAAAAATGTAGTATAAGAACTTGAAATCTAGATCACCTTGAATGAAAATAAATAAACAAAATGTTGGGAGATACAGTATCTTAATGCCACAATTTGGAAGAATGATGTAGAAAGTCTTACCTACGAATCTTGTTTTAACTGTCATTGAAGCTATGCATACCATCTGTACTTTTGCAGTAAATGTAAAACGTGCCACGGTTCTAGAAGAACCCCAGCACCTGCCTGTCGTGGCGAGCGATCCGAGCAGTGCCTTACCCGCGCTAGCGGTTCCAGGTGGGTGTGTTGCGTGTATTTGCAGTCTTCTCGCTTGTTCTATGCAGTGTACTAGAAACTGCACGTGCCTTGTATAATTTGTTTCCTACCCGGTCCTCTTGTAATGTCCAGTTTTTCTAATAAACATCTTTTGAAGTCATTGCTTTGTGGCTGTTTTCCAAGGGCCTGAGTGTTCTCATGTGTTGCTTGTCCTCAGTGACGTATTCGCTTTGGATCACGCAGGGAAGAGGAGAAGAGAAACTCGTAATCGCTTCCTTTGGGTGGGAACTTTCTCTGTTTTGAGTATTTTTGTGGAGTGTCCTGATGCTGCAGATCAGACAGAAAACCATTTTAAGCAAACCTGATGAAACTTCTCGTGAAGCAAAATTAATTCCGAATGTTTGTTTGGAAAACGATGATGCAACAAATTGGAAGTTGTGATCTTGTGGTTTTATTCCTGTGAAGTGCCAAGTCCCGTGGGAAATTTCAGCCGTATGAAGTTCAGAGTTACCTCGCGCTTACATGAATACCAAAGGTTTGGCTTCATCCCGGCTGGTTAGTTTTTCTTTCAAAGGAGGACTGAGAAGAGAGCAGAATGCACCCAGTGGTCTTTAATGTGCAGTTCCTCACCGTGTTGGCAATATTCCTCCGTCTGCTTGTTTCCGGGCAGCGGGGGAAGGTGGCCTGGGTGCCTGCATAGATATGTGCTCCAGAGGTGAGAATTTGTGTGCATCTGTGTATTTACTTAAAAATCCCTTCCTTCTAGAAAAGTATTCTGGCATGTCATGTAGTTCAGTTTGGCTTTGTTTTTCATTTCAGCTGTGCAGACATTACCAGAATCACTCAGAAAGACACTCTTTTTTTTTTTTTTCTCCCATGCTTAATCCTTTTTACATGCAACATTGTACTAGTTTGCTGAGCAGCAGGAATGAGCGGTTCCTAAAAACAACTACTACAGAAGTGTAAGTTCAGGATCTGGCATGAGATTATTTTGGAGACTTGGCCAAGAAAGCAGGGTTCGAGTTAATCCTATAAGAAACATGTTTGGCAAATTAAAAAAAAAAAACAAATCCAAAAGTTTTGAAGTTTGACTCGGCTCTAACCCTCTTCAGACAAACAAAACCTCAAATGCCTCGGTTTGGCACGCGGTGACGTTGGTGCTGTGTGCGCAGTCCCCTGACCGCAGCTTCATATCTGCTGTGGCATGCTGGCAGGCAGCTCACTCCCAGGGAAGAGGATGCTGTGATGCTGCATTCAGTCAAAATTCAGTGAATGCCTCCTATTACGGGAAAAAAAATTAGGTTAGATCTTGTAGGTTTACCGTCCTGTGAATAACCGAGTGTATTGCTTTCACGGGGCGAGAGGGGAGATGCTTTTCAACCAGGACTGGCCTGGAGGAATCATTAGCTGCTTGCAGATGAGGAGACATCCGCTGCCCTTTGAATCCACCAGAACATGAATAAACCTATTTTATGTTTGTGTGCGTTTGTGTGAATTCCTGCCCGTTGTAAAGGGACCCGTGAATTGGACACAAATCTCGTGTGTAAGTGGTAATCTGGGCAAGGGAGAGGGCCGAGAGGATCCGTTCCATTTGCAAATCCTCTGGTTGTTGTCTCGGCTGAAGAACAACGGTGACGTTGCTCTGATGCAGTAAACTGTAGCTGGGAACAGTTCTTGTCATTGCGGACCTTGGGCTGATGGCGTTACTTCAATTTCTGCTACATTTTGAGGACTGAAATGGTGAAGTGAGTAGTCAGAGATGTTACACAGAAAGAAGAAGGATTGCTGAGATAAGGACTGCAGGGAGAACATCGTCCTCTTCAGAGCTGTTGTTCCTCACACTCTGTAAATGTGGGATTTACCAGTTAACGCTGCACCATTAAAACCGAAGATGCATATTTAAACACGTCAGGCAGTTGTGCCTTGGTTTCCTTCAGCTTAGTGTGTGCGTCACTGGGTAAATGCAGCTCAGCCCCGTAAGCGTATCCGGGCTGTGATCCTCCTTACGCGCTCGGGGACGCTCTGGTTTAACCTGTGTCCCTCTGAAGTGGCGTAAGCCATGCACTGAAAGTACTTTGTTATCAGGAAAATGACATTGTGTATTTAAAGGGCTTTAAGGTAGGAATTAATCTTTTTTTGGAAACTTCTTGCTCCCAATGTGCAAATTGCTTTGACAGTGATAAGGACCAGTTGTATTGGAATAAGAATTGGTTAGACTTCACCTAGGGAAGGTACATTCGGTGCAAACCCCCCACCCCTTTATTTGGTACGGGACAGACTTTAAGGTGCATGGTCTCAGTATTTTTTTTTTTTCCCCCCTGACAATTCAACTTTATTGGTCGTAGCCAAAATTCTTCATGCTGTGCAGCTCTCACATTTTAAAAATTGACACATTTAGGTCTTATTTTTAGGAGATGCTTTACAGGACCTTTTCTTTCCACCTGCTGGCTTTCAAACTAAAATTTGTAGGGTTTTTTTTTCATATTTTGACTTACACATTTGCCTACCTGAAATGCACATAGAGGAGGGCAGATGCATTAGAGATGTGCTTAAAGAAACACAAGCTAATCGGTCGCTTTCCAGAAACTCTCATTGACATTGCAAAGGTCGAATCATTCCCTTTATAACAGAAAATACACAAAGGCCAATATTTGAATTTTCAGAAGGAAAGCCAAAAACTGACACTATATTAAACTGTGAAAAATAGCGTGTAAGTCTCACTACTGTAAGCCGATGGGGCCTGTAACGGGGTGCTGGGGTCTGTAACGGGGAGCGTGCTGAGATGGGCAGCGATGGGGGGCTCTGCCCGGCCGCCTGCGCCAGCGTAACTCCAGGAACAACAGTTCTCAAACTGGCAGCGGCCTGGATGATAACTTCTGAGATTTTGTGTTCCTGGGCCTGCCCTTCCTCTAGGAGCAGCTTTGCAATGGAATTGGATGGTTCTTCAGTATAAATTTGTTACCGATGCTTTCCCCTGGTCTGTGCTGCTTTTAGCTCCACTGGATCAGACTGTGTGAACCGGCGCGGCCAGCAGCCCAGCTCGCTCGGGCTTGTTCATGTTGTGCCTTGAATTTTTGGATGCTTGTGGAAGCCGGGCTTGGAGAGCAATCTCGTATCGGGATCACTAAAAAAGCGCTCGTGGCTGGACCACCGCGGCCTCACGGCACAAAGTTGAATGCCAGTCAGCCCGGGGAGGGCTCGGGGGCACCTGCACACCCTGGGACTGATGTAGGAAGGTTCAACTACAGGAAAGGAGGTGATAATGATTGTTTTCCTATTGACAGCCTGTTGAACTGTCAGTTGTGACCTGACAATCTAATTTAAATGTGTGCCCTGCGCTCACTCCCTGTGCTCCAAAAATTCATGCTTGGTTTCTGCTTTGGACTTCACTGTTTCCACTTTTTGATTCCTGGTGCTTTTTCCTGTACTTTCTCCATATGCAGCTTCTTTTTGCCTCATGATGAAATTCTTTCCTGAGCCAAATAAATGGATTTCCTGCAGAATCTTGACAAAAAAAGGTACTAATAAAATCTCTTTGATCATGGCCTCTCCAGAGCTACCAAACACTTCAGATTTTAGCTGCAGCTGCCACAGTCCCCCGCCTGTCTCTGAGGGACTGCGTGTCCGAAGGTGCTGAAGTCAAGCCAACGGCAGCCAAGGGCAGGCTTCTTGATGCAGGGTGAAAACTGGGTCCTTGTCTGCTTTCCAGGCTCTGACCTGACCTGCTCTCACGTGAAGCCTCTGCCACCTACTGCAGGGTTTCCCCCTACATGGAAAAGCTGCTGGAGAATTGCTTGGGTCGTGCTGCACTGACGCCCTCGTTACCGGGACCCCCGAAGAGCTCGGTGTCTGGGCGCGTGCTCGGGGGGAGCGGTGCAGAGCTGTCGGTATGTCTGTGCCCAGGAAGGCTTTGCGTTAATAAGGAAGAAGCGTTGCTGGGGCCGTCAGGGTTGCATTTGGGCAATGCTGTGCTCAAACTAAGCCTTTAATTTTTGCATCTGGTGTGATCAATTGAAAGAAAGAAAAAAATAGTTGAGAACAGAAATTATTTTCTATGCTGGAGACAGCAGAGCTTGGCTGTCTTTCCCAAGATATGCTGGTTTTGAGGCACCTGAGCTGGCGTGTTTCAGATCTGGTGTCCGCCTCAGCCTGTCCCGTCTCCTGACTTGCAGCATCGCCAGCAGCACGGTGGAGGAAGGACAGCTTCAATACTGCAACAGAGGCACGCGCCCTGGCCCGATGCGAGCGATGAGCTTTAAGCCCTTTGCAAAACCATGGTGATCTTTAATTGCCAGCTGGCTTGCAGAAAAATGCGCTGTGAATACTTAAGATGCAGCACCCCTAAATCTTTTCTTGATCTTGGTCTTCTACCAGGACAGGAGTTAGAGATACCTGTTAGCCTGAAACGTCGGAGCCTGGCCGACGGGGCCAGGGCATGATGCAGCGGCGGCCATACAGCTCCTTGAAGGGCAGTTACCAACATGATGGTGCTGAGCAGGGGAGGTAGCGAGATTCAGTGCCTGCACATAGTGTCGTGGGAGTTTGAGACTGCAAATTAGCGGTGTCTTTGTGGGAAGAGCAGCGCAAGAGTGGGACAGGCTGGGGAGATCTCCATCCCTGCAGTCCTCAGCCTGGCGGGGGGATTGCCCTCCTTGAGGCTTGAAGTTGGGTGAGAGATCTGCAAAGGGACTTTCCAACCACCAGGAAAGGGTTCTGCTGCAGAGTGGAATGAAAACCTGCTGCCATCTGAAAAAAAATTATTTATTAATTCCTTTTTTTTTCCTTTTTGGGTTTTTTTTTTTTAATAACAAGCTTTACTTTGGGCTACATGGGTTATGCTCTTCAGCCAGCCTTCCTCTGTCTGAAACTTGTGGTCTTGTAGGTCATTGGAAAGTCAATGTGAGAAACGACACAGGTGTGAAACCTCTTTCCCAAACTGGCAAATAAGCAGCAAATGGAATAGGGGAAGGCTTTAAAAAAATATGTCCAAACCCTAAAAATCTAAAACTTAACCTCTTTCATTATAAATAAAGGAGGATGTAATGTCCCTGCCCACTCTAGTTTTGTTTTCTCTGCCTCAGTGGGGAGAAAAAAGAAGACTGAGAAATACCAGCTAGCATTGTCTAGGCAATATCCCCTCACTACAAGAAGGACATCGAGGTGCTGGAGCGTGTCCAAAGAAGGGCAATGAAGCTGGTGAAGGGTCTGGAGCACAGGTCTTACGAGGAGCAGCTGAGGGAGCTGGGGGTGCTCAGCCTGGAGAAGAGGAGGCTGAGGGGAGCCCTCATCGCTCTCTGTAACTGCCTGAAAGGAGGCTGGAGCCGGGGGGGTCGGTCTCTTCTCCCCAGGAACAAGCGATGGGACGAGAGGGAACGGCCTCAAGCTGCGCCAGGGCAGGGTTAGGTTGGGGATTGGGAAAAACTCCTTCCCCAAAGGGCTGTCAGGGCCTGGCACAGGCTGCCCAGGGCAGGGGCTGAGTCCCCATCCCTGGGGGGATTTAAAAGCCGGGGAGATGTGGTGCTGAGGGACATGGGTTAGTGGTGGCCTTGGCAGTGCTGGGTTAATGGTTGGACTCAATGATCTTAAAGGTCTTTTCCAACCTAAACGATTCTATGATTCTATTAGTTCTGTATCTCCTTTAAAGGACAGGACGGGGGATGGAAATAGTCTTGGCAGAAGGATAGGTGATATGTGACCGAGTTTTCTGAGTACACTGCAGTGTGAGAATGAGAATTGGGCTGAAGGGCTCAGGGATTTGGGCAACAAAACCAGGGATGAAGTTGTGGCGGACATGGGAAACCCGGCTCTTGCTTGGTGCCCAAGACCTTGGTGTAGGAGCTGGCCGTTGTTGATCAGCAGTGGGATCCTAGAGCCAGGACAGGGGATGCAGTGCAGACAGCAGCTCAGTGCTCGGGAACAGCCAAAAGACAAGTTGGGTGTTAGGAACTGCTGAAAAGGAATAGAGAGCTCAAATGAAGCCAATTACAGGACTGACCACCACCCTGCGTGGTGCTGCCTCTTTCTGCCTGTTTCCATTCATCACTTGTTCTCCGCGCTTTGCCCCTCTTTAGCTTTTCGAAAACGTTACTCGAAACACTTGCTGTCCACCACCATCTGTGTCCAGAGAAGGGCAGCGGGGCCTGCAGTGCGCAAAGGAAGAGAAAGGAGGGGTTCATTAGTATTTTCAATCTGTAAAAAACGCAGTCCTCTCCTGCCCTTTCTGTGCAAGGAGGATATGCTGCTGTCACTTGCTGTCCCTTAGAGCGTGTGATCCTTCCTCATTTTCAAGCTTAGCAGTCAGGGGTTGTATGTGGGAAATGTAGCAAGACAGTAAATTATGTTTTTCACATAGGTTTTTGCTTTTTCTCCCTCAAATGATTTTTATTGTTGTTTTTTTCCTAGTTGGGCAATTCAACTGTGGGTAAGAAAATGTTGGATGTAGCTGAATTAAGGAGAAATGTGGAAATGAGGAAGGATTGTAGGGAGGGGGCTTCAAACTGTGGAAAAGAGATTGAAAGAGTCGTTATATGTGTTAATTAAACTGGAAATCTAATCAGTCAGAAGGGTTCCCACCGGAGCAGCACGCCGGCTGGGGAGTGCTGTGCTCTGTCCCCCAGGCAGCAGATGAGCACTGCCATGCTGCTGGACCGAGCCGTGCAGCTTGGGACGCAGGCTGGCTCCATCCGGCCTTTGAGCTGGTGTGGAGAGGTGGGGGCTGCAAGCGAAATGTTGGGAGTTTGCTCTGCAGAGCCCCTTACGCACCCGCGCAGGGGCTGCGAGCGTGCTCCAGAGCGCTTCTGCAAGACGGTGTTTCTTCCCCCCTGCACGGCCGCTGCGAAAAGCCAAGAGCAGGGGCAGGAGATCCTCCGAGCGCCTGCCCATCCTCAGCTGGTGCCCGCTTTAAAAGCCTGGGTAGTTCACAGGCAGAATCACCACCTCATGTCTATGGGTGGTGTGAAGCTTTGTGCTTTTGGAGGTCGCAGTCGCGTGTGGTTGGCCTCCTGAGAGACGAAGGGGACAGTGGAGAGAGGGATCAGTATTGGATGTGGGTTGTGGTGGTTCCTTTGGCATCTTAGGTATAGGTGGTGCTGGGCAGTGGGCCCCAAGGGAAGGAAAGAGGTTGGGGTTATTGAGGAATAAACTTTCCATCTTTCTTTATCCATCAAAAAGAAGCTAAACTGGATATGAACCATTTCTTTACCCTCTGTATTGAGTTGAATAGCCCATAGCATCACGGAGGTGCACATAGTTCAGTCACAGTATGAAGCACCTTTCCTTCTGTGGACCTGCTTGGGTCCAGTCCTCGATCATCCCTCCTGTAATTCCTAAATAGCTTCGTTAGCTACAAACCAAACAAGTTTGTTGTTCTTTATTGCACCCAGTGTACAAAGTTCATTGTTGGAGTGAGCTCCATGATTAACTGGAAGCTGATCATTGGTAACATCCAAATGGTGGCAGCAGAATAAATGCGTATGCAGAGAGGTGGCTGTGTGCGTGTGTGTGTGCACATCCGTGGTCTGACAGTCCTGGTTAGAAACCAAAGCACGCCTCCTGGTCTTGAACTTCAGTGAACTCCCATTATCCCCTTTGTGAAACCATCCGCATCTGCATGACAGCTCCTCTACCTGAGTATTGTCTGCTGTGATGATCTGTCTTATTATCTGTCTGGCACGGCTGCCGTAATTGCCTCCCACATTTAAGTTCTTCCGCCCAGCTCCCTCCTACACCAAAACTTGCAGTGCCTTCACAGGGGAAGGTCTTCACACTGAAATTCTGCAAAACCTGTAATTCCTGTGCCCTGCCTGCCTCGGCTGGGACGCTGCGGCTCTGCCTGCCTTTTGCTTCCCCTCTCTAGACTGGGGGTTCCCTGGCTTCTTGCACCCCCGTGCAAATAGGAGCTACCTCCTGCGGGGCAGAAAGTGTCTCAGATTAGAAATCCTGAGGCACCTCGAGTGCACTAAAATACTTGGGGGTTCATGATTTAAACGTGTCATTGCCCTCATCTTCCTTGTGCAACTTGGGAATGATTCTCACGTGTCCTGTGCGCCTGCGCCCGGTGCCGTGGGGTTGTGGTGCAGGGGGGCTGCTCCCCAGCCCCTGGCGTGGGCTCGCAGCTGGGCTCCCTGGAGAGCAGCGCTGGAGAGACCCACAACAGCCCAGCAGTAAACCCCTGCTGGGGCCAGTGCTCTGGTTTTCCTCTTTCTTTATCATATATTAGCAAAAAAAGTGTTTTCCTGGGGCGTGGAGGTATGGACCCTGGTCACAGCAGGCAGAGTGGAGAGTCACCAAGTCACTGTGTCTGCTCTGTGATCTGCCTATATAGAGATAATTATATTATATCCATATTTAGATATGATACGCACATGCTAAACCCAGAAAGTCTGTTCCAGGCAAAGCCTGACCTGGTGGCTGCACCTGGAGAACTGGCCAAGCCAGGCCCTGCCGGCAAGGACCCCCTCTCCAGATATGCTCCCCTTTGAACCATGGCGTAGCTTTTCATGACTTGGTGGGCTGGATGGATGGGCTGGATGTCCTTATATTTGTGGAAGCACTGGACATACTGTGTTCCCTCAGGGTGAATACAAGACCCATCTGTCATCGCTGAAGACGGGGGTGGTCTCCCTATGGATGCTGCTCCAAATTCAGCCTGTGAAGACCCTGCCAGACCTCTTTCCCAAGGAGCAGCCTTCCTCAGAGGCCAGGCGGGGGCCAGCTGTTGCCAGCCGCAGGCTTTCGGGGGTGCTCTCTTCCCCTTTTCCTTGCGGATACGCATCCAGTTGCACAAATGTGGCTCCAGGAGGGCTTGGGGCTGGGACTGGGCTGCAGAAATTGCTCTCGGATGGCTGGTGCCTCCCGAGCAGCAGGTTCCTGGCAGGAGAGAGTTGCCTGCAGGATAACGTGTGCAGTGAAGATGCTGTTTCCAAGGAGATACGTGCAGTGAAGGTGCTGTGACCTGTACACGCACAACTGCACTGCGTGGCTGGTGGCAGGACACAACTGCATGTCCTCGGCAGGGCTGAGGGCTGCTGGAGAGGAGCAAGAGGGAAGATTTTTCGAATGGGATCTGACTGTCTTGGCACATTTGGAAACCTCTGAATAGGAGAAGAGGTTAATGCAGGATCTGTGCGTCCCTTCAGAGATGCTGTTTTACTGAAGCGTAGCTTCAGCATCTCCCCAGCGTGGAGGAGCTCTGCGTCCGCTCTCCTGACTCTGGGGCAGAGGAGCTCATCCCCCGCACTGTCCTTGGCCTTCTGGTTACAGGCTCGGAAGAAACCACGCTCCTGCTTTGGGAGGTTTGTGCGAAATGGCGACCTGTGCTGGTGGTGCCATTCCTCGGGGACTGGCTCGGGCTTGGCTCAGCCGGCAGCAGCTGGGGTTGGTGCTGCTTCCCCAGGCCACCAAACATTTCTGTGAGGAGGGGCTGAATAACGCAGGTTGGACTCAGCCTTTGTCCCATGCTCGCTATCCCTGTAAAAACCATTCAGGACTGTTGCAGCCAGCACCTTTTGTAGATGTTGCCCAACTCTGATGAACATCATTCACCTAAGACAGTGGGGCAAAAGAAATCCACCAATCTTGGCTCGTTAGAAAATCTTCAGTGATTGCTCCTGGGTGGGGAATGACTTTGAAAACTCCCTAGGAGATGCATATGGAAAAGAGGCTGCTGTCTGCAGGGCTGGGCATCCTGCTGTCATGGATGGTGGCTGCTGCGTGGAGCCTGCAAAAAGCGACCCAGTATTGCCCTTGCAGTAGCACCGCTGGCCGGAGGCCGTGTCCTGGGGAAGGCATGAGCCCTGTCCTGCTGCAGCCCTGGAGGCAGGGGACAAGACACAACCAGCCCTCGACGCTCTTGGTGGCTTTCTGCAAGAGCCCCTGGATCCTCCCGGCCCGTGGCAGTCGTTACATCCGCCTGTTCCTCTGCAGGAAGGTTGTGGTCTTCAGCATAACAAAGATCGACCGGCTGCAGCTTTTTGCTCTCAGTTGCTCATTTCTGAAGTTTCATGGTAAAGACAGACCTGTGGTGAGACAGACCACAGCCTGGTTGCAGATGGCTGGATTGTGCTGCTGGCTGTAGGCAGCACCAGCTGGTCAGTGTTCATTCCAGGCTCAACAGCCTGGAATTTTTGCTTTTTAGTATCATTTTTTCATTTATTTTTTTTTTATTGCACAGGGAAGCTGTAAAATAAAATATGGCCATTGTTCATCTTCACAGTTTGTCTCTTCTGTTGGCTCCGTCCAGGTGGTTTGGGGTGAAGTGAAATCAGAACAGAAGTGAGTCATGGGAGAAAGTTCCTGACACATGGTAGTCTTCTAAAATATTTTCTGCGTTGTCCTGACATATTCTGATAAAATGCTGTGGTGTAGCATACTGGGGAGAGCGGTACAGAGGAGACTGCATATCAGAGAGGGGGAATTTGATGATTTTGAGGTCTACAGGAATAGAAGTAGGACAAATGCAAATGTGCTGAGTGAGAGTAAAGGATGGTCCCTTCGTGGGGAGATTTTGCACTGTCCTCGGTCTGGGACACTTTCCAGAGTCACTTACGAAAACGATTAGAAAACGCAATTGCCCATGAGGTTCCTGCTAGAGCCATCTTTTCACAGACGTGTCTGCCTGTTTCTAATGTTTACAGAGACCCTCAGAAGTCTCCTGAGGAGCTCACGGGAAGGTTCGGGTGGTGGATGTTGCCGAATCAGCAGCAGCGTAAGGAAGGCTCTGCCTGAGCAGTACCTGCAATGGGAGCAAATTGGGACCATGGCAACGGCGGTGCCTGAGTTGTGCAGAAAGGCTGAGGAAGCCTTTCCCATGCAGCCATGTCCTGCCATGTGCTACTCCTGAGATGAAAGTTGGCAAGCTAAAGAAAAGGGCTGGGAATTGATGTGGAAAGCAAGAAACAGCAGAATCAGCTGCAGATAAAACATGAAGAAATCACTGCCTGTCCAGTAGCTGTGGTGTGCCTTGGGGAGCAACTGCCGGGCACTCTTGGGCAAAGGAGACCTTTGCTATGACAACTCGGGTGTTCCTGACACCTCTGCTAGTCCTGTGCCAGGCGCAGCTCGTTGCTTATCCTCAGTCATTGCTCTGGCCGTTGTGTTCAGAGGACTCTGGGCTGCCTTTCTGCTTTAAGCGGGAGTCTGCCTCTTGCCAGGATATGGAGGTGGGGCTCACAGCTCTCTGCAGAGAACTGTCCCCATGGGCTGCATCCTAGCTGGTCAGTTATGGTTGGGTCTGGAGAGCCCTGTGCTCCGCTACCTGGTGTTTCCAACAAGGACATGGGAAATATCTGGTGTGTGCAGGGGTGTGATGGCAGGAGAGTGACTGAGCTTCCACTGTGGAGTCCTTCCAGTGGTGGGCTGGGCTGGGAGGTGCCCCGAAGTCAGGCATCAATGTAGCACAGGGTTCTGCTGCATCCAGAGGAAGAGGCTGCCTGATGGGGGACAGACTTACCTGAAAATTTCACTTAGACCCAGACTGAAGTACAAGGAGAATAAGGACACAAGGAAGGGCCAGGATGGCGTGCGCAGGACTGGAGTGAATAACACACACGCAGCCCTTCCGTGCACCTCTGACGAGCATGCTGTTGCAGGGCCATCAGCACAAACATGGAGATGGGGCTGACCTGGTGGCCCATGCCCTCTGCATGGCACACACGTTGCGTTACCCACTTCTTTATGCCAGTCTTGGTGGGCAGCAGGAGGGCTTTCATCATCTCTTGCCAAGGCATTTAAACTGCTAATGCTCATCCCAGGCAGGTGCTTGTAACTCACCCTGGTGTATTTGACGTTGCTGTGCTGACTCTTGCTAATTGTTGCAACAGAAAGCTGGCAGGTGTTGGGAGATAAAGGCACTGATGGAGGAGCATTAGCTGTGATTTCCTGCAGGATGGTTGCAGAGAGGAAATCTGCTGCTTATGCTGCAGAAATTGTTAGATCTGCTTTAGGCAGCAATAAGTGTGAGGGATCAGAAGGCTGAGGACAGAGCTTATGTGGTTGTAGTTCAAAGGCAGCTGCTGGGATTTTGTAAAACTTAATTGATTTAGGAGCAGGTGCCTCTGGGATAGCCAGTGGGATGCAGGCAGTCAAGTGAGGTTCCTAGGCAGAATCCTAAGTTACAGGAGCTGTGATGCTTCATATTTAATGCCCAGTAGCCCTGCAAGTGGCTCGTTCTTCCTCACAGATGCCAGAAGGAAAGAGCTGAAAGCCTAGTTTTAAATGAGGACACTAAAAAGTACGTTACATCAGACACCTGGTGCGAGGAAGGCACTCTGATGCCGGGATGCATGGTGTGCAGCAGAGCTCTCCAGTGTCAGTGTAGGAGTGGTGCCATGTGTTGAAACGTTGAAGTCACATCAGTTAAATAAGTGGCTCAACAAATAACACAGGGCACTTTTGAAATGAAGTTACAGGCTTAAAAGCTAAAGGAACAGTGTTAGACCTGGCTCAGGACACGGAGGCACACTGGAAAGGCTGAAAGCAGGGAAAGGGGTAGCATGGGAGGCTTTGATTACCCCAGTAGAGACTGGGTGTGATGCTGAAGCTAAATGTAGGGATACCATGCACGACTGCTTTGTGGAGCAGAGAGTAGGGAACCCACAAGAGAAGTGACTTTTGACACGGACCGGTCAGTGCACAGGATCTGCTTCACTTGTATTTAATATGATATTTGTGCAGGGGCAGTAAAATAACAAAGTCATCTGCAGTAGTGTTTGATGAAAAATCAAAATGAAAAATCCTGTTAAAAATGTAATAAAAGAACAAGCCAAAGGGTAAAATACTTGCAGAAGGTGTGAAGCCGGTTTGAAGATAACATAGTGGAGGCTTATATCTTTTTTTATGAAGGCCATGATGACTACTCAGCAAGGCTAAGAACTCTACTGGAAGTGAGAAGCCATCAGAGTAAAAAAAATGATCCTGATTTTACCCAGACAGCAGTGGGCTCTGAATTAGAGTCAAATGTTAGAAACTATTAGAAAAGCATTTAAAAAGAATACAAGACGTGTTTGCAATGCTGTGTAAATCCCCAGTCTGTCTGTACAGTGATGCTGTCTGCAGCTTGCCCGTCTGTTTCAAGAAGGTAAACTAGCCCTGGGAGGAGCGCAGGAAAGGGCAGCAAAGATAACAAGTTTTGGCATAACTTGTGTAAGAGAACTGACTGAATAGGTGAGGACAGCTCAAACTGCAAGGAAGATGCCTGAGGAGTGTCTTAAGGATTATCCCAGGTAGATTGGAGGGCTCAGATCTCCCATTACCTCTTTCAGAATAAGAGCTGGAGACATCAGAAGGAACTGGTGGATGCAAACCAAACCACAACTGGTCCTTCTCCCCTTGGCACACAGTGAAGCACGTAGACATGGTTATGTAGGGTAGAATGGAGGCTGAGGGCTTACATGTTCTCAGAAACTGGTCTGAGGAGAAAACCCTCTCCAGCAGTACTGTTACAAAGACAATGGCTCCAGCCCAGGAGCACCTGAGCCACAGATGAATTGTAGAGGGGAAGGGTTTGTCGGGGAAGAGTCACTAAATGCTGCATGCCCCATACTGGCTGCCTGAGCTGCTTTACAGAAGCAGAGGATGCTTTGACACACGTCACCCTGCAAGAACACTGTGCCTTGAAAGCTCACTGTAGCCAGTGGTGGTGGAAGAAGAAGGAGCCTGTGCTCCATGGGCCTGGTGAGAGACCCGGAGCGTGAGCTGTGAGGCCAGTCTCAGCCACCTCCTCTTCCAGCTGATGAAGGAGGTCAAGGCAGCATCTGAGAGGGATGTCTCCCAAGATAGCTTGCACGTTGAAGTTTAGCTTAGATATTAGGAAAAACTTCTTCACTGAAGAGTGGTCAGGCACTGGCACAGGCTGCCCAGGGAAGTGGTTGAGTCCCCATCCCTGGAGGGATTTAAAAGACGGGTAGATGTGGTGCTTGAGGACATGGTTTAGTGGCGGACTTGGCGGTGGTAGGTTAACGGTTGGACCTGATGATCCTAAGGGTCTTTTCCAACCTTAACAATTCTATGATTCTATGATTCTATGATAAGATTGCCTTGGAGAGCAAGTGGATCACACTCTTCTCTGTGATCAGGGGGCCACTGCCCAGCATGCGGTGGGGGTGATGCCTGGACATGCAGTAAGGACTGGAAGAAGAAAAGCTTCTTCCTCAGGAGAGTGCAGCCCTGGGCCAGGTCACCAGAGAGGCTGGGCATCTCCATCCTCCATCAAGAGCTGGCTAGACAAAGCCATAGCCAACCTGATCTGGTTTTGGGGTTAGTCCTGCTCCACATGGAAGGCTGGACTGGAGACCTCCAGGGGTTCCCACAACAGCACTGCTGTGATTCTGTGACCTGCCCCTTTGGGTAAGACATGGCCTCCGAGGGCTGGGTGAGGAGAATGGAGGGCTTAGCTAACCCAGGCTAGCGAAGCTCCTCAGGCAGCTGAGAGATCACTTGGTGTAAGCGCATGAGAGGTGTTTTCAGGCTGTTGCCTGCTAGCTGTGCGCCAGCCCGGGTAGGACCATCCCTGGACGCACCCTGCAGTACCAGCCTCGCTTCTGCAAGTGCTACCCAAGGCTCGTTACTGCCAGACTGCAGAGACGGTGCCTTGCGTGTGAACCTACTTCTTACCCGGAGGACACCCCAACTCTCATCTCCCGGTCTCTCAAACAGCAGCTTTAACTGGATGTTTTTCCAAAATGTTTCTCTGTCCCAGACATCTCTAGAGCCATAGGAAGTTGGTTCAGAGCTGACAACTTGGATAACTCAAAGCGTATTGTAACCACACCATGTTAAATAATGCAACGTATGGACAGCATGGAAGGTAATTTTTAAAAGGTTTGTGTTATGCACTAGTTCCTGATTGCTTTCTCGTCTGTGACATATCCTCCAACCTTCTTCCTCTCCGTGTTACTCAGATGCTATTGTTTTATGGGGATTTCTTAGCGATACTGGTACTTTCATGCTTTCTTTCCCTGTAAATAGTCACTGTTGATTTCTTTCTGCATTAAAAATAAGATTATTGATGAAGGTAACATTACTCCTGTTAGAAAGTGCCATGACATATCTAGTAAATATGTCTGTGTTGCTTAGGATTTATGTGGGATTTCATCATACGCCTACAGTTTTCACTCTTGACCTGGAGCCCAGGAACTGTCACTGCAGGGTAACGCAGTGTGAGCATCACTCTGGAGGGCTTGTGCAAAGTGGGACAGTGCCAGCCAGCTCAGCGGACCAGCAGCTCTGCTCCCCATTACATGTCCATCCTCGAAGGTTTGCACTACCGCTCCAGCGTCTTGCAAGCTTCCAAAGGAAGTGTTGGGATGAAAGGCAGGATGGTCTGAGAGCTGCACCTTGGGAAGGAGCAACCAGGAGGAGGGGAGCTAACTAGCAGCACGTGGTTTGATCAGCTCAGCCATCCCATGTCTCTGCACCAGCAGGATCAGTTGTTGCATCTGGTTCCAGCACTTGGCTGGGCTGTTGGTGGGAAAGCTGTACTGTGAGGGTGGCCGCTCACTGTCAAAGTGGAAGGGTGCATGGAAAGAGGGTGGCCTGGACAGATTCATCCTTCATCCACTCCCATTAGTAACTAATGCCATTGTGGAAGATGGAATATGGAGCAGGCAGAAATTTGAAAAAGACATTAAGTTAGGAGAAACTGTAAAGATTAAAATTCAAGCTTACCTGGACAAACTGGAGATCCATCTGAAAGCAATAGGATGCTTTTTAGTAGAGATGCTGCCTGTTATCTTCCTGGCACTGGAATAATCAATGCACTAAGGCAGAACAGGAAACACCGGCCTGGGGAACAGTCTGATGGAAAGCATAGATTTATTGTGGACCTCAAGGTGAAGGTAAAACAGATGGGTCATGCTGATGTGGAAATGGCAGGCACAAAATCATCTTCCTTTGCAACCAGGAGGAGAATCCAGAAGCACTCAGTGGGCAACCCCTATGCACACAAGGACATGGCCTGGGGAGACCCTCAGCATGCCTGGAGGCCACATGGCTCTGGGGTGAGGGCCATGGGTGCAGGCCTGGGGGTGTCTCCTTGATTGTGCTGGTGAGGGAGAAAGCGGGGGGATGGTTGGTGGGATCCAGCAAGTCCTCACCGAGTTAACTAATCCTGGTCACAGCTCCTGAGCTAAGGACTCAAATAATCTTTGTCTTCGAAGTCCTCTTCAATGCACATCTCAATACCTCTTAAAACCAGGCCAGGGTCTGCTGTGGGCAAAGCACCATTTGAAGTGCATTGACATCAATTCTGTGAGGTTTGCAAGCCATACAACACTTCAATTTGTTTCATTCAAATATTAATACCTGGTGTATTTTAACATCCCTTTACTGAGTCTGAGGAATAAGGACTTTGGAGGAGAGACAAAGGCGCTGTGGGTGGGATAGCTCGCATGGGTGGATGCAGGCAGTTCAGGAGAGACAAGAGGAGGGTGTGCATGCTCTGTGCAAAGCAGTGGCTGGCAAGCACAGGCTGTGCCTGGGGACAGGCGATGGGCCAGCCAAGAGCTTGTGGGTAAGGCTCAGAGGATGGACTAATGCGGATAGCCATTGCCTGATCAAGGAGAGGAAGCAAATGAAACCTTTTGGTTGGAAAAAGCCTCGTGATCGCAGGTCCTGGTGCTCATCAGGAACCTCAACCACCCCAATGGGGCAGAAGGGCAACGGGGCTGGGTGCAAGCAACCGAGGAGACTTCTGGAGCGTGATGGAGACAACCTCTTTGTGCTGATAGTCAATGAACCAGGAGATGCACTGCTGGATCTGTTACTCAGAAACAAGGAAGAGATGGTTGTGGGTGTGAAGGTCTTTACAACAGCAACAGCAACCATAAGGTGGTAGGAGTTTAACGTCCTGAGGGAAGGGAGCAAGGCAAATAACAGAGAATTAGAACTGTAGACAAGAGCCCTGTGAAGAGAATTTTGTTGCAGTAAGGTCTTTGGACCCATATGACTAATTAAAGAAGGATTTGTTCCTAGGGATGAGGTCCCTTGTCTTTCTCATCCTGTCCCTAATTTCTTGGGTGTGTTTGTCTGAGAAAGCCTCGCCTCTGATGATGTTCAAGTGTAACTGGGAATAAGAAGGTTGCCCATTCCAGGCAGGCGTGGGCTTGCACACAATGGTGCTCCCAGTACTCAAGGCACCCCTAGAGGGAACCTCAGGCCTCAGAAACAAATAAAACATTCAGCAGTTTGGCTGCTAAAGAAGGTCACTCTGGTTTTCCACTTGAGCGATTTCATGTAGCGAGGAACTTCATTTGCCTCAGGTGCTGTCTGGCATCTGACCACTTCTGAAATAGGAACAGACGCTTCCACTTTGGGGCCTGAGTGTAGCGTCTACAATGGAAAATGGTGATCATGGAGAGGTGGTGAAGGAGAGGTGGTGGAGAGGTGATGAAGATAGCTCAGTAAAGCCCTGAATAGGTTAGCTCTGTCTTAGTTTGTCCAAAGTAAACCTGACTGAAGTGTAAAGGGCAACGCTCAACTTCCAGTGCTCACATCCTCATCCCCTTCACTCCTCAGGCTGTGCTCAGTCCCACAGGCTCCAGATCTGCTGGTGGGCTTGCCTCAGGGTCTGCCTCACAAACAACACTAGCTTTGGTGTCTCCAAGTTAAATCTAACCCTGGAAAGCATGGACCGATCACTTGGTCCCCACATGCTCCAGATTACAGCCTGTGGATTGGCAGTGGAGAAAGTTAGTGGAGGTTGTGTGGCCCAAGGGTTTTTGGATGAGGGAGGGGACACTGGTGGGGAGAAGACCAGGCACCAAGTACTGAACCACTCCTACTGAGGTGATATGTGAGTATTGGGGTCCAAGGACCCATTTCTTGTTTAGGGTAGAAATTATTGTGCTTTACCCTCCTTTCTTCCCATAGAAAAACTGTGACCAAGGCAGCTGTAACCACCATGAGGGCAGAATACAAGAGAGTGTGTCTGGGAGACGGTGAGGTGAAAAAATCCCTGGGGTGAGACACATGGGTACAGCCATGGGAGAGAAAGAGGTGCTTCCAGGACCCTGCCCACCTCCTCCTGACTCAGCACCCCAAAGAGTTCAGAGCGATCTCTGCCCAGGATCACCTGCTTCTCCTGGATGGGGTCCATGGGGGCCTGGGCTAAGGGCTGGGCTGTGGAGCGCTGTATGGTGGGCAGCCAAGAACAGTCTGAGTAGTAAAGACAGCGGATACATAAACCAAAAACCCTGGTAAAAAGGGAGAAAGGGTGACTACCTCTCACAGACCCCTTGAAGGGGCATGTGCTAGCTGTTCCCCTGTGAGGAGCAGGGAGATCCAAGTGTGGGCAGCAGAGATGGGGATGGTTGATCCCAGCTCCTAGAGCAGGCTGCAGCCAGGACCACTTGTGAATTCAGTGGGGCAAACCACGGAGCCCTTCTTTCGATGACTGGCAAATACAGGCAAAGCGAGGCAACACAGGAAAGAGCAGCACAACATAAATATTTAGACAGCTGGCGCCCCAGGCACACCTGGAGGGTCAGATCCTGTGGGCAGAGAGGGCAGGGAACGGGATGAGGCTGGTGCACGTGGCTGGGAGAAGTGCCTCGGGTGGATGCTGTTCTCCCTGCTTTGGTAACCCAGCTCAGCTCAGGCGCAGTGCTGGCAGGTTTGGGTTGAACTCACAGACAGCTTAAGGTGTATTTAAATCACACATACATATTTTTCCCAAAAACCAGCTAAAAAGGAAACTCAGAGGCCTGGTCCACATTGACACCCTGACCAGCACTGCCAGACCCAGAGGGAGGCAGCGCCCAGCACCCAGCAGTGGCACCCACCACCCTCCAGGCACCACATCAGCCTCCTCTCCACACAGCTGTGCTGGCCAGCTGATAACACTAACTATCGTAATTAATGGTGTTAACCTCACTGCAACTGCTCCTAAGTGAGGTTTAACTCAAAATTTCTTGCTTCTCTTCTGTTACTCTTGTGGCTGCCAAGGTGGGATGAAATCCCACATGAAGACCAGTGTCACTTGCTCCTGCTCCTCACATACAGGTCTCTGCTTCTGGGATTTCTCCTGGAAACTGAGCGCAGTTCTGGGAATGTCCTCCAGTTTATCCGTGGGTTTTAGTATGGCAAAATTAGTCTCCTTTGATCATAGGCGTGCGCAAGGACTAGTGCCTGTGAACTAGACATGGAGGAAAGTGCTAGGAGGGAGAGAGATGACAGGGAATATGGGATTAGAGATGTATCTCTGGTGCTTGGCCATTTGGAAGATAGATCGCTGGTTAAAGGAACAATCGACTCTCTGTCCAACATTGTGACTGGCGGGGGCTATTTTGCAGTAGTGGGGAGAGGTTTGTGATCCAAGTGAAATTGCTCCGCAGATAGGGAAGGCTCAGGACCACGGTGAGTCCGGGTTTGACATCACCCTGTGTTGCATGTAGAGCTCCTGGCTGTCAAGCTGAATTGTCCTTGAGGTCTGTTGCTCCTCTCTGCCTGGCCACGCCATCCCCAGCCTCAGCGGTGGCATCACTGTGCACCAGCTCAGGAAAACTGCCGACCGCGGCGCACACACCACTGCAGCAAATGACACAGCTCCCTGGTTACATCAGGGCTCCAGCCAACTTTATTAGACCTGTATCGTCCCCAAACTGCCCTAGCCCTGACGTACGCTTATCTTAACTTGTGCCAACCTAACAGAGTCCTTCAGCAGGTGGGGCGGAGGCATTGCTCCCCCGCACTTTCATAGTCTGTTTAAGTGCAGAATGATTTAATACGGAGGCATAGAAAAGTTAAATAGCAAAGCAGTTACACTAGAAACCATGTTCCAGGGTGGGTAATTTATTCATTTGAAGTACAGCGTTAGGCCTTCGGAACATGACAAGCACACTGCAAAAAAGTCTGATAGATGATAATTGCTCTACTCTTTGCTAAGTAGAAATTCACTGCACAGTCCGTTAATCTTCAGTTATAAGCAGTAGACTGGTATCATTCCTCTCGGCTTAGATTGATCGGGTTACTAATACTCTGAGATCACGGCTGTAGGACAAGTTCTTTGATCCTTGTGGTCCTGTCGTTCATTGTCCCCAGAGGCCGGGGTGGCACAGGGGGGTGAGCAGGAAGGCTGAGCCCATGCAGATCTCCCCCTGCTCTCTCACAGTCCTCCTTCCCCTGCCACAGTTTGCTTGAATCAGCAGCCCGGGTGTGACCCCTGTTCACTCTTGTCTTTCCATACAACTCTCCCACAGCCACAAAAGTGGAATTTGCCTGGTCTGCTGAGAAGCCTTGAGCTGGCTTTGGCTGGAGGTTGTCATGCAGCTTTCAGATGCAATTGTCTTAAAGGCCATTGGGTGCTGCACCCCCGCTGCCTGCCCTGTCACCTTTCCAGATGTTCTCGATAGCAGTAGTTATGACCCTGGGGAAAAAGAAACACTTCCATCCAAAAACATACTGCATTGCAAACTGGGAAAGATATCTAAACCATCAGCCCTGTATATGGGATGGGACTGCTTATAGGCAGAGACTACCACCATGTGCTGAGAGGTGAACACGTTATTGTCTGGTAGTGAGGAGCAGAAGAAAGAACCTGGTTAATTTGCTAAGTCTAGGTAAGGGCCCTGCAAGCAGGGGTTTGCTTGGCTCCTGCCACACGATGACCTGGCTGCATGTTACAGAAAATACTTCGGCATATTATTCATGTCCCTAGCACCCAGGAGGTGGCAGGAATCTCATGAGGCTGCTGCACCAGTCCCCTCCCTCTGCAAGGTTAAGCCCTGGACTCCAGCCATGCGGGAGGTGGCTGTAGCTGCCATGGCCAGGTTCCTGGCTGAGCTCTGGAGACGGGGCTGTCCCTGCCATTAGCAGAAGGCAGACGCAGTGCAGAGCCCTGTTGTTGCAGTTATGGCCGTGCCAGATGTTATGGCTGTGTTAACTCTATTCAGCCCCACAGGACTGCAGAGAGAGCAGCAGGGGAAGGGAGGAGACGTGAGATGCCTGCAGGGAGGTTATGGTAGGTGCCTGCACAGAGGCAAATGTCAAGGGATGCTTTCATGGCACACATGGTTCAATCCTAGCAGGTACTTCTGAAGGGCTGTTTGGAGACCGAAAGGACAGTCTTTGTGCAGAACCAGCTGCACAGTCAAGGTGGGTGGGTCACTGGAGCTACACGATGGGCCAGCCTGCGACTCGCAGCTCACACGGCCCCTAGACAGCTGGCTGAAGGAAATTCAGTGTTGCTGAGGTGCGGTGACTAGGTTGGCACCTTTGACAGAAAAAAAACCCAAAAGATCCTGCCAGGGAAAGGATAGGGACACAAGAGTAGGGAGGCCAAGTGGTGGTAGTCTGGGGCAGGGAAACTGGATGAAAAAAAAGGCTGAGGACAGAGGTTAAGAGGTGCAGGATCTGGGCTGGGGGCAGTAGGTGGGTGGATGACAGGGCACAACTCCCTGAAGATCTCTGGAGATCAAGGGAGCTGAGCACAAGCACTGGAGTTGTGCGAGAGTAGCTGGAGATAGTTGCCCACATTGACCCTGTGGGATACTGAGCCTGGCCAGGGCTTCACTGAGCCTCTGGCAGGGACGGTGACAAGGTGAGGGGACATGAGGGTCACAGCACTGCAGGGGGGTTCCCCCTTGCTGCAGGGCTGCCTTGCCCTTTCACCACCCTGGGGCTGCATCCCCCCTGGCACCTCACCTCTTTCTGCCTGAGATGAAGTGTGATCCCCCCCAGGTCTCAACACCAACAGGCTGTCTGAACTTCACGGCCATGAACCGAGCAAGAAGGGGACATCTCCCTTCTAACCTGCTCCTGCCATTGGTGCTGGAGAGGACAAATGCCACAACCAAGCTTATCACCCTCCAGCCCCCCAGCGATGCCGGTGCCATGGCGGGGGTTGTCCCTGGATGGGGGTTGGGGACGCACACAGCAGCATCAGCACCACCCACCAGGCTGCTGCATCATCTCTGCCACCACAGGGCATCTCAAGGCCTATCGAAATATTGAGTTTGACATGTTGAAGCGAGACACTGCGTCTTCCACCCGAACAATAAAACCCAGGACAGAATACACCTAGTCTGACAAAAATGTATTTTTAAGTCCTTTGGGTCTTTCCCCAGGGTGGGAATCTCTGGGCTGGAACAGGGGGCTCACACCATGGTAAGTGTCTCCACTCTCAGATGTGACCAGTGTAGGGGAAATTTCTTGGTGGTTTTCCTAGATTTAAGTGCTGCAGTTCCCCTTAAATCACACTTGAATGGACAAAGCAAGGTCTCTGGGCAGTAACCGCAGCACTTTTCTAAGAAAAGAGGGCTTAAAATGTCTGCTTTTGGCCATCATTGCAAAGTATCTGTTGTTTCCCTTGGTCTCTCTGATTGCTCAGGGAAATCACAGGATGTACAAAATTAGATATAGATTTTTCAACACCAGTGGATAGAAGCAGCAATGCGGAAGCAGTAATAGCGCAATACTTAAGAAAATTTCCCTTATTTGAAAACAAGATCCGATTCATTATGCTTAGACAAAAAAATATCTGGAGAGGGTGTTTTTGTGATTCATTTGCAGAAATTATTACAGTCTAACCATCCCTCCACCTGACCTTAGCATCTTCCAAGAAAAGCTGCGTACGCAGGCCCAGAATTTCTAATGAAAGAACAAGTAGAAAAAGCATTGATTTTTCTAATCCTTTCAGGCCTTCTTTGGAAACAGAGTAGAGTACAAATGTAATTCTTCTCCTCTGCATTTCATTAATGACTGTGAAGTATTTAAAGATATTAGAAGAGAGATTTATATGGCAAGACACAGGTGTATCACTATTTATAACACAGTAACAGGACACTGGGTTCCCCCCCGACCAGCCAGATGCCATTAAAACCCCACACTTTTTAACAATGACATGGCACGACACAATCACGTTGCAGGGGTACCACTTGCTGGTGGTTTTAATTTTGGCCTATAAATCCTTTCTGAAATGCAGAGAAGTGACTTCCCAGAAGGGAAGGACAGAGGGTTCGACAGCACCTCCACATCCAGCTCCCCCAGGTTGATCTCCAGTCTTGTTTTACCTTACCACACAACTGTCAAGTCTCTGAAAATCAGCAAAACCTAGGTGTGAGCTGAAGGGCTTGCCTGAAACAGGACATGGGGAGTGGGGGGTTGTCCTCCCTAGTGCCTCTTCCCTTCTGGCCAAGGACTGGATGCTCAGGGAGGAAAGTGGATGCCTGCTGCTGGGCCCATGCTCTGGGGCACTTGTTTTTCGTGGATTGGGAGGGAGAAAATTTATACGCAGGAGAATGGGGATAGCAGAGACGAGTGCTGGGAGAAGGGAGAGCTCCCTGAAGCTCAGGGCTTCAGTATGTTTTTTGCTCTTTTGCTCATTGTGTTCCCCCCACCCAGTCTTGGTACTCCACATTGGGTTGGGCACCCTCCTGTCCCCATAGAAGGCATGTCACCACCCCATCCCTCCATAATTTCTTGCCAAAGCACACCCTCTCTGCACCTCTCCACATCCCAAATGCTCCCTGTCCAGCCTTGACTGGGGAGATGTAGTGCTGGTCCCTGCTGCAGCTGTGGCCAGCTCCACAGGGCACGCTATGATGTAGTGTGCGTGCCTTGTGCAGCATATGGAGGTGGCATCTCCATCTGCAATGTCATTCTGGTTCACAGCTTCCACCTGGCCCTGGTGCCTGGGGATCACCTGTGCAGACTCCAGTACAGCCCAGCACCAGGTCCATCACACCTGAAACACGAGGCAGACGTCATTTTGGGAGACCCGCCTTCCTGGCTGTGGTGTCTCCACTGGCAGGTACCCTGGGGAGATGGGCTGTTGCTCTGGTCCAGCAAGTGCCTTCCTACCTACAGCAAGTGCAGTCCTGCCTCTGTGGGCCTCTTGTCCATTCTGAGTTTTTGGTGAACACCATGTCCTCTTTGGACACAGTTCAATACTTTTCCAGTAGCAAACAAAGGACGATCCCAGACATGCCTCAAGGGCAGACTGCCTCTGCTCCATCTGCTGTCACTCTGGGAGAGCCTGGTCAGAAAGATATTGCCAATATCCCATCCTTTACTGTCACAAGTTGTTAAAACACAGCCAAGAAAGAAATCCTTGCTGCAGTGAGCCTTGCTGAGTTTGTGCAGTTGCATTGATTCTTGTAGCCACCCCAGGGACATGACCTTATTCATCACAGCAGACGACTGACTCCACTGTTTTTAGGGGTGATGACCACCTGTATCATCACTTGGGCATGAGCTGGATTTGTTAAACAAACCTTGCTGCTTTCTAGTATCAACTCCTGTGTTAATACGGACTTAAATCTGGGAAGCCATGCCAGCAGTTCAGGAATGTTTCAAAAGTGGTGCAGTCAGTCCTGGGAAAGACAGCTGCCATTTGGAGATATTTCAATAAGCTCTAGGAATGAGTCAACAGGGATCTTATGAAGTTCAACACAGGCAAATGCCTGCTCCTGCCTCCGGGATGGAATAACCCCATGCAACCAGGACAGGTGAGGGACAACTACTCAGGGAGCAGCTCCCTAAAAAGACCTGGTGGAGAACAAGTTCAACAGGAGTCAGAAGTGCATCCATGTGGTAAAGACGGCCAGCCACATACTGAGTTGTATTAGGAAGAAAACAGCCAGATGTCTAGGGAAGTGATTCATCCCCTTGGCTCATCACCTCTGAGACACATCTCAGCGTTGTGCCCACCTTGGGGCTCCCCAAGGCAAGGGAGGTCTGACAAACTGGAGAATGTAACGGAGGGCCAGTAAGATGATTGGGAATGGAGGTGCATGATGCACAAGAAGAAGCTGAAGGAACTGGGCTTCTTCAAACCAGCGAAGAGAAGATGCTAGGGACAATCAAACTTCTGTCTTCAACTACCTGAAGGGAGGGTCATAAGGAAGATGGAGCCAGACTCATCTCACAGGTGCACAGCAAAAGGCCAAGAGGCAGCTCACACAGATGGCAATGAGGGAAACTGTGATTGCACATCAGAAAAAAAAAATTGTTAACCAAGAAGACATCAGGCACTGCAGGAGGTGCCCAGAGCTGGTAGAGTCTCCACCCCGGAGATTTCCAAAACTTGACTGGGGAAAACCCTGCTAGATCTGCTCTAGCTTTGACGTTAGCCCTGCTTGGAGCAGAAGGTTGTATGAGGTGACCTCCAGAGATTCCTGCCAGCCTAAGTCTGTGATTCTGTTATGAGATCCAAATGCTGTAAACATGGCAAATCCAGGTGTATGACTGGTTCTTTATTAAATCCAAAATCATTTGGATATATATCAGTCATTCCATTCTGTCACGATGGCAGGTGATAACTGCAAGAGTAATAAGGCATAGGAAGGAGCATACCATAGTTCAGTTTGGCAGGGATCAGAAGTCCTGAACTGGAGGAACATGACTTTTCATGCACACTTTGGTTTTTTAACCCTCTGGGGGACAGAGTTGAAATGCTGTGAGATGCATAACTGCACCACTCAAAGAGGAGGCTGCAATGACCATTCACCCAGCCCTATGAACCTCCTTGATAGTTCTGCATACAAATGGGCCTTGTGGAGATGTACTCAGTGCAAGACTAAAAAGGGCTAGTCAAGGCACCTACCCAGGTGGCATTTAGTGCCCCAGTTGGGGTGGATGAGACAGTTGCAAAGCCTCTCTGATGAAAGGAGGACTATTCATCAGTGCTGGCTTTGAATAGTGCAGTCCCTTTGACTATAAAAGAAGTGAGGGTTAGGAGGGACATTTAATATTCTTTGAAGGCAACACATCCTCTACACTGCAGAAGGAGTATGGGCTGGAAAAGGATGCAATGGAACGAGACAGCACAATAAGGTGTTAACAGATGGGCACAATGTATGGGCTAACGGGAACAGACGAGTGAGCAACCCAGCTCATCTAACTGTGCTGCATACCTTAACTCCATTCTTTTCCTGCAGTACAACATGCATCATTTTTCATCACGTGCCCTATACAGACGTGTCACTCAAGATCTATTCTGATGCCTTTTCAAGGTAGAGTTTTGCTTGTATTTCAGATAGTCCCATTTAGGAGGAAGACATTTCTCAAATGCACCTAGTCTGCTGAAAAGCCAATGGGACCGCAAATGAAAACCACAACTCACCGTAGTGGCCATACATGCGTTACAGCCATGGGCCACTGCCCATTCTCCTTGCTAGTCCCCTTTGGGCAGAGGTTCCTGGCCAAGAGGCAGTGGAAAATGGGTTCCCGGGGAGTTGTCTTCATCCTTTTCACATACCTGGAAAACCTTGGTGGTCAGATGTCCCTGAGCTCTCGCCTCTCTTTCCTACCACCGCTGCCCTTCCTCCTGCATCCACACTCAGGGGTTTGCTCTCCCTACAGGAACCTCCACCTCCCATGGGTTGTCCCCCCATGCCACCCCTCAGGCTGTTGGCCTGGGGCAGTGGGCAGACTCCAAGGGCACCCTGGCTGCATGCACTGAGGCCTAAACCTCCCCCACCCAGTATGGGGTCCTTAGCCCCTCCCCATCCCTAGCCCCCCAATACCCTATACCACCACTCAGCAGACACTGAGAACCCTACCTCGACCCAGACCCCTGACCTCCATCAGTGCCTCCAAGATCATCATTCTCCTTCATCATTAGTGATCCTCTGGAAGTGTCTTTGTGTCCCATTGGGCTGAGTGTTAGGTTGGCTCATGTCTGGAGTGATGCTGTGCCAGGGGTTTAGTCCTATTGTTAATGGGATGGCAAAGCTCAACACAAAGGCCACAAGGTTCTTTAGGAGAAACAGCACCGTAAGATGGGATGGAAGGTCCTTGAGGCTCTGCACCAAGATGTGGGTGAGACGTCCAGTCTTCTGACATATTTAGAGGACTTTCATAGTTAGGGAGTTCTCCAAGGGAGGGTGCTCTCCTGGTTATCTTAACCAAAGGCATGGAACAAGTTACCATGTGTGGCATTTCCAGAGCCACCCAGACCACATTCCTGATAACTTCACAGTAGTGCTCAGAGAGCCAGAAGGGAGCCTTGACTCATCTAAGATGTCTCCTGGCACCAGTGCCGCAGCATGCTCTGGATTTGGCTCCAAATACCTCTCTGTTTTCTCAGCAGGGAGAACAAGAGATTAGCTCTCTTCACAGCACATCATGAGACTCGCCCACCTGTGCAAAGCATTTTGGACTCCTTGTACTCATGGCACTGTTTTTAGTATTTAATGAATGAGCCTTACAGTCAGTAAGACTGTTTGGCTCCATTTGAGGGCTCCAGTTCTCTTTGCCTGTCTTTCTTGAAATGTTTTTCATCAGCGCAGCTCTAAAAGCTACCTGGGTTCACTGGAACTCCCAAAGCAAGCAAAAACCAGGTCCTAAAAGTCTAAAGGAGGACAGTGTTCCTTGAGATGTCTCTCCTGCCAGGAGAAACAATGCAGGAAAACACTCTATGTTGGGAACACTGCTTGGTTGCTCAAATGATTTAAAAATACAAATTTAGATCACTGTATTGAAATTAGAGCCTAACAGATTTATGCTTTAGTCTGTTTATATTTCCTTTGGCAAAGCTGGAAGCTTTGGGGTGGCAGAAAGTCACCAAAAAAGTTAATCTAAACTGATGATAAAAATGTGGAACAGTGAAATGGACTCTTTGGGCAGTCCAAAAAATATTGCAGTTGACCTGAAATAAAGTGTTTGCTTTTGAAGAATTTGTAACTAATGAAAAAACAATGATGGACTGAGTTCCTACAAATGCCTAATAGCCCAGGTCTTCAGGAGAGGCTGTGGTCTCCATTTCTTCATGAGAGAATGTCAATTTTTTCCATGTCAGAAAAGACAGGGGCACGCCTCATCTCCTAGCAGAAGTGCTTCCCATAGTGTTTATTATTCCTATTTGTAACAGTAGTTTTCCATTTATCTTCTGCTAACAGAAATTTTCCTGCGCTCCCAGAGCGCAGTCAGCTACTTTTACAATCAGGGTGTTCTTGCAGGGCATCCTTCTGTGAGTGTATTTCAGTAAGTACCTTTTGGGGAAGGAGATAAGAAAACCTGTCGCTTTCTCGTGTGGAAGAGAGGTAGACTCTCTTTTTGATACTGCCATATTCAAGCTGAGCTTTGCTGTAAGCCCTCTTCGTAAATCAGATGTTTGTCTGCGAACACTGAAATTCTGTGCCTATGGATGACATCAGCATGTTGCAGGAGATACAGGTTGCTAGACAGTTTGTAAAATACAAAATACGCTATATTAGGCATGCAAAGCCTCAGCCAGGTACTAAAGCACGCGGGGCTTTCCTTCCTGGCCCACCTTAGTAGAATTTGATGACAGCTTCTCAAATAGGAAGGTATATTCTCAGGATGGCTGCTTTGGCTGCACCATGGTGAGCCCATCCGTATGTGCTCTTCTGCTTGGCAGATTCAGTAGTCAAAAGCAAGTGGATCTGGTTTTAATAGCTCATGTGAGATCGTCAGCGTCGCTGTGCCAGCTTCCACTGGGCTCTACTCCATTGTCTTCTGCCTCATGCTCGAGCTGTAGCTTCCCACAGGGCAGTAAGCATAGGCTTAAATCCCCTATGCCAGGCTTTATCCACTTACATTTCAGTGTTTGTTCTCTCTAAATCTGACCTGTTGGGTTCCCAGAGCACAAGACGCTTCGTAGGGACAGCAGGCTCACAGGAATGGGGGGAGACGTGTGCCACACATTGTGGACTTTGCAGTCCTTATTTTTTAATTCAAAATCTGACAGATCATGTCCCAGAGATGAGATAGGAGGGAAGTCTCATTTGTGAATCCTGTCAAAACCATGATATGAAAAAGGTGCTGCATTTGCATCACTGCAGGGGCTGGGCAAATTAATGTATGTCTGGCAGTGGGCATGTGAGGGGTTAGAGTGGTGCAAACCTATAGGTTTGTGTGCTGATTAAGGACATCTCAATGTTACGAGTAATTTAGCACTAAAAATCCTGAATCTGATGCACAACCATGAGGAAGGAAAAATAGTTTTCAAATTCTTTAGGACCCTCCTCATAGCAAAATTCAAGAGCTCAAGCAAGTGGTGCAACCGAGGATCTCAGAGTATTTCATAAACGTTGAAGGCCAGTTTCTTCAGGATGCTAAGAAGTTATTAGTAGGGCCAAGCAAGCTCACTTTCCGTGGATGGTCTAGAATTATGGCTGCTCCATACTGTAGGAAAGCCAGTCATATGTCTAAGTACTTACACGCAGTTACTTTGCATCTTTACTGTGGGTATCTGAGTTTGACACGTTGGCCTAACTCTTTTGTTCAAAGATAGCAAGGAAGACTAAAAGCCATGAACAGCAAGTTGTGTAGGGCTTTATCTTATCCATATTCAAGCTTCCAAGCTCAATTTCCAAATCTGAACTGTCAACATAATATTGCTGGAAAATTCAAGTTACCTGCACTAGCAACTTCTTTTTTCTTCTCCCACTTTAAAGTTGGATACACCTCATGTAATCCTACACACTGACCCTTTTCTGAAATGTTCTGTGCTCTATACGCCTTGCACAATCCTGTTTAGTCCAAGTGGTTCTCTACAGCTTGAATATATTTCACAGCAATTTCCAGCGATACAGGCAAATATTTCTTTTTGGCAGTAAGTTCTCCTGGTCTTTTCCTGGAAGAGCTCTGGCATCCCGTACCTTGGTGAAGAGCCAGGAAGTTCAGTCAGGAAAAGTTTTGTATCATGCTAAGTGGTGGCTCTGGGGAGCTATCACCCTCTCTGATCTACTTGAGCCTCCCACAGCTCCTTGCCTCACCAGGTAGGGTTTTCACACACTGGCTACTCCAGCTGAACAGCAGCCAAGAGCCAATGGGCACAAGTTACAGAAAGGGAAAGCCTGAATGGACAGAACTGAAAATAGATTTTACTTGGAGTGGCCAAACACAAGTGCAGAAGCCTACAGAGGTTGTGGGGTCTCCATCAATGGAGGTTTTCAAAACTTGACTGGGTCCTTAGTGACCTACTCTTTCTTCCAAGCTAGCCCTGCTTGAAGCATCCAACTCCTGGATGGACACTGGACTCAGGATGTCTTTTTTCCAGCCCTGCCTCTGGCTCTGTCTCCATTTGTTCCTGACTGGACTCCAGGGATAGACTTGGACATTGTTCACCACTTGCCATGTCTGTCACACAGGACCCAGTTACCAGTACCCAGCTCTGCCCACTGTGTGCAGACCCTGTGAGACTTCACCCTGTGGGTGAGAGGATGGCCTGTGCTGGGATCAGCCTCAGCTCCTGGCACACCGGCCCTCAGAAAGCAGCATCTTCTTCAAAACCTGCAGGCAAGCAGGCAGCCATGAACTATGAAATCTGGTGAAGTGCCGATCATCTCGCATGTTGAAAACAGAAACAGAAAACTCCTGCTGTTGCCAAACTCTGTTAGCTCAAATGGCAAGCGTCCGTGTCAAGAAGATAAACCTCTGCAAATCACCATTTCTTCTTTTTTTTCAGGTTGCTTTTTTCAAATGTGCAGGAAATCATATTCTAAACAAACATAATTGAAAGAATATTTGGATTTAGACACCTAAGTGAGTTTTCTCCAGGGATAGTAGAAATCCCTAGTATTTTGGTTGTCAATAAATGAACTTTCTTCCCTCTAGACAGTTCCTGATGCCTCCCGTAGTCATCAGCATTCTGGAGATGATTATCTTTGGGTTCTTGCTTCCCTTGCACCACGACAAAAAAAAAAAAAAAAAGCCCTTGTAAGCAAAAAAACTTTACTGTACATGCTTTGTTCCAGTCCTTGCAATAACACCTCATTTGATTCTGGCTCCCCAGGCATCCAAGAAATTGAAATTTTGTATCATTTTTTGATCTGTGGGTCCTGCAGGTAGCTAAAGCTGCCCACCACTGGGCATGGACTAACATTGGGTGCTGGGTGCTCAGGTAGAGCAAATCCATTTTTTTGCTGCAGTTAAAATGATTTGCATCAACCTAGAGATGTAGGAAAAAGCGTAATGCTTAAATATACTAGAACTATAGTAAAAGAAATCAAGGCTTTAGTAGGGCTACTGGAAAAATTGCCCATCAGTTTTCTCAAATATTTTTAACACAATTTGAACATATGAAAGTGTTGCCCGCTACTGAAACATATGGATTCTGCCCATCCATCCAGACACTTTTGTCAAGTGTTATTCACTGGACTGGGGGTGGTATCTAGGACAGTACAGAGGAAACAGGACCCAAAAGAAATTTCCAAAGCAGTGACTGCTGGTGGTGGTGTTGGGATGGAACTTTTGAGGGCAGTTTTCAAATCTGGTCTGTCACACTTCTCATCAAAAGAAGTAGTGTTGAAAGGGATCTCCAGGATCAACCATTCAGTTCTGGAGCTCACACATGGCAGTGTCACATCCTCCTCTTCATCAAACCCTTGATCCAGCTGTGTTGTTTATTCCCGTCTACCCTGTGGTGAGGCGGTTCTTGGTGTTCACTGATCTTGTGGCAGGGCACATTTGATTTCTAGTGTAAATCTACTTATGAGCTAAAAACATAAGTTTTGAGCTTAAATCCATGAGCTTTCAGTCATCTTTGTCCTTTAGGTAAGGTATCTCAGCCTTTCTCTGCTTACCCATCTGACATACCCAAAAGAAGAACCATGATCCAGCTGCTGCTCTCTCCCTTTTTGAGGCACCATTATTCCCAGGGCTGTGATGGCTCTTTTGAAGCATAGGAGGAACTAAGCAGTGGCTGCTGTTGCCTAATTGCTGCACGACATTGTTCTTCCCACTGGCACTGCTGCACAGGACATTCATGGTTTCATCTCGTCTTCGATCTCACTCATGGTCTGGCCTTCATCTTTCTGTCTCAAAATGTTCTCTTTCATTTCCTGCGGGAGGAAGAGACTAGTCCATTCCTGTATGAGGAAGAATCAGATATAAGTTTATTGAATCCTGTTTGCTTACAGATTGCCAGCAAGATGGATTTTAAGGAGAGAAGAGTGCCCAGTGTTTCAGCCAGAAGCCTTGGCTCCATAAAAAAAGGTAAGAGCCTGTGTTGGCGATGCTGTCAGGTGAATTAAAAACCTCCAGCATCTGCTCCTAATGCACTCTCTGTGACGCTGCCTGTTCATTTTGTACAATATAAGTACTTGTTCTGCTGCCAGACTGGAAGAAGATAATGCATTATGACTAGCTGATAGTTAGATAGTTTGTCTTTAGAACAGCTTGAAGTGACTTGCCAAGCCTGCCCTGTTATAACAGGCTTCCTAACATTTCCCAGCCTTCAGCCAATACCTCGCTTTTCCCCTTACACAGCACAGCAGGACATGGAAAATCAATCACGCATTTCTCAAAAAACCCACCTTGAGAGACCGAGCCCTAAGAGCTAACTCTAATCAACGTCTCTGTAACTCACAAGCATCAAGACTAGAAAAAGCTGGTGATAATTTATTTTCACCTGGCAGCAAAGTCAGCAAATGTCCTGTTGTCTCAGCTTGATCAGCTCCTGAACAGACATGGTCAAAGGAAAAACCAAGCATGGTTGAGGAGCCATAGTTAGTGTGGAGTTACTCACGAGCTTTCGGTACAAGAGCATCTCTGGAGAGGAGGTTTCTAACGCTGCTGCCCAGACAGCCTCCTTGTACAGGGGTTTTCTCAGAGCCCTGTGAACTGCAATCACGTTTAACCATGAATTATTTTTCTCTTTCTTGCCAGACCTGGACCATGATTTGTGACCCAGGGCGGGCAGATGGACATGAGGCCCACAGGGAAGTACCAACCAGATTCTGCTTATTTTCAGCTTTTCCCCTGGGAGTGTCCTTTGGCTGTCCGCAGGGTGTTATTTGTCTGGATTTCTCAGCTCGCAGGTCTGTGCAGCACCCTGAGTGTAAGCACATGGCTCTTCACTGCGATCTGCCTCTGACTCCTTCACCAGCAAAGGCGCTTTCTCCATCACTCCTTCTTTGGCTGCCTGGGTTGCTTTCTTGAACACACCAGGAGTATTTCCTTGCAAGGGGGAGAGTTAGTATCTCCATCTTATCCTGAAGGAGGAAAGCAGCCTTGGAAGTTAAGGATGCCATCTGCTTTGGCTGGGAGAGGTGCTGCCTCCCTGCTGGCTGGGATGCACAGAAGCACTCAAACTGGGTGCCAGGTGTCCGGCTTCCCCACCACCTTCCTCCAGGCCAGGAAGGAGTCAGGGGTTATTTTAGTGCCTAGAGAGGCCTAAACCAGCAAGAGGCTGCATGCAAGAAGATGAAAGTGGCATTAAGGACCACTAACTGATAAACTCTTTGGCAAAGGCAAGCATCATTTATTTGGGGGAACAGTACAAGAAACATAGCACAGAGAGAGGAATCTCTTACATATATCCTTTCCAAGCTTCTGGCAGTCAGTGCTTTGAGAACACCCTGAACAAGGGACCAAATTTATTTACATTTAATGGAATTTTTTTCCTTTGAAATTTAACATTTTTTTCTGGTGCGGTAAGTTTTACAACTAAATTGACAAAAATGACTGTTTCTGGTTGTAAGCCCATTACCAAGTAACTTTACTGGAAGGCCTCTAGTCTTTGAATTGTGAGAAGGTAAGTAATTGTTTCCCTGTTGTCTTCTCTGCATTAGTGGTCTTCTACTCATTCTTCCAACCTGATGGCTCCTAGTTGTGTAGTCTCCTCTCACTGCAAACTATTCCCTATCTGATCTTTGGTCCTTCCTTTCAAAGACCTTGTACCCATTTGAAACAGGAGTACCAGAACTCCATCCAGCATCGAAGGTGTGTGCACACAAGAGGTGGTGCGCTTTGTTCTCTGTTCTTCTACTAGCAATTCCATAATTTGATTTTGAACTATAGCACAAAGCTCCTGCAAAGCTGCCCCCACAAACTGTGTGTGAGTAGACAATTTGTCTCCATTGCAGATCTTCAGAATTGTCACTTCTGCATCCACGGCCAATTAAATTCAACTGCTGTTTTCATCACCTGTCACTCTGTGTTGTGATGTGCTCTGGCAATGTTTCTCAGCATGCCTCCCTGGGATTACCATCAGCTACTCTGCATCACCAGCAAGTTTTCTCACCTTGTTTGTGAGCCCCTCTTTTCTCCCAACATAAATTTTATGGGACCTATGACAAGATGCTGCTGGGGAAGAGGCCCAAGCATTAGCAGAGTAAAACTGATTTTTTTTTACATGCTTGGGAAAATTATTAAATCTACTCTTTCTAGCCAGGAATAATGTACTAAGAATGATGCAATAGGCAAGCCAGGACTATGGGCCACTGTCTTGGTTTCAGCTGGGACAGAGTTAATTTTCTTCTTGGTAGCCGGTATGGGGCTGTGTTTTGGGTTCAGGATGAGAACAATGTCGATGATACACTGATGTTTTGGTTCTTGCTAAGTAGTGCTAAGTATTGCTAAACAGTCTCTAAGTAGCGCTTACACTGGTCAAGGACTTTTCAGCTTCCCATGCTCTGCCCGGTGCACAGCGGGGGGGAGCACAGCCAGGGGCGCTGACCCAGACTGGCTCAAGGGCCATTCCATACCATATGGCATCATGCTCAGTATATAAGCTGGGGGAAAAAGAAGGAAGGAGGGGGGGACATTCGGCGCAATGGCGTTTGTCTTCCCAAGTAACCGTTATGCATGATAGAGCCCTGCTTTCCTAGGGATGGCCGAACACCCGCCCGCCCATGGGAAGAAGCGAATTAATTCCTTGTTCTGCTTTGTTTGCGTGCACAGCTTTTGCTTTACCTATTTAACTGTTCTATTTTATTTTACTTCAATTATTAAACTGTTCTTATCTCAACCCACGAGTTCTCTCCCTTTTACCCTTCCAATTCTCTCCCCCATCCCACCGGGGGGGAGTGAGCGAGGGGCTGCGTGGTGCTTAGTTGCTAGCTGGGGTTAAACCACGACAGACACAAAGCTGGCTGAGCAAGTCAACTGAGTGGAGACTGGAGGCTCTTAGAGGCCTTGTGCTCCTACTCGTGACCTGAATGAGGGATTTATCAAGGGACCTGAGTGAGGAATTTATGCCTTTCCATCAAAGTAGGCATGTAAATTAAGCAGTGCAGCTTGTGCCAAGTGTCTTTCCTTTACTTCGGCAGCCACCCTATGTTGAACATGGAATGGTCATCCAACATGCAACCATAGTGGTACATGTCCTGACCATCGAACGCTCACCCCAGTGTTGAGGAAGCCAGATCAAAGTTGGAAGGATGCTTACTTTGTCACCCAGAACCATACTGCACTGGGTGTCCCATGCTGCGTGCATGCACGGCTCTGTGTTGTAATGCTGAGATGCACTTGAGCTCGGCATGCTCTGCCAGATGAAATGCAGCAGGACTGAGCAGCAAGCTGTGGGAGACTGCCACACACACCCTCAGGTCAAATTTAGCTGCTTGCTGAAACAAGGAAAGCCACAGCAAAAACTGCATTTGAACTCCTCATGTCATCAGGGGCACGCTCTGATTATTGACAATTCATCAGGGACAATGATACTAGGATTCATATTAATTAATGGTAAGACCAGCATTTCCACGCTCTGTCCTCTCCTTCTGACAAGTGACAACAGCTTCAGCGCTAATCAAGACAGTCTCTTAATGTGACTCAGGTACTGGTCAGAGACTGGTCCCCACGGCGGCATGCTCTCCTCTCACACCACCAGTACATCTGGGGCAGCAGAGCTCACTCTCTCCCCATCGTCTGCCAATGTTTGGTTCAATTGGTTTCTCGTTTTCCTGACAACACCTATTATTAGTAGTGTAGCATTTCAGGAGGAAATAATTAGCAATGCAGTCTTTGTGGGAACATTTGACTGAAGGATGGGCTGAGGCTTAGAAGCACTGGGGCTCGGGATTCAGGATTAGAGGTTATTCACCTCTCAGACTCCCAGTGAGAAGCAGGGACCTCCTCTCCCTGCAGCCTACCTTGACATGGGACTTTGGACACGCTCTTAAACATACAATGTCAGGAAATGTTCCAGCTGTTCCAGCAGCTGCATCACTCCAGGCAATCCTGAAGGCTACAGAAGGCTCCCCTCCCTCCTGCTGCTTCCCCCCTCAGCACTGCTGCTCTTCTGATCCCCGGGGAGCCTGGGCAGGCAGCTGAACTCATGGCAGGAACAGACCAATACCTGCGTCAATGCAAAGAGAGAGGCAGCATCTTTGGTGGTGGCATGAGGTTTAGCTGGCCTGTCTGAAGCATCACATCACAACCTTAGTCCAAGGGACAGGACTGCCTCGAAGAGTGCTTCAGGGATGAGCAATAAGAGCTCCAGAAATGCTGACTGGTTGCCACTGGTTCATCTGGGTGGAAAATGCTGTGTAAGACCGTTCTGAGTGCTACTTTATATGAAAACGGTACATTCTCAGTTGAGCACTTGTGTTCTGCATTCTGTGTCCTTTTCCATTTTCCTTGCAAGGTTTCAGTGTTCCTGTTTTGCTGATGTAAAAACCCACCAAAAGCACTCATTGAGCTGGCTTTAATGAGTACTTGGCTGCTGAAAATTTGGGCTTGCATTTGAAACACTAGCAAAAATGTCTGTCAGTTTATTCCACAAACTGTAAAAGATTATTTAATAGATCATGGAATGATGGGATAATATAGGATGGAAGGAGCTGGAAGGGACCAGTTGTAACAGTTTGCTTGGCTCTTTTTCCAGTTGGGACCTCTTGAGAGGCCAGTTCATCTATGTGGCCACTCACTCAAATGACAGAGGAAGCTGTTCACATATCCAAGCCAAAATCCATGAATTTTCACTCTACAACCTTCAGGCTAAATTTAAAAGTATATATTTAACTGTAATTACTGTTATCAAAATGCTCCAGATGAGAAATCTCTCCCTAGAAAATCCATGATGTCACCTATTGAATCTATTTGAGAACTCCTCTGAATATGGTTGTAAAGTCCCAAGAAAGAAAAGAACAGGTCCACCAAGGACACCATCAGGCTTCCTAGCATCCTATTTTCTGAGTTGGGTGCAATATATTGACTTAGTGAGGATGCGAATAGGAAGATTTGCATGCAAAGAAGAGTAGGAGGTGTCTGTGCTACCAGGAAGGAATATGACTGCGGAGGGAGGCAGTGAGTGGCTAAACAAGACATCAGTTTTGCAAATAACCTTGGTTTTCACAGAGCCCTCTGTATCAGATGAGCAGTGCTTTGCAAAGGAAGGTAGCACCAATTCCTGCCTTTGGCGGCAGCTTGGATGTCATCCCCAGAATAACCACACCAGAGTTTCACCCAGGTTTGCGTGGCAGGTCAGTCTCCAGCCAGGTCCAAAGAACACCCATCAGAGTTAGCTGATAACAGCTCCCTGAGCTCTTTCGGGTAGAAGCACTCAAGGATCCTGCAGTCTCCAGGACTGCAGTTACTCCCTCCATCCAGTTCTTCATTTCATATGATCCTCTTCTGCTTCTGCCTTCTTCAGCTGTTTTACCTTACTATGCCACTAAAACACGTTTCTAGTCTTACAGAGTTGCCCTAGCAGTTTTACTAACTGGCAGCTCTGCAGGACTGCTGAAACCAGCTGGCCTTTGCTCGTTACTCTGCAACCCTGTGGGCTCCCCTGAAGGCAGACAGTGTAGCATACTAATCGTGTTGTGTCTCCAGCCATCACTGCGTGCAAACAGGCTTCAATCTGTAGATGCCCTAAGCATCTATAACGTAAATGCCAACAGCTCAACAACAGCTACAGACAGTACTTGAAGAGGAGATGATGTGTGCCCTACTGGTGCCTCCAACTCTGCTCAGTGTTCAGATACCCTAAAAACCTGCTGTGGGCTGAGTGAAGGCTACCCACAGTCTGCCTTTCCACAACTTTCCTCCACTGAACGCCAACTGCCAAGTTACAGCCGAGGCAATACGTATTACAAGCATTTAAAATAAAAAAACTCTAGGAAGATGCCTTGAAAAGCCTTTCCTTTACTGCTTTTCCAGCACCAATGATGGTTTTGTTATTTTCTTTGCTGAGGAAATCACTGACACCAACTCTGTTGTCTCCAGAGCAATTCTTAATGTCTTTTTTAAGAAAAGTCCCCAGGTTCCTGCTGAGGGAAACTGCAAAGCCAGGCACAGCAGGGTAGTGCCCGTACCTTCACAGTGGTTTTAACTCGGATCTGCAAGTGCTCTCCATGTGCTTCCTACATGGTCAATGGAAGGAATGAGAATCAGAGTGGGATCACCTTGACTCACTTTTTATTTTTTGAGCTATAAAACACAGGCCACATGCTGAAGCTTTGAAAGAGGCAGCTATAAACAGAAGTGACAAGGGAGCACAGCAGACAGATGACAGTCTTGCTTTTCTCTTACAGGAAGGCAAAACTTGCTGGAATGTACAAATAGTTGCTCCAGGACCAAGTGCTCGAAAGTCACCTGTCATCATCTATTAGAGAGACATGATAAACACTGACAGAAAGGGTAAAGGCTGCTTTGAATCAAATAGCAAAACTCCTCTGAGGACCTATTGGCAACACCAGTAGTGGATCACGGCCCTTTCCAACCTGGCTAAGAGGCTTTTGCTCTTTGGTGATGAGTGAAGTGTAAACGGACTAGCAAGACAATGAAAAAGTTGGGTCTGGGCAGCTGTGAAATACATCCTGGTTTAGAGATTTGTAATAGAAACATTGAGCTTGATCTGAATTAATGGGAATGTCTGTGTGTGAAAGCACCAGAAGAAAACCACGGGAAGGACTAAGACTACTGGTAATGAAGCGATCAAATTGGTTAGCACGGGGAAAAGTGTCATTTGTATCAAAACAAGATGCAGATGAGTTCAGCAGATCACATGCACTCCAACAACAGGAGGATGGCAACAAGGTACCACACATCACATATACCTTTCCCCTTCCTCCTCCTGACTGGAAGACAGACGGCTGCTATGAGATACCCAAAATGAGGAAGCGCAAAGAAAGGGCAGTAACTTTGACTGAGATACATGGAGAGTGGAGTCAGCACAATAACTGTTTACCCTTAAAGGGTGTGAAAGAACTGCCTAAAACTTAGTTCACTGTTGCCCACCAAGGAGATGGGAGAGACACAGTGAGGATGTAATAGTGTCACTTGTCCTCCATCTCAGGATCAGTGATCCTGTCCAGACCACCTTGAGAGACAGGTCTTGGTGCCTGTGAGAGTGAGACTACACAGAGTCAACTCAGAAAGCTAAACAAAATAAAAATCACCCTCCTCAAGCTGAGTTTTCTCACATTAGTCTACAGTATGAGAAAACCGTATCACTCAGCAACAGGAAAATCTGAGCCAGTACAGCCAATGTCCTGGGTGGGAACACTGTGTTGGTGGGATTGCATGGCAGGGCTAGGAAATAACAGCTATTTCTTGGCTATAGTAGAAAGCCTATCAGATCGTCTGAGAGAGCTGGAGATGATCTGGAGTCCAGGGGCTGCCCCTCCAGCCAGGCAGAGGAGATACCCTGCCCACACTGGTGGCCCTGCAGATGCTACTTGTCCTGCTTCCTGAACATCGTCCCTGCACACCAAGGGCTCGTTCATGAAACATCTCTTGTGTTGGTCTCCTGTGACCGGGAGGGTAAATCTCTACAGGTACAGGTCTCTTGTGCTTCTGACACCAGATTTTCTTGGCCCTCATGGATGGCACAGAGCAAATCTTGTGCTCTCCTGTTCTGTATGCAGAGGTGCTCCAAGGCACCCTGTTCTGGGCATGAGGTGCATAACAGGGTCTTTCCTTTCCCAGCATGGGAGTTCAAGTTTGTGCTGTTTCCCTTGCATCAGGGCTTGGACTGGACACTTGAAATGGAAAATTAAGCAGCAAATTCTTACAGCTTCTGAAACAGAGATAAATGGTTCCCTTGGAACAGAGCCTCAGCATGATAAGTGATTTTTTTCCTGACATTTTGAAACAGAAGCATTTCTTCTTGACATTTTCAGAATGATGGCTTTTTTCCTCTTTTTTTTTGTGTTCAAATGATACTTTTAATTAAAAATCAATCTAAGTGGAAAGCAAACTCTGTCAACAATAATGGGCAAATAAGCCCCCTCCCCGCCTCCACCTGTGCCTCCTTCCCACCCCACCACTCCTGCAGAAGGCAAAAAAAAAATTCATATCAAACAGAATATTTTCTGTTGGTCCCAAAAGGAACATTTCTGGTTTTCCATGCTGCTGAAACTAGAATATCTGCATTCCCCCCTGTGCAGGAGCAGATTTTTCAGAGAAAGGTGCAGCAGTGTTGCCCCAGCCATACCAGATCAAACCATGTGCCTTTGGGCTGAACCTTGAAAGTGAGAGGACCTCTAAAGGGGAATATGCAACTGACCCCCATGGGCTGCACACAGCTGCATCTAGAGACCCCAGGAGGGTTTCAGTGCTCGAGAGCTGCTCTGTTTCTCCAAACTGGTCCTCTCCCTACAGCCCTGTACATTGAGGTATATTGCTCTTTAATCCACAGAAGGAGTGTGCACCACACACAACTGTTTGTATTTGCCTGCTGCAAAATTTCTCCTTTCTATCTTGACCCAAGTACAAGGGACAGTTCGATACTTGGGGCTGGATGAAGGCAGCGCAATGTACCTGGTAAAAATGACTTCCGATTCCCTCTTCATCTTGTCACCCTTTCCCAGCATTACCAGCCTGGATGAATTACGGGTTGAGAAAGTAGGGATCTCAGTCCCACCTGCCAGCAAAGCTTGGCTCAGTTCCTCTTGCAATGACCTGCCTGCCACTGCATCCACCCTCCCAGAGCGCGGTCACTGAGCCCCTCTAGAGCAGTTTTAAGCTGGGGGGGAGAAGCCAAAACACTCAGATGCAGCCCCATTCACCCTGTCAGGATCAGGCCAAAGGTATCCACAGGTCTCCAAGAAAGACATTTGTCAGTGAAAATCTTGCCGCTTAACCCCTGAGTGTCAGTAAGTGTTGAGTCTCACAGAGCAGCTTTCTAGCAGAAGAAAGCCCTGTGATGCAGCATTTGGATCTATATTTGTGCATAGATAGAAAAGTTCATCCATACTATGTATAGAAAACCTAAATGTGTCGTGTGTGTCAACTGCTTTTTCTGTACGTGCTCGCATACCCACTGTGACAAATATAGGCTGCGTTACAGAGTCATCCCTTCTCCTAGACATCCTAGACTCATGCTAATGTCTGGTTCCCCAAGTGGCTTCATCCCACAAGAGAGAAGAGCCAACACAACTATTCCCCCAAACATGTCTACATCTAACCCTGCATAACCCTCTGTGAGTCACCCTCACCTAGATCTTATCAGGCAAAGTACATTTTTGACTCTGTGGTCAATCCAAGCATCAGATGATAGAAAAATTCAAGCCAGATAGCAGTCAAGCAGAAATTTTAAGGAGATTTTAAACTTTTTAGTAAACCTGCTGTATTTTTCTCAACCCATACTAAATGTTCAGCTTTGTGTTCTGGGGTTATTTAGCCCTTTCACTTTAATTACTTGCATGGGACATTGGGTCACTTTTCACATGAAGCTGTTTTTTTCTAAGCAAATGTTGAATATTTTCCTTTATAAAATTTTTGCACCAAAAACATTCCAAGTTTGTCTTCTTGTGGCCTTAGGGTTTAGTCTGCATATTATATGTAATTAATGAAATATTATGTAAAATATAAAATTTAATCACCCTAATTATAATTGTAAATAATAAACATATTTAATAAATAATATTTTTAAAGCCTATTTTCATAAGCATTCCAGTGGTCACCAAATTTAAGTAGCTTTTCCTTTTCAGCCATTCACACAAATGACCACACTACCTTTTCTGAAATGCTGGTACAGTGCAGTCATGCAATAAGGTGGACTGAGGGATTTCATTGTTGTTTTTTTTTTTTTATGGGTTATTTTTAATCTGGATTTGTGGTGCAACCAAGGAAGAGGGTGGTGTTGCTTGCACTGGCATTGCTGCCAAATACAATGCTCTTGGAATGACACCTTAGTTGCACTGTGTAGGTGCTTCAGCCCTGCAGGGTCTGGCAGATGTAAGCCTGTGACTGAGGCCTGAAAGAGAAGAGCAGGCTCTACCAAGAGCCCCCGTGAAAGGAGCAGAAGGTACATCCTCTTTGCGGAGGGGTGGAAAATGAATGAATGGGACCAGCGGGAAGGCCCCAAATGTAAGAACATTGGAAACACCCTACTGGGTCAGAGAAATGGTCCGTCTCGCCCAGCCCAGCACGCCGTCTCCAACAGCAGCAGCAGCAGATGCCACCGGCAGGGAGTGCGTGAGCCTGGCCACCTCCACCACCCCCCGCACGCCCCTCCAGCAGCCACAAGCGTGGGACCGCAGAGGGGACATCCCTGCCTCACCCCCCAGCATCCGCTCACAGACCTGTGTCCCACCAATTTGCCTGGTCCCTGTCTGAACCGGCTGCGGCCGGCAGCTCCCACAGCCGCCCGGGGCGGCTCACGACCTGCCGCATAGAGAACTTCTTTGTTGTCTTACACCCATCTCCAGCGAGTTTCTGAGTACTTTCAGTCCTCGTACGGCAGGATTGGGTGAGCAGCTCCACTTTTCCTGCCTTCAGGATTTTGTGAACCGTGATCACACTACCTTCCTCAGCATTTCCCTCTTCAAACTGAAAAGTCCCAGCCTTTTTAACCTTTCCTTGGAAGGCAACTGCTTCCTTCTCCAGACCATTTTTGCCTTTCTCTGTTCCTTCTTGGCATGCAGAGACCTGAACTGCAAGGTGGAGGCATTGAAATGAGGGTGCAACAAGGCTTTATATAGGGCAGGGTGATGTCCTCTGTCCTGTTCTCAATGCCCTTCCTGATGACGATCAAGATTTTTTTTTTTCACTGCCACTGCACACTGAATTGATGGTGTCAGTGATGTCCCCAACATCAGTTTCCTGAGTTATAACTTCTATTCCTGCCTCTATGTTGTGTAAATATGATTATTTTTCTCTAGATGAATTCCCTTATATTTATCTACGGTTAAGCTTATCTGCCACCTATTTGCCCCAGGTGGGTTTTGTGAGATCTTTCCAGAGGTCCTCACCATCCACCATCAGTGTAGCATTAGACTACTCAAAAGAGCTTAAAACCAATTATTTGCATTTTTTTTTATGATATTTGGAGTCACATCTCTTCAAATAAAGGTGAGAAAGTTTTAAAGGTCTAATAATACAAAAGGACAAATCAGACTTTTAAAATTGCTGAGGCAAGTGATCACCCTAACCTAATTGGTGTTGGGATGCAAATCTCCCACCTGAAGAAGAGCAGGTTTTATCTGAGAATCGTTCCTGGGGTAGAAAGGACTGAGGGTGGTCTCTTGTGTTGGGAAATTCAAACTAAAGAGTGGGTCTTTGAAGCATCCAGAAGGACTACTGGGAATTTTACACTACGGGGTCAGAGCAGCGAGAAGGTCTTGCTATCCAGTACAGGCAGTCACACAGCTTGTCACCCATGATGAGTAGGGTGACTCTGCAGGATGATCCTATTTCTCCAAACAGTTTCATAATCAAAAGATCAACAACAACAACAAAAAGGCTTTAAGTGCTACAGCTATGTTTTGGAAGATGAGCAGCTGCTCATCACAGAGTACCTTGTTTATTTTCCTGTTCTCCTTGTCTCTAACACATTGCTTTGTTAAAATACTTGCATCATCACTCCCAAGCACGTGTAGTTCACAGAGTTCCCAAACAGCTGAGTTGATTTTCTGGGTGTGGGCTTGGGACAAGGCTTAGACTTGAAAATATCAGTTTATAACCAAAGAAACCCAACATACATAAAACTGATCTGGAGCTTTTTGAGGGAAAAGGTTTATCAGTTCAGTCAGACCCAGAAAGAATCAATGTCAACCAAATGTCTTAGTTCTATAAAAGATGAATACTTGGAAAAACCCATCAAGGTCTATAAATAAAGCTCTCAAGCCTGTGCTGGGGAATCAGCATGCTTGGGTGCCTCTCTGAAATGCCTCTACGCATTAGCGTGTAGCGCAGGGAACAAAGAGGTGGAATCAGAAGTGTGTGTGCAGTTACAGGGCTATGACCTCTTGGGATCACGGAGATGTGGTGGGATGGCTCACATGACTGGAGTGCTGCAATGGATGGATAGAAGCTCTATAGGAAAGATAGGCCAGAAAGGCGGGGAGGGGATTGCCCTTTATGTGAGAGAGCGGCCGGAATGCAAGGAGCAATGCCTGGGGATGGCTCAGAAGCCAGTTGAGAGCTTATGGATCAGGCTTAGTGGGCAGACCAACATGGGTGCTGTTGTAGTGTCTAACTGCTATAGACCTTCTGATCAAGATGAAGTCGATAAGGCCTTCTTCTAACAACCAGAAGAAGCCTCACATTCACAGACCATGGTGGTCAGTCTTAAGGGTTCCTCTGCAATTGACCTTGCACTGCCATCTTCTGCCTGCACCTGAAGAAGACACCCACAATTCCCCCCATTTGTGATGAATATCTCTGATCCATGGTGGTACAGCCTGCAGAGGTAAGTCATGGTGTTGAAGGAAAACAGGCCAGTGAAGGGCTGCAGCTCCCAAAGGCGATGCTGTGTGAAGAGTTCAGCAGAAAGAGAGGCTGGGCTGTCCAAGCGTGAAACGAGCCATTGCACAAGTGACCCCAGTGCTGAGCAGGGAACAGAGCCAATGGGCAGCAAGCAGGGATGGACAGAAAGGCCTGAGGAGATGCCGCATGGCAGGGGAGCCCCTGTGACACACTGCCACCAGCCTCCTCATCCTCTCAGCCGACCTTGGCAGGTGCTGCCCGCCTCTCCCTACTGGCTGGTGGACTGGGAATTGCTCTGGACCTTGTGCAGACAAATACTGCAGCTGGGCCAACATGGATGTGGCATGGTCCCGTGGCTCCCCCAAAAGGAAATGCTATCCCAGGAGATGGGTTGGCACCAGCTCCAGGAAAACCTGGTGCAGAGCCTGCTTCAACTCCCAGCTCACTGCTCTGCTCCCATGAAAGCTCAGGCAACCAGATCCTGTGGGAGCCACCCTGGGCTTTCATTCCTCGCACATGGATAGACCTACGCACCCCAGAGTCTGCAAACATGATTTCAGAGTGACTGGATCTGCCTAAGCTACAAAATGTCTGTCTGCTCCTGTACTGCTAGACAGATGGGCCTCTCTCACTGGGTGTGAAGCATTTGCTGCCACTAAGGGTAACATACCAGAATCTGACTCTATCTGGTCATCTGGGATGTTCTCTGCCACAGCAGAGCTGTGATAAAGCTGGATCTCGTATCGAAGATGTCTTATCTTGCATACAAACATGCTCAGAGGTAGATAGGATAAATTAAAGAAGCGAAGCAGCTTGCAAATCAGCTAGCTATGAGAGCTCCCCCAGCCTCTTCCAGTGAGTGAGTCAGAGCACATGGACTCAAGTCTGTATCAGGCATCTCCAGAGAACACAGCAAGGAGTGCAGGCTAACGTGTTCTGCCCAAGAAAACTCCCTCTGATAATTTGGATGCATGCCACCTGGTCTGTGCTGAAAAAAGCTCAAAAACATGAGAAAAATGGGCTGTTTGTTTGACTGGGATTTTCACAGTCTTTAAAGGAGCAGGAGGCTTTGATCTCATTAAGTACTTCAAGTGCCTTGCAAACTTTTCAGTCCTGTAAAACAGCCCATAGGCTGGAACTTGCCTGCTCAGGCTGTTAGAGGGACATGAATGATCATCTCCAGGTTTCTAAATACCAAATGTTTCCACACTGAGGGGGGTGGGGGGTGACAAGCACTGGAAGAGGAGCCCAGTGAGGTTGTGGAGGCTCCATTCTTGAAGATATTCAAAGTGCAAGGCCCTCAACAACCTGATTTAATTTCAAAATTAATCCAACTTCAAAGCTGGCCCTGCTTTAGGGAGATTAGTTGGACAAGATGGCCCTCAGAAATCCCTTGCAACCTATATTATTCTGTAATTCTGCAATTCGTAAACAAATAACAAAGAAAACTGTAATGAATTGGTCATTCGGGTTTGAACTGAAGTCCCAAGGGGTTGCACTGGGAGGAATACAAGGCTGCGACGGACATTACTTTGTATGATTTTTTTCCCCTGGTAGTTCTTGCCAAAAGCATTGCCATCACTCATTGCTCTTATGCCAGAGCTCTCTTCACACAGGCCCTTCCTCAAACACTATCCTCCGTTAAAGCTATATGCAGCTCCCTCCTCGTGAAGTTTAGCACATTTGACAAAACGTTGGCTTGCACTTCTCCCACCGACAAAAAACAGCAGTTAGAACTGCCTTTTAAAAATGATTTTTTCTGGCATAGTGAAGAGAGATTAAAATATGACATTTCTGTAAATTGGTCATTGTATAATTAGAAGCTTAAGGTCAATGTATTTTTAATATAACAGATGCAATCATCTCCATCTTTCCATTTAACAGTAGGAAGAAGACTGCACAACTACAGGGGAAGAATAAATGGGTTCTCAGGAATATTCAGGGAATTGGATGTTGCAAAAATTCCCCTGCTCTAAAGCAGTACAAATTCCCCGCCAAGTCACCAGCATCTCTCGGGTAAGACAAGGACAGTTCCACATCTACCAGCCGCACATTTCTACTTGCAGCAGTGTTTCACAAAGAGGTGAAAATCCCACTTTCCTCTCAGACATCTTCTGATGAACTCTAAGAATAGGGAGCAATTTTAAGTCAGGTGGAGCACAGCTCTCTAAAGCAATGGATCCTGCATGTCACCAAGTGGTCTCTGGCCATATAAATGCCAGGCATGTCTTCTTTTAGTTCATAATAATCCTATGCTCTGACAACTTTTCCAACCAAAGTCTCTCACATTGAGATTTTTGAGTCTACTACATCCTCTTATGTTTCAGTTTTTCCATATTAAAGGCAGGTAATTAAAGTTTCTATTTCAACCTTTGGGCTTGGACCCACTGGTCCCTCAGCCAGAGTGGCTTATAATGGGAATTTCCAGGACATCCTGACACCACTGACTAGGTCTGTGTGGTCTCTTTCTAACCAGTAAATATACAAGGACCTCAAATGACTTATTCTGACAATTCCCTTATAAAGGTCTAAAGTGAAATGAACCCACTTGGTACTTGAAACCCAGAGGATGCTGTGCTGATAGCCATGGCAGACTTACCAGCACTGACTCTCAGGACATGGGGCAGTGTTGACACAGTGTGATCAGTTTCTTCCTGTGCTTCCCTGTCACCCCTGGGCCAGACGGGACCTGCTGCTGCTGCTGAGCCAGGGGAAGGTGTCCTTGGGGTCACTGTCAGTTAGTCCCACTGCTGTCTCCCTGTCCTTAGCTGGTGACAGCCACATCATCTAACTTCAGATAACCATGGCAGAAACATTTGCAGCGCAGGCAGCCACCCTGGGCATCCTTCATAGCCAGGGAGAGAAACCTGCACAGTTAGGATGTGATTCACCTCTCGTACCTTTGCTATCTGTTTCTGTAGGACTCATTCTCCAGACCCAGCAACTAGATTTCCACTGGCAGCAAAGGAAGAGTAGCATGGGTCTAGACGAGGCAAAAATCCCTCTTGTAGATATTTAGGCAGGATTAAATGACCTCTTTCCTATAGGAGGAAATCCCTGCTGAAAGGTGGGTGGGATATTAGCACGGCAGGGCATGTGGTACCAACAAGGTGGGCTTCATGTGACTGCAGAAGGGGCCCTGCTAGGTGTGCAACAGGGACAGTGCTGGTGGGACACAGCCAGGGCCCCCACAGGTGCATACTTTGCTGAGCAGTGGGACTATGGAGAGGAAGATCCAGGATGGTTGCTATCACAGGGGCAGAAAAAGGTCCAAAAAAGCTGTGGTGACACAGCTTTTGCAAAACATCAGTGTCTGTCCTATTATTGGTACTTTACATGTTTTCCTCTGCAAAAGAGCTGATGCGTAGTGCTTGCCTGGTGCAAACCACGGCTGTCTCCAGGGGCAGCAAACTGAGTGGCAGAGCTCCTTCCACCACAAGCTCTTGCCTCCAGCCTTGGCTTGTTCGCCTCCTGGTGCTGCCGTGAGACCTCCCCTTCTGTACCAAGAACTGCACCTCTCATTTGTCATTATCTAATAGCACTAAGTAGATCAAGATGTGGCCTTTGGACACCCCATGGCTATTGATGGACTACAGTATTGCATTTATAAATAAAGAGTAATTATTGATCAATATGAGGGACAAGATCATTATAATGAGGCCACACAATGGCTCAGGAATCACACTTTAGGCAAACCCAAAATTTTTCTGGTTAAAAGCCTTTTTTTTTTTTTTACTGATTAAAATAATTTTAAATATAGTTATTGAAGAGGCTCCAAAATAAAAGGAGTACAAGTGGCTTTACGTGAAAGAAGTAACCTCCATTTAAATGATAACACTCTCCTGGGAAAGCACCTGTGGAGCAGCCACAGGGAGCAGGGAGCCCCTCTAGAGCCCTGGTTTGGATGGTCCTTCTGTTCAGCCTGTTACATCTAAGTCTGACTTGCCCACACCGTGCAGGATGCTGTGGCACCTGGACGTGCCAGATGAGCAAATTAAATTTTTCATGGAATTAAAGCTATGGGAAGCAATCACAGCCATGCCTTCTTTTCATTTACTTCTCTACCAAGTTCGCAGCCTGATGGTTTCAGAGTGAGCTGCTCTAGAGTTTGACATTTAACTTGAGCTGATCATCCCTTTTTTACCCTCTGTCAGAGCAAAGGATGGGCTTGTTACAGGAACACGTTTGCACTGCATAGGAAATATTCACACCCTGTTAGCAGTAGAGTGAATCAGAAAGGGTTTTGTGGGAGTGAGGCTCCGACAAAGCCTAGGGATTGAGAGTGTGTACAGAAGAATGATATTTTGAATGCTACTATCCCAAAACAATTGAGATGTAAAAATTCTTTTTCCTATCTGCTCATGGAGGAAACCCTATGAAATATATTAAGACTTCATGGTTTGTCACTCCAAAGTCAGGCAGAGCAAGTGTCTTGATATAAGGCATCATTTTGATAGAGGTCTATCACACAGCTACAGGATTCTCTAGGGAATCTGTTTCTCACACCTCCTAAAGCAGGTGGGGTTAATCTCATGTAACTCTATATAATTCTCTTCATTACCAGAGGGACAGATCAACCTCATCCTCCTGAGGCTTGCTCAGTTGACTGCTTTTGAATGTCCAAGTAATCCCCTCAGATATATTTGTTTCTGCTGCCAACAAAGCGAGCCCAGAAGACTAGCTCAGACTGAGACAACGAGCTCTTGGATGCCTGAGGCCAGCTGTGGTGAGACCTTCTCTTGCACTGCTTCTCGGGGTTACCAACAGGGACAGGATAAGGACCATCTGCACCAAAAGCAAGAGCCTCTATGGCTGGATTTGCTCTGGCACTTGACTGCAGTGCTTAAGTTAGCTAAGACACCAGGGACTGAGTACTTCCAGCCGATGATTCAGCTCTCATCCGCACTCCCAGGGAGACAGCTGTGCTGCCATGGATGTTCCTCTCAGTAATTTACATGCTGTGTTAGTGGCAGCTCAGCAAGGACTGAGCTCTCTCCACTACTTGTGAGGCAAGTGGGTTTTGTTCTTTGGGAAGCTGCTTTGAACCCTCCTGCCAGCAAGAAAAAGAAAAAATTGCCCTGGGAAATGGATCCTTGCAGGATAATCTTCAGACTGGAAGTGGCTTGTTCTGGCCTTGTTCACGAAGATTGAGGTGAAGGAGGCAGGAGGAGGTTCAGGTGGTTGTGCCTAGTGTGCGCCCAGATGGGTGGTCTGTGGTGGTGAGGAGGGACTCTGCCATGGCCTCGCAGCTTCCAGACAGAAAGTACAGTCTGTAACTGCTTTGGCAGGGGGGTTATCATATATTGTTGGCTTACCTCCTCCTGAGGAGGTGAGATCACTGGAATGTGCATTAGAGAGGAGGTTTTTAATGGGTGAGAGAGATTAATTTTTGCCCTTTCAGATGTGCATTCTTCTTCTTCTTAACTCTCGGCCTTGAATTAACCATTTCTCACTTTTACCATTCTTTTCAAATTGTGTTGTCCAGATTTGGAGTCCATCTGAGTTTGTCACAGGTCATTTTTCTGGACACTTTTAAAAGAGAAAAATGTTTTATCCCAGAAGAAAATATTTATTAATATAGAGGCACTGTCACAGCCATACGTAATTTCTTCCCTCCCCCCCAATATTTCCAAAGGGTGATCTATGGACAAGAAAAGGAAGTAGTCATTGTAGAACAATTTTTTCCCCAGCTCTGCTACAGATGGTCAATGCAAAAATTGAGATCTTTCCTCTCATGGAGGAATTGTTTTCAGCTAAATACCCTATTTTCAGTGGTTATCAGTTACTTCATCCTTTAGCTATCTCTAACACTGTGTTGGCTGGACAAGAAACAGCAGATCCATTCCATGTTGTCCTTCACTTCTATGGCAGCTTCTCCTTTTCCAAGGACTACAGAGAAGCTCACAATCATGAGAGGCTTCTGATACTCAAGCTACAGCTTTTTGCTAAGAACTGTGGTTTGTGCTGCCTGAGATCCATTTGATGCCCCAGGGATCCAGCCTGGAAGAGTAGCCCCTTTCTTCTCCCAGAAGGATATTTGCTTTGTTCATTGAAGATCTCTTCCTCTAGATGTTGACAAACCACCTCAAAGAGCAAATATTTAGGATAAACATCAAGAACTGCAAATGTAAAAGTGTAACTAGCTTATTAGAAATTCAGTGAAATACAGAATAACATCACTTGTCTCACAAAAGTCTCGCAATGTGCTTTATCGTTGTGGGAATGCTGCTTTCACTGCAGCAGCATTTGATGCAGCAGAGACCTGTCAGTTACTTGCAGTGTCATTTACACGCTTTGATAAGTCTTTTTCTAGTTCTAATGATCATGTAGCACAAAACAGACTGGTTTGCATTTTCTTGCTAATTGCTCCTCAGAGGAAAGTTTTCTTAGGCAAGCACAGATGATTTCTACAGCTGATGGCATAATCTGTCCGTCCCCATAGCTTCCGTTTTCTTTAACACATCTGAAGTGACAGCACCCTGCCTGCTCAGGAAAGCGAACCTGACACACTTAGCACAGAAGCACAGCTCTTGTCTAACAGCAAGATTGTCTTGACTCTTCTCTTGTTCACATACCCATAGATTTCAGAGAAGCTGAAGCTGAGAATCTCTCTGGAGTTCCCCACCCTAATGATATATCTCCATCCCTCTCGGGTAGCACTCTCTGCAATTTCTTGTCCTGGAAAATACCTGTTCTGGAACTGTGATTCCTTGAAACAGAGCAGGATTCTGGCAAGGGCATGGCTAGCTGCAGGCTGGCATTTCTGTGTGACTATGTCAGAATCTCTGCTATAGTTATAAAAAAAATTATTTCAGAAGGAGAGGATGCTGACAAAGCAATTCCTACAGGTCCTTAACTCTCTGACCCATTATTATAAGCTCACAGGTCCATTGTCTGAATGAACAGCAAGCTGGCTATTAGCAGTCTCATTTGCACACCTTGTTCAGATTCTGCAGGTTTCACCAATTGAAACCACGAAACAAAAGAAATGCATGAACATATGTGCCTCCTTGGAGGTTAGACCTGAATGAGAGTTGCCTATTTTCCATCACAGGCCATTTGGGATCCAAACGAAGGGACATGCTCTTCACCATGGACACTGAGAGGTGACCCAGGAGCCCCAGGGAGAGCTGGATGGCAGCTCTGTGGCTCTGGGAAGGGTCTGACTAGCCAAAACGTTCAGTTCTAAATATCCAAAGTCCTGCAGGCAGCACTGCTCGAAAGAGTCGCGCTTAGCGGATGGCTGGCAGGGTAGGCTGGCTCCTGAGCCCAGGTCTGACCAGGAAGGCACCTTGAAAAGCATCCCAGAAATGGAGACACTCAGAAAGACATACTGTGAAACAGAGACTGGAGATGCATTTTATACTTGCTCTCTTAGTAACTTTTTGTTTCCAGCAATTCATCTGTAACTCTGACTTGAGACAGTGCGAGATCAGTCTTTTCTGGTAAGTCATTTCCAGAGGCAGCAGATTAATATGGAAAGTTGCATGTAGGCAGGTCTGAAGAAACGGTAGGGAAAGAAGCTCAGGAGAATAGTTCCCAGTGCTTTGCAGAGTGGAGTTTTGTTTTGCCGTCAGCTGAGATTTAGAAAAGCTTTTCCTCTTGTGGAGGCAAACCAGCACCCCTTCTGCAAAGAAGCACCCACACTTCCCGCTAACCCCCAAACGGCCTGTGAGACAGGTTTACGCCTCTTACAATGCAGGGATCATAAAATTATAAAATATTTTTTTGTGGCTTTGAAGGAAGGGTGGCCTGGACAGGTCTGCACGAGTGCCCAGTCTCCCCTTACCACGTTTCCAGTGTGATACTCCCACTACTACCTTTTCTCTCCTCACTGCAAAGCTCTCCAAACCTCTACCCAACCACAAAGCCAAATCAAGACCCCAGTGATAAGGAAAAGCCCAAGAAACAGCATAACCCACAGACCTGGGGATGATAATAGAAAACTAAGCAGACTTTCCTGCTGTATTTGGACAGCCAAAGGAAGTTTTTGGCAGGCAGTACCTTCAGAGGAGTCATGTAACAGGCAGGCATCACATCTGTGTCCTCAGCTCGCCTGGATTATTGCTCTCTTTTCTGTGTGTGCACAACCAGAAAAGCATTTTACTGAATACCTGTTCAGTAGCGAGCAACGAAACAGGGCTTGTGGTGTGTTCTTAACTGTAAAGCGATAAATCTTTGTGCTGGAAAATTTGAGGGAGCAATGGAAGGTGTGCAAAGCATGAGCCAGTGTATCTTTAATTGCCTGAATAATACTAGCATGATTTTCTTTCCATTCTGGATGCAGAGTATGAAATACAGTAATTATGTACAGAAGTCAGTGGTTCAGCTAGTTCCGGTGAAGCAGAAGTTAATGAGAGGGTTCAGCAGTAGGAAGAAAACCCAAGCTGACAAATTGCTCCTAAGCATTTAACGCAGCTTCTCACACACAAGACAGCTACCAGAGGCAGACAGGACATTTTCACCTGAGCAATTACGTCTGCAGCAGGAACAAGCAAGCAGAGACCAACGAGATGGCATGTCCCAGTGCCTCTGGTGGGTGGGCTCTTTCTTTCCTCTGATCCCTTTCTTCTTGGATCAACTCTTCTTGCGATGGGACTGGAACCTGTCCCGGAGCTCCATGATGGAGCCAAGGTAGCTCTGAGACTCCTGCACTCAGAAGGTACTGGAACCTCTGTTCAAGCGAAACGTGCTGCACTGTGCCTCGCCCTCCTGCTCCCTACTCCTCTCTTCTCTTTCCATGAGCTTTTCTGGAAACTGGAAGAAGCACGTTTAGTTTGGGACAGCAGAGGAGGTGAGGAAAGGCCCAGTCTGCCTCTAGACCCAATGCCAGATGAGTCACTTGTTGTCCCTGCCCTGGGAGAGGGCATGGGTGAAGCCAGCATCACAGCAGGGTCGCATCTTTCGTGGCGGCTCTGCAGGGAAGCATAAAGCAGAGGAGATGACTGGTATGGCAGATACTGTGAAAGCATCAACACCAATCAAACTGTGGTGTTTGTGTCACATATATTTAGAATCACAGCATTACCATGACATCAGGAAAGAGCTCATGTCCACAGGCATCACAGAGTTTCTAACTCAATGAAAGCTGCGGTCCAGCTCTGTTCTTCATACACACCATTCCTTCCCCATCCAGGAACCTGCTTCCACCTGCCAGAGTCCCCTTTGCTTTGCTGGCTGCAGCTTCACCCCACTCAAGGGAAACTTCCACCAGGAGTCTCCTGCTTCCCCTGGAAAGACCAGCAGAGGGGCTATGCCTGAGGAGACTGTGGCTGTGGCTCCTCTCACCATGAGCAGGAGAGAATGATGGACCGGGCTTTTTACACCATGTAATAAGAGTCTAGCAAAGGAAGCAAAGGGACAGGGTGAAGGTCCAGCTTACCAAACAAATGCCCACCCATGCTCCAGGCTGAGCAGCATATTGGCGCTCTGTTCTTGAACTCCTCACTGGAGGTTTGCTTGCTGCCTTGCAGTGCTTTCCTGTGGCCAGTGTTCGCTGGTAGATCTGGATTGGAAAGACTGGGAGAAGACCATTCAAGGTAGCAATCCTGGCTCGATCGTCCCTTGCTGTGATGCAAAAGATGGTTGGTGGGCCGGGGCCCTGGGGGCATCCCCTTCCCTGGTACCTGGTTCCCAGCTGGCACGTTAAAGTGGTGGTGCAACTGCAGAGCTCCAAAGGAAGGCAGCTGCCTGCTCTTCTGTGGGGGAAATGCTGGGGACAGAGGCACACTGGAGGATGCCCCCGTTGCACTGTGGAAGTGGTGGAGGAAACTGGTGTTTTTGTCCAGTCCAGAGCTCCCCTTCGCAGTGAACTCACTGGAAGGTGCAGCTACCAGACCCCAAGGAGGACCTAGATCAGATCAGTCACTTTCTGGGAGAGTCTACTTCTCGCTGACTTTCCAGGGTGTTTAGGTGACTCATTCAGATGGCAGCAATGTAGAGGCTTAAAGCAAGTGATGTGAATCCTGCTTCATAAGAAAAGCTAAAAAAAGGGAGAGCAGAACAAGTGAAGATAAACAAGAAAAGAGGGTGTGACTTCACCCACAGCAAGGACGACGAATTAAAAGCTCAGCAGGGAGAGCGGTGCTCTACACCGAGCAGTAATAGCAACATGCCAGTGCTCGCTTTAAAAGGAAGACTGATTGTAAGCCCTGTTCCTAGCTAGAAGCAGGAATCAAAAGGGGGGAATGGAGCACCACTCGTTTTCTTTACTTTGTGCAACTTGTAAGGAGTCTCGCTGTGGGAGAAAGCCCTGCCAAGAGCCAGGATCCTTCCATTGTGAGAACAGAAGTGTCTACAGGCTGCCGGGTAACTGCTAAGGAGCTTTCCTGCATCGCAGAAGATCTGAAGTTTTTTCAAAGTGAACATTTTCTAGGAATATAGCATAAAGCCCACTGACATTGAATATGCATGAGTGCAGCCTCAGTATTCCCACAGAAAGGGAGTGATGGGTGAGTATCTGAGTCCCCCAGGCAGCTGCAGTGCCATTTCAGCTCACCCACTTTTCCAGCAGACTTTGCCGTTGGTAAGGCGCCTGTGGTGCATGCAAGTGTTAGGGCAAGCACAACAAATACAAGAAGGAAGTAATAATTAGAAAATATCCTTTAGACATCTACCTGGCAATGGTCTATCTGCTACCCGCTCCGATTCACTTTGTGGATTTCACCTTGCTCCTGGGCAATATTCACATATCAGTGATCAGGGGAACTGCGAGGCCAGGTTCAGCTCAGTAACTGCAATTCTCTGAGAGTAGCACCTGGAGACCTCATTCTGGATTACGGTCCCCTTGTGCTTAATCCTTAAGATATGTAATATAAGACAGCCCTCGCCTTCATGCATGTGACTTGAGCAGAGAAGAAATGCATGCTCCATGGGTCAGTGCTAGTGCTCCATCTCTGTGCTGATCCGACCTTCTTCTAGCAGAGCCCAGCCCCAGGGCAGTTCTGCCTGCCCACCTGCAGTTTATCTATCTCCTGGCTGGGAACTAGGAAGCACAGACGGAGTGCTCTGGGTTTGGAATTGGTCTGGTTCTGGATCGGCTTCTTTGGATCAACTTTGTCTCCAGCAACTTTGTCTCCAGTGTCTTTGGATTCTGCAAAAGGAGCAGCCCTTTGCCCTGCCTGGGTGCTGCTCTGCAAGGGCTGTGCAGAGCCAGCTCTTACCGTCACAGGGCATCACGGCCCCGTCTGAGGAGCTGTAGGCCAGGCGGCTTTATTCCTAAGGCAAAATAAACAGTATTTGCTTCTTTATTTAACATTTAAATGTTATTTTAATGCTTAGGTCTTTTTTTTGCTGTGCTTAAAGGTTTCTGAGGTATTTTAATCCAGCGCTATGAAAATGAACAATGTCTTTATCTGTTGAACTTCATGAGCAAAGCATTTATCTACTCTAGCTGTCTGCTAGAATTTTAAAAGAAGTAAATTACCAAATTCCTTAAGCACTAAAGCTCCATTGTGACCTGCCTCAGTATGGTTGGGGGCGCTTGCGAAACTTCTCAGGAAAAAATTGGATCAGACCCAGGGGAAACATCCAAAATACCTTACTTTAATGACAACGCCAGATACTGAAGCAATTATTTTGAAAGCACAGAATTTAAATATGATATTAAAATGAAAGTAGCTCCATGGTTATAAAAAGGGAGATGATAGTAATAGAAAAAAAAACCTCACTAACATCCATGAACAATGGAAAGCAGCCCAGACTCAGATGTTATCTAAGGTATGATACAAATATAACACAAAAGTTCAATAAGTAGCCTGTTGTCCTTATGTCAACATTCACCTCACAACAAAAACAACCCGATTGCTTTGACTGTCTCTTTGTTCAGTGAACTAAACAAAGCTCTGCCTGTCTCTGGGTGCAGGGGCTCTGGTTGCCAGACAGCCCCAGTACAGTTTCCCAGTGGAGTAAGAGGCCGGCTGCTACGTGGTAATGTCATGTCTGGAGGCTGCTGCTCTGGCTCTGGAGGGACAGTCGCTGCTGCCAAATGTTGGTCCCACTCTGGCTGGGCATATGGCCCTGTTTTTCCTTTATTATGCTTTTGATGGAGGGGACTTTTAAAATGTGAAGAGATAGTCCACAGCTGGGTCTTGAAGCATGAAATGGAAGAAGAGAGAGGGTTGATGCCCCTTATTTTTGTTGCATGTTCTTCTATGGGACTTCTAGTGATGTGGAAGCACCATTTCCTCCTCAGCTGCCAGCAAAAGCCTGGCCAGCTCTGTAGTTCTGGAAGAAGCCAGGGCTATGAACAGTCTGCATGTAGCCACGAGTGAGCATGTCGCCATGCACATAGGCATGAGCAGGCAGGTGGCTTTGTGCTGAGGAACTGCAGGGAGCTCCAGGAGAAGGCGCTTGTGCTCTGATGGTGGGACTGGGACCAACTGCACTGGTCAGCACTGGGCAGCATGGAACAATCTGGGTATTCCAAAGAGGGGTTTGTTGATATAAGTGAAGATGTTACCTGTGCGGCCACGTTAAGCTCTCCTGTTGGTAATACAGTTAATTAGCAACATCTGCTCCCTATACTGAGAAGGATCCAGGACCTAGAGCTCATTTCATCCTCAAGCAGATGTCCCCAAGGCTGATGAATGATGCCACAGACCCTAACAACCACCCTACATCCCACTGGCCAAAGCCATTTTTGTCTGGAAAAGGAGCTCAGAATGGCAAGATGTAGGTGTCTAAAATTTGCGTAGAGGAGTATTGCTCTGACTGGATGGGTCTATTCAAAATGGACCATTGGGTCATGCACAAATATTCTCTCATGATTTTTAATGTCCTACTGGGGCAAACAGTTTCTGCAGTGAGGTCCTCTCGGGGAGCTTTCCAGGCTGTCTTTTTGCCATCTGTGTCTTAGTTGGCTTTGGCTAGATTTTGAAAGGAATTAGCAGTCAGTAAATCCCTAGAGCCAGCAAAACAGGAGAGCTATTGCTTTTCCATTGCACATTTGTAATTAGTTTCAGTAAAGTGTTCTTAACATGAAGTCTCTCAACAGTATGCCAATTTTTTCAGGAGCTATGTCACTCAGACAGTCACGTTTTCCACTTAGGCAGTCTCTTAAGGTCTGGTTAAGCTGTGCCTAGAAACTGAGAAGTAGGTACCAAAAGAAAAGCCAAACAATTTTGGCTCCCTACACCTCACGTGGTTCTCCAGTGCTTTTCCCTTTTACCCCCTGGCACCCTGACACAACCCCACAACATGGTCCAGGGCATATCTTTAACATTGACTTGTAAAACCACTACTCTGGCACCCACTGCATCGGAGCCCTCGCGGTTGAAGCTGGAACTAGCGAGGCATGTGCAGAGTAACAGGATGGACTTCTCTAAGTACACTGGCAGCAAAAGAGAGGCTAAAGAAAGCGTGTCCCCTTGCTTAATCAGGCAGAGGACGTGGTGACAAAGGACATGGAAATGGTTGAGGTACTCCGTACTCCCTTTGCCTCAGTTTTCACTAGAAAGGTTTGTCCTTGGGCCTCCCATGTCCTTGACCCTTCTCGCAGAGTTTGTGGGAGTGAAGCGTGCCCCACAGCAGAGGAAGACTGAGCTAGGGAGCATCCAAGCCAATTGAACATATGCAAGTCCGTGGCGTCTGATGGGATGGACGTCTCCAAGAGTGCTGGGATAGCTGGCTGACATCATTGTGAGGCCACTATCATCTTTGAAGAGTCATTTGGAGGAGATTCCTGAAGGCAAGTGTTACACCCATCTTCAAGAAGGGGAAACCAGGGAACTATATGTCAGTCCCTGTGAAGGTGATGGAGCAATCCTCCCATCCAGGTATGTGAAAGACAATCAGGGATTTACCAAGAGAAAACTGTGTCAAAATAACCTTACTGATCTTTTGTGTTGTCATGGGAGGAAGCAGTGGATGTTTTACACCTTAACACTAGCAAGGCCTTTGACATGGACCTGTTAGAGCAGGTCCAGAGGAGGGCCATGAAAATGATCAGAGGGGTGGAAGATCTTTCCTATGAAGAAAGGCTGAGAGAGTTGGGATTGTTCAGCCTGAAGAAGAGAAAGCTCCACAGAGACCTTTCAATACTTAAAGGGTGGTTATAAGAAAGATGGAGCAAGACTTTTTACAAGGGTCTGTAGTAACAGGACAAGGGGTAAATGTTTTAAACTGAACGAAGGTAGATTTAGATTAGATATAAGGAAGAAATTCTTTGCTCTGAGGGCAGTGAGACACTGGAACAGGTTTGCCCAGAGAAGTTGCGGCTGCCCCATCCCTGGAAGGTCAGATTGGATGGGACTTTGAGCAACCTAATCTTCCGGAACATGTCCCTGCCCATGGGAGGCGGGGGTTGGACTAGATGATCTTTGAAGGTCTCTTCCAACCCAAAGCATTCTGTGATTCTATGTTTCTATGATCTCCCGTTATCACCTCACAGTCAGATTGGTAAAGCAGATGGAATACTGGCTGGATTGCCAGAGCCCAGGGGTTGTGTCCAGTTGGCAGCCAGCTGCTAGTGGTGTCCCTCAGGGAAGGACACAGGGACCAAGACTCTTTAGTGTCTTTATTAACAACCTAGATGATGAGACAGAGTACACTCTCAGCAAGCTCATGGATGACAGCTTGGGGGGGGTCAACACCTTGTAGAACATGGCTGCTTCTCAGAGGGACCTTCTTCACTATGAGGGTGGTCCACCCTTGGATATATTCACATCCTGAGTAACCTGTTCTAGCTGACACTGCTTGAGTAGGGGAGTTGGACAACATGATCTCATAAGGTCCCTTCCAACCCGAATGATTTTGCGATTCTGGAGCCAGCAAGTTGAGGAAAGTGAATCTTCCCCTCTTTGGCACTTTGGAGACTATATTTGGAGCCTTGTGTCCAGTCTTGACCCTAGTACAAGAAAGACACTGATATACTGATGCAAGTCCAGCAGAGGCCACCAGGATGGTGGCTGAAACATATTATGTACAAGGACGGGCTCACAGAACTGAGTTTGTTCAGCCTGGGGAAGAGAAGACAAAAATAAGATCTCATTGTTGTGTGCAGGTACCTAATGGAAGGGAGAAGGCATAGCCAGACTCTACTTGGAGGTGCACAGTGAAAGGACAAGACACAACAGACACAAGCTGCAACACTGGGAATTCCAATGAGATATTAAGAAATAATTTTATTGTGGAGATAGTCAACCAGTGGAACAGGAGCCCATTTGAAGCTCAGCTGGACCAGGCCAGTGGCCTCCAGAAGTTTCTTCCTGTCTGTTCTTCTTTATAAGTCTAGATTCCATCTGATCAGATAGGGTTTATCTTCTCCCTTTTTTAATTTTCTTTTTCCAGTGTAAGTTAGGACATGTTTTAGATCAGTACAGATAGTTTCTTTTTTTCACTGTTCAGTTCCCCCCCCAAAAAACCCACAGTGAGACAATGCCAAATACATGGAAGGAAGATGAAGTAAAATGTAACAAAAATCCATTCAAAATTTTTGACCAAAAAAAAAAGCAGAAACCAAAAAATAACAGCCAATCAAAAATTTAGAAACCCAAATGTTCAAAAATTCCATAAGAGATTTTGAAAAAAAATGTATTTTTTCAAAATGCATAAAATGGAAATTTTTTTTCCAATATTATTTTCCAGATATGGTTTCTAATTTGTAATTACCTATAAATTTGAAAACTAGGAGGAATTACTCATTGTCTGTACATTCTGTCTTTCTCCTAACTAAAAACACCAAGGCCAGATTCTTCTAGATGAGTCATGAACTAGAAGATCACAGATATTCCATTCCCAGGTTGATCTTTCTCCTTTTTTTCTGCTCCACTTTTTTGCCACTGAAACAATTAAACATGTAATTTTGAACCATGCATTAAAGACACCATCATTTGATTTGTTCACCTGCATTATTCCTCAGTATCTGTTTTGTCTCCTTCCTCTGTCTCTGTACATGTAACCATCTATAACCATCTTGCTGGCTGCTTGCCCGTTGTGCTGTTGGAGGAGTGCCCTCCCCTGGGATGTGCCAGTGGGACCACTGGGATCACTGGTAGTTTGCCATCAAGGGAACTGCCTCCACAGGGAGGCAACGCTTCCCTCCTCTTTTTCATCCCCTGATATCATGGCAAATGGCAGCCTATGAATCTACCTCTTTATGAACCTCCATCCTCAGAGGTTTTCAGATCTTAGCTAGGTGAGGCTTTGAGTAACCTGATCTAGAGCTTTCAGGCTGGCCCAGCTTTAAGCAAGAGGTTGGACTAGAGACCTCCAAGGTTCTCTTCCAGTTTTTCTGTGATTCGACTTGTGTTTCCTTACGCAGGGGCTATTTCAGAGTCTCTGACTTCTACGAAAACAACAGCAGAGCTGAGATACCACCACCACAGAGGACATCTCCGCTGTTTGCCCATGCGCCTTGTCGCATTGCCTGGCACAGTCTTGCGTGCTGCAGCTCTTTATTGTAGAGCAATGGAACATGCACTTCCCAGGGACTGCTTTTTCTCACAGCTTTGAATATTTGAATTTCTCTTAGAAAAACACATTGTTAGGGACATAATGGGACTTGACAGGGACAAGTGGTTTTGTAAATAAAATCAAAGTGTATTGTGCTTCAGTATTCAGTATTTTCTCTTGCTCTTCTCTTCACACACTTAATTTCATAATAGCTTGTAAGGCAAGGGAAGGATGGCAAGTAACAGACACAGATCTATCACTTTTAATCAAGAATACAAATATTTAGTCAATAGCATTCACATTAATGAGCACCTTGGGCAGATGGACATTTTCTCCACAGAGAATTCGCCACAACGCCAGAGCTGAATGTCAGCTCAAAATTCAAGACTCTTGGCTGTTGTATGCAGGGATCACTGTCAAAAGAAATAAATGTTGACTCAGCCTGTTTATAGCCCTTTCCTTTCCATGCTGTGACTGATGATTGCTTTATATGCACTGAGCCCAGACCCAGCCAGTAATGGATACGGCAATAACCAGACTGTGCATGGGCATGGTGCACGTGTGCTGGGTACTCTTCTGTGTTGGTTCTCAACATCTCTCTCAGAGTGAAACTCACTGGACGCCCCACGCAATTTCTGTCCCACTGAAAGTGGGGTGCAGAGGATGTGCTGCTCTGTTCCGGGCTGGGTTTTACCTGGGGGAAGCAGTAGTCACAATTACAGCTGATGACAGTTTTAATTTAAAAATATATTAATTCAGCGAATCATGAGTGCTTTGTCCTTGATTCCTGGTGGACTGCTGCCTTGACCTTTGGCTCAAGCAGCCAGAAGGCAAGGACCTGAGTCCTGTTAACCTGGAAACAGGAACCTGTATATCTTGGGAGTTCAGTATGGACACAGACCTGTCAGTCCATCTTCCCCACAGCAGCGTCAGGGCTAGGAAGCCTGGGGAAGGCTCCCAGGATACATGACTGTGGAACAGCCCTCCCATGGGCAACTACCATGCAAAATTAAAATGCTGTGTACTACTGATGTGCCAGCACCTTTATAGCTTTAATCATGGCATCTCCCTAAAGAATGAAATAAAGTTTATTTCCCAAAACCTGTTTTTCCATGAAGCTGTTTTGACTGACATTGGATGGACTGAGTCTCTTTAGTAGATCTGTGCCAAGGTGAGCGCCAGAGCTCCTGGTTCAAGTTCAAACCACTTAGAATCCTTTTCAATTTTTTAATATCCGCTTTTCAAGTGTGAACATGAGAGCATGGAGCCAGATGTGTTTTACAGAGCTTGGCATGTATCATTGTGTTCCTGGGACATCAGCCACAGGGCAAACGGAAAAGCTTCTGTGAATCTCGCTAGATAGCCAGGATCAAAATGCACAGCTCTTCACTTACAGTGTGACATATGTGTTTTCATTTTAGCCAGTACTGAGAGCTTCGAGGTGGGTTGTCTTTGCCTCAGAAGAATCAACTGGAGGAGGCAGATATTAGAAATCACGAGAGGGACCCTGTCTGGGAGCTTGCTCATGAATCTGCTCTCATGTCATGAATCATTCAAAGCTGTTGCTATGCCAAGCACTGCTACTGCTCTTCTTCCTCTGACTGCAGTACTACAGTTTATCACAAGGCTGGTTACAGATAAGGACACTTGCAGCATGCCTCCAAGTCCAGATATCTGCTTCCATCGCTCAATGAGTTGATCTGCACCATTCTGTCCTCACCACACTCCTAACTGACACTGAGCTATAATGATTATTCACACCTTTGATTGTTCTGCTCCTTCATGGCAACTGGAAATTTTCCAGTGAGACAGTGGGATGAGCAGGAGCTGCCGCTCTCCTTAGTGTCTAGTTGGACTTTCCCTTGCTGCAGCTTGCGTCTGTTGCCCTTTCACTGTGCACAGTGGAGAAGAGTCTGGCTTCTTCTCTATAACCCCATTGGTTAGCTGAAGACTGCAGTTAGATCCCCCTTTCCCTTATCTTTCCCAAGATGAGCAAGCCCAGGTCTTCCAGTCTCTCCTCAAGCAATGTGCTCCAGTGCCCTGATTGCCTTAGTGCCCTGCAGTGGGTTGTCTCCAGCCCTGATGCCAGTACCATATACTCTGTCCAGAAAAATGCTTCACTAAGTCAGTGGAAGAACAGTGCTGATAGAGAAACTTCCTCTCCCCTGAGGAAGGAAATTACTGTTTACATGTAATAGAATTATTTTTTAATGTGTAAATAAGGTCTGCGACCTCATGGAGCTTCAGTGAGTAAACACAACTTCTGGGAAGCTGGCTGCCTTCCTCAGCCATCTTTTGAATCGATCAGAAAGTTCAAACAGGTTCAAGTGACTCTTTGGGGAAGGCAGCTGTAAAGCAGGTCCAGGTCTGGTACAAGTTACCTTCGCAATTATAAGACAGGTTTTGTGCTTTGATAGTGTACCAATTTCTGAGCATTTCTCTGCCTGATACAGAGAGGAAAGCGAGGAGCCTCAGCAGCAGAAAGCATAGATTGGGCTCTGGGCTATAGCCCTTTGCAAGATTGAGAATAAAGCCTTGTAAAGCCAAAATACACCTTCTGTAGAGAAGTGGTGCCTGAAGAACTCTCCATATGCCAGCATCTAACTGTGAGGTTTGGAATGTGACAAAAACGTGGAATTCAGAGGAAAATGACTCATGCAGGAAAAGTAAGTACTGTGAATTTCCTCCTTTTTTGGAATGTCCGGGTATTTAATTCAGTTTTCAATGTTAGAAGTGAAGTAACGTCAAATACCAAAGAGCAAAAATAATTCCTGAACCAAAAGGAGGGACCTCACTCGATGCATCTGCCTGCCTTAGCCAAAGTAAATTTCTGTGACAAGAAGCCAGTACATTTTGTTGACTCAAAACCGAGTTGGTTGGTTAATCAGGAGGGTAAACCTCAAGGAAGGACACCGCTGGATGCAGAAGAAATGGATGTAAACTAGTAATGGGCAAAATTAGGCTGAAAATTAGAAGGGTCCTATGTATTAGTGTTCTGACCATAGTTTAACAGTGAGCAAAAGCAGTTTTGAGGTACTTATTGTAGTTCTCAGGATGCCATCAGCCCCTGCCGTTCTTCTTTAGTTTGGGCTTGGCAAGGTTTGCAGCGGGAAAAAGCATTCTCTCTGTTCACATAAGCAATGGACTTGACTGTGATGCATCCACAGGGAGCCACACCGCTGACAAGGAAGGAGGTATTTTTACTTGGACACCATCCAAGCCGTAGCCATTTTAATGTCATTTCCCTCCTCCCAAGGAGGATGAATTCAGGTGGTGGTGGTTTCCATGCTGTTCAGTATTCACTTGAATGGCTCTGTCCGCTGACCTTCCCATCCGCTGGGCGATGCGGCTTTGCCAGCAGAGACAGGTCTGAGATAGTTTCCAGCTCTTGGAGAGCTTCAACCAGGGCGGCAAAATAACTCCAGTCTCAGAGTTTTTGTCTCAACTTGTGTGAGTGGTGCTGGTGTTCAGTATAACACAGAAGTCTTTAAGTAAACCAGAAACAGACCAGTTTCTGCATACGCACAGTGCTGCAGAGCTCTTTATTACCGATTGCCACCCCTCCTGTCAGCTCAAACAAGTAAAAACACTCCCCTAGCGTGTCTGAAAAAGTTAAATAATTAATCATCATCTCACTTCCCTGGGGAGTCACGGTAGTCACAGCAGGGGAAGCACCAGCACTCTGATACATTTGTTTGATCTTGAGCTAGCTCAGACCAGAGTGGGGCTCAGAACCAAAGATCCTGGGCTCAGTCCTAAGACTGGACAGCCAATACTCTCCTACCCTTGGGAAGGAAAGCATCCGCTTTGTCTTTGATTGCCTTCCAGCTACACCAAGGAAGGAAACTGTTTCCCACACTGTGAAAATCTCAAGTTTTCAGCCTTTCTTCTCCTGCAAGGGAATAAAAACCTGAGCCCTTTGAAATCAAACACCCAGGAGATGCACTCCACCACCTTAGGGCAATCAACACTCTAGCCAATACTGGTGAGGCACGCACTCGAGATTCTGAAGAATGAGGTTTAATTCTCCTTTAACGTGTCTGTGGCCTTTACCCCCTCCCGGTGGCCCAGGGACCCAAGGCTCAGCTGCATCGTGACCTTGGCTCAGATTGCGGAGGAAATTATTAAGCTGTGAGAAACAGTGGTGAGAAATTCTTAGTGTCATGCATGATAGGAAAGAAAATTAGAGAGGTAGGACTGCTGAGATGGGCTCAAGTTGAAAAGGAAAAATGGCATCAGCCATGTGAAAGTCAAATAAATGGATGCAAGGAAGGAACTCAGTAAGAGCTGTGCTCGTGTCCCATAGCCCAAGGAAAAGCCCAGATCTTCTCCAAAGGACCTGCCTCAGACAGCACCAAGGGTTGCACGTGTACCTGAGCTACACTGATGTACAGCTACAGCTGCTCCAACGCAGGAGTCTGGAGGCTGAGCATCACCACCACCCTTTGTGTGGCTCTGTCAACCTTGCCAACACAGCTATATTTTTCTTCTTAGTGTTAAACCGAAGAGTAGACTTGTTTCAAAGGCTCCTTTATCTGTAGATCTGCCTGTCTTACTGGTGCACATTCATACTGTCTCTGGGCGGGTGCACAAATTCCCTCTGTGCACCTGCCCCACCAAAAAAAAAAAAGATAACATATCTCAAAAAAGAATAGTTGCATTCTTTTTCTAAGCAAGACATTGAACACAGGATATTAAATACAACACTGATTCTGACCTTAGAAAGCATGAGTGAAATGAGCTATAGCTGTTATTAGGCAAGAGAGTGTCTGGATGATCAAAGCCAGAAGGAGAAGAAAAATGTATTTTTTCTTTTTTTTTTAGTACCTGAAGACCAGTTTGCACCCCAAAATTCTCTCTGGTTTCCCCAGTCAGCCTAAGGAAAGCCACCAGACACTTCCTCTTTCTGCATGGAATTAATGTTTGTGATCTACCATCTGCAAAGCCCTGGCGTGGGAGACCGGCGATGTTTTCCCTGTGCTATGAGGAACCTGGCCTCTGCCTATGGCACGCGAGCTCCCCGCTCCTGCTGATGACTGGTGGGCCAGCAGTGGCTGGCTCGGGGTGGCCGCAGACCTGAGCCCAGCTTGCGCTCCTTGCCGCAAAGCTCTGCAAGATTCCCTGAAGTATCTCTTGCCCTGAGGGTGGAATTTATTCCTCAGTTGGAGATATAAAAGAGCCAACCTCTTCCCTTGCACATTTTATCACACTAAACACATTTCCACCCATGAAACAACACCCACGTTGTTTGGAAGGAAAATAAACTGAAAGGCATCTTCTCTAGACTTTCGAAGAAAATCTATTGTAGCTATACTTGTCTCAGTCTGTCTCTAGGAAATTCTGGAGGCTCAAAAGATTCGCCACGTGTCCTTTCCCAGCCTGGAAGTGAAGTGATGCTGCAGGGAATTAAGATTTTTTCCTATATTCTCACCATGGTGGTGCAGTTTGAACAGCCCCCATTTTCCTCTCATTCTAAAGCGAGGCTGTAGCTTTATGACTTACACAATACCCAGTCTCTCCGGGTTCAAAGACATGTCCGAAGTCCTAAATTGCAACGGAGAACGGATGAAATGCTGCTGTTCCTGGGAGTGGCCAGCCATTTGAGGTGCTGAAGTTGGGACAGAACCCTCTGAAGTATTTGGAGGGAGCATGACATTTCTTCTGAGACGGAGCTGAGGGCAGCCGCAGATTCGGGCTCGGCCTCACCAACCTTTTGAGTGTTAATGAGTTTCGACCTGTCACACTGAGACTACGTGGTGTAGACGGCAGAGCCTGGCTATCAGCAGTAGTAAGTGTTCAAAAATCATGAGATTATCTGTTTTTTGAAAATAATCTAATATGTAAATTAGCTGCCAGAGGGAAAGGGAGACAGCTGGTTGGCAATGGCTAATTTAAAATCTATTTAAGGCCAAATGATTCTGCAAAGGGGCTGTGACTTTAGCATTGCTTTTCAAGACCTTGGCTCTGTTTGAATTGCTTTTATATAAATGTTTTGTCTAGCATGAATAAAGTTACTGCTTCTCTGAAAGAACAGCTTTTATTTATCAGCGACTAAAACCAGTTAAAGCCCACTAACTGCATCTCTCAGAAGAGCTGGAATTAACACGCTGGGTCTCTTAGCTCTGGGTGCAGGAGGTCTGCGCTGCTGGAGGGGCCGCCAGCCCTGCGCTGGAGGTTAAGCCGACCCAAGCGACCCCTGCAGCGCTTTGGTCAAGCCTGGCCAGCGAAGCTCTCAACCCACAGCCATGCTCGGCCATAGGTGGTGCCTCGCTTGCCTTGCAGGGCATCAGCATTTTCTTGCTGGCTTATTTACCTTCAAATCACCTGAAATAACGCCAGGGTCTACGACACCGCAGCCTGCCAGAGCGATGTTTCAGGGCACGGGGGACAAGGCCCAGGCTGGCGTAGCGGGGTCCGGTGCGAGAGCCACCCGGGAGGAGGGGTGCGAACCCCATCCCCGCCCCCGCACCGGGGCAGCCCGGCCCCGGCGCCCTCCCCGGCGGCCGGGGCTCCCCTCGCAGGCGGCGTGGCCGCCTCCCGCGGGGCTGGGGCCGGTGGCGCTGGCGGCGCGGGGGCCCCTCGCCGCCCCTCGCCGGCCCGACGGGGCGAGCCCCGGCCCGGCCCCCGGGGCTGAGCGAGCCGCCGCCGCCGCCGCCGGGGAGCGGCCGGGCCCCGCGGAGCGGCGCGGAGCGGCGCGGGACGCGCGGCGGCGGCGCAGGCGAGCCCCCGCCGAGGCCGCCGCTATTTAGGGCGGGCGCTGCCGGAGCCGGGCGAGAGCGGGGCGGCGGGGACGGCAGGTGAGTGCCGGCGGCGGGGCGATGCCGGGCGATGCCTCCGCGCCGACGGGGCGGGCTGCCGCCGCCGGTTGGCCCGGCCGGGCGGGGGGCGCCCGCGGGGCCCCGGTTGAAGTTGGTTCCCAGGGCGGGAGCCCGCCGGGCCCCCCGCGCTGCCGGTGCCGCGGCCCCGCCGGAGGGGAAGGGGCGCTCGGGGCTCCCCCGCCGGCGCCCCGGCACCGCGGCCGGACCGTGCCCCGGCGGCTCCGGGAGGAGCTGGCCGCCGGCCCGGGACCTGCCGCTGGAGGCCGGTGCGGGAGCGGGGAGCGGGGCGGCAGGAGATGGAGGCCGGGGCCTGCGGCGGCATCGCCCCGGCTCGGGGGGCGGCGGCGGCGGCTGGGGCGAGCGGAGCTCCCGCGGCGGCATCGCCCTGCCGAGCCCCGGCGGAGCGCGGGATCCGGCCGGCGCCGGAGCTGGGCGTCCATCGTGCAAGTTCATCCTGAAGGGGGGCTTTGCTCTCACAGGCATTTAGAGTTTTAAATGGATATTGCAGGTCTCTTCCCCCGGGTGTAGCATGAGATGGGTAAATGGAGGGACCACTTTAAAAGTGTAAATTTATGTGGATTGCTCTGGGGAAAGCTTCGGGTGACCACGGCTCTGAGATTTGTCTTGTTACGGTTGTCCCGGCATCATCCCACACCATCCTGGTGTGTATACTGCGAGTGACCCAGCTCCCTGGCTTCTTCCTCGCTCCTGCTTCGGGTATGGTGGTGACCAAATGTCACCTCCATTTAGGTGCTAGCACAAAGCCAGGAGTCTACACTGTAACGTTGTACTCCTGGAGTCCTCACCCTTCCATGCTTATATACCTGCTTGGGTGCAAGCCAGGATTTCCAGGGCAAAGCCCACCGTTTTCCCACTTGTAGCCAATGGACTGCCGCCACGTCACGCGTCGCAGCGCATGATGAATGTGAACCACTTTGGGGATGAGCTTTGCTACTACAGCAAAGAGCAGGAGCCAGCCAAGGACAAGGACTGCCAGCACTGCCCTGCGATCATGAGATGGTCCTGATTTTTCCAGGACACTGGGCAGCAACGCGTGAGACTTGAACAAGGGCTTCAAGGAGAATAACGTTTCCCCAAAAAGCCAAAGACAGTCCCTTTCCCAGCTGTGAGCCTGACATAAACCCCAAGGAAGAAACTTCCTTTGCAAAATTAAGTGGACAGCTGACTTCAGAGTGGTGGGAATTACTTTGCCATTAACGATAACTTCCTCATTGCAGGAACTGTTGTCAATGGAGCGCTAAACGGATTATTCCAGGAAGCAATGGCTGGGATCTGTGAGGTTTCTCAAAACAGATTTGCTTTTGCTTTTCATGTACCCCCCAAAGTTAAGGTGGCATCATAACGAAGGATTCAGGCTGTACATCATGCACGCTTCTCAAATATGAAAATGAACAAATATCAAACAAATTGCCAATCTGTTGTTTTTCATGTTGCCTGTAACATTTTCTGGTTTTCCCATTTACTCCCAGATCCTGATGGTCTCAGAGTAGCGTCCTCACCAGCCGTCACTCATCCATTTTTCCTGAAATCGCAGGTTGTTCTGTCTCCTTTGCAGCTGATGGTCACTCCTGTATCACACTGCTGATGGGCTGGGAAGAGACAGAAATTGAGCGCGTGTAATGCAAGCATGTGTGAGTAGATGGCAGAGAATAAGGAAATAAAAAAAATCAGACCTTCTCTGTGGTGTGAACAATGCTGGTTTGCAGCTTTCTTAGAAATCTGGGAAGTATATTTCTTAAACTGAGACATGTCAAAATGCAGGAAGATGTGAGGGGCCTGGCTGCTTTCAGTGTCTAAGACAGAGTAAGCATGATGGCAGTGCGTTGTCCTCACCGAAGTGCAGAACAAAAAACAACGGCGAAGATAACGCTCTTCTGGCATGTACGCAGCAAGGCAGCGCAGTCGTCCTGGAGCCGCTTGCCTAGCTGGAGCTGTCCTACGTACAGCTCTGAGGGGAACCACTCTGATATAAAAAGTTAGCATAAAAAATCGACTGGTCTTTCCTCTGCCTTTTGAGTAAAGATTCCTTTCTGCCCCCTTGGCGATGCGCTCGGAGGTGCATGTGAAGAGGGACAACCCTTCAGAGTGCACACAAGCTCTGCTCCGCCCTCCATGATACCCAGAGCTGCAGTGCAGGACTCAGGTATCTGAGATGTTCCCTCTGTCTGTCCTGCCAGCTCCCAGCCTGCCCATTACCGACCCCGTATGAGCACGGAGACATTGTACAGAGGAGAATTTAGCAATTTTACCTTCTCTGAGCTCATTGAAATTGGGGTGGCTAGGGGAGTTTGTTCTAAACCAGGGGACAAATAAGCATCATCATGGCCATAAATACTGCAGTCAGAGCAATAACTGTTCAGCTTCTTCTTTGCCTACGTTTCTATACCTGGAGAGCTCTTAACAGGTCATATATGGGAATGCTACTTCGTAGTGCCTTACAAATGTTCAGGAATAAAAGGACCAAGCACTGTATGTCAGGGGACCTTGTGTCTGTACCCTGGGAAGTGAGTAAGAAGGCAGAGGAGTATAACAAAGTTCAGAGGGCAGTGAGAGAGGAGGGTAGAGAATTAGTAGGGAGCAACACTCAGAAAGCCAGGGAGATGTGAAAAACGCTGCTGGGGTTGGTGCAGTCGTCTGTCAAGAGAACATTTTGGTACAGTGCTCCTACCTGGCACAGTCACGGGAGTTCCTTCCTCCTGTCCATGCTCTGAAATGGTGGAGGCTGGGGGCTCTGGGGCCCCAGTGACGCCCAGTGACAGTTGTTATAAGCATTCCTCACCAGTCTGTGCTTGAAGACAATAAAAATTACCTCAATTCCTCTGCCCATGTGGAGCACCACGGTACCACCATGCCGAGTCCTGAGCCAGTTCCAGATCTGAACTGTGATGCTTGCAAAGCTTGCACTGTCTTGGGTTTTTGTTCGTTTTGAATTGACTGAGTTTACACTGTATTGCAGTTGAAAGAAATTCTTCTGTTTTGCACTGTTTTACACAGGGTAGACTTGTCTGATCCATTTTGCTTCCCCAGTGCTGAACTGGTTACTGGAAACCACATTCCAGAAAGATTGTTTGACCTTAAAGACTTTCTGTGACGGAGGTGTCACAGTGTCCCCAAGCAATACTTTAAGAGTTTCACTACCCTTACCATCTGCAAGGTTTTCCTAGTGGCTCAGTCTTCCTTGCTGCAGTTAAATCCCTCTCCTTTCAGTGATATTAGTCACAGCCACGGGGAACGGACTATTCCTTCCTGTTCTGCAGCAGGCTTTCATGCATAGAAAGACTGTTGAACATCTCCTTCAGCTGTGTCCTTTCTAGCCCAGACATCCCTATTCATTCAGTTTATTCCCATACATTTGCTTTTCTGATGATTCTCACTGCTTTCCTCCGCTCTCTTTCTGTGTGGTCCGTATCTTCTTGGGAACAGTGCCCAAAGCTGAACGCAGGGCTCCCATTTGGCCTTGTCCAAGGTGAACAGAACAAAATCTATTTGAGGTCTTATTGGCAGTTCCACACCTGCCAAGGTCTTTGCCATTTTGCCGGGGTACAGTTTCACTGACACTGCTGACAGTGCACGTTGGTCCTACGTATGCAGAGCTTTCACCTCGCTGGTTACTCTCCATCACACAACAGGGCAGCTGCTCATTTCTACCTGCACTGAATACCTTGCACCTGTTCTTAAACTCGAGTTTAACCTTCTTAATCCTGTTCCCGAGTATGCTGGAACCCGTCCAGTGTCATTTCACTGGATGAAGCATGCCATCCACTTCATCACCCAAACCATCACTGGAAGTACCAACTCCTGGGTCTCCTCGTTCCCATCACAGTAGAACTGCTGTGCGTTTCATTCTGCGTGTGTGTAGGTTAAATCCCTGTGTGCTCTCTGGCACATCTAGCTGCCAGCTCAAGGTCATTCAAGCAAAAGTTGTTCCCAATTTCTTCCTGAATTGCCTCCAGGAGAGAGAGTAAGGGGAAGCAGGGTGAATGACTGCTTCTTCCAAGGAGGGTAAGACCATGTTTCTGCAAATGTGCATTTTGAATTTATTGACGAGGTGAGGAAGGGCTGCATGACGGGTCAGCGTGCTGCCTTCTGAAGGTACCTCATTCTCTGTGTTGGCAGTAAAGGGGTATGCTCTGATTAGATGTCTATAGTTAGGCAGATCAATTCTACCATCATAGCTTGTATTTTTAAGGCTTGACTGTTTATTTAAGTGCAAGTATTAGCACATCAACCAGTGCTTTCCAAATCCCTCTCCAGGCAAAGCTGTAGGATACTTTCTGGAAAAAATGTAATTCTTGACTTCTGGACTGGAGAAAAGGTCAGGCAAGGAAAAATGGCTAAAGCGTAAAAGTGAAACTTGGTGCATATGGATGGCCCTGAGAAATCCTAGTGGATCACTGTGCTCAGAGACGAAGTCTCATGGGGATGGCTGAGCACGCTGAAACCAAGTTAAATAAAGCATCAATGGGTGATCCGCAGAGCACAGTGCAGTGCTGAACTGAGCAAGAACACTTTGGATGAGACCTGCAAGAACTGTTCCTGCATTTATCGTCACAGATTCCAGCTGATTTTAAAAGTGCCAAGGTTTGAGCACTGAGGACTTCTTTGAATGCACTGGGCTTTTCCAGAGAGCTCAGTATGAGCCTAATTCCCATTGCTCCGTTGAATGAATGCCAACATTTTGTTGACTTAAAAATAAAGGAATTAGAACATCATTAAACAATCGGAAAAGTCCCCAACTCTGAAAACAGTCCAGAGGCACTCGGTAGGAAGCTGTGACAGTGATTGCCCATCCTTTTCTAAATGGGCTCCGGTACTTCGGGGCAGGTGCTTGGGAGACCCCTGACTGATCTCCCGTCCTGCTCTGGCTCTCCTGCTGCCCACCACTGCTTCCAGACTCAGGCAAGGCTGACAGGTTCACGCTGGGCTCCAGGCTTCCTTTGCAGGTACTGGCAAGAAATGGGCACCACCTAAAACAGGCTTCTAGGACAGGAGGGAAAAGTGATCTCCACACAGGGAGCCTGAGGTAATTAGCCACTCTTTAGATGCCAGATGTGCCAGGTCAGGCCTTCTCCATCAGTTAGACCATCCAGATCAGAGTCAGTGTCACTCTGTTGTCCCAGATCCCACTTTGCAGACACTTGGACACAGTCTGCATTACAATCTCACACCCCACTGTATTTCATTGGCCCTTACAATTCCACTTATTATAGGACATCAAATAATAATGGGAGAGGAAACGTGAGAAAGAAAAAGTTTATTGGAGATTTTGCATTGTGCACGCTTGTCATTAGAGGCTTTATGGCTGAGGGAGCCTAGGTAATGCCAGAGCTAAGTGCTCTCGCCCCTGCTCCCTCCAAAGAAGTCATTGGTAGCATACTGTAGAGTGGGTTTTTGCAGTGTAGTATTTGTGAGCATCGCTGCCCACTAAATACATACCCTTCTCTTTGATAAGTAATATTTAGTTATAAGGTGTAACAGCAGTTGTAACTTGGTAGTTAGCAGTGGGTTGGATAGCTAATGCGTGTTGGCTGTGTATAAAGGCAAGCGAGGAAAAATATCAATACTTTCTGGAAAGCTGAGCAAAACCAGAGGGTGGGGAGAGGGGAGAGAAGGTGTTAAACATTGCCAATATTTGCTTGCCATTTATCATAGTTGCTTATTTAAAATGGGAAATGTTTTGTATACAATTTATCATATAGAGTACTGTTCTCTGTATCAAAGAAACAAAACAGGCATACTTGATTTACTTGGAAATAGTCACAATAATCCTAGCATTAGAGATTTAGTTGTGCTGCATGAACCGTGCTGGAGTGAACGTCATGTATACTTCTCTAGAAACATGAACTCTTTTGTACCAGCTCCCCTTACAGTCAACGAAGAGAGATGCTCAGCCCTAAGGGCTCAGCTGCCTGCCGGGGCTGGCCAGCTCTGATTGAGTTTCAGATGCCTAAGTGGACTGCGATGAATCCCACCTTAACTTCCTTATTTTGTGATGCATCACTGAAGTAGGGGGCAAGGAGAGGAATGTTGAAAACAGTGCTCATCTTACTGATTTTATACCCAGTGGAAAACGTCATATCCATAGCAAACAGAACTGATACATCAGTATAGACCTAATGTAATAAAGCAAAGAAAATACTTTTTTCTAATAAAAAGCTTAGAAAATGTACAGTTCATTGTACTATGACTAACATAATACAGTTATCAATCAACAGTTAATCTATACTTATGGTATTTGAGGTTTGTAATTTCCCCATATTGGTTGGATTGTTGCATTAAGCGCAACAGCACACTGAAATCAGAAATACTGATGAAGACATCTCAGAGCAAAGAAAGCTCAGGAGGGTGCAAACTAGCTATGACTGGAGTATTAGAGCTCTGTTTCTTGAAATATGTTCCAGTATTAAAGTTGTTTGGTGTTGATGCGAAGTACACCCGAGATCTCAAAAGCATCTTGAATAATCAGAATAACCAGTCTAGCCAGTAAGACAGTGGCCTTGCTACTCCCTAAACGCAGGAGACATTCAGGTGCAAACTCATGCTCCTATTGCTTCAGCTCAGAGTCTGAAGAATTTTTAATCATTTATTCTACTACCACAGGTACCTGCAAAAATCAGGAATCAGGATCCTGTGTAAAACGTCAGGGTGGAATCAGTAAGTGAAAACTACTCCCCAGATGCACAGAGGTGTGGGTAGGGCTGGGTATGTGTCTAGCTGCGTGCGCCTACGCTGGCCGGTGCCTACAGGTGTGCGCACTGCCTGCCTGGCAGGTGGGTGGGAGGAGATCACCCTTCACGCTGTGCTGCGAGAGGCACCCGCGGAGCAGTGGGCAAACGAGAGCCCGCGCTGGGGGCAGGACCCAGTGCTGTCAGCCCGGAGCACACAGCCCTGGTTAGAGGCTGTGGAAGAGGGAGCGGAGGCTGAGGCTGTGAGCAGTGCCTGTTTGCTCCTGCCAGCAAAAGTGGTCCTGTGCTCTGCAAAGCTGAACCTTGCTCAGTCCTTCCCGGCTGGAGCATGAGACAGTGGAGGAGCTGGAGCCAGAGATGTAGGAAACGTCCCTCTGCTATGCACATCGGTGGGTGAGAACAGAGGAGCAAAGAAAGACCTTGCCATAAGCGCTGCATGGCTTCCCCGTGGCCTTGAGGGCTGCCGCTTCCTGCAGGTGCTCTTGGCTTCTCCCAAAAACTGTGACATCCTTCCAGCTCGCGATCCTTGCTTGAGTGGAAAACAAATGAGCGATTGCAGTTGTGCTCATCCCTCTCCCCCAGGGACACAGCAGCTTGTCTCAGGGCAGCAGGGATGCTTCTGGAGATGCCCCTTGTTTTGCTCGGAGTTCAGCTTGTGTAGCCAATGTTGAAATCATCTCCTCATCGTATGAGGACACTTACTTCTATTCTAGATTATCCTGCTTTCTTTTTAAGGTGCTAACTGTAAGTTCAAATGGGACGTTAGCTTGTGCATAACAGACAGCAAGTCACCAAGCTCCCATTGCAGTTCTTAAACTAATCCCCCCGATAACTTTTCTTCTTCATTTGTGATGGCAATGTGGCAGTCTTTTCAGTACACAGTGCAGCCTAATCCTGCTTTATTGTGCAAGGTACATATATATATTTTATTTCCTGTCAGGTTTATTCTATATTATTTATAGCCTTTGCAAAATGTCATGTATTTCAGGCAGCTTAATCAAAAGCTAGGGAACTGGTTAGGACCAGGGTTACTTTTGCAGCATATCCCGTCCTTTATACTGGTGCATGCAAACCTACCCACATTACGTTTTACAGATTTTACCAATTTGTGACTTTTACACAGACTCTACCTTTTCTGTGGATCTCATTTTTCAGTGCAATACCCTATGGCATTGCCTTGTTTTTTCTCCCAGAAGCTGCATCCTGATTTGATTATGATCTATGGACTGGCAGATTCCTATAGCTTCTTCTAAATGTGTTTCATGATGTTTGAGCAGGGGTCTCGTCTCCGAATTGGACTCCACAGATACTCTTATGCTGCATGCTTGAGTCAATTGTCCGAAATATGCAAGAACTTATTCAAAAATTTCTCCCTCTTTTGAGTTCTCCTATGAAATGTATCTTTTGAAGGTGTGACGCCTGTTAGGAGTGCCATCTGGTGTTCGTCAGCTCACACGGGGAGTAGCTTTATTACTGATCAAGGTTTCAGCATGATAGAATATACCTGGTTTATTTTGGCAAGATAGCGAATTCTACATTTAAATGAAAACTTAGAATCAGTTACAAAAAGATGGGAAAGCAAATGGATTTTTAGTAGCTCACCGAAATTTAGCTCTGTTCCCAGCCATCCCTTTGCAATTCCCCTGGTTGTTACCCAGCTACAAGGGGAGAGAATGAATTCTCTAATTCCTCTAACTTCAGCCTGAACTTAAAAGAAATGTTCAACTTAGTAAAAGACATTTCATCTTGTTCTCTTTTTTCCCTGTTCTAGTCAGTGAAAGAGCAAGTTCTGTATTCTCATTTCAACGTACTTATTTTTGTATACGCTCTTTACCTCACTCCAGCACAGATCGGCAGGGCTGCACCAAGCGTTCTCTTTGCAGCCGAGCGTTGTCAGAAACTCGTCAGCTGCACCATAAAATTGCTGTTTGCAAGAATCACCCCGTTCTCCAGAAATGGTAGCTGTGCTCCAGAGGGGACAGAAACGTGTCACGACTTCCATTACAGCCTGGACCGGGTTCCTTTGGCGATCCTTGGCGGCCCCTCTCCCCGTGCAGCTCCGTGTCCGCAGGGCCCGCACGATGGCACCCCGTCCCAGCGGGTCCGTGCCGCGCAGCCTCCTGCTTGCAGGCTTGCTGGCCTCGCCACAGCCTGGCGCTTGGCTTCTCCTCCGACTTCAGCAGGCTGGAGACCCCCTCCTGCTGCCTTGCCCTTGCTGTGTTAGTTAAACTGCAGAGCCGGAACGCAAAGCATCTTTTCAAAAGAAGCACCTGGTTTTAAGTAAGGATCCTGAAGCGTGAAGCAGTCGCAGCGGTTATCACCAACAGCTAAGGCGTGTTCTCTTTTCACATTGAATACGTGCCTCACTTCACCTTCCAGACCCTGAACTGAGCTTTCTCTTTGTCTGCTAAGTTAAATAGCACTGCACTGTCTAAAATTGTCTCTCCACTTAAATGCTCTTTCCTGTGATGAAGTTATCTTTCCTTCTTTTTCATGAACGAAAAAGAATCTCTCTGATCTCTCCAGGGTATCAAGACATTATTACACATCTCCTCACCTCCTGGACTTTCCCAGGAACCACTGAATGTGTGGACACAGGGACTGACCAAAAGGTCCCTCCCCTGTGCAACCTTCAGTACTGTCGGAGGTGCACAGATGAGGGACATGGTCAGCCCAGATCGCATCTGGGGTGAAGGAGAGAGGCAGTTGCAGAGGGCAGTCCTGGTCTCTGGTGCTCCTGCGGTTAGGAGGTGCCGTTCTCTCCCCACTGGCTGCAGAAGAGGCTCTGGTGGCTGTGCTGCTTGCTGTGGTTGTATCATCGCTGTCAAATATCTTCACTCCAGGGTCACTCTGTGCCTCAGTTTCTCCTCGTCCTCTCTGCACGGGTCTAAGTTTGCCCCACCCTCCCCCGAATGCCAAACCTGCACGCCACTCTGGGGACGGTAGCGTGGATAAACCAAGGACAGGTTTGGCCTCCTTTGCTCCGTGCTGTTCCTGACTGCTCTTGTAGGAAGCCTTGCCTGCAAGCATCCAGCAGAACCCTGCAGTTTGCCCCCAGCTATGCCGTGTACGTCATGTGCTGTGCTGTGAAAGCCTCGCTCTGGTAGGCTGTGACATCACCTTCAATTTATTTCAGGCACTTTGAACTGACAAAATACCCACAGCCCATGGCCAAGGGCACCAGGTGAAGACCAAGAAGAGATGGGCCAAGGACAGTGCTGACGCAGCCAACTCACCTGAGAGGATTTCCATCTTGAGAAGCGTGGGTGAAAAACCTACCATGTCCTGCCCAGCGAGGGGCCAGAGGGATGATGTGGGCTGATGCTTTCAGCACTGTAGACATAACTGCAGGCACCACAGCTAACGGCCTGCAATTACCCAGACTAAATTGCCCGTACTGAAGACAATACTAGATATCTAGAGGTGATAACATCATCAGGTGCTACTCAGTTCTCCTCATGCTCCGGAGATCATGTAAACCCTGCCTAGGCAACACGTCCCACTGGGACATTGCTCTCAGGTGAACATGCCGGCTGGCCTCTTCCTCCTTCTGGGCTCCCAGTGTTTCAGGATGTGTATGTCTATGCATTTGTGTTCTGTTTTCCTTAATATGAAACTATATATGACCTTGTACTTGACTTAATTTAATGACTGCTTGAGATTTAATGTTATTTTTCTTCAGTGTGTGTAGTTTAAGCGAACAAATTTTTTTTCTTTTTTGTTTTTCAACAGGAAAATCATTTACCTCTATTCAGGATTTTTTCTTGAGTAAAAGGTAACTTAATTGAAAAATCATTGGGAAGCCATTGATTTTATCTAGATGGTAACTAAAATTCATTGCATCCTAATATACTAATTCTAACTGGAGTCCCATTACTAATTTTTTTTTATTATATCAATGGTAGTGATTATCAACTCACACAAATTGAGTCCCTAAAACAGGCATTGCAGGGAAGTACATTCAAACAAACTTTTAAAAGTAGATTCAGAGTCCCTGATTCCTAAACACATAGGTAAGCATGTAACTTTGTGTTCTCAGTAGTCCATTGGATTTAATGGTTATTTATAGTATATGCAGTCATATCATTAAGCAGATGCATACGTCATTGCAATCGAGGGGCTGTCGATTTTACGAAACTGTTATGACCATGCCGTCTGACCTGGTGCACATCCCCAAGCAGAGCACTGCCTGCCAGTTTCGTTCACGGAGCCCAAGAGCTTCCAACCAGCTGCAGTGGGTCACGGTTCTGTTTAGATACTACACTGTGTTTGGGGCTTTTTTTAATTTTGCGTATTTACAGTTCCATACATTATACTGCGTAGTGGCACCTTACTGCTTGTAAGGGAAGGATTATTTTGACTAATTGTTCTGCATAAGCCTATAGCCCCTGGTGATAATTTAGCACATGAGGAATATATTTTAATGTCAGCACAGTGAACACCCAGGATAAAGCTCTCAGTGGGGAACAAAAATTCTGTCAGGCCCACGCGCTCTTATGATCTGTTTTAATCTGAAACCAATGAATAATCTTGACTAGCTGCCTTGCCCGATTATTGATGCATCTCTGATGGATGCCACCCTGCCAATCAGAATGGATAAGAGCTGCTCAACGTGCTATGTGTATTTCTTGGTGAAAGACTCACAATCAAAAGACTACTTCTGTATGCACAAGTGCATGATTTTATTAAACGTAAGAATATATGCTACTTAAGGTTTTGAGGACCCCAGCAGAAATTCTACAAGATGTGTCTGTCGTGGGGTTTAGAAACCTGACCTGGCGTTACTTTTGAAAATTACTTTCAGTCACAACAGCCTTATTTGTGGAGCGGGAAGCGGCCGATGCACTCTTTCTGAGTACATGATAAATACTTGACTTGGAGCATTTTTGTAAAAAATTGGTTCTTTTCCTTTGGTGATCACATCACAGGAAAACATCATTTATTTATAAAAATTAATTCAGTAACTCAGTATCTGTTGAGGCATTGTTTGGTTTCAGTAAGAATTTCTCCCAGTGTCAGGCTGTCTTGTTTACTGGTATGTTGAAGATTAATAATTCATTTGAACTCTAGACTAGTTCGTTTGACTGAAAATACCATGTTTCACATCAGATTTTTTTTCCCCACAGTGACTGGCAGCTGTTGGAAGCAATAGGACTACTAATCAGCTTGTTCATATACAGGTGGGTGGGTGATGCGCACTTCATTTTATTTCACATTGCTGGAATTGTTCTAACACTGAACAATGGCTGATACTTGCAATATATGGGAAAGGCTCGATATCACTTTTCTCAGTAACTGAAATCAAGATTGGATTTGGCTTTGTTTTTAAGGAACACAGTCATTGTCTTTAATATTGCTAATCAGTCTGTCTGGTGTTTTTGGTTTAGATTTTCTCCTGTGTGGGATGTGTGATCAGCCCAGTGTTCAGGTAAAGAGATTTCTTAGACTCTAAAAGTGACAGCTCTGAAGTGAGCTATTACTGAGTCAGAGCGTTAAAGGGATGGTAAAGGTACGGGAAAAAAACCAGAGAAGAGAAAGGGAATTTCTCACAGAGAAACTAGAGTAACTGTAGCATCCCTGTTCACTAAAGAGAATTCGGAGGATGTTTACAAGTGGAACCTTTATTTCTGGCCAAAGTGAACAACAACAAATCTTCACTATCAGGCAGCTAAAGAGTTCAATGCAATTCAAGATCCAAAGTGCAATGGTATCAGCGGGAGTGTTCAGCCTCTACTTAAAACTCCCTTTGCACCTGCCAACTGCCAGACAGCTGCTGTGGTACCAGTTTCCAAAGAGATCTGGGCACCCGCTTATCCATAAGCCTGATGTCTCCACCTAGCCAGTTTCCAGAAATTATAATGAACAGCAGTATTACTGTACACATAGTAAATATGGTGTTTTGGGGAACAGTCAAAATGGCTTTTGTAAAGGTAAGTTATGCCTCACAAATCTGTTGAAGTAATTAAGAAAAGCTGATGAGTATATGGATTGAGTGAAGTCCAACTGATATAATTACTTGAACTCTCAAGAGACCTTAAGTGATCTGGAAAGTACATGAATAGCGGGGTGATGACATCTGCTGATGAAACAAAGCTTTTCAGGGTAATAAAGACAAGGATTGACTGTGCAGAGTTGCAAAGAACCTTAGTTGAAAAGTGGGAGAAGGAATGCAATACAGATAGATGCAAAAAGTGAGCAAACAGGAAAAAATGCTGATGTTACCACTCATGGCTTTGGAATTATATTAATTGGGACTGTTCTGTGGAAATGTTAGATCAGTGCTATGTAATGATTAAAAAAGCAAAGTAAATCACAGGAATTATTAGGAAAGAAATTGAGAGGAGAACAGAAAATACTGTTATGCTGCAGTATAAATTTATGGTGTATCCACATCTTCAACACTGTTTGTGGTTCTGGTCCCTCTGTCTCAAAAAGAATGTATCAGAGTTGGGAAAGCGTCAGAAAAAGGCAGCAGGGTTGAGCTGAACGTACGGGCCATTGTCGGAGACAGGTGACTGGGTTTGATGGACTTTGGTCACTACGGCCATTCTTATGTTCAAAAATTGTTATAAGTTGAACCTTTGTGCAGTATCACAAAAACGGCCATTAGGAAGAAAGGTTAGCCTTCCTGGAAAAAAAAAATCAAGTAATAGTCTTGTGTGAAATATGACCTCTTCTAGGTCCCCTTATTGGAAAAATCCACCTCAAAAGAAAAAGCATCTCTAAAAATAAGTTTGATTCACAGAAGGTGGATGTTTATAAAAAAATCAAACATGCAAAACCAAAAAGTGTTGTTTCTTATGTCAGGATTCAGGCGCTCAAGAGAGGCTGTTTGACACGAACGTGTTAGTGTTTCACGTAGAATATATATATGGTGCTCTTGCTCCACAGATCCCTAACCGGGTGACTCTCAGCTCTGTGTCAGATGGCATGAAGCTGTACCAGTTAGGACTGATGGAGACATTTCTCCTCAGTGGTTGGGAGGAGGCTGGCCTGGTGATTATCGTCTTGGAGAAGTTCAGCATCTCTCTTTTTAGCCCTCACAGCATGCTTCAAAGCCATTCATGACCCATATTCAGATCTCTTTCAAGAAAGCTTGGGCTGGCACAATGTAAGTGACATTCTGGTACTTGTGGGTGGATCTGAGTGGAAGGTCTCAAGGAAATCTGTCTTAGGATGTTTTTTCAGGTTTGTAAAGATTTCAGGTTTACACTACATGAATATAAAGAAAAGTATGGAAAGCCTGTAGATTGTATACTGTGATACCTCAACTTCCACAACTCCTGTATCACCACTCCAGACTAAAACATTTGCTTTCTTTTTCCAGATCCCCTTAACCAGTCTATTCTTCCTCGTTTGAGGGAATCACCACTCCACAAGTCATTACAGTCGTTCACCATGTGCATGATCAGGAACATCTCAGTACTTGGAACATGCTGTGAGCTTCAGCACCAACGCGTTGAATTCTGGTACCTGACACCTGACTTCAGCATTTGAAGACTGAATGTTGAAGAGAAAACCTGAACGATCTGGAGGAATAAATAAAAACAGAGCTCTGCACTTTTCAAAAAGACGTCTTGATTTACAAATCTGGCAGGAATTATGTTTACAGAAGGAATCCAGACAGTATTGTTTTATATCTTGGGTACTCTACTAATAAAGTGTCCCTTATAAATATAAAAAACATGACATTCAGCTACTAGAGAGGAAGGGAAAATACTCTTGGGGATAGCTTTGTCCCAAGCACAGGGCATCAATTACATGCCCAGATGTTTCTTTTTTGGCCTCTCACTCTTCAGTATTGATTTATGCAGCTTTGCAGAAGATTAGTTCAGAAAGGAGGTGTGAATAAAAGATAATAAAGAATGATTTAATCATCTGCAAGATGAAAATGAAAAACACCTAAATTCCCACCACTTATAGTACTGCTTGTATTGTCATACAGCAGAATCATGTCTGGATGATTATGTTAACATTTTGCTTTAACAATGATGTCATTGATGTGATGTGATGGAAAATCTAGCTTAGGAGAGTACCTCATCTACTGTGTAAGCTGAAGTTTTCAACAAGTTAATATTTCTTCAGTGTTGGACTCTAGTATGAAAAGTTCTATTTCAGCAAAAAAGTAAGCATCTTTCTTCATCGTCCCAGAAAGATTACACTGGAAAGTGAGAAGTGAAATCAGAGCGGAGGATGACTCAGTATAACCATTCAGCAGAGCTCTCTCTGCAGAGCTCAGCAAATAAGTCATTAAATTTCACTGAAACACCACTGGCTTTGGATGAAAGGACACTATTAGGGCTGAAGATTTCACTGTCAGTCCTTCTGTCTGTTATAACTTTGGCAACGATCCTTGCAAACGTTTTTGTTGTTATTACAATTTTTCTGACTAGAAAGCTCCACACACCTGCAAATTACCTCATTGGCTCCCTGGCAGTGACCGATCTTTTAGTGTCTGTCCTAGTAATGCCCATCAGTATTGCTTACACTGTCACCCACACATGGGCCTTTGGGCAAGTGTTGTGCGATATCTGGTTATCGTCAGACATCACGTGCTGCACAGCCTCAATCCTACACCTCTGTGTTATTGCACTGGACAGATACTGGGCTATCACAGATGCTTTGGAATATGCCAAACGCCGGACGGCTGGCCGAGCAGCGCTCATGATTGCCGTGGTCTGGATGATATCTATTAGTATTTCTGTGCCACCATTTTTCTGGAGGCAAGTGAAAGCTCATGAAGAAATTGCAAAGTGTACTGTGAACACAGATCAAATTTCCTACACAATTTATTCCACTTGTGGAGCTTTCTACATCCCAACTGTGCTCCTCCTGATATTGTATGGTAGAATTTATGTAGCAGCTCGATCCAGGATTCTGAAGCCACCCTCATTATATGGGAAACGTTTTACTACTGCACACCTGATTACTGGCTCTGCTGGGTCTTCCCTCTGCTCCATTAATGCTAGCCTTCACGAAGGGCATTCCCATTCAGGTGGATCCCCAATATTTATCAATCATGTTAAAATAAAACTTGCAGACAGTGTCCTGGAAAGGAAAAGAATTTCTGCTGCAAGAGAAAGGAAAGCCACCAAAACTTTAGGCATTATTCTGGGCGCTTTCATTTTCTGCTGGCTGCCTTTTTTTGTCATGTCCCTCGTCCTGCCAATCTGCCAGGATGCTTGTTGGTTTCATCCCATCCTACTGGACTTTTTTACATGGCTAGGTTACTTAAACTCATTGATCAATCCAGTCATTTATACAGCTTTTAATGAAGAATTTAAACAGGCTTTCCAAAAACTAATACATTTCAAAAAGTGTTCCTCTTGAGCCTCTCCTGTTGTGTTACTGACCCCTGTGCAATCTTGCAGCCTACCTGGAAACTTTCTGTGCTTTTATTCCTGAGGTACGGAGTGGTAATTGCCATCTCTGCTGCCACCCTGTGCTGTGCATGTAACTGGGAACTTCCTGCCAAGTTGGCACTTTCCATCTGGAATTCTGTATCCCATAACAGAACTTGTCTGTGGTCTCTGCAGTGATCGTTTGTGTATATAAGATCAACACATGACGTAAGCTTTGTACCAAGTGAAGGAGTGTGAACCAGAGAGCTGAGTTTGTATGACGAGATGACACATACTACCCAATTCTGCCACGCCTTTGTAACCTGACGGGAGGAAAATGTGTGCGTATTTGCAGGATGTCAGTATTTCTGCTGTATATTATTAACAATTTATGTAGGCTGAGAAAGTTTCTGGAGAACAGGATCTGATGTCTACATTTTCTATGGCATGTACCCTATCCATTTGAAATTGATAAAACCTGTAACTTTTTCAGAAGTTGTGTGACACAGCCTGACTATAAGCAGCGGGGCATAGAGGGCATAGCGCATATCTAAGTTCTGTGGATATTTCATGAATACTGCGTTTGAAGCTATGCTTTTGGTGAACTGTAGAAAGAAGACAATTTATTTGAAATAATTTTTACACATTTTATCATGAATAGAACAGCCAGTGCAGAAATACTACAAAATAAATAGCATGAAAATTATTGAAGAGTACCTTGATCTTATATTTCTGTTATTTAATTTTTTGCATGCACAAACTGAAACAGGAAAATATGGTTAAGTGCCAGCGTGGAATGACTGGGACCTCAAAAAAGAGCCAGAAGGTTCGCTCCTTGGTGACAAGAAATGGGGAGTTAGAGCGGAGAGAATGAAGTGACGTACCAAGAAAAACTTAATTAAGGGTGTTGGGGTGGATGTGACACCACTGTCTCTGGAAGTCTTTAAGAACTGGTCAGACAAACATCTGTCAGAGATCACAATGTCGGGACCCTCCGCTGGGGCTGTGGAGAGTGGAGCAGGTCCCCTCTGACCTGCACTACTCTGTCTCTGCGATTATTTCCCCCATTTGGCAGGAGGGAAGCTGGCACATGGAGGTCTTGGTTGAAGTCTCGGACAGGACAGCACACCAAGTGGTGCAGCCCAAATTTCATTCAATTTTTTAGAGTCTCTGGTCATTTTACAGCAGAAGCATCATGTCCACACTGCATATGAGCAGCATGCACTGCTTTGAAAGATTACCCCGTCATCCTTCTGACCGCCCTTCCATCTCTCAGCCTGCCCAAATTCATCTCCACCATCCACTACTGTGGCCATCCCAACACACTCCACCACAGCCCAGGTCCACCACAGCTCTTCAGCCTCTCCTTTGCATTTGCTGCACAGTCGCAGCTTCCTCCTTTTGCTGGTGCCTCTGCTGAGGACTGGACCATAAAGTAATGCCCCAGGACCACCCACAGGCTGTGGAATTGGGCAGAGCAGTTGTGTAGGTCACAGAATTGTAGTCCTCTTTCTCACAGTCCACACTGAGGGCAATTAAGGCTGCCCTGGTTGAGGCACAGCTCTTCTCCCTTCCCAAGAGTGAGCTGATCTAGCTCAGTCCAGCTCAAGAGATTGTGATGGTGGCACTACCTGGCCATGTCCACACAGTCTGTTCCAGAGTGTGTCCAGAGTGCCCACTGGCAGCGGTGGTTCTCTCGCCTGTGCTCGCTCCTGAACTGTGCATTGTGCATTGCCAGGGGACGTGAGCTGACACGGGCCACAGCCATACTGGGGAAGGCATGAACCATTAACTAGTGTAGACAACTGAGTTCTCACACCTGAGGCCAGGCCCTGGCAGTATTTAATTTGCTGTTATAGACATAACCTGTGTGAAGAGGTAGTGTACAACTTGGAGCTTCAGGCTTCCTTCTGGGCTGCTTTCCCTGTATCCAGGCCGCTCCCAGCTTCTACCATTGTGGGACAGATGGTATGGCACTGCCAGTCCAGTCTTGGTCTGGTGGCAGCTGAGGTATGTAGGCATCACAAAAGGTTGGTATAACCACCTCTGCTAGAATAACAGGATATACTGTCTCATATTGGGCCTGCAGCAAGGGACATACGTGACTACATGAATTTGAAGAAATACAACTCCAGGATCCTGCAGGGTCTTATCACACAAAGAACCATCTGTGGAGACTGGGGAAAGGTCTTCTAGCTTAACACAAGGCATTGCATATTCCAGAACACTGGAATCTTCTAAAGGAGACAGGCAAACAGCTAATTCCTCCCCAGAGGACAGAGTCTGTGTTATTTCAGAATAACCTTTTTCATCATGGGTCTGGGTGATACAGGTCTTCCTGGGCAGTACTGTCCCACATCAGGGTTTCAGTCAGCCGTTGAGCTCATGTGTTTAAAGAGCCGATGTTTAAAGATAGGCTTTATGCCCCTGGGTCCACATCACTGGAGCTCTTTGCATCCTCTGCCAGCTGTACAAGGATTTGGAGGAGCCTTTCTGTTTGACATTGACACAGCAAGACAAGACTGCTTTTGAAATGAACCAGCAGTGCTGCCAGCAGTGGCTGACCCCCAGAACAAATTGCACCCTGGAAAGTTTCCTGCAGGCATAGAGCATAAGCACTAGTATGAGAGTGCCCATGATATGACATCCCCTCGTTCCCTCAGGAATCCTTTCCTGTCCCCCAACAATTTAACCTGGGAGACAGTCACAGCCTGAAGAGCGTGTACTTCCAGAAGTCATGGGATCCCTGCAGACTCTTTTTTTCACACTACAGGCAAAGGTTTGGGTATCTGTGAAGTTTCCCTTCCTCTTCCCCAGATGCCCTTTTGATGCTGTTCATCCTGCCTGCACCCTGTGCTTTCTGGACCCCTTTGTCTACTGTGCTCATCTGGCACAGCCCTGTGACCTCAGGGGCCCAGGGTACAGGGAGAGTGTCACACAGCTTTAACTGCACAAACATACCTGTTTTACAGCTTGAAAACAAAAAAAGACCCAACTAGGGCAAGTGGATAAAGGACAAACCAAGTAAATGATAGTCAAGGTCACAGTTGGAACGCAAAATGAATCAGGGACTTGAATAAAAGAATTGAAGATGGTTTCTCTGCCTCCCCTCCAGCAGCCTGGCCAGCATAGTTATGGTGCCTCCTGCTTTGTACCAGCCTCTGCTGAGAGCTATAGGCTGGTCTTCCCATGATATGGCTTCATTCTGCCTAAGGCAGGGCTTGCCTTCCAGCCAGGTCCCTTATGAACTACTGATTCTCTTCCTACCTCAAGTTTCAGGCCATCATGGTAGCAGTGAGCCCTCGGGTCACAGTGGTCCTGCAAAAACTCAGCAGCAAGGCTGTCAGTTGGTTGTCCAAATGATGTGGAATTTGGCCTGCATTTCACTTAGGGAGCTTCTCCACAGTGTCCTTCAGGTGGCCTCATGCCTGGTTCTAACCTTGAAATCAGAGCCTTGGAGCAGCCGATGCCAACATCTCATTAGAAATACTGATAGAGGAAATGATGTCAGTCCTTGTTCAGGTCTCGGGACATGCAACACATAGAATCAGAGTAATTCAGGTTGGAGGGGACCTCTGGAAGTTGCTAGTCCAAAATCCTGCTCAAAGCAGGGCCAGCTGTGACATCAGACCAGGTTACTCAGTTTTCTTCAGCCTTCCAAGGATGAGGATGCACAACCTCCCTGGGTAACTTGTTCCAGTGCTTGACTGTCCTCATGGTGAAAAAGATTCTCCTTATATCCAGTTCAAACCTCTCTTTTTTCAACTTACGTCTATTGTCAGTCAGTCTCCCACCAATCAGTTCTTTATGGGGCCTGGGGGAGCTGCTGTCAGGTTCCCTCACAGCATTCTCTTCTCCAGACTGAGCAAGCCTGGTTCGTTCAGCTTCTCCCTCTGCATTCCTGGGGCAAGTTCTCCAGTCTCCTGACCATTCTGGTGTCCATCCATTGACCTCACTCTGGTTTAGGTATGTCTTTCTTGTACTAAAAGAGGCCCAAAACCAGACACAGTATTCTAGATGTAGTCTAACAATGGCTGAGCAGAGCAGGATAATCGCTTCCCTTGATTCATTAGCTATGCTTCTGCTAATATAGCCTCTTCTGCTGCCAGGGAACACTGCTGGCTCCTGTTCAGCTTGCTGTCTACCACGACCCCCAGGTCCTTTCCAGCAGAGCTGCTACCCAGCCAGTCAGTCCTCAGCCTGTATCCTTGCAAAGGGTTCTTCCTTCCCTGGTGAAGGATTTTGCATTTGTCCTTGCTAAATTTCATAAAGTTCCTGTTAGCCCCTTCCTCCAGCCTCTCTAGGTCACTCTGAATAGTGCCTCTCCCCCTGAGTGTACGCACCGAACCCCCCAGCTCAGTGTCATCTGCAGACTTGAGTGCACTCTGTCACCTCCTCCAGGCCACTGATAAAGACAGGTCCTAGGTTGGCCCCCTCCAGTACTCTGCTTGTTATCAGGCAGTCCACCCATCCGGATCACAACATCCCAAACTGGATACAAGGATATCGTGGGGGTTAGTGTTGAAAGCCTTGCTAAAGTCAAGGTAAATTACACTCCTCTCTGCTCATGCACAAATCCAGTAAATGTATCATACAAGGCAATCAGAGTGGTCAGGCATGATTTACGCTTTGCCAATCCATGCTGACTGTTCACCTTCTTCTTCACTATGCTCTTGCTCAGATCCAGCCTCCCAAGGCAGTACAACCGAAGGCCACAACTTTGTCATTCTTTTTCAGACTGTGTTGCAGGATTGGTTAGAGAAAATCTCTGGGCAGGATGACACAGAAGCAGGAGCCTGAAAGATGTCAGTCTGGGTGACCCCTGCAGCGCCTTGTAGCTTAGACCACAGGGAAAAGTGTCTCAGAGAACAAGAGAAGGAGGGGAGGACATGTCTGCTATGTGAGGAGTTCTAATAAATAGTGTTTCCCTGCTGTATCTTTATAGCTGGTTCTAAGTGGTCAGTGGATTGAGATTCCTTCACTATTGCAAATAGTCCCAGAGAAGATGGCTCAAATGGATTAAAGACCAGTGGGCAAATGGAGGCAGGGTATGTGGAAACCCAAGTCTTAGGGAAGTCCTTAAAGAAAAAGGCCTCCTCTTCATCTCATCCCTTTGGATTGAGGGATATTATCTTTGCCTCCATGCCAATGTTCCGAGCCTGCTCTTTGTGAAGGACCTGGTGTCCTCTGTTTCTTCCCGCTGTTCAGATGGGCATCTGGAACCTTTCTACCCACCATCCTTCCTGTAAGTCTTGGATCATGAGCTGCTTGACTTTCCCCAGCCCTATGATAGTTCCTAGCTAGAAAATTTTGCCCTCTTTGTACATAGACAAATGAAGCTGGGAAGAGGGAAAGGAGAGCAAGACCTTGACAGTACAGTCCACTAGTTAGAACACACCTAGAAGGCAGAAGACACAGGGTCAAGATGGTTTATGCACAATAGCAGGTGAAACTGAACTTTGTCCTTCAATATCTGGGGAGTGACATTGTTTAAAACAGACTTCCCAGAAGAGTATTTTAGTTATTGACCTAGGGGGTTGGCATTTCAAGGAAACAGCTGGGTTGGCATTAGTACACAAAGCCAAGGAAAGTTCCCAGCTGGGAATCCTGGGACAGTAAGTACCTGTGCACAGGGATCTGGAGGCCAAGTCTCCACAGAATTTCTCCTGATGGTTCACCTGCTCGATGTGAATCATAAAACCACAGATAATGGTCCTGCGAGGGCCTTCGAGAGGCTGGCTAGTCCGTTCCCATTGCTCTATCTGGATCAACTATGCGTTTGTCCTTTTCTTGTCTTGCCTACTCTTGAAGATTTCCAATGATGAACAGAATGGCAAAATACAGCATAGGAAGATGATCCACGACTATTCTTTGGACTTTTATAAGACACTGTTTACTTCAAGAGCATAGAAACTAGGCCCTTTCTTTGATTAGATTATAGGCTAATTAAAAGGGCGCATCGTCTGGTCTAATATTACACCATTCTTAATGCTGGTAAATATTTGATATATGCTTCAGGAACTCATACTGGAAGATATGGAACTGGCACAGGAAAACACTAGCTAAGGATCATAAATGAAAGATAAATAACACCCCATAGCCTCTGAGTTGAAAGGAGGAGGCTATCATGTCAGAGAGATCAATGTCCATATTTACCATGTCATTAATGCCCTGTGGATCACAGTCAAGAGTACACAAATGCATTTCACAGAAGGTATGCGAGCGCTGCGTGATTCCTAAGTGCCTCTCCAGTGAAGCTCTTGCAATATTGAGCACACAGGTAAGTTAAAACACATTTTTTTTTATTTGTATAGAAGTACATATTGTGGTTGTAACAGCAGATAGTTATTTCAATGATAATGTGGAATTTATTGAAAACAGAAGAAATAGCTAAATAAAAGTCAAAGCACGTGTTCACTGCAAGACCCTGCAATTAAATTTCAGCGCAGGTTTATTCCTACAACTGGGAAAGAGGACAAGTGTCAGCAATGAGGAGTCACCATGACTGAAGGCTGGCAAGACAACAAAAGTGGAAGCTGATCGGTCCTCCAGGACAAGCCTGAATCTTGCAATGGGAAGGGAAGATGGTCATGGAAGTGCATGGGTTGAAGCAATACTGCCATGCTCACCAATGCAAAGATGGTTCCTTGCAAGTGGGATATGGAGGAACAAATGTTGTATGTGTAAGACCATTCCCTCTGCAGTAAACCTTGAGAGCCCTTGAAGAAACGTCAGGAGGGATGGCTGTAGTTATGGTTCCCATGCAATTTCCATTATGACAGTCCAACTACAGGTGCTCAGTAGCTCTTGTCACTCAGAGGCGAGGAATTCCCAACAGCTTCAGCAAAATTCATTTAACTTTTCTGAATTCTGTTTCAATATACCAAGATGCTTCTGTTGAAAATGCCAATGACCAGACACATATTCCATACACTTGTTGTCAGTAACAGATTTTGCATTTAGATTTCATCACCGGTGAAACAGAAGGAGGAAACGTAGTGAAGTTAAGAGCCCTCTCAGCCAGATTTCCTCTAAACCACCTTGTTCACATACACACCACCTCCAGCTTCGGGTGGCACCAGTCACGTTTTCACAGCAGTTGTGTCGCCAGCATCTGTTACTGAGAGGGAGGCCCTTTTCCCTAGCCTGCCAAGGTCCATCTGAGTAGCAGCCCTGCCCTACAGCATAGCAATAGTTCTCCCCAATTTGGTATTGTCTGCAAACTTCCTGAGAGTTCAAGACAGCTCATTGTCCAGGCCAGTAATAAAGACATTAAACACTATAGACCTAGCAGTGTGCTGAAGGATGCCCCTAGTAACTAGCTGCCAGTTGGACTTCATATTGTTGATATGACCCCTTCAGCCCAACCGTCCAGCCAGTTTTTCATTTACTTCACACTCCGCTTATCCAGCCCAAATCTCACCAACTTGCCTACAAGTAGAATGTGGGAGACCATGTCAAAGGCCTTGATAAAGTCAATGCTACAATAAATCAATACAACACCCAGTGCCCTCCTGTTGTCCACACAGGCTGCTGTCTCATTGTGGAAGGTAATCAGGTTGGTCAGGCACAACTGGCCCTTGGTAAATCCCTGCTGGCTGCTCCCAGTCACTTTCTTGTCCTTCATGTGCTTGGAAATAGCTTCCAGGAGGGTGGGCTGTCCAGTCTTCCCAGGGACTGAGTTGACACTGACCAGCTGATAGTTGCCTGGATCCTCCTCCTTGCCATTCTTGACGACAGGTATGACTTTTGTCTTTTTACAATCATCAGGAACTTTTCCCAATCACCAGGACCTTTCAAAGATGATAGAAAGTAATGTTGAAATTACATTGGCAAGCATCCTTGGCACCCTCAAATGCATCCCTTCTGGTCCCATGCATAGGCCCAATTCAGCTGACATTTTTAAGACGTCTACTCCAGGAAGGGGTGAGACACCCCCTAAACTCAACTGACTTTAATGACAATATTTCCACTATCTAGGAAAGAAGACTGAAATGAGACTTGTATGGAAGAATCTGTAGTGGAAATGTCTAATGTATTCAGACAAACCCTGCTCTCAGTGTGTGCAAATCCTGTTTATTATTCCCAGCAACTGCCACTCCCCATCCTGGTGTTCTCCAGATATGTCAGGTTCTGGCTCCTTATGAACATGGTGAAGACAGATACGAAGACCCTTGGTCTGAGAAGGACATGACGTTCTCACTGTAATGCCATAGCATATGCTTTTTGACCAAGAGGAAGATGGCAGCAGAACTGAATAAGACATTGACCTGCTTCTGATGTTGCTGCTTGCTTCTCAGTGCCTTCGTTACTGTCCCTTGATGTGGCTGCAGGCTCCTAGGGGAGGTAATGGTGGTATCTTGCTGATCCTAGGAACAAGAAACGGTTACACACACACACACAAAAAACCCCAAACCCAATAAAACTTGTTCGTTGCCATGTAGAGTGCTGATAATGATTTAAGACTAGCAAGCTACGCAGCACTGCTGCCCACACATGCACGCATCTGTTTCTTTTTTCCTGCTTACTGTGCTCTGTGTGGCACCTAGCACAGCCAAGGCTCCAGCTCTGTCAGGAGCTTTTAGAAACTAATTCAATAAATATCAGGATCTTATCATAACTCTGATGTTATAAATCCTTAAAGCCTGAATACCTGGACTCAGGTAATAACAGGAGAATCTCCACTTCCATTTAAAAAAATTCTAGTCTTACTTTGCAGAGAGAAGCAAGAAATTTTGATTTGATGGATACCATTGGCTCAGAAAACAGTGGGCTGATTCAACTCACTAAACTGGCAGAAAAGTATTCACTCTGCGATCATTTTCTGCCAGTTTAATGAAGTGAACAAATGCCAGAACTGGTGCAACAGAAGCAGCACAGACGCACAAGTAGTTTCAGAAGTAGGGAAGCAGAACTGCATCTATCATCATCAGCAAGCTGTTAGATCAACTTAGACACTTCACTTAAATTCACCATAGAAACAGAGCAAGTACAGAATGGCAAGAATATCTGAAGAGTCAGTTCAGGGACTTCATGAACTGGAAGATGACTCAGATAGACATTTTTATTAGCCACTGAGAAATCTATTCTCTGTGAGCTTCTCTAATCCCTTTTCAACCTCATGCGTTCATGGCATGAACCTCATGGTGTTCGTGGCATCCTGCGGCCATCCACTTCTCACGTTACCAAACTGTGCATAATTGGCATGAGCTACTTTTGTTTGTTTAAACCTTCCACACCCATATGGGCCCTCTGTTGTCAAACATGCTGACAGCTTCTGTGCTTCCCCATATTGCTCATGATTTTATGGGTGTTTGTCATCTTCCCTCCCCCCATCATCTCTGGCCACATCTGCCCATATTACTTACACCCTGCACCCTTGGAACTAAACAAGGACCGTAAGAACAGGAGGCTGCCACTCCACAGTGATAGTCTTCCAGGTAAGAAAGAGGTCACTGCTTACCTCCCAGCTTTAACCCATCCTGCTATTCATATCTGCCCACAAGCAGAGCAGTCTTCTCCAGCCCACCCTAAGCAAGTGCACAACACCAGCAGCATAACCTCTGGCACACCTCCTCCTCCACTCCCCTGTGCCTCTGCCCCCTCTTCCCATCCCAGCCCCTGCGTAGTTTTCCCCCCCTCCTGGTCCCCTTTACTCTTCAGGGTGAGTTGGGGTCCCCTACTTTGCTCCCATCTTCCCTGCCAATTATATACCTTTTGTTCAGCACCTCCCCAGTCCAGCCAAGAGCTGGGTCTGCCTCCTCACCTTGTTACATCCCCCATTCCACTTGTCCCTTTCTGCCCTTTTGTCTGGTGCTTCCATTGACCACACTAAGTCCCCAAGAATAAAAAACAAAACAAAAAAATTGCTCCTTCCCCTCAGAGCAGCCACAGCTTCCCTATTTCTCCTCTTTTCCTCTAAGTCATGTATCACATTTCCTTTCCCGGGACAGAACTTTCTAATTCTCTAACCCCACAACACTAAGCTTTTTGCTCTGAGATATCGGCCTAGGCAGCTGCAGCCCTGTTGCCACAGCCACTCTATCACAAGCTGCAGCCATGCCACTTCTGCACCACACGCAGCAGGCAGGGTGTCTCCCACGCAGATCCGGAGGTCTGACATTTGTCATTCCCTGTTTTTCCACTCACTGTCTCTTCCTTGCACTGGAGTCCCCACCTGGAACTTGCTTCAGATGACGCCTTGGTGAAGGGCTTCTTTCTCCCCCTTTATTTCCCCTCAGCTCAGTTTGTTCCCCCACACCTCCCTCGTCTGCCTCCCATCACTTGTGCTGGGTGGTAAGGACTTCACCCTCTGCCTTGTGCTTTCATTCCAGCAGCAGTTCATTGTCCAAATGCTGCCGGCATCTTGTGGCACAGGAGGCTGAGGAGCGTTTTTCACAGTCCGTAGTAGGCGTTCCACTCTGGATTGCATTACTGCATGATGAGGACTTGCCAAGGCCTGGGGCATGGTCGCAATGGCTGTCTCTTGGCTTGGAAGGACAGGTGCTGCGTTTTCAAAACCCAAAGCAGGGTGCCAGCACCACTGGTAGAAACCTGTCTTCCCCAGATGTCCCCTCAATGACTACTAAGTAGCCCACCTGGGTGCCAGGAAAGATCCTGCACAGACTGCTGCAGCCAGCAGACACTGGTAATGACAATGACCAGGTGGGATCCACACAGATGGTATGAAGGATACACCAAGGAGAGAGACACATTCCCTCTTCCATCCCTTCTCGTCTCATTGTCTCCTGAATGTTCTCCCCTGGAGCCCCCGAGTCCAGGGGGCCAGTGCCCAGACTTCCATCTTCATAATGATGGGGGCTAAACTATGAACAAGGATGGTGAATGCACACCATGAGACCTGTGACTCCCTTCTGCCCTGGGATGAGGCTTCCTCCAGAGCATATCAGAGGAGTGAAACCGTGAGGAGGTCACGGTCCTCATCCTCCTGGAGGCCACAGTGCAGGAGGTCTCAAAATCCTTGGTCAGTGCTGGAACAGGGTTCACCCCTGGGCTCCAGGGAGGATTCCTCTTCAAGAGTTGGGACTTAGCTGCCATTTCCAAAGTCTGACCTCTGCCAACCAGGGGAACTTTCGATAGTGCAACCAGGGCCCAAGAGCAGAGCCCTGGTCCTTTAGGATGCCCCTGAATGGTGAAGCTTTTTGGTGAGCATCCAGCCTATATCAGCTGAGCCTGCCAATGGTTAAGGGTGCCAACCAAGCCCTGCTGCTGGTCCCGCTCATTACATACAGCCTTCTACACCTGGTACACACGATGGCGGTGCTGAGCCTGGTGGCAGAGACAGGCCCTTTGCCTAGCCCCTGGATCCCCCAGGCGCCCCACCACCAGCGAAGAGCAAACCCATGGCATGCTGTCAGGTAGCAGCAGGCACACAGCGTTCACAATGCCTTCCTTGCCCTTGGGGAGCAGTTCAGATCGCTGAATGGTTTTCCTGGTCACAAGGGTGCACCACGAAATGTCAAAAACCAGCATCACTAAACACCTCAGGGTCTCGGGCGATTCTTTGTACTAACAAGATCCGTCCCATAACTATCATGTTCTCAGCACTGCCTTCCTGCAGGACACTAATGTCAGTGCAGCTCCTGAGCCTACGAGGGGGAGGCAAGAGGGTGAGAGAAGCCCTGTCCACCAAAATCTCTGTGAGGAAGTGAAGAACAGGTTTTCCTCCTACCTAGGGACAAAGGTGTGCTCTTATTTACACACTTACACCTCAATGCTAGGCCCAGGGTACGTGCGCTTCCGTAGGTGTCCACCTTCCACAGATGTTTGGATCCACATGGAACCTGCACAGGGGTTTTATCATGGTGAGTTGACAGGACTGCACTGGGGAGAAATGCTCAGCCACTGCACACTCAGGATCTCTCATGGGTGACTGCTCTCTGGGGCATGTTGGCCTAACCAGACTTGAACACCCATGTTTGGATGGAGAGAAACACATTTTCTGCCAACTGTAGTACATTTATATTTTAAGTTTAAATGTCTTGCAAGGGTGGCTTGTCTCATGGGCCCCACCTGGTGCCCACAATGGCTGCTGTAACTTTGGGCCAGACAGATGCCAGCTCTTGGCACTTAAAAGCCACTGAAAATCATGGGCTTTGCACAGTGCTCTTTCTACCCAGAAAGAAAATGCTGGATTTTTTCTGACCAGGGCTCACTAAGGCTGTGTTTGCAGTCACCATCAGGTCTACACTTTCAGCCACTGCCATAAACATCTATGTCCTGCAGACAGCCTGTACGCTGGTATGTGCCTTTCTTTAACCACATGTCAGAGCCTGACAGCCATTTTGCCTCCACCTCAAAGACCTCTCCCAAGAACGCCTCCTTTCAGACCTCCTCAGAATGCTGAAGTACTCTTCAGATCCAGTTTTGCTACAGCCACAAAACGGGATGGAGAGATTTTCTTGAAGAACCCCCATTATAAAATCCTACCTTCATACACAAGTGGTGGTTGTCCCTGGAAGACTGACACTGAACCTGGCCAGTGTCATCAACATCGGATACTTCCTGAACTACAGTCAGCAAGATCAAGTAGATCCCATTGTGCTGACTTTGCATATGGGGTGGTCCACCCACAGCATCTCTCAGCTAACTGATCCAGAAGATGAGTGTGTCCCACATTCCCTATTTTGCTCCTACTGTGAGCAGGTTCTGCAGGAGCAATGCCATCTGAGCCACCTTCACCTCTGGCCTCCTAACGAGAGGTTTTGGCCTCCAGACATCTCGATGCTCTAAACTCCTTCATGTTCTCCATATTGAGTACTTGATATGGAGTTGGATCTTCTCTATTTGGCTGCACCCACCCATATCCAGGAGGACATTTGGGCTTTTGCTACAATTTCAGCTGTTTTCACGGTGGAAACCAATGAGGACAACAGCAAGATTATGCCTGAGGAAGGGTATAAAAATATGCCAAACATAACACTTTCCCAACATCTCTTCAGGTTCTTCTTTAGTCAGAGGAGGCATTGTTGTGATCTCCTGGCAGCCCCTGACAGAATTTTCTTCCCCTCATTTGTTTCATGCTTTTTTGAAACACTTAGGAACCTTTGGTGCCAATATCATGCTGCAGCAATGAGCTTCACCATAATCTCTCTACGAAAAAGTACCCAAGCACAGCCCCATTCCTCTCCCAACACAGCAAATCCAAGAAGCACATGGAAGGCACCCTAGGCTCTAATGTACACAACTCCTGGCAAGCTTCGAGCACATGCATTCAGCACATAGTGAAATACTACCTTTTTTTTCCATTTCACCTCCCAGTTATACCCAGCTATGCCATTGCTGGATGGATTTCAAGAGCTGGCATTATATTAGCAAACCTCCCTCATACCAGTTTGGAAATCAGAAGTAGCATCTGTAAAGCAGAGAACCAAAAAACTGCTGACTGTGGCTGCACGGCAGAGCACATGTAACATGTGCCTCTGCTGCTGAACGCTGGTGCGCAGCTGGAGTTTCAGGAAAGCAAATACTTTCCCCAGTTAGAATGGCTGTACACAAGATCTCCTCAGTTTGCCTACAAGTAAGGTCTTGTTCATTCTGTATCTTTGCGTGAGCTCGGATTTTAGCTGTAAACCTAGAAGATTCACTTTAAAGTGTCAATACTTCACTCAGAACAAGTATATTTCAGACTGTGCTATGGAAACAGGAACAGAGTAATATTTTAACTCAGTATGACAGCATGGACAATATTCTATCAGAGCATTACAAGCCAAATCACCTAGTGCTTGAAGCATCTTCCTTTGGCATTGTCTGAAATAGAACAGCGTTGGAAATACAATTTTAGCTAACGTACCTACTGGCAAAAGGGGACGATGCATTCTACGGCTGCCGTGTCCAGCTGCATGGCCGGGAGGCTGGAAGCGCTCACCAGCTGCTGACTGGATCCTCTCTGGACTCAGCTGGGCAATTGCAGCCCAGCGCTGCACAAAAGCATTGAGCCATTGCTCCCCGGTGTCCGTCACTGTACCACGCTCCAGGTCAGCGTCACGAGTCCTGGGGCTTTGCTTACAGCCAAGTAACACTTTGAGCAGCTTTTCCTGGTTCATGCTGGAAGGTCTCGTCTCTAATCCCATCTAAACATCTTTGGGCTGCACATAGCAGAGGTGGGAACAACCACAGCTGGGTCCCCACTTGATTCAACGCCAAGTCCCAAACTTTCCAAGAGATGACGCAGAAGGGGAGATGTAACGAAGGCCGTGGAGGACAAACCTCTCTGTGCCATCTGGCACACGGCTCTCCGCCCTGTTCTCGGGGAGCCGCGTCTCTGGCAGATGCCTCACCTATCGGGCAGGGAGGGAGCGCCCGCGGTGGCACCGGCAGTGCCCACCCTGCCACCGGCCCCTCCTGAGGCGGCGGTGGAGCCCGAGCGGGCGGCAGCCCCGAGAGGAACCGGGGGAAGGACTGGGCCCGGCGGGCTCTCGCCCCCAGACCCACGGTGAATCCAGCCATCGGAGGGCCTCGCCTGCACCCCGCGCTCCGTCCCGCAGCCGCCCCACGCCCCCTCCCCGCCCTGCCCGCTTCCCTCCTGGGGCCCTGCAGAAGGCAGCAGCCCCCCGGCGCTAACACGGGGCTACCCCCGGCCGCCCGCCGAGCGCCGCCCGGCCCCTTCCCCCCCAAAATGGCCGACGCTCCCTCACCGCCCTCTGCCGGAGCCGGGGGAGGGCGCCGCGGAGCTGCACCGCGTCCGGGCCGGGCCCGGCAGCCCCCGCCCCGCTCCCATTGACGTCAAGCACCGCCCGGTACCGCGTCCCTCCCCTCATTGTCAGCGCCCGCACCCGCCGTCCGAGCCCGGAGCCCCCCGCGGGCTGCGGCTGCCCCAGCCCGGGCTGTCCCGCCGGCCAGAGCCGCGCCGCGGGCGGGAGGGAGGCCCGGCCGCTCCCGCTGCCCAGGTAAGGCGGAGGTGGGCGAGGAGGGTGCGGGCGGGGGGGGGGTGCCGCAGCCCCGCCAGACCGGCGGGGCGGGGAGGAATTTGAGGCATCCGCTTTGTCTCCGCGGACGGCAGACCGCCTTCCCCGCCCGGGCGGGCGCCGCGGGGCCGGGTCGCCCGCGGTGTGGCGGCGGCGGGGGACCCCCCGCCGCCGCCACACCGCGGGCGACCCGGCCCCGCGGCGCCCGCCGGGGCCTCGGCTCCCGCTCGGAAATGGAGCCGCCGTCGGGCTCCTTCCGACGTGACCGGAACAGCCGCTTTCCTGACCGGAGAGCGGCCCCGCCAGCGCCCGGTCCCCGCCCGGGAAGGGCACGGTCCCTCAGGGGCTGCTGCGAGCTGCCTTCAGGGAAAGGTCTTAAACCCGTCGGGGTGCATCGCTGGGTTTTGCTGTAGTTGAGATTTTGGAGGTTTCCAGGCGCTCAAAGCATGGGATTTCTGTGAATAACCATTTTTTTTTCCTTGCTGCAGCCGCATATTCCCTTTCCTGTTGCTTATTTTTTCTGAATTCCCCCTTCTTTCCCCAGCCCACCCACATTTATCGTATAATTAATAATGTTCTCCCTTTTATACGTGAGTTTTTCCGATGCTCTGCCTGTGTTAATTACTTGAGCCTTCTTTGCGCCCCCGTCGTGAGGGAATTCAGTGATGGAGCGTCACGAAACCTTTCTTTTTCTCCTCATAAAATTTCTTAAAAGTACCACATTTGGCTTTGCCAGGTGTCCCACGTGCTGGTATGCGAAGCAAGTGGAATAGCAGACCTTTGGTGGTTGTCCTTGGTGACCGCGCTTTCACTGCAAATCTGCATTTTTTTTTTCTTCTAATGCTACATCTGAAGCCTTTAAACCAATTAAACACAAGTTAAAGTGACCGTCCCAACTAATCGGCACATTCGAGTTAGGCGCGGTGGGATTAGATTTTAATTGGTGCATAAATTCTGTTAAAATCTTCCACAAAACTCAGAGGAGAGAGTGCTCGTCATCACAGTGTGTGTTGGGGTTGTTTCTTATCAAGTCTCTAGCCGAGAGCCGCCTGGGCGGGCGAGCGTCTCTCCGAGCGGTCCCACACAGCGATGACAGTGAAAGGGGGAGGTATTTTTACAACCCTAGAGTAGTCTCAGGCATTCAGAGTTTAGGGAAAAAATGCAGTTACTTACCACATGCCTGCAGTCTCTTGGCAGAGATACGCGTCTCCTGGCCTGCTGGATAGTGAGGAGGGACAGTGCTCCTCAGTGTTGCTGCTCTCTGTGTGAGTACAAAACCAACAGCTATGTGCTTTGGTCAGTTAATGCAGCCCATGGCCAGCCGGCGCGTTTCAGCAGGGGCAGCGTGCTCCGTGGCCGTTTCGCATCCGCGGCACTCGCAGAAGCATAATTCCTCCATTGTGTCCGCTCCGCGGCGGTAAGGACGGCAGAAAACGGTCGGTGCTGCCTGCCAGGCTGACCCCCCACCCTGGGGCTCTGGGAGGCCCGAGGGAGCGATGGTTGTGCGGGGGGCTGGGGTGCAGGACCCCTCCCAGGCTTGGGGCCCCCTGGCCGGGGTTGCGCCCTGGCAGCTGGGGCTGGTCGGGGCAGCCAGCCCTCTGTGCCAGGCCAGACGCTGCGGGGAGGAGGAGGATGTGGAGAGCTGGTTGCTGTGTTTCTTTTGGACGTGTGGCTGAAAGTTCCTGTGGGCAGGAGTGAATCCAGGGTAAGGGGGTGTGGGAGAAGAGAGCAATTCAAGAGTAGGCAGGTCCCCATTAACTAACCCCTGTGCCTCTATTCTGGTCTGAGCAGCTCCTCAGCCTCAGCTTCCCCATAATCCTATAAATGGTAAAGTTTCTTCACTCCAGTACAGCTGACCGATTTCTACTTTCTAGGAAGTCAAGTTATGGCAATGAGGGCTCTTCACTAGCCCTCTGGCTTTCTCTGTGCTCTGAAAATTTGGCCCAACTGAGAATAAGTTACTGAATGTATTTATTTAATGTGAGATAGGAAGTGTAGACAAAAATAGCTCTCGCTAAAAAAGAGTACTCTCAAATGTGGCTATTACCAGAAATGGTAATGTTTAAAAGCCCGGTATGCCTTACAATCTAGACCACGTTATTTTGTTTGTTAAAATGAGTTGGTGATTACATCTTTGAGCACGACCTTATGATAGTACTGTACACAGGCACTCTGAGGTTGTGCTCGTCCTCCGCGAAACCTTTCCTTCCCACCGCGGGCTGTGGTCGGTGAGGAACCAGACGATATGGGCCTCCTTCCTCATGGAAGCTTTTCAGAAAGCGTGGCTGGCGTGACTGAGCCAAATGACAAAACAGGACAATTTTGATACAACTGTCACACTAAAATGAAGCAAATAATCTTTTTAGGAGGCCATCTGGATTGGAAGATTCACATGATGGGACGATTAGTAGCAGTAATATGTTTTGCACTAACTAGTGCAATGCAGGTCATAGGAACCCGTGAAACATTGGAAGGGAGAGCACTCGTGGTGGTGGCTATGGCTTTGTTCGTTACGTCTTCGCAAGTCTAAGGCCTCTTGTACAGTCTTTTTGCCTTGGGTAATGTTTGGATCTGCACATGTGAAGTACAAGTGTTTTAAAATACTTGGTGACAGCTGAAGGGCAAGCGTTGCTTGCCGGCACTTCCCGCATCCCTGGTGCTGGTGGCCCGCTTTGTCCTTCCATACTGTTACTTCCTCTGCTTTAGGCAGGCTGCATCTTTGGAGGGCTTTGAGTCCTTTAATTTGATCTCCTCTTCTCTCCGCAGTCACCAAAGGTGGGATTCATCTCCCTGTCCAAGCTCAGCTGTTGGCAGGGTAACAGGGGAAGGCAGCCTTCCCCTGATGGCGACTGCGGCCACCCACTGCAGACACTGTGGACAGTCACAGCTCTCTGGATTTGAGGGTTTAGAGCTGGTGACAGAGTCAGTTTGGTGAAAAACCCACAAACCGTTTGCCTTTGATTGTCCAGGTTTAGGAGCCTTCATAACCACCCTGACTCTGAGAAGGCACTGCGGGCATGCCATTCCCGTGGAGTCGGTGGGGTTTGGGTTGATTGAGCAGCCTGAAAATCAGAGCGCTTTTTGAGATGATCAAATATGAAGTGTGGCATTGGATGTCAGCCACCAAAATGTGGCTGTTCAGGCCTTAATCTTTTTGTGTCTCTGGCTTTGTCTTCCTAGGTTTTAGGTTTTGGCAGTGATGTTCCCCTGCCGAGGCCCTAATCTTGGCAGATAAGGGGTTGTAAGGCACAGTTCAGCCCTGCGTTCTTTAACCCTCACCAGGGTGGAGTAAGATACGCAGGTGCAACAAGCAGCCTTACCTAAGCACCGGCGGTATGCACAGGAGCATAAACACCATACACAGGCAGTTTCTGTTTCCTTCTTTGTAAAACAGAGCTGAGACAATTTTGGTTCTTTCTTGCAGTGGTTGTGCAGCAAATTTAACGTTTACGTTCCTGAATGTTTGAGATTCTTACAGAAACACAATCCGGAAATGTGAATGCACTGTTACAGTAAAAGGCTGAAAGGAAAGAGGGTGTTTAGAAAATATGAATTTTAATGTTATACTTAGCAATCAGCCTGCTATGCAGCCTTTTGCCATGAGAGCTGGATAAGCTCTGCCGATGGTGGAGCCGGTTAGGATCCACACCGATAGCCCCAGGAACAAAAACAATCATTTATTCACTTAGGAACAAAGTTACCAAAATACACAGCTATAAAGTGTAAGGAAACATCAGCTGATAAGTTTGTTTCTGTGTGACAGTGGGCAGATGAGAGCTGCTGCTCACTGCTGCAACTCTGTCAACTTGGAGGAGAGACAGGGATTTTCGCATCCTCTCCGGTCACGGCTTTGGGAAGCGCTACGTCGGAAGGGGGTTTGCCTTTCCCTCATCCCGGCTGCTCTCTCCTCCGGGTGCCCTAGCCCAGCCGACACAAACTCTGTGCAGCCATGTGGAGGGAGCTGATCTGGGTGAATATTAACCATCAGCCTCCCCCCAACCCTCTTTAACCCTGCCTAATTCCCAGCCTGGCTGCAGGGTTGCTTTTGTCTGGCCAGGAGAGGGGAGCGTGGGGCTAGAAGGGGGCAGGCGCAGTGCAGGGCCACCTAAAAATGACTGTAAAACTTCAGTCTGAGGATCTGGTCCAAAATCTGTGAGGTCACTTGTGCAGTGATAGCATTCCCTGAGCATATAAAGCATCGCCGCCTGCGTTTGTATCTCTGCCACCACCTTGCTTTCGTGGTGACTCTGGGCGTGCTGCCTTTGCGAAGTTCCTGCTCGCACAAAGTGCTGCCCAGGTTTGGGCGGCGGGAGTACCGACGCCACGTTTAGAGGACTTCAGTGGAAAAGTTCCTGTATTTATTAAGTCCCGACAATTTTGGTCCTGTTTGTCAGAGCTTCACTGGACTGGGCAAACCTCAACTATCTTCTTCTCAAAGTAACTTCTGAGCCATATCATCCAGGGCCTGATCAGCTGTATTGAACTTGGGCCAGCAAAATGCACTGGTCTCACGTGTGTAAATACTTTGTGTGACCTGGAAACTTCTGTATTGCTGCTCCTTGGCCTGCCGCAGCGTAACACCAGCCATCCTGAGCTGCCTCATCCCCTGCGCTGCCCTGGCCCTCGAGGAACCGGTTGTCCACAGGCCAGCCATGCTCAGTGCCAGCCCTCGTGCTCCCTTGGCGGCAGGCGGGAGCGGGCTGGCCCAGCTCTGTCAGATCCCACTTCTCGCAGGTGGGCTTCTGGGTGCTCCGGGATAAAGCGGGGGGGGGAGGGACTTGCGCTGCCAAGCGTGGGCGCTTCCTCACCACCCCCTCGCCGTCTGCCCTGGTTTGGGAGGAATGTGTGGTGGTTTTGCCCCTTCCAGTCATGAAAGGGAAAGTGTAGGCTTTAGCGATTTTAATCAGTACTGCGTGGACTAGCCCCTGCATGTAAACATTTATGGTTCTGAATTTACTTAGCTAATTGGTTTTTAAGTCATAGATTAAGTCATAGTTTGACCTGCCGTACAGCCCAGGCCATAGTATCAAACCTCACTTAGTATCAAATTAACTCATTAACATAGACATTTTTGAGGTTTGCGATTTCAAATTGCAAACTTGATGGTTGCGGGGGGGGGGGGCGTTGGTGAATATAAATAAGATTTTTTGCCATGAAAACCCATGTTCTTTGGTTGGATTTGTGATCGTTTGGCTCAGAAGTAGCACGACAGATTTCATTCGGACACCCTGTAAACGGTGGTGTGGCCAAGACCAGACACACATCCTTGAGCGTGCACTGCACGCCTCTGAAAAAGCAGAGCAGCAGGAGGAGATGAGAACTGAGGCTTTCTTAGTCCCGGTAGGAATCGGCTTTGGTGGTTAATATTACAAAACCCCTGAAGCTTGGGGCTCATGTGTCAGGCTGCACAGTAGGAGAGGAAAAGCATCTGCTTCTGTAGGCAGGTGATGGGAGAGGGCTGCCTGACCTGTGTCACGGCATAGCAGTCCTGCCGGGCCGCTGAGGAATGCGCTCTCCGGTGGCACGCCACCTTTGCTGCAGGACAGCACCTCTCCCGCTCTGGGAGCCGGTGGGCAACGTGTAGCAGGTCACCCCATCAACTGCTCGCATCCGCTCCGAGGGTGCCGGAGCAGGCGACAGCAAGCACGTTGGCATTGGAAGTGCAAGTGCCATGGTAGGAGAAGGTGGAGCAGGGGCGAAAGAGTGAGCACGTTGTTGTGTGATGTGGTCAGACCCGTGTCCGTACTTCTCAGATATGTGTTGCAGTGTTCTAGTTGACCTCTAAAGTGGTAGCTTCATCCTGAGCTGAAAATGTGCCTTTCTACATGACTGATCACGATGAACATAAGCTCGAGCAACTCTTTAATTAGCTCAAGCACGTTTCTCTTTACCTTGAATGTTTACTTTTCACATTTTTCTCTGTTGTCGCATGCAATCCAGACGCTTGCAGAAAGGTAAAACAGCTCAAGGCTGTGCAGTGTGGGCTCCTGGCAGCGTAGCTCTCTGCTTCCTAGTGTCGTCAGCTCTGCCACACCGTGCTGCATGCAGCACGGCATCATACAGCTGGGAATGACAGATTTTGCTGCAGTGCTGCACCCTCGTTACGTGTTGCAGCAGAATCTGTCAGACGTTGTTTTCACGTTCATTCTCAAAATTGCTTTTCTATAAATTGCTTTTATATGCATTATCTGGGTTTTAAGCTACAGCACTGACTAGTGGCTTCCCCGTTGGGTTGGTTTGAAAATCGCAGGATATGTTTCCAAAGCTGAGGGGAGGCTGCAGAGGCTCCAGGCTTGCGCTGATCATCTGATTCCACTGCAGCACTTTCAGCTGCTTGTGCCTTTGAGGTGCCTGTGCCTCACGTGGGAGTGCAGTGGGTTACCTTAAAGGGAAAATCTGATGAAACTGCTTCAAGAACTTGTTGTTACATGTGATATCTTAGTGGAATTTACCAGAATAGAAAGGAGATTCCTGACCTAGGATCTGGAACAGAGCTGAAAAAACATTAATTCTTCAGGTAGTGTGAATCATTTGGAAATATGTCTGTTTTTACTGAAGAACAATAATTCCTGTGTGATAATAAATAACTGTTAGTACTGCATTGTGGTGAGAATTTGAACTTGGAGCAGTCGAGAAATCCTAATGAAGCTTCTCACTCCATCCTTTGTACCATTCTGTATAGCTACTCTGTGGGATTGTTTTTAGTGTTGTTGAGTGTGATGCTAATGTCTTAGCATAAGGGTATCCTGTGTAACATGTGGGTGTTGATGTTTCTATGTGAGATTTGGCTGTAGTATATTATAAACTGCCTGCATATGCTCTTAAATTCTCTGGATGTTGCCTTCAGGTAGCTTTTTGCATTGGGCAGAGCATAGTAACAAGAAGCACAGTTTGGAATAGGGCATTTGTTTTTATCCGAAGCGAACTGTCACAGAGGTACTGTGAAGGGGAGAGCTAGGATCATCAGTGTTTCGGGAAAGCTATGAAACTTGTGTGTTTGAAGGTGAATGCGGGAGCAATGCTGTAACCTGCTGTGGAGGCGGGGGGACCGTTGTCCTGTGGTGACTGGAAGATGGGGGGGCTCTTTGGGTGCTCAGTCTCTGCAGAGTGTAGACAGCAGATGAGCTCCTGACAGCTGAGTGTTAAATAGCTACAGATGTGAGGCTGGCTTTAGGCACAGGCAGAGCAGAACAGCAGCTGCTGAGTGCAGAAGAACAGTTGTGCCCTGTTGACTACCTTGATTGCTGTGTGGCACCTCGATTGCCATGCAACACTCCTTGAGCCTGGGTCACCTTCCCTTCATCTCCCCCGAGCAGCAGTAGTGGCAAGCCCCATTCTCTAGCTTTCTTTCCCTGACTGTCTTACAACAGAAACGTGCTCCCAAGCCCTCACCCACAGATCATCTCCGTTCACTTTTCCTCTGCTGCCTACATTTTGAGCTGATATGCAGATCAGGGCTCTTTTTTTTTTTTTTTCTTTTTTTATTTTATTCCCCCCCCGCCCTTCTTTTTTTCTTCGTTTCTTCTTTTTTTCGAGATCTCTGCCCTGTGTGCCTCCGGTGACTGCTGTGACTGCCGGAGCATGTGGCTGGGAGTGCTCAGCTCCTTGCCTCGGAGCCCAGCTGTGCTGTGTGTGAGCTGGTGGGGCACACAGAGCACCTCTCCCCTGCAAAAGCAGGTCTGGCGGCAACAAACTGGACAGGGGCAGCAAAGCATCAGCGACATGGGAGTGACTGCGTGTGGGGCTGCGTGAGTGACAGCACAGGGGCAGTGCACGGGAGAAGGTTGTTCTGCTCAGTGCTGGTGAGGTGGTGTCTGAAGTGTCGTGAGAGTCAGGTGGATCTTTCACTAGATCAGGTTGCTCAAAGCCCCGTCCAACCTGACTCTGAACACTTCTAATGATGGGGCATCCACAGCTTCTCTGGGCAACCTGTGCCAGTGTCTCACCACCCTCATCGTAAAAAATACATTCCTTATGTCCAATCTAAACCTACCCTCTTTTGGTTTGAAACCATTGCCCCTTGTCCTGTCGCTATAGGCCATTGTAAAAAGTCTCTCTCTGTCTTTCTTATAAACCCCCTTTATATATTGAAAGGCCACAACAAGGTCTCCCCAGAGCCTTCTCTGCTCCAGGCTGAACCCTGTCTCTCAGCCTTTCTTCACAGGAGAGGTGTTCCAGCCCTTGGATCATTTTTGTGGCCTCCTGTGGACCTGCTGGTCTTTCTGGGGACTCCAGAGCTGGATGCAAGGCTCCAGGCGGGGTCTCAGCAGAGCGGAGTAGAGAGGCAGAGTCACCTCCTTCACCCTGCTGGCCACACTTCTTTTGAGGCAGCCCAGGATATGGTTGGCTTTCTGGGCTGCAAGCGCATGTTGCCGGCTCATGTCCAATTTTTTGTCCACCGGTACCCCCAAGTCCTTCTCCGCAGGGCTGCTCTCAAGCCATTCACCCCCCAGTCTGTACTGATACTGGGGATTGCCCCGACCCAGGTGCAACACGGTAAATTCTGACTGGATGTAAAGGAAAATAATTTTCACAGTGAGATTGGTCTGACACGGAAACAGGGCCCCAGGGCTTGTGGCATCTCTGACCTTGGAGATTTTCACAATTTGATGCAGTCCTGAGCAGCCTGCTCCAGCTTTTGACGCTAAGCCTGCTTGGAGTGGGAGCCGGATTGGGTTCTGTGACACTTGGGGTTAACTTCATCCCCTTACTGGCAACCAAGATGAGACAGAAAATACGTATTTCCCACTCCTTCCCTCCTCTGTAGAAAGGAACAGCCAGGTGGGGGAAGCGGTGTGGTCCCGTCTCGGTACAGCCAAGCCAGTCCTTCCTTCCTGTGAAACATCCTTCCTTCCTTCGGTCCAGGGAGTACAAGGGGAAAACGGGCACATAAAGAACAACACGAGAGCGCGAGGTTAGCCAGCCATGCCCTGGAAGAGTGCTGGAGGGAGACCCTCTGCTGCCATTTGTGGCTTATGCTCAATTTTTCACTCTCCACTTCTTAAACGGGCTGTAAGAAAAGCATATGCCCTCTTGGCTCTGATCTTCATTTAGGATGGGATTCAGATAAATTAATGCTTGGCATTAAGCCTGCAGATTTCCTCATTAGCATCTTGTGTAATGCTTGCAGGAATATGTGTGCTTCGAGAGCAATAGAATTTGTCTGTCTTCTGTCCAGAGTACCTGTTGTCCGTCATCCATTAGATACCAGTGGACTTAAAAGCAAATGCAGGCTGCCCAGTAGAACTGCCTCTTTCTTGTTAATATAGGGTATTTCAAGATTGTTGGTTTTCTAGCAGCACGAAACTGAGAATCTGGAAGAAAGTTTTCCCATGATAGTCATGAGTTGGTTGGCACCCTTTCATGCCCTATGGACAAGAGGCTGGTAGGAGCTGGATGAACTTTGAAGTTGGTGATGTATTCAGTCCTGTCTGTGGGAGAAGTACTGCTCAGCACCTTCCTGCTGGAAATCCTGTCCCACACTTCTGACCCCAAGCAGCCTCCAGCTGCGTACCGAAGGAGGCAGCTGGATGCTCAGGATGATCTTCTCCCTGGGAAGTTATGGCTATTCTTCTGTGTCAGCGCCCACCCTAGTCAAAGGAGTCACTTTACGCAAGCGAACGGGGAATAACTCTGGCCTGTTTCTGGGAAGCGGGCGCAAAGGCCAGGTATCCCTCTGCCATCTCTTTCTGCATTAAGGAGAATCCCAACAGTGATTGCTGAATCCCCCGACCACTCACCAGACCTTGGACCTCTAACTCCCGTAGAGCACCGAGTCTTCCCTCACAGCTCTGAGCCCAGAGCAGGGTCTGCGGCGCAGTGCACGTGGCTGGTCTCTGCCTGCCGGTGCAGTGAGACGCATTCACCTTTTGGGGCCATTTGCCCAGCTTCTGGCGCAATGCTGTATGTCCCGTGTGTGAACTGCCCATTGTCCTTTTGAGCTGCTCAGCCTGCAGGTGAAACTATTCCGTCCATAAATTCATCAAGGCTTTTGAGTGGGCTGGTTTCAATGGCACGACTGCACAGTGTCATAACGCCATCCTGGCAGCTTGTCTCAGAGCCTCCCCGTTGTCCATGGAGCATTAATTTTGAGGTTAATGTATTTAAGTCCCCACAGCTACAAGTGTGCTCTCACAAAGGCAGCGTATTCCTTAAAAGATCCAGGCTGTGATCTGTTTGTAAAAGTTATTTTATTTACTTTATTGTTACCTGAGGGTATTTTCAGCAATAAATTCAACACAAAAGACTCCTGTTAGAGTCTTCCAATCCACTCAGCTGTCTTCATTGAATAAATCACATTTAAGAGAGTGACATAAGCTCCTGAATACCTCCTTTCATTTGACTTCGCACTTGCCAGTGAACAAAAAAGACGACACATTCTGAAGCTGCAGAGTGGGAGCTCGTGGGAAAAAAAAGGCCTGTCGTTATAAGGGAGTCCAAGATCACAGTTAATATTTGTGGTACAGCCAGGGGACAGAGTTCCCGAGAGTTTGCGTTGGGAGGCTGCGAAGGATTTGGAGATTACTCGCTGTGTGTTAGCCAGCCAGCCTTCATTGCGCAGCCAGCCTGCGCAAGTCGTTGTGAAACGCTGTACCTGAGGTCCCCCTGGTTCAGATGACTTCGGGGAGAAATCGCATAGGCTCTGGCTGCATTGCTGCCTGCCTGTGAGTCAGTGTGTGCGGTGGGTGGGGTATCCGCCGCTCCTGCGCGCTAATGGCAATGCTTCCTGCTGGCGCATCGTGCCTCGTCTTGCCTGCCTGCTGTCCTGCTGGCTCCCAGCCTGCGAGGGGCTCGCTCAGCTCAGCTGGCTGCTCCCGCAGAGCACCCCAAGCACCTCTGGAAGAGACCCCGAGCTGGTGATGGAGCCTCGGTTTAGTAACAGCACCCAAGGTGTTGCTTTAGAGCAGAGTGTGGATTTCATGGATTGCAAAAGGAGCAGATAGGAGACAGTCTCCTCCCTGCGCCGAAAGGTTCGCTTCAAGCCTGCAACGATGCTGCCAGTGCAGGGGAGTCCTGCAGGCGGGCTGCATGGTGCAACCCTAGCCGGCCAGCCTTCATGCCAGAGACATTTCAAATGGCTGACCGCTTCCTCCTGGGCTCTTCTTGCCAGTGGCATCAACCCCTGCTGTTCCCCAACCAGCTGAGCTGAGGGATGCTGCTAGTCTTTCCCCTCTCTAACAAATGCTTGTCCAAAAGCTGCAGAGCCGCACAGCGTTTCTGGTGCTGCTGGGCTCCAGCACGCGTGTGAGCTGCTGCAGTCCTGCCGCTGTCAGCATGCGTGCACGCAGTGCACTGCAGGCTCCCGCAAAGATGCAGCCCTGCCACTAGAAGTTTACAGTTCAAGTCTAAACCCCGGTTTGCTCCGGGAGCAACAGCAGTGGCACCTGTAGCCTGATTCATCTTCCCTGGCTTCCTCGGGGGCCCTTCCACAAGTCTGAATTGCTACTAATTGCAGCCTTCGTTCAGCCCCAAGCGCAGGGCAGGGCAGGCTGCTGAGCACGCCTGCAGAAGCACTGCTGTCCATACATCCCAATGTGGTGTCCTAAAATGGTGCCAGCAATTTCATCTTCTGCATCTGCACTGAGCAGGGCAAGTGTAGAATTTGCATCGGGGAAGCTGTGTCAGATGTCAGCTAGGCCGGGCAAGATTCTCACAGATGAGCCGAGGGAAAGGGCAGTGTACCCTGAAGAGGGATCCCCCACAGCAAGAGCAACTTTCTGGAGACTTGGGGTAACACTTTTACTGATTTGAGGGATTTTGATGATAATGTTTTTTTTCTAGCAGCGGGGCTGTTCTGTTCAGTGGGTGGCTAGCAATGCTAATGGTTTATAAAGTGGACCTACAAGAGAGCAGTTAAAACTGGGCTTATGCTTGAATATTGAATTTTATCAGAGTAATTAGTCCTAGATGTCTGAGGGTTATTGAGTTAAAGGGCTATTAGTAAAGATTAATGAAAAATTAAAATTTAGACATTTATTTAAATCTGAATGATCATTTTTAATTCATGTCACATTTTACTTCCTTGTGCTGCCGTACCGTCTGTCTGAGGGTCTGTGCGGTGCCTGCCAGGCCCGCTCAGAACGAGTTCCTGTGTGCACGGAGTGGAAGGAAGTGCAGGGCAAGGTGTGCAGAGAGGACAGGGCGCCTGTCCCGAAATGTAGCTAAAAGTTGGCCATTTGTCTGAGCTGTTCCCAAAAGGTTTTCCCTGCTAGTGCTAGAGGACAGTCCTGAGCCATGGATCGCCGTCATCAGTGCTGCTTTATGTTTGTACGGTTCTTGGCATGGCTTGGCCTGGACCTTCCCAGGCAGCTCCCGGGGATGGCTCAGGAGTTAGCACAGGCAAGGCCTGTCCCGTTTCCAGACAAAGCAGGTTTAATAGGGCAGGGGGGCTCGTTCCATACTAGTTGGCCTTGGGGCAGAGGACAAACCTAAGCAAGGCTCACGTACTGGTATAGGTGTACCCATAAGTGCTCTCTTTGGTCAGCAGGATGACAGCGCAGTCTCCAAGAGACCATTCATCCATCCAGCCTTAGGCAGCAAACTGGGATCAGGTGCACAATTATCTGACAGTGCTGCTCACTTTCTTTTTTTAATCTGTGGAGGGTGCCTGGACTCTTTTATATCGAATGTACAGCTTTAGAAGGCTAAACTTTGGGGACACAGGTACTGTCCAAGGAGATGGACCGTTCAAGCAGAGAGCTAAGCCAGGTTCTTTCCTCAAACCATACAAAGGTTGGGCTGGGTAGGACCTTGAGGTCAGGCAGTTGGATTTCCCAGTGCAGGAGAGCTGGGAGGGATGCCAAAGGGCTGCCCTGCTCACCTGCAGTTTTCAGCAGCCGCTTGGCTACCCGTGATGGTGTGGCCCTGCAGCCAAGCTGAGCACTCGGTGCTGAGGTTGTGCTCCCTGCCGCGGGTGGCTGAGCCCTGCATACAGGTGGGCTGCGAGAGGGACGTGGGAGTGAGCCAGCGAGGAGCAGCACTGTGGCTTGTGAGGAGAGCTGTGCCTCTGAGCCCTGTGCGGCACTGCAGTTGCATCTTCAGTGCAGCACAGAGCTGCCTGCTGTCCCTGGCCGATTCCTGGATAACATGGCAATGCCTCGGTGATCCCTTATCGTAGCCATGTACTCCAGGATGCGGCCCCGTACCCAAGCCCTGAAGACAGCATTGTGTCTCAGGCCCCAAAGTCCTCAGAAAAATTACTTTACCTGTACAGCTCTTCTCTTAATGTGTCCAGAGCATGACCTGCCTTTTTCACAAAAGATGAGCCTGCAGGTAGGTGGAAGCTCACTCTTACCTCTGTATTTGCTTTCTGCTGTGAGTCCACCCATTCTCTGTTTAGGTGGCTCACTTGCCTGTGGTGCAGGACTTCGCCTGGGGTGAGTTTCAGTTTGGGTTCTGAACTATTTTTCCTGTGTGCCAGGATTATTTTCTGTTCGGGCTCACCATTGCTCTCAGCTTGGTGGCATCTCTGCGTTGTCTCAGTCTCCTTTCCACTCCATTACCTGTGCTGCTAATGAGACTGCTCAGCAGACCCAATGGAGGAGTTGTGCTAGGAAAATGTAAGAGAGGAAGGATCACTGTTTGTCAGGTTTCTTATATTCTTCCCCCAATAACCATTGCTGGCGATGCTCAGAGACAGATTTTGGGCTACACAGACCTTTGTCTGACCTCCCATCGGAGTTCTTACCACCTCTCTCTGTTATTATTGAAAAAGCTTCTCACTTTCACACTGCTTCAGAGAGTCCTGGGCTTTCTGGCTCATTGTGGTTTCATCCAGACGCGTGTTTCCTTACTCTGCTTATGGGAATCCACATGAGAGACAGTGTCAAAAGCCTTAATAAAGTCAAGATACCTTACGTCTACTGCTTCTTCAGCTATTCAGTGTGACTCTTACCCAGTTTAATGAGGGTTAAAGTAGTTACCAGCACAGCTATGAATTTGAATGTCCCAGTTCTTTCTCCATTTTCGCCAGCTTATGTTCTTCGTACTTCAGACTCTGACTTCAGCTTGGTTTTAGGGATGAGAACCTCCCTAACCTGGGATCGGTTTCCTTTATCAGAGTTTAGGCTAATTAGCAGGATTATATGTTGCTCTCAATGATGAGCTGAGTATTGTTCATTGAGGCTGGCACAAAACTACCTACTTTAAAAAAAAAATGCAAATTAGGTTGTTAAATAATCTGTTGACAGCTCTGTCTTGGGTTGTGACATGAGATCAGAATGTTCCCTCTGTGAAATTACATGTTGCTGCCTCCTTGCAGGGCCTCCACCTCCAGCCAAGTGTGGAGTCAAAGCCCTTCTGAAACAGCAGATGCTGAACAACACAGAAGCGAGCATGGAGCTGCCCATGTCCAGCCCCAGACCGCGTATTCATAGAATCATAGAATGGTTTGGGTTGGAAGACCTTAAAGATCATCTAGTTCCACCTCCCCTGCCATGAGCAGGGACACCTTCCACCAGACCAGGTTGTTCAAAGCCCCATCCAACCTGGCCTTGAACACTTCCAGGGATGGGGCATCCACAGCTTCTCGGGGCAACCTGTGCCAGTGCCTCACCACCCTCACAGTGAAGAATTTCTTCCTTTGATCTCATCTAAATCTCCCTTCTTTCAGTTTAAAGCCATTACGCCTTGTCCTGTCACTGTGTGCCCTTGGTAAAAAGTCCCTCTCCAGCTTTCTTGTAGGCTCCCTTCAGGTACTGAAAGGCAGCAATAAGGTCTCCCTGGAGCCTTCTCTTCTCCAGGCTGAACAACCCCAACTCTCTCAGCCTGTCCTCATAGGAGAGGTGCTCCACCCCCTCACCATCTTTGTGGCCCTCCTCTGGACTCACTCCAACAGGTCCATGTCCTTCTTCTGTTGAGGGCCCCAGAGCTGAATGCTCCAGGTGGGGTCTCATGAGATCAGAGTAGATGGGAAGAATCCCCTCCCTCGCCCTGCTGGCCACGCTGCTTTTGATGCAGCCCAGGATACGGTTGGCTTTCTGGGCTGCAAGCGCACGTGGCTGGGTCATGTTGAGCTTCTCATCAACCAACACCCCCAAGTCCTTCTCCTCAGGGCTGCTCTCAATCCATTTGCCGCTCAGCCTGTATTTGTGCTCGGGATTGCCCTGACCCACATGCAGGACCTTGCACTTGGCCTTGTTGATCTTCATGAGGTTTGCATGGGCCCACCCCTCCAGCCTGTCAGGGTCCCTCTGGATGGCATCCCTTCCCTCCAGTGTGTCAACTGCACCACACAGCTTGGTGTTGTCAGCAAACTTGCTGAGGGTGCACTCAATCCCACTGTCCATGTTGCCGACAAAGATGTTAAACAGCGCCAGTCCCAATACCGACCCCTGAGGAACGCCACTTGTCACTGGTCTCCACTTGGACACCGAGCCGTTGACCGCAACTCTTTGCGTGTGACCATCCAGCCAATTCCTTATCCACCGAGTGGTCCATCTGTCGAATCCATGTCTCTCCAATTTAGAGACAAGGATGTCATGTGAGACAGTGTCAAATGCTCTGCACAAGTCCAGGTAGATGACGTGAGTTGCTCTTCCCTTATCCATCAGCGCTATAACCCCGTCGTAGAAGGCCATCAAATTTGTCAGGCGCAATTTGCCCTTAGTGAAGCCATGTTTGCTGTCACCAATCACCTCCTTATTTTCTTTGTGCCTTGGCATGGTTTCCAGGAGGAACTGCTCCATGATCTTGCCGGGCACAGAGCTGAGACTGACTGGCATGTAGTTCCCCTGGTCTTCCTTTTTTCCCTTTTTAAAAATGAGGGTTATGTTTCCCCTTTTCCAATCAGTGGGGACTTCACTGGACTGCCACAACTTCTCAGATATGATGGGTAGTGGCTTAGCAACTTCATCCGCCAGTTCCCTCAGGACCCGCAGATGCATCTCATCAGGTCTCATGGACTTGTGCACCTTCAGGTTCCTTCGATGGTCTCAAACCTGATCTTCTCCTACAGTGGGCAGTTCTTCATTCTCCCAGTCCCTGCCTTTGCCTTCTGCGACTTGGGTGGTGTGGCTTGAGCACTTGCCGGTGAAGACTGAGGCAAAAATGTCGCTGAGTACCTCAGCCTTCTCCATATCCTAGGTAACCATGTCTCCTGTTTCCTTCTGGAGAGGGCCCACATTTTCCCTAGTCTTCCTTTTATCACCGATGTACCTATAGAAGCTTTTCTTGTTGCCCTTGATGTCCCTGGCCAGATTTAATTCTATCAGGGCTTTAGTTCTCCTAACCTGATCCCTGGCTGCTCAGACAATTTCTCTGTATTCCTCCCAGTCTACCTGTCCTTGCTTCCACCCTCTTCCTTTTTGTGTTTGAGTTTGTCCAGGAGCTACTTGTTCATCCCTGCAGGCCTCCTCGTGTTTTTTCCTGACTTCCTCTTTGTTGGGATGCAACGCTCCTGAGCTTGGAGGAGGTGATCCTTGAACGTTAACCAGCTTCCTTGGGCACCTCTTCTGTCCATGGCTTTATCCCATGGTACTCTAACCAAGCAGATCCCTGAAGAGGCCAAAGTTGTCTAGCTGTGCACAGTCCTCTTGGGATAAAACACCAAGGTCAGGAGCAGGTCACCTGTGTCACCATGTGTGTCAGCCTCAGGGGACTTACCAGCAGACCTGGATGCTGGGTTTGCTTTGGCTTCACCTTGTAGCTCTACCCGCCTCCAGGATTGTGCTGAAGGCCGACATGTGGGTGAGATGAACTCATTCTTTACCCTCACTGTTAAGCCATGCTGTTGTGCAATGTGGCATCCAAGGTTTTTCCATCTGGTCGAAGTCATAAAGCAAAGCATAGCTGCTGCTTTGCCTGGCCTGTCAGAGAGGGCAGAGACCTGTCAATGAAGAGCCGCTATCCGTGGTTTCCATCTCTGCCATAATCCTTGTTTCACCCAGCTCCTGATGCAAATCTAGCAGGAGAGATCTTTTCCTTCTCTTGTGATTATAAGCTGGGTTTGACTTTCCTACCCAAGGCCATTATGTTTGTCCTGGACCAGACCACAAGTCTATCTAGCCCAGTATTTTTGCAGTGGCCAAGAACAGGGCCCTAGGGAAGAGAGTAGAAACAGGGAAAACCTGCGGTAAGTAGTTCCTCCGTGCTCTCCCAGCCTCCGGCCCCTTGTGGCACAGGCACTTACAGAGCTGGATGTGGCTTCTGTGGATTTACTAACCCTCAAAACACATCTATGGTGTTACTTTATCTGTTTGCCCCAAACCCATGGAAGCTTTTAGCGTCCACAGCGTCCTGTGGCAGAGTCCAACAGCGTATCTGCATGTCATGAGGAGCAGCATCTCTCCTGTTTGTTGTGACTGCAGAGACAGGGAACATTTGATATATCCCTCTTCTCCAAACTATTCGTAATTTTATAGATCTGTCATATTCCTCCTCAGTCATTTCATTGTCCAGGTTAAATAGTTCTCGTTTGTCACTGATTTCCTCTGCAGAAATCAGACTTTTGACCATCTTTGTTGCATAGCTTTTCTAGCTGGCAGCAGAGACTGAGTTGGGACCAGAATTGCAAACAGCTTTAGAGATGCTGGCACACTGTGGTTGATACAGTGGCAAATTAATGTTTTCTTTTTTTTTGTGCTGTACTTATTTCCTAGTAACTCATAGTATTAGACTTGATTTTTGACCGCTGTAGAACAATGAGCTGGTGTTTTCCTGAACGGTTGCAGTAGGCTGAAAGCTTTTTATTTTACACATAAAATTAGAATGTTTTTCTCCATGTCTGTAACTTAATGCTGATCTACACTGAATGTCATCTGTCATTTCCCTGTTGAGACTTGGAAGGTCCTTCCGTAGATCTTTGGAGTTAGCCTTTGCCTCTATGACCCTGAGCTCAGGGTGTCTTCAGCTGTTTTTAGTAACGTGGTGGAGGAATGCGTTGATGTAGGGTGGCAGCGAGGGCAGGTCCTGCATTGCCGGTGTCACGTGGGGGCACTAGCTTCTCCAGGAAGGTCCAAGTTCAAAGTTGAAGTGCAGATCCAGGAAGCTTTCTGGAGGTAAACCCATTTCTGCTGAAGAGCTTATGTAGGTGGGAGCTAATAAGAGCTCTGTCACCGTTTTCCTTAAGAAATGCTCCTGGCAGCTGTGGGCAGTCGGAAGTCTCACTGATGAAGAAATGGTGCCTTCCTCTGCCTCTTCCTTCCTTGCTCCTGTGCTGCTCACTTTCACCCTTGTTCACACCTTGTACTCCTTTGTGCTGGGACAAACATTTTTCTGTTCACTACTTCTTACCTTAATGAGGTTAGTTTTAGCCCAGATAAGTCCTGCATGAATGCTTGGGATAGGAGCGTGTGAGTGTGCGTAGCAGGGGGGAATATGCAGTTGGGAGTGAGAAGGCATCAGATCCAACCCAGCCAGCACGCGCTGCTCCAGCAGTTGCAGTGTTAGGGCAGTTTGGGGCATCCCTGAGCAAGCAGCAACAGACCCAGTACTTGTTTAAATGGCTGAAGCAGAGCAAAGTGTAGGAATCCAAATTGCAACACAAGCAAGGAAACTTGTGTTTTCATAAGAACATGGACCTCGGGAAGGACCACTTGTAAACCTTGTGACAAACGGGCAGCAGAAGAAAGAGGACCTGGGGGAATCCTTGGACAAATACTATCAAAGGGTCCCTCCTTGGGTAGACTAGCTCAAAAAACCTGGAAAGTGCCAGCTTCCTTCTGGAGCGTTATTGTATGGTCTGAGGGCCAGAGAGCCATTGCTGTGGCAACAGATCTGTCAAATGCTGCTTTATTTCGGTGGGATGTCCAAAACAATGTTGAAAATAGGCCATGGGACTAGCTGTGCAGCAGTGCATCAAAAGACCAGTCAGGGCTGCTGGGAAGCCCAATAGCAGTGGGCTGGGGTTCAGTGTGATGCCCTACAGCCTTTTTTGGGGTGAATCAAACATGCCACTGTGGCTTTTGGAGTTGCTCCCTGGCAGCAGCAGGCAGCCTGGGACCCTGCACTTCAGGATGATTAGCAGAGATGTTTGTTTCTTCTGAAATATGCTTCAAACGATGAGGACAGCAGCCCTGCTGGTCCTAGGGAAAAGAAATTGGGGCATGCATTAGAAAGCTAGGGGCACGCAGCTGTCCCTGTTGAACAGGGAGAGCTGGGACTGCGTGGGTGGGGATGAGAGGTGCATCCCGTTGTTCTCTAATTGCACTGTTGAACAGCACACTGGGAGATGTTAGGTGCTTGTTCTCTGCTTAGTGTCCCCACATGGCTTTGCCCTGCAGCCACATTGCTGTCTTGGCCTCCAGACACTGGTGCAGGTGTGAAGCGTAGCTTCTTCTGGGCCTGTACACTTCCTTTTTCCAAAACTGTGCTCTGTCCCAGCTTTTGAGATCTGCTGGGAGTTCACTGAATGGCATTTCTGTGCCAAGGCTGGGCAGGCACCCACACACAGGCTGGTTGCCTGCCTGTCCTTTCATTTCTGTCCAAGGCAGCAGACAGATGGTTCATAGCTGCCGTAGTCCAGGGCAGTCAGTAGCTATGGCAACTCCCCAAGCTGTTCTTGTGGCGGGTGTAAGGGAGCTAAAAAGCTTTCGTTTTAGCACTTACAAACTTCATTGATTGAGTTCTTCCAGGAAGAAACGTGCAAGAATAACCAGTTTTCTGTGCTACTGGGTCCATGAGCTCATTTTTTTTGGGAGGGCTTTTGGAGCAATCCCCATTTTCTGCAGGGTTTGTAGGGATCCGTGTGGAAACATCTGAATGGCTGAGCCAGGCTTTGGCCAGGAAAGCTCACAGCAATCAAAGGAGTGTTCCTGCAAAGGAGCTGGCTCCGATGTCCTTCCACTCTGTTAGGAGAGTGGAGCATACCCTGTATCAGACAGGGTGCAGAGAAACATAGAATACTCTGTAATTTTCATGCCAGCAGGGATATATCAGTGCCCATGTGGCTCTCAGGTATAATGCTAGGAAGAATGTGAAGGTTAAAGCTGCCTACGCCTAATGAGCAAAATGATTCAGAGATGGTTCTGAGTACTTGAAGCTGATCTTATTAGGTGTGTCGTACCAGGGGTGCCTTTCCCAGCTCTGTAGATGTTGCTGGACGATAAATTGTGTGGGTTTATGCTTTTGGGTACTTGGCTCATTTGTAGTGTGGCACTTGTCAGATGTGCAGTGTTAGTCCTGTCTGACCTGGATAGGTGTTTGGGACAGGACAAGACAAGAGCCCAGGAAGATGATAAGAGCTCTACTGCATGAGAACAAAGGTTTACCTACCCCGTATCCCATCTCCAGCAATGGCTAGAAATGGACTCCCAGGAAGGAGGAGAGGGACAGGGGAAGCGTGCAGTGATGCAGGCCAGAGGATTCTCCCAACCAAGTTTTGGCTCAGAGACTTGCTGAGCTAGGAGTGGGTCCCTGTAGGTATGACCTTGAGGGATTTTTCTTCCATGAATTTGTCTAGTTGCTGCTTTATGAACCCACAAGGACTTTTAGTTTCCACAACACCCTGCAGCAAGGAGTTCCCCTGCATAACACCACGTACAAGCAGAAGCAGAGTGCTGAACAGAGTGAGCCCAACTGGAGATGAGCATAAGGCAACAGGATGGGAAGAGGGAGTGAAAACACCAGCAGGAACTGGAGCCGATATTACTGTCCCAGCCTTCAGCACAAGCATGACAGAAGAGGGTAGAAGAGGGTGGAGGGAATAGAGCTGTGCTTGAAGGGTAAGATTTGTGGTGGCCAGATGAAGAGGTTAGAAGAGCAAGTGTAAGAGGCAAGCTTGTTAAAGTGACAATGTGGAAGATAGGTCTGAGAAGAGCTTTTACTGTATGCTAACTATCTGGGGAAAATGGAAGTTTGAGAAGTGGGGAGAGGTAGACTGAAGTGATGAGAAGAAAAGGAACAGAGGAGGGGGCACTGTAGGTCAGACCAAGGTGCCTGTCTCCTCAGGATCCTAGCTGCACCAGCGGCCAAAAGCAGATGTTGGGTAGGAGCATGAAAATAGCTAATATACAGTATGCTTTCCCATCCTGCCCACGTCCAGCGACTTGCTGAGTCATAGGACTTTGTGTTCTTTTCATTCAATAATCTCTGAAATTTTCTTCCATGAATTTTTCTAATAATTTTCTGAATCTGTATAAACTTTTGGCATCCATCATACCATGCAAGTGGTGATTTCCATAGTTTTGCTGCTTGCTCTGAACTTCCCTGCAGTTGTTCCAGCTGATGCCCATCAGTTTGTGTTTTATGGATGGCAGCGAACATCAACTTCCTCTACTCCTCTCCTGATTTTTGTGGCTCTGTATTAGTACCTCCTCCCCCCATCAGCTGTCTCTGTTTCAGGCTGGAGGGGCTGATCCTGGGCAGTGTCCTTACATGCAGCTTTTCTGAGATGGATGAGCCAGAAGCCCACAGCACTCTAGACGGAGCAGCAGTCTTCCTTCCTGGTTTACATTCCTCTTCTAATACTCTGTTTGGTTTTTGTACTGCTATTAACATTGAACCAATGTCTTCATAAATACTGCAGTATCCCTGAGGAGTCCAAGGAGTCCGAGTCTCCAATGCTGGAGAATTACAGATAAAAACCAATGACAACTGGGTACAAAGCAGACAACAGTAACAGACAAAATGCTGGCCTCATGGCAGGACAGCTGGGGGAGTTCAGTTAGTCTGAGGCTCTCCTAAAGTTTGGATCCTGTGGCTTTCAGCCAGTCCATGGGTGATTCAGCTCCAGGCAGCACCTTGATGCTAGCACATGTTAGGGGGATGAAGAGAAGTGATGGTGACAGCCACAGTCCCTGAAGCCCTTGCAATGCTGAGCCTGACGGGGGTGGGAGGGAGGGATGGAGGGGTGAAGGAGATGGAAGACCTCCATGTCCAATAAATATTACAAAGGCACCAGTGAGCTGGGGCTGCTTTTCCCATGCCATCCGCAGGATGCTGCCAAGTTTGTGACTCGCTGGAGAGATGCCCACATAGTGTTTGTGAAATCAAATGTGACAGTAAAATCTGTTTCTGAGGACAGTACAAGTAGCAGCATGGGACATTGAGTCAGAGAAGAAAAACATCTTCCTCAGCTTTGATTCCAGTGCAGGATGGGGCATTTTTCTTGAAACAGTGTGAAGAAGGCAGGAAGGTAATTCTTGAGGTCTGTGTTTGACAAGGTCCCCAGCTGTCCCACCAACTCCTCTGCTTGCCTACAATACATAAAAATGTGTTACTGAATTCAAATATAAGGCAAATGTAGAGCTTGTAAAAGTAGGTAACTTGTCTGCTGCATGTACAAGGCATTTTTTGATACCTGGCAGATAGGAGCAGCATGCTGAGGGGCTTTGAAAGTATTGATCCATTTCTGACCAAGAGCTCCAGAGCAGAATCGTAGAATCATTAAGGTTGGAAAAGACCTCTGAGATCATTGAGTCCAACTGTTAACCTAACTGCCAGGTCCACCTCTAAACCATGTCCCTAAGCACTACATCCACACGTTTTTTGAACACTTCCAGGGGCAGGTAATATCCTCCTTGCCATGGGGTTCCCAGGGCAAGGATGCCACCAGCTGCAGGGCTCTGTTTGGTGCTTGTGCAGGTTAACAGCATCGTGTATTGCTGGAAGGAAGATGCTGCACCTAGTCGCTGAATGCTCAGACCTGGTCTCAGTGAGCCTTTACTTGTGAGTCTTTCCAGTGCGAGGCAAGCAGTGATTTTGAAGGGGAGCCAGAGCAGAGCGGTAGCAGCTTTGTAGAGAAAAGCAAAATCTCTGCTGTGCACAGTAAAGCAACAGTGACCGGTCTGCTCGAACCCCAGTGCTGCTCAAAGCATCTGCTGTGGGCAACTGGGGGTGGCTTTATGCTCTGCTTCTTTCACATTGGCCCTGACAGCTCCGTGTAGAGAAATTCCTTTTATACTGCTGGGAGCAGAGCAGCACTGGGGGTGATCGGAGTGTTGGCGTAGGGTCGGTGTGACTCGGTGACATGCCAGATCCTCTCCGGCATCTGCAGAGCCTGCTGCAGTCTCCCACACTTGCTGTAGATGCTGTTTGGTGTCTTTGTTTTAGTCTCCTTGAAGGTTGTGGTCGCTGTGGTTATTTTTGGCTGCTGTCTCATTATTTCACATGTCTCTAGTCTAGCATTGTATTAGTCAATATTCAAACCACTTCCAGATTGTTTAGCTTGTTCTGACTTTGAGAATTTCCTCTCTCACTAGATGCAGACGTTTCTGAGACAGTTCATCCCCCAAAACACAGACATGCCTAAAAGTCACTTGGCATTTTGCCTTTGCGTTCAGTGGGGCCAGGGTGCCCCTTTCCCCGCCCTGTGTAAGCAAACACATCGTCTGCCTCTCTTCAGCTGCCCCAGGCGGTTGTTAGGCGCCTGCAGGTGGCATGCGGGGTTGATGACACATAGTGGACTCTGGCTCTTATTTAGTCTGAATATCTTGTTTTATACCCTTTTTTTTCTGGAGTATTTTTCTCCTGTTCCCACGACTACGTTTCATTGTGTGGGGTCAAGAACCAGGTGCTGGAAGATGCTCATAAAAGGCAAAATCAAATGAAGAAAAACTTTCCTTCCTTCTCTCTTTAACTGACTGAAGGCTCTGGCCACAGTATCCTCATCTGCTGCAATTTGTGACACCCATGTCCTTTTTCTATATAAATGGCGGAGAAATTTGGCTTTACAAATGAAGAATGACATGCTGGACTCCTCCCAGTCCATTCCACCCTGGGGCAGGGAAGAAAAATCCTGCTGATGCTCACACCATCTTGAGCTGTGATACAAGCATGAATCGTCAGCAGCATTACCGCATTTAAGCGTGACATGTTCACACTCCCTTGCATACGTACGCAACACCAGAAACCCTTTAATTAAAACTGTAGATGTATGTGCACACGGGGCAGAATCCAACAAACACAGCTAGCCTATACTTCAGGTGGAAGAGTATGCATTAGAACCAGAGTGTAGTCTAATCAACTCTCCCCTGACCTGCTTGGCCATCTAGGACTGCTAAGAGGAACCCCCTTGCTGCCCCGGGTTTTGCTGATGTACGTCTCCAGAGCTGTCCTTATGCCTGAAGTGACTGTCAGCAATTTGAATACGTAGTCTGGAGACCTGCGTTGCCTAAGGCTCCCTTTCCCCAGGTGTGTGCAAACACTCCCAGCATTGTGCTCAGTGCAAAAATACAGTTCCCACGGGTATTCTGCGTAATAATTTAGCAGAAAACAGAGCAGGGAGGATCTAAGCTCACCCCAGCGTTTGGGGAGGTGGAGTGTGTAGTACCAGGTGTACGCCCCGTCCAAAAGAGCATGGACAATAGCTCCACTCTGCTCCTCCTGAAACTAGACCACCTGTCAGCTGAGGAACGCAAAACTCTTAGCCTGTGTGGATTTGACAGTGCGGAGGACCCCAAGGGCTCCAACTACAATGGGGTAAATTGCTATTCTCTGATTATAGCTGTGTTTGAATCTATTGATTTTCTATTGCCTGTGATGAGTGCTGCTCTCCAGGGTCTACTGGAAACCCCTACAGGTTCAAGAGCAAAAGAAGAAATGAATAAAAAGTGGCTGTAGGCCAAGGCGTTAATAATTCTCATTCATCTTTAGGATTGGGTAAGGCTGAAACTTAATGTATATGACGTGATGTTACCCTTCTGATGATGGGTACTGTGGAGGACCAGCAGTGCTGTCGCTGGGGGCCCAGGCTCCCCCAACTACAGTGAGGGATGTTGCATTATCAGTATAAAAGTGCAAGCAAAAAGATAAAAACCCAAAGATTAAGTGCAAAATGTGCTCGTGAAAGATAGCAGAGTCTTCTAGCACTCGACAGACCCACGTGGCAGCTGGCAGCATTTTTATCTTGGCATAGCAGGGAGCACAGTAGGAGTGGGTGCTAACAGTTATTCCCACATGGGTGTGTTGGGGACATCCTGAAACCCAGAGCAGTGGGTGCTTGTGGGACTCTTACCAACAACCAAATCAGAGCAAGGAACACGACATGTAGGGTAAGATGCTTCTGTGCATCTGGAGAGGAACAGCGTCACGGTCCTAAGGACTTCTGGCAGAGATTATCTGTTTAGGTCTCGAGTAGTAGTCATTTAATTGCTGTCCCTGAAATAAAAGATGGTTATCTCCCAGTTCATAAAGTGTTTCAGCTAGCACAAATGTTTCTAGCTAGAGTTTTTTTGCCTCCATGCACAGCTATGAACTGACTGTGTGTGTTTTGTGCAGACAAGATTATATAGTCCCAGTGGAAGGTTATATCCAATGATGCTGCTAAAGAAATGTTTCATAAAACTGTAGATAATGATGAGCAAAACTGAGTGTGCAGAAAAAATTAAATTTAAGAACGTGAAGGGTAATTGAGTGTTATGAAGGTACTCTAGTAAATGTCCTGAATACTGAATTCTCACACATGTTTAACAGGATGCTGTGGCTAAAACCACAGAGTCAGAAGAGCCCTGAAAGACAATCTGAACTAAACAGAGGGAGGATGCAACTGATAATGATAAATATAAATACAGTTAGGAGATACACACGCTTGTTGAGTAAGACCAGAAAACCCAATGACAAATCCATGGTGAAAAGTAGAATCAGAATGAGTCATTTCAATAGTGAATAGTGGTAACTTCACTGCAGTGTTTGTTAGGAAGTTACTACTTTGAATCGGTTAAATTGTGTGCCACGTTTCTCTCGTGAAATTGGGTTTTGGCTTAATGTGCTATAATAAAGAACCTTTTAGATCAGATAAAATCTTTTCTCCCTGTAGGTATTTACTGGCCACACATTTTGCCTTGATATTTGCTTTGAATAACAGGTAGTTTAGTTTCCCCAGGCTTCCTATGTGTCTCATCAGAAAGGCATTTTTTCAAGAACTCAAATCCAAACGGATGTTATTGTGGCTCTTGGCTTAATGCAGGATTGCCCTTGTTGTTCAGGTGAAATCAGTGATTTCTTAGGGTTTTTAAGGGTAAAAAAGCACTCATGACTACTTTTTTGAGCTTTCCCAAAACTTCCCTCAGCTTTTCCCAAACTTTCAGCTTCTGTTTTTGATGCATGGCCCCTGGAGAGAGAGCGGCATCATTCCCAGGGGAGACGAGTGCCATCCAGATATCTGTGCCTGAGCCCACATCTAGGTTCCCTTCATCATCAGTGGGCAGAGTCTGATCCCTCAAAGGGTGATTCCTCTCCTCCTGTAGAAAGTCCTGTCTCCCTAGGAAGGTCAGATGAAGACACTTGAGCGTTTCTTTCTCTTTGAATCTAGAAGACTCAAGAGCAATTTGTAGGTGTCTCTCTTGCTCTGTGTCACTACTTAAGCAAGGTGAGATGTGTCAGACTTGGGTGTGTAAATACACAGTCCAGTACTGCACACAAAATAATGTCATTTCTGCTGTCATACTTCTACTCAGTATTTCCTGCTGATACAGCCAAGAGGGTCTGCCTCTGAGCTGCAGCAGTACATCAGCTGCTTCTGTAGATAACATTTCTGCTGCGACCATTTAAGCCTTTTCAGTGTTTTGAGGATACAGCCCTTCAGAGTCTTTGATCTGACTTTATCAGTGATTCAGATGGCTCTGTTTAACTGAACTGTCCTTATTATATACGAATGGATTGAGAGCAGCCCTGAGGAGAAGGACTTGGGGGTGTTGGTTGATGAGAAGCTCAACATGACCCAGCCACGTGCGCTTGCAGCCCAAAAAGCCAACCGTATCCTGGGCTGCATCAAAAGCAGCGTGGCCAGCAGGGCGAGGGAGGGGATTCTCCCCCTCTACTCTGATCTCGTGAGACCCCACCTGGAGCATTCAGCTCTGGGGCCCTCAACAGAAGAAGGACATGGACCTGTTGGAGCGAGTCCAGAGGAGGGCCACGAAGATGGTGAGGGGGTGGAGCACCTCTCCTATGAGGACAGGCTGAGAGAGTTGGGGTTGTTCAGCCTGGAGAAGAGAAGGCTCCAGGGAGACCTTATTGCTGCCTTTCAGTACCTGAAGGGAGCCTACAAGAAAGCTGGAGAGGGACTTTTTACCAAGGGCACACAGTGACAGGACAAGGCGTAATGGCTTTAAACTGAAAGAAGGGAGATTTAGATGAGATCAAAGGAAGAAATTCTTCACTGTGAGGGTGGTGAGGCACTGGCACAGGTTGCCCCGAGAAGCTGTGGATGCCCCATCCCTGGAAGTGTTCAAGGCCAGGCTGGCTGGGGCTTTGAGCAACCTGGTCTGGTGGAAGGTGTCCCTGCTCATGGCAGGGGAGGTGAACTAGATGATCTTTAAGGTCTTCCAACCCAAACCATTCTATGATTCTATATTTGCCACTGCCACAGTTTTTTTGCTATTTTTGAAAATTATCATCCTCTTTTCTTCTTGTTTTTTGCTAAAAATGTTAAATAGAGCTAGGATGAGAACTGCTTACTTTCCAGAGAGAGAGAGAGAGAGGAATGTGAAGTCCGTGCATCCATGTCAGATTGTTCAGTACCTTTACAAGCTGAGCAAGTTATTGCCTTATGAGATTTATTTAACAAGTCTTGTTTAAACATCCCCCAACAATATTAATTAGCATTAATAATAGTCCCAATGTTTGAATCCTGCACCATTCCTTCTGATATTTTTATATCAGTGCCAGGCTGGAGAGGAACAGTCATGAACAGCCAGAGTAATTTAGGTTGGAAGTACCCCTGGAGGTCTCTGGTCCAAGCCCTCACTTCAAAGCATGATCAGCTTAAAGCAGCCACTACATCTAAGATAATATTTTATATTGGCCGATTCCCCTCAATCTTTACAAATGTGCACTTTATTTGTAATACTGATTTGTTTAGGTTCTGTTTCCAAGCACTGGGGTTAGTTCTGGCTATGCCAAGAAGTTAAAGGGCCTTCTGCTGGCAGACTTCTTGTGGATACTTTCTCTCCACATATTTGTAGAAGATGTTGCTTTACGTCTCCTTCTCCTTATTAAGCACAGTAGATTGAGCCTCCTTCATCTCTTGCAGTAAATCATGTCAGCTGGGGAGGCACTGGGGAGTTCCAGGGCTGCCTCTGGTGGAGCTCTGAGTATTTCCATGGATGGAGGTCCCACAGCCTCTCTGGGACCCTGTGCCAGTGTTTCACCACTCATGGGGTGGGGGGAAGTCCTAATATCTACTTGGAATTTTTCTTCTTGCAGCTTTTATCTTTTGCTTCTTTCACTGTGTGCCTCAGAGGAGAGCCTGGCTCTGTCTTCTCTACACCCTCCTGTTCAGTAGCTGCAGGCAGCAAAAGGTTTTTGCCTTCTCTTCTTCAGGCTGAGTAAACCCAGTTCCTTCAGTGTCTCCTTGTATGTCCACTCCTCCAGCCCATGGCCATCTTGGTGGCCTCTGCTGGATTCAGCCCAGTACATCTGTGTCTGTCTTGTACTTGGCAGTCCCAAACTAGACACTGCACTCTAGATGTGGTCTCACAAGAGCCAGAGAGGATGGATCACCTCCCTCAACCTGCTGGCTGCACACTTGCTGACACAGCCCAGTCTGTGGTTGGTCGTCTTAGCTAGAAGGCCACAGTGCTGACCTCTGTTCAACTCTTTGTCCTTCAGGACTCCCCAGATCCTTTTCTGTGAAGCTGCTTTCTAGCCATCATCCCTAGCCTGTCCTGGTGACACAGGAGGACTAAGACTTCTTTTTGCTGAGGCTGCTGTCCATCCCTTTCTCCAGCCTGTCAAGGTCCCTCTGAATAGGGAGGCTCTGCCCTCCAGCATATCAGCCACGCTTCCCCCCAGCTCCCAGTCTAGTATCATCCACGAATTTGCTGAGAGCATGCTCCATCCCATGTCATCTCTGTTGTTAATAAAGACTTTAAACATCATCAGCCCCTGAGAGACACCACTAGTCATTCATTCATGCAGTTAATTACTGAGTTCAATTTTCTGCTTCATTCAAAGATTTGAGTGTTTCCTCCTAAATCAGGTTTTTCTCTGGGCCTCTGAGCAGCCTCTGACGTCCCCAGAGATCAGTGACTCAGTCCCAACATCCCTCTCCTGCTCTTTATGACCCATGAGCTGTGACAATGTAGCCAGAGGGTCTAAACCCTGACTCATGGCCCACACCGAGCTCTTCACCCGGCATTATCCTGTGCAGACACAAAGGCATGTTATTAGCCATGGTCCAGACTCTGTAGGAACCAGCTTTAGGAGTGTGGTTTGGTGGAGCCACAAGATGGGTGGTTCACCAGCAATGCTGGGTCCCTTCCCAGGGGTCTGTGCCCATAACCCCCTTCCTTCCTCATGGAGACTGCATTGGACCATCCCAGGTCACCTCCCAGGGCGACTGTTTCTTCTGTCTGCAGAAGGCTGTTGTCTTCAGGGCAAGGTCACCTCTCTGCACCCAGTTGCTCACTGAGCTTGAGCCTCTACTGGCCTCCATGGTGGGGCTTCCCCAGGGCACTGAGCGTGTGTTGTGTGTGGGGGGTGGTCCTACTCCATCCAGGTGGCAGCAGATGCTGCAGGAATATTTGGGATGTAGAAGAGGGAGGAAAAGCAAGAGCAGCCCCTCTGCCTCACCCACCCGTAGAGGTAGCTCTCCATTTCCCACCCCTTCCCATGAAGGGGGCATTGGGACTGGTCCCACTGGCAGAGCTTGCTGAGCCACCGCGGTCTCTCTGTGGTGAGGAGCCTGTCCCTTGGGAGCCAGAGCCACCCCCCGCCGGCGGGTGCAATGCTCGCGGGCCACACGCAGCCCTCTCCCCTGAGCTCTGCGGAAACAACCTGCAGGAGCTGCGGCCTGAAAACCAGCGCTGCACACCAGCCCTGCTGCGTCTGCCTGCGTCACGCTCCGCCAGCTCTGTCCTGGGGACGAGGCCGCTCTCGCTTCCCAACCGGTGGCCAATGCCGGGTTAACCATTAACTCCCTGCTCCGAGGCCCACTGGGGACAGGGCTTTGTTTTCAGGGCACCGCAGAGCTTCTCGCTGTGGCCTTTTCCTGCAACGCTCTGGTGACATTTCTCGATGGGATCCTGCTGCGGACTGAACAGCCTTTCCTGTCTGCCGACAGCCGTGCAGCAGGGCCGGGGCTCGCGTGGCCTTTACGGTCTGTGGGCAGCGCGAGGGAGGGTGGCCCAGGAGCGGGGTGTGATCGTGGTGGTGCGGGAGGGGACAGGCGGGTGGCCAAGGCCAGGCGCACCACGGCGCTGAGGTTCCCCTCTGGGTGCTCTTTGCGGCGCTCCTTTCAGCTGCCTGAGGTGCGGGAGACCCAGCAGGTTGGTGACCCCCACCCCGAGTGAGGGAGGTCCCTCGGGTGAGGGCTCGCAGGGTGCCTGGTGCGCACCGCGGGTGCCCGGGGCGCGCTGGGGGCCCGTTGGCGCTGCTGGCAGCCCGGCCGCCCCTGCCCGGCAGGAAATGAATCACCGTCAGTCAAAGGCTTCGCGTCGGGGCTCTGCAGTCTCCCTTACCGCCGCTGTCTCCTCCCCACATCCTGCTCTTCGCTTCTTGGCGTTGTGAAATAGGAAACTCCTGAGTGTTTCCTCTGCAGGGAGCTCCGCAAAAATGCTGGAAGCCAAGTCCTGCTTCAAGGCAGACAGCCTGAGCAAGGGCGCAGGTCGAAGAGCTGCAGTCATCCCCCTCCTCCCAAGTTTGCAGTAGCCCTTGCACACGCTGGGGACGTGCCTCAGGCCCAGGACAGGACGATGCTAATGCTGAGTGCCAAAGAGGGACTTCAGACCCTCCCAGCAGCCATTCTGGCCCGCTCAGGTCCCTCTCCCTGCTACTCCCCGCCAAGCACAGAGGGGCTGTTTAAAAAAAGTCCTGCCACCTCTGAGCTGAGCTGGGAAGAGATCTACATTTAGTGCGTCAGAGCGTGCCCGGGTGTTATAATCACTGCTCATTGTCAGTGGCAGCAAGGAGGAGAGGCGTGAGTGTTCGCGCCTGCTTATCTCCTGGGTGGGCGAGTGGGTGGCAGCCGAGGGCAATGCCAGCTTTTGAAACAGGAGGGAGAAACTTGAAACTCCACTGACATGGTGTCCTCAGGATGTGACTACAACCCAGGTGAAGATTTCTGCCGAGCAGCCTGGGCTGCAGGAGAAATACTGGCAGCGATGTGCAGTGCTGGCTGGCAGCAGCTCTCACACCCTCCGTCTGCGAGCCGGGGGGGCTCACTCCCTCCTCAGTGGCCACCAAATGTCTGGGGGTTGCGTTTTCTAGTTTCCAGGTCTTTTTTATAGTTCCTGAATCTCCATCTCTAAGGCGTCTTCAGGAGACTGGTGCAGCGCTGAAGAGAGGTGTCTGCCGCGTGGGCATGTCTGTGTACAGGGACCCGAGTCCTGCACATCCATGAACCTCCGCAGCCCAAGAGCTTGCACGTGGGCAGCTTGTACCGACTGTTGAGCACCGGGCGTGAGGGTCCGCCGGTTGTGCACACACGGGCTGTGCAGACCAGCAGAGGAGGGCACTTCCTTCCCTCAGCTATTGGGAACAGGCTATTTTTGGAAACCTTGTATAACCAAAGTGGACTGTGGCTTTTCTCTGCAGTTTCATTTCTCCTAATATAGCACTTGGAAATGTGTTTAATTAAAAAGTTATTTATATAAACATTATAGTGTAACTTATACAGTGAGAAAATTTATATTCTGAGCTCTTATATTGATTTTGAACATTTTTTCTTTCAGGGTGAGATTGCCTCTTTTCAAAGAAACGGTAACGTACCAGGAATACACAAGGTGTTAAAGACCACACCGTTCACCCAGACTAAGCAAAGCTTTGATCTAAAAGGAATAAAAAATAAACATGGCAGAATTTACAGGTTACAAGGAAACCTCAAATCGGCACCTACGATTCAAATTGCAGAGTCTTAGTCGCCGCCTTGATGAACTGGAGGAAGCAACCAAAAATCTGCAGAAAGCAGAGGATGAGCTGCTTGACCTCCAGGACAAAGTCATCCAGGCAGAAGGCAGCAACTCCAGCATGCTGGCTGACATCGAAGCCCTGCGGAAAAGAGTGCTGAAGATCGAAGGCAAGGATGAAGAAATTAGGAAGGCTGAAGAGCTTTGCCGGTTAATGAAAGAAAAACTTGAAGAGGAAGAGAATCGTACCCGAGAGCTGAAGTCAGAAATCGAACACCTTCAGAGGAGAATGGCAGAGCTGGAGAAGCTGGAGGAGGCCTTCGGCAGGAGCAAGAACGACTGTACGCAGCTGTGTCTTAGCCTCAATGAAGAAAAGAACTTGACCAAAAAGATATCTACAGAATTAGAAATACTTAGAGTGAAAGTGAAAGAACTGGAAGCATCTGAGGACAGGCTGGATAAAACCGAGCAGAGCTTAACGGGCGAGTTAGAAAAACTGAAATCCTTAGCGCTGAGCTTTATCACTGAAAGAAAACATTTTAATGAGAGAGAAAAGCAGAATGAAAAAATTATCCAGGAGCTAACACAGAAACTGGAACAAAACAATAAACTAAATAGGGCAGATCAAACTAGAAATGCATCCAACTTGCTAGAAAGGTCATCAAATAATCTCCTGGACAGAAATGATTTGAGAATTGAAGATGACTTGACTTCTGCATTGCCCTCTAAGGAGACCAGGAGGAAGGGAAGTGTGGATTACCTGAAACATGTAGAAAATGAAACCAGGAATAAATCAGAAAACCAAAAAAATAAAAATCAGGAAGACAACAAAGTGAAAGATCTCACCCAAGAAATTGAGAAACTTAAAACTCAGATCAAACGTTTCGAATCTTTAGAAGAAGAACTTAAAAAAATGAAAGCCAAAAACAATGACCTGCAAGACAGTTACTTGAGTGAACAGAATAAAAACAAACTCTTAACAGGTCAGCTAGAAGAAATAAAAATGCAAATAAAGAAACAGAAAGATCTGGAGAATGGAGAGGTTGAAAATGAAGATACAAGCTTTTCTAGCAGGGGAAAACATGACAGACCTAAATACAGAGGTGTCGCATCTGATTTGACAGCTGCCAAGCACAAGCCAAGGGAGCTCTCGCCGCAGCAGCGCCGGGAAAGAGCAAGGAACAGAGATTTCTCTGTCACTAATGACAGCTACAGCCATGGCGGTAAGCAGGTGCCCAGTCCAAGCTTAATGAACAGAAAAGCAGGGAGAGCATCTGGTGCATCTGCCCTTTCAGACACTGCTGTGACTGATACAAAAAGACTGGAAGAGAAATCTTTAGTTTCTACTTTTTCTTCTGGTCAGAAGGAAGGCTGCGTCACACAGAATGAGGGGAAGAGATCAAAAGAGCAGCCGTCTGTCCTCAGCCGATATCCTCCTGCTGCACAGGAGCAGAAAGCTTGGAAAGCACCTTCCAAATCTGTTGGTGACACAGGCCTGAGATCCAAGGCTGAAAAGCCATCTCAGGTGCTCCGTGGCAACTGCCAAACCGGTGCTGATGCACGGGATGAAAAGTCAAGCAAAGGAGAATCAGTGGCTTCTTTGGCCGAGAAGCTGAAGACAAGCCAGGCAGAAGTCAGTGACGGCTTGGGGGACACGCTGCTCGCAAGGGGTAGTCACGCCTCTTCCAACGGCACAGCTTCGGCGTACAGGTACCACCTCTCCTCCCATGTGTCGGCATCGGACTCCACTGGCTCTAAAGCAGAAGCAGTGAACACTTTTACTGCATCACACAGACAGCCCTCGGAGGGGAGGGCTAAAAGAGCAATAATCTCCCAGGAAAAAGAATTCACAGACACATCACTTGAAAGTGTGAAGCCTTCAACACTAACAAAGCGTTCCCATCGCTCCAGGAGTCAGGAAGACATTCTGCAGATTCTCACAGGTCTTGATAAAGAAGACACGGAGCAGTCTTCGACCTCAGCAACGGATCATGTAAATGCTGGCTTAAAAACGGACTCCAAAACCATCCAGAGTAACCAGGAAAAACTTAATTCAGATGAAGAATCGGGAAGAAGCAAAAAAACCACCACTCAATCAGATTTGGAGACAAGAAAGAAAGCCAGTTCCAAGCAGTTCTCCAATTCCAGGGGAGTTTTTAGAGCATCACTTTTTGAAAATGACAAAAACACTGTAAATGATGAAGACTCCAGCAAGTGTATAAAACCATCAGATGCCAGCACTGGAGGATTCAAATCGAGAAGGTCGTTCAGCCCGAGAGAAGCTCTGAGATCAAAAGCTGTCATTAAACCTGCAATTGTTGAAAAGGATATGAAGGCAGTCATGGGAGGGACTGTTTCTGAGGCAGAGGCAGAAAAACAGAAGTCTGTTTTTAAAACAGTAACAAATAAAATGACAAGCAGCATCACAATCTTCCCTTCTGAGCCAACAGGTCCAAGGACGAGTGCAGATACAGCAGCAAAGGAAAGGCATGTTACCACCAGCAACATCAGAGTTGCTCCAAATGAGCCTTCACCAATAACAAACAATCTCCCCACACCCTTCGAGATATCGATTAATAAAAGTGCTCTGAAATTATCTGAGACGGACAGAATTGGAGAGGCAGCGCCGAGGAGTAAAGCAGAAACAGTGGTCTCGAGAAGCAGCATTATGATAAAGACTTCTGAACTCACGGAGAGGAACAGTGAGCCGCCTTCAGAGACAATCGGCTGGAAGAGCCATAGCTCTTCAGATGCAGCTTCATCCGAAACAAAACATGTCACTGTGAGAAGTTCCTGGAGAACAAGACACGGCTTACATTCCCTGGAGGACTCTCAAACCAAAGTGGAGAAAAGTGCAGCTTCCAGTACTGCAAACATGTGTAGGTCCTCAGTGGACCTCTCAGAAATGGAAGGGAACAGTGCAAGAACAAACTCCCTGGAGCAGCCCTCAGCAAGGACCAGTGCCACGGCTAATTCCTGGAGTGCCCCCGAACTGGGATCCCGAAGGACCAAAAGTAACTTAAGTGCGTCTGAACTGCTAACACGCAGGAGCTATGCAAGTGATCCTTCAGCGGCTTCTGCTTGGCACCGGACCACACTACCTGTAAGTATCTGTATTAAACACTCTTGTCTTTCAGTTGATGAGATTTTCCAAGTTGCCTGTTAGTTGTAGGGTGCCTGATTTGAAAGTCTTACAGCTTATTTCCTGAAGTGCTGCCCTCTCCCAGCTCCTGCTATCTTCAGTGGAGCATCTCATATGTGAAGTACTCGATTTAGACTTCTTGAAATTAGATCCATCTGCTGGGGTCTTGTAATGCCATATGAATAACTATATAGTAGCATTTGGTCTTGCCAAGATCAGAGAAGACATAGTCACAGCTTATGTAGGACATGGTATGCTTTTCAGAGTGGCTTTGCATGGCACTGTCAACTTGGAGTAGTAATGAAAAAATGATGGAAATGAGCAGATTTTAACAGCTTTATGCCTCAGGCAGAGCTGTAGCTCTAATGGCAGCTGTAGAGACATAGCTCCTTTTGGTAAGAGCTGCATGGTTTCTCCATGTGAAACCAGACTCTGGTCTGGAAATGCTTCCCAGGCATCTCCTAAACAGATGAGTAGTGGCTGGTTACACAGGGCTGCTCCCTCCTTGGTCTGTGTCAATGTGCCACCTGAAAAGAAGCAAGAGCCATGGGGGTGGCTGTGCTCTTTTCCTGTTTCTTTGGCTGCTACCAGTGAGGGGAGTCCCTCAAAGCAGGGCTGACACAACGCAGACAGTTGGACTGGTGAGCTGTACTTGCCACTGGAGCTGCAGGCTCCAGCATATTTCATAGAATCATAGAATCATAGAATTGTTAAGGTTGAAAAAGACCCTTAAGATCATCAAGTCCAACCGTTAACCTGTCACTGCCAAGCCCACCACTAACCCATGTCCTCAAGCACCACGTCTACCCATCTTTTAAATACCTCCTGGGATGGGGACTCAACCCCTGCCCTGGGCAGCCTGTGCCAGGGCCTGACAGCCCTTTCGGTGAAGAAGTTTTTCCTAATATCCAACCTAAACCTGCCCTGGCGCAGCTTGAGGCCGTTCCCTCTCGTCCCATCGCTTGTTCCTGGGGAGAAGAGACCGACCCCCCCGGCTCCAGCCTCCTTTCAGGCAGTTGCAGAGAGCGATGAGGGCTCCCCTCAGCCTCCTCTTCTCCAGGCTGAGCACCCCCAGCTCCCTCAGCCCCTCCTCGTAAGACTTGTTCTCTAGACCCTTCACCAGCTTTGTTGCACTTCTTTGGCCACGCTCCAGCACCTCGATGTCCTTCTTGTAGTGAGGGGCCCAACCCTGAACACAGTACTTGAGGTGCAGCCTCACCAGTGCTGAGTACAGGGGGAACGATCCCTGCCCTGGTCCTGCTGGCCACACTGTTCCTGATACAAGCCAGGATGCCATTGGCCCTCTTGGCCACCTGAGCACCTGAGCACGCTGCTGGCTCATGTTCGGGTGGCTGTCAACCAACACCCCCAGGTCCTTTTCCGCTGGGCAGCTCTCCAGCCACTCCTCCCCAAGCCTGTCAAGCGAGCTGACTGGCACCAAGTGCCCCTCCAGTCCATTGACCCCCATGCTGGTTCCTGCTGCAGCTCCCGCCTCTGCTCGTTACTTAGAGCTGCTCTAAGCAGCTGCTGCCATTGCCAAGTCTCCAGGAGGAGCCCAGCTGAGGAATCTGACAGGGCTGGTGGCAGAGGGGACATTCATAACCGAATGACTCCGGCATTGACAAAGATGAGGTGGTGCAGATGTGAAAGGAATTTTACATTTGCAAAACTTCTCTTCCACTTCTCCGGCAATGAGAAGCACAGAAGAATTTGCACCGTTGCTTTGCTTCGCAGAGAGTCTTTGCCTAGTGTTACGAAGTGCAGGTTGGCCTTCCAGCTACATTTGGACACAGAATACATCGTCTCCCTGGCCAGGGTCACTCGTGTGTCACAGGCACTCTGTACTTCTCTTTCATGAATCCAGGCAGAAGATATGACTGAGGTTGTCCTTTTGCATAACGGCAGCTTATGCGCTTGGGAAACAGGAGATCCATCCCTGGGCCTCCCTTTATCCCAGGAGTTTGAATTCACAGCACCTGCAGCCTCAAGTCTCACAGCTGAGGAGGCCTTCACTTGCAGCTGGGCTCACGTGTGGTCAGTCATGGAGCCCTAAAGAGTGGGCACTCACAGATTTCTTTCCCATCTTCCCCCTAGCAGCCCACCCAGGGCTGAGCGTAGCTCTGCAGTACGTTCTGCGGGTGGTCTCAAGGTCACTGTCAGGTCAAATTTGCTAGCTATGCGGTGTGCCTACAACAGCAGCTGAAGTGTACCTGACAGAGCACCCTGGCCTCTGTGTGATCATCCTGGGTATCCCTGAGGAATTAGCTGGCTTCCAGCCTTGCCCATGTCCACGGTGACAAGCAGTCAGGAAGGCGACCGCGTGGTTAGTTCACACAGGGCTGTTGGGTATTGAGTTAGGTATCTCTCTGCATCATACTTTGAAATAAAATCACCCTGACACCACAGTCACAAATCTAAATTCTTGGTCATAAATTAAATATATTTTTAGCTTGTAAATGAGGAGCATGAAGTTACCCTGAAAGACTACAGATACACCAAATTTTATGTATTTGGGCAGCTCAAATATGCCCTTGGAAAAAAACGGAAATATCTGCCTTTGAAGGGTATCTTCAGGCTTATAATATGCCTCATATCACAAGCAGTCTGTTTCTGCTGGGATTTGTGTTTCAGTTAAAGATGTAGCTATTTCTCTGGCAGAAGGCTTGGCACTGATCTATGCTAACTTTGCACATTCAGCTTTCCTGTGAAGGCATCAATGTCACCTCTTCCCAGCCCCACTGTCCAAAGCCTGAGATTGCCTTAAGAATCCTATTTGGCAAACACGGGGTCTGTGCTGGTTTTGCCAAAATTCATCTTCCTCTCCTCCGTGAAATACTCATCATGTCTGACCATTTGCTGCAGCAGAGCAGGAGGCTAAAGCAAGCTGGAGGCTCGGCCGCTGCCTCAGCCTGTCCTTCAGGACAGCCGCAAACTGAGCACCGGGAAATAATTCTTGCAAGGAGATGCCAAGGCACAAGGTGTAATTTCAGCCTTCCGTTTTTGTACCGCTGATGTAGACAAATGTCCCTAATGAAGCTACAGGAGGTATCTGCAGCTCTTAGCAATAATTGTGCTACAGAACTAGCAGCTCTTTGGAGCGCTGCTTTGGGAGACCCAGAAAGCAGTGGGTGCTGACGGATGGATGCTGCAGCCTGAGGACCAGCTCCCTCTAGTGCTTGCAGCCAGCCTTTCTCGGGCTCCCATAAAAGACCTGAGGAGGTGCAAGACCTCAAGCAGTCATTCTGTTGGGCTTCGTGTTTCAGATAATGAAGTTGGTATTTCTCTGTGTGATTTTTGACTGCTGAAAATTTGCAATGCCCAAATTACTCCAAAGGCACTGACAGGCAGCAAGCAGATGAGCAGGCAGCGATGCAAGATGAATGCACTTAATTAATTTTTCTTGTGGCTGTGACGCTAATACGACTGGAGCTGGGCTGTGTGCTGCATAAATTAGGGAAAAACCTAAAGGTAGGCTTTTCTTCAGGTGAAGCTATGTGTACCTTCTTATGGTGGGTGGGTCTCGTGGAAAAGTCTCCCTGACATTATCCAGGGATGTGCTGCCTCTCTCCCCTTCTCTCCTCTGCTTTAGGGACTAATAGAAAGTGCATCCATCACGATTTCACCCTTGCTGACTCCACATAAGCGTCTACTTACACAGCCAGCCACACCACATCAGTGTCTTCATCTTTCCTTGGACCTCAGTAACTTTGCCCAAGGGGTCTGTTCTGTTTTGTGTGAATCCTGGGGGTCACAATCTGTTCAGAGCAGCTTCCAGGTCCTTGTCAGTGACCAGCTGACTGTCCTTCGGGGTGCCATGGAGCTGACCCCGCCATGGTGCGGGACCAGGAGGTACTGGTCTGCATCGCTGACACATGGCGGGTGGCCAGCCTGATGGCCCTGGCTCCGCTCTTCTCCTACAAAACTCTTTGAGACCAGTGTATCTGGGTTGGTAGTCATGCTAAATCCATGCTGCCTGACAGCAGACAGACTGACACTGTCTGATACCCGAGGGGATGGAGCTCCTATATGCTCACCCAGTGGCCTCATCTCTAAAGACAGCTACTGTATCAGAAATAAAGAGGTGCCTAGCCCTTGCTAAGCTGTCCAGGTCCATCAAGATGACTGCCATTCATTAAATTAAAATTATCACCTCACTTCTGTGAGCAGCCTGGCCCACCACGGCTATCTCTGGCCCCTGGTTGGTTGGAGGTCCCTGGGGGAGCTGTCCCTGTGTTGTGCCTATTCATCGAGGTGTTGGTGCTGCTGCTCACATCTCACTTCTGTTGTAGGGCTTGGATCACAAGGGGGAGGTCAGGTCCAGTGTTTGCTGGATGTCATCCACAGCGGGGCCAGCTCAGGGCAGATCTTTACCCATCCCCACCAAATGTCACCTTCTTTCTGAGAGCCCATCAAAGCCTGGTGTCCACCTCAGAGATGCTTTTCTGCCAGGCACGGGGGCTGCTGCTTCCCTGCTATCCCTTTTGCCACAGGGCAGAGACCAAATCTGTTCCACCAGTGCCCGCAGGCCCTTTGCAGGGCCGTGCACTGCGTGTTTCAGCAAACACGATGCCATCCCCAAAGCGAGCAGAGCTGATAAAGCCTTCAGTAGAGCAGTGCAGCCATTGCGCTTTGCCCAGTAGCTGATTACGTTATTGCAATTTTAAGTTCACCATTGTAATGATTTGTTATGTTTCTGTGATGTGATCTTGCCTTACAGTGTGCTGGAACTTGTGGATAAGGAGGTTTTCTAGCCAGTGATAGCAACAGCAAAAGCACTGCCATCTTCCCGGGGAGCTGGAGGGTGACAGGGACTCCTCACCCCCCGCAGCTCACAGCAGGGTGCAGCCTCAGTAAAAGACACGGGTGCCCCAACCATAAAGCAGACCATAGGCTCTGAATCATAGGCTGCTGAACCATAGAATCATGGAATGTCCTGAGCTGCAAGGGACCCACAAGGATCATCAAGTCCAACTCCTGTCCCTGCATAGGACAACCCCAAAATTCACACCGTATGTCTGAGGGCATTGTCCAAATGCTTCTTGAATATTGTCAGGCTTGGCGCCGTGACTGCATCCCGGGGGAGCCTGTTCCAGCGCTCCACCACCCTCTGGGTAAAGAACCTTTTCCTAATGTCCAACCTAAGCCTCCCCTCGCAGATCTTCCTGCCATTCCCTTGGGTTCTGTCATGGGTCACCAGGGAGAAGAGATCAGCGCCTGTCCCTCCTCTCCCCCTTGTGAGGAAGCTGTAGACTGCGACGAGGTCTCCCCTCAGTCTCCTCTTCTCCAGGCTGAACAGACCAAGTGATTTCAGCTGCTCCTCATACGGCTTCCCAGGGTATGATCCCATAAATGTCTCTGCAGACATTCAAGAAAACATTAGTTAGTTTAAAAGTGCCATTTAGATGCCTGTGGCAGGGAAACAGTGTAGGACACTCCCACGTCACATCCTCATTGCCAAGACAATGGGAGATTCAGGTTGCTAGCCACCTCCCACCCATGGTAGTTAAAGCTCAGAGTTAATACATCTAAGAAACTGCTTCAGTTACTAAACCGTGGGATTTTCTGCTGGTAGTCCCTCATGGATACAAGCGTTCTGGGCCCAGCGAACCACGCAGGCTGAGCACAGATTCGTGCACAGGTCACTCAGCTGAACAGAAGACTCCGCACCCATAACTTGGGTTAAAATTACTGGATGTTTTTTAAAAAAAAAAAAAACAAAAAAACCCACCTTTATGAAATAGCACATAAGTGAGGACATGCCAGAGCTGGCCTGGTGGCCTGAGTCCCTCCTTGCCAAAGGGACTCAAGCCAGCACCTGGCACTGCAAACCCAGGACCAGGAACCCAGTGCTATTCCAGACCCCTTCATAGTCCCTGAGTCCCAACCCTTTTTATTTTCCTTCACACAGGATGAAAGCAAAGATTTTGTGCCCAGTTCCAGAAGAAAACAGTACGGCTCTTCTGAGTACCTCTCACAGGTTGACACACCAGGGAAAAGGCCAGCCACCAAGATGGAGCTGCAGGACCCCGAATCCAACCCCCGCGCACCACTGGGGCTCCAGGTAGAGGAACAGGTATGTGAGTTCAAGGACCATCCAGAAAAGAGAGTTACGAGGCAAGAAGCCAATATCTGAACTGACCTCCCAGTAACATAACTTAGAGAACTTGTCCAAAATGAATGTAAACCTTTTAGGAGAAATCCAGTCTTAAATTAGCACAGCCCAGAGGCGGGGTGTCTACTGTATTGCCTCAGTAAATTAGTCTACTCATTTCCTATACCAGTAAAAAAGTGCTACCTAATTTTTCTGTTCTAAACTTGTTTCAGCTAGCTTTATGGCTAAAAACATTCTCCAGGGAATAAGAGGCACTGCATCTAGTCATCCTCTGGCACACATTGGACAAACAGGGATGGAAAAAAAAAAAACAAACATTTGGAGCGACAAAATCAGAGCCCCTGACTTACCTGCTTCAGCTGGCTGCTGTACTACCAGGGTGCTCGTCTGCTGCTACATCCCTGCTGCTCTGCCTCCTAAAACACATCTTTCTGGACACACAAAGAAGTGGAAAATGGCCCACATTATAGTGACTATGACTTATTGCCTGAAATATGAAAAAAAATGTGTGTTCCAGCCTCTTCGCAGGGGGCTCCCTTCAGAGGAGATAGGGGTCTGGGCAGACTTTAGTTCCTAGGTGCACAGCCATGCTTATGTCTGTACAAAAGACTTTCCTTTTCTCCTGGCATTCCCTCTTTGCCTGTGCAGCTTCCTAGAGCAAAGTGCATCTTTCCATTTATGGATCACTCACAGCAGGAAATATCTTAAGCCCTCAAACCTGTCATCAGTCTATCTTACTGGCTGTGCACAGGAGTTGTTGTGTCTTGATGTGAGAGCAGCAGGACTGCAGCGAGGCAGCTGAGAGCCCCGCATAGTCATATCTCTTGGTGAAATTGCACAGAATTAAGAGCCCAGAGGGACATGGTCCCAGCTGAGGTTTGCAGACTGGCATTTAGCCATAGGTCATGTTTGCAGTAGAGCATAGTGAACTGACATTGTCCCTGTTGGTAGCTGAGGAAAGGGACACCACAGCGATGCTCCGTGTGGTCACCGAGAGGTGTTACCCACCGCAACATTCATCTGGCCAGATGCAGACTCCTGTACCTGAGGCTGTGCTGTGCTTCCTTTGCCTGCAAATAAAAACTTGGGTAAAGTCAGGTCCCTGTAACATACACACCATCATTTGGTTCTTCTGTCTTGTCCAGACCTCCACTGACTGTAACAGGAGCCTGAACACCTTGCACATGGAGATGTGCTCTGGCATTAGATCAGCTCCACCTCCTCTGTATTGTCAGGTGTTGTGCATCTCACTTGCAAGATCCATGTGCCAGGTGTGGAAGTGGGTGCAGGCTACAGGTTACAGCATAAAAAAAGATAACAGGCCCTGCCTATATGGGGCAGGGCTGGGTCATTCTGCTTTGGGCTTGCTCCACTGTAAACGCTGACAGAGCCTGTAACTTCCAGACTGATCCTGCCACTGCCCTCCCCTGCCCCACTGTCGGGCTAGGATCCTGATGGGCTTTGGGATGGCTGCCTAAGGGCCATCATGATGCTCTTCCCCAGAGCAAAAATGCTGCCAGAGGCAACTGTGGGTCCTGGCCAGTCTGTGATGCTGCGGGGTTGTCTCTTACAGGGTGCTTCCCGTGCCTGCCGGACAACGTCTCGGAGATGAGTTGTATTCCCTTCCACTCAATGAACACGCTGCACAGTGGAGCAAGAGGCAGGATCGTACCAAGCTCATGGGCGTCACACCTGTTTGTAACCTCTCCAGAGGCTTCAGTTAGCCTGAAACCAGTTTTCCAATGCGATTTGCAAGGTACAGGAGCTTTACCAGTGAGTTCTTTTTCTTCATTGCTGAAGAGGCAGCTGCAGAGACTTTGCTCAGGGGACTCCCACTTCTCATCTCTGTATCTGCAATCCTGATCTCCTCCATAGGATGATAGGTCTGTCTCCATATGGAAACCTTGACTGCATAGCCACTCTGAACGATGGTACTCCCTGGACAAGAGAGAAATTCTTGTTAATCACCTGTATTTAGACAAGATCCCAGAAGTATCCCTGTGACTATGGTCCACCAGCCCACGACAGCTATCCTACACACGGCTCCACAACTGAAAGCTTTCAGTTCCTAGTGAGAGTTTGCATTTTCCTAATACACCCTCATTGGCTTGGGTTGTGGTCACCTCAGTACCTGTGTTCCCAGCACCCTCTGTCTCTAGGCAGGAGGAAACCATTCCCCACTGGTTGCTTTACACATTAAGAGGGAAGGAGAGCAGAAAATGTTGTTTAGAAGCAGTTTCTTCCCTATTGCTGTCAGTCCCTGCAACAAGCTTTGCATGACCTACTCATCACCAGCTGAGATCTTGCACCAAGAAGTCATCCTCTGGGCCAAACCCGCTCACGCAGCAGTGAAACTTCCTCCTGACTTGGACTGGGGTGCTTTTTTACCTGAAGCTTTATGTCCATCACGCTCTGCAGGCAACAACTCTGCTGCTTTTCTCAGCAGTTGAGCTCTAAGGGAAAAAGAAACAAGTGCTTTTCCTCGCAGACAAGCAGAATGTCCTTGTTCCTTCCAAAACCAGGGTGGAGACAGCAGGATTGGACCCTAAGCTGAGCTCCAGTATGGCTACCTAGGCAGCCTTGGTCCGTGCCCCTCTTCACGACCACCCCATCCGCTATGTCTGGGTCCCAGGTATGGTCACAGACTACTTCAGATACAGAGGTATGTTACCCTGTCAGTGCCCACAGGCCGCCGAGCGCAGATGGCATCACTGTCGGGGGAGACACCGCCCCTGCAGCTCCAAGAGGTTCTCAGGTGTTGGAGCAGCATCTGCCCTGAGCAAGGTGATTGCATCTGGCTCACACAGTCCTTTACCTCCTACCAGCCAGGAGCAGGGCTGGCCCACGGCTTTCCTGTCCTGTACACAACCACCGCTGACCTCCCCCGGGGCTTTATTCCATCTGTTGGAAACAGATGCCCCTCTCTGCGGAGGGACGAGGACGATGCTGCAGAAGGGAAAGGGTCCCTTACCTGTTTTGGAGGTGCTGCGGGAACAGCCGTGACCCAGCAGCTCCCCTGTCTGAGTTGCACCCCACACTCATTCCCACGTGGCACCTTGCAGACGAGCAGTTCCCACAGCAGCGCGCGCGTGACTATCCATACACGCACATCTCTATGCTGTATCTCCTCCCTGTCCCTTGGAATTATATGCCTCAATTCTGAGAGGCAAATGAATCATCTATGAAAACATTTATATAAAAAGGAAAGTGTTTCAATGACATGATTTTTTTTTTTAATAAAGATTGTTTGGAGGAAGGGAAAAATATTTTTGAAAAAAAGTGTTTCCTTTTGCAATTTTTAGATGGTTTCCCAAATTTATATTTTTAACCCTTCATTTTATTCTTTTATATTTCATTACATGTATAGGTGTCAAGTTGCATAACAAGACAAAAAGATAGTGCTTTTAAATTAGTACTAAGTGGCAGCTCTAATAATCTTAAAATTAAATTATATTAAAATAAATTATATCAACTGCTATCTCTTACCATTTCATGACATGGCAGTGCTAGTACAGAATGGGATAAATATATCATCAAGTATAATGGGAAAAATTTTTAAACTCAAAGTCCAAACTAAAAGTGAAAGAAACTGAAATTCTGAAGTTAAATTCAGATTTCTGAAATGCCTCCCCCTGCCCCATGTTTATCAGGAAGTATTGAAAATCAGTGCATATTTTCCAATCTGAAACCACAATGGATTTTTTTTTTTTTTTTTTTTAACGAGCCTGTGAAATTGCAATATCCACCCTGAGCGCCCTGCTTTGCTCAGAGGTTAACTGTGTGGCAGGATCACCACCACCACCAGACGAAAAAAGACATTACTGAGACCAGTTGCTTGAATGGCATCAGCTTCCCTTACCTCGTCGTGCAATCTTGCAGGCTTTCCACGGCTGATGAACAGAGCTGCAGCCCGACCAGAAGTGCCACATCTCAGCAGTGCTCTCACGGGGCTGGCTCGCTTGCCAGCCTCTGCCAGCCTCAGGATGCTACGTTCTGACTCCTTGCCCCTTATTTTCATGTTAAAGAAAATATTTCCCTTCAAAACGACATACGCTGCCTCAGGTCCTCTTCCATCCATTGCATGGGAGATGCTGCTGCAAAAACCCCTCCAAGCCAGTGCAGCTGCTCTGCGGCGAGCGGCCCAAATGCCACCTGCAGGACCTGCTTGCTGAACCTGGGAGTTCCCATCTTGGCATGTACCTGCCTCTTCAGACATCACAGTAATTATTTACCTCCAGCTACATTCCCGACCTGCTGCTCAGCAGCTCCCCAGCTGTGTCATGTATACCCAGTTGCAGTCACTGTGAAGAACCGCTGCTGCTGGCCTGCTCGGCATTGCAGTTCAGCCTCAGATAAGCAGCGTGTTCAGGAGAGCCTCCCCCGCCCCGTGTCACTGCTGCCCAGGACTTGCAGCTTAGTTTTACAAACAGCCGGAGAGCACATACGCACTGAAGAGGACGAGGATCACTTTGAGCAGCGACTGTATGGCTTTCCTCCCAGTGATGAGCCCTGTCCTGCTGCAGGACAGTGGTCCACATCCCACAGGACACTTGGGTGCCTGCCGTACACATCCACCGGCCCTCTCCTTCTCATGTTCTTGGCATGGATCCAGCTTAGCGTGGTGCTTCCAAAGCTCTTTTCCAAGGGAACTGGTTTCAGTCCTAGCCAGGAAAGCTCTGCATCCCTACGACACAACATGCTGGGTTAACACAGGCTTCCCTGTACCTACCCACAAAACTCTGGCTTACCCATCGGCTTTTCAAACCCACAGCTCACCCCAACAATGCAACCCTGTGTCTGCAGTGCAAGGGAAAAACCACCAGCAGCAATAGCTGTTGGTTTTCCCCTTCTGTCAGCCAGGACCAGGCTTTTCCTTCGCCATGGGCAACCGGAGGGCTTCACCCTGCTGCTCGGCCGGCTCACAGCACACAGCAGGAGCCCCAGCTACCGACCCAGCAATGCAGCTCTTCTGGCACTGTCTGCTCTCCTCAGGTGCTTCTCACAGGTGACGTCTCTCCTTTCTCCAGCTGCCTCAGTCATTTGTTCAATATTTTACAGCACATACCTTGAACTCTTGCTCTAGACTCAGTCTCACTGCTTGTAAATAATGAACACAGATGTCACTCAGTAACTGTACACTGGGTTGTTTTTACCACAACCGAGATTAAATCTGAGAAAGAAAACCCTCCTTAAAATTGAAAGGGGCCATGCCCTCTAATCATGAGTGCAATAGGAGCTGATTGTATTATTAAACTTATAGCAATGACTTCAGGAAACACAATGTGTTTTACTCAAATTGCACACTTTTTTTGAACAGCTGTAAAATAGAGTATATGTGTAAATATTGCCATCACTGAAGAAGTATTTGTAATTTTAGCATATAAATATAACAGGCTTTTCAGTGGGCTTGATGATGCCACGAGGCTGCGTATCAAGCACTCGGGTAATTCCAAAGTTGTAAATGTATTTGCTGTACAGAGGAAGTGTGTCAGTGCTCGCTTCTCCCTAGGAAATGGAGATGCTGGTCCCTTTTGGAGAGCCAGCGGCTTTCCCCAGCATGGCTGGCACCGGCCTGAGGGGCCAGCAGCTCGCCGCTTCGCGGAGCGGCTTCCTTTGTGTCCAGAAACACCACTGCAGCACGCGGAGCAACACCTCTCCAGCTGCTCGGGTAGCACGGAGGGGTGACAGCTCTGCAGTGCAACCACCAGTGCCGTGCACTGTCGAACTGCAGCTCACTGGACACGGCCGAGGGGAGACCCGCAGTCCTCCCGCAGATGGTACCTCCAGGAAAGGAAAAGGGCAGGGAGCACGGGGCAGGGTGGTGCACCGTGGTGCTTCAAGAGACACTTGAGCAATTTCCTAGCTACAGATTGAAGCAATAGTCACATTGGTGTCATCTCTAATATAGTAAACCTCATCTCTGCCACCCTTGCACATCATTGGAGCGGTCAAGGCGCCGCTCCGAGGCCAGCCTCCAGTGGACTGCTCTGTATGCGATGAAACACGAAGCCATTGTTTGCAGATGCCTCTGATGGTCAGTAACCCAAGGACCCAAAGGATCATCTTCCTAGGCTGCCCAGCATGCAGTGCAGGCTCCTGCCGTGGGGAAGCAGCACTCCAGGCTGCATGGAATGTATTTTTAAGAGAATAAATCTATTTTTTTGTATTTGCAGACATATATTTGGGCTGGGGCAGCTTAGTTGGAAGACAAATAATGCAAGAAATCTTTTCATAATCACAGACTCATCCAAGTTAAGCAAATTTTCCAGGGTTACAGTATTGCCTATTTCCCTAAAACAAACTGTGTGTCCAATAGAGCTATCAGCACTGTTTCACCCTCTCAGAACTCTCCCTGTCTCAGCATGCTCCACAGAGGGAAGCCAGCTCTTTCCTCCCCAGGCTGCCCATGCAGCGGATACAGATGGTGCTCACCTCCTTCCAGTTACACAGTGCTCTTAGTCTGCATGCCAAATGTAAACACACACTTTATCTGCATGTCTCTCCTGACTCAAACACTGTCAGCTCTACAGTATATAACCAATAAAAACCTCTTTTTACATGTTTGTGTTGTGGTTTTTATAGCTCCGGCTGAGTCCCTGCACAGTGTCCGTTACTCGGAGGTACTGATGCCCCTTGGTGAAGCGCCGAGGCAGCTCCAGTCTGCAGCGCTGGGTGTTAGTCATGAGTCTGACTACCTCGTTCTTAGTTTTTTGCCTCTAACCAGGCAGATCTCATACGTCCATTCCTAGGCTGCAGTTAAGGCACGGACAGCGCGTACACATGGCGAATCAAGCTGAACACAGCCACTCTCCGCTCAGACTGGATGACCTGGACCTGGCATTGCTGCGAGCAGGTTGGAGGAAGGGCGTTCTTACAGAGCGAAACGAGCCACCGCTTCATGAGATTTCCTTCACTCAGCCAGTACAGATATTGTACTGGAACCAAGATCCACTTCCATCACCTGGAAGAAGCTGGAGGATACAGAGGTCAGTGCAAGTGGCAAAGTCTCCTTCATGGTTCCTTACTTTTTGCAGTCTGCAGGTACAATGAGCACCTACCATATGCAGGACCAGCCCCTGTGACTATAACCACGTCGTTTGGAGAGAAGTACGTTGATTTGTAAGGGGCCACTCACAGAGGTCTTACCTGAGTAAGACTTAAGTAGTGTCTTACGTTTTAACTCTGGCATCACATCCAAAGCAGTATTTACCCAACCCTCAGAGGTAGCTGACGGCTCCCCTGTGTTTCCTGACCTTGCAAACTGATCTTACCACCGTGACCACCACGCCAACAGGAAGAACAGCCCTACCGCTCACCACCCTTGTAGCCAGGTAGGGAGCACCCGCCCGCCTCCGGAGCCAGTCCCACTCATCTTCGGATGCCTTTTGCGTGCAGCATCACTTTTCACTGGCACAGGGCACGCTGCCTGCCCGTTACCCAGCTACTCATGTTCCCACCAACAGCCTGCCTTCCCGCAGCTTCCCGGTGTGCTTATCCTTGTCCATGTCTTAACACACTTTTTAATCCAAGGCATCTGAAACCCAGACTTACTTCCTTGCTTTTGGCATTTGCACGGATGCACCTATACAATTGTTTTCAAGTTCTCTGCATTCAACTTGAACTGGAATTCTGTGTAGCTGTCATCAGGTTATGGAAACAAGGTTTAAGGGTATGTAGCCCCTTCAGTCCCCAAAGACATCGTCTCTGTTACACACTGTCCGAGCACACGGATGGCATGAAGTCAGGCACAGCAGCCACAGCTATTTCCTTTCAAAAACACCACCAGATAAAGCCCTCGGTTTTTGTATCGCTTGGTGGCCTAGACACCACAGGAAAGGGAAGGGTTCATTCTCAGCTTGCTGAGGATTCAAGCCAACATCTGTCAGGCCTCAGAAGACCAGGGTAAAGCGAGGTGGGAGCAGGGTGGAGGGCACCCTCCTGCTGAGGCAGCCATGGCGCAAGCGAGAACGCAGCTGGGTCAGGAGGAAATAAATGAACAAGTAGGAGGCTGAGACTGAGGCTTTGCCATTGCAGAGCTCAGCCGGGAGGAGAATCGCCTGACTTGGTCCAAAGCCTCCCTGGACTCATCTGCACCAGCTCAGTTCCAAGCCTCTCCTAGGACTTCAAGGCCAAGACGCAGCACGTGGCTCCTTCTCACAGACTGTGACCCCATCGCCTCCCTACACCACAAACACGAAGGCAAACGTTTCCCTCCAGCCCCCCCACGGGACGGCCACAGCCAAGCTGCCTCCCTGCGGCCAGCCAAACGCCCTCCTTCATCCTCAGCGACACTCCCTTACTCCGGCCTCCCCTTCTCTTCTTTAAAAACCACCATGTTACTGGGAGCACAAGCTGTCTCCTTCTCCACAGGAAGCCCCAGCGCCAGGACTCCCTTCAGGAGCAGCTTGGCTATCCTGTCTCCTCAAATGGACCAGCTACCTCCAGAACTGTGATGAGTTACCAATAAATGGAAATCTTGTTTTCTTCAAAAGCTGCAGCATCTCAGCTGCTTCTGAGAACAGGCGCAGTGCCCGAGCTGTTCACACTTCAGCTGCGAGGGAATGCTGGGTGGATCATACCCACCAGAGCGCCCTGAAGCCTGGGTAAATAACGTCCTAAATCCTTTTCCACCCAAAAAGCACGTTCCCCTCTGTGCTGACCCAAACCAAACTGCACACTGGAGCAGAGCAGGAGTGTGCTGCATGGAGTACTGAAGGGATGGCAAGACTTCTGGCTAAGGGGCACACGTGAAGCATCAGGCAGGGCGTTAAGGCTTAATGAAGGCAAATGGAGTACGTGGAGTCCAGTCACACTCAATTCTAACTTATGTCATCACTGGCAGCTACAGAAGAAGTTAGCTTCTGTTGCTGATCAGGAATGCAGTAGTCTGATACACACATTTCTAGTTGCAGTAATATTTTTTCATGCTTACCTGAGACCACCATGCTGAAGTATCCTCAATGAATCAGGAAAAAGCATTCAAATGGAGCAGTTTGACAAGTTTTACATGTTATTCAGAAGTGAGGATACAATTCTGTGAGTAAGGAAAAGTTACTAAGGACAGGATTATGTTGTCCAAACATCAGTTCTAACTCTGCCCAAGAACCTGAGATTGGAGACACTTCTGCCCTGTAACAGTGGGTAATGGCTGAGACGTGAACCTCACCGTGTGTTAAGCCACGAGCACACAAGGCTTAAAAAATCTGAAAAAAGGTATGTGGGACTATGAGGAAGAAAAAGGGTAAGTATTGAGTATGTGGATACATATCTCATACAGCACCTAAGTAATTTCCATTTTCAGGTGGTTGTGGTCCATGTCTGTTCTAACCTTGGGTAACTTCAAACACAATTCCACGTAGGTGCAGCTTGGAAGCAAAGCAAACAGTAATTTCACCATTTGCAAAATCTAGCACTAATTACCAGATGCTCAAGCAGAGGAGCAGCATTTGGTGCAGGTACGAAGGGCGAACGCTGCAGAGGCTGGGTGGCGGGATGGACACGCGGAGCACCACCCTCAGGGATGACAGCGCATGGCCTTGAGGTGCGTACAGCCAGGGACGACACTCAGATAACCACAATCTAAACCAAGTGGTTCTCCAAAGAGATGGTCTCTGCAGAGAGGCACGTACCTAGGACCTCTCCGCAAACAAGGTAAATGCATTCAGGACCTTCTGGAAGGCATGAACCCTCAGATGGAGAAGATACTTTATCATCCAGGCTGGGTTGGCAGCCCAAGATATCTCTGGCTTTTAAGCATGAAGTCTAAAAAACAGGTGATCTACCCTTGTTCAAGTGAAACAGCCTTAAAGTTATTGGGGTGCGGTGATACAGTGTCTAGAAAAGAGAACAAAAGAACAACAGTGAGCAGAAGTCCCTTCACGGAGAGGTGTAATTAACACTGCATCAGCGGGGACCAACAAACCATTTAATAAAACAGAGATCCAAACTTTTGGCCCCATGAGACAGCAGATCCCTGAGCACAGGACATATCCAAAGCAGTTTCTGAGAGTGGAAAGCTGTGAGCTGGGTCTGGAACATGGAAGTGGTAAATGGAAACCATCTCCAGAAGGTCCTTGAGCCGACGGCGTGTAACTGCACTAACAATACCTGAGGTCTGTGAGCGTGGCTCATTTGGCCACATACTAGTAAGAAAGATTTGGATGTAGGTCCCACATTACCAGAGCTCAAAGCCCTCATTAACAGGCTCAAAGGTCCTGAAACTATTTGGACACAGGGACATAATGAGTTTCTCTAGAGAAGTGTGGCTGGAGGGAGTCGAGACAACTAGTGCAGAGGAAACGTGTAAGGTTAGGCGAGAGAAAGCCCACCCTAAGTAGGTATTTCAAACAGTATCAGAATTCTTTCTGCAAAATCTTCCATGAAGTGTCTTTGCACATCTTTTATTTGGCAGTGGTCTGAAGTTTGCACTTCCTTGTGCAGCTGAGTCCACCTCTAATGCTTTGATAGAGTGTGAGCATGACAAGCGATCTCTTCAGCTCAACAGCACTTCTGGATGCTTGTGAACAAGTCACCCTGCTGCTATTTTGCTTGTTATTTTATGAAGCATGTACTAAACCAGACAATATTTGCATGAGAAGCTACAAAAATTATTCTGTCAGCGCAAGAACAGGCCTATTAATAATATCATCGAAGCAAGGCCAGTCTCGATGTCAGCCTTCCTTACCAATTCATTGGGACACAGAAAGGTCGAACCTACAGCTACAGTGAAAATATGCATCTGCTTTGTGTTTCTTTGAAGCACGGTCACCCTTGATACGACTGAAAGGCTCCCAGCACCACATCACCACGGTCTCTGGTTGGCTGGAAATGGGGAAGAACCACATGTGACAGAATTTGGTATCTATGTGCGTATGTAAGAACGTGATGAAGCTGCACCCACAGAAGCGCAGGACTGTGAAGCCTGGGCTGCATTCCTGATGTGAATATTTGCATTGGATATTTTAGTGCATTTCTCAGCCTCTGTGACTGATGTTTTCCAGGGAACTTCCAAACACCACGTTGACTTGATCCCTAGTAGCACCTGGAAGCAATGGACAGACTCCACAAGCCCTGTAGGAGCCAACAGACTTTGTAGAGAAGCAACAGCTTTAGCAGACCAATTGGCAAAGCTGGAAAAAACTAATTTTAAGACAATTTATTCTTTGCATAAGACACATTTCATGACTGATATGAAAAGGGATGCTTTCACTCTCCACTGACCTTCTAAAGGTGACTTCTTGTGGGTTCTTTGGGTATTCATGCAGCCGATGCTGGTAGCACCCAGAGCGTAAGGTCTGGAAGCGTGCCAATAGTTCTGTAACCATTTCCTTTAAGTTTCAATATTACTTCCAAATGAACAAAAAATTGCACCTTCAGAAGTTAGATACATTGGAAATTGCAAAAAATCATTGGTAAAAGCAACAAACTTGAAAACAAACCAGCCCATGGCAGCTAATTCTCTTTTGGTAAAAATTTTGGGGAAAAGTAACTCATGGAATTATCATCACCTTTAAAAGGAATCTGAAGTATACAAATAAATTAAGTTTAGTCGCCTCACTTTATGGAGCCGCTTCATGGCTTGAAGACTGAAAGATGAACTCTGAGCACCTTGTTGACCATAGTACCCTCAGTTGAATTTTTTAGAAATATAGCAAGAGACTGAGTCAGATGAAGAGATTCATAATAAAAAAAGAAACTGAAGCACTCCAGTGAAGTTGTTCCTCTAGGTTTATGATCCAGTCAATTACTACGATAACAAAACAGGGAGAACCCATGCTTTGCAATTAATTTCCACTACAGGCAAGACCACAGCAAATATTCTCAATTCCATACAAAGATTGAACACAAAGACCCTGAGCTAACAGTAGTTTATTGCAAAGTAGATGCTAGCACCTGACAAAAACACAGGCATCTGGAGAACTGGGAAATACAAATCTTCCTGCAGATTCACCCCATCCGAAATCACAATCTGACAAGCGAACGCATGCATTCACTCAGGATTCAGATCCCCACGGCAGATCACTGTGGTCCTTCACCTTCAGTACAGAAAGGGAGGTCCAACTAGGGAAGAATATTTTTCTTTCCAGAATGGGCACCAACCAGTTTTGTTGTCAGAAATGCAATTCACCTCCCCACGGAGTAGAGTGAGAAGTGGCAAGTCCCTGAGAATAGGTGGAAAGGTACGCTGCCGAGGGTGCAACCAGACCTGATGACAAGGCTTTGTGTCTGTGCCCAGCAGCCTCAAATCTGTGATAAAGGTCATCCGCCATCTGCTCAAACGGCTCAGGCAATCCCTACAGGGAAGTCAGGGCAAGCAACCAGCAAGGGGAAGGATGGCTACACCATGAGGAAGGATGGCGAGATGAAGAGGGCCTGGTGACCCAGTTAGTTACAATGCCATCTCCTCCTCAGTAGGTGACTGGTAGGAAGACTGCACAGGCAGCACTTAAACCGGACCAGCCATCATGGTCAGACTGAAGGTCCATCTAACAGACCACAGCACAGGAAGCAGAGAGCAACATGCTCCTCAACACATACATTGATAGTCTGGACTCAGAGCCACCATTTGAGGCACAGCAGAAGGCACCGCTGGGATGACAGAAGCAGCGGGACAAGAGCTGCTAACTGCTGGGAGAGTACCTGCCTGAGGAGTATCACACACGGAGTGCTGCAAAGAGTGCGAGACCATCCTGCTCCTGGACAAACAATGGAAGTTTCACCATGTGGCCTGGCAGAGCTGAACCCCACCACTAAGTTGACTCATCAATACGCTGACTCATCACCGCCACCTTTTCCAGGTCTGCAAGCTCCAGCTGGCCTTGGGGTGATCGTGCTTCCCCCAGGCTCCCCCCTCCATCCCAGCAATTCCACAGGATTCAACCAGACCAAAGGCAGCAGTCTTTGACCTTCACCCAGCCACTGCTCCCCTCTGCTTAGGGTACAACCAGTGCCACTGACCGTGAGAAACAGCCATGCAGGGCAGGGGCTGCAGCAGCAGCTCTGAGTTGTCCAGCAACTTGCTGCACAGCTGTATCTGTGTCTTTGCTGAGCCTCAAACACCCCTAAGAGCTGAAAGTACTCTGAGCTGTTCACTCTCTAATACCTACTAGGGCTTGTTAGCAGGGACTGGCTGAGGAATAGGTCCAGAGACCCCAGAGATAACGGAGAGGGCAGGGTGCAGCAAGCCACAATCATGGTCTTCATCTTCCAATGAAGACTCTGAAAGCAACGAACAGGCTGCATCAAGTCACAAGGCCTCCTCGCCATCTCCTGGCATTCCCATTCCTCTGCTCATGCCCATCACCACATCAGCCAACCCCCACCAACTCCTTGCACACCTTCACAAAGGGTGGGAACTGTCAGGGCTTCATCTCCACCTTCTGATTTCAGCGGTCACCATGGTTTTCAGCTGTCTTTTTGAAAAGGGAAAACGGTCTGGTTGTCAGGTGAAAGATGAGCTCCACTCGGTCAAGCCAATGGCAGCGTGCAAAAGGAATTCTGTTTACATTTGAATGTCTTCGAGAAATTACTGCGTGTTGTGTGACAGAATGAGCCTGCTGAATAACCTGCTAATTCTCAGTCAGACCAAACATAAAGCAGAACAAAGCAGCGGAAAATAACATTAATAGGCTGATGCAGAATTGGCTCGATATTTGTCTGGAGGAGACACCACTTGGCTATGTTGAGGACTATTTTATTTTCCAGTGGGCCTGAAGTGCTTTTCTGAGTTTCTGACACTTTGCTAGAGCCAGTGGGATGACAGTCCTCATGGTGAGAGACAGCACCATCACTAATCCCGAGAGCAAACCACTCCACGAATACGGAGACCCATGGAGGCTGGAAGCCTGGTTACAGAAGACAGCACCCCAGTTCTTGGATCCTTTCCCCACCTTCAGTCAGAGTAGCAAAGAGGCTGGATCAGCTCTTGGCGGGTTTTAAAGGCCTGTCACACCTCTCATCCTGGAACAGGATTCCTCTGGGTAGTGGTGCTGATAGGCTTTTACGTAAGGCAGGGAGCACTGAGTCTCAGATTATGCTCTATTCACTCAGTCACCCGCTGGACACCCCTCCTCCATGCCCTGCTGGACTTCCAACTCCTGCCCCACTTCAGTGGCAGCTTTCTGACCAACCATCACAAAGTCTGTCTCATCCCCTGGAAGGGAAAGCGAGGGTGAGTAGTGTTGCTGCGTATCCCTTTCAATAAAGGGCTCAAGTAGCAACGACATTTGCAAAGTTAGAGCTATGGGGAAGGCAGCACTAGTTTAGACAGAGGTTCGGGAAAGAGGGTCCCCCATGGCACCAAATCCAGCCACTTCAAATGGGCTTAGTCCTTGACACCTCAAGTCTGTGCCCCCTCACAGACTACGCCCTGCCCCATCAGAGTCCTCCCCGTTCTCACAGCTTGTCTGAAGGACTGCCTATGGAGATACCCCCCCCCATGGACTTCAACAGCTAATGAGAAAGCAACCAGCAGACAGACACAGTCAGGAGAAGAATGATCTCCAGCTACTAAGAAGGAGACACAAGAAAACAGAAAAAGCAATGATGCTAGAAGATGGAGAGTCTGTGGCCAAAGACAATACAGCTGTAAACGGGGAGGGGCTGCAGTCGTGTTTGTGTGTGCATTTTCTTCAGGAAAAGTGTGGGCAATGTAACTGTAGAGGGATGAGCATGGAACAAGAGGAGGTACCGCTCCTCTAGCAGAGGAGAAGGTGCAAGGACAGAAGGAAAAGGGGACAGACTACACATGTAGGGACATGGGGTCAGAGAGGGTGAGAACAGAACAACTGAAAAGTAGAAAAAACAGTGTGAACAGAGACCGTGGTTAGATGAGATAGAAATAAACTCTAGGAAGAAGACGATGAGAAAAGTTAGAAGAAATAAGAAAAGTCTAATGCTAAATAGGGAAAGGAGAGGGAAAAAGGGCCTAAATATGTTTAAATAAGACTGCTCTGTGCAATGAAAGGAAGGCTCCATGCGCTGAATTAACAAGGAAAATATTTGGAAAAGCAGCCAAACCAAAGTGATTTTCAGAAGCGTAACAACGGCAGCTGCCACACCATCTCATCAACCAGCCGAAACGAAATCAACAGGTACGCAGAGCGCCCGCCTGCAGCGCGCAGAAGAGAGCAGGTCCTTCAGCTGCCTTACTGTCTGGGCAACTCTGTTTCTACAGAAACAAATATGAATAATATTTCTAGTTTTTAACTTACAAATATCCAGTTCTGACTATTTCTTTTGTTGAAAGTATTTAATAAAACAGTATGCTTAGCACACTCTCAGTAATACCAGCTTTCTTTCTAAAACAGGATGCATATGGTGTAGCAGCCAATGGACCATTTCGGAGGGGCGTGATTTGCTGTTACTGGTAGGGAAACAGTTGCACCAAATTCTCAAATGCCAGATAAGAATAGAATTGGTCAAAAAATATTATTCTTCAAAACAAAACAATAAAAAAAAACCCACCAAAGAAGTTTACATAAATTCTACACTAAGCTACTCTCCGTAGCAACCAGCTTCTAGAGGGCCTTGTGCAATTACCAAATTGTAAATACACATATAGGTAGAAAAAAAACCCTAAAAAACCTCCAGCTATACGCTTGACTTTCAAAAAGTATCTGCAGAGTCAAAAAAGTCCCTGACCAGCTTGGTAGTAAAGGATTCTGTGTACACGGACACTTCAAACAGCTGTAAGAGATTTTTAAAAGGATGCCAAGCCAAAGGTTAGGTAAGTTTTTGTAAGGCCATTCTAACAGAAGTATTACACAGTAACTCATGGCGGAGTCCCTTTAGCAGACACTGTTACAGACTACGTGAATATCTTCATCCCAAAGAGTCGACAACAGCAGCACTGTGGTCTTGTCGCTCCTCTTCTGACACCTTCTACTTCTCTCACATGCTGGCAGCTTGTTGTGGGGGGACCCCAGGCGTGGGCTGGCGAGGCAAAGTATACATGGCCCCAAGAAATTGGTCCGCAATGCGACCGGCTTCTCTCAGTCCACTCAGTAAAGCACCATGAACAGTCGCAGGGTAGTTGCGAATTGTATGTTCTCCCGCAAAAAACAGGCGAGGAATAGGCTGGGAGGAACAGAGAACACTGTTAAGGCTTGTTCGCATTCTTTCAGAGTCTGCAGCAAACAGATACTTTAAGAATAATGTCAGAAGTGCTCTAATCAGGCCACAGTCTCCGTTAACATGAAGGTGGTGCATATAAAATAGTCTATATTAAAAATATTTTAACCTGTCCTACAAATTACCAAGAAAATCTTTATATACACCTTTCATTTCACAGGAGGGTTTCATGTTTGTAATGACTGTAATATGAGGAAATATTTTGCCATTATTTGCCAATACCTTTGCTATGATACAAAGATAATAAAGCTCTACTTGAAAAACAATACTTTCAGAACCAGATAAGCAGAGGAGATTCATGTCCCCAGCTGTACACTGAAAAAGCATTTGAATGTTGTATCTACAATTCTGCAGCCAAACTGTTAAACATGTTGAAGAAAAACGATGGTTTCTGATCCTGGGACATGAACTCTAGCACAGTAAGCAAACAAAAAACCAGCAATTCACTTAAATTAGCAGTTTCTCTTTAAACTGACACCTAAAACAACTACTGACAGTGTAATAAAAAGTAGGAGAAAAACAGACTTCCATATATTATACTCTGCAGAGAATCATTTTATCCATAGCTGTTTATTAACGACTTGTATCACTAGAAAAAGAACTTCATCCTCTCAAAGTGAACTGGAGATGACTTACACCTTCATTGTGTTCACTCCCAATTTGGGAGAGACCTTTTGATTCCTGTCCCTCTCACTCTGGCCTTCACCCTCTTTCAAATCACTACAACTCACTTAAATATGGTGATGGACAACATAAACATGGAGTATGGAACACAATAAATGTATAATATTATAATACTCTGTTCAGATATTACCAAATTGACTTTCTGAATAAAACCTCTTTTTCTAGTAAACAAGTGACACCCAACCTGAGAAGGCAGAATTCATGGATAGAAAACTGAATTATTTTACAGATTCTAATAATTCATCAGAAGATGCTAGTTATCTAAACTTGCGTTTAGATATGCATGCAAATTACTTAGAAAAATCATCCTGTTTTGAGGTTTTTCTAAAAAGAATTGAGACATCTCTCACCTGAGGAGCACCTGGAATGGCTGGCCCTGGGGTAATTGGCTGAGCCATCAAATCATAGTCATTGCCAGAAGATCCAGCTGCTACATAGGAGTAGGATCCGCGGGCCCACGGGTCAGCCCGCCAGCGGGACACCACAGTCTCTTTAGGCTGAGCGAGACAAGGCAGAAACTTCAGTTGTTGACACAGTGCAAGTTCTACAGTTAGCACAAAATACAAAAGATGCAAATTGCAAGAATAAAAGTCACAAAGTCCTTAGAGTAACGTTAATGGTGGAACTCCAGGTTTATATTCCATGACAACACATACTAAGGTAAATAACTTGTCTTTGGTGGCAATACCTTAATTCTTTCCGCTGTTACCACAACCTGCTGCACATAGCTTCTGCACTGGAACTCAGACTTTGTAGTCAGCTGTACGTGCACACTGTGCACTGTTTGCTCTGTTTCTTCTCCTATTATCAGCATCATGACAATGCACACTCCCTACTCCTTTACTTTCTTTCAGCCACAGCTCATCTGAGTATCTCTTCTGATCTGGCTATGATATAGGCCTGTATAAGGTCTGTAATTCATCTGAGAAAACGACTGCATGAAGGGCACCTGCACAAACACCTGTATTTCTCCAATCCATCTGGTTTGCTAAGGTAACGGTCATGATGAAAGATAGTCCACTGAAAGATGCAACAGTGAGAGCATCACCAGAACTCAAACCAGTATCACGCTAAGGCATAACAGCAGTCAAGAGAAAATGGGACATCTTCATAACCTTGCAGACATAACACTGATGGGTGTGAATCTTAAAATAGCCTGGACTCTGTCCAAATGTGTTTCTGAGTTTTAACAGAAATCATACCCTGTAAAAATGCAAACATCAAGGCAGGAACCTCATCTCCTCTCCTCGGGCACAAAGACATTTCATGGAATTGTTTCTACTTGAACACATCTTCCCACGAAGGAAGAGAAAGAGGCTCTATCTAGCAAGGGCGTTATCCAGAAACCAGTCCAGCAGGCACCGCACCACATCACGGCAAGGGAGGTCTCCTGGACCCCAACACCAACAGATCTGAGATGATCTCGCCGAGGCTGGCCTCAGCTGGACTGTATTTGATGCCTTCTGCTGAGCCTGTGGAAAAGCCGCAGGGACTGGGGCCATGTTCCAAGGTGTACGACACCACCGGGGGCTGGAGACCACATCTCTCCCAATATGGTCTGATGACTTAATTGAGAAAATTCCTCACCACAATTTTCAGCACTTTTTTATCCAAAAGCTAAGAAACCGAGTGATGAGCCAGCCCTCACATACTGACTGCTTTTGAGAAAAAAGTAACCTCACATTTCCCTTCTTGTTGGATGGAGACCACTGTGATGGCACTGTATGTGATCACACGTATATCTGACAAAGAAAACGTTGAGGCATTTCATAAATTTCTTAATTCTCTCTAGTAATCACATGAAGCATTGCAGTCTAACAGGGAACAAAGCCAGATAGAAATTTTACTTCACTGAGGTAGCTTTGAAGGTATGGCTAACCCAGACATAATTGTAGAGCAGAATACGAAAGTACCGGTTCCCCAGTACTGAGACTGCACCAGTCCAAACATTAACTGTGGTGTTCATGTGCCCACACCCCCGTGTATGGGTATGAGTCAACTTTTATTTTCATCCTGACAAGCAAACGCTGTAATTAGGATTCCCTGTGAACAAGGAGAAGGGTGGTTAGAGGATAAAACACGTACGACAACAGAAGTGATACAAAACTGGAACCCTACTCTGCAGAGGACACGAAGCTTGCAGAGGTGAGCTGCTCAGCACGGCTGAAAAAGTTTCCACGTGCTGAAGAACAGCAGGGTGAAAAAGTGGTTATATCTGCCTTCGGGAAATGAAAACCAAACCAGAAAGAAAAAATAAGACAGTAACAAGCAGCAGCACAGGAACGAGGAGGATGGCTCACGTTGCAATGAAGCGTTGCTTTTGTTTAATTTTTCTGCTTCCCTGTTTTGGACAGATACAAGGAACTGCACTCGCACAGCAACGTACGTAGTTGTTCATCCAATACGACAGATGAGAGTGCAGTTTATCCAGACTGATGAATGGCTGTCCAGAAGACAGCCTCCAGCAAATCTCTCCCCTATCAAGTGCTCGTAGTACCTAAGCACCTGAACTGTGAATACGTTAAAACAGAGACTCACTTAGAGATCTCACTGATCACAACCGATAACTGCCTTCTCCTTTGAATGACTGACCAGATAAGGAGTCATTCACAGGGGATTATCCATTAATGCACTGAAATATTTTAAAAGTTCAAATAAGTTCTCTACATTTGATGTTTATCTACAGTAGAATCCATATTTCTCGAGATTCTGCAATTTGCCAGTGTGTGGTTTTTTCACTTGAAAACCCTACTGGAGAGCAGCCGCAGTAAAACACTTCGCTCTTGGTTCACTCCAGAGTGATTTCTACACACTGCATGATTTCTGCAGCACCTGCAGACAGAAGAGTCTCAAAGCTCCTCTCAAAGAGAGATCTCATTAGGAACTGAAATTGTCCTCTGAGAGCTCAGAGAAGGAGCTGTGGATTTATCAGGAAGACAAGCCTGGGGTTTCCTTCTCTGGTGTTCTCCAGACTGAGGCATAAAATTCAACTGATTGTGCATTTCCAAAATATGAGATCCACTCATTAACCAAAAATCCACGCTTACAGTCAGCTGTGAGGATTTGTCCATCATATAGAAAGCATTAAAACACTGGGGATGATAAAGCCGTGTTCAAAAAGAGCTCTACAACTATTCTACAATAAAGACAACGAAGTGAATCTACTCCTCATGTGAAATACCAAGCAAGTAAACAGTCCAATTTACACCTGGCCAAATGCTCAGAGGAGACTGACATATTAAAGTTAACATGTATTTTTTCTATTACTTTACTACATAGAAATCCCAGGGGAGCAGAGCTATTTATTTCCAACCAATGCCATTTGTAAGAACTGCTTCTACACTGCCTGTTAGGAGAACAGACCAAGTATTCAACTAAGTCACACACACTGTAGGTTGAACAGCTATACGGCTTTCCAAATCCATGTCCTAAGTACATAAGCTTCTTTTTTTTGAGTAATATTTAAGTATTTTCTAAACTCCCCCTTCACTAACCATTCCTTTCACACTTATTGTGCCTAAATAACCGTTGGCTATCTGCACAGGGAACCGACCCAGATGAAATATTGCCTTTACTCCCTTCTTCCCCTTCAGTTATTTTACAGCCAAACCAGTTTCTTTGTGGAGTTCATTGGTCAAGAGCTTTACTGTACTTAGAGAAGGTGCAGAACATGGCAGGGAGTATCTAAGCAGTGCTGTCACTAGCCACGGACAGCTCTGCTGTAACCCCAGAAATGTAAAAGGTAGAAAATTAACTGAAGTATTTGACACTCTGGAAAAGCTAGAGTCTTACTCGGTCTAAGACAATCTTCTCAAAAAAAACAAAACAAAAAGAACCCCAAACCCCCCAAAAAACCCAACCCCCAAAAAACCCCAAACAACCCCTCCTCCCCAAACCCCCTGACCAACCAAAAGGTGGCACATATACCAAACAGCTCAATACTGCAGCCAAGCTACTGCGAATTGCAGCACATTCTGCAATGCAGAGGAGTTACCCAAAGACGCTGTCGGTACTAACCTGTGGCACAGCGCTGCTACCAAAGATGCCTTTGAGGATGGCAAGGCACCGTCCAACAATGACGTCATCACTGATGTTTTCCATGATCCCTGCTGCTTCTCCTGCTACCAAGGCCAACAAAATCGGTGCTGGGGGTGGGGTGAGGGGGTTGGGGAAGGAGAGAGAAAAAAACCAATTGAATTACTGAAATCGAACATTTTAATCAGACAAGTTGGACTTGGATAGGTGTGGATCTGCAGCTAAGTCATGAGGTTAAAAACTAATCAAACCCAACAAAAGCAGTCCTAAATCTTCCACCATCGTGTCGAATTACCAAAAGGAAAATGAATTAATATATGCTATGGTACTATTTAGAATTACCAAGAGAACTGACGTATTAAAAATTAAAAACATCAGGAAGTACAGCATGCAGAAGAGAGGAAAGGTTTGCTTTAGTGAAGACACCACTTGTTTGACACAGGAGTTTCCACTGGGATTTAACAGTCATCTGTGCTACATTTAAGGGAACTCAATACTTCCCAAACAATTTAATTGAAGTATGATTAACATCAGCATAGCAGTTTAGTCACCTGTATAAGTACTTCACTCATACCAAGTATCTAGATTTCTTCATTACCAATGCACATTCACATTAAATAATCTCAATGGAGTGGAAACTGTGAACAGTAGAACGATATGCAGAAAAGCAGCAATTCTGAGAAGAATTCAGAAGTCAAACGGACAGATATCACATAACTCAGCTGCCCACGTGATGCTGTGGTGAAGAGTGCTAATGTGATTATAGGATATACAAACAAATAGATGAGGTCATTTTACCTCTGACCAGCTATGGCAAGACTAAGCATACATTTTTGGTAGTCACAAATTCAAGGAAAATCTTAGGTAAGTATTGAAGAGCTACCAAAATAACCCAATGGCAAGAAACATGCATTTACAAGAAGTGACTCAGACCCGAGCACGGTTACTTAATGAAAACTCTCTCAGTTGATCTTTCTCCTCCTGGAGATATTTATGAACTCCTAAATTTAGCAAAGGAAATACTACAGCTAGAAACAGATGTCATGCATACTGAAATGGGAAATAAAGTCCTTCTTAAAATTTTGCCTTTAACTTCTGTACAGGTTTCCAAAATGATTAGTGAATTCCTTATACCCCGGTATATACAGAGATCTCCTGGTATACATTCCCATCAACTTACTGCTCTTTAAAGAAAACTGGCTGAAGTTCAGCTGTGATATACAGGCTGGAAGGCCCAATAATATATTCTGGTTAAAAACAAGAGTCTTTGAAATTCTGAAGAAGTTAGACTAGTAAGGCTGTTATTACTACAAAGATGATTACACTACTCAAGATACAATTAACACACTTCAATACGCAGGACCTCTGGGACTAGAAGCAGTTTATTAGAGAAAAAAAATACAGGATTGCTCCTCTAGTTAAACTCCATTTTCTGAAGGATTAAGCCTAGTCTTTCAAACAATTGAAGGAAAGAACAAAAAACTGATTTCCTATCATCCATAGGCATTGGGAAATTTTTTTTTGTAATTTCAGCAGCAAAGTTTTTCCTAGTTTGCCATCCTTGACATAATGAGATCCCTGAACTTTTCAGCTGTTATTCAGTCAACATATTTTTTCTTGATGGAACAACTACATATTCAAAATGCAGCTTCCAGTGAATTTGTTCATGAAAACTTGTATTCAGACAACCCCAAAATATTTTTATGAAAATCCTGCCTTTCCAGGCATGAGACCCTGTTTTGTAAGCATTTATCCAGACCTGAAAATGTTGCTATTCAGTCACCTGGATTAATTCAGACCTGTAACAGAAAGCCACAAGGCTGTAGCACAACAGTGACTATTTTGCTACGCAAATACCAAAGTGCTGCTCAGAAAAGCTTCTTGCATGATGAGCATGTGTCACTGCTCCACAAAAAATTCTCTCCTTGAGGCAGTGATCTTTACTGAGCCTTGATACCAAACAGCAAGCAGAGAACGTGGTTCAGCCAGAGAACAGCGAGTAACCACAAAACTATGACAGAGAAAGGGCCTCATCTTTTTCATCACATGTCTAGGAAAAACAGAAGAGCCAGGCAAGAAAATGGAGACTGAAATGTCACTGAACTTCCAGAAAACACTGAGCATTCCTGCCAGGAGTTCCTCTGCCCCGTGCTGCTGGAGTCTCTCCATCTTAAAGTGAGTCTACACGGCTACGACGGTAATCCAACAGCATCGCGGAGCAAGAGGCACCAACAGCACAGGCCAGCTGCTCCAGGACACGCATAGCGCTCCTGAGGCTACAGGTTTTCTCAGCGGTCATTACCTGAACTAGACTTAAACCACTGGGAGGATTCCTATCTGAGCTCCAACAGGTCACCCAACAGCAGTACAAACTCTTCTTCTGAATTTCACTCCATTCACCCACCAACCTTTAAACGCTTCTCAGAGACCAGTTGGTCTCTGCCAACACAAGACCTTTAAAGAACTTCCACAGAGCTAACACAGCATGTGCTGCGATACTTCTAGTTTTTTTTGTTTCTGGATTAATAATTGTTCTCCAATCTGTTCAGTTTAACTAGTCTCTGCCCAAATTGCTATGGCAACAGAAATACAGAATATGAAAGAAAGAAATAACAGCTTCACAAGTTCAGTCAGGTCTACTTTAATATTTCACAGTGTAATCACATGAAGTGCCACCTAACTATCCACGAGAAATGGCAATTGATTTTTTTTATTTCGGCCATCTGACTTGTGCTCTAGCATAGGATTTTATTGCATTTCTGTTTTATTTCTGTGTGCTCCGCCTATTTTCATGAGAAGGAAAGTTTTGCATCTAGCAGCAAAACCTTTGTACGTGAGATGGTCTTTCCATGTAAACCAAAACCTCAACACCACTTGTTAAGTATGTAATAGAGCCACCTTAAAGCCACAAAAGCAGATGCACAAACAGCCTTGTTATCCAAGGCTCATTACTTGTATTTCCCCAGTCAAGTCTTATCAAACATTTTAACAACTAATACCCTAGAAAGGCACCTTCTTTGCGCAGCAATTTTTTTCCAGTTAAAAGAAAAACCTGGCCTGCCCATGATAGGGTGGAAGAAAACCCACTGGTACTTTAAACAGTCATCTGCAAGAACAATAACTCATTTAATAGTGCTCACTGTATATACACTTTTGCTTTTAGTATGATAAATTGCAATGAACAAAAACAGTATGCTTACTGAAAATATCTTTCGACAACCTCTTGTGGCAGACACCAGCTGCAGATAAAACAAAACTATTAATGGCAAAGTCCAGCTGTAGAAACAGGCAGAGCAATACCTTTTCCCTACTTAAGCATTTTCTAAAGAGGAGTTCTAAAATTACCTGTCAGTCTGAGACCCACACTCTACAGTCATAGCCGCTTTGCTGCTCAAAACAGGAAACAAGGTCATCCATTCAACAAATTGGAGACACCACAGCTTGCCTTTCCTCCAGGGCACACTGCATCTTAATCATATGGAGGGGCCTGCAGCTCATCAAGCTGGAATGGTAATGCTCAGCAAGAGGAATGGAGCTATCAAAGCCTCTAGTCTGCTCCACTGAAATCTGAGCGTTCAATATTCTGTAAAGGCTGCGCTGCACCCCCCGAGAAACTGAAGCAGGATAACCTACAAGCATTGAGTTCTGCAGCTCAGCCGCATAAGAGAATACAAAAGTCAATAGCACCCCTAACATCTGAAAAAAAATGTAATTTATCTTGGTTAGTTCCTAGACACTTAAGTTTGAAATCCTGGGCAGCAAAGTCACCTGTACAAGAAAGGACTTGAGGTCATAGATGAAAGAGGCTCATCTACAGTTATCAAATCATCCCAGATTAGACAGACAGCCCCATGAAAGAAAGAGTTCTGGCTTCAAACTGTCAGTTCAACTTGAAAAACATCCAGTAAGCTGAGGTTTTCAAAACTGAGACTAAACTGGATGCCAGTCCCATTTGCATGAGAAGCTTAGTGAAAGAGGGGAAGGGCTCAAACAACGTTCCAAGTGGCCAGAGAGAAACTCCATTTCAAAGAGGCTTATGAACTAAGAAACAGGTTTTAACTCAGGAATGCTGCAGAGACAAATCACCCTTTTCTTGGAGAACTCACTACATTCTCCGGACAAAGTCGATACTTAACTAAGACAACACAGGACAACTCCACCAAGGTGCAAGACAATAAAGTAGCCTATAAAAATGCAAGTGTTATAGTAGATCGGTAGCAATGCAATTTAACAGACGTAGCCTGGAATTCAGCACTAGTAAACTCATACTCGTCTATGTCCTGCCCTAATTTACTACAAAATTGTTTGCAAGTCAGTGGTGCTCTCTGCTTCCATTTGTCTTCCTACAAATACTATCTTCTTATCATATCCACATGTGAACAGCAACAGCATCTTTAAAAGTGCTCTTTTCTAGATCTGAAACTACACAAATAAGACACTGGCAAAAGTAGACATGCACCACAGTTACCTTTGTACAGGTTCCAGAACAGGAAAAGTTCTCCTCTGCTTGCAGTAGTGCTACCAACATGACCAAACAAGTTGACACTTGGATCCCAGAAGACACGATCAAAACACAACACAACCTAGGAAAAAAAAAAAAAAAAGAATCAAGAGTTAGGAAGAGCGCACAGAAAAAATAAAAATAAAAGTAAAGACAATTACACTCATTGATGTTTATCACTGGGAAGGTCAAGAAAGGAAAATCTGGTGAATCCATACTGCATATACATAATACATAAAGGTGTATACCTATACTGCCTTCCATAGGTTAGTATGCTCTCATAGTTTACAAACTGGCTGGTTAACAAGCTACAGCAGACATATTGAGTCAACCTACTTCTGAAATTTAACTATTTAAAAATTGTGTGGGAAATAGAGAAGAGGTCCTTCCACTCCTTCAGATAATTTCAGCATCAAAATCTAGCAAAACAGCAGTGGAAAAAACATTCTTCCTCTCATCCACCATACACATTCCATACACGTTTCAGATCCCACCTATCGCAACCCCTGGTCTGCTGCAGTTCCCTCAATGACCAAGTCACCTTGTTGAGGTTGCCAAAGCCCATACGCTGCACTGCAGAAGTTTTCCACTCGGGAAGAGGCGGCACAAACTGTACTGCTGGAGGCTGCTGCTTCAATACTCCCAAGGGAAGAGTACACAGCACAGCATCACATTTGTAAATGAAAGTCTGGCTAGTAGATCGGGTATTTACAGCTATCACTTCACAGCCTGGAAAGGAGAGAGAAAAACAATCATTTAATAGGCCAGGAGGCAAGAGCAGTGGATTAAAAATTAAAGAAACTACCATAAAAACATAGCCATTGCAGAAAACATTTCGCTTATGGAGACAGCTTTACACTAACAATTACTTAACTTGTAGGCAAGTGAATGCTACTGGCCACATAGCTCAATTCCAGAAAGTGTCATTTACACAGCATCTGAAAACGGCCATACTGGGATAAGCCTAAAGGTTCATCTAGGCCAGGAAATTATCATAGAATCATAGAATCGTTAAGGCTGGAAAGGAGCTCTGAGATCATCGAGTCCAACCTGTTAACCTAACTGCCTGGTCCACCTCTAAACCCTGTCCCTAAGCACCACATCTGCACGTTTTTTGAATACTTCCAGGGACTGCGATTGCACCACTGCCCTGGGCAGCCTGTTCCAATGCCTAACGACTCTCTCTGTGAAGAAATTTTTCCTAATATCTCATCTAAATCTCCCCTGGCACAACTTGAGCTCATTTCCTCTTGTCCTATCGCTTGTAACTTGGGAGAAGAGACCGACCCCCCCTGGCTCCAGCCTCCTTTCAGGCAGTTGTAGAGAGCAATAAGGTCTCCCCTCAGCCTCCTCTTCTCCAAACTAAACACCCCCAGCTCCCCCAGCTGCTCCTCGTAAGACTTGTGCTCCAGACCCTGATATTTAAATGCATGCATAATGCGATATTTAAATATATGCATAAATAAATAGCAAGTAGAGAGTGAGCCTCTCATTGAGTTGCTCTCCCAGTTGACAGTTTCCTGAGCTCAGTGTTTTGAAGAACAACAAAAAGATATATTCCTTCCATTTGTCTGAGTCCATATTACATTATTACATTCATTTATACTTCTAATACCAGGTCCTGTGGCACCAAGTCTTAAGCAGTCCAAGACCTCTTACTCCAAATGCTTCAATCAATGAAGTAAAGAAATGCGAGAATGAATGTGAATTTGTGAATCAGTAAATACAACTGAAAAGGATGGCATCAAACCAGCCACAGAAATAAGCAAAAAACATTAAAGATTAATAAATCTCTAACAGCTTCCTACACAATTAATCACAATAAGGATTGTGGGTGGCTATTTATCTAACCCAAAACGTATAATGGGAGAGTTTTTACGAGATCAATCTTCACATCTGCTTCCAGAAGCACTGAAAACTCATTTCTATGATCGTAGTCCCTCAGAGCAGTTTTCCGGAGGAGGTGGTTTCATTTACCTGATGCTGTATAGCGAACCTGTCGAACTGCCGTGTTTAATTTAATATCCAACCCTTCTGCCAAGGCTACAGGCACACAGGAATATCCATTCCTCACAGTCAAGTGACTGCCTGTGAATTCAAAGTCATCATCCTAAAATGAAGATGCATAAAAAGCATGCATTTATAATGAAATCATATAATTCAATAGAAAATAATCAGCAACTCCACACAACGACAAAATTTTTTTCAGAAACTTTTTTTCAAAGAGTGAGTCAAATAAATTTGAAACCCCTTCTGTTTATTAATCAAGTAGTAAGTACTTAATCAAGTAGTAAGTAACTTTCAGTACACAGTATTATTAGAGATTGCTTTGGCGCTAACAAAAAGCTGTCTGGAATTTCATCAGCAAATAAGAATCATGTAAGAGGTCAGTATCTGCATAAAAGCAGAGAGCACTTAAGGGTTTAGAAACTGTTAACACAGAGAAGCTTCCATAAGAATGGAGTAAATATAGCTTCAGTTTCTAGTGTATTGCTGAATGAATACGTTAATTAGCTACCTGGTCCCAGTGCTTCAATGAAAGCGTCGATAGGGGTGTAGCATTAGCGAATTCTAGATTTGCAAAATGCCAGTCGAGTATTTGCCTGTCTCTTGATGACAGATATACATCACTAGAAAAAAAAAACATAATACAAAGACATTTAGTTTGCTCGAGTAGGATGTTGCAAATGCATTACTTTTGAAAATTTATTCACAGTCTTTTTTGTTTGAGTCTCTCCTTAGTGGAGAAATAAAAAAAAGAAATAAAAAAAAAAAGAACACAAGCAGATTCTGTTTCAAACATTCAGACCACCTTCGTGAAAGCTGAATATCAAAAACCGGCAAATTCACATTTTCAAAGTAAAGTTCATGTAAAATATTCTAAGTGAAGCTAGAAATGTCACTTCAGAAATAAAAAAAAGTTATATAAATAATGGCTGAAGTAGCATGTATAAAGACAACTAAAAACCTAGCACAAGCACCCAGAGCACAAAATAATATTCTGCAAAAATAAGCAGGATTACTATGCTATCTATTAGTACACTATTGCTATGCTATTGACGGGGATTTCAAACCTCAAAGGCTTCCTGAGATCAGGTACTGGTTACAGTAAGGATTTACACTGTAATGCACCTAGCTAAGAACCACCTTTTTTGTCCAAGTCACCTCTAAAAACGAGGAAGATGAGTTCTAAAACTGAGTGAGCTCAAACTTCGTGTGTGTACCTTCCTAACCCCTTGCATTACCATAATTAGAAGAAAGCTTACCATAGCATTTTTGAAAGTCAGTGAAAAGCAGTAAAAAACCTGCTTTCCTGAGTATTTATTTTTATAGTTTGTATCTTTACCTTGGTGGATTGGCTTCAAGTTCTTGTAACTTCTCTTCCAGCTTTCCTTGTGTTTCTGCCAGTTCATCATACTCCTAATAAGATTAAAAGCTAACATTAAAATCAGCTTACATGTAAAAGGACTTAAAGACATCGTGTAGCATCAGACTAGACCTAATCTCAAGAGAGGTCAGTGGAAGATTCATGGTTTTAGTGCAATCTAAATCAAGTTCTTTATCTTTTAAACATTTAATCCACCACATTTTGCCCTTCTGCTGTTCGAATATACAGAAGTCTACGCCACACTGCAGAACAGATTAGTATGCTAATATTTCAGGAATTTAAACACTCAGATCTGGAGAACATGAAGGTCCATTACAGTCCTGGTATTTTAAGGGTCCCTATGGTACTGAGAGCTTTTTCGTATTGCACAAAATGTTATTTCTATTCTTTCTCTCTTAAAAGATTATAGTTAATATCGAACACAAAAGCAGAAGCAGTCATGCAAAAGGCAAAGATATGACCTAATTCAAGACTCTTTCAGAGGTTTTTTTCTCTTACTTTAAAAAACATTAGTAGAACCAGGTATAAAGGCAACAATCGTTTTCCTTCAAGGCAGAATAATTTGGAGTGTCCAGCAACAGTGACAAGAACACGAAGCTGTTCATTGGTGACAAAATAGAAGATCTGCTACTTATGCATACACAAACACATTGAGCTTCGAAATAAAGGTACGTATCTTCTGTTGAAGAAGTAGCTGAAAAATGATCCTTGCTTCTATCTGACCTGGGTTAGCAAGGTGCCTTTCACTACCACAGAAAGAACAGTTTATAAGGTTTCCTTTTTAAGGCATATTTCTACATCATGATAAACACAGAGGGGGGCACTAACTCTGCTTGTCAAGATAGAGCTCTGTAAATGATAATCTTTGGATAGAAAGAAGTCTTTTCCTCAGGAAACTACCTTTTTTATCTTAGAGAAAGAGCATCTCTCTTCAAATAGATTTTATTTCCAGACTACTGTGAGACCCAGCAGTACTAATGACCAAGTTTGACCTAAAATTTAGCCTTCAAAACATTAAATGCTGTCTAACAGAGCCAGCACAGACTGTTACCTAAAACTGAGCCTTCAACATCTTAATACTTTCCATCGTGAGCCATGAAAGATGGGTACCTGAAGGTACTTAATGCAGCCCTGTTATCAGTATTACAGCCCAGAGTTACCATCCATCACATTCTCTTGAGAGCGTTGGATTGGAGCGAGAGATGTAGAAACATTTATATTGCCTAATTTTATCTGGCTGCTGAAGTCCTCAGAAACCACTGACTTAAGTGCTGTACGTATGTCATCCTTTACCTTGCAAAGTGCAGTCAGATCTCTGTGTTTGCTTTTCACAAGGAACTCTGCTGTAATATCCCGAGGTGGCTTCACTTCTGATGCTTCCTTATACTGTTGATGAAGTTCTTTAATCTTCTCTTTTAAATTCACCATCTTTTTCAGGTGGAGTAGGAAAAGGGAGGAAGAAAGGAAAAAAAAAAAATGAAGGAAGGTAGATTTCATGCAAGTTACTGTGTAAAACGGATATTCACCTCAAACTGTGCCGTTATACCAAAGAGATTACCTGGTTTTGGCAGATGTTACTTATATGCAATTCTACCTCCAAGAAACCGCAATAAATACCACCAACCCCAAAACAACATGGCTTAAACCCAACATCACTGATTTCTTACAAACTATGTTGCAAATAATTTACAATATGAGAGCTGTCCTCAAGACATTTTGAATTTGAGAAACTTACATGGAGAAGTAAAGATGTCACCTACCACAACCCACAACATTGCAAGTAGGCCTAAAACAGTTTCTACACTACCAATCAGATCTGTCGTAAAGAAAGTAAACATTTTAAAATAACCCCACCAAAGCCCCAGTCATTATCAACATCTCTAAAGGAAGCTATGACACAACACTTCATCATGCCTGTCCTCTCCCTTTCTTTTCCCATATTTATGTTTTACAGTCTTCTGCCTAATCACTTATGTGCTCCTCCTCAAAAATGGAGACTCCTTTGTCATAACAGTGCTTCTAGGCAGGTCTTAAATGAACAGATAGGTTTAAGAACAGCATTAATGGCAACTTTCCGATCTTTTTCCATGTAAGTTTTTGTACATTTTGCCACTTTCTGAGGAACACAATGCTATCCTCTTGTTCTAAAGGTCATCATCTGACCTTGTTAAGAAGATCTTTCAATTCCTCTTGTGTTTTCACAATTTTTTTCCAGTGTTCAATCTGCTCATCCTTCACATGCTTCTCCTGCAATCTGGAAGAGGCGAAAAGTGAGTCAGTTCAGCATAAAATCCTAGCGTTATTGAGAAAACTCATTATCACAAACTAATTAGTGTAATGCAATAACAGCACGTCATGGGATATTTTAGTAAATACTTCTATGGCAATTAGAAAATTAATACAAGTTTCTGTAAGTAAGGGATACTTGACTAGCTAAAATGTGAGTCTGAAGTTACCTACTATTATTGAAGGGCACATTACAAATGCCATTAGCTCTCAAGTAGCTTAAGTGGGCTGTACGTACACCAATTCATACTAAGTCAATTATCCGCTATCAGTTACTGTAGTAGTGATTTTCAGGAAGCTTTCAAGAAAATACGTTTGCTCCTTTAACCATCTTTGGCATATTTTGCTTCAATAAACACATACACGAACGAGAACTCAGCAGAGACCGAACAGCTGTATTAAGTGGGTAATGCTTACCCTAGGAGCATCACGATTGTTTCAGGTATCTTTTGGAAAATCCTCCACAAAATAGGAAAGTCTACCATGAAGAGAGAAGTCACTTACTGTATGACAACCTCCAGAGCCTGACCTAGGGAGACAGGCTTATTATTGAGAACATTAAAATCCAGCTGATGACTGAGATAGGAGGTGGCTTCCAGCAGACGATTAAATTCTTGCTCCACCATTTCATCTTTCTCTTTCGGAACCTAGGAGTCAAAAGAACAAACTTTCTTCTTAATAACCTATTCATAAATAAAAAAGAAAAAATACAGGTCACCAAAGCTCAAAGCCTCAGAGACAAGACACTCGAGTAGTACAGAGAAAATTTTAAAAGAAACCAGAGCAATGACACAGATTACCTTCTCTAGTGCAGTCTAAATTCACAACACCTTATAACAAACTCAAAATGCTACCATTCCCCAAATCAGAGGAATGACAGAGGCAGGGTGCACATAAATTCTTAGAGCAGTGCTCAAAAAAAAGGTATCACACTCCCTAAATTAGAGTGACACTTCAAGAGTACAACAAAAAAGTAGCTGAGAAGAGCCCTTGCAAAAAGAAATTTAATACCCTTTGCTCTCTGAAATGGTCAGACACCAAGGTCTGTACAACACAAAGTCACTTTGCCAGGATGTCTGGCCAAAGAGCTACAAGAAGAGCTGGCAAATCACGATGACAATCAACTTCTCTTGCATGAAGAATTCAAACCAATTTATGGGCCCACGAAGATTTCCTTACTGGAAGGTGTGTTCATCAAAGCTCCAGAAGCTTGCCAATGGGAGAAAAGACCACTCTGATGGTAGGATGGCTCTACGCCATCACAAGGCTTTAAAAAGGCTTGGCATAGCTCAGTGATGTAGATAGACAGTAATTTATCTTTTAGAGTGGCCAGCATGACTAGAATAGAACAGACTAGACTATTTCAGTTGGAAGGGACCTGCAATGATCATCTAGTCCAACTGCCTGACTACTTCAGGGCTGACTAAGTTGAAGCATGTTATTTAGGGCATTGTCCAAATGCCTCTAAAACACTGACAGCATGGGGCATCAACCACCTCTCTAGGAAGCCTGTTCCAGGCTTTGACCACCTTCCCAGTAAAGAAATGCTTCCTAACATCCAGTCTAAATCTCCCCTGGTGCAGTTTTGAACCATTCCCATGCATCCTATCAGTGGATTCCAGGGAGAAGAGATCAGCACCTTCCCTCTCCATGTCCCCTCTTCAGGAACTGACGGTATTTGACTGTATTGAAGATACTCATTTAAATAGCGTGTGCTGCTGCCAGTGTGGAAATATCAGTTAGGTGATGACAGTTCCACGTGCTGGAAAGAGCAAGCATCACATGGATAAACACAGCTGTTAAACCCAGTCTAGGTTAAACAAAGGATAGAGAGAAAGCACTGATGAGTTTAAGAGAAAGATCCCCGTGAGGAGGAGGAAAAAAGTCAAGCTGCGCCAGGGCAGGGTTAGGTTGGATATTAGGAAAAATTTCTTCCCCAAAGGGCTGTCAGGCACTGGCACAGGCTGCCCAGGGCAGGGGCTGAGTCCCCATCCCTGGGGGGATTTAAAAGCCGGGGAGATGTGGTGCTTAGGGACATGGGTTAGTGGTGGCCTTGGCAGTGCTGGGTTAGCGGTTGGACTTGATGATCTTAAAGGTCTTTTCCAACCTAAATGATTCTAGGATTCTACGATTCTATTCTATGATCACAGATAGATGCACAGATACCAAATGTCACGTAATCAAGATTATATTGGCATCTGTGGTATCTGGGTGGTAGAAGATTAAAATACTGGTCATCATTACTCACATCACAACTTCTCTTCCTAATTATCTGTCATTATTAACTATCAAATTTGAAGCCATTTTTAGCCAAATGTTCCAGAAGCTATACATGACAGACATGCTAGGAAATAAGCAGCACACAGAGGCAATCTTATTTATTTATTTATTTTTAAACCAAGGAAGAGCACTCTGGTTCATTACATAGTCACCAAGACAACATTCAACACAAGGAAGTGATAAAATTTGGTCTGGAAAATATATCCAGTTATACATATCGAGCTTTGTTTTCCAACAGGTAAGCTGACAACTTCTGTGACACGCCTTTTTAAAAGATGACTAGTGTTATAACCTTCCTGTCATTACACTAATAAATGCACAGATCTAAACAGCAGCAATTCCTTGCCGCAGCAACCACCTTCGAACACAAGGAGGTGAAGTGACCTGTCCCACAAGGTTACCCAAAGGAGCAGTAAGAACCTTGTCTGTGCTGAGGGATTCCTCCCTACCCCAGTGCTTGGCAGCATGCAGCCACACTGCCAGCTTCCATCCTGACTGGGTCTCCCAGGATAAACAGCATTTGAATGCGGTACAGGAAACACTACAGAGTAATCAGAAGGAATATTCCTTTTCACACAAACACTCCACTCACACTGGCTTCTTCTATAAGTGCCTATCTGATGAACAAGGGAAATTCCTGGACCACAGAATGCTGGAGCTGCATATGCCTGAGGGGCTCAGCTGGATGTAAGCGGTCCAGGATACTGCAAACAGAAAGGAGCGGGCTACAGAAAGGAAAGATGCGTCGTCAAGCTGCAGGCATCACAGTGCTTATTGAGACAATAAAAGCATGGTCTAAAGTTCAAAGGAGCTGGACTGTGTGTCTTACTGGGTGGTGTTAACAGAGGGAATCTCTTCAAAGTGCACAGGGATACATCTGCCCCACTGCGAGACAGTGAAGCGTTACTTGGGCAGCGCTGAAAACAGCTGGGAGAGGGGGAACACAGCAGTGCAGAGGCAAGCATGTTACATGCAGGACTGGCTTCACCACACGAGAGAAGACTGACTGCTAGAACTGTCTACAATGCCTTGGTAGCTTTTCCTACGTTTATTATAACACCCTATTCACTCAGGTGCACTAAGAAAAGCTGCAGGTGCCAGGTGACAACAGGTTTGTGCCAAAGATCACTTTTTCAGGCCTCTAGCAAGAAGCCCAGCATCCTCACCTGTCTTCTTTCAGAAGTTACCCTTAGTACCAGGTTTTAAGATTCAGGAGATAGGAACACTTCCAGTCAATACACGCTTGAGATTCAGCACTATACTAGGATCTATCATTTCTATCTCTAACAGCACTCCTTGACACCACAGCGGAAAGAAATAAAGCTAATTAAGTTTGTGAATCCCAGCTCTAGAATATTATTGCTGAGCTGTTGCACGCATTCAACCAGCTGGCATTGGTTAGTCAATTCTTTAAAAAGCAACAGATAAGTAGAACAGAGAGAATGAGCTTATTTCAGGGAAAAGCAGTAGCAGCAACAACAACAAAAGCTAGAGTGCCAGCACAGCAGAGAATTGTTTCAAATAGGAGTGAGACAGACAATTGTCTAAGGAAAAACAGTAATGAATTTGGAAGAACAAACAGGAACTTAGCTTGCACAAAACTTCTGAAATTCGAAGTTAAAAACTCTTGTGGAAAGAACATGTTTTAGAAGAATAGGTGCAGATATGCTAGAGTATTACTACACTGCCCAAAGATGGACACACACTTTCATTACTCCTCTCCCTCTTCCTGGAAGCTATCTCCTGCTAGACCAAGAGTCTGATAGCAAATACACTTGAGATACTATTTCCTTTTAAAAGGTTCATGAAAACTGTATCAGACTTACAGCTTGTCCGTTCGCTTCATAAAGTGGGCATTTTTGTTTGATCTTAGCCAGTTCCATATTCACTTGTTTGCTGACCACAGCCATGGGATTTCCTCCTGGAAAACATTTTGTAGAGTTAACAGAGTACTCCTGCAAAGTTTGTCTTCAACTAAATAAAAATTCCACCATTAAAGCTATTTCAGAGACTAAACACACCAACTCCAGTGCAAAATGCATTCCGGTGAAGTAGTATAACACCGCTCTTCACAGCAATTCTTGCAACAAGGTCATGGAAAAAAAAAACCCAACCAACCAACCAAACCTGCCCACCAACACTTAAAGGACAGTATGTAAAAAGGGGTGATTATGAAACAGCTGCACAGTAACTTCAGGAGCTTTTGAAAGTGTGGTGACATGGAGATGGAACCCGAAGAATTCAGTCCCTACAAACTTAGTGGAACTCCAAAAAGTGACACCAGTGAATACAGTCTATGAAGATGAACCGTGTACACCAAACTGTACCTGGAAGATGCGTAACTAAACAGATTAGAAAACAATCTAGGAGATTCCATGTAGAAACATGATGAAGGCAGAAAGCATTGACTTTAAGCATACAGAATCACCAAACATCAAAGCCTCTCTGTAAGTTCAGCAGAGGAAAGGAGAAGAATGGACACAAAGGGGAAATGGCATAGAGGAGAGGCAACACGGATTTCCTCCACAAAATGAACTTTGGGAAAAGTTTTTCAGATCTAGCTTCCCAACGCTCTCTGATTCTGCAATCCAATCAAACCCAGAGCCTTAGTTCAAAATAGAGGGGGAGTTCAGCCACTCTAATACCTTCCTGTCTTTAGAGAGGTGACTGACCAAGCAGAACAGAGTTTTGAAGTAGGTCTAAATAAGTTCATGTTTCCAGTTCAACAACCTACTAAAAACTGTAGTTCTTCTAACTAACTGGTTCTTTACTAACAAAATCAGAAAAGGTCCCATAACTTCAGTCTTTCACCTTCCCGAACCACAAGCTCAACCCCTTCAGTAGTCTTCCCTCCTCACATCTCTTCCAGACTCAGAAATAGGAAGGATGCCCTTCAAACCATCTCCTTCACTACAGGAATCTTTCTTTCTCCATAGCATATGCTGCCTTTTTCAAGGCGAAGGGTAGATTATTTTGGAAAGGAAACACCCATGATGAATTACATATAAAAATATTAGTCTTTCACTAGGCAACCTTAAATCTGTTTTACCAGGACTGTGCAACTTCCATACACTTTGTCTGGAAACAGTTTATGCAATTTAATAAAGAGTAACCATAACATAGACAGGAAGTTTTGGCAGTCAGGAAAACTCTGTTAGGTTTTCATATAGGTTTTATAATATTTTATCATTTCACTGCATTAGTGCAGGGTATTCCCATCTTCTTAGCAGAGTAAGCAGTATCAATAACTGATGCCATCCCATAAACCAGCATTAAATAGGAAGAAATATGGCTTATTTGCCATTATTTTTACAACTATTTTTGAAATCACTTAGAGAAAGGACTTTTGGGGTTTAAATCCTGACTTTAAGAAGGGCTTTCTCTATACAATGGCTCTGCTCTTCATTCCCCCTCCTCCCTTTTTTCCCCATGTAAATGAAAAAACATATTCCATCTCTTTGGGATCTCTCCCATGTTTTAACTTTGCTATTTATTTGCTCTTATTTACTTTGCTCGTAGCTACTCAACTAATCCCCTCACTACATTCCTACTTCTCCATGTTCAATTTCAGCTTATACTTTGGAAGATCCAAGGGAACAACTAAGGGAGCTACCAGGAAACTCAGTTCACGGCCCTGAGCTCAGAGGCCACTGGCGGCTGGGTAAAGCAGCTTTAGAAAGACTTGCTAGCAAGCGCAGTGAACCCAGTGCAGATACCACCTTAAAGGAACTGGGCAAAGGAACAGGCACACCAAAGGACAGCAGGCCAAGGAAAGGGTAAAGAATTCCACTAAGCACAAGCAAAGTGTAAAAGAACGGCTCTACAGCAGTCTGATGGCATGACGAGCACCTGTATGACTGCAGTGAGCAAGGAGAGCTATGGCACCGACAAAAATCCCAGCTTTTAGTGCGGGCTGCCATCTGTTCTGAAGATTCACTGATGAAAAATGCTAACTGCCAAAGAGGCTGAACTAGAACAGCTACTTTTTACTAGTTAAAAATACCCAATTATTTTGGCCATGAAAGGAAATAGCATAAGGTTTCAGATTTGTACCATCTTGTCCCACAGTTTTCCTCCCTGCTCCTTTATATTTTGAAAAACTCACCAAGTCCTGTTACCACCATTGCTCCTAGATCAGCAACATAGTTCCCTTTGCGAAAGGTAGCAACTCTTCCTCCTACTCGGTCCTTTTAAAAGCACAATATATTAAACCTTCGGTAACATTCAGCAATACATCTCACTTAAATATAATCACTGAAACTTCTACAGAACGTGGTGTAAGTATTCTCTTATCCAAAGGTCCAATAAATAGAACGTACACTTTTCCAAGAACCTCTGCAAATGAACATTTGATCTCAATTCATTTGCCTAAGTTAAGGAATAAAATGTTTAAGTTGCATTTAAAAAAAAAAAAAAAAAAAGAAAGAAAAAGAAAAAAGATGCCTAACCTGATTTGGACAGATTTAACTGTATCTACAGTAGGACCTACTGTGATTCTAAAACCAATCCTTCATTGTCCATGGATAGATTAAGTTACATACTAGATTTCCTCCTCCTGCTTCCTACTGCAAAATCCAATAGCTATATAGGAAATGATTCAGCTGTGCTTGAGAAAACTAAATTTTAGGGTTAGAAAAAGCATCAGCCAATTATTCCTATCTATTCTCCACAGACAAGCCAGCTATCAGTCAAGAAGATAACCATGAATCGACAGCCCACTTTAGAAGCAGGAAAAAAAGGGTTTGATTCTTGACAGAATCTACTGACTGAAGGATGACACTTATTTTCCTACCACTTTAAACTTAATAAGGGAAAAAAAAAAGCCACCTTTCTCTATTCTCAGTCCAGCTAGCAGGATGATATCAGAGAGAAATATCAATTACAATTGGGCAAAGATCCCAAACAGCTCCCAATTCATAAAAAAATGTGAAGTTTGATTTTCAGTAATTAAATCAGCAATTCAGAAGCATCTAAACTAATGGTCTAAAAGTTACAGAAAACAAGTGGACACAAAGAAACTACCACCTGAATCACTGAAATCGTAATGCGAGAAAACACTAGACAGCCTTAAAAAATAAAAATAAAAAATACAGACTACTCAAGAAGAGATGCAGCAGTCTAGTGAAAAATGACTGAAAAATATTGTGCATTATTTTAAAATAGCCTCTTCCAGATCTACATAATGGTTATAACAAAGATGCATAGAGCAAAACCCAGGTTACAGCACGGATCTCTTTCCTCCAGCTTCGAAAAACAAAACAAAGAAACAAAACTCAATCCATTCAGGGGAGCAAGAGACTCCTGAACAATTGGATTGTTGTGCTCTCCTTTGCTCTGGTGGTGCAGAACCTGTGAGCACAGAGCCAGCAGCTCTTGCTCCCTACCAAGAAGAGCAGCAGCTAGCAAAATTAAGAGCCTGACACATTACTCTAATAAAAAAATTAAGCAGATTATTTTAGTCTGTGCTAGAAAAGTGTCAGAAGTAAATAAACAAACAAAATGAAGTCAGGAAGTAAAACATAAGATAAATTCCAATTTAATCAGTCAATGGATTTGTTTATTTTAAATGAGTAACAAGCTGTTCTCGATTATATGAAAAAACCTTGAAAAAAAAAAAAAGGAGATTCCACTTAGGGCTGGATATAAAAGAATACCTTATGACTGGAAGAACAATCAGCTAGTTCACGCACCACAGAACGTAGCTCTATATAACTAACGCCTCTGTTAAGCACACAGTAATAAACAAGGAAAGAATTAATGTAGACTTAAAAGGTGCAAGAAAAATATCCTGCCTGACGTTGTGTGGCAATTCCAAACAATGATTCTATTTAACGGGCACATTCTTGAAATACAGACCTGCATTCCACTGTCCAGTGAAAAACCAGTTCCTAATCATGAAAGGAAGAAGATTCCAGCCTGTTACTGGTGTAAGGGTATGACACCAGCACCTGAGTATACAGTCCACCCCTGCGAAAGCATTAGCCAACTCCCAGTGAGAACAGATACACTTGCTTCCCAGTGAGACAGGTTTAGTGCTCAGCAATACGTCCCAGCTGCCTGTAACTACCGACAAGCTTACCCACCTTGGGCACGCTGCTGGGATGCTCAGCCTTATGCCAGTACTGAGTGCGGGTACTGGTTAAGTTTCCATATAGAGGTAAAATAGCACAGAAATTCATACCCTGGCTTCCAGAACTGTGACATCCATTCCAAAACTCTGCAACTGGCGAGCTGCTGCCAACCCAGAGACGCCAGAACCGATAATGATCACCTTTCCAGTCTTCTTGGCTGAAAAAAGGGAAGAATAAGCTACAGGCTCTATATGTGCATTACTACATTGTAAGCGGTCATGCTAAAGTTGCATTTAAGAGATACCAAGAACAAAAAGCAGCTTCCTTCTCATCATTAGTTCTAACAGAACAAACTCTTTAAGAAAACAAATAGCCATAAAAAGAAAATTGAAGTAATTATGTACATAATATGGTAAAACACTTTACAATTTTTCTTAGTGAGACAGATAAAAGAAAAATACACCAGTAGTGCATCTGTGACAAGGAAGAAAACAGGAGGAAAAATACTTCTGAAGGACAATTGAAGAATGTGATTCTTATGAATTACTGTGGGACAAAGTATCATAGTTTTATTTATTTCTGCCCCAGAAGAATAAAACCTAGAAAGGACAGACAAGTTCAGCACTTGTCAAATTCAAGCATCATATCAGCACATAACAGATGTAAGTACACTATTGTGTTTCTGTCTCTTGTTATTCAAATGAGGAACAAGGATAATTTATTAAACAGTAACGTCCACCGAATTACCTACAGAAGATTTGCAAACATTTTCCCCCTCAAAGGGATTTACTTAAATACATGGCTTCTCCATACCAAAATAAAAAACATGAACTTGTATAGCCAGGTGGCTTTCCAGCCTTTTCTTATTTTCTCAGCACCACAATCCTAAAAAAAGCACTCAAAAATCTGCCCTAACAAATCACAGAACAATAAAACAAAACTCCAATCAGAAACAATTTTCAAGTTTCTTACTTGGAAGGGGCTTCACTCTTTTGTAGATACCAAAGTTGATCAGACCATGCCGCTCCAGATAGCTGTGTACTCTGTGAACGAGCACTGTATCACCTAAAAAATTGTAATGTTTTAAAATTACTCTGTATGTTAGGCAACACATACGTACTGAAAACATATTCACAAGCAAATGTGTCACGGCAGCAACCCAACAAAGTCACACTGAACACATTGCTTTCTGCACCCCCAGCTGCCCTACCGAAGAATCCATCTCATGAAGAAAGCAGAGGTTAAAGTTTTCTGGAAACAAGAAAAAAACCACGCTGTTTTCTGTGCTATACTGCAGTTCTGAATACTGCCTGAAAAGCTGTACGGGACAAGGTCCGTGGAGGACCCCACGCCAGAGCAGGGGGATGGCCAAAGAAGGCTGCGACCCCGTGGGAAGCCTGTGCTGGAGCAGGCTCCTGGCAGGACCCATGGAGAGAGGAGCCCAGGCTGGAGCAGGGTTGCTGGCAGGACTCGTGACCCCGCGGGGGACCCACGCTGGAGCAGTCTGCTCCTGAAGGACTGCACCCGTGGAAGGGACCCACGCTGGAGCAGTTCATGAAGAACCGCAGCCCGTGGGAATGACCCATGTTGGAGAAGTTCCTGGAGGACTGCCTGCCGTGGGAGGGAGCCCATGCTGGAGCAGGGGAGGAGTGTGAGGAGCTCAGCCCCTGAGGAGGAAGGAGCAGCAGAGACAGCGTGTGATGAACTGACTGCAACCCCCATTCCCTGCCACTGGCGGGGAGGGGGGAGAGAAAATCGGGAGTGAAGTTAAGCCTGGGAAGAAGGCAGGGCTGGGGGAAAGGTGATTTAAGATTTAGTTTTTATTTCTCATTACCCTACTCTGATTTGATTGGCAACAAATTAAACTAATTTCCCCAGGTCGAGTCTGTTTCACCCATGACAGTAACTGGTGAGTGATCTCTCCCTGTCCTTATCTCGACCCATGAGCCTTTCGTTATATTTCCTCTCCCCGTCCAGCTGCAGAGGGGAGCGATGGAACGGCGTTGGTGGGCACCTGCCATCCAGCCAGCGCCACCCCAGCACATGCTTCTACTTATCCAGTGAGGCAGAACACCTCTTCCGAAACCGACTGCAGAAAGCTGGAGATCTTTACACAGAACTGTAATGTGATTTGCCAGTATTACGTCAACCCATTACTGTAGCACTGAATTCTCATTTTTATTTTTATAAACGCAATAATTCACTATTTTCCAATACTTGACAGTGTATCTGTTCATTTCAGCATTATTTTCTTCTTTAATTACTTTTCCTTTATGGCTCCCCTCCACCTTTTTCCAGTTTATTGAGATCTTTTTTGAGAAGGGTGGAACGGCCCACATTTGCAAGCAGTAACTCCTCGCTCTGTTACTGCCTTCTTTCATCACGGCCAGCCTGTTCAAGCCTTATGCAACTTTTTAACGCCTCCCAGAAACCTTACGATTAAGGAAATCTCACCGCTGCAAACCACCATGAAGTTGTAGCAAACCTTAAAGGCTGCATGTGAACTCACTCGCAGGAAGCTTCTGTAACAACCCATCTTTTTACCAGCTTTTTTGAATTCTGCTAGGGATATATTTCTCTACCAGACAAATGAACTCCAACAAACCTGAAACATGAGCGTACTGCAATATCCCGTTCTGTACACGAATGCTCATGGAGCTCCACTAATGAAAGGACCCATCTGAAGTCCTCTCTTGATTCTGAACAGCTTTTCCCCAACCAAAACAGAAAAAGAACAGCAATGACACATACAGCATGGGTTTGGCAGTAAAAGACTTGACTTACTATTATAAGGTGCTTCTAATTGTTGGATAGTTGCCTCAAACGTCAACTGGATCTTTGGGTTATCCAACCAGAGCTGCAGCTGTATTTAAACAAACAATAAGACGCATTATATTAAGCAATAGAAAAGAGGTGTTTTCCACGTGCATGTTTGTTACCAAATACTGTCAGGAGATGAAACCCTCTAATGAGTTAAACTTTGGCAGTGCTATCCAAGCCACGCTGAACTTCACCGTCCAGTGTTCTTTAAGGTGCGATACAGTCCATTCTAACTTCCTACACCATTTCAAATAAGTGGAAATGCATCAAGTTAGCAATCTCCTAATCACACATACGAGAAAACACACACTGAAAGAACAAAGGCCACAAAATGGAAGCTCCAGAATGCTTATACATACAGCCTTCCTTCCACCTGCACGGCAAGCGTAGTATGTGTGAGATTTTAATTGGGCACGCGACATCAGCCAGCATCTGACTTTTCAGCATCAGATTTCACATTATTTTTGTAAAAGCTACAGAAGTAATTGTCACCTTATGAAGTTTATTTATCTCAGACCTTTAATCATCTCATCCGTCTTCACTGATGTAAAACACTACCATGGACTACACTGGCCATGTATACAGAAGAAATAACATTTAGAGGACAGTTACAGTTCAAAAACCAAGCAGGAGGAGCTGCCTGTGAAATATTAATTGTGTCACTTCGTGCTAGGAAAAAAGCACAGAATAACAGAATCACAACTGTTTTCCCAACAGAACTCCTACTTCATGGCATGGATGGCAATAGTTAATAAATAACATTTTACTGTTCAATGCCTAGATCTAGGCCATATATAGCATCTCCACACCATTTTACATTCCAAAATTAGTCATTTATTTGGGTATTTCTCTACAATTGCACTACTGAACTTCACAGCTCCTCACAGATACCAAATTAAAGTGGAAATCATATAAGTATAATGAATAGCAAAGATTAAGAAAGAATTTCCATATAATTTGGGAGGCCATTTTGAGGCAAATTTCATCTTTACACAGTACTTTCTTCTACTTGTTTTCCAAGTAATTTTTAACAATGTTCCTTCTGATCATTTCTGAGCGTAGAACTAACCATTTTGGAGTACTACATACCATAATGCTAAGATTCCATTCTCAGCTGGAGGAGTGCAAAGCCCATAATCTATGTTTTTATATATAAATCTCTGTGTATGTATATATACAATTACTTCCATTATTCACATTATTTTACTTTTATTTAAAATAAATTGCATCTGTTATGTTATCACCCAGTTACTCATAAGTCTTCATCTTTTGTAGTTTTTGTAGTCCTCATTTTGCTACCTAAAGTAACTTAGCATGTGCAGCAAATGACCATTTCTTTACAAATTCTGATTTTTAGACCCTCTACAAATACACAGAACAGCACAGGCCTTAGAGGATTTTAAAGGCTTCTAACCACAACCGTCCTGCACTGCCACAACAGATCATTTATCCTACATTCTGCTTTGTGAATGTTCATGGTCTGCTTTAACCAAGAGTAATTTAGCAAGAGCTTTTACTGGTTTGCGTTTTGGTTTTTTTTTTTCCCTCATTGGTTGGGGTTTGTTTTTTGTTTGTTTTTTGTTTTGGGGTGGGGGGGATTCATGTAGAAGATCACATGAAGTGGATCTCCTTTGTTCACTTTCTCATGAGTCCTTCAAAGAACTCAGATGGACTTTAAAGGATGACTTCCCATTATAAAAGCTACTGTGAGCCTTCCAAAATACATTTTTACTTACCGGGTCATTCATTCAATTCTTGATTCCATTTGTTACCAGGCAAACTGGAAATATCAGCCTTACTAGTCTAACTCCTCTAACCTCCGGGAACTCTGGGCATTCATGCCCTCTTCAATATTTTCAAACCCCTTGGTACTGTGCCAGCTGTAAGTAAGAGGCCGCACACTGCAGTTCACAGCTCTTCCAGAGCTCTGCCGAGCACCGGGTTTATATTGCCATTTGCTTCATCTGCTGCTCTAAAGCCTCTGCTATCCTGACCGGAGGAGATCCTCTCACAAGTCTTCCTCGGAAAGGGATTCCTGCCTAGGAACTTCTCTAAATTCCTCCATGGCGAATAGGGACTGAGAGACCAAAACCGCAGCTTTTCTAGTGCAGTCCTGCCCTAGAAAGGCAGGACTTGGACCCCTTCCAAGCATTCCTTTAAATCCCAGTCATTTATCGGTTTCAGTGGAAGGCTCTTCTGCTTCTAATGTGTTTGTCAACGGATTACTCACTATATGTTTTGAGCAAACTGGTTTTCAAAGTTTTTGGCTTGCACAGGTCTGTTTTTATGCATCTCATGACTTCCCAAAAGTTACAATTTAGGTTAATTAGAGGGAGATTCCACAGGAATAGCAAAAGTCACGCTCTTAGCATGAAGATGTCCACCATGTATAAATTTCAAATAACTTCTTTAAGTTATTAAGTATTGGGTGCTACCATGGCCCCTGGATCATCTTAAGTCTGTGGAAAAAAACTGGATGGTGCATAAGGTGTTTCTATCTTAACTAGGGTAACAAAGGAATTTTCAAAATATTTCTTGCTTTCCTACTGTTCATCTTTCTAACATGACTTATGTTTTCTAAAGCACTCTTTTCTAAGTACAGGAGAAAGCCCTGAACCCTGTTTGCGTGCTGAGGAACCTAAAAGTATCGTCACGATTTAAAAGCATCATCTGGAAAACACAATACTATTGTTTAAGTTTTATTAAGGTTTAAACTTCAGGCATGCTTGCCTAAACTCAAGTGAATGAACTCCCCAATGAATTATTTGAATATTACCCCTTCTTTCTATATTTTAAGTTACATGGAAGTTTTGAATTGGGCAGAAATGCTACAAACATTCAGAAGCAGACCTTCATTTCTTCAATGTTACAATTTTTTTTAAGAAATCAAAGCTGCCAAAGTAACTATTCTGTTCTGAGAATAAGCCACATGACTGGCTTGACGTCTCAGTATTACAGCAGCTGAATACTAAGCAAAGTCAAAAAATAAAAGCTGAGAGGTTTTCCTTATTCTAAGCAACAATCTATTTGATTGAATATTATTTAAGTATTCTACAGAGACTTCTTTAAGCTGAGATCAAGTAATAGAACATTTGCACCAGCTTTCTGTTTGTTTACGTTTTAAAAGCTGTATTAGCTGAATCATGTAGTTTTGATGGTTGGTATGGCGGTGTTTTGGATATTGTAAATATACTACAGATTCTTTATGCTGCCTCACAGTGTTGCCTCAATCAAGAACTGGATAACACCTTCCTTAGCAACTTAGAGCATGATAGGATGCCAGAAATGAAACCCCACCATCTTGAAAACAAACAAACAAAAAAATCTACCAACTGTTAGACACGGTAACTGCTACAAAGTCTTTGCAAGGTAAACAAATGTCCTACCCTTTTTTCAACAATACTTTTACAATAAACTTACGGTGCGGTTCCTGATGTACAGAAACACCTTCTGAGTCTGCTGTGGCCCACTGATTATATCAGGGAAGCAGGCAGCTTCTTGAGATGTCATACGGTCATGTGGAAGTCTACTCTGGAAAGCTGCACCCTCCACACCTACAATAAAAAGACAAGTTGTCTACAGGCACTGCAAAAGGAACTGCTAAGTGAGTATTTTTACACTACCCTTCCTAGCCAGTGCACCTAGCCTTGAGGCGATGTGGTGGCCATTTTCATGTCATGCTTTCATTTAGTCCTTTTATTTATTTCTGCAAGACATGCAGGTTCCCAAGTCAACAGTTCTTTTAATTACAGGTATCATCTAGGGTTAATGAAAAAGCTATACTACAGGGGGAAAAAAACCAAAACAAACCAACAACCCAAACAAACAAACAAAAACCCTGAAAAATAAGGGAGGCAGGGGCACATATCAATATAATATATAATATTATACATAACGTATATATATAGTATTTCAATAAAACATAACTGCTTTAGATGCTATCCTTCATTTGTGTGGTTTCCAGTTTCTACCAGAATATGAAAAACATTTCGGAACCCGTTCAAAGCCCGAAGATCTGTAAGATACAAGCGCAATGCCTACAGTCCCCCCCCACCTGCTTCTCAAGGCTTCATTCGCACTGAACTCCTCAAGCTAGAGGAAACCGTCTTAACCTCTCCTTTTGTGTATTTTATGTATTCGCAACAGGCAGTGCAATGAAATACAATCCTACTTATGCTTTTCCTGTGTCCCCTCCCCAAGTGCTGCCTACAGTCAACAACCGCAAATTTCTGACTTCTCCTTTTAAATGCTCCACATGTGAAAGACTGATGTTGAACATATACAGGAGACATTTTCTCCATGGAAAGACTTCATTCATAAAGGCACCTGTACTTCTATCAATTCAAACACTCGCAAGGAAGTAATAAGAGTTATGTACCCTACATTCCTCAATCTCATTTGCATGTTATACTATATATAAAATAACAAACTAAGACACAGCTGCATAAGTGCTACAACACAAGTAGAGTGCAGAAAGCGAATCTTGCAGGCACAGCAAGCAAAATGAAACACCGATATGTGAAATAGAGCAAGAACAATATAAATCTCGTATGTCCTAGGAAGTAACTTAAGATCAGGCCAGACAGAGGAGGACATTCTTTCTGGAAATATATAAGCCAATACATCCCAAGGGGAAAAAACCCACAAGTAATGCAGTAAGATTAAGATAATTTGCTGAAACTGGACTTGCTCAAAAGATTATAATAAATATCAAAGAAAATATAAGCTTGCAGTGTGTTACACTAACCAAGACAACTGCTGGAAAGTTTGAAGTTCATGTGCAGAGGTACACGTCACCGTATTGGCGAGAGGAATTCTCTTCTTTCAGTTCCGGTGCAACCACACACACCTTTAACTGCCAAGCATTTTTATATCCCAAAGGTGAAGAAAAAAATTTAAGCAAGGAAACGGTTGTGAAGCTAGCAAAATTCATTCACAAGCAAAGATTAGAAGATCTAACTGTGTGATGATTCAAAGTAAAGAAAACTGTATAATCATTTACAGGAATTTTACAACAAGAGGAAATGAGTAACAGAAGCTACAGCGCGCTGCAAGAAAGTAAAATGAAGTTAAAAGCTGACACACTGCCAACATTTCTTGACACTAAGTCAGCCATGGAACAGAAACCCACAGCTCTGCTAGAACTTCAGCTTCTCCAGTAATAAACATCCCCCAGCCCTGGTGCTGCCCTTCAGTCTAACGCTGGACCGACTGTGCAAACACCTATGTATGAATGCATACGCTAAACTATGAACTCCGTAAAACTGTGCATGTAAATCAAACCAAAGTTTCCAATTCTCTGATACTTTATTAATGTTAACAAATCTTAATTAAGGTTCTAGATCATCAAGTGTCAGCAAAAAGCTCAGCAGTACAATTTTCAGAGAATGGCCAGTTAAAGAAAGATTTGAAATGCTGAACCTGACTCCCTCTTACAGCCTTATGCTAAAATGAGTGTGCCTTCTCCAGATATTTGCTAAAAAGCATTGACTGTCATGCAGTGATCAACCACCAGAAAACTCTCAGACATGTCGATTTAAGGCAACTCACCAGTTTCTTAAAAAGCTTTGCAATTTATTTCTTCAAATTGAGAAGCCAGAGAAACTGGTGCTCCTAACAGCCTTGGAAAGAACTCCAGTGTGGGGGTTGTTTGTTGTTGGTTTTAAGGCCACATGTCTTTTATGGCAATACCCGAACTTTAAAACTAAAATGTCAGAATAGCTCCAGGTGAGCACTGGTATTTAGAAAAATAAACCAACCACAACAGGGTTTGACACCAGAATTTAGAATAAGCCTAGCTATTATTAGTGAAGATACCGTTTTATTTGGCCCAGCCACTGGCAGATCTTATAAGAACTAAACGTCCTCGAATTTACTTTTGCAACTGCACAGCTCAAAGTTAAATCAATTTCAGGCTGATTAAATCCCCCATCCCACACCCTTACTGCTTGTGTTTCATGAAAGCACCACATTAAAGGCAGTACCATTCAGAACTACACACACTTTCCTTGGGGCAGGCAACACTCTCATGACTGTAGGAATGGCTCTGCCTAGACTGGATTCTCATCTCCTCTTCGCACACATTCGCGCACACACTTGCCACTTCCTGACATTCAGCATCAGCAACTAATGTGCTGAAGTTTTGATTATCTTCTTCCCCACAGAAGAAATCTTGAGGGATGCTGCTCATTTAAAGATTTACTGAAACATCTGCAGGTGAAGGAAAGTTATTTGGCTGCTGAATCAGACAATTGCTAAAGCATACCCTCAGCATATATACAAAATGCAAAATATGCAGAATTTCCAAACAGACAATGCCTGCCTAAAAATCAAATAGGCAATGCATCCTTAAGCCCACAATCTATAATAGTCAGAAATTCTGTGCAAGTGGTAAGATCCAAAACATAACTAGGCTCCTTGACTTAGAACAGCAAGGATGCACTCTCAGATGAATATCTTGAAGTTATATCTGCTTCAAAAAGAGCAACTTAGAGGTACAGAATAGGTTCTGGAGCCTTCGACTCCTTTGCTTAAAACCCTAATCCTCAGTCCTCAAGTGAGAGCGAAAGTGGCAGAGTTGGAGGAAGATTTTCAGTAGCACTCTAAGGACTTAAGAGTAAAGACACCAATTCTGTGAATTAAGCAATAAGTGCATACTGCTAGCACCAGTACTTAGGTCAAATGGCGAATGCAATTCACAATCCAGTCCATTGAGAAGCAGACTATAAATCTCCCCAACAGATAAATCTCCTGGGCTAACCACTGGCACACAGCTCAAACACAAACCCTTTCAAAAGAAAAAACAAAAACAAAGGAGCAAAAAGGTACTCCACGCTATGTTTCTTCAGCAAATTAGAAAAAAGGTCTACTGTGCTGAAGCCCAGGGCTTTCTGCGTCATTCTAGGTTGTAGAAACTGGCTAGGCAAGAAGTATCTTTTTGCACGTTTGGACTCCTCTAAACATGGAGAGGAGTGGAGGGATGAGAGATCGGCCTGAGGCATTTCAACATAGCTTAGCGTCCTTTTCCACAGTCGGTACAGACCTCAACTGACATTTGAAAATACCCCTCACTTTTTTAACAGGTGGGTAAACAACTCCTGTATCTCTTGCTAAGTTCTGGACAACCACACCCATGCGCACTTGCAAGCATCAATCCCTAACTTGGCGGCTCTTGCTACTAAGTGGCAAGCATCAAACGCCACCCTCACCTGATGCTTGGCCGTCTCCATACCCTCCAGAATTGTCGTCTTGAAGTCCTCCTGCTTGCCCTGTGGAAGGAAAGAGGAGAACTCAGGGACCTTACTCCATAAGTTAAACCATACTGGACATAAAGGCCCGGCAGTTGGCGTTTTAGGTATTAAATGTCACCAACTAACTAAACCCATTTTCTGAGAATCCCATCTTCTGGAACCTAGGTTCAGGGCACCAAACCCTTGGTCTTCTAAAGTGTTATCCGTGTTACTGGAACGCTTTACATCAGACTTTATGGGAAATAAAGAAGTACACAATATGTAGCATTCCTGGTGGCTAAATACTTATGGTCAACTTCATTAATGGCTAGGATTTGAATAATAAGATTACATTTCTTACTGCCAAGATCTGGTGGATGGACACCATCAGATTCTACAGATCTCAAACCGTAAGAATTCGATAATCTTGCCCTTGGTACTCCCGAGTCTCCCCATACACAAGGGGATAGCTTGAACCATTCTGAAAAGCCTCTTACTTTCAAGAGAGCCTGTTGGTTTTTTTGCCATAAACCCTTCCTTGAAGCCTGATGACGGAACTTTTTTTTGAAAGGCTCAAACCACTTATTTTGGCTTCGGCGCCCTTGATACACCAACAATGTTCTAACACACTAAGACCGCCTTTGAAGCCAAGTATACGTCCATACCATTGATCAGTAATGTGATCAATACCCAGCACCGAAAGACATCGGTCTTTCAACATGGAAACATGAGGAAAGGCAAAGCACTCATCTGAAAGATCTGAAGAAGTCTCAAAATTACCTTAGCCTGCATGTAAGTCCTAAAGAGCAGCCTTGACAGGACTACAACACAACCAGGAACAGAGCATTTCTAGAACAGAGATGAGTGCAGCTGCAACGTCTGCAGGAACAAAGCTAATACAGGTCACCTCACACACTGCTCATCTTCACAGGAGATGCCAGCTCCGAGTTTAGCTCGTAAGCAATATTGTTCCACAGTCAGATGTTTGCCTGAAGTCTTGTCACCTCCAGAGAGCGGGAAGCCGTGGAACACTACGGAGACGGCCGAGCACTGTTCGGCTAGCTGCTCCTGTACCAAGGCTCCTTCAAACCAAGTGCTTTAATTGTCAGCAAACTGGGTGTTTTCTCAAGTCCAAACAAACCCTCACTGAAACAAACTGCTGAGATCAAGGTAGCAAATGGAACGGTCACTTCCTAGAGCACAACTGCTCAAGGTGTCATCTCCAAACAGGTAAGAGTAAGGTCTAACCTGAGGCTGAACACACAATTGTCAGGATTACTCTTCAGAGTGTAGGACTGGGTGGACAATTTTGCCAGAATATAATCTGAAGCTCTTAGCGGATACATTAACTTAAAAGAATGTCATCTGAACTACAAATTTAACCCCTAAAGCAAGACACAGAAAGTGAACCAAGAGTTTTCATACTTCAATAACCTGGATTAACATCTGGAATGCTGTAACATTACACATCTACAGATAAATAAAACAGGAACTGAAACAAGAAAGACATTTGCACTCAGCTACAGTAGAAGAGCAACAGTCAGTACTTTTATATGATCAGTCTGCCAGCAGGGAAGTTCAAAAACTCACAAGAGAGACCGTGACAAATAATTGTATTTTGACAGGCCTCAGAAGTCCCAAAGTCAGGATTGTACGAACTAATGTATCTGCAATAGCAAGAGAAAATTCCTCACTTCACCTACACTGCAAGTACTTTATTTTGCTGGGAACATTACAAGACCTGCTTCCATTCTGGGAGAGACTAACACAACTCAAACATTAATATTTACACTCCAGCATAGGCCATAATTTGCAGGAAAAGTTACACTTGTGCCTTCCATAAGTTAAGAAATTGAAAAGATGCTGACATCAGCCTGTGGCATTCATTACCCCTGAATTAGCACTGACAGTGAGTAGAGGGGATAAAATTGCTCTCGGTTTACTTACAAAAAGACTTCAATATTTTCCTTGTCTGTTAATAACAGCTAAACCATTTTCAATGTTAGGTCAAAAAAAAGCATCACTATTACTGCTTGCTCAGACACAATTCTAAACACTACCTAGTCTGAGTACACAAGTGTGGAAACAAGGCCTGCTAGTGCAGACTGCCTCTGCTTCCCCATAAGAAAGTCATGTTCCAGCTGCAAAGGGACAAAGCAGCAAGCAAACTGCTGATTCATGTTAACATCAAATTATTGCAGCTGAACACAACATGTGCAGGAGTAGCATCTGCTGAAAGGCTCAAGACGACAGAATACCAGACCATGAGCTGAACAGCAATCAGGAAGAAGGTCTACGAAGGAGTCTGCTTCATACAATCATCCACTGTCTTAAAATAAAGAATAGCAGCACGCAATTACCACGGAGCACTGAATTTAATTAGAAAAACAGACAAGTCAGATGAAAGACAGAGACAGAGCACCACTAAGTTTGACTATTCACTTGAAGTTAATCTGGATCATATTCAGTCTCACACTTCCTTGGAAAACAGCAGCTAGAAACATAAGATTACCACAAAGTAAGAATACCAACAAAACTATAAAGACAGGAGCTGGTAAAGAAAATCTTCAGGAAGCTATAAAACTGAAAATCCAATTTGGTGAGGGCAAACAAAAAAGATCCTTAGAGAAGAAAAACAAAAGAAGCAAGCTCCTTAATTTCAAAATGGATATTGGCAAACAAGAACACAAATGTCATTTAGCACTGAAAGTGAGTTTGGAAGCTTTTTGCTATCAAACAATATTTCTCAAGTAAAATTGAGGAGAGGTGCTTTAAGGAAATTATCTTAACCGTGAAATACTGTTATGCCTTTTAAAACCGCTCTGCATTAACCTGCAGTAAATCTTGCAAATCCAGACTATAACAATCTGCATAGCCAAAACATCTGGAATTCCCCACAACTGAACACATTAACAGAACCCACCCCAAATAAGACCAGCATTTCACTGTCACCTCAAGTGTGATACTTAATAACCTCCTTCTACTGTAAACTGTCTGTGAGGACAGACTAATGAAACACCAGCTACTGTCACTATTTCATTTTTAAGTTTGCACAATTAGGCTTTTCAACACAAAAGGTCATAACCTATAACATGACAGCTTTACACCTCTACTGCATTACCTATGTTTTTGCAGGCTTTAAACATACAAAGGAAATTATGAAGGTCTGCAATGAGAATAAATTAACAGTAATACACAAGCTAACTTTTTGTATTTTGTTGAATTTTCAATATGCAATCCTGCTCTAGTATTACTGTCCTATTTAATATTGCTTATTGAACACTTATATTTTTGCTTCCAAGATGTGACAGAGAAAGAAACCTCAATTATAAACATTGCTTCTATATACAGCAGACTCCACGCCTCTTCCTGCTAACAGCTGTTTGAATTAGAAGTTTCAATGCACTTTAACAGCCAGCATGAGATGACCTGATGCTCTTGATGCCTGCATTAGTAAAGACAAAGATAGAGAGATCCACCAATGTATATAGTTTCAGAAGCCTTTAAAAATACAGCAAGACTAGCTATGGAATGACAACTGAGAATTTGTCATCTTCCTACATCACTGCTTCATGCATATCACAGGATTTCTAGGAATGGAGAAAGGATATGATGACCTGAAATCTACTTATTTCTAGGCAGCTAGACATAGCCCGTTTTAGAATCAGTTTTGTTTAGATGACTAAATATAGTGCTTGCAGAATAACTGCTTAATAGACTGTTGTGTGCATAGAATAGCATGAGTCTATCACTGCCTATCTTCCACATTTCTTCCTTCATGGGATAAAACACTGTACTTCACTGATTATAACTCAAACCGATTTCAATAATCATTCTTAGAGGCACAAAATGGCATCTGAGAAATATCAAAAGTGTATTTATATTAGGTCTCAAGGATTAAACTGAAGCCTAAGCTAAATTAAATAGTAAACTTAAGATACTTGCTTAATTATACCTACTAAAATTCCATTTTTGATAGATCAGCTACAGCTAGGGGTGGGGAGGATTTTTATCATTGCAAATATTTCAGTCAAGCATATGAGCTACAGTGTTTCTTTGTCAAGCCAGGAGCCAACAGCCACAATTGAGGAGAGATTACAGGGGCAAATCCTAAGACATAAACCACAACTGTGGCTTTTAATATATTTTCTGAAACTGAAGGTAAGTATCCCCAAACTGACGTCAGTCCTATTGTCTACATTCTCAAATCTGCCAGCCAAAAAGAAGCCAATTAAGAGCAGTAGAACTGAAGACTAACAGTTATTCACATCAGTGATGAACCAGCAAAAGTTCAACTACTAGATTTCAGCTATTGCCTAAAACCAACTAGCACACATGTCGTATCATGAAACCTCTGACAGCTGAACTTTGCAAAAGCATGATTTTGTAGACAGAGTGATACACCAACACCAGACCTAACTAATGGTGGTAGCTGTAAACACAACAGAGGTAAATAGGGCACTGCTAATACCCTAAATTTCAAAAGCTGCTTCCTGAACAAGACTGACCGAAAAACTTTCCAATGTAAAGTGAAGCTTTACAACTCTGTCAAAGGGAATGAGGAAAGCACTGAAGTTTAAGCAAATCCAACCAGAACTTAGGATGAGAGTCATAGTTTAAAGCCACAGAAATCACTGCAGATTAAATCAGTTCTCCTGCATAGCAACCCCCCAGTAAATTTAACCTCTTTTCTCTCAGAGGAATAAGTGAATGTTGGTACACGAGCAGGTGTGGCAGCTAAGTGCCCAAGAGGCTATTTTGGTAAATAAGCTTCCAAAGACAAGTCAGTAAGGATCATGAGAATCTAGTATGAGAGGTTTGGCTTAGTTTGGAATCAGCTCATGCATATTCTGATCTTTATCAGGCTGCTCTTCTGTGTTTTTCCCCTCCTTCCACATATGGGGCCAGCAAACAAAACACTGTAAAACAATCATTCAAAACCAGACACAGGATTCATGATGCTGCACCTGACCCCGCTTAATTTCTGGCAATAAAACAGGTAAGTAGTGTCAGAGGAGAAGGTCTCTCTACTCACCAGATGGCTCCTCTGGCTCACTTTCATTCTCTTCTTCTGCAGGAGCTGGTGGAGGTGGTGGTGGTAGTTTTTTCTCTTTCTCAGCTTTAGCATTTCTCTCTTCTTCAGAGTAATACTCATCTTCTGACAGGTTTGCAAGACTCTCATCCATCTCTCTATACTCCACCTGTAAAAAGCAGAACAGAGGATAAACACACTGAAGATGTCTGCAAGTCTCACTACTAAAATGAACATTGCAAGAACAAAATTGCTTACAGCTCAAAGGCCTGAGTTACCTTGTCCAGAGTCTTATTATAGCTACCATGTTATAAAATCTTCAACAGCTTAACAAGTTCCATGTGTTTTTACCTCCACTAAAAAAAAAGTCCTCTTCACCCTACTGTCCAATAGTAGGAACTTTCTACTCATATCGAGCCCAGTTTATGTGTATTTGTTGTATCATCATTTAACCTCTCTAGTTGTCTTCCCTTCCTTCACCTCCCTGTCAAACTCAGGGATAACAAATTGCCTCTGTGTCCAATCCATATGTCCCAACTTGAATTCATCTGTCAAACATGGGTGACCAGAACTGTACACAAGATCTCATCTTGCCCTGGTACAGAGGATCACATTTGCCTCCTCTCCAGGATGGTCACACTAATGGCTCAACACAAGACCGAAAAAAAAACCCAAAACAAAACCTTTATTGCCATTCACTTAGACACACACAAGTCTATGGGGCCAGATGGGATCCACCCAAGGGTGCTGAGGGAACTGGCGGAGGTGCTCACCAAGCCACTCTCCATCATTTATCAGCAGTCCTGGCTCACCGGGGAGGTCCCAGATGACTGGAGGTTTGCAAATGTGACGCCCCTCTACAAGAAGGGTCGGAAGGAGGATCCGGGGAACTACAGGTCTGTCAGCCTGACCTCGGTGCCGGGGAAGGTTATGGAGCAGATCATCCTGAGTGCCATTATGCGACACGTATGGGACAACCAGGGGATCAGGCCCAGTCAGCATGGGTTCATGACAGGCAGGTCCTGCTTGGCTAACCTGATCTCCTTCTATGACAAGGTGACCCGCTTAGTGGATGAGGGGAAGGCTGTGGATGTTGTCTACCTGCACTTTAGTAAAGCCTTTGACACCATTTTCCACATCATTCTCCTGGAGAAACGGGCTGCTCATGGCTTGGACGGGCGTGCTCTTCACTGGGTAAAAAACTGGCTGGATGGCCGGGCCCAGAGAGTGGTGGTGAATGGAGTTAAATCCAGTTGGTGGCCAATCACAAGTGGTGTCCCCAGGGCTCAGTACCAGGGCCAGTTCTGTTTAACATCTTTATCAATGGTCTGGACAAGGGGATCGAGGGCACCCTCAGTCAGTTTGCAGGCAACACCAAGCTGGGCAGGAGTGTTGCTCTGCTGGAGGACAGGGAGGCTCTGCAGAGGGACCTGGCCAGGCCGGGTCAATGGGCACAGGCCACTGTGTGAGGGGCAACAAGGCTCAGGGCCGGGTCCTGCCCTTGGGGCACAACAACCCCAGGCACCGCTGCAGGCGTGGGGAGGAGCAGCTGGGAGCTGCCCGGCGGGAAAGGACCTGGGGTGGTGGTCGACAGCGGCTGAACATGAGCCAGCAGTGTGCCCAGGTGGCCAAGAGGGCTAATGGCATCCTGGCTTGTATCAGGAATGGTGTGGCCAGCAGGAGCAGGGCAGGGATCATCCCCCTGTACTCAGCACTGGTGAGGCCGCCCCTCGAATCCTGTGCTCAGCGCTGGGCCCCTCACCCCCAGAAGGAGATGGAGGGGCTGGAGCGTGGGCAGAGCAGGGCAGCGAGGCTGGGGAAGGGGCTGGAGCACAAGGCTGGGGAGGGGCGGCTGGGGGAGCTGGGGGTGCTCAGCCTGGAGAAGAGGAGGCTGAGGGGAGCCCTCATCGCGCTCTGCAACTGCCTGAAAGGAGGCTGGAGCCGGGGGGGTCGGTCTCTTCTCCCCAGGAACAAGCGATGGGACGAGAGGGAACGGCCTCAAGCTGCGCCAGGGCAGGGTTAGGTTGGGGATTGGGAAAAACTCCTTCCCCAAAGGGCTGTCAGGGCCTGGCCCAGGCTGCCCAGGGCAGGGGCTGAGTCCCCATCCCTGGGGGGATTTAAAAGCCGGGGAGATGTGGTGCTTAGGGACATGGGTTAGTGGTGGCCTTGGCAGTGCTGGGTTAGCGGTTGGACCTGATGATCTTAAAGGTCTTTTCCAACCTAAACGATTCTATGATTCTATGTATGCTTTGTTCTGTTCTTCAGTAAAAATAAATAATATTACCAACTAAAAAGACTCGCTCCAACTCAAAGGAACATGGAAACCCCAAGACATAACCTAGAAGGGATGCATCTCATACTGTTTAATAAACCAAGTTTTTTTCCAAAGTAAGAAAGCTTTGTATATTGCTATTGATCTACCCACCTATTAGAAAGGAAAAAACCACTTCTCACAATATGCAGCCATGTGAAAAATAAAAAGAAAGCAGCTAGTGTACCTCCAGCATCCTACAGGTCAGCTTCTACCATGAGACAACAAAAGCAGCTCTGCATGTCTCATCAAAAGAATGACAAATCTTTCACAGTTGAAGGTCAGTCATTAAGAAAGGGCATTAATGGGTACGATTCAGAGTAGCATTGGGAAGCCCATGTATAGGAAAGCCTAAATTCAGTAAAACACTAACACGCTCCATGATCTGCTTTCAAATATTTACATTCCATCCTGTTCAGCACATTCAGTTTTTCACACTGTTGAGCAAATATTGCACCACCAGGATCTTTTGTGAACTCCCACTCTGAAGCAAGTTACAAAGATCCCACAGCATCATAAGTCTAGTATCCCAGGTATTTGAAATCAACACAAACTTCTGCCCTAAAGCCCTCTGAAGTCTCCCATCCTCCTTGAGCTCACACAACTTTCAGAGATCAAGTCCAATAAAAAAACCTAAGCTTTTCCCTAGGTTTATTTTTAAGCTGGATGCCCTCCTCAACTGAGCTCACACCACAAACACCCGCAGTAAGGCGACCCTGTGCTAGCCTGACGTGATCGTGGGGATATACTGTGTTAAAAGAGATGCACGCCCTTAGCAAATGGGTAATGCAGAGAAACATCACCCAAATACCACCCACAGATAGCGCACCAATTCCTACTTGTTAACAGACCACTATAAAGCAAGTAAAACCCAGGTATGCTGCCTCTGAAGACCACAGAATCACAGAATGGTTTGGGGTGGAAGGGACCTTTAAAGATCATCCAGTACAACCCCCCTCCCATGGGCAAGGACATCTTTCACCAGACCAGGTTGCTCAAAGCCCTGCCCAACCTGACCCTGAACACTTCCAATGATGGGGCATCCACAGCTTCTCTGGGCAACCTGTGCCAGTGTCTCACCACCTTCATCATAAAAAACGTCTTCCTTATGCCCATCTGCATCTACCCTCTTTCAGTTTAGAAGATGCACCAGAGTGACCTACCCAACAGTTCCTATACGCAAAGGACCAGTCCAGCTATCACATCACATCAGAGCTCTGAAGAGCCAGACATTCAATGCCACAGCTACAGTACAACAGACGGAGTTCCTAAAAGTAATTTCAGCTTCCATATCAAACACACCCAGCTTTGGGCACAGCCAAGATCTTCAAAGTCTTCTGCAACAACGTTTCCAAGAAAATGTTCCACAAAAAAAAAAAAAAGTAACCTTCTCAGACATTCAGAATAACCTATGAGAATTACATGCCACAGGCCCAAATTACTGGAAGCCATTTATGGCCATTAGATTTCACTTCTAAATCTCACCCTTAACACAGCATTGCCTCAACTCTCCAACACCAACTGAGGGAAGCTGAAGAACAGTGAACTGAACGTGGCCATCACCTTTATAACCCTGCAATACCAGCATTGCTCCAAGCACACAGGCCTCAAGAGAAGCTGCATCCACATACCCCTAGTAAGAATGTGAATGTGCTCATGAAAATGTAAGATCATAAGATGCAGTGCTAGGGTGTTTTGGGTTTTTTTACTGTTTGGTATCTGAGCAGGAAGCCCTACAACGTTCCGAGGACTGCTGCCGACTGCTCTCCTTTGTGAAAGCGCACGATTCTCCCCAGACCTTGTGGCGGCGAGCCGTGACAATGCCAGACCTTATCCCGCATCGGCTTCCTGCGCGCCCGCACGTTTATCCTGGAGGAGGACTCCCCTCCCCGGGGCAGCGCCCGCGCCCCGCACACCAGCGCCGCCCGGCCAGGCCCGACCGGGGAGGCTGCTCGGCCCAGCGCCCGCCGGCAGGCAGCGGTCCCCGGGGCACCGGGCCCGTCCCACCGGCCCCTTCCCCGGGAGCCGTCCCGGGCGGCGCCGGCTGCCCCGCGCAGGGGCGGGGCCCGCAGCCCAACGGCCGGAGCGCGGCCCGCAGCCCAACGGCCGGAGCGCGGCCCGCAGCCCAACGGCCGGAGCGCGGCCCGCAGCCCAACGGCCGGAGCGCGGCCCGCAGCCCAACGGCCGGAGCGCGGCCCGCCCGAGGCCGCGGCGCCCGCCAGACCCCCGCCGCGGCCGCGGCTCCAGGCCGGCGGGGTCCGGCGGGGCCGGGCCCGTAGCCCGAGCCCCCCCACACCTACTTTGGCCCGCTTGCGGCGGCTGGTCCTGCGACCCTCGGGGGTCTCGGCGATGCCAGTGGTTTCGGCGCCGGGCGCAGGGGCGGCGCCGGCGGCCGGCGGCTCGGACAGCCCGCCCGGGGGCGAGGCCCGCGGCGGCTCCTTCTTGCGGGGAGTGCGCTCCGCAGCCCCGCCGCTCTCGGCAGCAGAGCCCAGGGCCCCCGCGGCGGCGGGCGGAGGCACCGGCGCCTCAGGCCCGCCCTCGCCGCCCGCCGCCGCCTCCGCGGCCTTCTTCCCCCCCGACAGCATCGCCCCGGCCGCGCCGCGCCGCCCCGCACAAAGGAGGCCGCCACCGGGCCGCCCGCACCGCCTCCTGACGTCACCGCCCCGACGTCACCTCCCCCTGACGTCACCTCCGGGCCGCGGCACGCGCGCACTGGGGCGCTCGTGCCGGCCGCAACCGCGCGTGCGCGCTCGGGCCTCCTCCGCGCGGCGGCGCTTGAGGGAGCCGCGGCCCCGGGGCGGGAGCCTCAGCCCGGGGCGGGGGGGAGCACGGCGAGCGCCCGCTGAAGAGCGGCTCGGCCGGCGAGGAAGCTGAAGGGGAACAGCGGCTGTGAGGCCACCTCCGCCCTGCAGCTGTCGGGGCCGTGGCAGGACCCCCAGAGATGGAGGGCACAAGAAGCATCTCTGTCTCGCTGCCGGCGGTAGCCCTCGCTCCTCCTACAGACATAAGGGTTGCCTTGAGGTCACAAATTATTTTTCTCCCAGCCACGTTCCAGGGGAGCCCCCCGTTACTCGCCAGCCTCGCAGAGCTCCTTATCGGGTCTGTCCCCTGTAAGCCTCCCAAGTGCCTCGTTAGGTGATGCGAACATGAGATCACTTTAGCAAGCTGAAACAGTGCACGTCAGTTCACTTTCATGCCGTCAGACGAATTTACCTGTGTATGCATCTCTTCCACATCTCTTCAGCAGTTTCCCTGACTACACATCTAATCAGAGAATAGAATCACAGAACGGTTTGGGTTGGAAGGGACCTTAAAGACCATCTGGTTCCAATCCCCTGCCATGGGCAGAGCCACCCTCCACTAGAGCAGGTTGCTCAAAGCCCCGTCCAACCTGGCCTTGAACACTTCCAGGGTTGGGACATCCACTTCCCTGGGCAACCTGTGCCAGTGCCTCACCACCCTCAGAGGGAAGAATCCAGACACAAAGGGACAGGACCTACTGGTGACCAAGAAAAGTTAGAAGCCGTGTGGCCCTAGCAGTCCTTCGTGGACATAAGTATGACCACAGCACGACTCATGGAGTCCCCTGAAATGCGCCAGGACTGCTGAAAGGGAGGTGTTTGTGCCTATTTCCATAAAGCATTCCCATTTTAGTCCTCCTCCTGTCTCCTTCCAAGGTCTGGGGTGGACTTTTCCTCGCCATGTCCTCTCTCAAGCTTCTACTTACACCACCAGAAACAGCTGGCGAGGCAGGGAACGGGGAGCTGGAGCTATCGGCCTTTGGGCAGGACACTGCTGATCAGTGCCCAGCAGCCCCTTAGATGCCTGCGTGGAGCGTACTGCCGGAGACGTTCTGCTCTGGGTTCCCTTGCCTTGAATGACTGAACATTAGTAGCTACAAGTAACAGAAAACAAAAGCCCACTCTTGCTAATTTTCTTGCCTCTCTCCTCTAAACTGGTCATTAATTAGAAGGGATGTGTGGCTGATCCTGGTGGACGTACCTTGTCATCAAGCTGGTTTGTCTGGCTGGTCGTGTGGCTGTGTAGACACTGTAGGAGGATTTGGATACCTGGGAAGGCAGCAGCTGCACAGGAAGATTTAGGTGCGATTTCGACCGTTCTCAGGAACACAGGAAGCAACTGGAGGCTGTAGAAGGTCTGCAACGTGTAGCAGATGCATTCCAGAATTCTGCACAGTAGTACGCGGACAGGAATGTCAACAGCACACACTGACAAACAGTGCCAGTGCTGAGAAGCAACTGGAGCAGACTGGAACCAACTCTGTACATTTATCCAGAGGAATCAGATGACAAAATCCAGCTGGGAGAACTGCAGAGATCAACTCCAAACAGTGACAGGGAAGAAAAGGAAGCAACAGGCAATCGCCATAACACCACCATCTTTGCCTGTAAGCCTAAGTATTTCAAGTATTTCATGCTTCCTTCGTTATCCCACTTTACTCTCCTTTTCTTTGTGTTTAGCCGAATTTCTGAAATAGCCACAAAATTAATTTCTGAGTATAAGTTTTACCTAATGGGTGAGACACATGGTTTTCTGAGAGCACATTTAACATGTTTTCCATAGGTTTACACCAACCAGCATCTCAAACTCAAAACTTCACACATTTATTTACTCTTCTGAATTGACACATTCAAGTCAATCCTTTTATTTTTAAGGGCCATTTATTAAACACAGTTAACATGACAAATATAGGCTCCCCGTATTTGTAAAACTGTCTCCTAAGTCCATATCTATAGTTCAGCTTCATATTCGCTAGGGTATAAACACAATTAGAATAAGGCATTCAAAGGGCTTCCAGCAACATCTTGTGTCTTGTTGCACCTGAGACATCATCATGCCCATCATCTTATAAGGCATTTTTCCCTATGATCAGAAAAGCAAATTTAAGTGAACAGGAAAGTCTCTGAGAATACTCTGACATCTGAAACAATGAGAATTTGCTTCGACGGCTTCTCTCTTTGTACAAAGCTGAGCAGAACTTTTTTAATTTACCGCAGATGGAAAACCTGATTTTTATATGAAGTATGTGCATTCAGTCTGGTCCAAAACATTTGTATGGCACATACAAACTTATATTTAACTTTCATCTTTATTTCAACAGAAGTCAATTTAATTCCACCTTTCATCAGAAAAATGTGAGCTATCAATGCAGAAGCCACCTCTGCAATTATTCACTTTGTCCTTCACTAACCCAGATAAACAAACTGTGTCTTGGGCAGAACAACGACGAGGAATATTTTCTAAGTATTCCAACACTGCCATTTCAGCTGGATTTGTATTAATGGAAAACCCTCTATGGAGTGGAGGACAAAGGCCATCAGAATGAAAGTTCAGCTCTGATACACTGTCTGAGCAACTGGACACTTCCATATACACAAAAAAATTAGGCAAAGGACAACAGAAATGGAGGAACTGAGGTGTGGAAAAGCTGTTAACCATTCCAGTCACAGGCAAAAGGGAGAAGAATGGAGAATTAGCAACTTTCTCTAACATGTGGGTCCTGTTCTGATTCTCTGTAACATCCTTCCACACCTCCTGCAGCACAGTGGAGGAGGAGCCTAATCCCACTACAATGCTACTAAACACCGACTAGTGCTCATTTTCAAGGAAGCCATGGTACATTTCCTCAGCTGTAATTCATCCTTCTTCCCACACTTCAGAGAAAGGAGGTTTTATTAAGTAGCATTTTCAGTTACGACAGACACGAATCCAGGAGAAAGGCCTGTACTTGCATTCAGCTTTTTAAAACACAAAACAATGACTGGCGAGTACAAGTATTATTACACAAGAAATTAAGTCACTCAAACCCTCTTCATTGTGAAGAGCGTTGAGACTGGGAAGGTTCACAGAACGCTGAGAACGGGAAAAGGATCAAAAGCAATGTTCAAGGCATACACAAACTGAAGAAATAGGTGCTTTGAAGTCTATACTTTTGTTTTCCTCCCTTTACCAGTCTATACTATGATATGGAGATAAAAGCCAGTGTGTGTGTGGGGGGGAAGGTCCTCACCCAGTACTTTTTCTAAATTAAGTTCCACAGTTTTGTTTTTGTTAAAAAAAGTCATTTATAATTTAATACCTGTTTCAGGATTCTCAGATCTGTGGTGCTGTTAACATTGCACTTAATTGGCATTATCCATTTTTAAAAAGAAATTAAAAAGCAGCTCTGAACTTTGCTTCTGAGATGGAAGCACTGTCTCTGAACCAACAATGATTCCTGTCACTCTTGCTTTGCATCTTTCAAGGCCTGAAGTCTTTCTAAAAGGGGCGGATGGGAGTAATGCCACATTGAAAAGATCCAGTCAGAAACAGGGAATCCTAAATTATCTTTGTTCAGCTTGATCAAAGCAGAATATAGGTCTTTAGCCTTCCCAAGTTCCTTGGCAAATGCATCTGCTTGAAACTCAAATCGTCGGCTTAATACAGTCAAACAAAATGAGAGAACCTGTGGAGAGAAATAGATTCGATTAATAGATTCGCTATCTGCGAATTCCTTACAGTATCAGTAAATACTACTGTATCTTCCTTCCCACATCCCACACATCACTGTGGCTGTAGAATGATCTCCCTAAGGTTTATCCAGGCCACACCTGAAACTGGGAGTCTCATCCAACGGGGAGCACTAAGCCTACTTACTAAAACGAGATACTGGATAGAGCCCCTAGAAACTTCACACCCCTACCCCCCCATCAAAATCAAATCATTATTTAAATAGGATGATACTTCAGCATTTATGCCTTGAAAACAGTTTACCTCATTGTAAGGTGAAAAAATGAACTGGAAAATAATCATCAAGCCTATCAGGGTAGGCTGGGTGTCATAGAAACCAAATGCAGCAAAGAGTTCTTTTCGACCAATTAACACAGCAAACAAGAAGAAACAGAGGAAGGAATTCATCTAGAGAAAGGAAACAACATTCTTGATTAAGATGAGTTTTTCATCTAAGTCTAAAACATGGCCTATTCATATTACAGATTTGAATAGATACGCCACTGAAAAAACCCCCAAATAGATTACTTTATAACTAATATACAAAAAGGAACAAGCAGCTGGCCTTTACCTGCTTTCTTTAGATGCATGCAGTAAAGAAACATTTATTTTCTGTCAGTGAGCGAAAAAAAAAAAGTATAAGTAGCGAAGGAAGACGAGAAGGCAAGAAGACAAGATAAGTGAGGAGGGAGCACAGAATCCATCTCCTTGGAATTAAGCATAGGTTCCAAAAAGTTTAAAACCAAACAAAATGTGTCTGTGCTGTGTCTTATGTCTGTTCCTGGAAACAATCTACGCTTCCATCTAAGCTATACATCACTGTACGAGCACTTGTGCTTGCCTGCCTTTTCAGAGGCAACAGGCAGGACCATGCCTTACCAAGTTTTCTACCGAAGGTGATTAGTACCTTTCCAATCCATTCAAGTGGCTGTTTGGTCTTTTTAGGGTAACGTGGAAGGTGCCAGGATATTGTTTGTTATTGAAACACAGGGGACAGAAAAAAGAGGGATGGCTGTGACAGAAAACAATCAACAGAAAAAGACTCTGCAAAACAATTTGTGAAAATTTCTGGAAGTGAAGATAAAATCTACCTATTACAGCAAAATAACAGTATCTAGAAAGTGGATCCAAAGACAAAAGTTACATGCGTTAGCAGAGTGGCAAAAGCATCATAATAGTTGCTAGTTAGCAGGGATCAAAACTGATGTCAGAAGTTGGGATGTAATTGCCTTAAAGCAGAAAGTGAGAAGGACCTCACTGAAGCGTTCAGTTGCATGGATAAGAAAAAGCAAGGGTGGAAACAGAAAGACACATTTTCTTTATCAGGAGCTTGACAGTGGTGTTTCCAGCCTGAAAAGCTTGTGAATAGCCTTAGAAAAAGAACAGAGCAGCATTCCTGGAATGGTGCACACATCTCAAGAAAGACAAGATGGAGTTACAGAAGGTGCATAGGGGGGCAGCTAAGAGAAACAAAAAAAAAAAGGCTGGGAACTTGGAGAAAAGAAGGGTGAGTGATACCTGGACCAAGATAAACCCACACCAAGCACACAGTAGTCTGTCGATAGTAATTTAACAGAAGGGACAGAGCTGTGCCTTGCAAATAAAAGAATTTGAAGTAGGAGGTTTGGGGGAGGAATTTGCTTGTACTGTGCAACGCCCAGAGGCATATGCATGAGTAAACAGACCATCAGGCTCCTTTTCTTCAAAGGCAAGGTTGGGCAGAGATCGCTTCAATGTTCACCCCCATTTGGGCATGCAAGAATGGCACAATAAAGTTATTTACCAATAATCAATGCACAATGTATGAGAATACAATATAAATAAGTAAGAATGCCCTCCTGTGTCAGATTTCATAATCCTCAATCACATCCCTTCCCAGCCCTCCAAGGAACAAGACTGTTAAACTCGCAGACACATAGCTTTCTCAGAGAGAATGACAAACACCTAAAAAAACCGCAGGCTAGGAAACAGGATAGATCCAATCCTATCCCTAGCACAGGGATGGAAACAGACCTTCAGAGAAGGCCCTGAGATTCAAACAGACAAGGAAGAAGTGTTACAGAACAAGAAAAATGCGTCCCAACTTCAGAAGGCTGCTGAGATGAACTAAGATGGCAGCAGACATGGTTTCTCAGGTGCTTTCTACCAACCAGATGGAGCAAGGAGGGGACTGAAAGGCTACTGCACATTCACTGTAGATACAGCAAAGGAAAAAAACCAAACCAACTTTCTGTCGCAGAGCATAAGTATATTGTGTGAATGTACACTTATAAATCTGGAAGCAGGCATTTGGAAACAGCAATAATTACAAAATGCTCTAGCAAAACCACCAGTTTATCATACCTTACCTGGCTGATGATAATATTTTTGACAGTGTGACCGAGTTTCCAGTGACCCAATTCATGACCAAGTACAGCCAGAACTTCTTCATTTTTACATCCTTGTTTCTTATTCTGAGGGAATAACAGAGCAGAAGTAATATCAGGTATGACTGAACACAACTGAATAAATTTATTACTTACTAGTTTGGTTTTTCCTAGGTCACTTAAGTGTCCCTAGCTCAGGCCGTTCCCTTCTACCAGCAGATACACACACGATTTCTTACTGAGCCTTTTTCAAGAAAATACTTACAAAAAATAAAAAGTTCAACAAGATTTCTACCATGAGGTGGTGTTCTCTTATTTCTATGTATGCAGATATGCTTATGCAAACCTGGAAGAACGCTGGAAGATCTGCCTTCCAAACTCTCTCCTAGCATCCCTTGATCTCATCCTTTTTCTTTACTCAAGAAAAGGCGTTACAACAGAAGCAGACATTCAGAGCCACAGCCTTTCAACTGAGAATTAAGAACAAAGTCCTCTCCCTACTTCCTTCAGCACTCAACATGTAGCCTCCCTCCCAAGGCACTACTGTTCCTTTACAAAAGAATGACAACATCCCTGTCCTCTACAGCAAATGCTATGCCATGCCTTAAAGCTATCATTAGGCAAGAGGGACATCTGTACCTTCAAAGGTACGTTAGCAAGTCAGAAGCAAGCATGTGGGCTTGTGTACTGAGAACATAGCTGAAGAACCTGTTGAAATGGAACAAATTATTCTCATTATGACTAGAGAAGGCTCTCTAAACTTTTCAGTGCAGGTGAGCTCAAAATCCCCTCCTCTCATCACCCACTTGTGCAGTATGCCATACCAAACCGTGGATGAAGAGAATTCCGCCACCAACACAGTTACAAGAAACAGAAGCAGGACTGAACAACCATCTATACATTGGCCTAACCCTAGGCTGCACGAGGCCTTCTTCTCAGAATTACTCCTTCATGCTCTTCAGAAAGCATTCCATCAGTTTTAACCACCCCTACACTCTCCTGAAGCCACAAAAGCTGTTACAGCAGACTCTTGATGTGCAGCTGCACGTCAATGGGAAGGACAACAAAAGGCCATCATTCTGTTTTTCACCAGGGCTGGGGAGGATGCACACGTGGAATCTGTGTGTGTGTGCGCACGTGCGTGCCTCTTCAACCAAAATTCTTGTGTGTAGTAAAAGGCACACAAATGACACACTGATAGTCAAAAGCATTTCCTTCAAAGGGAAGCTTTGGTGTGGCAGTCGCAAGAGAAGGAACACGAGCTAAAACCCTGAACAGGTCCCTTATTCAAACAATTACAAAGCAGGCCTATTTTTTACATGCAGGGAACCAACGTTTTGCTAAAGCCCCTGTGGATTCCTGCAGTCTCTTTGGTGCTATCTGCACCACTCACACAGCCCCAGAAATTCCAGTTAGCAGCTCAGGGGTACTTTGGTGTTGAAATCATGTTTTAGCATCTCATTCAGGACCTTTAAAATACATTCAGAAAACACAAGGGACTATCTCCCCAAGAAGTTAATGTAAATAACATGATGAAAAACAAAGATGAACTCACTTTGGTTTTAGACTTTGTGTCTTCATTCTCACCGTCTTCTCCTTCTGCTGGCTCTTTGTTCAACGCAGAATAATCTTCCAGGAGGGTGTCGAAGAGTACTATCCGCTTATTCTTGAAGAATCCATAGAAATAAGCATTGCTATGAGAAGAACGCTTAGAACCTGATAGGGAAAACCTCACATTAATGACCATGATCTGAATAATCCCATGCACTGAAGACTATGCAATATTTCACAGAACAGATTCTTCCAAAGGAATTCTCAAAGTCCCCAAGTGAATGGTAGACAAACTCAAGCAAATGAGTTTGCAGGCTGAAGCATATTTTAAAATGATCTAAGTAATGATGATCTCATTTACTGACTCCAATAGAGAAATAATTTTTTTTGTCTGTAAAATGTAATCACTAAAATCACTAAAAACGTAACAGCAGTCATGTGAAGATCTAATATCCAGAAGAAAAGCAATTTCTATTGCAATTCCAGGTTCCGACTGGAAAGAGCATTCTGCACAGAACATGTGCTGCACTCCTGGCAAAAGACCTGTGACAAATAGGTTTAGAATTCTTTCAGTATGCCAGCAAAGATGATTTGAAACAGGTAAGGATGAAGATGTTAGAAACAGATAAAGAGAAGATGAAGAGATGAACTACAAATATCAGGCAGTCCCTCAAAATTATTTTGTTTGAAATAGGCAATTTTTTACAGCTACTTTTATCTACATCAGGTGAATCATGGATTGTTTCTACTACTTGGGGCCAAGAAACTCATCTCTTTCCATGGAACATGGACTGTTTCAGTTGATTAAAAAGCTGTCTAGATCAAAGCAGATGTTAAACTTTGCCTGGTTTTGCCTATGGACAGGAGCTGTTGCAATATCAGGACTGAAAGAGGCCTCTATGAGAGAAGAGGTGGATTGCTCTGTTTTTTGCAGCCTTCAACGCTCACTATAAACGTTATGAGCTGCATCAACTCCTTAGGACACAAAATATCCATTGTTCCACTGCAAGCCAACCCATGGCATGGTCATGGTAACCTTCAGCACCAGACCAAGAAAGATCAACAGAGGAAGAGGCTGGTCAGAGTATTAAGCCTCAGCATCCAGTCTCTTCTCAGTGAAGAAATCTGAACAGTCACAGGGTAGCAATGTTCCCTTTCATCTGCGTATCATAAAAAACTTCATCCTCCACTAATGTTGGTAGAGAAGGAACCTTTGTCATCTGCCTGTTACAGAATGAACCCTGAAATTAAAGGACTTGGTTGCACATGTTACTAAGAAGTCAGTTCTGGAGTGGGAAGAGCCAAGACAGAGTGGAGAAAAACACTGGCAAAAAGATGTTCACACATCCAGTCCCCCATTTCAGAAGGGAATGGTGCTGGCTCAATACTCTTAAGAATGCCAGGAAAGAAAATGGGGGTCTGGCAGCCTCCCTCCACTGCAGATCACTACCACTAAATGCAGCCATGCTGAAGAAGCCAATGCAGTAGTACACTACACAGGTGCCAGCGTACCAACAACGGCCTCATAGGACTTTCACCATGGTTAAAAGCTAGGATATAGCCAGCAATGCATATGGGAAAAACTGACCTATTTGGCAAGCCTCTGTACTGACTCTCAAGCTTGAAAAGCTTCAAATTCGCTAGGAAAGAGAGGAGTTTCTTGGGCCCCAAGTATATCAATAGTTGTAGTTCCTGGCTGCACTGAGGCAGAGCAGTGGCTGGATTTGGCCAGCCCAAAGTTTTGAAAGCAACAACTTCCAGGCTAGATAAAGCCTTCATCACCCTCTCTTAGAGCAAAATTGTACAATTTCAGCTCTTTCTGCCATCTCATACTGCTTTCTCATACTGCATCTCATACAGGTGGGGCACAAAACCAAAGCAAAATTTGGGAAAGTCCCTGAAATCAAGTTCAGAAGGGAGCAAAATAAATAACAGTGGAAATGTCAAACAGTAAAGTGCTCCATGAACACTGAAGTGGAGAGGAAGTGACACGGCAGCTGGCATGCTCCACGTTATATTCCATGACCTAAGAAAAGAGGACGAGAAATTCATAACTAGAAAGTGAAAAAATTACAGTCTCAAGTAGAAGGTATGAGTCCAGCCAGCCATACCATAAGAAACTGTCCATGTGAACACTCTAAGAAGGAATAGGTGTTTTTAACTTTCATAACTTTTTCAACTGTTTCACCAAGGACTTTGAGACAATTAATGCTAAACTGAGACCAGAAAAGACAAAAAAAAAACCATTTTCCCTCTGGTTTAAAGTTCTAAAATTGGAATCTTGATCGCTGCTTCCATTTCCTACTGTGCTATGTATCTCCATTCCACTGAGCCAAGGCAATGCTTCCAATGAGATGCTGGGTTAAGGCTGTACATTCAGCTTTGCCTTTCTGACCCCAAGGCAAAAAAAAAGACAACAGTACATCCACTGACATGTATTACAATAGCTGAGGAATATAAGCAACTGCCCTACTACAGCATCCACAACCAAAGCTAAAAATCCACAAATTCAAAATTACAAAGTCTTTTTATTAAAAAAAAAAAAAAATCTCACCTTCAACAACATACACCTTAGTCAGTGGGAAGTCAATGCTCTTTGCCATTGTTTCAATTTGTTGCTTGAGCTCTCCCTCAGGAAGCGGAATGAATTTATCAAACAAAGGTGCAATATAGTCTGCATAGATTGTAACAAGCACCTGCAAACACATACAGATATTAAAGACAAGGCATACAAATGTGTGTTTAGTACTAAAGGGGGAGCATGAGTAAGTACCAAAAGAGGGCACAATTTCAGGAAAAACACTTGATAAAGCAGAGTCCCGTATGAAGTGTGACCTATAGCAAGGCTCTCTATGGGTCATCCCATCTACGAAGGCAACTACTTAGTCTGTTGAGAGTCAGCAATTCAACAGCAAGATGGGGGCGAGGGCAAGTTAATCTCTAATCTACAGTCCTCAGCAGAATTAGTGTAAACAGGGCTTTCGCTCTGAGGGTTCATCAAACCGCAGAAGGCAAAGCCACTAAGACAGCTGGGAGCAGCGGTCTTATCAGCGACAGGCTGTCACTTTCACCCACTTCACCGATACCGGAAAGCTCTGAAGCGTTTCGTAACGAGCAGCAGAGCCGACTGAACCGGGAGACCATCCCACTTCTTCAAATTCCTGCTAACCTGCAAAGCCATGGTCTAAAACAGGCAAGAAATTTCATGTCCCCTATTTTCTTCCCCTTCTCCCAGTTGTGTGCAGGGCTAAGGAACTGCCTGATGCCTCTGGTCCACAACGATTAACAGCCACGTCCCAAAAATCACAACAATGCACCTGCATCTCTTCAAACTGGCAGCAGATGCAGCCCACAAGGGAAAGCCAGGATTGGGATAACACTGTGATGGGAAGGAATGCTGAACTCAGTTCCCTCATGCTCTGGACCTTCACAAAGTGATTTTTATTTATTTATTTTAAAGAAAAGGACTGGAGAAAAGTTTAAATTCTGGTTAACGAAAAAGGAACAGGACATGAGAGGCAAATGGACATCAACATTAACTTTGAAGTTATCTCGACAGTTCTTTTTCCACTGAAAACAAGCACCTTGACTTGTGAAAGTATCTGCACTGTTGAAAAAGTCCAGTGAAATCTAAAACCAGGGAAACTGACTTTTCCAAAGTCATAGCAAGTGAGAGCATCATTATGAAACACCGCTAGAAAATAAAAGTTATTTTCGTTACTGTAACTGCTAAGACAAGGGCTTAAACCTCTGCAGATATTTTGCAGCCAGTGTAGGAGGGTATTTTATAGAGCAGAACTCAGCTGTCTCTTTCAGTCCAGGCAACTGTCTCAGACCACGCAGTATGTGTGGACTAATTTTAAGTTTTTATCTTTGATCTTTGTGTAATCCCTTGATATCAGCAGGCGTAACAGACTGGTAGAAGGATGCAACTCTAACTATGATGACAGAGTTATGGAATGTGATTACAACTGGAATTTCTCCCTAAACCAAACTCTAAAGGGTAAGTCTAACACCTCTTAAGGTTACTTTGCATGTCAAAGACTGTTCAAACCCGCTCCTTAAGGCCTCAAACCACGATCTGCGCCCAGTAAAGCTGCAGTGAATTGCAAGACACCTGAAAAGCACCAACTGCCTGGGCATGCACTTAATCTTCAGGAAAAAAAAAAGAGGGGGGCGGGAAGTGAGCCACTCGGTCTTGCTACATCATCTTTAGCACAGAAGTCTGGAGCTCTGACAGGATACACTTTATTTTCTAGCTTTTGTTGTGTAAAAGATAGGCCAACCCCTGGTTTATCAGTTTCTAAAGTATCTGTACAATCTCAAGAAAAAAAAATTACATGGACAGCTCAACTGGAAGGGGCAGGCAAAGCAAAAATAAAATACTACGTTGTGATAGGAAAGTGACAGAGAAAGAAATGTGGTATCAGCTGAGTATGTTCTGGTTCTCACCATGAAATTTAGTGTTAGGTACTACTCATCTCTTCTTTCTATTAAACTTGCTTGATAAAGACTATAAAATGGACATTCAGAAAGTTTCTCATATGAGATCATACAACATTTTTTACAATATATATTTTAAAGAAAAGATGGCAAGAATAAAAGCAATGACTGGTATAAAGGAGGCTAAGGAAAAAAAATTTTCACTTTCAGTGTACAAACGAGGGCAGGCCATTTCAGAAAATCCTGCATCTTCTTTCAATCCTGAAACTACCAGGTCTTTTAAAATTTCAGCTTAATCCTTCTACAAAAAAGCAAGTCTTTAAGTCTTTTAAGACTTAAAATATGAACTGGATATAACATGAGGAACTAATATCTCCCCAGTTTTGCAAATAATAAGGCTACACTAGAATAATCTGTAAGTATGGATTATTTCACTCAGGTTGACAGAGCAGGAACGCAAATGCTGAATTATGATTTAAGAGTATACTGCTGATTAAAGCTTGAAAGAAAAAGAACAATTCTTTAAGAAGTACTGATCAGAGTCTGCACAGATCTTTCTGTAACAGTCATTTCAATACACATGAACTCACATTTTTGAGACCTAACATTATGATTTTTCAGAATACATTAAGAGACATAAAAAAGGAAGATGTCAGAGCATAAGGACACCTGGACTACAGAAAGCAGGAGCCAGCACAACAGAACAACAGGAAACGCTGTATAATTAAGCCAACAAACAAAAAAAAGCTTGAAAGAACTCAAAGCAGTAATTGTAAGCTAGACTTACCACCTATGTGGGGCACTTCTGCTACTGTACTATTGCCATCGAGTTCCTCAGAACCACATTGCTGGTAACTGCACTATGCCAGAATTAGTGGCCACACAGAAATCCACTAATCCACACAGGTTTTACTTCAGTTACGTGTTGGGCAACATTGAAGCAAAAGTACAAGTAAGCAACAAATATAATTCAGGTAATGAGATGTGCATCCCATAAAAACAGGATTATGAAAAGACTTTGCAGTCTTGATTTAAACCGAGCCACAATTTCTTCCGTGTTGCCATGTCTGAGAAAGTCAATGCAGCTACTGGATATGTAAGTGGGAAATCAGATTTTCCTGCATTAATTGCAATGGCCTCCCACGTAGCATTATGATCACATTTTTGTACAAATGTGGCCAGCCAATGCCTGTGCTTTAGAAAGGAAGCTGCCAAATTGAAAGTCCAAGAAAGCTATAAAAGTGATCTGAATCTAGAAGCAGTGGGGAGAAGAAAAAAAAAAGCAATACTTACTTAAGTCATGAAAGAGAAGCTTAAGAAAGAAAACAATCATGATTTCCTACCCAGGTATTCCTAAAAATTTTCTGGATGATGCACTCCAGTTCAACCAGAAAGTCTGAACTTGACAGAAGAATTAGGGATCGATTGACCCAAGTTTATTGTTAGGCTAACGTGGCAGGCTTTACTACATTACTGTAATATAATAATTCTTTTATTTGCTAAGGTGCTCTTTTAATCTAGAAATGAATGAATGTAAACAACAGTACTTGTGTAATTTCTTCCTTGGGGGAGCAATGGTTAGTATATTGAGCAAAAGACAGTAAAGCACTATGTTGAAATAGAAAAAAAAATACAGACCTTGGAGCTCATAGTAACAACAGAAAACATCAAATCATTATGATGTATACAAAGAGATCCTTTTAATATAAGCCCTAAAAATGTCAGTTACCAATTCAGTGTATAAAAGCAGCTATATAAGCAGAACCAGAAGTGGAAAATTGCTACTCATCTCAATACAAAGCAATGCAACTGAGAATTGGTGTTTGATAACCTGTAAGAAAAGTCCAATATTTAAGAAAAAGGAAAACCTATCACCACATAGTGCTGTATTTCCAGTATCTATTCTAAAGCTCTTTGAATGTTTATTTTTCAATTTATGAAGACACTCGAGTATTAAATAGATAACATATAAGATACCACATTAATGTGGACAATTAATATGAGCTATTATTCCTGAACAAGGACACGGACAGCAAGACACACTGTTTGTAGACACTAAAATTCCCAGGAGATATAGATTTTTCTCCACTTCCTTTCAGTTATGTTTTTAAACCTCAGCACAGTGAGCCGTGCAAGTAAGCCAGCATTTGGAAGAAAACCCAAACATATTCTCATACTCACCAAGGAAACAACTAATGTGAAGAGCCAGGCATAGATGAAGAAGTAGTCTCCCCCTATTTTAATAATGTAAAGCAGAAGGGATGTCACTGGCAACAGAATACACTGAGTCACGATAAACTTCTTGATAGCATCCTTAAAAAAAAATCCCAGTGTCTGCAAAGAAAGGATATAAGTGATATTTTCAATGTAAATATTGATGTGCCACAGTAGTTAATGAACTGATCCCTTCAGCGGATGCACAGAAACAAAATAAGACAAATCGCAAAACAGCAATACCAATGTGATAAGGAAATCAGAGTCAGTTCAGAAAAGGTGGAAGAACCTTTTCATCTCCTCTTCTGGTAGCTGTAGCTCTTTACATCCACATGGACTCCAAGCCCATGCAGGTATAATCTTCCTTAGTAAGATCTGACCCAAACCCTTATTTTGTGTTGCACATCTATCGTTCATTAAAGGAGGAAAGAAAAATTTAAGCTTATCTGTCCCGTAATTCCTTTACCAATCTATACCCTAGACATTATGGGATTTTTAGAGAAAAGGAAACTCTTAAAGAAAGATAGCTACTGTAAAATATTTTGTCTTTGAACAGTTGCCTCCATTCATCTTAGCTTGCAGTTACCACTAAGCTGATTGTCTTAACTGGAAATACACAGAAGTCCTATGAAAGATTTTTAGATATATATTGGGCATTTTACACCAAGCTTCCACTGACATGCAGTTACTACTCATGTAGGCATCTCAGGTTTTAAAATTAGCGTAACTTTAATAGAAGCAATAGAAATTCCAAAGACCTCTACCAAATGAATCTGATCTAGTGACTCTGCAACACGATTAGACACCCAGCTAGCTCTTCCAGGAATTGTTACTTCAGTACTTACAGCTATCTGCAAGGCACAGAAGTGAGGGGGTTATTATGTAAAGATCCTTCCCAACAAGGTTGTATTAAAAAGCCCATACTACGTTAAAGATATGGAACTCATCTGGAAAGAAAAAAATACTGGTGAAACAGATTTAAATAAAAACTAAGGATTTGGGGCAAGACTTTGGATAGACGCCTCAGACTTCCATGACTATCGGAAACACAGATCAGACATAAACCCACAATTTTAGACTATTCTTTATGTAGACATATTCACTCAGGTGACATATTCTTGCTAAGCGACCATTAGTATCAGCACTAACACAATTGTACAGACACGTGCCCACACAAATGGAGCACTCCAGAAGATGCTGTTCCTTGCCTGCCTTTAATATTTCCAGGTAGTGTGGGCTAGCTTTTCCAGCAAACCAGTTCTGGAACTAGAAAAGCATGACTTGTGGCTCTCCTTCACACTAAGCAGCGCTCCTTTCCTGCAAATGGTGTGGAGAAGCATGAAGGACACTCTGTGGGTCGTCCTGGACAAAGGAAAAACTGCTTCCATTTGATCAAGACTCAAACTGGTACAAGCCAGGACAGAGAAAACAAAATACACAACGGTGTGTTCCTCCTTTATTACTTCCTCAGCTCAGCCAGAAAAAGGCCTGTTATACAGCTTTTTCATTTTTTAGCTTAGTAAGCAGCTGAAGAAACAGTCACTTAATATAACCTAGAAGAACTCTTAACAGAAGCATGCTGCCAGCGCTCTTTCCATTGGGCTTTCTGAACCACATCAACTACACTCCATTTAGCTCAAGTTTTCATTTTAACTCTTTCTTTACTTCCAGCTCCACAATCTAGGAGGAGCAGAGCTATAAAATTGCATGGTGTCTTTCATCTTTGCTCTGCTTCTTTCCTGCTTTCTAAGGCAGATGTGACTTCAAAAGAAATCCTCATTTTCAGCAAGCCACTCCCATGGAAGAAAGAGTCTGTCTGAAGATCATTTGAGAATCATTGCTAGAAATTCCAAAGTCTGGGCTGGTACCGGGTGTGAACTTGGCTCATTCACTAAAGGACCTATCCCATCAGTCTGAAATGAAAGATGGAGATTTAACTGTGTTTGTAAGCCATTTGGTACCTCAAATTGGACTGGAGCTGGACTCAGCCTTCAGTTCTTGGCATGAGGACCACCGCGGTGAACAAAACCTTGTACCATCATGCAGGTAGCTCAATCAAGCACTTAAGAACAGCCACAGGTGTCAGCACCAAGTCTTCCTTTTCTCATTTGATTAGGCACAATGTTTGCACTGACAACAGTGAAGCACCCAGAGAGCACAGCTCCAAGGAGAAAATGTTTGGAGGATATACCCAGAATCCTCCTTACCCTTCCTAAAGCATACAAAAACCCCACAAGGATTCTGCAAGCTCTCAAGACAGTTTTAAAGAAGCTCGAGCTGCTGAGTTCAGTATTTGACCCTCTGCTTCTTCTGCACAGAGGTAGGGCCTGATCAAGTCAAGCTCTCCATCCATCAGCTAGTCTGCCAGTCTGCTCTAATTCTAGCGCTTTACAACTCCCAATACTGACAGTCTTTGGACTTGTGTGTCCTGGACATAAAGGGCTGGCAGATCTGGCACCAAGATGGAACTCACTCCTCACTAAGGTAGGAGACACAATCGAGATGCAGGCCTGATGCGACTACTCAGGATTGACACGAGAGACAACAGTGAAAGATGGCTTTTGATGCGTATTTAAGGATTCTGAATGCAAAAGGATGTCTAGACTAGGCCAGGGCATAAGCACGTTGCAAGAATTAGGACTTTGCCAGCCCTTACAATTTTTGAGGACTACAGAACAGGAGTGATACCCAGAGAACAAACAAAATACATCAATAGGTATTTCCCCGAAGAAAAGATTGCTTAACTCATGCTCTGGAAACATGGGAGCGTTCTTCCTTCCTTGATAGGAGCAGGATGTTAGCCTGCCGTTATGCTCACTGCAAAGTCTGCAGAAGGGAAGGGGATCTCCAGGACTACGGCTCAGAATCACCTAGGATATGAATGGCCATGTGCACCATCATTCTGACAACGAGCATTTACTTGCTGGTGAGAGAAAAAAGTGACTGTTAGAAGTTACACGTATGTTTTTAGAAGTACAAGGGTTTTTTATAAGACTAGAGAGCTAAATGGAGTATAGAGAGTTCTGAGTTGGTCACAAGCTCAAGGCTTATGACTAACTAGGACAATCTTCAGATTTGCTTCCCAAAGACTGGAGCAGGAGCCGCCATTGGCACAGTATCCAAACAGGGCAGCGGGGGGGAAGCAAACAAGCCTCGCAGTTTCTGGAAATACATGCAGATGTCAAGGCAAAACTGTGCAGTGAGAATTTTCATAATTGGGCTTCCCTGGAAAGAAAATAGTATGCCACTAAATAATTGACGTGAACCAAAATAATACAGGATATGTCAGGATCTACGCACTTCTGTTTTAAAGATGATTCAGAGAGGGTGCAAACTGGATCATTGCATTTTAGAGCTTTTTTTCTCATTTTCTTACTTGTTTTATAAAAAGGAATAAGAAACATCAATTTACCAGGAATATGAGTTTAGAAACAAACTGATTCCACTTCTTTAGGTCTAGCTTAGTCTCCCTGCCTCCACAGAAGTTGGGAGATGAAACTTGCAAATACCAGAGCATCTCTACCCTTATTAAAATGAGCCAAACAGCTTTATCCCACATCTGCCACCCATCCAAATTTCATTCTACTGTAGGAAAAAAAACTTCCTAGTAGACTTGGAACAGAAATTACTGAAGACAACACTAGCTGGGTCGAAAGCAGAAAAAAAGTCTTATGCTCTGGCAGAAATGGCTAATGATGTGTCCCAGATTGAGGTTCTCCCAAAAGGAAAACCTGATCCCATGAGAAACTGATACTGAAACAGGTTAAATTAAGTTGGTGAGAGAAATTAAGAAAGCCAGGGCTCATATTAAGTGGCTACCTAACAGAAGTACAAATGAAGAGCTAAGTTCTCTAATTTAGTAAACGCTGATACAAGAAATAAATAAGCGACACAAAATGAGGAGGAAAGGAAGTTCTAAGTTTGTTTCATCTGTTCAGTGTCCATGAATCGGAACTGCCCCTGTCAAGCAGTGATCTCAGGAAGGGCATATGAAGAGCAAAGAATAGTCCACCCAAAAACGAACAGCTGAGGTACGAGATGTTCTTTGTGCCACTGCTAGAATACACACTTCTCTCTGCTCAGAGGCATGGCTCACGCAGAGAGTTTCTGGTGCGGCACGGGTACTTCTGCAACAGTCACAAACTGTCCTTGCTCTTATCTTTATGCAGTGCGAGTAGAAATGTTCCTAAAACTTACGATCGTTGGCACAGCTATGGACGTACCACAGTCCATCTAACCAACCGAACCTACTGAAGATGTTAGGTCAGTGTAAGTGCTATCTACAATACCTGTTGATTGAAGCCATGTTTCTCTTCTATGACAAATGTGTTATATAAACTCCATGGGAGACCGGTCACTGCACTGAAGAGTGTTGCAAGCAGCAGAAATACCAGTGACTGAACAATCTGGAAAAAGAAAAAAAAAAAAGAAAAAGAAAAAATCTGATATCCGCTGACTCGTACTAACATGAATATTCTGGGTGTTAAAAATGGATTTTATGTCAGTGGTTTAACTGAAACTGGTTAGAAGATGAAGCTAGATAAATTCACAGAAATAACACGTTTGTGATGATTAGATTACTGATCACTGGAATAGCTTACTATGTTAAAGAAAGAAAAAAATATACTGATGAAACAGATTTAAATAAAAACTAAGGATTTGGGACAAGAATTTGGACAGATGCCTCATCCACAGCACAAAGACAACATCAGCAGTAGCCTCACCTTTCTTACCCTTTTACTGTGCAGGAAGGTCATATTCAGGATTAGTAAAAAGACAACACCCAAACAAAAAGCCCCCAAAAACCCAACCCACCACCTCGTTTGACTCAAGTAGCTTTGAGACTTGTATGTTTTCAACAAACAAGGCTATTTTAATTAGTAAGCTAATTTAAAAGTCACATACTGTTATCTGTTCTCAGACTCACCCAATCATTGTGTTCACCAGAAAATATCTGTTATTTTTACTACATTGTACCTGTAGCTAAATCCCACTTTAAGTAAATGCAAGCTTAAAAATAAAAATTATTAGAACAGTATAGTTCATGGACCAAAGGTTTTCACTAAAATTTAAAGACTGCTTACCTCATATTCTGGTCCAAACCCAGCACGACCAGAGATCTGACCAGACAGATTCCAGAGAAAAGGAATTCCTCCACAGAGAAGAATCATCTTGAAAACAAAAACACGTACCACAGAGGCAATATGAAACAGATTGTCATCTTGTTCTACTAAAATTTCAGCATGATAAGGACCTTTTAAGGGTAAATGAGAAAAGTTTTATAATTAGGCTTTTTGTCCCCTTCTGATCTTAGCAGTGCGTAAAGAAAGCCTGGAATATTTGGCAATGGTTCATTTTTACTTTACAGAAGCAGAGATCAGGTCAAGCTTTTTTTTTTTTTTCCTTTCCTGGTAAATCCTAGCATATTTCCAAGCCTATTTACTGTGGACTTTGCTGCTATATTGGCTCAGACGTAAGGTATATTTTTCAGAAGACCTTAAAACTCATTTGCCGCATGGTTGTATAACATACCGTCTCTAGGAGGGGTACGCAAGATTCAGCAATGTGACTGCACTGGGACAGCCTCACCTGCGTTCCCTACCGAGAGAAAGGCATTTAGAATAAGGCTGTAATTTCACTTTCAGTATTAGTGCTGCTTCAACCATTTTAAGCAAGCTTCCTGCTCTCCTCCTTGTGCCTGCCTCGCAATGCCTCCTGCCACACAGGTTGCCAAGGAACAGGGAGCGGACTACTGGGGACACACCATCATCAAAGAAATGCCTGAGACAGAGCTACTGAAGCAAGTGCTAACTGTAGTTCAAGGCAGGGGCTGGTGGTGTTTGGTAAACAGCTTGACTTCCAAATGTTTCACATTTACTTTCTTAGCAAGTCATGAATCCCTATATATATAAAAATCAGTTTCAAGTAGGCAGCCTTCCAGTATGGACAGTACCAGGTTTTTATTTACTTACTTACTTTTCAAAGGCTTACTCTTATAACCTAACCATTAGGGTGCATTTTGAGTGTCGGCAGGAGATGGCAAGGACCAAAGCAAGCTTGTTTCTGCTTTGCAGGCTACCTGGAAGTTTCAGAGCTGGAATTCCCAGAAGTACCAATCCCTGAACAAAGACAGCTATTAGCATGATGTTGATACTACTTATTAGTTAAAAAGAAACCCACATAATTAATGGCTGAAATAAATCAAAGCCTACTAGTAATTCTAACAGAGCATCTCCCCTTCAATTAACTTGCCAGGTTAATGAATCATACTTCTACCTACTAAAAGCAAAATGTTGCAAAACTGTCTCCAGTTTCATCAACTTTGGCCACGACAGCCTCTTTCTGGGTCAGGCAGTTCCCAAAGCCAATAAAGGATGCAGTTTATGCTCTAAGGAAGTGGCAAACCCAGACAGTAGAGGCCACCTCACTTTAGCTCTGCTGGAATCTGAAAATCCCAGGACAGATTCTGAGAAACAGAAAGACACAGCTCAACATCACAGAAAGGAGCGATAACTCATCATCCCATACATGTAGAGAAGAAGCTGCACATACCCTATACATCAAGGGTATAAGCTTGATTGTAGAACAGAATCACAGAATCATTTAGGTTGGAAAAGACCTTTAAGATCAAGTCCAACCGCTAACCCAGCACTGCCAAGGCCACCACTAACCCATGTCCCTCAGCACCACATCTCCCCGGCTTTTAAATCCCCCCAGGGATGGGGACTCAGCCCCTGCCCTGGGCAGCCTGTGCCAGGCCCTGACAGCCCTTTGGGGAAGGAGTTTTTCCCAATCCCCAACCTAACCCTGCCCTGGCGCAGCTTGAGGCCGTTCCCTCTCGTCCCATCGCTTGTTCCTGGGGAGAAGAGACCGACCCCCCCGGCTCCAGCCTCCTTTCAGGCAGTTGCAGAGAGCGATGAGGGCTCCCCTCAGCCTCCTCTTCTCCAGGCTGAGCACCCCCAGCTCCCCCAGCCGCCCCTCCCCACCCTTGTGCTCCAGCCCCTTCCCCAGCCTCGCTGCCCTGCTCTGCCCACACTCCAGCCCCTCCATCTCCTTCTGGGGGTGAGGGGCCCAGCGCTGAGCACAGGATTCGAGGGGCGGCCTCACCAGTGCCCAGCACGAGGGGACGATCCCTGCCCTGCTCCTGCTGGCCACACCATTCCTGATACAAGCCAGGATGCCATTGGCCCTCTTGGCCACCTGAGCACACTGCTGGCTCATGTTCAGGCAACTGTCAACCAGCACCCCAGGTCCTTTTCTGCCAGGCAGCTTCCCCAAGCCTGTGGCATTGCCTGGGGTTGTTGTGACCCAAGTGCAGGACCCAGCACCGAGCCTTGTTGAATCTCATACAGTTGGCTTCAGGAGTGAGGAATGTATGAAGAAGCTGTCTGAAATCTAACGAGCAATAATGGCCTTAGTTACAACCATACCATTGCTGCAGCCTTCGGACCAGAGCTATTTTCCCTATTAGGAAATACACTGCAGCCATGACAGCGTAAGGGTATGCAGGAAAAGGTTTGTACTTTATGTCTTTTTTTTATTACGTTGATCTCAGTAAGTGGAACAGGCAGGCAGGTTTTTTTTGGAAACACAGGCTCTTCTTCAAGTCTAAAGTGAAACCAGCAGACTTCAGTGCAATTGAGAACAAGTTCTCGAAATCTAAGAAGACGCATATCAAGTCTAGAGGTGTTAGCAGCAGCAGACCGAAGATGAGAGTGAGCTGGATACTGAGCATCTCTGCTGAGTCCCTGGTGCACAGCTGGAAGTTCTCAGTGTTTCACAAGCTATTGTCTCAAATAATAATCACCCCAGTTCTCTGTTCCTACCATTTGGACTACTCCAAAGGTAACGACTACTTTATCGGCCAAAGTGCTCCAGCTGCTAACTAATTCAGTTCTGAACTTTATTCCAAGCTTGTATTATCTTTTCAGTGTATAGTTGACATTACTGACCAGAAGCATCTTTATACGCCTCCAAGATTGTCTAATTTTTTAGACCAGTTAGTGCAGCTGGGAAAGTGCTGCTTTAGATTACCTAGATTTTTTTCTGATCTTTAAAAAATACCAAAAAAAGGTACCATAAGGGTGTTTTCCAACTCTCAGTTTTCCAAGAAAACCTCTTGTCCTGGGATGACAATAGATTGGGGCAGGGGGAGTGTGTGGAATTTCCATTCAAGTGTAATTTTCCCTTTGCAGGAACAAAATAATCACAGAAACGTGAGGGTGTGCTCTCCTAGGGAGAAGGGAAGATAAGAAGTGTGTTAACAAGGAACACAATTTTAACGGACAGGAATTCTAAACACAAGGGCAGTAGAGAGGACTGGCTGTGGAGATCTTCCAAAGCTCACAGCTGGCTATGATACACTTCCCTTACATCATTCCAAATGGGACCTGAGTGTTCAACCACAAACACACATTTTGCGCCTTTAACATAAAATTCATTAAGGAAACTCTACAAACGGCAGCCTTTCAGAAGTCCATGGCAATGCTGCACAGAAGGAAGTGCCCAGCCAATGCCCAGCACCAAGAGAAGTAATGGAAAACGATCTACAGAACTCGATGAAGAAGGTCCACTGCAGGGGTGACTGGGTATGAGGGATACCACATGGTTATAGATTATTTAGCTCTAGCTAAGCAAAACTTGTATTAATGGAGCCATAATGAAGAAGTGAGATATACGAGCCACTGGACTTGCAAGCGTTACCTTGCTTCCACAAAGTTCTGCAACCTCTGTAGCAAATCTGCGAATGCAGGCAAAGCTTGGACATCTAACAGCTTGCAGGCCCATTAGCAACCCTCCTGGGACAGCCCCCTCCCAGTCCCAAACTCAAGAAGTTCTGGGATACAGAATCCCAAGACCGCAGCCCATCAAGCCCAAGCAGGAGCACTAACTTCTTGTTCAGAAGATGAAAACAACTGACGATACCAGTAGAATATGGGCATACAGTATCTCAGCTGACTGCTCTGAGACCTGCTTATTCAGGCCAGTGCTCGATTAATTAGCTGGGAGCTTTAACTCACATATTCCATGTTTTTTTCCTTGGCTTTTGTTCATCAGTGTCACTGCAACACAAAAAGCAAAGCACTGCAATGAATTTGATAACAGCAGCAGCAGTTTGAGACACAACTGTTTTCCACCGGTTTATCACCACCACAGCTGAAACAGTGGAACAACATATAAGCTAAGGTGCTTGACTGAGTAACTGGTTTTGACTGGTGCTTCCTGGGTTTTGTGGCTCAGTTGTGGAAGACAACTGGATGCAGTAATTTCTTAACAGAACCATCAGCTGCCAAAATCACTGTGGATCTGTTATTACAGTAACAGGGACACAACAGAAAGAAAAGGTCATGAGAGAAAGCAAAGGCTGTGCTCTTCCTACACAGGCACAACCACAGAATCACAGAATGGTTTGGATTGGAAGGAACCTTTAAAGATCACTTGGTCCAACCCCCTCCCATGGGCAGAGACATCTTGCACCAGACCAGGTTGCTCAAAGCCCCACCCAACCTGACCCTGAACACTTCCAACCATGGGGCATCCACGACTTCTCTGGGCAACCTGTGCCAGTGTCTCACCACCCTCATTGTAAAAAATGTCTTCCTTCTGTCCAATCTAAACCTACCCTCTTTCAGTTTGAAACCGTTGGGCCTTGTCCTGTCACTACAGGCCTTGGTAAATAGTCTCTCTCCATCTTTTTTATAAGCCTCCTTTAAGTATTGAAAGGCCACAAGAAAGTCTCCCCGGAGCCTTTTCTTCTCCAGGCTGAACAACCCCAACTCTCTCAGTTTTTCTTCACAGGACAGGTGCTCTAGCCCTCTGACCATTTTTGTGGCCTCCTCTGGCCCCACTCCAACAGGTCCATGTCTTTCTTGCACTGGAAACACCAGAGCTGGCTGTGGTGCTCCAGGTGGGGTCTCACCAGAGCAGAGTAGAGGGGGAGAATCCCCTCGACCTGCTGGTCACGCTGCTTGTGATGCAGCTCAGGGTACGGTTGGCTTTCTGGGCTGCGGGCACACATTGCCAGCTCATATCCTATTTTTCATCCACCAGTACCCCTAAGTCCTTCTCTGCAGGGCTGCTCTCAATCCATTCATCCCCCAGCCTGTACTCGTACTGGGGACTGCCCCGACCAAGGTGCAGGATCTTGCACTTGGCCTTGTTGAACTTCATGAGGTTTGCACAGGCCCACTCCTCAAGCCTGTCAGGGTTGTCCTGGATGGCATCCTGTCCCTCTTGAGTATCAACTGCACCACTGAGCTTGGTGTCATCTGCAAACTTGCCGAGGGTGCACTCAGTCCCACTACGTTGTTCATGAAGATATTTAATAGTATTCATCCAAGTATGGACCCTTGAGGGACACCACTGGTTTCCACTCGGACATTGAGCCATTGGCTATAACTCTTTGGACGCAGCCATCCAGCCAGTTCTTTATCCATCTAACATCTGTCAAACCCATATCTCTCCAATTTAGCAGCTAGAATGTTGTGGAGGGCCATGACAACAGTAGGCCTGGGTGAAGATAAGCATAGACTGCTGACACAGCTCCTTGTTTAGCAGGGCACTAAATTCAGTGGCAAAAGAGGCTCATTCCAATCACGCATATTTTCCTTAAAAACAACGAGGGAAGCTGTTCTCGCTAAAGCTCTTGAAATCAAGACAAAGCTTCAGAACCTTTTGACTTGCTACACTTGCTAGGTAGCACCATCTCACCCTGTCCACTAATCCACTGTTGGAGGATAGCTTCATTTTTCAAATGAAATACTGCCTCTAAAGTCAGTCAAAAACATAGAAGCTTTTCAAATCCACACAAAAATTGTCTTGAGTTCTACTCAGCATACCAAAAAGCCCAACAAGAATAATGTAACAGCTACACTGACACATGTGTAACAACATTTTTACAAGTTCATAGTTCATACAAAATGAAACAATGTCCAGGTTAGGCTGCACAAAAGAGATCAGGAAATGGGAAAGTTAAGAGGGGTCACAATTCTTAAGTACTGGTTTCACTTTTTATAACTATGGTTAGTTATACAGTTACATGGCTTACACTATTTTACAACACTATTTTCATTATCTTTTATAACTGACCTTTTTGCTTCCTTAAGTTCATCGTGTAGCAGATCATACGCTAATTATAGTTTGCAATGCCAGGCATTTCAGGATTCCTTTTTGACCCAGTTGTGCTACTGATGAGCAGTGCATTTCAGCAGGAAGTCAGGAAAGGTTTCTCTTAAGACTGTTTGTGTATCACACATGTAAATACTTTGTTCTAACTCAATGGCTCTGTTTTTTCATATATGCGAACCTTACTTGCCCAGTGTAATTGTTCTTACACTTAAGAAGTATCCGTTGGTACGCTTCCTGTTCTCACAGGCTTTTCCTTCTACCTTCTACTTAAATTTTATCTAAAAATGAAAGTAGTTGCATCCCTCCAAACACAGAAAAAGGTCTGTATTTGCAACAGCTTAAAATAATTCTAATGTTGCTTAATTATTTGGCAGTGGAAACCATAATAGGTCAGCTGTGCCACTAAAACATAATATTACGATATAAGTTGTAGTTGTGCAGTATGACTCAGCACTACATACAGAAATTATGTGCTATCTGAATAATTCTTTCTTTTTATATGGCAAATACAGCCACAAACAAGAAACGCAGAATCCCAGGCCTTCCAAATTTCAGTGTTTGACGTAAGACACCAGAACGCCAACAGTGCAGCTGCACAGGATCACTAAGAAGCAAAGTATTTCACAGTTTAAGTACATGAAAAGCATCACACGAATGCCAGAGCAGCTCAGGTACTTACAGTGCCCTCAACCTCTGAATACAGGCCTGACCAGAAGCTGAAAGTACTTTTGTCCAGCTGATACAGACGAGATTTTTCAAATGTTTCTGAATCCATGATCTGTCCTAACTCCCGTGGTACATGTGTTGTTGTTCTATACACCCGCCTCTGAAAAATTGAAAAAGAAACTTCAAGTCTACATCCAATATTTTTAAGGAGATAAATAACATTTAAAAGTGACACATAACATGATCCCATGGGCCACCACAGAAAGTTTAAAAAAACAAACAAAAAACCCCACAAAATAACAAATTCCTAAATTCCTGTTTTCTATCAAGTTCCAAATATAAAACTGAAGCATAATTATTATGTTATAACCCGAAACTACTTACCTACTTATGAATTTATTTCCAATATAGTTACCATATAAAGATCACGCAAACTCATTTTTCCACAGTATATGTGACTTACTGCACCACAAGAACGACTAAGCAGAGTTTGAACTAAACACCAGATCCTCCCATGCAAACCATGCGACTTCACTAGAAAACATATCTATGATGTGGCTACATAAACGAGGTGCTATTTAATTTTCGGTAGAGAACTCACCACTTCAAAATTTTTAAAGACTAAAAGTCCTTATTCCATCCACTGCCTTATCTTGCTTCGGTATATTTATCCCTTCCCAAAGGAAAAGCTCCTACGCTTTGTCACTTCAAAATACATTCTTCCTGTGACCGGCGTGTCGGGCTGCAGCCTCACAGGCGGCTTAGCCCATCTCAAGAGCGTGCAGCATTGCGTCCTGCCCTCGCGGCAGCGTCCTCCCCACCTGCGCTGGGTCTGGCTGCCACGGAGTTAATTTTTTCATAGCAGTCTGCACGGCGCGACGCTTTGCATTTGTGGCCAAAGCAGTGTTGATAACACACCAGTGTTCTGGCTACTGCTAAAGGGTGCCAAGGCTTTCTCTCTCTCTTCCCCAGCGAGCAGGCTGGGGGTGGACGAGAGGCTGGAAGGCGACGCAGCCAGGGCAGCTGACCTGAGCTGACCACAGGGATATTCCATGCTGTATAACGTTATACTCGGCAATAAAAACTGAAGCAGAGGAAGAAGAAGGGAGGGCGGGGGTTGACTTCCAAGGTGGCTGGTACTTGGAGACTGGGCAGGCGTCGGCCTGCTTGTGGGAGGTGGTGAGTGGTTGCCTTTGCAGCACTTGTGGGTTTTTCTTCCCCCCTTCCCTTCACCTATTCAAGTGTCTCTACTTCGACTCGTGAGTTTTCTCGTTTCTGCTCTTCCTGCTCTCTCACCCGCCCTGGGGAGAAGGTTCCAGCTGCCGGCTGGGTGCTGGCTGCTGGTCACCGCCGCACCCGCCCTTTGCCGACCCTCCTGGGACCCCCTGACCCGGCGGGGCCCGGCGCCGCGGCTCACCCGCGGCAGCGCAGCCGGCCCTGCTCCGGGCCGGGCCGCCGCTCGGCCGAGCCGCCGGGCCCCGAGCCCCCTCGGGGTGCAGAGGGACACGCCGGGCCCTTCCCCCCTCACACCGCAGCCCGCCGGCGGCAAACCGCTTCCACCCGCAGGTCGCGGGCGAGCGGGGTTGACGCCGCGCCCCGGCCGCGCTGCCTCGGCCGGGACAGGGCCAAGCCGCCCGCAGGCAGGCGACAGGCGAAGCCGGCCCCCGCGCCGCCCGGCCCCGGCCCCGGCCCCGGCCCCGCCGCTCCGCGCCCGAACCGCCGCCCCCCACGTGAGGCCGGGCCGGGCCCCGCACAGCCCCCGGCCCGGCGGCGCCTGCCCCCGCCGGAGCCCCCGCCGACCTGCCGGTGCGCCAGGAAGGCCTCCCAGAGGTAGACGGCCCAGGAGAAGAGCAGCACGGAGCAGAAGATGCGCTGCTCGGCCGGCAGCTCTGCCCACAGCTCGCCGGGCCGCGCCATGGCCCCGCGCCGCTCCCGCGCTTCCTGCCGCCGCCCGCGCTGCGGCGCCGCCTGGCGCCCGGAGGAGCCGCGGGCGGGGCGGGGGCCTGAGGGGCGGCGGGGGGCGGGAGGGGGCAGCGCAGGGCGGCCGGGGCGGGCTCCTCTCCCCGGGGAGCGGCGGGAGCGGCGGAGGCGACCGCCCCGGTCGACGTCCCAGTCAGAAGCCCGCAGGACTGGGCCAAGTCTGCGCCTGGGAGGGCGTCGTGTGAGGGGAGGGCGTCGTGCGAGGGGAGGCCTGGCGGGGAGGCTCCCGGGGCAGCCCGGGCGGGCCCGCTGCTCCTGCGGCACTTGGGCGGGGGCGAGGAGAGCTGCGGGGAGCTGGTGGTGGTGGTGGTGGGAGGCAAGGAGGGCACCGCCAGCCGGACACCTTGCACTGCACAGCAGCCTCTCCTGACGCCCAGGTGCAAAGATGGAGGGACCGATGTTATGGAAACTCCCTTCCCGAACCATGACATCAATCAGTCTGTATGGTATGAAAGTGTATATACATACACAGTAGTTCACTGCGATGTGATGAGGTAGCGCACTTTTACTGGAGACTTTGGTATTGTTCATGCTGAAGTAAAACAAACTAAAGGACAGCCCAGCTCTGGACAGAAGGACTTTGCTTCTGGGAGGCTTAGAGCTGTCCGGGAAGGATAAAGGCTACCCCTGGACAACCCCTGAAACCCTCGGGCATCGTCTGGCGTAGTATCCCAGTGCCGTCTGGACATAAGTAACTCTGGCAAGACTGACTCCAGGGACGTCTGGGCCAACGTTAGACGAGCAGCAAGAATGCTGCGGAAATACAGCTGCTTTGCGAAGTTTTACTATGATTAGTAATCGGTACTGCGGGTGTTAGCGATTAGGCAAATTGTGTTGTACCTGAACATTTGAAGGGTATAAGAACCCTGTGTAAAACCACATTTGGCGTGCCCCAATTTGGCTGGGTCACCCCATGATCACGGATAAATATTTACCCTTGGAATTCTATAGTTTGCATCCTGAGCTCTCCTCAGTTGGCCCAGGCCCGTTGCAAATTTTCATTAACTCTGAGCCGTGGTGCAGAGCAAGCCGTGGTTACCTTGCTCTCCAGAGTGAGACTCGGCCCACTGAGAAACCCAAGCGTAGCTGTGATCACAACAAATGTAAATATTTCTTCCGGAGGACGGCCAGGGCTGCAAGGCTGGGGCAAAGGGTGTTGAGGGGCAGAGCATGAACAAGACCGGATGAAGAGTGATCCCTCCAAAGGGACCCTTCAGGAGCTCTGTCCCGTCTGTACAGCCGTTCTGGCACCCCGGCTGCCAGCTGGACTCAGCAAAGGGCGATCGCGTAGGTACCCAGAGACAGCGCAGGCCAGGGCCCACTCAGTGATGTGCAGCACAGGCGGGAAAAAGTTTCTGTCCACCTGACTCCAACCATGAGGACACAGCTTGACCAAGGTGGAGGAGGACACTGAGATTTTTTTTTTGTGGGCCTCCACATGCACCAGGTCTCCCGAATCAGAGAGAGCACACTGACAGTGTACACCAGCAGGCCCAGCTCATGGAGCACCAACCCCATCATCTCCCTCCAGAAGAGGCAGAGGAGTGGCTTGATAGCCATGGAGTAGAAATGGTTGGGCAAGGGCAAACTTAATACAATTCCCAGATGAATCTGATCAGCTAGGTCAGTATGCTTCTGAACTTGCCCAAGCACTTTCTAGCAGCATGTAGTGTCCGTAGGAACCTCACATGGTGGAGGTCAAAGCCAAGCTCCCGCAGTTTCGCCATGGGGTAGCTGTCGTCCCTCCCTATCAAATGCCTTTGCTACAAGGCAAAGAACAGACCAGCACCATGTGCTAACTGGAGCAAGTTGTGAATCAGCTGTCCAAGATGCTCCAACCTGGGACCACCTAGGTCTGGTCAGGAGAGAGAGCCTTCACAGTGACCTTCTCGCCTGTGCTCAGGAGCAATATTGAGTGCAGAGGTGTCCCTGCTTGGGCAGGAAGACTTTGACAGCTCCCACCCCCGTACAACAGGAGCAGCACATTATGGGCTGCAAACATGGCCCAAAGTGGTGAGTTTTGGACCAAGGATGCTCTAGAAATTGCAGTAAAACTTGATGTCAGCCCATTGCTGTCTGGAGAGTTGTTAGTACACGTACACGGGAGGGATCCCGCACTCAGACATAGCGAGAGGGAGTTACATCTATGGGGATCTCTGTTGCCAGCAGCTCGAGGAGGTGATCCTTCCCTTCTCCTCAGCACTGGTGGGGCCACACCTGGAGTGGCCCTCTTCTGCTGGGCTCCCCAGTGCAAGAGAGACATGGAGCTACTGGAGGGAGTCCAGTGAAGGGCCACGGAGACGATGAAGGGACTGGAGCATCTTTCACATGAGGAAAGGCTGAGAGAGCTGAGACTGTTCAGCCCGGAGAAGAGAAGGCTCAGGCTTATCCATGTGTGTAAACATCTCATGTGAGAGAAAGAAGATGAGGGAGCCAGACTCTTCTCAGCAGTGCCCGCTGGCAGGACAAGAGGCAATGGGCACAAATTAAAAACCATGACATTCCACCTGAACACAAGAAAACACTTTTTTACTGTGAGAGTGGTCAAACGCTGGGACAGGTTGTCCAGAGAGGTTGTGGAGATATTCCATCTTTGGAGATACTCAAAAGCCATCTGGACATGGTCCTGGGCAACCTGCTCTTGCTGATCCTGCTTGAGCAGCGGGCAAGGGCGAGGGAGATGATCTCAAGAGGTCTCTCGCAACCTAAACGATTCTGTGACCACGGGGAGCCTGTTCTCACAGGTCTGGCAAGTGAACTCCAGAGAGAAAGGGCGCCTTACTCCCTTCTGCATCAGCTCCCAGTCCATCAACAGGGTGTTAACCAGACCATCAAGGAAAGCACAGTTGGAATTGCTTTGCTGGGCCTGGCATTAGGGCACAGGCATTAATCAGGTTAATTAATCAGGTTTTCTCACGGTCCCAAAGATCCAGCAGGTGACCTGGTGTGACCTTGGCGACCCAAAGGAAATCGGATGGGGAGAAGCAGGGTCATTATACCCCTAGACACAGCCGAGTCCGGTGGCTGGAGCATGGCGTACGTCCTGCAGGAACATGATGCAACACGCTCCCTTCTGAAGGAAGAGGTGCACAAGGCTCCAGAGAGAACTCGTCCTCCTGCCTGTGCTGTTCAGCCACACTTATCCTGCGGTGCTCCTGAGCACTCCTGGGCAGTACTGGCACTGGTGCCAGCAGCGCCATGCAGCGGCTTGTGCTCATCACAGATGAGAGGTGTACAGTAGCTGTACATTTTCACCTTTCCTACTTTCGCTCCTCTTGTAACTGTAAATCTGGAATCCCTTATTCCACTCAGTGTTTTCTGGGTATTATTCTGACAGAAGCACATCTCATGCTGAAATTCGTACAATGCCTTATCCGTTTCATTGTCGTCTCCAATTTCAGATCCTATGGAATCAAAAATATCTTTTTCACGCTCTGTTTTTTACCCCACACGGATCTGAAATCCTGCCCTAGCTCCAACTCCACCTCTCCCAAATACTTTTCAGCTGGCTCCATCTGATAACATTAGGAAATTTTCCACCAGTCTTTGCTATTCCATAGTTTCTCTGGCTCCTGCTGCTGCTCAGCAATCTTTGTCTGAATCCATTTACATCTGCCCTTCTTCCCAGTACTGCACAACATGAACTTACATGCTAGAGCTGAATTAATTACCTTTCCCAAACACAATGTTGCTGCTTCTCCGTTCATACGCCCTCCTGCCCTCCCTACTCCCCAGTAAAACTAAGAATTTCAGCAGAAGGCCTGCTTGGATAAGCAGGGAGTTTCTTAGTGACCTAAAATGCAAAGGAGTGAACTCCTGACAGTCACAGAGCTGCTCTCTGTTGCTTTAGCACACGGCTTGAAGGGTGCTCCTTTAGTATTGGATGGATGCAGTTTTTGCTACTGCAGACAGTCATTTCTGTTCCGTCCTTTCACAAGCTCACAGAGGTCTCATTCCTCACTACTTCTACAGAAAAAATCTTCCAGAACTGCTCTGATACTTCGCAACTTTTTTTTCTGATTTCCAGTGCAGCGTTCCTGTTGATTTGCTCTGTGCAGTGCTCTCTGTAATCTCGCACAGCTCCTCTACGTTATGTGAGGGAAGACAGGAGAGGCATTTGCTGACGAATCCAAGGGCCGTTAGGTTTTATCCATCCACCAGACTTTTCATTCCCCAGCTACTGCAGTCTGTACACACAATGTTTAAATTATTCTTCAGTACAAGTTACCCAGACTGGGCACAGTAATGCATATGAAGCCTCACTAGTACTTGTCCAAATCTGTTCACAGCCACACTAAAAGAAGGGAAGTGCAAAAATTAATACTGACTAAACTAGTATTTGGCTGGTTTTCTCCCCTGGTATGGATTGCAAGCAGTCCCTTGACTGTCTCCTAACAGCTGCTGTTTTTCTCCTTGCAATGCAGTATCGTTGACTCTAATTCTGCTACAGCAAGCTCTGTTAAGTCCTTTTTAAAATAAAGCAGGCTGGCCCAACGCATGTTCCCTAATGTCATTTGTTTGGCTGCCTGCTCTGGGACTCCCCATTGCAGACAGATATTGTTGCAGGGGAATTCCCAGAATGTGGGTTCTTTCCTTTTTGAAAACAGGGAGGAATTCAAGGTAATTGGCCCCCTCCTGGTCAAGCCCCCAGAGATCTGCCACAGAGACAAGCCGCTGCTACAGAGCATCTCTGGAGATGAGCTGCGATAGCAGTAACTTGGTATGCAACAGTCATTTATTCATGTGAAGGACCGCGACAGCTTCTAGTGGAAGAAACTGGGGGTAGAGGGGACCGTCGCAGAGCGCAGCCAGGCACGCTCACGTTAGGAAGGCTGCGATTCCAGAGCCTGAGCTGTTATTTTTTGGCGTTCTCACTGAGTAGCAAAGGGACTTGCACTTCTGGGTAAGGAGACAAAGCCTGAGTTTACTCTTGTAAAGGAAGACAAGATGGAAGATAGCACAGGAAGAACCCAGGAGTACAGAGACCAGAGTACAGACGAGCGGAAGCCTGCTCAGAGGACTGGGATAGGGACTTTGGGGTAACGAGAGATGCCACGATACTTGAAGTGAACAGCGGGCCTGAGTGAGGATGCAAGGGCATCCAAATGGGATACAAACCTCTCACATTAACCGTAGCCCCAGTAGCATTAATAACTCGATCTTTGAGCTGCAGCCCTATTTCCTTGCACCGTAATGGTAGAAAGGTACTTAATTGTGTGTTACTGTTGCTGGGTTTGCTTTCTAACGTTTCAAGGAGTTAAATAAATTCACAGAAGTGCTGGAGCTGGCACAAAGGAAGCAGCAGGAGATCGCAGCTGGGAACAGCGCAGAAGCAGAGACTCCTTTTGGTAGCCATGAGACATTTACTGCCTCACTCATCGCTGCCAGCATTTGAAGCTGACTTGTATCAGCCCTGCCGTCAAAAGCAGAGCACCAACCCCCTTCTCCCTCTCTCGCTTCCTGTGCTCACACATTGACGTGGTTTTGTAGTAAGGACTGAAGAACTCATCAGTGTTAAAACACTTTAAGTCCTTCTTGTCGTGGTTTTTGCCTAACCCAGTTCATTCTGAAGGTAAGCAGGTCCCCTCCTTTATGAACCAGAATAAACTGAAAATTTTTGGGGAAATACAAAGTTACAGAGCCCTACAAGGAATCAAATACTTATTTAGAGTCAAAACACTCTCTTCATATTTGGCATCTGTAATGTGAAGACAGCATAGGTGCTGCTGAAATGCAGAGAGCTTGCCGCAGCGGTACTGGGGACACAGGTACCACGCAGGGCACAGCGAGCGTGTAACTTCCTAGAGACGCAATAAGAGCGGTGTTAGTGAATGCTCCTTTTTAGCCAGTTCTTGAGATAGCATTTTAGCATCGGTCATTCATCTTATTTCTACCAGCCTAAAGTATAACAGAACTTGTCTGTGGATTTTTAATCATTGACTTTCAATAAAATAACGCCAACTTAATTTTCTCATTTTCTATCCGTTACCAATTTTAACTATTTAGCAGAATGACCCGTCAAAAAGTTAAACCCCAGCCTTATCTTTTCTGTAAGCTGGTGTTTCCCCCCAGAAGAAATACGACCCCTTCCAACTGCCGCAGAAGGCAAGGCAACGCCCCTCGGTGAGCTCTGTCGCTGGCGGTCACTCTTCTCTTTCCTAGAGGAAGCTCCAGCAATTCATCGGAGCTGGCCAAGCCACATCCCCCCGGCACCGCGCTGCACCCCGACTAATCCCTCACCTACTTCCTTCCCTGCCATCGTAAATCTTAAGCCATTTTCAAGGAAGAGCAACAGCTCTCCTATCCCACCCTCGCCCTCTCCAAACTCACGTGGGCACAGGGATAAAATGGGGAATACTGCTGTGGGGAGCCAGGAGAGCAGAAGGGCTCAAGGGCACCAGCTGTAAACTTTAGGGGAGAGGGAGGAGAACGGGTTTAGCACCTGACAGGGCCAGGCAACCGCACGGTGGTTTCATTGAGGCCTCCCCTGCTCTCTGCCATAACCACGCTCGATTCTTGACAAGACATGCTAGGACTTAACTGGAAATCCAATTTCCCTCAAATAATTCACTGCAGCCAAGATGCAGCATTTGTGAAATACGACGTCAGAAGGCTTTATCAGCATCATAAAATTCAGAGATCTTGCACAAAGACAGCCAGAAAACGCCAGACAAGCAGAGACACTGAACTAACCTGCTGGCTCTGCTGAGAGCCCTCCAGAAGTACCGAAGTCAGCCCGGGAGGTCTCTCTTTGTAACGGTATTTAGTTTTTTACTACCCAGGAGAATGCGGCAGGGCAGCCCACAGCCTTGGGGAATTTAGGCATGCACAACCCATAAACACGATGTTTTCCTACAAAGCCCCCACACCTGAAGACAATAATTTAAAAAATGGAAGCACCATACCATGGTTATGAACTTGCACCTATGTTTTCTCAGGTATCTGCTGTTTATAGCAAGAATCCTCTTTTAGGAAGTCAACGTGGTGGTGTTCCTTCACCGCGGAACAAAGTGTTTCTCCTATATGTTTGAATGCAAGAAGCTGGAAATGTTACATCTTCACTGTAAGACAAGTTCTGATAGCACTTGGAAGGAAAAATGATGGCCTACGTGATGACATGAAAACAGAGAGTATAAACTTCAGACCTTTACCCCTTTGTGGCCTCCTTCCCTGATACCCACCAGCGCTAGGCAATTGGCAAGATCAGATAAACAAGCCCAAGAAGAAATCAGGATGTGGATTCAAACTGTACAGCTTTGATGGTGCAACATCTATTTCCTCGCTGAGATGGTAGTGCACTTCGTAGATGATAAAGAAGTGGGGTTCAAAGACTGAAACACGCTGTTGGGATCTGAAATGGGTAAGCCGTTGTTTGTGTAACTAGGAAGCAGCCGACAGACCAGTGCGACGCTGGGATCCTTCAAGAGAAATATGAATACAACTTGAGACCACGGTATTAAAAATCCCAGTAGTGCATGGGAGGCCACATCACCAGAGGAAAACACCTCTGAGATGCTCGTGTACAACCACTGAGGAAAAGCCACTCACCACTTTCTAAATACAATTCTCGGACTGAAGAACATCGCAGGACCTGTCTCCATACCCGACAGACAGAAATGACGTCTGTCTGTGTTGTCCTGCATTATATTAAAGCCTATGGAAATAGCAGTAATTAAGTTACCAGCAGCAGCCTGCTCAACAGGACCTATAAAATACTTGAGAGATGTCATTTGTCACAGCTTGCCCCATGTACAGTGGTGGTAATTCACACGCATGCAGTAACTCTTATTCGGTAAGAGCAGAATGCCTTCGAGGAATTAAAATTCACACACAACTGCTCTGGGGGATTACAGAACTACACCTGTTGCAAAGTTCATGCTTAATATGCAAGTTTGTTTAAACAACAAGTGGCAGGATTAATTTTGTTAATAGGAAAGCTGAACACTGAAGAACTTTAATACCCAGCTTAAACACAGTAGGCTTGTAGGAAGGCAATTCTGTACGAATTTGTGGAGTTCTTTGGTGGCAAGTTTGCAGCAGAGTTTGTATGAACAGTGTGCAAGAAATGCAAACTCTTTCAAAGTCATAGTTTTAAAATGATCCATAATTCGGGAGCTCGAGAGAAGGAAGCTGTGCTCCAAAGGGAGAGGCAAGGCTGCACCCCTGTGCATTTTATTTTGTCACACTGCAAGGACCCAGGGTACCTCCAACCAACCTGCATTTTGAATTATAAGTGAACCCATTCCTGCGTTCATGTCAGAACAGGCACAGACGCACTGCGAGTTACACTGGAGAAGACGGACATTTGCAATAAGCCTTCATTCACATGGCAATTTATCCAGCAGTCTTAGGCAAACTTGTAAAGTTTTTATCTTTTACCCAGAAAAGCTTCACCCATGCCAGGCAGAAACGCTTTTGTTCCTTATTTCTGGATAAATTCTGTGGTCCCAGAGTATTTTTAATTATAAAAAGAATTAATTCACAAACTCCATGAGGCTGTTGACTGGGAATCTGTGATCATAGCTTCCCATTGAGCAGAAAGGTAGCAGTGCCGACTCCAAGAGGCAACAACAGAAAAGAAAGAAAACAACATGAAGAAAGTTTAAGTACAATCAAACTTCAGTATCGGCCAAGTGTAAAAAGAAAGAGAAGGAAACTGTGATTGGGGAGTGAAATCTTATCCAGCTTCAGGTTACAATATGTGCAAAATGATTCTATAGGTTGTAGAGAGGTGGGGGTCAGTCTCTTCTCCCCAGGAACAAGCGATGGGACGAGAGGGAACGGCCTCAAGCTGCGCCAGGGCAGGGTTAGGTTGGGGATTGGGAAAAACTCCTTCCCCAAAGGGCTGTCAGGGCCTGGCACAGGCTGCCCAGGGCAGGGGCTGAGTCCCCATCCCTGGGGGGATTTAAAAGCCGGGGAGATGTGGTGCTTAGGGCCATGGTTTAGCGGTGGACTTGGCAGGGATACGTTAACAGTTGGACTTGATCTTAAGGGTCTTTTCCAACCTCAACAATTCTATAATTCTGTGAAAATATAGCGTGGGCGATGGGGGGAGAAGCTCAGATCTGCAACTGGGGCTGTACCATTTGCGGCATCTCTAAAGCCAGTTACGTCTCTATTCTTCAAGAACCTCAAGTATCCATTAGAGGAAGGTCTAGTGAATGATGTATGAATGAAGTCCAAAAGAACAAATGCAAACTTCTCTGAAAAGTCTTCTTGTGTATATAGGTAAAAAGACCACACTGAACTGTTACCCCAGTTAAACAAATTTCCACCTGTCAGCTAAGCAACTGTCAACTCACCCAATGAAGATGGAAAGCAAAAAGTCTGTGTCTAAATGCCTTCAGGTTTGCAAAGACATTGTAACTATTTCAAAACTACTATTAAAAAAAATAATCTGTCAGATTACCTTATTTGCAACATACTATCTTAAATACCCCATTTACCAAAAGCTGCATCTGCATCATAAAGCGGCACCTGGAAAATAAATGCCATTTTTAATTTTTCTTCTGGTTCCTGGCTTGTGTAAACATGGAGGTGTTACCTTTCAAATTTCTTATGAAAACGGATTTGTCCCCAGGTCCCTCACGACCAGTTCAGGTCCTTGCACAGAGCAGATTTCCACCAGTGTGCGCTCACGGATGGAAGCGGCAGCCAGCATCACCCGCGATGCGATTCTCTCAGAAAGACACAATTTTGTTTCCTTCAAAGAGGACCCAGCTAGCCTAAGGACTCATCACAAAATTGTCTCCTACTTTTTAAGTCTGCAGATACTTGCTTTGGTGGAATCTTTCTCTTTGCTGTTCCCCATGTAGAAAGTTCTTTACTGGTCTCTTATGACTCAGCTAATTACTCACCACATTAAGTATCAGTCTTGCATTTAATCATTTCCATTTTCCTGACTGTACTCACAGCATTTTAAAGTTGTAGGAAGCAATCAATGACATCAAAACTACTTTTTAAAAGATTTGGTACATTTTTAGGACTACACAAAGCAAAAGTTTGCACGCTGCCTTTGCCTCACCGCTCCTCCGGTCTGTGGCATATATACATATTTTCTGTCTCATTTCATTCCTGCATTTTCATCTAATTTCTCGCATTCAAAGTATTTTAAATGCTTGAATTCTTTAATACTGTCATATTTGAAGCTCTGGTTATCTAGTAGAAATACAGCTGCTTGACCCAAAACTGAAGACTCAAAACCTCAATGAATTTACTATTCATGCTGACCAGTTTTCTTTCTCTAGGCGTTGAAGGGGACAGATCGCTTTGTGGGATACTCTAAAAACCCAGTGGTGTACTGGTATCTCCCTAGGCACATTACCTGAACCAGTCATCACATGTTTATCAAATTTGCAGTTAATCTCTTTTCATTTTTCGAGATCCTGAAGGTTCAAGTATGTTTGAACATGACTCAAACTTGACATTAAAAGGTAGATTTTTTTTTTTTTTTTTAAAGAGACAAAAATCACTTTGGAACGCACTTTAGCTACTTCATGTGTCTGACCCTGTTGCAGTATTTAACCTTTTGACCCTAACTTATTTCCATTTTTAAAAGCTAGTGAGAAGAATCATGCACCAGTATTCCCTTCATTATAAGAAGCTTATAGTTTAAAGAAAGGAAATGACAGGAAAAGATATGCAATAAACTACACTTCTCCTGCTTGGTGTGCGACTTTTAATCTAACTTTCATTTTAAGGATGCCCAAATAACTTTTTTAAGCATAGTATGAAGATGCCATTTCTACCTAGTTTTGGTCATAACACAGTTCTCCCGACAGTTTTTTAGATAGCCACCTTCATTCCTGCACCCAGCCAATATTCATGGCCTGTTTTAAACACTCCCCAAAGTCTTCTCTGTTTCCTTTCCACTGCTACTTTTCAGATCACAGTATAAAACCCAAAACACTCCAACAAAACCCAAGCCCTCAATCAATAAGAAGCTGCGATTGCTGCTTGCTCATTAGCATCCTCATGGAGATCGGGAAATACTACTCACCGGGAAAGAGATTCTGGGCCTCCCGGCGTATCCAGAAGTACGGCAAGAAACGAGACACAGAAGAACAAGAAACAGATCTTAAAATATTAGATTACTCTTCTGGTGAAACTTCCAGCCAGGTTTTATTCGTTATTGAGAAAGCTAACCAGGGAACCCAAAATGTGCACTGATGCTTTCATGTGACACAACTCTCTTGGAAGTCTGGCAGCGCTCTTCAGACACTTATGTTGTAGCATACGCTCTCGGAAGCATCTTCTTCCTTTAAAGGCAAAGGTAACTAGGACTTTCTCATCTCTAAGTGGCAAGTGCTTTCTGCCTGTACTAATTATAATTCTTTCAAGTCTGAAAAAAGCACAGAGAATATTGTAAAATAAAGTGTAATACTTTACTTTTCTGTATCTATACCATTTCATCAGTCTGATAAATTATCTACAAATGCATAAAACTTAAGCAACATTGTCCAATGCACTCAGAATGGTCCCAAATTCAATTACAAGTAAACCACATTAAAGATTTACTGTACAGTAAACAAATGGGTGAAAAACTGTAATTTATTGAAACTCATAACTCAAAAAATATAAGATGCTGTAGTGTACAATATGTTACACAAAGCACCCTAGGGTGCACATTCAAGTCAAGTAATAACTCCATCGCCCCCCAAACCCTGGTACCCTAGTACTTGTTCCATATACAATCATGCACATTTACTCTTCAAGAGGAAGCCCCCAGCATTCTGATGTGTTAAATAGCACCAAAATCAGCATAGTCCATTGAAAAAAATGGGGAGCTAAATTAACTTGGCCAAGACTTTTGACAGATATTATACATTCATGGAATTAAACAGTCTAAACTAACCTAAACAGTGTGTACTGTAACAATTACTGTTCTAATTTGAAGTTCTCCCCATATAGCAGTAGTGGAGGCAATCTGCTCTAAGCAAAACTACTTACGTACTTCCTACACAAAGCTCATCTGCCTTTTTTGTTGGAAATAAGTCTATGAGGGGTGTGGAAAACTTGGATCTTTCAAGAACAACTACTGGTCTTAAGTAATGAAGCTGTTTTAAGGCAAGGTCTCCACAGTCCGTTAGTGCCTTGTCCAAGATCGCCCTCAAATTTTCTAAAGAAGGGGCAGATGACGATTCTGACAACAAGGGCTGGATTTCTGATAGCTGCCCATGATTATTTTGGGTTATGACTACGTTTTTGTCATTTACAAAGTTGTTTACTGGTGTATCCCCTTGACCGTCTCCCTCTTTTTGCAAGGTTTTATCTGCTGGCAACTGCTCAGGAGACTCCCATTCTACCACCTCATCAAAATCATCATCGTCGTCGTCCTCTTTTCCCTCACTTTCCTGAATAAATTTTAAAAATGAAGACTCAAATCCCATTGGTTTATATGTCTTTAAATCAAATGGTTTGGACACTGGAGGCTTCTGAAACTTGTCTTTTGTAGCACAAAGTACATTTCTTTTTGCATTTTGATTAACGGTGCTATGTTGACATCCTTCTGCGTCTTTCTCTCTTGGCAACTCTAACGGTAAACTGGAGAAATAAGAGCTATTCTCTCTTTCACTATTTTCAGAAACATCTTCAGTTTTACACGTAACCGTCTCCCTGATGTTATGCTCTTCAAAAGAGGTGTTCTTTGAACTGTGGTTATATTTTAAAGTGCCTGAATACATAAAGGCACTCGCATCAAAACTCACGCTACTCGAAGGACATCTTTTTTGGTCTTCATTGCTTACATCTTGACGATCACAGTCAGTATTTGGAACAAGAGGTTTTTCACTTTCCTGCACGTACTCAGGATTAGCCGATTTGTCCTCTTTAACTTTTACACCTTTTTTATCCGCGTCTAAAGCTGTTTCAGAGCAGGACTGCTTTTCAATCATTATGCCACATTTAACACAAACAACAAGTTTCTGAATCCGTTGCTCTATGTACATATTGGTCATCTGATGTGTGCGCTTATAGTGCCTCACGATACTGCTTTCCAATTTGACGACAGACAAACATCCCTGAACCATGCAAGGGTACTGGGTCTGGTTCGACTTCTCTTCGCACATTTGTAGGGCTTCCTCTTTTGTTTTGAAATTCATCAAATGCTTTTCTCTGCTTCTGCTAATTCTTTTAGACTTTTCTTTTAACTGCTTCCCATTCTGCTTGCTTACGTCAAAACTGTCCTTCAAATAACTTTGTTCATTTTTATCTTTATCTTGATTATCTTCCTCCTCTTTCTGATTTCCAAAGAGACTGTCATAATATTCACTATGTCGGAAATATACGTGTTGAGAGTAGTGACTGTAATTTGTGAAAATTCGATTACAGCCATTAAGGTCACAATGGATTTCAAAATCTTTGTTTAATTTTTCTTCATTGGCATGTTCTTCTATTAGGTGCTGTTTAAGCTTATTAAAGGTATAAAATACAGCAGGGCAGTGGGGTTGGTTACAAGCAAATCTCGCAGATTCAGCTTCAGAAAGCAGTTTTTGATCCTCTAAGTGTTCATTGTGGAAATCACTACAATGCTTAGCAAGAGCTTTAGAACATAGAAAACGCTTACCACAGTCTTTGTGTTTGCATGCAAATATTTTTTTACATTTGACAAGTTCCCTTTTTGTTCTTGCTTTGTCTTTTTCTAAGCAGAGCTGTTCCTTATTATACTGGTGAACAGTTCTATAATGGCGAATCAAACCTTTCTGGTTGGTAAATGCCGAGTTGCAACTTTTATGTATACAGTGAAATGGTTTGTGGTACTTATGCAATATATAACATAAGTTTCCTTTAGCAACTGTTCTCTTGCTTCCTCTTCCCTGCCTTGCTTCCAGTTCTTCCCTATGACTGTCCAGAGAAGCGATGTTAGATGTTTTTCTTGTTACGTTATTGTCTGTCTCTTCACTGGACTCCAAATCTGTCTCGGAACTACAGTCTTCCTTTTTAGGATGACACAACTGTTCGGAGTGGTCTGAATGTTCAATGAATTCAACATTGGTTGCACAGACAGGTGTGGCAACAGTGCTGTTTTTATGCATGTTATCTGTACATAAACCTACGTGATCGAATTTTTCATTAGAACATACCTTGTGAGCTACCCTCTCACAGCCAATTTGATGTTTGTTTCTATAGTGAATTCTAAGGTGTGTTTTTCTTGTAAATGATCTTTGGCAAATATGACACTTAAATGGCGAGTACCGATGCTGGAACATATTTAACTGAAGAACCATTTCCTTTGAATAGTTATGCTTTTTAACATAATGCATTAAGAGAGCTTCTCTGGTCACAAACTCACACGTACATCCTTGACATTCACAGAAAAATGGTTTAGCTGCCAGCTGAGTAAGGTACTGGCTGGGTAAATTATCTTGTTGCTCCTGAAGCTGAAATTTTGAGGTAGTTTCATCTGCTGACTCAGGGCACTTGGCATCCCTAGATGAACAGGACTGTAAAGAGCCCAAAAAAGGCTTGTGTCTTGAAGAATTCTGAATGTTAGAATTTTTTAAGCTTAGATGTTTCAAGCCTAACATTAGTTCCAACATGTTATCTTCAATATTTGATTCTTTAGAACTGTCATAAAAAGATGTTTCTGGGGAAGAAGGACAAGCTTCTTCCTTCAGGCCATTGCTTCCTTTAGCATCTATAGTACAATACAAGCTTTCTGGAGAGTCAGCATTTGTATCTGAATTATGACCTAACTCTGTACTAACGTCTGTAGGGGATTTACTGTCCTGAGCATCACTTAACAGATTGAGAAAGTCTTTAGTTTTCATCTCCATATTTTTTTTACCTTTAAAGTTATATGGATGGGCCCTGCGAAGGTGTTTTTGCATACTTCTGGAATTTTTGTGTGTGGAACAGCAGCCTTCAAAACCACAGGAAAGTTTTTTTTCATCAAAGCAAACTGCCACATTGGAACACTGTTGTTTCACATCTGCTGGATGGAAGACTCCTTCCTGGGACATGAGAAAACCTGGAACTGATTGATTGTGAGCCATTGTTTCAATCAGTAGAGGAGACCCCTGGCCTCGGTTTACTGCAGCATCTGCGCTATGGTCCCCACAATGAAGACTGCAATTACTTTCACTGTCTAGATCTTCACTGTCAGAGAGAGCTTCTTCCTTAATCTGTGGAATTTCCTGAGAGCCTGAGGGATCCAAGTTATCATTCAGACTGGAATTTTCAGATTGTTCAAGCAGCTGAGACTCTGGAATATAACTGCATTTGTCTTTTGAAACCGACTCTTCAAGTTTTAGTGTTTGCTTCACTTCCCCATTTGACACTTCAATATTATGCGCTGCAAGGTGATTCTGAAATTCAGTTTTTGAATAATAAAACTTTTTGCAACCAAAGTAGTTGCAGGTGTAGGATGCATCTCTGAAGTGCTGTGCCTCGTGATGGTAAAGTTGCCCTAAGTCACTGAAAACAATATTACAGCCATTCAGCTCACATTTATAACGAAGATCATCGTGTGTTTGTTTGTGATTGAGAAGCTCATTAACTGACCCAAATCTAGCATAGCAATCCATTGACACACACATATACGGCTGAGGTCCACAGTGCACACGTTCGTGCTCCCGCAAATGAAAGGATGTCATGAAGTGTCGGCGACAGAAAGCACACTTCTCTCTCCTGTTTTTCATGTCCAAGTAGTGTTTTGCATTCTCATCATTGTTTTGATGTTCAGCTTTCAGATGTACACTTAAGTATTTAAACTGTTTAAATACTCTAGAACAATCTGTTCCGGGGCATGGATAGATGTCTCTGTCTTGTAGCTGGCAATTTTCCAGTTGGCTAAATGTGACATATTCATGTGCGTCATTTTCAAAATTCTCGGGCAGCTGTGGCTGATGTGACTTTTCCTGAAATGCTGGGGGCGGGCTGCTGGAAGCTGTTGTCTTTTGTGGTGATCTCTCTTTTTTCAGTATTATTTTCTTTTTAGGTCTGTGTGTTCTACTAGGTGGCATTTTAACATGTTCCATTACATGTGGTACAAAAAATTCCTTTCTTTTGAACTTTTTTGTACACACCGGACACGTATAAACACCATCTTCCATATGCATCTTAGAATGATGCAGTATTCTAGCCTCTATACACTCCCTTTTGCAGAGCACACAAAAAAATTTGTATTGAAGCCATCTCTGGTATCTTTCTGAAGAACCAATTGGTTTTTTTATTCTTGCTTTTTCTTTAGGGTGGTTCATTGTGTCTTTTCCATCATAATATTTATGTTCTTTTGTCTCATCATAGTCACTAAAGAAAGTTTCTAACATGTCGGTTTCATTGATTGACATATTACAACTTGCATCATCCTCAGAATCAGAAGCTACTTTCCCTAACAGCTTAAGGCAATGCCGCTTTAAAGTCTTCCAGTCCCAAAATTCAGGATCAAATGGCCAATACGCTTTTAAAGCTAACAGCAGCTCACAACGGAGTGAATTTGGAACCAGTGCATTTTCTTCATCAAATTTTTGATCTGGTTGCATATAGAGCTCTTCCAACACATTAAATCCGCTCAAAGTTGGCTCAAGTAAAAATTCTGTGAGCTGACAAGCTCTTCTAACTTCAAGGTCTTCTGGTAAAAGGCATGCAATTGTTTTACATACTGATGTCTTCATTTCGTCGCTTCCGTTTGATCTGATCTGAAGGGCTCTCACACATAACAAAACAGACACAGCAAGTCCTGCTTCTTCTGCCTGTTTAAACAAACAACAAACAGCCACAAAGCAAATGTTACTTTTCTTTGATAAGTACATTCTCTCTAGAACTGTTCTATGAAAAATACATGCAATGAGAGCATCCAATAGACTACAGCCCATTCAGAATGTATTCAGGCTTCTGAGTGTTAAGTGCCCGAGTCACTGAGCAGACTCTAAAGTTATAGTTTATTTTATCTAAGGAACCTCTTCTACTTTTCAAGTGAGGGGAGCCACTTCACATTTAGTGCACTCTGTGGAGCAGCCACACGAACTAATTCAGGCATTAGATGCTGCAAAACATCTTTCTAACTCCTCTCTCTCTTCATGGAGTGACTCTCAATCATAACTCAGATGTCCAAAAGAGAATGGTCTAAATCTTCCATATACATTCCTCCCGCAGCATCCACACAGGATATTAATTCAGAACATGTGGTACTGCGTAATAAGGAAATTAATGTAAATTCAGACCCTGAAACAAAATAACCTTCAACAGCGTAAGCAGTAGAGTAGCAGGAATAATTCCTGATCAAGATAACTGGCATTTGCCTTCCAAACATTTTCTGAGGAGTCCATGCAACCTTGAGGTGCTGCTCAATAGTTTCAGGAAGATACCTACAAACATTATTCACATGCTGATTTTAAAAAAATAACATATTCCAAATTCTACATGGACAACATTGAAAGTTACCTTGTTCCAAAAGCATACTTTTCAGCATAAAGTATCTGAATGCATGAAGTAACTATTTAGTCATTATTAGTAAAGATAAGTAACAGTCAAGATATTTATGAATAGCATAGGGAGATGCCATGTGGCTGCCCACCACATCCACACCAGCTCAGATGGTAAAGATCCAAAAGAACTAAGAATAAGTTAAAAGAATTAGCAAGCTGTTATACTCACTGTGCACCACCTATTGAAGTCATGCAATAGGTCTTTCATTCAATAACAGTGTTAATTTGCTAGACAGCAATAAAAAAAGCAATTTCCCCAGGACAAGAAATTTTAATATGGAAACACAGAAAGAACTGGTAGGCAGTTAGCAATGTATTATGCTTTATATATAAAGTGCACATTCACGCATGTTTTAAAAGTAGAAATAGGTCAACTTTAGAGAAACTGGGAGCGATCGCTTCTCTGTGCAATCACTACCAGAATTCAGCTTTGCCAAATCAGAGTTCTGGACTCTCCTCTAAGATCTGTCAAAAGGACAATCACGTAACCTTTCTGATCTCTACTCTGACTCTAAACCAGGGCTCTGATACTTGTTCTTCTCTTATCAAATCACACTTGGTAACTCATTTGGTTCGCAGGATTATCTCCAGTCAGTGAAAGAGACTCCTAGGCAAACAAATCTGAAGCTGGAGAGGAATTTAATTGAACAAACAAACCTTATGTTTTATCCATAATCCATTTAATGCCTTAACTCTGAATTAACTCATGTCCATATAAGAATGCAAAAACATGAACAAATTTAGGAGGGTACTGTTCATTGAAACACTCACAAATGAAGCTCATGTGGCAAATTCTACTCTACGTGTGCAAAACTATGCTGGTTTTCAGGAAGAAATATCTGAAGTCTTTTGGAAATGGTGACATTCCTAGGGGAAAATCCCATATCTAATTTAAGGTCCATGATCCATGTAATACTGTACAGGTAAAATCCTGTTGTTATCAGCTAGCTTATTTTTCCTCCATTAAAGTGTGCCTGATTCATCTTCATTCATAATTGCCCTCCACAAATCTACTCTCATGTAGCGACCAGACACAGGGAATTTCAGTCAAACCAATTCCAAGAGTCAGGGTAGCCACCAAAGGAAGACAGACACATCCTATCCTATAAACTACCCAGATTAACCACTGCTATATCCCTTCTGCTCTGCTTACAAAGCACATGCTATATTTGCCCCCTGGGTAGATGGATCAATTCAAGTCTTTCCATTACTCCTCAAAGAGAGATTACGTGTTTATAAAAATTGCTGTTAAGCATCTCTTGAACCTTTCTGCAACTTTCTAAAGACAGGCATCGGAATAGAAGGTAGAAGGCCAGATGTGATCGTATCACACATTTTGAGGAAAAGGTATTTTTTCAGAACACAAAAATATGAGACATTTCAGCCAAGTCTCCATCTCTTAGAGATGCTGCAGAAAATTGTTGCTGTGCCTCACTTCTAAACAGGCATCAGATCAAAGCACAGCTATGCTTTGTTTGCGAAACACTGTCATAGTGTATTTTCAGAGTAACAAACAAACCATTCGACATTGATTGAAGGTCACTTCAATGTGTCAAGCTGACACAAAACTACAATGGCAGGCATTTTTCAGAGGTTTTTATTAGTAAGTTATTAGGCACTTTATCATAAAGTATGAGGAATGAAATAAGCTATGTTTCATATCAGTTCAGTAGAATTATTAAGAAAACAATAAATTCATATAAACAGTTCTGTCTGTGTCCAAAGCTTACTTACTTCAGATTGTATGACTCTTATCAAGAAAAATAAATGCTGTAGTGTCTTGGCAATGATGCCAAACTGACGACATCTCTCCAAAAAGGAATCTAAAGAAGGATCTATTCTTCTCTGCAGTTTGCTCCAGAAAAGTGTCAGTTCCCTGCAAAGAGTTGAAAGCAGAACGTAAGAACACTGCAGATACACACAATTTGTCCAGAATCTACATACTTTAGTTCAGAGTTGACGCCACAACAATTTGTTATTAAAAACCAGCACACTTCAATCAGGTCTCCATCTCCCAGAGGTGCTGAAGAGAACTGTTACTGTGCCTTAAACAAGCATCAGATCAAAACACAGTATATCTCCTGGTATTTAATGGGGAAAGACACCGGCAATGGGACTCATCTCGCTTAATGCAAGCATCTATAGCTGCATAGACTTCCTTCCTAGACAAGAAAAAAAAACCCCACACTTGCAGAGCCGTAACTTTTCACAGGGAAATTTAAAATAGGTAAGATGAATCATAAAGTAGCCACTTCTCTCACAGGAGGCAAGGAGCTTAGATGCTGACACCTGCATTCAAACGATGTAACTGCCACTCAGTGCTTTACAAGAGATCTCCAACAGAACGCATTTTGTAAAGTATGACATAAGGGAGGTGTAAGCTGAAGGTTTGTCTGCGGTCTCTGCGCAGTTATCTGCTGTACTGCTCCTACCATCTGAGCACAGAGCTGTTCTCTCAAGCAATTTCTCATAACCAAGGCAACGGAACCACTGAATGATGCAATCTGTCACTTTGTGTGGCTTCGCCATCACAATGAGTGCCACGGAAACGGAAAAGCAGCTGAGTGATAGGATCTGTATCTTTTATATCGCTTGAAAAAAAGTTTTTCTGCTGTTCCTTTAGTAGAGCAAACTTCACCTTCGCTAACTTAACCACTCTGTGCATCAAATTATAGGTTTCTAGATGCAAGGTCAGTCATAGCCTCTGGAACAAAAAAAAAAAAAAAAAAATCAAGAAAACCCACCTAGGCAAACTTTACACTGAATATTGGCAAGGTTTTTCCTTTGAACTATTGCAATCCTACTCTTGAACCCTAAGGCAAGTGAAAGGGAATGAGGCCTTGTTATGGATCTGACCTGGGATACATTTATTGTACAAAAATGGACAAGATTTACTGTTAACATTTTTTTGGGGGTTTTGTTTGTTTGGGGTCATTTGTTTTGTTTAAAGGCCTAGAAATGCAATTAACAGCCTTTCACAGTCAGGAAGAGACAGCTGAAAAGCTAGATAGGCCTACAAGAAACTAATATATAAGCAATATAATTCAAGATGTTTTAACTTTAAATCCTAAAACAGAACTAGAGAAGGAAAAAAAAAAAGGTAGACACTCGAAATATCAGCAACTTTTTCTACGGCCCTTTAGCCCCAAGATGCTGACAAAATGTGAAATTTAACTGAACATCGCGATTACTAACATGGAAGAACTGTATTAAGGGAAGGCTTACACAAGGAAGGCACAGAATACATATATTAAAAAAGTATTACAAAAAAATTTAACTTAGCATCACCACAACAGAAACAAAACAAACTTGAAAAATAGTTTATCAAGACATCAGTCATTCTGTATATCTATTCAGTACATTTACATAGTTGGGAGCTGGAAGAATAGTGAGAGAAGGGCTTCACTCTGGATAATCCCTTATTCCTAAGAGTTTTTGGCAGAGCAAAAAGTTTTCAGTGTTTGTCTTGTTCTCCTCCTCATCCCACCCCTTCTCTCTGCAAAGCTAAAGTCCGTTGTTGGAAGGGGTCCTCAAGGATGGCGATGTAGAAGTGATCCTCAGATAACCTTCACACATACGGAAAGGCAAGAAAGGACAACTCTCAGTATTTGGGCAATTTTCCATTTCAAAATTGATGTGAGGCAGTGCAAAGAACAGAAAGAACTCCAGACAGAGACAGCTAGTAATACTTAGAAGTAAAAAAAAAAAAAAAAAAAAAATCTTACTAGCATATCAGACGGGAGAGAAGTTTTTTGAAGTTGTGCTTAGCTACAGTTCATACTTAATGCCACTTGTGTTAATGCTAAAGATTACATTATTTTATGGATTGATGAATTGCCTGACTCCTTGGGGACTAAGGCAATCAGCTAGCTCAGAACTACTGCCCAGAGCAGCACTACTTCTTAGATAAAGTTCCATACATGGCAGATGCCTCCAGTCTTAAAAAGTTGCATTACACATTATTTTATGATTATCAGCAACAATCATTGCAAAATCTTCCAATTTTGGTAAGGAATAATATATAGAAACCTAAGTTTGCTTTCATCTTCAGCTGTGAAACAAAGCTTCACACCAACAGCACTAATTCACACACATATATGGTTTACTAATCTTCTCTTGGAGGTACAGGATGAGCTGAGCTAAGCTAATGAGATAGCTTAACCTCTCCGAATATGCAAGAACACCGAGAGGTTTGTGCTGGGTTGGAGTTAGCACTGTGCCATCAGGCAGATGCTAGAGCAGTGAAGATGGGAGGGAAGGGAGGTAGATTTTCCCTTTCTAGACCGAGAGTGATGTTACAGCTGAACAGATTTAACAGCTTACAACTTCCAGAAGCACCAGCGTTGCACTTCTTCACTGGTACTTGTCTGACCACGTGATAAACTAACCGAGCATTAATCTCTAGAAAGCTATACACAGTTTTGGCTGGGTTAGATGAATGTGCTCACTCCAGGCCAGACGGGCCCAGAGCCAGAACAACAGACGAGGCAGACTTGTGCAGCTACCACCACAATACGGCACGAATTTATCTTCCGCTTTTTGGCAGCAGCAAATTGTTAGGACTGGCTCAAGTACGAGTACGGCACCAAAGCTCCATCTTCATCCATTATGTACGACACTCATCCACACTAATGGAGTCTCAAAAGCATCCTCACTTTCATCTGCTGTCCACAGCTGTCAACAGGGCTTTTCCTTTGTCTAAACCAGAATACTTTCAATCTGGATCACTTATGCTGGTTCACTCTGACACTGCATAAAGCAAGATAGGGAGGAGAATAACGGGAATGGGTGGCTGGCAGCAAGCAGGATCGCACTGGATAACACCGCTTGCTTACAGTGTGTTAAAGGCCAGCCAGGGGCTAGCAGAAAACGTTTCATCAACATACTGCTGCTCTACAAATCAAGAAGGACGTGACCCAGAAGATTCTGTAGGAAACTATTTTATTTAAGGATCCTACAGATGAGTGGAACATTTCCAAGTACATATGCTAGGGCTTGTCTGTTGAACCGGATCCATAACAGCACAGAGGGAGCTCACCTGCAACAACACTGCACCAGAGGGTCTCTGCTCTTCTTACTCCCTGCTCTCCTCTCAAAGGTCTATAGTAAATGTTTTAGTCACCACTGACTTCTGGTCTATCAGATTACATAATGCACCAGAAGTACACTATGAAAACTGATTAAAGCTTAAATCATTTTTTGGCTTGAAACACCATTATGCAGGCTTATGATTAAATACACGCAACAAAAAGTCACATTTTATTAACAACAATCAAAATCCAAAGGGTGCTAATGACATTGCTAGAAAAATTGTAAGTAGAGTCCAAGTCATCCGTAGATCAAGCATCACAGTAAAATAACCTTTCAACTACAACCCTGTCTTTTTGAACCAGACAGGAGCTTTTTGAGGTGAATTAAGCAACTGCTGTCCCTTCAAACCAGCAGTTGGTCACAGAAAGGAGCATGTCTCAGTTTATATATTCAATTTAACTAAGTATTTTAAGTGTATATTTACGCTGTACTGAAGCCTATATAAAGGCTAACAAGCAACCTCTAGCGTGTGATTCCTCCACAACAGTTTTAGCTGTAGGATTAGGCTAAATACGCATATTGCAGCAAGTCCGTCTTAACAGTTCCTGTCCTTCCAGCCAGCTCTGACATTTGTCATGCTTTTGACTGAGCTCATTTTACTAATGCAGAGAAAGCAACATCACCTTATCTCTTTTCCAGGATACTGATTCAAATCAGCTCTGCAATGATTTCAGTGATCACCACAGTTTGTATGGAGCAGAGGCCTCCTCATTTTTGTAAGCCATAATATCCACTACATCTGTAATGTGTAATCTCACGCCTCATCAATAAAGTTGGCTGATCTGACAAAAGTAATCCTCCAATTTAAAAGTGTTATGTCATATCATATCAGCCACTTGAATTCATCTACCTTGTGGCTAAATAATTGCTAGATCTGCATCTGCCACAAGGGAAGTAGGTGGAGGTCAATAAAGAGAGGCCACTCCATCAAACAGCAGCTCACCATTAGACCAGCAAGGCATCCTTATTTTCAAGCAACAGTACCTTTGAAACAGACTTAGAGGTACTGCCTCAAAGTGAGAAAGTAACCTGATGGTCAAGAAGTATTACACCAGTTTCACAAGACCATCAGAAGGTGAACTTCTTCAGTCTGGGCTCCAGCATCCTGGAGGCTTTGCTCTTCAGTGGGTACAGACCGCATCAGTTGTGTGCAATTCTGCTGTACCAGGAATTCTACATACAGTATTAGAATTTGGATTTATAACACCTATACAATTTCAGCGTTAGACAGAAGGCTTCATTCTCCTGTCTCATTCGTGGAGAAAGGCAGCTGGAACTTGAGGAGTTTGTCCAGACAGCAGCAGAGGGGGCAACTGTGGCACGCATGGACATAGCATCACAGTTTGAACCAGCACCTTTCATTTGAACAACAACTAACAACAGTGTAGACAGTGACATGACTTCAGCATGAGTGACACAAACCTGCTAACACCTTCTGTAAGTAGGAACGTACTTGTGTAGCTAGACTGTGCTAACATTTGTGTCCTCAAGCCTTCACTGCCTGTCACCTAGGCTAGCCAATTTTAGAGCTGATGTGGAAGTACCTGCTCATGTTACAGGTGGACCATGTTTTGGAGCACACTGGTGTGGAGATGAGAAATCTACAGCTCTAATTGATCTCTCCTGACTCATTACTCAGGAGAAAAATGTAGGTTAGACAGCTACATGACCTGAAAGTTTTATTCAAATCCTAACTAGTTTCAGTTCAGACTTCGTATTGCAAGCAAAAAATCTACCCACAGTTGTCGTCACAAAAAAGAGAGATTATTCTGTAACAATAAACGCTACATCACTGAAGTCTGTTCTCCAGTCCCAATAGTTTAAAAGTCTCAGCTACACATGAAGTCCAACTCTCTTCATTTGCACTCTAGGGATATAGCTTTTAGATAGAACTGCTTAACAAGCCTCCTTGGACAACAGCAAATCATTTACTTCACTCTGAAAGAATGCTAGTTGTTGTTTGGGGGTGTTTGTTTGTTTTGTTTTTTCTTTAAAAAGAGATCATGGGATGGACTTCAGCCTCGTATCTCTTTGGCCATGGCTCTGATCTAATCTCTAATGACACATTTTGGTAGTGAAAAAACAGCCCTCCTCTAGGACTTCCAAGTGTGGTGGACTCTCCCCTCTTGAGTCTTCCACAAGTTCATTTCTCTACAAGGTATGCTTTTGCTCAAAAAGACATTTCTGGCCTGAAACAGAAGCAGTATGTGAATACTTCTTGCCTTTTTGTACAGATGATTGGGCCAAGGTAAACTATCAATCATCCTGCTGACACTTAAGTGCTAGGAAAACTTTTCTTAATGGCTTTAAAATGTGGAGTGAGTAAATGAACAATGCTACAGCTGATCGAATCCCAAGGTATACTTGAGATGCTGGTAATGTAAAGTTTTATCCAGATCAGCAGGATATCTGATATCTCCTTAAACAGGAGAAAACTACAAATTAGGCCATGCCTTGAAAGCCAAAACTACAAACACATTTTGTAAGGGGCAGAAAACAGCTTCCCGGTTTCGGCTCTACCAGTTTGCCACTGCTGAAATAGAGATGCAGAAAGTTTTGTATCTCCAGCCAGTTAAGAGGGCAGAGAAGTTTTATAGCCACAATTTGGCCAAGATCTAGTACTACAATTCTTAGAGTTAAAGAAACTACAAAAAATATAAAAAGGCTCTCTGAGGGGAAGGGAAAAAAGTTCAGGGTGTTGCCTCTGCACATTCCTACTACTTACATCTCTGTGGAAGAAGTGAAAACAAGCAAACTCTCATGGGTCTAAGTATTCAAGAGGGAAGAACTGAACTACAACACACTTTGTGGAACCACAAAGCTTAGGGGTTTAATATCAAGCCAGACAGCACTGATCCAGCACTACTTACAGCGCCGCTATCTTGTTGAAGCATTACTGTTAATGCCAACAGTATGAGTGTTGTTTCATTTTTAAATGATTTAAACATTACTTTTGTCTAACTGCTCTATTACTGTAGCAAGATGAGTCCTTATTTATATGCAGAATCATAGAATCACTTAGGTTGGAAAAGACCTTTAAGATCATCAAGGCCAACCATAACCCAGCACTGCCAAGGCCACCACTAACCCATGTCCCTAAGCACCACATCTCCCCGGCTTTTAAATCCCCCCAGGGATGGGGACTCAGCCCCTGCCCTGGGCAGCCTGTGCCAGGCCCTGACAGCCCTTTGGGGAAGGAGTTTTTCCCAATCCCCAACCTAACCCTGCCCTGGCGCAGCTTGAGGCCGTTCCCTCTCGTCCCATCGCTTGTTCCTGGGGAGAAGAGACCGACACCCCCCCGGCTCCAGCCTCCTTTCAGGCAGTTGCAGAGAGCGATGAGGGCTCCCCTCAGCCTCCTCTTCTCCAGGCTGAGCACCCCCAGCTCCCCCAGCCGCTCCTCGTAAGACTTGTTCTCTAGACCCGTCACCAGCTTCGTTGCCCTTCTTTGGCCACGCTCCAGCATCTCAATGTCACAAGTTCGCTAGAAAGTACTTCAGTCTGATGTACTTCTCAAGTTAGAGATATATCCACTTTCTCTACATATTTTTATACTATATTAGCTCAATTCTCCTGCATTGAAGCCAGTGAGGAACAGTTAGAAATAGCAGTAATACTTATTACTTACCAAGAGCAATACACATTTGCTGTTTGAAGTTGATGAGTAAGGTATGTTGTACAAAGAATAAATGCAGTGTTTTCTTGTCCCTCAGATTCCAGATTACATATGATGTCCAGTACTTCTTTGCAATCCACCTTTGCAATCTTAAAGAAAAAGAAAATTAAAAGAAAAGGCACTTTATTCTCAGCACATTTACAAAAGAAATGTATGTTTACTGTATCAAAGGACATGGTCTCACAAACACATGAACAAAACACTATGTCTGCTTTAATACCCAGAGTTCAGACCACACCTTTCAGCTACAGAATGGCACAAGGAGAAGTTCACATATGTTAATTCTGATCCCTTCTAAGCATTAGTGTTCTCTGGGACCATCTTTCACTTTGGGCAGCTTAGCAAAATACTTACATACAGGCAACAGCCCATCTAAAACTTCCCATTCCTTCTCTGCACTTGCAGGCATCCCTGTTTTCCTTTTGAAAATTAAAATCCAGGTCCAAAAACGTCAAGAGTGTGAAAAAGCCAGTCTCTTGTCCTCTTTGTCCATAAGTGCTGATTCTGAACAATCACACTCCAAAGCATGATGTTAAAAATAGAAGTGTTTAGAGGAGGGACAAATCCCACAGAAGTTCTGGAAAACCTACTTAGAGGTAGTACCTATCCGTGTATCAAAACAGGGTATTAGCTTGGTTATAAGCCAAGTATTTTAGACCACAAACAGTAATTATGAAGCGCTTTTACAATTAAGACAACACTATTTTTAATGCTTTTTTTCTGCTGGATCTATTCCACTTCACAGAATAGGCTGTACTCAAGCAACAGCTACTTTAATCAGCTGTTGCTAATATAAACAATTCAAACCTCTTGTTAATCATGAAAAATTATGATATTGAAAGAACAAAGGGAAGTTAAAATAGATCAAAATCATTTTCACAGACATCTCATGCAGTAGGAAGAGCAGAAGCAGGTATACTACCCCAGTTTTCCACACAGGCTTGACACTGGGGTTCATTGAGCAATGCCAACATTTTCTAGGGTCCACTGACTTTTGGTGTTCAACTTGAGACCCATGCCTGACCTTTTGCAGCAGACATTTTTAGAGAATTCATAAGCTGCAAGTGCTTACAGATGTGTCAGTTTTGCATTTGAAAAAGAGTAAACCACAGCAGATTATTTGGGGGAGGGGGCTGTTTGTCACTGATTCACCTCTAGCAAGAGAGAAACCTCAAGAAGTGATTTAAGTGACAGTGCTTTGCTAACTAAGGGGACAGACATTATTGTTCCTTGCATGTCAAAGACAATAAGCACTTACAATATCTGCAAATCAAGTGCCACCTCCATCAGGTTGGGGAAGATGGAAAAGCAAGCCCATACCAATGGCCACATGAAAGGATTTTGAAGGCGTTCATCACTGCGCAGAGAGAACACTGCTCTTCTAGCTTACAGATAAACAAAAGGGTAGTGCTGCATACCATCTCCCTCCAACATCCTTTGCCAGCAGTGCCTTTCTTATGTTCTCATCTGCCTTCGGTACTTACAGGCACACAGGCTTTCAGCTTGCGTGGGAAGTCTAGTTTAATGCATGCGTGATAGTTAGGCAGCTCCAGTCTTCTCACAGTATTCTACCACCTCTCTCCACTCAGTTATTCCTATTCTTTATAAATTACAGTTTCCATCAGGACATTTTATAAAGCAAATTAGGACAACTAAGCTAAGTGACTCAAACTTTTGTCTTTGATAGTTTCCACAATTATACATTGCCATCTCCTCAATACCGCAGCAAACATTCTTAAATAATGCAAGAGGCTGCCTGCAATAGTTTGATACAAGCCTGATCTTCCAGGTCTTGGTTTTTAGGAAAACAAAAATTGTCAGTGCATGTAAATATGGGATATGTTTCCTCCACAAATCTGAAGATGACATGGCAGCCTATCTATGATCTACTTGGCCGGGCAACACTTGACAGAAACCATGCTCAGTTTCCCAGTTCCATTAAAGTTACAATCACTGAACAGCACTACCATTGTTTTAAAAAAACTACACACTTAAAACCGACTTACTAGGGTTTCTTAGGCTACAGAATGATAAAACCCACATTTTTAATAGCCATCAGTTACTCCTCACTCAGACTGCCACTGTAACAAGACCTGGAACTTCTGCTGTGCGTTGGACCAGCGGGAACAGCACAAACACAGCTCCAGCAACGGGCACGTCTGGGGCGCTTGGAGCAGCCTGCGGTCACACCGCACATTGGAGTTGCTCTCCTTCTCACGGAGGAACTTGATTCTTTTTGGCCAAACTCACTCATATTCAGGACATTAACTACTGAGTAAGCAGCAAAGCAATTTGTTTCTAAGTCCTGTTTATTTCAAACTTTGTCAATGATCCATCTCTTCTCAGACCTTGGTTTGGCTTTTTTTTTTTTAATAATATTTAAGACAAAAAAGTTCAAATGCACAGCTTGAAATCATCCAACAATATCCAGTCAGTCACTTAAGGGACAAACTGGACACTTACTAAATGAAAGTGTCTTTATTAAACCTGGAATGCTGACCAGTGCTTCTGTTATTCTGTTAGAAACACAAGAAGACCAACAGCTGAATGAAAGTTCAGAGACTACAGAATGAACAGTACTAAGATATTTTAAATTAGAATTGTTGAAAAATGCTGTCATCCTCCCCACGTTCTGTTAACAAGAAGGATGTCAGTTTACTCCTCAAAGTTATTCCATGAAACATACAACCACATAAGAATTATCTTGTCTTTGCCTTCATGTCATTTTAGTTTGAAGAAAAAAGGTACAAGTTATTCCCAGGGAGATTCCGATTGGACACGAGAGGTAAATTTTTCCCAATGAGAACAGTCAATCACTGGAATAATCTCCCCAGGGAAGGGGTTGACTCTGCTACGCTGAACACGTTTAAGACTCAGCTGGACGTGGTGCTGGGCCACCTCATCTAGATTGTGCTGGAAAGGTTGGACCAGATGATCCTTGAGGGCCCTTCCAACCTGGGATTCTGTGATTCTATGATGACTGAAAAAGTTTTAACATTACAAAGATATTTCATTTCTTATGTCATCATAAAAATTTCCTACCACTAGCATAAACTGTCTACCAGTTTTTTAGTAGGACGACATGTTAATACTTCTTAAAAAAAGGGGCATCCAACCTGCTTATCTAGGGCGACTTATCCTCCTTTCAGGAGCTAGTAATATACCATGAACCAACTAAAAGCAATTTAGTTTCAGCTCAGAGACTGTAAATTCCCCCTAGCTGAGCTGGGACAACAGACTGGAGTCTGTAAATGCAGGCTACTCTTTTGCAGCATGTTACCTTATTTACATTAAATAATGCTGCTACAGCTGCAAGAATTTGGGAGCTGCTGCAAGAATTTGGGAGCTGCTGCCTCAAAATTTAATACAAGAACGTATTTTATATCAAAAGTATTTCATTATGCATAGACAGTTTGCAGGGGAAGGAACACTTAGGTTAAGTTCTCGTAATCTTCCAATCAAATTGGAAATTACAGAAGGAAGAGAACACTTGGTTTAACTTGACAATGGAAACAACACAGTAACTAAGAATACTTTCGCAAGCAAACTCATGATAAATAACTATCCTTCCCCAGTATTTTAACAAGCTTCATTGTCTTTCCCTCTTGCTCTTTTAAGCATACAGCCCAAGAACAATTCCTTATTCTGTAGGCGGTGTCTGCAGAGGACCTCCAAAAGATGACTGTTCTTAAGTTTCCCAGTTGAATTTTTAATGAATGGGATAATGGGCATCTTCTTAAATTCAGACTTCCTCAAGTGCTTTACTCTGATTTTTGAATGGTCTTTCCCAAAGAAAGTCCAGACTAAGAAAATCCTACTTTGATGGTAAGAGATGGCTATATGAAGCTCAAATGCAACCTAGCAAACAATCACTGACATGCTACAGAGATGACCAGTTATGACTAAAACAATCAATCCAGCTTTAATTTCAACTGGTTGTTTCACTTGAAAAACCTGTTTTATTGCTACATGTGGCTGGCACTTGCCTTGCAGAGAAAGCCATCTTAGATTATGGAACATTTGGGGCTTCCTGCTTTTTGCAACAGTAGAGAGTGTTGTTAACTACTGTGTAGGAGAACCTCTTTAATTAGCATTTTAATTGGCTCAGTAAAATTGGCAAATTCAAGCCAAACATTGGAATCAGTAAGCCAGACAGCGATTCTCCGTTACTTTCTATGTTTCTCACAGAGCAGCACGAGATTCTTGTGAACAAATAATTACACAGTCATATTATTTGTTACGTGTGCCTTATGATCAATTCAAGGTACCAGAAGGCACCAGAAATGCAAGGGACAACTTTATATATAGTGTATACACACAGAGTTATAACCATATATACATATACACACACATTCATACATGTATGTACATATGTGTGTATATGTATGTATGCTATTGCCTATAGATACAGATAGAAGTAGTTCACCAGCCTGAACTTTTAGGAGCTCAGCAATCTAACTTCCAAGCCTGACCTAGCCATTCCAATCACTTCCAGTTCCTGGAAAGGGATAACCATACATTGTCTCAACTTCCAAGACAAATTCTCTCTCTCCAATCCTCCCCAAGCTATCTCCACTCATATTCACCCGTTTTGTAACATTTACTTTCTTAGCTAAGCCCTGTTCCTCCATCTACCCCATCCTACTCTGAACTTCAAATTTCACTTAACCCTTATTTCTTTTATTACAGTTAATTCCCTCTTCCTCCCGCTGGGTTTTTGGTCATTGCCACCTCTCGTTCTCCAATAGCTGCCATTCTTTAAGCTTTTCATCTTTGATCTTTTTTCCCATCTCTTTTCCCCACTTGTCATTAGACCTGATAACTTTCTACCCAAGGAAGATGATAGGTAACGTGAAGATATAACACAATTCTCGCCTTCTGAAAACAAAGGTGGAAATAAAAGTGTTTTAGAAGTCTCAGATTTCAGCAATTCTGTAAAGAGTGCCAACTATACAATACCTGTGACCAAGCATGCGAAGAAACATTACATGCAAATCCTCATATTGACAATTATTTATGTCAACTTTCTGGCACTGTAACATCACTGACTTTACACTTTTCACAGTGTTGGCTACAGGCCCAGTTAAGTCAATAAACCATACTGTTTTAAGATACTGCTTTGATGCTTAGTGGCTTCATTTTGCCATAGAAGGTTTAATTAAGTGATGACCATAATATGATTGAATTCATCAATTTGTGTTCTAGCTTTTATACTTGACTGGCAAGTAAAGACTTTTCTGAGTTTCTAGGTAAAACAGATACAGCTACACTTCACAACTCAAGTGAAACTAAAAACTGAACACAATTTAATGTGATTTCTATGCCATTCATCATTAGTAGCCAATCCAATCAAAGAACATGTTGCAAGTTACCCATACATCCCCAACTCCTCCAGTACGCAGATCGTTCTCTTCTGGAACTCTGCTGCAACAGTTTCACTCTTTAGTTTCAGTTCTCAGTATTGCAGAAATAAATTCTAAAATGCTTGATATATATACATTATATATGTAAAGGGACTATGGATTACTAACCTCCTTAATGGAGTCTTCATTAGGCAGCATAGAACACACACACGTGATGTAGGCTTGGCGAAAAGACGAAACATTTGCAATTTCTGGAGAATCTGCACACAGTTTTGACAAGAAAGTAGCTTGTGGGATACAGTTTGACTTCATCAAATGTTTTATTCGCATCTGCAGAAAGGAAGGCCCTTCTCGTGTAATCAATTTATTAGCTAGGAAAAGAAAAAAGCCTTTGAGAATACACCAATTTACAGCTGACACAACTGAAATTGTCTCACTGCATTCACACTTTATTTTATTACAAACCTGTATAAGTATGGCCAGCGTTCTTAGGAAACTCTAGGTGTGATAAAAAGTGACAGCAATAAATGGAATATTTTTGTCCCAAACAAATTCAGATCAACTGTGTAGGGAGAGAATGCTGGGCTATAGAAAACAGACACCCCCCCAACTAAAAGATAGCATCCATTAATGAAATAATGAAGTATGCCACAGCAGTGGCTAAAGGACACTGATCAGACCATATCGTATTCTGAACGTGATACCAGTAGTTTAGCCGAGATTGAAAGTCTTCAACTTCTAATTGTAGTTTCATATTCCAAAGAATCAAAAATATTTCAAACAAAGCATTACATACTTTTCAACTGGAGATTTTTCCACCCAAGTTGTTAAAACCCCACATAATGTCAAAATACACAAAATGAAGTTGAGGGTGAAAATGTTATCTTTGTGGGTACTTTGGAAGAATTGTGTTTAAGACATGCTAGGCTTATGCTCTAGATCAACCAAATACAACTAATCATTATGAGACTCGAACTAATTCAATAGTAAAAATGTAACTTCAGATTATTTTTGTAAGTAGTTAGCAAAATTTACTTAATCTGATTAAAAACCTCACAGATTTAGTTTGATTCTCTTCCCAGGTACTTATTGTAGAATCACAGGGTATCTCAAGTTGGAAGGGACCCATAAGGATCATTGAGTCCAACTCCCTGCTCCTCACAGGACTACCTAAAACTAAACCACATGATGAAAAGCATTGTCCAGATGCTCCTTGAACTCTGACAGGCTTGGTGCTGTGACCACTTCCCTGGGGAGCCCATTCCAGGGACCAACCACCCTCTCAGTGAAGAACCTTTTCCTAATGTCCAGTCTGAACTTCCCCTGATGCAGCTTCATTCCATTTCCTCATGTCCTGTCCCTGGTCACCAGAGAGAAGAGATCAGCACCTCCCCTCCCATCAGGAAGCTGCAGACTGGGATGAGGGCACCCCTCAGCCTTCTCTTCTCCAAGCTGAACAAACCAAGGGACCTCAGCTGCTCCTTGTAAGTCTTGCCCTTGAGGCCTTTCACCATCCTGGTCACCCTCCTCTGGACACACTCTAATAGTTTAATGTTCTCCTTATACTGAGGTTCCCAAAACTCCACACAGTACTCGAGGTGGAGCTGCACCAGCGCGGAGCAAGACAATCACCTCCCTCGACCGGCTCGCTCTGATGTGCTTGATGCACCCCAGGACATGGTTGGCCCCTTTGGCTGCCAGGGCACACGGTTGGCTCATATTCAACTTGCCGTCAACCCAAACCCCCAGGATCTCTTTCCGCGGGGCTGCTCTCCAGCCTCTCGTCCCCCAGTTTGCACGTGTAACCAGGATTACCCCGTTCCAGGTGGAGAATCCGGCACTTGCTCTTGTTAAATTTCATACGGTTGGTGATTGCCCAGCTCTCTGTCCATCCAGATCTCTCTGTAAGGCCTCTCTACCCTCAAGGGAGTCCACAGCACTTCCTAATGTAGCATCGTTAGCAAACTTACTTAAATGTACATTTGACTCCTGCACCCAGATCATTTATAAAAACATTAAAGAGCACCGGCCCTACAATTGAGCCCTGGGGAACCCCACTGGTGACTGGCCACCAGCCTGATGTAACCTCATTTACTGTAACTCTTCGAGCCCGACCCATCAGCTAATTGCTCACCCAGCGTATTATGGACTTGTCTACCCGTATGCTGGACATTTTATCCAGAGGGATACTGTGAGAGACAGCATCAAAAGCTTTGCTAAAGTACACGTACTTTTCCTTAGTTGACTGTCCTGGTTTTGGCTGGGATGGAGTTGGTTTTCTTCCTGGTAGCCGGTATGGGGCTGTGTTTTGGGTCTAGGTTGAGAACAATGTCGATGATACACTGATGTTTTGGTTCTGGTTAAGTAGTGCTAAGTACTTGCTAAGTGGTGCTCACACTGGTCAAGGACCTTTCAGCTTCCCATGCTCTGCCAGGGGCACGGGAGGCTGGGAGGGGCACAGCCGGGGCAGCTGACTCAGACTGGGTGGGGGCTATTCCATACCACGTGACGTCATGCTCAGTATATAAGCAGGGGAGTTGGCCGGGGAGGGGTTCGATCGCTGCTTGGGGGATGTGCTGGGCATCGGTCGGCGGGTGGTGAGCAATTGTACAGTGTACCGCTTGCTTTGTATTACTACTGTTCTATTTTTTATTTTACTTTAGTTATTAAACTGTTTTTATCTCAACCCACGAGTTTTCCCCTTTTGCCCTTCCGATCCTCTCCCCCATCCCGCCGGTGGGGGGGTGAGCGAGCGGCTGCGTGGTGCTTAGTTGCTGGCTGGGGTTAAACCACGACATTGACGAAATAGTATGCTTCAAGACAGCTATGGTGCTATTTCCAGCTTACCATAAACATCTACAGAAAGGCTTCATACTAGTCTCCAGATTTGTACATATTTCAAAAGACCCTTGAGAATTAAGAAAGAGGAGTCAATACATTCTTATACTGCATGCAATCATACATATCAACCAAGGAACAAACTGTCTGATCATTTGCAGAAGAAATTCTGGAAATGCCCGAGACATTCTGATAAAACATATGTTAGAATCGGTGTTCTGCAGCCTGTACCTGTAAAGCCTGCAAGAGACTCTGGATTAGTCAAAAAAGAAAGTTTGCTTTAGACTAACAACTTACTGGAAGAGCCACTGCATAAAAATATTTTAACTGTTAGTACCTTATTATTACTATGTGGGATGGGTAGCTAAAAAACCAATAGTATATAAATTTCTGAAAGAGAGGATTGTATGTAATATGAAACAAGTAAGTTCTCATGCTTTCTGCACTTAAATTATTGTCCAAACAGAAAAAGAACATGTTTAACAGACACTACGCTAGTTGGCAGAAGGCTTACAATATGCTCCTAAACAGAAAACTCATTTCAGGGGCCAAGTACATACTACATGCTTGTAGTGGGACTTACTAGCATTCTGCAGAAGTTTGCTTAGTGGCCCATTAGAGATCATTTTAAGATTCAAGTCTATGGTACTGGTTTCCATTTTTCACAGGAAAAACCTCTGAGCAGTAAACTCTTGACATAGCTGACACTGACACTTCACATTAAAGTAACTTCAACAGCGAAGGTAAAAAAAGCTGGCTGACCAAGAGATAGTCTGCAGTAAGATCTCCAGTTGCTAGGAAACAAGCCTCCTCTCTTTCCTAAAAATTACATCTGTATGTGATGCTGCTTGAAAATTTATCAAGAAAAAATAACAGTGCTTTGATATCCATCCTATTTGAGGTAAGAGACTGCTACCACAACAAGGCGGCCACCAGATCACTGTTAAGGAAGAACTCTAAGAAGGCTTGCTTACTCAACACCAGAACAAAGTCATCTATCCGGGTGAGGCATACTGTTCATGGGCATGTCACTAACGGTTTTTAGTGCCCACAAGCATTCAAAGTAGTTCTGTAGTCCCTGTTTCTGCAGCTCTTGGCTCACAGAATAATTAAAAAAATTTTTTTCAGGTTGATGAGAAGAATAAAAGAAATACTAGGAAAAAAAAGATATTCCATTTACCTGCTCTAAGAATGATTTAGATTCCTCTTGTTTCTTATTACACATCACTTACCAATTGCTCAAATGAAGTTTTTACTGCCATCTAGTCAAGACATGGGAAGTGTTTTAAGAGTACCTGCAGCCAGCCAGACAAATTCAATGTTTTCAGGTTAACAGTTACACTTCTGTCTTTAAGCACAGGTGAGAGAAACCTGCTAATGAAATGCAGGAGGTGGACTCGCAGCTGGTATGGACAAGAGGGTCTCAACTTGCTGCAGTCTTTGGGAACTGCCAGTAACCATGTGCACCCCTGCCTCCCCAGGGGCAGGAGGTCTGTGCTGTGCCCTGGGCCCTTCCTCCACACCCAAGCGGGTGTCTGCTGACCTCGGCAAAGGCGGCAAATGACAAACTGAGCTCCGGTGTCATGCAGATGTAAGTGATGAAGGTAGGAGCAAAAGTCAGAAATAAATCACTAGTCAGATATCTATCTTAGCACTTAGTTTTTCTCTGAAGTGTCTATTCTTTTCCAGCAGCCTGCCTGCAACAATCTCCCTCTCCCTGAAAAGGGAACAAAACCTCATTTTGCTGCCTATTCCTCAGAGCAGTTGTTTTTCCCTCAGAGAACCTAATTTTGTACTCAGTCCTAAATCTGTTATGCTTCCAAACACGTCTATGAACATATTTTCTTGTTCCTTCTCTTCCTAGATCTCCTGCTGTTGTCTGTTCTGTCCCAGTGTTCTATCAAGCATCGCAGGACTAAAACAGCTTGCTATAAAAATCAGTGCAAAGACACCTTGCAACCCTTCCCTCCTCCAAACCCTTTACAGTAGTAAAGGGTCAGTGCAGTTTCAAATTCTACACATATCTAAAGGGCTCTTATCCCAGGACCAAAAAGTAAGGATGAGAGATTCCCCTCTCACCCAGAACACTTGCAGTATAAGATGAAGTCAAGTTAGACCACAATATTGTGAATACAGCCTTTATAAAGCATGGATGGCACTAACGCATGAAAAGACTCCGTGGTCACAGTGAGAAATGTCCAAGAGAAACAGCATCTCGGGTGAGCGTCTCCACTGAAACTACCTGTGGAACAGGACAATGTGCTGAAGTACAGTAAAGTACGTTAAGTATGCACGAACGACGTTGAGGAGTGTATATTTTACAATAGCAGTGTGGGGGAGAGTTCTCCCAGCTTTCCTACAAATCAACTCATGGCAATAGAGACATACCAAGATGGGGCATTCATCTGCTGCACACAGCAACAAGCTCACCCTAGCCTCTTTGTTCTTCCTGAATGATACTATTTGTTAAGCAAAAAAAAAAAAACCCAAAAAACCTTGAAATAAGAGGATTAAAGCTAGCTTCCTTAGGCATAGAAGAATGTCGGAGGTCAAGATGGCTGAACAGCATCTATTATGTTCACTTTGGGATGCTCCCATCATTTAGTCATCTAAAAGGCATAAGCAGCAATGATTTCTTGCGGCCCTTTCCTCAAGCAAATCTTCATGCCCAAAACAACCATTTGCGTCAGCTGACAGTACAAACCAGCAACAACTGCCCTAGACACATGGCAGTTTAATTTATTAACAGCCATAGAAGCAGCAGACAGAACCTAAGCTGCTACGAAACTTCTGCTGGAACAAATTTGGTAAGCTGTATTTGCAGTTGATGTCAGTTCCTTTTCAGGGCCAGGGCATAAAAAAGAATTAAAAAAATTAAGAACTCTAATCAAGAGAGACAAGAACATGTCACATTTTCAGGATCTTTGATTCAAGTAAGCATCCAATTATCATTAGTGAACTACCAGTGAACTACTAGTTCACAAAACAAAGCTCCAGCTGGGCACATTGAGCTACTCTCACCTCTGGCTTACCAGTGGCCCACAACAGCAAAAAGTAGGAATGCTTTTCAGACATGCACCACAAAGAGCCAAAAAGCATGAAATACTAGCTATTCAAAAAACCTGTTTTAGATGACTGAAATAGCATCCATTTACAACACCACTTCAGAAGATACTCTGTGAAACCGTTGTTGGATCAAAGGATAAAATGGCAGTTTGACTAAAACAACTGAAAAAACATTGTGCTAGAACTCTTCCTGCAGCCCTTACTCAACATGCCTAGCAGCAGAACTGCCATCCCTGCTGTGACCCGTAGAAAGTGCGTTTTGATTCCTGCTATTTCTATCAAATGGAGCCTGGCAGTCAGAAAAGAACACCACACACAAAGAAGTGACACAAGTAAAAGAAGGAAGACAAACCTGATAACTGATCAGTAACTTATGATCTCCTATTACAGCTACAAGCACTTACTTGATACGATTCTGAAAGTGAAAAAGGATTAAGTTAATCCAGTAGACATCTAGAGATAGTTGCTTAATTCCAGCTCCAACCATGTCCTACACAAGGCCAAAAGAGTAATTCCAGCTACCCAGACAGACTTTCTGCAAGCCAAATGATACTACAGCAGCATCTGACTTCCTGGCACAGAGAAAAGAAGGGATTGAACAAAGAAATGGAAGTAAAACACAACCAGCAATACTTTACTAATCACACATGGTATGATATAGCTTCAGGGATCAGTTGGTATTTCAGCAATAACTTCTGTAGTCACTGAATTACACTTGTCTGATGATGTCAAGAAGATAATCCAGTTACATCAGCAGCACAATTTAAGAGTCAAAAGATTTTCCACGACGTAATTTCTTGGCATAGAGAGCAGGATTTCTTTAAGTTTTCATTTTGCCTTGCACCAGAGTGTAGGGTATACAAATCTGGCACATTCATCTTGCCTTCCGAGAAAAGAGTAAACTTTATGTATGCCCTCAATCTACTTCTCTCTTCCTGTAACATTTTAGAGTTTTGTGACTCACAGTGACTCATGATATGCATTATTTTGATTTCTTTGAAATGTTACTGAATAGCTGGCAATGATTACAGGAGACTGAATCCTATGCCCTATGTTGTCTTTCGCAGCCTTATTCTCTCCTACAATCCCCTGCAAATCTTCAATACCTGTTCAACATGCTCTTAGGCTCCCAAGAGGCTAACAACAAAACCAACCAAATAAAAAACCCTCCATCCTCTGTAATGTAAGGGCACAGAATTATTTAACTACTGAAGCATTACTGCATAGTATTTGTAGCTATTAAATATCCCCATTCCTCCTTTTGCTATTTTCCCATTTCTAATAATGCTGCTACTTTGATCTGCCCCTTTCACAGTATTTGCTGCAAACCAGAACAGCAGCAACAGGAAAGCACTCTCACGTGGTGCTCTCATTGTCTTCCTACATGTCAAAAGATACCACACAAACTCTACTACTGTTCCCTGCGTTGTCAGTTGAAAGCACTCAACCAATATCTAAAACATCTTGCTTGGGTGCTAAGATGACACATTCACATAGCTTGGAAAGCTTGTAGAAAGATCTTTTAGATATGTCTAAGCAGCTATGTTGCACATCAACAGGCCACAAGGATGACACTTTTCTCAGTTTATCTGCTCTTTGATACCCTGAAAGCACACAAAAAACCAAAACAAACCAAGGTTTCCAAGACTGCCACAAAAGCAAGACGCTTGGTAAGATGCGACATTTTAGACAGGTATTTAGCTTCTTAGAACTGCCCTTCCTTCAAAATGTCTAACCCTTTACCTTATGATTTACCTGAGAAACTTTCCTTTGACAGACTGGTCTAGCAAGGGATTCTGAAGCCACGTTCAGACTGTTTAAGCGTGCCTGTGGACCACTCCAGACTATATGAGAATGCGCTTGTGCAGTTACAAACTTTCCAGAAGAGCTCCAATCAATGGATGCCTCTGCTTGCACCACATGAAAGAAACACCAGTGAGGACAACTCTTCTGGGCATGTACTCAGATCCAGCTGAACACACAAATATGTACTAAATAAAGAACACTAAGAAATCAATAGTTTCAAGGTTGCCGAGTGACCTCAGAAATGGGAACCTACACTCAGCCCAATTCAACATGGCCAGAGATGTGTCAGTCGATCAGTTTGCCAGCAGAAACTTCAACCTAAATTAAAAGCCAAAGGACTGAACGAACTAGTTCTATCCTACTACTGCTGAAGTCAAGAGGCAGTCTGAACCATGTCAAGGTCCTCCTGCACTGGAATGAAGAAGCGTAGCAGCATTTAGTAATATAGCCATTGATAAAACCAGTCACGTGTGTAAGAAGCAAATGAATCTATAATGGAGTCCACACAGATACATGAGGAAATTGCTCCTACTGGAATTCATACCAGCCCTCCAGAACAGCTCTTGGCTTGCCACAGGTAAAGGGAGTTGGCAAAGCTAGCTAACCGTTAGCCCTCACTGGTATACCACTCTCCAAGTAAGGGATGCTTCAACAGCTGAAGGTTTTCAGTAATATGGAACAATTTTGAAATGCAAGTCCTATTGAGTAGAAATAAACTAAGAGCAGCAACTGTGCCACGGGATGGCCTAACAATACTATAAATGAAAGACTCCAAAACAGAACGTTAGTATGGACTGCAGTTCTTTTCAAGACACGTTGGAGATGGGATTAAACGTCGTTTGGAGTTCAAATGTTTCTGCCATACTACTGAATACCTGAAGTGAAGGCTAGCAATGACTGCAGTCCACCCTTGGCTGCTTTTTCTTTTAATGCTTTCTAGCACACGGAAGCAACATATCCTCTCAATAACCTTAGCGTGTTTCTCATTTATTTATTAAAAAGCACTAACTTAACACAACTCAAACAGAGGCTACCCAAAGCCAGAAAGGAGGATTCTGCTATGGAAGAAAGCTTGACTTAAAATCTTTTTGTGCTCCTTTACTTTTTAAGGCAATATTTTAAGCTCTCTTCCCCTCTATATTATTTTTAACTTTGGATTACCACCGAGGTAAACTGCAGTCTTGTGTACTGTTAATGGAACAGTTAAAAGAAATACCTGCGAGTACTTAATGGTACTGCTAATAGAGATGAAAAAACTTCAGTGGGTAAAAGAAAAGAGTTTAAGAGAAGACATTCAAAAATTATATAAAGTGACGCTAAAACCTCCTTTTCCTCACCTCTCAACATTTTCTGATTCAAGATCTTATTTCCATAGTCTAAACGCAATGAGCTTCCCAGCCCAGAGCTTAACAAAAGTAAACCTCCACACTCATGTCGCCCCTCCACATGCATCTTTTATGCCTCTGAAAGGTGTGGACATACACAATTCCTCCTCCTCCCTGTGAAGCATTCAGGAAAACATTTAAAAGCACAGAGTTATGAAGAACAAACCACCTCAGGGAGCAAAATTTCCATGCTCTTACTATGGAAAAAGAAATAATTCTTTTTAAAAATGGAGTTTCAAAATATTCCAACTGATGGATAATATAGCCCAAGCAGAGATGCATTAGCAAGGCCACATTATTCAGAGTGCCCGTGAGACAGTTTCATCATAAGTATCCTTTAGTAACATACGAATACTATTGCACAACGCAATTCAAAATACAACTCTCTTCCGACTTCAAATCACTGGTTCCCCACCAAAACTGCACCAAGTAATTTCTTAATAATCATCACACATAAACTCTAAAATCACATTCTTACCTTCCTCAGTTTCTACTGGTTGCTGGGATAGAATTTTAAGAAGAACTGGATTTTTCCATACTCCTTCCCTTGTGATATCCACCAGTATTTGGAGGTTGTTATTCCCAAATTCCAGTAAAGCATCATGTGAATCCTACAAAATGTGTAAAAAAAAAAAGTCATTAAAAGTCTTTGCTAAAATTAAACCAATGTAATTTTATATTATCTGTCCTAATACTTGACTGTATTCTAATAATTTCACACCATTCTTCTAAGTCATTACCGTTTTGACATGTTTGCATTGAGATTTTAACAGTACAATGTCCTTTCACTTCTCTAATCCTACAGTAAAACTTCCCAATTTCAAAGTACTGAAAGTTAACTGAAATGGCTTAACTCAAAAAGCCTACTCTGCAGTTGTAACTCTTCTGCAATTTTTATGTTTCTCCATGTACACATGTACCTAAAAATAAAATTACACAAATTATTGTATAAAAGACAAAGGATGATTTTGTATCAAAGCATTTAGTGCTATTTAAGAAACCAAAATGAAGACTAAGTAAGTTTTCAAAATGAAAACCTAAATCCTGAGAGTGTAAAATTTTACATTTAGTGTTAACACTAGCAAGATGAGCCAGACAATTCATTTCTCTGGGAATTACTAAAGCCATCACTCACTACTCTGAGGAAAGGGGGGGGAACATCCTTAAGCTACATAAGCAGCAGTGCAATGGGAGAGGCTCAGAAAGGACCCTCATTTAGCAAAAGGGTGAGGCTGGGGTCATATGAAGATGCAGGTTTCCTGGTGGTTAGAGATGCAAGAAGTCTCAGGGAACTTAAGAAAGCAAGCAAAGCACAATATACACAGCAGAGACTGCAGTACAACACTCACAATCCAGACCAAACTGGATCATGAATAATTTCCTTTATTAAGATGAAAACATCCTTCTACTGGATACGGATACACCATTTCCTTAGAAACTAATCCACATCCAGTGCATTTACTCTAAGATCCAGGGATTTCCGATCCTGGCGGTTTTGATGCTGTGAAGGCTGACTCAGAGACCCTCCACTCTGAACAGGTCTCAAGCTGAAGTTCATCCACCAAACCTGTACACATAGCACAATGCTCGGAGTGATCAAGGCCCTACCACTGTTAATTCTGGAAATCTGAGGAGTGAAGGAGGGAAGGGAAAAAAAAAAAAAGAGACATTACACATGGAAAGATGTCTAGAGTCTAACACAGAAGAAAAAGCAACTGGAAACAGGTTCCAGCACTTAATGTCCCTAACAGGAAAACAAATCTAGGGTGACTTGCACTGAAAAAGTTAAGATATCACCATGCAGAATTTCCTAACGCTGACAAATTGAAGCCAACTAACTGTAGGCAATTTGTGGCTACGTGTTCAGCAAAAATGCTTCTCACATCAGTCACAACACATCTCAAGTTTAAGAATTAGTTTGATACGTGACAACGTCCCCTAGTTCTAGTGAGCTGTGTTTTAAGTTGGCAGGACTTTTAACACTATTATTAAGCTCAAGTTTGCTTTCAATAGCCCCTGTTGCATCTTCTATACATACCGGAATCAATTCCATGTTCTGAATTATCAGAATTAAATGGGGCTAACGCTATGACCACTGGGAATCCCAGAGTAACCAAAGAGCCTTGTATCATGGGCTGTCAAAAGACAGCAATAAACTGCGTTCCACATTGCAACACACAACACGTGTTTTTCAAGTTCCTGCGTTACTTCCCATAACCAAGTGAATCTGCTATGAAAATACCCGAGACTTTCCCATTAACCATTCACAGTAAAAGGCATCTCTGCACTTAATGATTAGATGTCCTTTAATAAATTAGATATTGATGTTCAATATCAGATGCTAATTTCAGACCAACTTTGATGTTTTGTTATCGCTATCTATTTCCTTTCTAATACTGCACAAAATGCACTCCATAAATCTCTGCACAAGAGATCATGGATTTAACTCCTGGGCGAAGCATCTGCCCCCTAAGGAGTGAAGCTTTGCTCCCAACAAGAGATTCATGAGGGGAAAATTATATTCTTGCAGTGAAAGTTTCATTTACATTGATCCATAGCTGTCATAAGTAATAGTCTCAGAAGTAAGGATACTCTCGATTAACTATGAAACATTACTATCAGATATGCTGCTGAATAAATACCAAATTGAAGTGATGTAAAACTAACACAGGGTTCTTCCCTCCTCACTTCCCGATTACGTGTCTGTGCTCCAAGTATACCACAGCAGACTTGTGTACTATACGGAATAAACTCGAGTCTGCGTCCAGTGGGAAGTTTATATGGATCCATTCATCCCCTGGATAGTCTGTCAGTCTCTAGAATATGAAACTAAGCGTATGGGGCTCTCAAGAAGCCTATGCATCTGGATGACTTGGGGGCATTCTTTCACTAAACTAAGAACACAGGCAAGTTTAGAAGATAACCATTCCCAGCAAGTACCAAGGGAAGATTCCAGCAATCAAGAGGGGACCACAGAAAGATGCATATACTCCTACAAAGCTCATTATAGCAACCACCTTCCTGCTTGCTCATCTAGCACACAACGAATCGTGAAATTTTAGAGGATGAGCAAGAACACTGGGTGGTCTGCAACACAGGTGTTAAGTATCTGTAGGAGATCTTGTTGTCACAAGAAGCACAGGGAAGTCAATAAAAAGTAAAGCATATTATGTATGTTTCTGTGTAAGCTGATAAGATAGCACAAAATATATTCCTGATTCTGGAAACTGGTATTACTGTACTCCACAGTTAGGCCAACTTCTGCCTACTCTAGTCATGAAATTAAAGTAACATGATGTCCTGACTAACCTTTAAATAAACAGGATTTCCAGCTATAGCCAGTCTTTAATGTAATAGGTAAGACAAGAAAGGAGGAAGGAAACAAAGCAAGTTAGCGGTTGTCATTGTTAAAATCCTATCTAAGCATTCGCCACCTTCAGCTGCTAATCAGACTTCATGTCTCACTAGGTTTGGTGCTTGACAGGGACTTGGATCTGGGATATTGCAGAGAAGCTACCAAGGCTTGTCCTCAGACTATCACCACTTGCTGCTCACACACCTGGACGCCAATCACACTGCACATCCAGAGTAAATACAAGGCTCTGGGGGCCAACCTGATGGACATGAGCATCCATCTGTTTTCCTTCACTTTGCTAAGGAAAATATAAGACTGAAAGCAAAAGGAAGGCCAAGGAAAGTGCGAGAACAGCTCAACAAGACAGGGCATCAAGTAACAGAAGACACTGAAGAGGCTAAGGTACTCAATAACTTTGCCTTGAGTTTTACTGTTAAGGTCTGGACTCTGGCCTTTCTGGTCCCTCCGACTAGCGGCAGAGTTGGGGGTGGGGAAGGGGGACAAAGCAGCACAAAAGAGGAGACGTTAAGACAATCACATTAGCATCCATGGTACCAAACAGAAGCCAAGGGTGTCAATGGAGATCCTGGATGTCACTGCAAGACCAATACTAGCTCTGAAAGGTCATGTCCACTGGGGGAAGGTTCCTGGTGACTGGAAGAAACCACCATGCCTATTTTCAAGACCAAGGGGACCTGGGGAACTACAGGCCAGTCAGCATAACCTGTTCCCAGAAAGACTATGGGGCAAATTCTCCAGGAAACCACATCCAGGCACCTGAGGAACAAAAATGTGACTGAGAACAGCCAGGATTTCCAAGTACAAGTGACATTTTATCAACCTGACTACCTGCTGTGATGAGGTAACAGGCTACAGATGACATTAGTCAGACTCAGCAAGGCTTCTGACAGTCTCCCATAGTATCTTTAAAAACAAATTGTTAAAATATGGAAAAGTGGACAATAATGCAGGTGGAAAAATCAGCTCAACTGCCAGGTTCAGAAGGCTCGTGACCCATTGTACAAAAACCAACTGGCAGCCGTCTCCTAGCAGCACTTCTCACGAGTCAACACTGAGGTGATACTTTTAACATCTTTATTAATTGTCTGAATAACAGGACAAAGCACATTCTCTGCCAGCCCACAGCTCATACAGAACTTGCAGAGCAGCTGACACTGGAGGGCAGGGCTGCCATTCAGAATGACATTCAACAGGCCGCAGAACATGGCCGACAGGGACTCAGTGAGCTTCAACACAGGCAAATGCAAAGTGCTGCAGCTGGCACAACCCCAAGCATCAGCAGAGGCTGGTGACCAGCTGGATAGGTTCCAGTTTGGCACAACAGGCCTCTAGGGCCTGTAATTTAAGCGTAGGTCAGCAGCGAGCCCTTACTGCAAAAAAGGCAAACTATGCTGAACAGTTTCAAACAGAGCATAACCAGGAGGTTGGTGAAGTGTTTATTCCCCTCTGTTTGGTACTTTTGAGACTCCACTGGAGTACAATGCTGAGTTTGTGGCTGTCCTGTACAACTCATTTGCCATAGCGGAGCAAGTCCAGCAAAGGCCACCAGCGGTCCTATACAATCTTAGGAAGAGAGGGTGAAAAGGGAAATTTTAGAGCTGTCTTTATCTTCGCTGTACTCCCCAGTAGGTAGCTGGAGCTGGACTCTTCTGTCTAGTGAGTGAGTCAATAGACAAGTCACATAAAGGGAAATTCTGTAAAGTGTGTGTGTGGGGGAAGTGTACCAATGTTTAAATACCCTCACTTTGAAGGGACTACCCAAAGTTTGTGCAATCTCCATTCTTCGAGACACTTAAAACTTGATGGGGCAGAACTCTAGGCAACCTGATTCAAGATAGCCCTTACCCTGAGTGAAGAGGTGGATCGGGTAACTTGAGCAACCTTCCAGCTCCAGCTACCTCATTACTCTTCCACAACAGACACCTTCAGAGCATTGCATATTCAATGCATTTACTAGACATTCTGAAAGCACACTTAGTGGGAGTCAGTGCTTCTGCCCTACACTAGTTCTTCTCCAACTGCAAGAACAAAACCAAACTAACATCAGAAGCGAGTGAAAAATCACACATTAGGAGTTCTTTCCAAACGCAGAACTACAGTGCAGACTTCCACCTTCTAAGGAGCACCAAAGTTGAAAGCCTCATAGCTGAATGCAACAATTGAGCAGTTTTGGTAACTTTAACCATTTCATCTTCCTTAGCAGTACCCAAGATTTTCTGCAATTATTGCCCCAATGTTGATTTTCTTTTTAGATAACTGCTGTAACTGTGTTCTAACTCTTAGCTCCTAGCATACTTGCTAACTAAAATAAATTTTTAAAGACTAAGCTACTTCTAAAAATGATTACGAAGAAAGGAAAACTAGCAAGTGAGCTATTGGTGAGACCACCTCAAAATCAGTTGTTAATATCAGTAGAAGAGTTGCTGCTAATTTGGAGATGCAAAGAGAGCCAAGTATGATGCTTACAATGATTGATTTCTGGCCTTGAGCCTGAAACGTTACTCCCAAGGCCAAAGGGAAAAAAAGAAAAATTTTTGAGTGTCACAGCTGCACCCTGAAGATGCAAGTGACTTTAGATGCTCTTAACCAGAGCTCAAACTGCTCTTAACTAACACCATTGAGAGACCAATACATGAGCTACAACACACAAAGGTTTCAGGCTGTATTTAAGCATTTGAAAACATCAGTTAAGCAATCCTTACGCTCACACAGCTGTTCCTCCTCTCAAGTCCTTCCTTCCTGTGCAAGCTGGATCAGGAAATCAAATTCAGCAGAAAGAGCCTCAGGGGAGGAGTGGGGGTTTTTGGGTTTGTTTTGAAAAATTAAAGCATGATCGGTTTCCCACTTTACACACAGCTAAATGGCATGCCAGTAGAATCAGGCAGGTGAATGACAGACTTAATGTTTAAGTCAGTGCTGCTGCCAAAAGATGCTCAAGTTATAGCCTCAGGACAGCTTTAAAAATGTCAGTGGAAAACAACTAACTGATCTAAATTTATATCTATGAAGTATGTAACCACAGTCCAGAGTTTCTGTAAGTGGCAATTATGTTCATATAGGAAGTCTATGTATATCATTTTATCCTCAGACTTGGGTGATTAACAATTATGGGTGTGCAGGTAGAAGGGATACTGTATCGCACCCACAGAATAAATACAAGCCCATTTTGACAACCTCTACTTTTGACCTCTCTCAACTGTATGGCACCATGCATTAAGTCATTTTTCAATACAATATAGAATCATAGAATCGTTAAGGTTGGAAAAGACCTCTGAGATCATCGAGTCCAACCTGTTAACCTAACTGCCTGGTCCACCTCTAAACCATGTCCCTAAGCACATGGTTTAGGTTGCCAGAGCATCCATTGTGCATTCCCCTCCCATATAGTAACATTACAGCTTTAACCTGTATCAGTCTCAAATGTAGATCAGGTCAAAGACTAAGTCCAAAAAACCATCAGCATTTAACAGCCTATGACTTTGAATTTCACCTGGAAGACTGAACTCAATGAGCTTTAATGAGCTACAGCCCTCTGCAAAGGCATTCAGCACGTGTTATGCCTTGGAAAGAGGTGGAACTGGCCAGCAAAGCCCTTCCAATCAGTTTGTATCAAATAAAGGCAAAGTGCCAGGTTCCTCACAGTTATGACTTCTAAGAGGAGAAAGGACACCACATCGTTTAAACAGCATGTTTTCTTGAAGGAAAAACAGACAAATTGGTAGAGTTCTCGTTATCAGAAGACCTCTGGTAGTCAGCCTACATTTCCTTTGACGGTATGGTTTATGTATTCAGATTCTTCACAAAGAGCTCCAACAAAGCATTAATAATCAATAAAAAATTAACAATTTTACTGCAAGTCTTGAGAATTTATGCCATTTCCTGGCATCATTTGAATAAAAGCATATAACTCAAACATTCCCAGCTCTCACTGTTGAGAAATAGTTTAACAAACAGGAGACAAAGAATCACTTAAATTACCAGTGCTTCTTCACTGTACTTAAATGTACTGCAGTACTGCAAGAGACAGAGCTTTAGGAAGCCACAGAGAGCTCTCAGCACATATTACATGTAGTGGTGTCACCCAAATCTGTTCCAGCAGCTCCAAGATATTTATCAGTGAAGAAGATTGAACTACAAACAGGATTTTCAGCTTTGCACAGTTGTGAAAGGCAAAGAATGGGAAACACCAACTCCTGGTTATATGAACTCACCCTCTCTCTTGAAAGGACGGGGTTATACCCATCCTGGCCCCAGCAAGCACTCGGCAGTCAACAAGTGCCACAGACCACACAAGCAGATTTTGTAATGGCACATTACACTAGCTGAGCTGCGTTGCCTCTCAGTGATACTAATCCCAAGTCCCTCTGCTACTGAGTTGCATGTTTTGAGGAGCTAGAAGCCACTGCCTCAGAGAAAGACAGAAGGGACCACTTATATGCTGCCACCGCCCGAATGACATAGCTGACAAAAAAATTATCACACAACTTGGACAAGGACGAGGTAGCACTACTGAAAAGACTGCTGTCCCTCAGATCACGACATTCTGCAATCCACATATCCAATGTAAACAGTGTTTTCCCAACAGCAACTCTTCCCTAATCTGAGGGCTTCAGGATGCAGTACAGAGCTAGCAGAGCCCAGTTCAGTTATGAGGATCATTCACATTTCAGCACCTTTGTGTTAAGGGCTGAAAGAAGAACCTTGTAAGGTGAGAAAGAAGGGGCCTATTATACAATCAACTGATCTGCTGAGTCAGCACTGTTTGAGATTCAGGGTATCAATACTGAAATACCAAATATGAAATACACCAGCGTATGTAGCACAAGTAACCAACTACTGACAATACACTCCTAGATGCTTATCTGAACCTTTCATTATTGGACCTACTGAAGAATTTAAGGCTAATATCAATGGAAATATTTACGAAAATCTACTACAAATACTTCAAAAGTCTTTGAAGAAACCTAATGCAAAATTTAAGTATCTAGATCTCATTAAGTTAGGACAACACCATAAACAGGTCTTGAGGAGAGGGACACAAAACATTTCATTCTAGATGAAGTCAGGAAAGTATAACATAGTAAGAGCCTATGGACAAAGTTAAAGAGAAAATACAATCCTTGGAACAGTTTACTGAAGACACCAGGATTTTTCAGTCCTGGCCATTTAAGCGACCAGCAACTACTACAGTGTCACATAAGTTTTTGTTTTATGCTCACCCTCAATACACAACTCTTCTAAAGAAAGCATTCATGCTCTTTGTAAGGCTTGAAGGGAGCCCTGTTCCGCAATTCACATTCAATTCCCATGACAATACATCTCTACTCCCACTAAAGCCATCTTTGAACACACTGTTTCCTCGACAGGCCAGATTACATCCATCCCCACACTACCTCTCCACTGAGTTTCTCCCCCAGATTGAGTTTATCTGTATCAAGGGCCCTGTTGTAACTCTGCCCCAATCCTTTCACTTGTATTTTACAGCATTTCCCCACCTATGTCCACATCCTTTTGCCTGCTGCCACTGTATAAAATCCGTGCTGACTCCTGCCAATAGAGTCTCGCATCTTGTTTTCATTTCGCACAGGCTGCCTCTGGTCTTGCTTAGAGATAAGGAAAACTGGACTCATGGGGGACTGCAGGGCATAACTACCGTTATTTAGGATGAAAGAACAAACAGGTTCAGACACCAAATAAAGCTTTTGATAGCATTTTGTATATAAGCTGGACATCCATGACACTCCATTTTCAGCTTCAGAACACTCCCTACACCTTGCTGCTTTGAAATGCAAGCCCTTACCTTTTTCACTCCTGGGATAAAAATTCATTGGAAGTTTCACTGACTCTCACTACCCGTGCAGACTGTTACAGAGCAACAATTACTGCGGGCAGATCTGAAAGAAATACCTCTGTCCCACATTTGCTGCAACCACCGCCAGTTACATTTGGAGTTATATTCCTCATCAGCCACACTTGCCCCTTTTGTTAGGGAAGGAATAAGCACATTCACATCTGTTAATCTGGGGCATGTGCTAATATATAATTTTGTGGTGCTTTGCTACTGGATTTGTCTGGAGATTGGCACATTAACGTGGTCACAGGCTTTAAACCTACAAGTCCTCACATGAGAGCCTATGAGTGATTCCTGTCTAAAGGTCTATATTGCCCTCTGTATGACTGCATACTCCTTCTCTGTTGCTTTCTTCTTCTCTGATGATGAATGGGTTCTTACTGGATTCCAGGGCAGGGTACAAATGTTCTCATTCTCATATTTCTGCAAGAGTGCTGCTTCAAAATCTCATTAGAAGCACCTGTTTGTAAAAGTCCATAAACATCTTCAGCAAGGTTTCAGAGTACTACTGTGTTTAATAAGCTTTGCCCAAATCTTTTACTCTCTGAACTATGGGAAGCATTAGATGAGGGCTAAACTTGGAAGCCACAGTTTCAAAAAAGTCAGTACAAAAGCCAAGTGCAGTACCACACCTGGCAGCAGCACATCTTGAATTTTCCCTTAGTTCTAAAAGTTGACATGAGAGATCTGGGCTTGTGTCACCCTTCTACCCCTGGTATTTAATAGTTTCCTTCCAACATATTCAGCCTGAATAAAGTCATCTCATCTGACTAAAAACTTGCTATTGACAGAAGTATCAAAGCTCAATCACTTGCTTCAGAAACCTAGAAACACACGTGCTTGTTACATCACAGAAATGATTCTCCTTGGTAACAAGAATTCTCCTTGCAGATCCCTCCAGTTAAAAGCTAGTAATTCTTAGAGCTGCTCTATACCTCTGCTATAATGGGAAAAAGCCTGTATATGCCCTCCCATACTCTGAATATGAGAGAACATCTTGCTTCAGGTGTAGGCCATCGCAGTTACAAACTTCTTATATGCCTTTTAGCGTATAGTGAGCTCATAAGGCTTAGGGGAGACCTTATAACCATGTTCCAGTATTTAAAGGGTGGCTACAAAGGAGACGCAGGCTCCCTTTTTACAAGCAGTCACATGGAAAAGACAGGTAATGGGTACAAGTTGCTCCTGAGGAGATTCTGATTGGACACAAGAGGAAAATTTTTCACAATGAGAACAATCAGCCATTGGAATAATCTCCCCAGGGAAGTGGTGGATTCCGTGACATTGGACACTTTTAAGATTCAGCTGAACAGGGTGCTGGGCCATCTTGTCTAGACTGTGCTTTTGCCAAGACAGTTGGACGATATGATCCTTGAGGTCCCTTCGAACATGGTATTCTACAATTCTGTGATTCGCTCCTCTTTATCCAATGACAACTGGATTACTGAATTTAAGAGCTACCTTGGAAACAGGAAGTTTCAACTTCTTCCATCAGCCCTAACACAAAAGATGAGCCTGTGGCTGACCACCCTTATTTGTGGCATCCCCACAAACAAATGGGTTGGGAGCACAGACCTAGTCTCTGCAACACCATGGCTAATAGCTACAGACTATGTGTAATAGATGGCATAGCTGGGTATTGTCAAAATAAACAGATATACCTTCAAACTTGGTTCTGGAGTGCTGTGATGCCCACTATGATCTGCCGTCGTCACTAAGGGAGTCACAGGGCCTACACACCAGCACTCAAAGGACAAATCTTTGACACCACTAAGACCATAGGATTTAAACTGCACCTACTGCACTTCCTTCTACTACCAAGTACATGCCACACCAACTGTTTTTAGGGTTGCCATGACAGTAAGTATTTCAGGAAAAGGAGGTCTGTCCACACCTGAAGTTACCAGTCATAGACCACCTCTGTCCCTTCCATTACTAGTAGGACTACAAAGCTCTACTAGTCTGTTTCTCTCAGTTTAAAGTGCCAGGTTTGTTATTCTTCAGCCTACTGAAGAGCTTCCACACCTTCAATTTCCCTGACTGCAGCTGAAACAAAAGTAGAAGCTCCTTCAGAACCTCCACACCTGCATCTTCAGAGCTACTGCAGCAGCAGCCGCCAAGCCTCAGGGACTGAGGAAATCCCCAGTCATGGGGGTATAAGGTCTTGTGATAAGGTCTGCACAAGGACAGCTGCAAGGTCTAAGTTCACTTCCTTCCTACTACTTCCTGCCAAAGTCTTCACTTCAGCAACTTATAACTGATATTAGCTTCCAACTTCATCAGTCACAGTTAAAGCCAGAACACACAATAGCAACAGATCAGTCCTTGGTCCTGGAAGGGTCTATTAGTATGAACACAGCAAGACTACCACTCCTGTCTTTCAGCTCCATGAGGAACACATGTCCTTGCAGACAGCTAGGTACTACCTCCAGACTAAAACCTTGAAGACATCTCTTCCTCCTACATAGTCTACAGTAGAGTAGACTTCATTTGAGTGTAGAAACAGTAGTATTATGAGCTTGTTTCAGCACCACCTCAGAAGAAACACTTCTAGGAACCACTCGGACTAAAGACCTGTCCTACTATTTTCATCCCTCTGAAATCAGGTACAGACACTAACTTGCCACTCAGATCTCCACAAAAGCTTTTTTAGTCATCTTCAAAGTAATACTTCAGAGCTGCTACATCACTCCATCTAACTCAGTCTTTCTCTCACACAAACCATTAGACAGATCAAGATCTGATACGGTTCTCTTGCTGCAGTTGCCATTGATTGTGTAGTTATAAATCTGCTGTTGGGCCTAAGGCTGCCAATACTGTCGTTGCAGTTAGTCTTTTGCTGCTCAGAAATTTTTGCTGCCTAGATAACAGCAATGCAGGAGAGGTGGAATTCAGGGGAAGGGTAGAAGAGGAGCACAACAGCAGTCTTTTTTTTTTTTTTAAAAAAAAGAGTAAAATGGAAGAAAGAAATTCAGAACACTTACCTGTATGGACTGATGGAATCCTAACCACACCTCATGCGGCAAATCACTTTCAGGAATTGAAAGCAGTAGCTCAAAACAACTCCTGGAAAAGTAAGAGGCAAGTAAGCAAGCTACCTGAACAGATTCTGTTGTTATATTAAATAACATTTGTGGCACATATTACTTCGCATTCAGATAAGAAGTGACGGTAACATTGAAACATGTTTGACTGCACAAATCAGTTAAAGGCCAGAAGCAGGCCCAGAATCAAGCATGAGTCATCGTATGGAAAGAGTGCTTCTTTTTACTATGCACAATCTTGCTAGGATAAGATTGCAGCTCCTCTTATAATCTAAGACAGTCTGTTCAATGTGGCATTACAGAATTTCTGCTCTTTCCTCTCACAAAAGAATCCCAATATCCATTCTGAATGAAACTCATTTGAACACAGCATGGTCTCTTTGCCTAGAGTGCAAATGAAAGCCAGCTTTACCTACCTTAAAGTTTCAGTGCTGACATATGTAAGAAAATAAAACTAAAGAACAGCTTGACAGAAGACGACACATGCACCAGCACAGAAATGGACCTAGAGAACAGATCCCTAACAGTATCCTAAAAGCAACAGACCAACAAGCTATGTCAAGAGGTGCATCAGCACAGACATGGATCCGCAGAACAGATTCCTAGAAACACCTTATGAGTCTTTGATAGCATAGCAGGGAGGGTGGGGTGGGAGGAAGCACTCAAATACCTATGGTGTGAACTGCAACAAGCTCAAGAGCTTACCAAACCAAAAAACCCCCACCCACATCGTTATGCATATCAAAGATGTTCAGATTAAAGTCAGAGTTAAACAGATTAGATTGCAAAATTCCCAGGTCGTTAAGTCAGGGAGCTGCTGCATTTGTGTAGCTCAGTTATCTACACAACACGGGTGGAGAACATCCCCTTATTTTTTCATTAAGCCAAGCTCCTGCTTAAAAATAGGACACTCGTCATCCAGTCTTGATTTTATACCCAGGAAAGTTAGTTACATCCCATTTTCAACTGTGTCAACAATTAAATGTTAGTATGAGTCAGCCCCATCACAGTGGCATGTGAACTTCTGTTGTGTATCGGGTTTTCCAAATGAAAATTCAGGAAAGTGGGAAGGGTTTAGAAAATTTTAACATCTCTGAAATATCTAGCAAATTTGAGACCTATATATTCCGTACATAAGTTCAGATTCCAAAAACAGAAGCGGGGAAAGCAAGACCTACTTGATATTCCCTCATTTAGACCATCAGGTCAATCCTATCCCTTTTCAGAAACAAAAAGGGAACAACTGTATGCACTTAGCGCATCCATCTCATTTCAGGGAAAAGTCTTGGAGAACAAGAATCACTGTTTTTTAGGAGACAAAGCAATGGCAGGACTACTGCCTATATTGTTCTTAAATAGGGGCTATCTAATCTTGTACGGGACATATGGATTACCTAAACCCCAACTGCTGCACAGAACAATTTGACCTAATCAAACTAAATGCATTAACTACGACACTCTGTCTAGAGATTCACAAGACTTACATGCAGCAAAAGTGTTCTCATAAATCGTGACAATATAAGGAAAGAAAACTGGTCTAAGACTCCACATATAATAAATGCACTGAATAATTGCTATAAGCTACACCTACATTGTTAGATAGTTCCAACTCAAGCTATTTTTTCTTCAAAACCTCCACTCTCAAATATTAAGTAGAAGAATGACAGGACAACACGTTCAGTCTTACCATAGATGAAGAGCTGAGCTTGGGGAAGGGGAAAAGGAAGAGATGACCATAAAGGAAACACGAGTTCCAAAACTGCTTACCCAAAAAGAATGACTTTCCCTTCCCCCCTCCTAATCAATTTTTAGCTAGATTCAGCAGTCATATACATAAACAAGATCAAATGGACAAATACTGAATTAACATCTGGCCATCCTTTTCACATTTCAGAAGCTCGCCTTCACTGCCCAATCCTGTTCCTTTAAAGAGAGGTTTAGGCCTGCAAAAGCTCTAAACACTTCTATTAGGCAAAAATACAATAGCCTTCATCACTGTCATTCAGTAATTATTCACATCATCAGGCACTAGAATCTCAATCATTACTATGCCCATGAAAAAGTGGGCAACAGGATCACCAGATATTCTAACTGTCATAGGTCTTAATATCATAAAATAATCAGGACTTTTCCCTTGTACTCAAGCTTGGCAATACAATTCACCAGTCCAGATGTCTAGACCCAGGTGGCTGCTACTAGACTATCAAAACCAACTTTACCAAGTCTCACAGCAGCTGAACTCTATTTTAACATAAGCAAAAAAACCAACCCCAAAAAATCACTAGATGTGTGTCCAATTTTCATGCATGTCATACAGATTCTTTTAATAAAAAAAAATTTGCAAACTTCATGGTCAATGTGCTTCTGAAAAGTGTTTTGACGCACACCTCATTTTCAGACTTAAAGTCAACCAATGCTATCTACTTCTACTCTTAATTCCTGGAAATACTTTTTCTAGAATATTACTTTTTCATATATATGATATTGGTTATATACAATATCAGGTTTAAACAAAATGGCAAAGCAAGGTTTTACAAATCATTTTTCTGTACTTAACCCTTAAGGTGCTACTTGGACAGTGAAAAAAATCTGAAATTAGATTTTTGAAGCATTGCCTATACAAAGTGAGATAACAGCCTATGAAGACGAGACGGCTGAATTTATGCCTCAAGAGTTATCGTCTGTTGCAGTAACACAGGACTGAGCTGAACCAAGAACTGAAAATTCTTTTGTTGGGAGTCCTTATGTCTTCCTCAGGATCCCAACACCAAGCACTCTAGTTTGGAAATCACTCCATGAGAAATCTGGAGCTCTGGGTGTGTAGCCACCACGTAAAACAGCACAACTGCAAAATATCCAGGATATTCCAATTACAATTTCCTTGGCAGAAAAAATGATTAGAATTCTAAGTGAATTGCCTAAGTTTTTGTTATAAGAATTGACTCAAACACACAGCTACATAAAGACTAGCCAGCCTTCCCTACTGGCAAGGGGGAGGAACACCCGGGCCCTTTAGCTTAATTCTTCCTTTTGGTCCTTATTACACAACACTTCAAAAAGCACCTCTATCCCTGAAAGTCCATTTCCTTCTTTATTGTACTGCAACTAAATGGAATTTAGGTATCATGGCTAAGACCACAAATCAAAATACCAGGATCACTTAATGAAGTCAAGCCTTTCTACCCCACTCTATGAGTACCACCACAGTACCTACCTATGCAAAACTCAATTCCAAACTTTAATCACAGTTTTTGCAAATAAATTTTAACGGGTGCTTGAATGCTTCCATTATTAAAAAAAATCATTCATCTCAAACACTCAAACTCAAAATATCTTTTAGGACAAGGTCTCTTTGATTTGAATTTCTTTATTTTGGAAGGAATAACTCTGGGCAAAAATCAACACGTTATTTTTGCATAGAATTATTCTGTAATTACCTCATTCACTATTATTTTAAGACAGAAATTTTTAAAAGTAAATTTTAAAAGCTTTCAGAATTGGGTTCATCTTTAGATTGTATTAGAAAAGTCTTCTTATCCTAAGTTTCTTAGAGTTAAAAAGATGACTAATTATCCATCAGCAGGATAAGCAGGAATAGTTCACCTGTTGCCAGGAATGATCCTGCATTTGTTACGAGTTGGGTTAACTCTTAATGATAGACAGCAGAGTGGTAAATGCAAGTTAGGGAATCAAATTACAACAGTTTATTAGGTTGAGAAATGCTTTGTTAGATAGACAAAGCAGCGAACCATCACACGTCCCTCTTCACAGAGGTGTTATGGAAAGCAAGCACACTCTTCCTGGAAGCGATGTGTGCTCAAGACTCCGTAGGTACAACCAGTAGATGAGATACAGCTCAAGAAGTTTGAGGTAGACTGGTCTTATCAGTTGAATCCAGTTTTGCTACTTAGACCAGATGACATTCAGATCTCCTTTCTCTTTTTACGGTTGAAAAAGCATATAAACACCTTCTTGAAGATGTAGAAATGGTAAACTCCCTTTCAGACCAGTGCCATCACAACAAACAGGAAAAAGTAGAAACCAGTCAAATATTAGCTACTGGGAAACACAACGTGAACTAGGAACAATTCTTTCTACTTTTTTAACTTTAATCTATTAATCTTAGGACCATATAAACCATTTTCAGATGGAAGTAAAATTTTTATACTGATGCTAACATGAATGGCACCTTCCCCCTCACACAGTACCCTCAGAAACAAAGGACTCTTAACTCCCTACTCTACCTTCTCTCTCCCTCCCTTGGAAACTCTTATGTAAAAGAAAAATGTGGGAGAGTTCAGTTAGGTATGCCATTTACCTCACCCTATTTGCGACCTCACTCGTTGTCTTTCTCATTCTTTAGATTCCTCTAAATGTAATCATAACAAGAACAGGGGAGATTCCAGTAAGTCAGCCTCTCTACTGTCCTCCACCACAAACTTTTCTGAGTATACGAGCAACAGCAAACAAACTCCCCATACTGAAAGGTGGAAGAAACCGTATTAGCAGAAGCAGGATATTCTGATTTTGCTCAATAAGAGAAAAGCAATTTTGATAAGCAGTTTTGACACAAAATTGGGATTCCTGCCCCAAAGTATAGAACAGTGGCAAAGTATATAGAAAGTACTCCAGATACGGATGACCTGCATATGAAGACAGTGAAAGACAAACTTTTTAACTGACATGAGTAGGAAACAGCAGAATACACAAGCTAATTAATGATAAACGATGAAGATGAGAATACTTTATCCATAAAGGGATAGTCTGCAAAAGCAATTAAGGTATTTTGCCAAAAAGATATGCATTATGTACCAGGTAAATGACTTAGCAGTTTAAGTCTTCAGTTTCCATATTAAGACGACAGGCTTTTCCTGATTTCACACATTTTCCCTTCTTGACAGAAGGTTTAAAAGAAAAAAAAAAAAGAAAAAATCCCTTCTAGTTCACATATTTCTCATAACTCAAAAAAAAATTCAAGGAATCATATGGAGATACCTGGTTCTGAGCTGTTGATTTATATTGCAAGTTAGTACATTACAAAAAAAGCATTTGACCAAGAATTGCAAAATCCTTCTCGAAAAAGAGCACTTGACTTTAGACAACAAAGCAAATAAGCTACTGAAAACAAAGAAAAAATAACCCATTGAAAAACTGTCACAGAATTACTTTTATTCTATGATGATCTTTATATTCGAGATTCTAGATGTTCACCCTCCCCCCTCGAATGAAACCTTACCAGCAAGGAGTGACCAGTGCATCAAGTTATCCTTCCCAGGCTAAGGGTAGTAACTCTAATGTATGTGAAAGCCCTCAGGCTACACTCTTCAAATAGCTGCTTTGCACTTAAAACAGACTTTGAGGAACTATTGAGTTATTCCAAATTAGCTGATGGACTGCAAAATAGTTCTCTTTTGTTTGAAGAATTGCTGTGCTCTAAGTCATGTCTACAGACACTGGTCAAAGAGCTCAGGCTGAATTACTCTACTGTTTTGCTATCCTATAGCAACAGCCCACATGCACAACTTTGATTGCCATAAATACAAAACGGCTTATCCTTTTCAGAAAGGGACATGGTGAGAACTACCTTGCATGACAGGTGAGAGGACACACGAAAGCAGCAACTGCAGAGCAAGTGACACAGGTTTATTAATCCACTATTAAAGCTCCTGTTTAACGAGGACCACACTAAGCTTTTTCTACAGAAAATAATAATAATTTTCAGAATGTTTAAGAAAAAACAGAACCTTCCCAATACCTGCACCATTATCCAAACACAGAAGAACAAAGCCTTACCCACTTGTTCGCATTAATTAACAAAATGCTCCGTACATTTTTGTGGTATGATTAAAAAAGTACTAAAAACATTTACTAGATAATAAATCATAAATACAGTTGTCAAATTAAGTATTACACTATTTCAACAACTTGCCCATTCATTTATAATATACATTTTTTTTAATATTAATGTACCAACTTAAAACTTACAGCACTAGCCTGCCAAGTACCAAAAGAACATCTTCACATTCTGTAGTCAAGTAAGGTCGTGCATTAGCAAAGCTTTGGATGGAGATTCGATATACTTCCAAAAAAGGTAAAATATGTTCCGATGCACCCCGACTGCCAGCATACTGAAGTAGTGTCTGAAAGAAAATGAGTTATCATTAGAAGTTCTCATAACACACTTTTGTCTAAAAATCAAATATCAATATGCAATATCAAGCATATACAGTGGAAGAATTCTAGAAGTGAGAAGTTTTTACACTGAAGGAGATTTTAAAATGGTAGCGTTTCTCCTCAACATAAGCTCTCCCTTTTATTAAAAAATAGTTTCATTAATTTTATTATTTTGATAAAGTTATCAGAATTTCTACTGGGGAGTAAGCTAGATGCAATCGGCAGAAATGTGAACTGTTAAGTTAATTCAAGGAGAAGTTCTGCACTCAGCTTCTTTTGTACAACTGCCATGGAGACAGAACCACATATGTAACACTGGAATATTTATTACTAGTGAGAATGCAGAAAAATAGGCAAGAAGTTCAATATTAAGAACATTATTCCAGCTGTGGTATTTGAAAGATACATGCATTACCCATACAGCAAACATGAAGCCATTAGAAGGGGATACAAAACGCAGATCAGACCTTTACGTAGTCATGATTCAAATGCAAAATTGCCCTAGATTCTACTACTTGGCCATAGCAATCCTACACTGAAGAAGCAATGTAAAATCCAGCCAGTTTTAAGAGAAGTCCAAATAAGTTTCAAAAATCAGCAGAGGGACGACAGTAGGATCTCCCAACCTTTTTAAACGTTCACTACACTACCGTGTTATTTTCCTACAGGTTATACAGTAATATGGAGAGCAAACAAGGCACTGAGCTAGGGACACCTTAGCTTTACTGACAGCTTGTTTCACAAGTACCATCTCCGTATGCATGCCCTCCTACAACTCCAGAGCAGTTATGCTTGTGTTCTTACCAGTTACAATCCCTCTCTCATGTTGCACCCTCCCTAGACCAAACAAGGTACCAATCTTGATTAAGGCCAGCTGCGAAGAAAACAAAAAAACAATGAAAAAAAACCTGTGCTTTGTGGAACCCTTAGGGCCAAGACTGTATGGGAAGAAAGTTCAGAGTGCCCCACCCTATAATTCAATACAAGCCAAATTGTCCTGAGAGGATGATCAGGTCATATCAGGCTACAATTTACTTCAAGTTGGCACTCTGACAAGACCAACTTATTTTAATGCCTTAAACAAACACATGATCATATCACATTATGACTGGAAGGAGGACACTACTGAACAGACCCTACATGAGCTTACTAAAACCAAGTGCAGTCATTATAATGGCCAGAAACTTCTAAGACAAAGCCTAACTTCCAACACAGCAAGAAATAAGTGGCCAGCTACACACTATTTTGTGGACTATCCGGTGTTATGCCAGTGACCTAACTATACAATACTAGGCCTAGGGTAAAAAAAACCAAAAAAGCAGACATCCACTGGCACAACCATGTGCGATATTTAAGAAAAAAAATTCTATAAAAAATACCATCTAAGAATCAGTAAAAATCAAGACCATTTTGTAGATTATTCTCCTAGAACTCAGTATCAGTAATATAACTCCTAGGTGAATGAAAGTTACAAACCCTCCAAAAAACCACACAATATTAATAAAGACATAAGGAGGGTGCGGGAAGGGAAGATGAAGTTTACAGAAATCATCCTTCAACGCAGCACAAGATCATTAGGAGAAGCAATGAATGACTAGTAACTAAGCAGTCTAAGTGCTTCTCTAACAGATTAATGAAGGATTTGTTAATATAACGCAAATTATATATGGCATTAGAAGCATTAAATTACATTCGAAGGCTGTCAAGCTGTAATCCCTAGAGATACTCAATTGATGACTATCAAATTAATCTGTTTAGTAAACCCAGCAGTAACGTTATCATTATAGTGACTACAGAAATAGAAGATCAAACATACAAATATCTGCACTTTTCTAAAAATGCATCCATTAAAACCAATCTATTTAAAAAAGCCAAATTTAGTACTCAATTACTTTGACAGACACTTAGATCATAAACTATCTGGTCTGTGTAAACCATAAAACATGGTAGAATACTTCCTAAGATTAAATAAACTTACTAGAAAACACTGCACCCTTGCTTGAGTGCAATCCTAGCATTGAGATGAGTCTTACAGCTAATATTAGCAATTCGTTGAGCAGCCATTTATCAGAAACTTCTCCCCAAATAGATGAGCAATGATGGTTTCAGCGTATAAGACAAATTCAAGGCAAGAGACTTATTAATAGCTTGAACTTCAAAGATATGTAGTTTTGAACATTATTATGCTATTAGTATTAGCATACTGACAAATAAGCAAAACAATAACTGTATTACAGAGGCTCTTAAAAGCCCTTCTGCTATTTCACAAGCAATATAAGTAGAAGTTTTAGTCCACTACAGACTTTTCTTGGCCGCCTATATACAAGACAAAATTAGACAATTTTTAACTTGTCAGAAATATATAATCTACATGCTTAACATGTAGATTATATATTTCAAGTTGTCAAGTAACAATTTTATAAGCAACTACCACCTTACAGTCTAATTACCTGAAGAGGGTATTCAAACATTTTAAGACTGGTTAACACACATCCTCTTATACTTTATCCTGTCCTCCTTCCTTTGACTACACTAACACATCCAACTGGTGACTGGGGCAAGAAGAGCAGAGGCCACACACATCCACCTAGCGTGTAATCTACAGGCCAGCCTAGGTCCTCAACACTGCACAGGTTCTCGTGTCCCGCAATGCTGGAATACCTGCTTCGCTGCATTTCTTCTGAAGCATCAAGTTTTTGCTCAGAACCAATTTAAACATGTCCAAGTTGCCTGACCTGTTATTACAGCTTTAAGTCTCTGTTTAAGAAAAAAACACTTCCACCTCTTAAACATACCTGGTCACAACTGCAGTCCTCAAATGTGTCACCTTTAATAATTTCAGAAAGCCAGCAGGTGCTGGGTATTGGCAGATGGGATGCTTTCATGTCCTACAACCTCTGCTTCACTGATAACCGTTCTTTGTATTTACGACAGTGCAACCTCAAACACAGACACACACTGCTCCTTCTGTTTGGGTACACACTGAGCTCCCCGACAGACATGTTTTTCCTAAGGTGAATATGCAAAGCATTCAATACAAAGCTGCAGGGTCAACCCAGTGTTTAGGCTTCATGAGTTTCTTTGTTGTGTTATCCTGGACACCAACCTTACTCCCCTGCCCTACAGGGATAGAGATAGGGATCTTCAAGGAAATCATGCCATCCAGCATCACTCCCAGAAGAGCTACTGGAAAGCTGCACATGGCAGCACAAGTTTACATGTAGTAAAACATAGCATCCAGACAGCTCAAAGCATAGGAAAGCTACTGATTTCATTCAGTTTGTTGTGTCTCAACAGCCTCAGCAAAACAGAGCATCTTTCAGGGCCATGCCAGAGATGCACACGCGGGATGGCAAATCCATTGCTGCCCTAAAACATTTCAGCTACCCTCATCGCAGCTACTTCCCAAGCTCATATTTAAGCCCAGTTAAATTCAGCTTCTCTCTAGGCATGTTCTGCTGCAGCTTAATAAGCTTATGACAAGATACCAGTGGCACCCTCCAAGTCGTTATTACAAAATTAAGTTGAGCTCCTTAAATTTCACTTAGGGGCAGACCTTAAGTTATTTTTATCACTCAAACTCTGTGCAACATTCACACACATCCCCAGTCAGAAGGAAAAACCAAGATGTAAAATTACATCCCAACCACAGTGGTTTGACTGCGCAATGACATCACACTCATACTCCACTGAAGTTGCTGCATAACAGACTAGCAACTTCATGTTTCCTACTGTATCTCTTGGTGTGCAGTCACGACAATCAGAAATGTCCCAAACTGATGGCAACCCAAGACAGATCTTTTCATTTTTATCTGTACTATCTATCACAGTATTCTAAAACAAGGCTACCATTCAATAACAGCACAAAGACCAAAAGAGGTCAACATTTTTTGTGGAACAGGGTTTAGGTATTTTGTTTGTTTGTTTGTTTTTTTCAGGTAACAGAACTGTCGTCCATCAAAATCCATTAATCAAGTACTACTAAAGCTTTATCTGTACCAAACTAATCTGGGCAACTGGACCTCTATATATATTGATAATCTCGACAACCTCTACTAAGTGTTAGCCGAATATTTGTTGCAATATTCTGATGCAACGAATGCCACTGGAAAAAATTTTAGCAAAATCTGAAACACAGAGAAAGTCACATGCATTATACTGGGCTCCGTGTAAATGCAAGGTCACAGATCTTAACAGTATGCTTAACTTGGGACACACACAGCAGTATGTAGCAGCACCAGCATCCTGCAGTTTGAGAAGCAAGAGTTTTGAAACCTAACAAATAAACTTCTTCTGTTGTTTTGGTAAGTGATGAGCTAAGCGTCCTCCCAGAATGGTATGGCAAAGCATACAACCTGGGGATGTAAAATGGAGGACTGGTGAAGGGTAGTATCACTTATCTATAACACACCAGTAGGATTTTTTGTCTCATTTGGCATCTGATTTTGCCATTCACCATTCATACACAGTGGCTGTATCAGCTGAGGTGTGGTTAAACTAGCTCGTAAACCAGATTTTATTTTATTTTTCTTTTTTATTTTAGGAACCACAATCTCTTCAGATCCAACAGGGACAGCTCTCTACTCCAGCAACCTAGCAACAATTATTCAACCTTAGAGCTCACAGTAAATGGTGCTGTGGGGGAAGCAAAAACTAATTAAGCATTGGAAGAGTTTATTTAAGAATAAGTTATCTTCATCATTGCAACTTTAATCAAGTTCAGTTCTTCTTCTGGAAGTTAGCAGCTCGATTCAGAAATTGCTGATCCTTAGCCTGAGCTGCATTAAGCAAGTATTCAGACAAGATCACCGGACCACAGAAGCTCATTCAGTAACTTAAGTGCACTGCAGGCCTTCACAGACCAGCACGCGTTGCCCATTCCACGGCAGATCTCAGTCAAGGCAGAACACGCAGTTTTGGTCCGGAGGCAGGGACAGAACAGAAAAGCGGTGATCGAGGAACCGGGCCAAGACCGCACTGAGAAAACGCGGTGCGGCCCGCCCGCCGCAGCGAGCCTCCCCAGGGCTCGCAGCTGCCCAGGCCCAAAGGCGAGCGGCTCCCTCGGTGCGGCGGGCCCGGCCCCCGGCTGGCAGCGGGGCGCCCGCGTCCCCGCTCGGCAACGGCGCAGGCCGCCGCGAGCCCCGCGCCGCACCGCGGCAGCTCCGGCGGAGCGAGCGGAGCCCCCGGAACGGGAGCCCCGTGCCGCCGGCAGCGCTGGGCGCGCACCGCGGCGGGGGAGGCCCGGCCCCGGCCTGCAGCCCGCGCCGCGGCCCACCCCGCCCGGCCCCTACCTGGCAGAAGCCCCGGCAGTAGGCCCGGGACGAAGCCTCCGACACCTCCTGCTCGCGCAGCTCCGTCTGCAGCTGCCAGAGGCGGGCCCGGAGCGCCGCCACCAGCCGCTGCATCTCGGGCCGCGGAGCCGCCTCGGCCTCAGCGTCCGCCATCTGCGCCCGGCCCCGCTGCGCGTAGGCAAGGATCACGTGACTCGCAGCCGCTGACCTCATCGTCCCGGGACGGCGTCACGTGACGCACACGTGACATGGCGCGCCCGTCGCTCTCCACACCCCCCCCCCCGGTCTGGGGCAGAGGCGTCACGTGACGCGACGGGGAGCCCGCCGCCAGTGCGCCTGCGCGCGGGTCCCCGGCGGGGCGGGGCCGGGGCTGTCCGTCTTCCGCCGGCCACGCCCCCTCCCCTGCCCCCGCCCCCGCCCCTTTCCCCACCCCGGCCCCGCCCCGTGGGCGGAGGGCACCGAGCGGGACCGGAGGCGCCGAGCCCGCCGCTGGCCCGGGGCCGGGACCGCGACCCCCGCGTTGTGCAGGCGGCTGCAGAGCGAGATCACCTGAAAGACAGCGATGGACACCGGGGAGAGCCAACTTTTTAACTTAAATTGCGTTTATTTTAATCTGCTGTTTAAAGCACGTTGTCGAAAGCAGAACATTTGCAAATCGAGGAAGGCGCTGGAGGGTCCGGTGCCAAACACGGGAGCCGGGAGAACGGTAAATAGGTTTTGCCAAGAACTTGTCCTGTGAAATACGATGGTACGGCCATGGGTCGGGAAGCTCTGCAGCGCGTTGTCACGGAGCCCTCTGCTCGGCAGGCTGACCTGCCAGGGTAAAAGTGGAGAGCAAGCCCGGCAGCAGAGGCCGTGAAACCTCGCAGGAAGCGATCGGAGCCGTAACGCTTGCTGTTACCACATCTGATGGCGAAGGGAATCCCTGAAGTCCACCCAGGCTGAAATGAGTGGAAGAGGTAGAGGCTGAACAGGTGAACAACAGTCTTTAAGTAGGAGAAATCTACTGCTGGGGGGGGGGTATTATTTCCCCTTCAGAATGGACCCTTTCCAAAATCTGGGAAAGTCCCCTGCTTGCACAAGACATTATATGGGGCCATGGATGTAAGGAAAAAATTTTTAACCATGAGGACAGTCAAGCAGTGGAGTAGGGTGCCGAAAAAACTTGTGCAGTCTCTGCTCTTAGAGGTGTCCAAGACAAGACTGGGTAAAGCTCTGAGCAGCCTCGCCTGACCTCATAGCTGACCCTCGTTTGAGTAGGAAGTTGGACTAGAAACCTCCTGGGGTCCCTTCCAACTGGAATTATTCTGTCATTCTACATTTTGTAGTTTGGTACTGTCCTGGTTTCAGCTGGGATAGAGTTAATTTTCTTCTTGGTAGCCGGTACCAGGCTGTGTTTTGGGTTTAGGATGAGGATTTAGAACTATCGCTAAATAGTCGCTAAGTAGCGCTTACATTGGTCAAGGACTTTTCAGCTTCCCGTGCTCTGCCCAGTGCACGGGGGGGCTGGGAGGGAGCACAGCCAGGGGCGCTGACCCAGACTGGCCCAAGGGCTATTCCATACCATATGACGTCATGCTCAGTATATAAGCTGGGGGAAGAAGAAGGAAGGGGGGGACATCTGGCGTGATGGCGTTTGTCTTCCCAAGTAACCGTTACACGTGATGGAGCCCTGCTTTCCTGGGGATGGCCGAACACCCGCCTGCCCATGGGAAGTAGCGAATTAATTCCTTGTTTTGCCTTGTTTGCGTGCGTAGCTTTTGCTTTACCTATTTAACTGTTCTCTTTTATTTTACTTCAATTATTAAACTGTTCTTATCTCAACCCACGAGTTCTCTCCCTTTTACCCTTCCGATTCTCTCCCCCATCCCACCGGGGGGGAGTGAGCGAGCGGCTGCGTGGTGCTTAGTTGCCAGCTGGGGTTAAACCACGACAGGTACAGAGTCCTGGGCCAGGAGCACAAGAAGGTGAGTGCATGGCCAATGAGGTTGTCCTCCCCTCTGAGCTTGCTCATGTCCTGCTGTCCTTCCTCTCAGCTGGAAGGGGCAAGGGACATCTACCAGGCCTGCACTGTCAATACCAACACCTCTTCTGGCATCAGGGGGAGGCCAGAATGGACTCCTCATGGCAGATCCACAAAGCCGACGAAGAGCGACCAGGTCATCAAATCAGCTGGTAGAGCTGGCTGGCTTGTGATGGCCTCTAGGGCCCCTGGGGAATGTTAGTCCTTGGTTTCTCTCTCACACCATGCTCAGGAGAGAACCACAGCAGCCTGCCAGGCACGCTTGACCTAGCACATCTGACTCTCTCTGTTAACTGTAGGCCACCATAGCCTGCTGCCAGGCCCTCCGCATGCAGGCAGGTCCCCTGCCCATCACCCCTGGGCTCTGGGGGAGAGCGGCCAACTGTGTGATCCTGCAGGACATCCATTACGTGGAGTGGCTGCAGCGAAGAGCCAACCTGAGAACCAGTACGTACAACTCTGAGCCTTCTCTGTCTCCCAGCAGCAGAAAGGAGGGAGGAGGGTAGATCCTTGTAGAAAGGCCTCTTTTCCATCCCTCCTCTCTGGTGTTTTTAACCTTCTCCCCTCTCCCCGGGTCTTGATTCTGCTCTCCTGTTGAAGTGAGGCTGGGGCAGAGGGAGGCCTCTGCATTTCATCCTCCAGCAGCAGGACAGAGCAGTGAAGACAGGCAGAAAGTGGGGATCTGAGTACACCTGGAGGCGAACAGCAGACATTGCACGGAGGGCGGTGGGGGATGGCACTGGCGTGTTTATATGTATATCCGTATATATAACAGAGATAAATGCATTTTATATGTGTTTGTATACCTTCATACCTATATGTTAGTTATACAGGTTTAAATGCATACATATGTATGGATAGATAAAATATGTTTGCACTTCTATATGTGTATGAGAGCCACAGAAGTAGTTGCAAGATAAACCTTTCCCTTTACCCTGGAGAAACATAAAAGGCACTTAGGGCCAGGACATTGTCCTTAGCCTGTGTTCTGTCCCACAGCGGGTACCTGGGGTTTAACAACTCCTTGCCACTGGTTGCCAGCTAAAGTCCAACCTTTTTGTTTACACACACCATTTATAATACAGCTACATATATAGATATACATAAAAAAGTTTCATTGGTTGGTGTTTTTTTTACTGAGAGATAATGCAATTAATTATAAATTTTAAAAAATCACTGAAAGAAAATTATATAAAGTAAAATGTGGCTTTATTGGCCACCATTTCTACAAGTCTGCCACAGAAACTTTAACAGGTCTGGGGGGGAGTGTGCATTGCAGAGGGAGCAGGGCAAAGGGCCAGTCCTGTGAGTCAAATCAAGGGACCCCCACTCAAACCTCGCTCATCCAAAGGAGTCACCGACCTGTAAATCTAACCAAGAGGCCCAAACACCCTCCTTCCCTACTCTTCCTCTGCTAAAAGCAGTCTGCTCACATGTGTATTACAGGCAAGAGGTGGTGGCAAGAAAAACCTGTATGAATTTAGAGACTTTTTAGAATTATGCTCTCTTTAACTTCAGGCTCTTATACGACAATTAGAATTTCAGTTCTTTGCTTCTATCATCAATCATGGATATAGAGCTTCAAAAAGCAACAGCTTTCAGTACTGGAACCTTCGCTGTGGGAGAAATTGCTGGACGTTGCAATTTCCAAGCTGGGCTCTGGCAGTAATGAGGGCGGGGGAGAAAGAGAGTGTTGGGACCTGTAGGGGGCTGGGCAAGTGCAGAGCCCTTGTGTTCATGGGGCTGTGAATGAGGTTCCAAGTATGGTAGAGGACCAGCAACAGCTTACAATCCTGGCACCTTTGGTGTGGGAGAAATAGGTGGAAGTTTGCAATTTTGGAGCTGGGCTCTGGCTGTAATGAGGAAGGTACAGAGACTCTCTAGGCGGTGCAATACCCACGCTTTATGAGCCCAGCCTGGAGACAGTCTTCTAGAACTGTGCTAGCAAGGATTGGCTCAAAGGGCCTAAGTCTCTCCCTTGGCCTCCGGCTCTGTTTCTGTTCATACAGCCCAGGATGCCCTTGGCTGCCTTTGACTATGGGGTGTGCTGCTGGCCAATGTGCCATTCACAGTCCACCAGGCCCCCAGGGCCTTTTCCACAGAGCCCAGCCTGTGTCACTCTGATTTTGTAGTCTACTGCAGGGGCAGGGCTTTGCATTTCTCCCTCCTGAAATTCCTAAGGTTCCTCTCAGCCCATTCCTCTCACTGACCTAGCTCCCCGGGGCTGGCAGCTTTCCCCCAGAAGGCTATCATCTGCAAACTTGACGAGCGTGCCCTACATCACCTCTTCAAGGCCACTGATGAAGAAATTGAACAGGACAGGTCTCCAGATGGACCCATGAAATACTGCTCTCATTATTGTGTTCTAGTTAGAGTACGAACCACTAGTCGCAAGGCTCTGAGCCCAACTGTCCATCCAGTGTTTCACCCGCCTGGTTATCCAGGGATGCTGAACATAACTTGTTAACCTGAATGCGCGGACATTGCTGGGGATGCTATTGAAAGGCTTGCTGAAGACAAAGTAAAAGACATCTTTTCACTCCATCTCCATGACCTTTCAGAGATGATACGGAGCAGCCCCACTATGACTTTGTCCTGCTCTCTTAGCCCCTTTGGCTGCAGCCCCTCTAGTCCCACCAACTCTAAGAGCTTCAGTTAAATAAAGTACCCCTGAATTGCTCCTCACCCACTGCTGCTTAGTCTTCTTCTCCTTACATCCTGCCTTGAGGCACAAAGGCCTGGGAGACCCTCCTCGCAGAGTCTGAGGAAAGGAAGATTTTCAGGATGGCCGACTTATCTGCACCTCCTCTAACTCGATCATCTGCTCGACTCGTGCAGCAGGCCCACGTTTTCCTTTCTTATCCCTTTACTGTTAATGAAGCAGTAGCAGCTCATCATGCTGCCCATACCCTCGCTTGCCAGCGTCTCCTCTAGGGAAGTCAGGGATATGACTGACGCTCGGCTGCACCCTAAGACCCTCCAAGGCGCAGAGAGAGAGAGACAAAACCCCCGAACCTCAAGAAATAACACACCTAAAAATCTCTCTCCTAAATAAAACATAAGCACTAACAATGGTCACTGGGGAGAGGAGCAGTCAGCTAAGTCCCACAGGACGCAGCGTGGGCACTGGCCTGTGCAGCCTCCCTCACCGGCCACTGCCGCTCCTCTGAGGGGCTGGTCTGACAAGCGCGAAAATGGCGGTGGAGGAGGGCAGTGCACTTGCGCGGCACCACACGGCACGCTTGCGGCTGTAGACCCCCGGCCTGCAGCAGGCCAGGGCATCACCCCTCATGGCTGTGGGCGAGTGTGGTGCCCCGGGGCATGCTGGGAGCTGTAGCCCAGGGCAAACAGCCTTCCAGCAGGGATGCCAGGGTCCTCCAGCCTGGGGTGAGCAGGCAGCACTGTCAATCTCTCCCTTGTTCCCAGTAAGATCTACACCCCTCGGGCCTTGGCGTGGCCCTGGCATGGCCCCCCTGTCTCTAGAAAAGCAAGGTCAACTCTCCATTGGTGTGGCTATGAAAGGAAATTTATTGCCATAAGTAGCCCCGACCCGTGGTGGTCCACAGTCACAGATCTTGTCTGCCTCTGGCCTCGCGCAATGGAAATCTGCAGTGACACAGGAGGAGCGATGAGGAGCTGGCCTTGCTGGGTGCTCCCCTCCTGCTCCGAGGCAGGCCTTTTGCTGCCGGTCCTCCGACCTCCTCCCTGACCCGCAGAGCCAGAGCTCAGCTCTGCTCGAACCTACCTGAAAAGATGAGCCTCATTCCTGCTGCTGGCAAGAGCCGCTAAGGCCTCTTGCTTTTTCCAGGATGTCTTCTAAGGCATGGGACAAAGAGGCAAATGTCAGGGCACTGCCCCACAGCCCTGGCTAGTGGCCCTCCCCTATATCTGGGGCATGCTTGGGGAGCCGGAGGGGAAGGCTAGAAAGATCCGAACTTTACAGTCAGGACATAGCAGCAGGCAGAGCTGAGCGTTGTCTCGTGCAGGGCCCAGCCTCCCCACCAGCGCCAGCTCTGCAGCCTTTCTCCTACGCTCGAACTGAGCCCTGAGGAAACCCCTCTGCGGCTGCCCTCCCGAGGCCAGCCCCGGCCCTGGCCTCCCTGGGCAGACGGGGAAGGCCCAGGCCCCCCCGGCCGTCTCGGCAGGGAGCGCGGCATCGGGCTCCAGCCCTGACTCTCACCTAGCACTGCGATGGCGGAAGAGTGCAGCGCCTGGCCGTTCTCGAGGTGGCGGCTCCTGGCGATGCTATGGAGCCTCTCCAACATAGCAGGGGCATCTGTGACCTAGGGAGAAGCAGAGAGGCACAATTTCTTCTCTGGCCACAAAGGTCCCTCTGCCGACCCACAGGCCGGTCGTCTGGGTGGGCCACGAGGGGAAGGAGGGAGAGAGAGAAAGAGCAGGTGTCCAGGGCCACCTGGGCACGGCCAGGGATGGCCATGTCTCAGCACCAGCTACCCAGCTCGCGTCCTGCCCACCCTTGGCTTGTTGCCTCATGCTCCCCACTTGGTTCTGAGGAAGGGCCCTGCGGCTGCGACATCTCCCCGGGGCAGAGCTCACTCACCAGGCAATGGCAAACCTCGTACTGCAGCTCAGCTGCACTTAGCCCGATGGAGGTGATGATGCCCTCCTGCACCCGCTCTGGCCCCAAAAACGGAGCGCAGAGATAGAGAGTGGTCCTGCAGACCTGAAAAAGAGAGTCGTGCCATGTCGTTCCTCCCCCAGTGGAGTGGCCAGGGTCCTTCCCAGGAAGCTCGTCCAGTTGAGCCCTGCTGAGCTCTCCCTAGCAGAGGGGGCTGCCCCAGACGCAGTCTCCAGGCAGGGAGGGCACTGGCTGCAGCAGTTCACCAGGCAGCTTTCTATGGCTTTCTCCTGCTTTCTATGGCTTTCTCCTGCTTTCTATGGCTTTGCAAATAAGATCTGGGGGCTCTTACGTTGGAGACTTGAGGGTCAGGATCCCGGAGGTGCAGGAGAAGGCTGACCCAGGTTTCCCACACTTCTCGGGCGAAGAATGATCTCTTCCCTGAGGCGGAGGAGGCCAGAGCGGCGTAGAGGCTGAAGGCCGCGGAGCGAAGGACCTCTGGCTCCTGCAACTCACAGACCCCATCTGTCAGCTGGGTAATGAGGGCACCTCCTACCAACGCCACGTCAACAACCGTGCGCTGCCTGCAGAGGATGGCAGCCTGAGAAATAGCTCTCTTCTACTCATTCCCACCCTCAAGGAAGCAGTATGTAAAGAACCAAACCAAGAACTGGTGATCAGTAAAAGAGTGTGCTTGAATATGGTTCTTGGGAAGACAATGATTTGGAAAGCAGGTCGCCTCATCCAGATTCCTTCCCTGCCACGTGGGTCATGAGCCCAAGTGTGACTCCCAATCTACGGGGAGTCTCAGGGCACCTCAGCATCCTTTCTGGCAGGGGAGCTGTCTAATGCCTGAGAAACCACAGGGACGTGTGAGAAGCGCTGTCGTCCTGGGGGAGACACAGGCGCTTGACAGCACAACCCACCCTACCCACGGAAGAGTGGGGAAAAGGGCCGAAGCAGACATTCAGCCTCCACGCAGCATGGGGAGGCCCTGGCCCACCCCTCGCCTCTCAGACAGTCAGAAGGAAGAGTTATTTCACTCACAGCCTCAAAGAACATCTTGGTGGACCTGGCGATGTCTTTGAAGGCAGACCCCAAGCCCTCTGCCTTCATCTTCCTCACCACCTCAGCCAGCGCCAGCATGCTCTCCGCAGCCACCTCGGGACAGGTGGTGTTCTCCAGGCCCCTTTGCAGCACCTCCAGAATGGCCTCCTTGTGCTTTTGCACCTGCAAAGCCAAAGACACCCACAAGCTTCTCACTAGTCCTGGCCCAAATGGCTCCTCTTTACCATTGCTTATGCTTTGCACCAGGAGGCGCTGGACCGTTACGATCCCCTCAGGAAAGGCACTCGGACTCTGCAAAATACCCGTTCACATGCTATTGATCAGAGCTAGCACTCTAAAGAAAGAGAGACTAATACAGCTAGTCCCTTTAGACGCTGGGGACCCTGACTTGTGCAGCAGCATGGAACGTGCCTCCGATCCCCATGCAGGGCGCTGTGCAGACCCCGCCCATGGGAAGGGTTAGGCCATTTTGGTCATTTGAGCTGTTACAGGATTTTCCTAGGCGGCCATGCAGGTGGCGTGATCGCTGGTACATGGGGGAACTGCCTGAAGGCTCCTTGGTTGCAGTGGGCTGGCTCTCCACCAAGTTCTTGCCAGTGAGGGGCTGCGGTCAGAGAAGGGAAAAAGTTGGCCTCACCTGCTTGGGTGCTCTTCTGACTGCATTGCCCAGGCCTCTCACTGCCATCTGCCGCACGGCGCTGATTCGGTGCTGTGATTTCTCTATCAAGACACCTAGGACATTCTTCAGGAACTTCTTCTCCGTGAATGGAGGGTCCTTCATCAGCTACAATAAAGCAACATGCCCGTGAGTGCCAGGGTGCCACCTAAGCCCAGGCACAGCACGCAAACGGGCTTCGTAGAAACGAGGATCCATTGGACGATGACACTCTTCTGGCACCTTCTTCCCTCAGAACGAGACATCCCAAGCAGCAGTTTCCTAAGAGAAGCCCTCTGAACTCTTCCTTCCCCTCCTGTTGTCTCACCTCAGCAAAGAAAGCTGTTGCCGTGAGCTGTAGGTTTTCCGAGTGGGAGTTCAGCCACTGGGAGAGGGCCCAGATCACACCCCTTGAGATGAGCTGATTGCGAAGCAGGACACTGCACACAGAGCACAAGAAGGCGACACACGGTCATGCAGAAAGACCACAGGCCATGACCCAAAACTTCCCCTGCTCTGATGCAGGTGCTGTTCAGCCCCGCAAGACAGCTCCCTGGACACACGGGAACGGTCCTGGCGGCCATTTCCCTGGGCACAGCCACCCACAGGAAGGTGGGACGCAGCCCCGGGTTCTCACCTCGTCAGGAGACACACGCCATTGGTGTGAGCCTGTGGGTTTTCGAGAAACGTCCATGCTCCCTGCCTCCATAACAGCAGCAGCCATCTCTTCTCCAGGCATCTGCTCAGCACCAGCTCTAGAGCCTTGCAGTAAGGGCTTGCAAAAAGAAAGCCCAAAGACATCTCAAATCGCAGCACTTTTGGGGAAGATTTGTCTGTAGCAGAGGTAAAAAGCTCCGCTGCCTTGGGACGTGTTGGTTCACTCATCCCAAACGCCTCCAAGCTGGAGACCAGGTACCCCTGCAATGATGCTTTGTAGCATTCAAGTCCATAAAGCTCTCCGAAAGTGGCCATTTTAATCCTTTGGCATGCCTCAAGCCACTGATAGCAGGAGGAAACCCAGGGTCCCTGTGCTCGCTCGACACCAGGCACCCAAGGCGCTCCCTAAGGGCTCTTCTCGCCAGTATTTTATGCAGCATGACTTGCAGGTCACAGACAGCCCCAATTTCCCCCAACTCTTGAGGAGCAGGAGCCAGGGCTATGAGGAGGCGGCACGATGGGTGCGCCCACCTATAGATTTTAGAGGCAGGAACTCCGCTACTGCGGCCCAGCCCTACTGTCACACCCTGCCAGGCCACAGATTACAAGAGCTAAGTCTCTAGGACACCAAACCGCAGGTGGCCATGGCCGGAGCTGGGCCACGGCCCCTGGGCCAGGAGGGGTCCCTCCCATCTGTGGTCTGCTTGACTGGGCCAACCCCACGCAGGGTCTCTCCCCGTTCAGTGGAGGGAGACGAAGGACACACTGCCATCGAGGCTGCACGGGAGGCAGGACAAGAGCAGTTGGCAGTGCCAACCACGCGACCCCTTCCTCTCTGGGAACGGGCGCTTCTCCAGGAAAGAAGAGAAGTCAAGCCAGCCCTGGCAACCTGCCACCGCTCCTAGGAAACAGGGCAGGCCGAAGCGGTCCCTCTGCATCACAAGTGAACACGCCTGGCTGGGGAAGTAAAGCTCGCCAACTTCCCTGCCCCTCCTGCTCCTTACCTGCACGGCTTGTCCTCCCTCCTCGGTGCATTGAGGAAGAGCCCTCTGCGGCATCTCAGAGGGGGAAGCAGCATCTCCTGCCCCAGCGCCTTGCTGACCTCACCCAGGAGGCCTGGCAGGAGACGGGGAAGCAGGCGCCGGACCCTTTCCTCGGTCGGCAGCACGAACACCACCTCGGAGATGGCCCGGGGGAGCTACAGGGAAATTCAGCCAAGAACCACCCGTTAAACAAGGGCTTTGCCCACCAGTGCAGTCCCGCTGCCTCCCTTGGGGAGCTTTTGCTGCCTGCAGGAATCACGCCGGGGACAGCCTTGTGGCCCAGGAGCAGCAAAGTGTCCTGGCCCCTCACAGCACTAACGCTGAGACGCCCCAGCACATCACCCCTGTGCAGTCTCCCCAGGCGTGTGATAGTTAGAAAGCAGGTGCAAAGCTGCAGGAATGCCTCTGCCATCGAACATACCATGAGGGACTCCAGAGCAGCCTGGCTGTGGCCCGGTTTGGGAGCGGAGGAGTGGGGCCTGGGGCTGTTCTCTCCCGCTGCCTCTAATTTCTGCGTTAAGCACTCCAGGACCTGAATGCCAAGGACGCTTCTCCCCAGGGTCCTCCACAGCTCCATCGCGTCCCTGCAGGGGAAGAGACATTCACCCTCGAGCTCATATCCTTGGTACGCGCAGTGCCCTCACCAGAGGCCAAATGCTCTCCTGGTCAGCAGCGGGGCTTATGATGCCTGCAGGGTTCCTTCCAGAGATAGGAGCACACGGCCTTGCAACAGGCAAGCTGTGTTTAACTGCAGCGGGGCAAGCGGGGAGCACACAGACCTGTCCATGGGCAGACGTTTCTGGAGGAGGCTGTCGACCACAGGCTCATGGTGAAAGCGGGCCAGGAGATACACCGCCTGGAGCAGGAGGGGCCTGTGGGTGCTCTGTTGCATGGTCTGCATGCAGCTGTAAAGGACGTGCAGGACTTCTGGCACCTGAAAGGAAGCAGGCGAGAAAGAACGCCGCAATGCCTCCTTTCCCCGTACCTCTACAGGACACAAGCATGGTCAATTAGTGCATGAGCAATGCCTGCTCCCTTGACACACTGTCAGGGTCTAGTCCTAAACTTCACGCTGCCGCTCTGCCGGAGCCCTGGCTCACGGGTGGGGATGAATGTGCTCCGGAACAGGAAGGTTGGTGTGTCCCAGAGGTAACTGTCGCACTTACGGCAAGGACCTGCTCCAGCGGGGGACTTTGGACTGCACGTGCCCGTGTCCTCCCCTCCCCACTCCACGGAGCAGAACGTGGCAGGAGGTGCTAACGCGCAGCTCGGACCAGCGATACCCCTCGGCTCTGCACTCAGGCTGTGTTTCTTTAGCTCGTGTCAACTGCACGAGGTGTACCGCGACAGCCAACAGAGAAAAGTCAAAGCCAAACTGCAAAAAGTCTCTCTTACCTCCTGATATATTAGCTGTCCACACCTTTCCAGAAAGGTAGTCATCCACACTCCAGCGGCCCATGCACGCCTGTCTGTGGCACACTTCAAGGTTTCCGTGACGGTGCTCATGAAGTCTGCGGCCTGTGCTGGGGGGAAGTACTCGCAGACAGTCTGGAGAGAAATCAGAAACAGGAGAGACCCAGTCACAACTCTCCGGTTCTGCAGAATGGGAAGGAGCCTTGAAGGGACTCTGAGTTCAGCAGTTTGCCTGTCATGGAAGGGGCAATCAAAGTACGCTCCTGCCGTTTATATTTTATGTAGCCGAGAGATTTAGAAGTGCCTCTTCCGACGTTGTTTGCTTATCTGCAAAGCTTGTCTTCTGACAACGGGACCCTCTCACGCACACCCCCACCCCCACCCCCCCGCATGGTATCCGCTCCTTTGACAGTGCGCCTAAAGGCCAGGCACGTCTCGAAGCCTCCTGCCACTTGCTAACAACAGAGGTGCTGGCGCGACAGCTCCCTCTGGAAATGGCGCGGGAGCCTGGAGGGAGCAGGGGGACGCGCAGGAGCCCAGGCGCCAGGCCCCCACCCCGGTCTATGGGGCCAGTTACCTTTGCTATTTCGTTAGAGGTCTCCAACAGAGACGTGTCGTCGGGGCTGTCCAGCCCTTTACACAGGCGCCCAAAGTCACCCGTTTCAGGTGCCACATTCCTGGTCCTGGCTGGGAGAAGCAGCGGGTGAAAAGGAGAGTCACATTTACAGGAACCCCAGCTTTGGCCCCAGTTCTCGAAAAAGGAGGACCCAGGCAATAAATCCTGGGCTGGGTGGACCCCTCTTCCCCCTGGCACCACCTGCGGGGGCTGCGGGGAGCTGGCAGATGCCAGCCTCTGCTGCCAGCGGCTGCCTCCCCTGTTCCTGCCCCAGGGCACAGATGGCTCTGGGCAGGAGGAAACGTCCTCAGCGCAGAGGGATGCTGCCCGCTGAAGCGGAGGCAAGAGCTCACTTCTAACCAATTTCTTTGCGGGAAGTTTGTAGGGCCACAGAGTACCCTGTCTGCGACCTTCCTTCATTGTGGAGAGCATTTCTTGGCTGGCTGAAGAGGGGTTTCACCAGACCCCCCCCGCCCTCACGCTCTAGGCCTGCAGCTGAGTTCCCTGCTCATAAACTCTGGGCAGCTAACTGATTTCCACTCCGGTCCTGGGCAGGAGATGTCCTTCCTGGCACGCATGTGTTTGGGGAAACCATCTGGGGAGCTGCCTGTTGGCAGCAAGGGGAAAGTCGCCCTCACAGTTTTGGACACCTCATCCCAGGTGCTTGTCTTGAGCGCCCTGTCTCGCCTGGCCGTGGAGGGCTCTGTCACACAGGGGGACAGTGCCTGGCATTGGAGACTAGGTCCTGCTCTCAGAGAGCAGTGGGAGATGGCCCTGAGTGCCCTCGGCAGGGAGTGGACGGAGCGGGTGGGGGTAAGAAACTAGGCGAGCACGCAGCCTCCCCTTTCCCTGGTGGGGATGGGGCCTGGCTCCACGGGATGCCGGTGGCGCCATGCAGGGAAAGGAGAGACGATCAGGCTGACCGAGCCTAGCAAGCGCCCTCTCTCCTCACCTTGTATTTGAAGCAGGTGGCGCAGGCAGACCCCTGCCAGCTGGCGGGACGTGGCCAGGGAGTCACTAGTCAGAGGGCCCAGCAGCCCCACCAAGAAGCCAAATTGCTTGCAAGTGCATCCTCTCTGCAGGGGCAAGAGGCAGGAAAAGGGTCGCAGGCGGCCCCAGTGCCCACTCACCTCTCCCGGCCGTGCTGCCCGCCACGCTGTCACTCCACGAGTCGTGAAACCCAGCGCCCAGCCAAGCAGGGCTCTCTTGCAGGGCCGTGAGTGGCAGGGAGGGGTGGGGGCCATGCAGGCGGTCCCTACTCACCGTGACCTTGGATCGCTCCTCACAAGCGCCCAGCAGCTGGGCGCAGACCTGCAAGGCCCTCTTCCGCTCCCACGCTTTGGCAGAGGTGAGCCAGCACTGCAGGACCTGGCGCAGGGGGTATCTTGTCTCACGACGGGCATCGCATCTTTCTCTCCCTGACATCCCTCTCCATCTCCCTCCTCCTCTGAACCCTTCCTTGAAGGCCTGCCCTGTGGCTCTGTGCGGCCCCCAGCCCCACTGAGCACTGGCAGTGCTGCCTTCACAGCCCCGCTCTCTAAGCCCCCAAATGTCTGCCCCAGCTCTGGAGCGACCCTTCCCCCATCTCCCCACGGCTACTCACATGGACCACGTCCTCGAAGCAGGCAGAGGTCACCTCTGCCTCGAGAAGGGCGACTATAATCTGTCCCAGACCTTCCAAGCACAACATGTACAGAGTCTGAAGACAAGAAAGGAGGACTGAGGTTTGGCATCACGGGGGCTGCCAGGGCGCGCTGAGGTGGGATCCCGAGCGAGAGGCGGGCAGGGCCCGGATGGCGGGTACCTGTATGTTCTGGGCTTGCCTCACCGTTTTCCCTCTCCCTTCCATCTCCTCCTTGGGAGGAAGGGACAAGATGGTGTGGCAGCACTCAGCCAGCAGGCTGCAACTTTCCTCCCTGCTCAGAGATGGCTTCAGCTTCCTGGCCGGAGAAAAAAGGAAGAGAAAACAGCAAGGGGATTTACTAGCTCTCTCCAGAGTGGCTCAAATGACAACCGGGTTTGTCCTAATGGAGAGCCCCAAAGCCAAAACCCCTAGCCCATGCCAGCGAGCACTGCCTTCAGCTCCAGCACTTCTGCTGACTCCCAGGCAGCAGGCAAACCCTCAGCCCCAGGGTAGGGAGACCCCAGGGCTGCCTTGCCTTGCCTTGCCTCGCCTCGCCTTGCCTTGCCTCCTTAACCCTGCCAGCCTGCTGGCCGGAGACACAGTGCCTTTCCCCCAGCCCAGAGCCGCTCTACTGCCCACAGCCTACAGTGGGCACCACAGCCCTGTCTCTTGCAGCTATGGCTCCTGAGCCCCAGCCTCCCCCGCCAGCCCTTCAAGAGACACCCAAAATGAGAAACACTGTCCCACCCCACAGCCCCTGCTACTCGCAGAATCATGCTTAAGGCCACTGGGGCTGCACCAGCTGGCTGGCTGGGGAAGCACAGGGCGTGCCCAGGGTCTGGGGCACAGACCTCACCTCAACTGCACCAGGCCCAGAAACACTCGGTACACGATGGACTCCCAGGGATCCTCCATTGTCCAGTCCTGCAAGTTCCAGACAGACAGACACAAAGTGGGCAGCGGGGACAGGCCTCTCGGTGGGGACAGGCTCTGCTGCCAGACCTGTGTAGACACACTTGCACACTTGCACCGACTGGGCCGGGCGTGTTTTGGAGGGCCAGAGCACACAGGCGCCACAGGAAGCTCTTCTAGCCAGGCCCGCCAGCCCACGCTGCCTGCGTTTTGCTGACCGCCCATCAGCGTTGAAGGACATAGAATGCCCTGTTCCTACCAGCACCCTCACTTTGTAAGGCAGCTTTTCGCGAGACCCGGTTGAACTCGCCAAAGATGTGCCCCACCACGTCCCACGCTGAAGAGCTATGGGCGCTGGCGCTGAGCAGCTCCTTGATGAAATCCAGAACTGCCCTCCTCACCTGCCATGGCTTCCCACCCATCAGACCTCTCCCCCCATCAGACAGGGCTGGGCACGGCCCTGGGCACAAGGGCAGAGCTCCTCATGCACACCAGCGCCCCAGGGAGATGGCAGAGCATCCCCTCCACAGGAGATAGGTCCCAGCGACTCTCGGCTCTCTCCTGGCCCTACCTGGGTAGCTCTTCTCTTGCCTGAAAGAAGGCTCAGGCCTCCTCTGCTCTCCCTGTTCCTTCGGTAAGGGCTCCCTAGCTCCTCCGTCACCCAGCAACTCCCCGACACCTTGTGGCACTTGCACAGACCCCATGGCCATGCCAGGCCCTGTGCGCCACCTTACCTGGGTCACCAGGAAGGTGTCCTGGGCGTCCCGGTACTGGTACAGGATGAGCTGCTCCCAGGCGTGCTCTCGGTGCTGCTCCCCGTGCAGGAGGACGCCAATCATGGCAACCACCGCCCTGAAGACAGCCTGCTTGTCCTGGAGAGGGAAGGGAGGGCTGAAGATCTGCCTAGCGCTCAGCAACCCCTGGCCATAAGTTGACCCTTCCCAGAGAGAGGGCTTTCCCCTTCCCTTCTACCATGCAGAAGAAGGGCTCGCTCCAGAGGACAGAGAGCATTTCCCCATGCCGGCACCCAACACCCCCCCACTAGAAGGCCGTGGGATGTGGCTGCTTCGCGTCAGGGAGCCCCCAGCCCTGGGCACGGCACCGGTAGGCTCCTGGCCTGGGGTGCTTTCTTGGCCCCTGGGCTGGAAAGGCAGCAGCTATGCTCACCTCTTCCTCCTTGAAGCCCAGACAATTTTGCACCAGATAGCAAAAGAGAGGGTAAACGTGTTTGCAGAGCTGCGCTTCTGCCATGCGAGGGAAGGGGCATTGGTCCCAGGAGTGGAAGTAAGTATTGATCCCTTTTGACCATTGCTCCAGAACTGCACCAAAAGAAGGGAAAAAGGGGCACGTGAGCATCTGCAGCAGGGAGGGTACGTCGCACCCTCACCCAAGCCTGCTTGAAGCACGGCCCCCAGCTTGCCAGGATTCGGCTGGAGACCAGATCTGGATTTGGGAGCGAACTGTGCGCTTGAGGTGTCTGCGCTGTTTCTCTGCTCCTCCCCATCACAGCTTCTCCTCCTCACAGGCCTGTTCCCCTCCAGCATATACCCACTGCAGCCCCTTCCCTTCCCAAATATTTGCCCTTCAGCACAGGCAGGTGAAGCTGGTTGGAAGGCTCGGGACCAGGCAGCGCAAAGGCTGAGTGAGTTCCTCCCTCATGGGAGGTGCACCCAGCGCCTCCATGTCCTGCCCACAGAAATCTCCGGGGCTTCGCCTGCTGTTCCTACACGCTCACGACGGTTTGGGATTGCCGAGGCCCAGCCTCGCTACGGGCTCAGACCCGCTGTGCCTGCACCAAGATCAGAGCAGTGCACCTAGGGCCAGCCCGTACCCCTCCCCTGCCTCCAGGGCCCCGGCTGACGGTGAGACACTCACCACCGCAGATGGCACGCAGGACCCGTCCGCTCCCCACTTGGCTCAGCACGGTGTGCAGGGCGAGCAGCGTCATTCCCACGAAGGGGATGCATCGCAAGGCTGCAGAGAGGGCAGGGCAGAGGGACAGAGTAGGGCCGCCGTCAGGCAGAACTGCAAGGGCCCCTGGGGTACGGCCCCTAGCAGTGCTGCCACCCAGAAGGGCCAGGACTGTCGGGTCCTGGGGGATATGGGCTGGAGGGCCAGGGGGATGCAAGGGATACCTGAGGGATGGGGGAGGCCCCCGATGAGGGGGAGGGCTCCTGCCAGGGTACTTGCCTGAGAGGGTGCAGGGAAGGCCTTTTTGGGCATGGGGAGGATGGTATGGGGCAGACCCCCTGCAGGTTTGGTCTCTGACGGGTTCCTGCCCTCAGGACACTAGGATTGGGGCAGCGAGGCAGAGCTCCTGGTCAGCCCCAGCCCTGGCAATGGAGCCTGGCAAGGAGGCGCCGCAACCCCATAGGCCTCCAGTTCAGTACAGAGCGTCTGGGAAGGGGAAGGATCCCCTCTCCCAGTTATCATGGACCATAACCCAAAGCAGGAGGCCAGGGTGCCGTACCATAGCTGCTGGCAAGTTTGCCCAGGGTGACGAAGACAAATTCCTCAGGAATCCCCTGTAGGGCTTTCAGGTGTCCCTGGAGCTCGGACATCACGAAGTGGAAGTGGGAGCCGGCCAGAGCCACCAGGACGTCACTAGCGGCTGTCCTCACATCATCGGTCACACCCTGAGAAAGCACCACGGGTGAAACACTCCCTGGGAGAAAGGCTGAGGCACTGGGACAGGGCTAAACCGGCCAGCGATGACCTCGCGGCCATTGGAGAGACAACCCCATCTCCCCAACAAGACCCCCATGGGGACATCTGTGCCCCAGGCCAGGCACCTGCCACCTCTCATAGCCGGGGAAGGTGAGCAGGACAGGTAACAGAGACTCGAACCCAACTCTCCCCAGGCAGGAACGGCTCCATGTCCACCCCTCTTCAGAGCTCTCCACAGGCCCTCACCAAATGCCCCGCAAGGACGAGTCCCCAGAGCCTCTCCCTAAGGAAGTACTTGCCAGCGGCAGGAACCGGGGCCCTGCGTATCCCAGCTCCGTACTCCAAACATGGCTCATTCGTCGCCTCGCACAGAGCGGGGCTTGCTGGCTCTATACGCGCCCCAGTGCGGGGCTGGATACAGCCTCTCCTCTACAGGGAGGGCTCCCCGGGCGAAGGAGCTCTCACAGGGGCATTGGGGAACCTCCATCTGGCAAAGAGGACAAGCTCACCTGGGCTGCCCTTATGTCACCAGCCACCTCTGCTATCAGGCGGTTCAAGACACCACACTGCAAACGGCCGTCATCTCCCCGCAAAGCGCTCTCCAGCTGACGGTAAGTCTGTACTCGGTCACCCTGAGGACAGACCGTGAAAGGGAGCAATTGGACTTACTTTGTCCTCGTTCCCAGGGAGCTGTGAGCTGCCACCCGTTGCTCTCTGGAGAGCCTGTGAATGGCAGCACCACGTCACGCCCCCAGCTCGTGTCTGCTACAGAAATGAGCTGGGGGAGCAGCTGCCCTGGAGAGGGTGTCCCACACTGTGGGACCCACCGAGCACCAGGCACCGGCCTGAGGTCCCACCTGTGCCAGGCAAGGTCCTCCCCAAACCCACCGCTCCTATGGACGCGGCCCAGCGCCAGAGAGAAGGTGTGGATGTGGGCCATGTGGCACTTGCCTGCTCCTGGGCAGGGAAGGCAGGGCCGGGGGGAGCCCTCAAGCCTCCCGCAGCACGGCGGGCTGCCCCCACCTCACCTCATTGTCTTGTAGACGCTCCAACAGAGAAGTCACAACAGCAGCAGCGGAGGGGCCAGCCGCAGGGACAGACCCCATCACCCTGCCTCTGCCTTCAAGATGCGTAGGTCTGGACTGGAGAGCTACATACAGGCAGCAACCTGGAAGGAAAGAATCAAACAGCTTTTGGGGTGGCCCAGCAAGAGGGCAGATGGGGACAAGGTGGCGGTCACAGGCAATCCCCACTAGGCATCCAGGTCAGACGCTTGCAGGAAGAGTGTCACGAGAGGCCAGTGAGGCCACCGGTGGGCTTGCCATCCCTGGAGATGCTCAGACCTCGAGGGGACTCTGCCACCACAGACAGCTGTGACGGGCCCCGCCTCCAGCACGCTTTGGCCCCCAGCCCCCTGCCAGCCCCTCACCTCCAAGCACCCTCAGCCTCCTTAGCGCAGCAGGAGCCCCTGGATGGACACGCTGGTCTCTCCAGGTCCTTCTCTCGCAAAAGCTGTGAGCAACTGGCCCAGGGAGGGACATTGGACTCGGCCATTGTGACCCCACCGCGGGGCCTGGCGCATCACAAAGGGCTGCAGTGACACGGGGGCCACGTGCCAATGGCCATGCTGCGGGGCAGGGACTGCGCAGGGCAGCACCCCAGGGGCCCAGCAGTGCAGCGTTTCCCCATTCCTACCACTTGAATTTGCCTGGAGTCCTCAAGTGGTTTTTAGCACCAGCTTTCTCTTAAGGCCCATCCTGGCCCCGTGTCCACATGGTTCCCCTCTGCAAGGACGCGAGGTGCAGTGGTCTCCCGGGTCGCAGTCCCAAGTGCGTCATGAAAGCGGGTGATGCAGGAAGGAGAGAGACCTAGGTCAGAGCCCAAAGGGAAAGCCAGCAAGCTTCCGTTATTGCACAGGAGGGAATTGCTTTACCTGCTTTTCTGCCCTTTCGTCCAAGACTTGGACAAAACCATCCATTATCACCAAGCTTTTTCGTTGTTGGACTCAATCCGTCAACCATGAAACTGGGGAGAAGGCTGTGCATCGAGTATCAAATCTGGGCAAGTAAGGGGCATCACTTGTTTTTGGAAGCCACATGGGCTAACAGAGGATTGCACGGGCACTGGCGGAGCCGGAGCCTTCCCCATGATTGCCCTGACCTGTGGTCGGCAGCCTCGGCTGCGCTGCTGGGCCTCAATGCTCCTGTTTTTCAGGTGATTGCACTCTGCAGTGGCTCATGCTACAGGAGAGCTGCCTGCTTATGTCTTGAGCAAGGCCTGAGTAGAAGCCTGCGTTGCAGGCGCACTGGGTCTGTGGAGCTTGAAGCTCTGGACATGAAGCAGCTGTAGAAATCTCCCGGTTGTCACTGCAACGCCTCTGTCTATCTAGACTTTGTACCAGTCTCTCTACCCTCCTTAACACAGCCAAAGCCTAGCTCCAATATTGCAAATGTCCAGCGATTTTTCCCACACCAAAGGTGTCAGGACTGAAAGCTGTTGCTGGTCCTCAAGTATCCTTGGAACCACATTCACAGCCCCACAAACACTGGTGCTCTCTGTGTAGCCTGCCAAAGTTCCCTAGAGCCTCTCTCCCTGCCCCGCTCATTACAGCCTGTCGTGGTATCAGCTGGGATAGAGCTACTTTTCTTCCTAGTAGCTGGTGTAGCACTGTGTTTTGGATTTAGTATGAGAATAATGTTGATAACACAATGATGTTTCAGTTGTTGCTAAGTAGTGCTTACACTAGCCAAGGACTTTAGCTTCCCATGCGCTGCCCGGTGCACAAGAAGCTGGGAGGGGGCACAGCCAGGGGGGCTGACCCAGACTGGCCAAAGGGCTATTCCATGCCATATGATGTCATGCTCAGTATATAAGCTGGGGGGAGTTGGCTGGAGGGCAGCGATCGCTTCCTGGGGACATGCTGGGCATTGCTCGGCGGCTGGAGAGCAATTGTACAGTGTAGAACTTGCTTTGTATATTATTATTGTATTAAAATATTATTTTTATTATTATTATTATTATTATTACTCCTCCTCCTCTTACTACTACTACTACTATAACTACTATTCTATTGTATTTTACTTCAATTATTAAAAGGTTCTTATATCAACCAATGAGTTTTCTCACTTTAAACTTTCCAATTTTCTCCCCCATCACATAGGGGCAGCAGGGGAGCGAGCGAGTGGCTGTGTGGTGCTTAGGTGCTGGCTGGGATTAAAGCACAGCACAGCCAGAGCACAGATCAAAAAATTGCGAATGTCCAGGGATTCCTCCCACACCAGAGGGGCCAGCACCAAAAGCTCTTGCTGCTCTTCAAGTATCCAACCTGCACCCTGCCTGCAATAGTCAGGCCTTCAGAGGAAGCAGGAGAATCCAAAGAGGAGAGCTCCCGGACTCTCCTCCCACCTCTCCTGCGAGGCCCTGAGCGAGATGCTCGCCGGCCACCAGAAGACCTTCAGAAGTGCCAGGACGACACCTGCGGAGCCACAGCAAGGTCTTCAGTGCCCGCGTGTGCAACTCTGCCTATACTGAGGCCAGGGAGCACCGCGGGCACCCTCCCCTCCACGGGCCCGCAGTTTCCGAGGCAGCCCGTGCCTCCGGCGAGTCCGAAGCCCCCTGCCCAGGCAGGAGCATGGCGCAGACCAGTGCGTTTAAAGCTGTTCCTGGAGGAGCCCATGCAGGCCGAGTCATTAAAGAGGGCGGTAGCTGGGAGCCTTGTGGAGGGTGTCCTGAGGAGGCGTGCGGCTCCAGGGCCACAGGGCACCCGGGCAGCTCCCCCAGGCAGAGAATAAAGGGTTTTCTCCCAGGGGCTTGCTTGTGCCTCTCTTTATTCGTGCCAGGCCATACTGTGCCTGGGCATTTTCCCTGCAATGTTTTCCCTCGTCTGCCTCCCTCCTCCAGCCTCGGTCAGGCTAAGACCCAGTTTTACAGGGCATCTTAAGTAGGGGAGAGAAAAGTAGCCAACGCTTTTGCCTTGTTTCGAAAGCTTTGTGGGCGGGCTAGCTGAGGGGCTGGTCAAGCTCTGTAAAGCTCTACTCATGCCTTACGCGAGGCCCATCTGTAGGTGCTGTGGAAGGCTGCGCCTTGTTCTGTGCGTTTACTCTCTCGTCCCCTCGAGTCCTCCTGATGGGCCTTTGGGTTCCCACCCAGGGCCCAGAGCCCTCGGTGTGCCTTTGGGTGGCCAGGCGGAGCCCTTTGCATGCCTCTGGGTGCCCAGCACGGCCCTCCGTCTGCCTTTCTCGATGCCCTTTTATCCTGTTTTCCCCTCAAGCCTGGCTGGAGTGGCCTCCCAGCGCGTCCTCTGCAGGAGAAAGGTGGGGGCTGTATGGGGCACAAATGGGGGTTGGGGGGGCGGGGCAGCGGGCCGCCTGTGGAGGTGGGCCTAGGAGCCGCCCCGGGCCAGTGTCAGCCGGTTCCAGCTGGCTGAGCAAGGGCCATCGGGCACCAGAGCTGGAGCCGGACGCGCTCTAGGCCGGAGGCCCTCCATGGTGGCGGCGGCAGTACCTCTGCGGTGCCCAGAGTGCGGCCTGTGGAGGAGTCCTGCCGGAGCAGAAGGAAGAGGTGAGGGGGAAGGGGCAGGAGAAGGGCAGAGGGGAAGGCAAAGAGTGCAGAGAGAAACCATCCCGCGCTGATGCAGAACGTCCTGCGCCGCCCGTCGCCTCCCGGGAGGAAGTGGGAGGGAGCGAGGGTGATGCGCAGCAGAAAGGAGGGCAGGGGAGACGGGGAAGGGGAGGGAGAGGTGTCTGGGTTGAAGGGGAGCCTGAGGAAAGGGGAGGAGAGGGGTTTCCTGCGTCCTTTGCTTGTGTTTCTCAAGCCGCAAATCAGGAATTAGACGTTGAGAGCAACGGGCCAAAAACCTAATGGAGTGCAGTTCCCCGAGCGGAGGCTGCTTTGGCCGTGACAGGGCCCAGCTCCAGCCCTGCCCTCTGAAGGCCAAAGCTGGGAAAAAGAGGTACGAGGAGGAAGAAGGGGCAGCGGGTCAGCACCTAGTCGAGGGCCCCTGCTCAAAGCAGGGTGAGCGAGAGCGGGTGGCCCACGTGCGTGCCCAGAGGGGTCTCCAGGGTGGCCGGGCAGCAGCTGGGCGGCGGCCTAGCGACGCGATGATGCACCAATGCAGTGGCACAGCAACGTGATGACGCAACAATGGGCGATTGCTCTATATAGCCGCTCGCTGGGAGAGCGGCTGTGGTGGCCAGAGCTGGGTGCCTCTGGAGCAAGAGGAGCCAGCGCAGGGTCACAGCTCTCGCAGAGCTGGCGGCGGAGGAGGGCAGTGCGCTTGCGCGGCACCACACGGCACGCTTGCGGCTGTAGACCCCCGGCCTGCAGCAGGCCAGGGCATCACCCCTCATGGCTGTGGGCGAGTGTGGTGCCCCGGGGCATGCTGGGAGCTGTAGCCCAGGGCAAACAGCCTTCCAGCAGGGATGCCAGGGTCCTCCAGCCTGGGGTGAGCAGGCAGCACTGTCAATCTCTCCCTTGTTCCCAGTAAGATCTACACCCCTCGGGCCTTGGCGTGGCCCTGGCATGGCCCCCCTGTCTCTAGAAAAGCAAGGTCAACTCTCCATTGGTGTGGCTATGAAAGGAAATTTATTGCCATAAGTAGCCCCGACCCATGGTGGTCCACAGTCACAGATCTTGTCTGCCTCTGGCCTCGCGCAATGGAAATCTGCAGTGACACAGGAGGAGCGATGAGGAGCTGGCCTTGCTGGGTGCTCCCCTCCTGCTCCGAGGCAGGCCTTTTGCTGCCGGTCCTCCGACCTCCTCCCTGACCCGCAGAGCCAGAGCTCAGCTCTGCTCGAACCTACCTGAAAAGATGAGCCTCATTCCTGCTGCTGGCAAGAGCCGCTAAGGCCTCTTGCTTTTTCCAGGATGTCTTCTAAGGCATGGGACAAAGAGGCAAATGTCAGGGCACTGCCCCACAGCCCTGGCTAGTGGCCCTCCCCTATATCTGGGGCATGCTTGGGGAGCCGGAGGGGAAGGCTAGAAAGATCCGAACTTTACAGTCAGGACATAGCAGCAGGCAGAGCTGAGCGTTGTCTCGTGCAGGGCCCAGCCTCCCCACCAGCGCCAGCTCTGCAGCCTTTCTCCTACGCTCGAACTGAGCCCTGAGGAAACCCCTCTGCGGCTGCCCTCCCGAGGCCAGCCCCGGCCCTGGCCTCCCTGGGCAGACGGGGAAGGCCCAGGCCCCCCCGGCCGTCTCGGCAGGGAGCGCGGCATCGGGCTCCAGCCCTGACTCTCACCTAGCACTGCGATGGCGGAAGAGTGCAGCGCCTGGCCGTTCTCGAGGTGGCGGCTCCTGGCGATGCTATGGAGCCTCTCCAACATAGCAGGGGCATCTGTGACCTAGGGAGAAGCAGAGAGGCACAATTTCTTCTCTGGCCACAAAGGTCCCTCTGCCGACCCACAGGCCGGTCGTCTGGGTGGGCCACGAGGGGAAGGAGGGAGAGAGAGAAAGAGCAGGTGTCCAGGGCCACCTGGGCACGGCCAGGGATGGCCATGTCTCAGCACCAGCTACCCAGCTCGCGTCCTGCCCACCCTTGGCTTGTTGCCTCATGCTCCCCACTTGGTTCTGAGGAAGGGCCCTGCGGCTGCGACATCTCCCCGGGGCAGAGCTCACTCACCAGGCAATGGCAAACCTCGTACTGCAGCTCAGCTGCACTTAGCCCGATGGAGGTGATGATGCCCTCCTGCACCCGCTCTGGCCCCAAAAACGGAGCGCAGAGATAGAGAGTGGTCCTGCAGACCTGAAAAAGAGAGTCGTGCCATGTCGTTCCTCCCCCAGTGGAGTGGCCAGGGTCCTTCCCAGGAAGCTCGTCCAGTTGAGCCCTGCTGAGCTCTCCCTAGCAGAGGGGGCTGCCCCAGACGCAGTCTCCAGGCAGGGAGGGCACTGGCTGCAGCAGTTCACCAGGCAGCTTTCTATGGCTTTCTCCTGCTTTCTATGGCTTTCTCCTGCTTTCTATGGCTTTGCAAATAAGATCTGGGGGCTCTTACGTTGGAGACTTGAGGGTCAGGATCCCGGAGGTGCAGGAGAAGGCTGACCCAGGTTTCCCACACTTCTCGGGCGAAGAATGATCTCTTCCCTGAGGCGGAGGAGGCCAGAGCGGCGTAGAGGCTGAAGGCCGCGGAGCGAAGGACCTCTGGCTCCTGCAACTCACAGACCCCATCTGTCAGCTGGGTAATGAGGGCACCTCCTACCAACGCCACGTCAACAACCGTGCGCTGCCTGCAGAGGATGGCAGCCTGAGAAATAGCTCTCTTCTACTCATTCCCACCCTCAAGGAAGCAGTATGTAAAGAACCAAACCAAGAACTGGTGATCAGTAAAAGAGTGTGCTTGAATATGGTTCTTGGGAAGACAATGATTTGGAAAGCAGGTCGCCTCATCCAGATTCCTTCCCTGCCACGTGGGTCATGAGCCCAAGTGTGACTCCCAATCTACGGGGAGTCTCAGGGCACCTCAGCATCCTTTCTGGCAGGGGAGCTGTCTAATGCCTGAGAAACCACAGGGACGTGTGAGAAGCGCTGTCGTCCTGGGGGAGACACAGGCGCTTGACAGCACAACCCACCCTACCCACGGAAGAGTGGGGAAAAGGGCCGAAGCAGACATTCAGCCTCCACGCAGCATGGGGAGGCCCTGGCCCACCCCTCGCCTCTCAGACAGTCAGAAGGAAGAGTTATTTCACTCACAGCCTCAAAGAACATCTTGGTGGACCTGGCGATGTCTTTGAAGGCAGACCCCAAGCCCTCTGCCTTCATCTTCCTCACCACCTCAGCCAGCGCCAGCATGCTCTCCGCAGCCACCTCGGGACAGGTGGTGTTCTCCAGGCCCCTTTGCAGCACCTCCAGAATGGCCTCCTTGTGCTTTTGCACCTGCAAAGCCAAAGACACCCACAAGCTTCTCACTAGTCCTGGCCCAAATGGCTCCTCTTTACCATTGCTTATGCTTTGCACCAGGAGGCGCTGGACCGTTACGATCCCCTCAGGAAAGGCACTCGGACTCTGCAAAATACCCGTTCACATGCTATTGATCAGAGCTAGCACTCTAAAGAAAGAGAGACTAATACAGCTAGTCCCTTTAGACGCTGGGGACCCTGACTTGTGCAGCAGCATGGAACGTGCCTCCGATCCCCATGCAGGGCGCTGTGCAGACCCCGCCCATGGGAAGGGTTAGGCCATTTTGGTCATTTGAGCTGTTACAGGATTTTCCTAGGCGGCCATGCAGGTGGCGTGATCGCTGGTACATGGGGGAACTGCCTGAAGGCTCCTTGGTTGCAGTGGGCTGGCTCTCCACCAGGTTCTTGCCAGTGAGGGGCTGCGGTCAGAGAAGGGAAAAGTTGGCCTCACCTGCTTGGGTGCTCTTCTGACTGCATTGCCCAGGCCTCTCACTGCCATCTGCCGCACGGCGCTGATTCGGTGCTGTGATTTCTCTATCAAGACACCTAGGACATTCTTCAGGAACTTCTTCTCCGTGAATGGAGGGTCCTTCATCAGCTACAATAAAGCAACATGCCCGTGAGTGCCAGGGTGCCACCTAAGCCCAGGCACAGCACGCAAACGGGCTTCGTAGAAACGAGGATCCATTGGACGATGACACTCTTCTGGCACCTTCTTCCCTCAGAACGAGACATCCCAAGCAGCAGTTTCCTAAGAGAAGCCCTCTGAACTCTTCCTTCCCCTCCTGTTGTCTCACCTCAGCAAAGAAAGCTGTTGCCGTGAGCTGTAGGTTTTCCGAGTGGGAGTTCAGCCACTGGGAGAGGGCCCAGATCACACCCCTTGAGATGAGCTGATTGCGAAGCAGGACACTGCACACAGAGCACAAGAAGGCGACACACGGTCATGCAGAAAGACCACAGGCCATGACCCAAAACTTCCCCTGCTCTGATGCAGGTGCTGTTCAGCCCCGCAAGACAGCTCCCTGGACACACGGGAACGGTCCTGGCGGCCATTTCCCTGGGCACAGCCACCCACAGGAAGGTGGGACGCAGCCCCGGGTTCTCACCTCGTCAGGAGACACACGCCATTGGTGTGAGCCTGTGGGTTTTCGAGAAACGTCCATGCTCCCTGCCTCCATAACAGCAGCAGCCATCTCTTCTCCAGGCATCTGCTCAGCACCAGCTCTAGAGCCTTGCAGTAAGGGCTTGCAAAAAGAAAGCCCAAAGACATCTCAAATCGCAGCACTTTTGGGGAAGATTTGTCTGTAGCAGAGGTAAAAAGCTCCGCTGCCTTGGGACGTGTTGGTTCACTCATCCCAAACGCCTCCAAGCTGGAGACCAGGTACCCCTGCAATGATGCTTTGTAGCATTCAAGTCCATAAAGCTCTCCGAAAGTGGCCATTTTAATCCTTTGGCATGCCTCAAGCCACTGATAGCAGGAGGAAACCCAGGGTCCCTGTGCTCGCTCGACACCAGGCACCCAAGGCGCTCCCTAAGGGCTCTTCTCGCCAGTATTTTATGCAGCATGACTTGCAGGTCACAGACAGCCCCAATTTCCCCCAACTCTTGAGGAGCAGGAGCCAGGGCTATGAGGAGGCGGCACGATGGGTGCGCCCACCTATAGATTTTAGAGGCAGGAACTCCGCTACTGCGGCCCAGCCCTACTGTCACACCCTGCCAGGCCACAGATTACAAGAGCTAAGTCTCTAGGACACCAAACCGCAGGTGGCCATGGCCGGAGCTGGGCCACGGCCCCTGGGCCAGGAGGGGTCCCTCCCATCTGTGGTCTGCTTGACTGGGCCAACCCCACGCAGGGTCTCTCCCCGTTCAGTGGAGGGAGACGAAGGACACACTGCCATCGAGGCTGCACGGGAGGCAGGACAAGAGCAGTTGGCAGTGCCAACCACGCGACCCCTTCCTCTCTGGGAACGGGCGCTTCTCCAGGAAAGAAGAGAAGTCAAGCCAGCCCTGGCAACCTGCCACCGCTCCTAGGAAACAGGGCAGGCCGAAGCGGTCCCTCTGCATCACAAGTGAACACGCCTGGCTGGGGAAGTAAAGCTCGCCAACTTCCCTGCCCCTCCTGCTCCTTACCTGCACGGCTTGTCCTCCCTCCTCGGTGCATTGAGGAAGAGCCCTCTGCGGCATCTCAGAGGGGGAAGCAGCATCTCCTGCCCCAGCGCCTTGCTGACCTCACCCAGGAGGCCTGGCAGGAGACGGGGAAGCAGGCGCCGGACCCTTTCCTCGGTCGGCAGCACGAACACCACCTCGGAGATGGCCCGGGGGAGCTACAGGGAAATTCAGCCAAGAACCACCCGTTAAACAAGGGCTTTGCCCACCAGTGCAGTCCCGCTGCCTCCCTTGGGGAGCTTTTGCTGCCTGCAGGAATCACGCTGGGGACAGCCTTGTGGCCCAGGAGCAGCAAAGTGTCCTGGCCCCTCACAGCACTAACGCTGAGACGCCCCAGCACATCACCCCTGTGCAGTCTCCCCAGGCGTGTGATAGTTAGAAAGCAGGTGCAAAGCTGCAGGAATGCCTCTGCCATCGAACATACCATGAGGGACTCCAGAGCAGCCTGGCTGTGGCCCGGTTTGGGAGCGGAGGAGTGGGGCCTGGGGCTGTTCTCTCCCGCTGCCTCTAATTTCTGCGTTAAGCACTCCAGGACCTGAATGCCAAGGACGCTTCTCCCCAGGGTCCTCCACAGCTCCATCGCGTCCCTGCAGGGGAAGAGACATTCACCCTCGAGCTCATATCCTTGGTACGCGCAGTGCCCTCACCAGAGGCCAAATGCTCTCCTGGTCAGCAGCGGGGCTTATGATGCCTGCAGGGTTCCTTCCAGAGATAGGAGCACACGGCCTTGCAACAGGCAAGCTGTGTTTAACTGCAGCGGGGCAAGCGGGGAGCACACAGACCTGTCCATGGGCAGACGTTTCTGGAGGAGGCTGTCGACCACAGGCTCATGGTGAAAGCGGGCCAGGAGATACACCGCCTGGAGCAGGAGGGGCCTGTGGGTGCTCTGTTGCATGGTCTGCATGCAGCTGTAAAGGACGTGCAGGACTTCTGGCACCTGAAAGGAAGCAGGCGAGAAAGAACGCCGCAATGCCTCCTTTCCCCGTACCTCTACAGGACACAAGCATGGTCAATTAGTGCATGAGCAATGCCTGCTCCCTTGACACACTGTCAGGGTCTAGTCCTAAACTTCACGCTGCCGCTCTGCCGGAGCCCTGGCTCACGGGTGGGGATGAATGTGCTCCGGAACAGGAAGGTTGGTGTGTCCCAGAGGTAACTGTCGCACTTACGGCAAGGACCTGCTCCAGCGGGGGACTTTGGACTGCACGTGCCCGTGTCCTCCCCTCCCCACTCCACGGAGCAGAACGTGGCAGGAGGTGCTAACGCGCAGCTCGGACCAGCGATACCCCTCGGCTCTGCACTCAGGCTGTGTTTCTTTAGCTCGTGTCAACTGCACGAGGTGTACCGCGACAGCCAACAGAGAAAAGTCAAAGCCAAACTGCAAAAAGTCTCTCTTACCTCCTGATATATTAGCTGTCCACACCTTTCCAGAAAGGTAGTCATCCACACTCCAGCGGCCCATGCACGCCTGTCTGTGGCACACTTCAAGGTTTCCGTGACGGTGCTCATGAAGTCTGCGGCCTGTGCTGGGGGGAAGTACTCGCAGACAGTCTGGAGAGAAATCAGAAACAGGAGAGACCCAGTCACAACTCTCCGGTTCTGCAGAATGGGAAGGAGCCTTGAAGGGACTCTGAGTTCAGCAGTTTGCCTGTCATGGAAGGGGCAATCAAAGTACGCTCCTGCCGTTTATATTTTATGTAGCCGAGAGATTTAGAAGTGCCTCTTCCGACGTTGTTTGCTTATCTGCAAAGCTTGTCTTCTGACAACGGGACCCTCTCACGCACACCCCCCCCCCCCCCCCCCCGCATGGTATCCGCTCCTTTGACAGTGCGCCTAAAGGCCAGGCACGTCTCGAAGCCTCCTGCCACTTGCTAACAACAGAGGTGCTGGCGCGACAGCTCCCTCTGGAAATGGCGCGGGAGCCTGGAGGGAGCAGGGGGACGCGCAGGAGCCCAGGCGCCAGGCCCCCACCCCGGTCTATGGGGCCAGTTACCTTTGCTATTTCGTTAGAGGTCTCCAACAGAGACGTGTCGTCGGGGCTGTCCAGCCCTTTACACAGGCGCCCAAAGTCACCCGTTTCAGGTGCCACATTCCTGGTCCTGGCTGGGAGAAGCAGCGGGTGAAAAGGAGAGTCACATTTACAGGAACCCCAGCTTTGGCCCCAGTTCTCGAAAAAGGAGGACCCAGGCAATAAATCCTGGGCTGGGCGGACCCCTCTTCCCCCTGGCACCACCTGCGGGGGCTGCGGGGAGCTGGCAGATGCCAGCCTCTGCTGCCAGCGGCTGCCTCCCCTGTTCCTGCCCCAGGGCACAGATGGCTCTGGGCAGGAGGAAACGTCCTCAGCGCAGAGGGATGCTGCCCGCTGAAGCGGAGGCAAGAGCTCACTTCTAACCAATTTCTTTGCGGGAAGTTTGTAGGGCCACAGAGTACCCTGTCTGCGACCTTCCTTCATTGTGGAGAGCATTTCTTGGCTGGCTGAAGAGGGGTTTCACCAGACCCCCCCCGCCCTCACGCTCTAGGCCTGCAGCTGAGTTCCCTGCTCATAAACTCTGGGCAGCTAACTGATTTCCACTCCGGTCCTGGGCAGGAGATGTCCTTCCTGGCACGCATGTGTTTGGGGAAACCATCTGGGGAGCTGCCTGTTGGCAGCAAGGGGAAAGTCGCCCTCACAGTTTTGGACACCTCATCCCAGGTGCTTGTCTTGAGCGCCCTGTCTCGCCTGGCCGTGGAGGGCTCTGTCACACAGGGGGACAGTGCCTGGCATTGGAGACTAGGTCCTGCTCTCAGAGAGCAGTGGGAGATGGCCCTGAGTGCCCTCGGCAGGGAGTGGACGGAGCGGGTGGGGGTAAGAAACTAGGCGAGCACGCAGCCTCCCCTTTCCCTGGTGGGGATGGGGCCTGGCTCCACGGGATGCCGGTGGCGCCATGCAGGGAAAGGAGAGACGATCAGGCTGACCGAGCCTAGCAAGCGCCCTCTCTCCTCACCTTGTATTTGAAGCAGGTGGCGCAGGCAGACCCCTGCCAGCTGGCGGGACGTGGCCAGGGAGTCACTAGTCAGAGGGCCCAGCAGCCCCACCAAGAAGCCAAATTGCTTGCAAGTGCATCCTCTCTGCAGGGGCAAGAGGCAGGAAAAGGGTCGCAGGCGGCCCCAGTGCCCACTCACCTCTCCCGGCCGTGCTGCCCGCCACGCTGTCACTCCACGAGTCGTGAAACCCAGCGCCCAGCCAAGCAGGGCTCTCTTGCAGGGCCGTGAGTGGCAGGGAGGGGTGGGGGCCATGCAGGCGGTCCCTACTCACCGTGACCTTGGATCGCTCCTCACAAGCGCCCAGCAGCTGGGCGCAGACCTGCAAGGCCCTCTTCCGCTCCCACGCTTTGGCAGAGGTGAGCCAGCACTGCAGGACCTGGCGCAGGGGGTATCTTGTCTCACGACGGGCATCGCATCTTTCTCTCCCTGACATCCCTCTCCATCTCCCTCCTCCTCTGAACCCTTCCTTGAAGGCCTGCCCTGTGGCTCTGTGCGGCCCCCAGCCCCACTGAGCACTGGCAGTGCTGCCTTCACAGCCCCGCTCTCTAAGCCCCCAAATGTCTGCCCCAGCTCTGGAGCGACCCTTCCCCCATCTCCCCACGGCTACTCACATGGACCACGTCCTCGAAGCAGGCAGAGGTCACCTCTGCCTCGAGAAGGGCGACTATAATCTGTCCCAGACCTTCCAAGCACAACATGTACAGAGTCTGAAGACAAGAAAGGAGGACTGAGGTTTGGCATCACGGGGGCTGCCAGGGCGCGCTGAGGTGGGATCCCGAGCGAGAGGCGGGCAGGGCCCGGATGGCGGGTACCTGTATGTTCTGGGCTTGCCTCACCGTTTTCCCTCTCCCTTCCATCTCCTCCTTGGGAGGAAGGGACAAGATGGTGTGGCAGCACTCAGCCAGCAGGCTGCAACTTTCCTCCCTGCTCAGAGATGGCTTCAGCTTCCTGGCCGGAGAAAAAAGGAAGAGAAAACAGCAAGGGGATTTACTAGCTCTCTCCAGAGTGGCTCAAATGACAACCGGGTTTGTCCTAATGGAGAGCCCCAAAGCCAAAACCCCTAGCCCATGCCAGCGAGCACTGCCTTCAGCTCCAGCACTTCTGCTGACTCCCAGGCAGCAGGCAAACCCTCAGCCCCAGGGTAGGGAGACCCCAGGGCTGCCTTGCCTTGCCTCGCCTCGCCTCGCCTTGCCTCCTTAACCCTGCCAGCCTGCTGGCCGGAGACACAGTGCCTTTCCCCCAGCCCAGAGCCGCTCTACTGCCCACAGCCTACAGTGGGCACCACAGCCCTGTCTCTTGCAGCTATGGCTCCTGAGCCCCAGCCTCCCCCGCCAGCCCTTCAAGAGACACCCAAAATGAGAAACACTGTCCCACCCCACAGCCCCTGCTACTCCCAGAATCACGCTTAAGGCCACTGGGGCTGCACCAGCTGGCTGGCTGGGGAAGCACAGGGCGTGCCCAGGGTCTGGGGCACAGACCTCACCTCAACTGCACCAGGCCCAGAAACACTCGGTACACGATGGACTCCCAGGGATCCTCCATTGTCCAGTCCTGCAAGTTCCAGACAGACAGACACAAAGTGGGCAGCGGGGACAGGCCTCTCGGTGGGGACAGGCTCTGCTGCCAGACCTGTGTAGACACACTTGCACACTTGCACCGACTGGGCCGGGCGTGTTTTGGAGGGCCAGAGCACACAGGCGCCACAGGAAGCTCTTCTAGCCAGGCCCGCCAGCCCACGCTGCCTGCGTTTTGCTGACCGCCCATCAGCGTTGAAGGACATAGAATGCCCTGTTCCTACCAGCACCCTCACTTTGTAAGGCAGCTTTTCGCGAGACCCGGTTGAACTCGCCAAAGATGTGCCCCACCACGTCCCACGCTGAAGAGCTATGGGCGCTGGCGCTGAGCAGCTCCTTGATGAAATCCAGAACTGCCCTCCTCACCTGCCATGGCTTCCCACCCATCAGACCTCTCCCCCCATCAGACAGGGCTGGGCACGGCCCTGGGCACAAGGGCAGAGCTCCTCATGCACACCAGCGCCCCAGGGAGATGGCAGAGCATCCCCTCCACAGGAGATAGGTCCCAGCGACTCTCGGCTCTCTCCTGGCCCTACCTGGGTAGCTCTTCTCTTGCCTGAAAGAAGGCTCAGGCCTCCTCTGCTCTCCCTGTTCCTTCGGTAAGGGCTCCCTAGCTCCTCCGTCACCCAGCAACTCCCCGACACCTTGTGGCACTTGCACAGACCCCATGGCCATGCCAGGCCCTGTGCTCCACCTTACCTGGGTCACCAGGAAGGTGTCCTGGGCGTCCCGGTACTGGTACAGGATGAGCTGCTCCCAGGCGTGCTCTCGGTGCTGCTCCCCGTGCAGGAGGACGCCAATCATGGCAACCACCGCCCTGAAGACAGCCTGCTTGTCCTGGAGAGGGAAGGGAGGGCTGAAGATCTGCCTAGCGCTCAGCAACCCCTGGCCATAAGTTGACCCTTCCCAGAGAGAGGGCTTTCCCCTTCCCTTCTACCATGCAGAAGAAGGGCTCGCTCCAGAGGACAGAGAGCATTTCCCCATGCCGGCACCCAACACCCCCCCACTAGAAGGCCGTGGGATGTGGCTGCTTCGCGTCAGGGAGCCCCCAGCCCTGGGCACGGCACCGGTAGGCTCCTGGCCTGGGGTGCTTTCTTGGCCCCTGGGCTGGAAAGGCAGCAGCTATGCTCACCTCTTCCTCCTTGAAGCCCAGACAATTTTGCACCAGATAGCAAAAGAGAGGGTAAACGTGTTTGCAGAGCTGCGCTTCTGCCATGCGAGGGAAGGGGCATTGGTCCCAGGAGTGGAAGTAAGTATTGATCCCTTTTGACCATTGCTCCAGAACTGCACCAAAAGAAGGGAAAAAGGGGCACGTGAGCATCTGCAGCAGGGAGGGTACGTCGCACCCTCACCCAAGCCTGCTTGAAGCACGGCCCCCAGCTTGCCAGGATTCGGCTGGAGACCAGATCTGGATTTGGGAGCGAACTGTGCGCTTGAGGTGTCTGCGCTGTTTCTCTGCTCCTCCCCATCACAGCTTCTCCTCCTCACAGGCCTGTTCCCCTCCAGCATATACCCACTGCAGCCCCTTCCCTTCCCAAATATTTGCCCTTCAGCACAGGCAGGTGAAGCTGGTTGGAAGGCTCGGGACCAGGCAGCGCAAAGGCTGAGTGAGTTCCTCCCTCATGGGAGGTGCACCCAGCGCCTCCATGTCCTGCCCACAGAAATCTCCGGGGCTTCGCCTGCTGTTCCTACACGCTCACGACGGTTTGGGATTGCCGAGGCCCAGCCTCGCTACGGGCTCAGACCCGCTGTGCCTGCACCAAGATCAGAGCAGTGCACCTAGGGCCAGCCCGTACCCCTCCCCTGCCTCCAGGGCCCCGGCTGACGGTGAGACACTCACCACCGCAGATGGCACGCAGGACCCGTCCGCTCCCCACTTGGCTCAGCACGGTGTGCAGGGCGAGCAGCGTCATTCCCACGAAGGGGATGCATCGCAAGGCTGCAGAGAGGGCAGGGCAGAGGGACAGAGTAGGGCCGCCGTCAGGCAGAACTGCAAGGGCCCCTGGGGTACGGCCCCTAGCAGTGCTGCCACCCAGAAGGGCCAGGACTGTCGGGTCCTGGGGGATATGGGCTGGAGGGCCAGGGGGATGCAAGGGATACCTGAGGGATGGGGGAGGCCCCCGATGAGGGGGAGGGCTCCTGCCAGGGTACTTGCCTGAGAGGGTGCAGGGAAGGCCTTTTTGGGCATGGGGAGGATGGTATGGGGCAGACCCCCTGCAGGTTTGGTCTCTGACGGGTTCCTGCCCTCAGGACACTAGGATTGGGGCAGCGAGGCAGAGCTCCTGGTCAGCCCCAGCCCTGGCAATGGAGCCTGGCAAGGAGGCGCCGCAACCCCATAGGCCTCCAGTTCAGTACAGAGCGTCTGGGAAGGGGAAGGATCCCCTCTCCCAGTTATCATGGACCATAACCCAAAGCAGGAGGCCAGGGTGCCGTACCATAGCTGCTGGCAAGTTTGCCCAGGGTGACGAAGACAAATTCCTCAGGAATCCCCTGTAGGGCTTTCAGGTGTCCCTGGAGCTCGGACATCACGAAGTGGAAGTGGGAGCCGGCCAGAGCCACCAGGACGTCACTAGCGGCTGTCCTCACATCATCGGTCACACCCTGAGAAAGCACCACGGGTGAAACACTCCCTGGGAGAAAGGCTGAGGCACTGGGACAGGGCTAAACCGGCCAGCGATGACCTCGCGGCCATTGGAGAGACAACCCCATCTCCCCAACAAGACCCCCATGGGGACATCTGTGCCCCAGGCCAGGCACCTGCCACCTCTCATAGCCGGGGAAGGTGAGCAGGACAGGTAACAGAGACTCGAACCCAACTCTCCCCAGGCAGGAACGGCTCCATGTCCACCCCTCTTCAGAGCTCTCCACAGGCCCTCACCAAATGCCCCGCAAGGACGAGTCCCCAGAGCCTCTCCCTAAGGAAGTACTTGCCAGCGGCAGGAACCGGGGCCCTGCGTATCCCAGCTCCGTACTCCAAACATGGCTCATTCGTCGCCTCGCACAGAGCGGGGCTTGCTGGCTCTATACGCGCCCCAGTGCGGGGCTGGATACAGCCTCTCCTCTACAGGGAGGGCTCCCCGGGCGAAGGAGCTCTCACAGGGGCATTGGGGAACCTCCATCTGGCAAAGAGGACAAGCTCACCTGGGCTGCCCTTATGTCACCAGCCACCTCTGCTATCAGGCGGTTCAAGACACCACACTGCAAACGGCCGTCATCTCCCCGCAAAGCGCTCTCCAGCTGACGGTAAGTCTGTACTCGGTCACCCTGAGGACAGACCGTGAAAGGGAGCAATTGGACTTACTTTGTCCTCGTTCCCAGGGAGCTGTGAGCTGCCACCCGTTGCTCTCTGGAGAGCCTGTGAATGGCAGCACCACGTCACGCCCCCAGCTCGTGTCTGCTACAGAAATGAGCTGGGGGAGCAGCTGCCCTGGAGAGGGTGTCCCACACTGTGGGACCCACCGAGCACCAGGCACCGGCCTGAGGTCCCACCTGTGCCAGGCAAGGTCCTCCCCAAACCCACCGCTCCTATGGACGCGGCCCAGCGCCAGAGAGAAGGTGTGGATGTGGGCCATGTGGCACTTGCCTGCTCCTGGGCAGGGAAGGCAGGGCCGGGGGGAGCCCTCAAGCCTCCCGCAGCACGGCGGGCTGCCCCCACCTCACCTCATTGTCTTGTAGACGCTCCAACAGAGAAGTCACAACAGCAGCAGCGGAGGGGCCAGCCGCAGGGACAGACCCCATCACCCTGCCTCTGCCTTCAAGATGCGTAGGTCTGGACTGGAGAGCTACATACAGGCAGCAACCTGGAAGGAAAGAATCAAACAGCTTTTGGGGTGGCCCAGCAAGAGGGCAGATGGGGACAAGGTGGCGGTCACAGGCAATCCCCACTAGGCATCCAGGTCAGACGCTTGCAGGAAGAGTGTCACGAGAGGCCAGTGAGGCCACCGGTGGGCTTGCCATCCCTGGAGATGCTCAGACCTCGAGGGGACTCTGCCACCACAGACAGCTGTGACGGGCCCCGCCTCCAGCACGCTTTGGCCCCCAGCCCCCTGCCAGCCCCTCACCTCCAAGCACCCTCAGCCTCCTTAGCGCAGCAGGAGCCCCTGGATGGACACGCTGGTCTCTCCAGGTCCTTCTCTCGCAAAAGCTGTGAGCAACTGGCCCAGGGAGGGACATTGGACTCGGCCATTGTGACCCCACCGCGGGGCCTGGCGCATCACAAAGGGCTGCAGTGACACGGGGGCCACGTGCCAATGGCCATGCTGCGGGGCAGGGACTGCGCAGGGCAGCACCCCAGGGGCCCAGCAGTGCAGCGTTTCCCCATTCCTACCACTTGAATTTGCCTGGAGTCCTCAAGTGGTTTTTAGCACCAGCTTTCTCTTAAGGCCCATCCTGGCCCCGTGTCCACATGGTTCCCCTCTGCAAGGACGCGAGGTGCAGTGGTCTCCCGGGTCGCAGTCCCAAGTGCGTCATGAAAGCGGGTGATGCAGGAAGGAGAGAGACCTAGGTCAGAGCCCAAAGGGAAAGCCAGCAAGCTTCCGTTATTGCACAGGAGGGAATTGCTTTACCTGCTTTTCTGCCCTTTCGTCCAAGACTTGGACAAAACCATCCATTATCACCAAGCTTTTTCGTTGTTGGACTCAATCCGTCAACCATGAAACTGGGGAGAAGGCTGTGCATCGAGTATCAAATCTGGGCAAGTAAGGGGCATCACTTGTTTTTGGAAGCCACATGGGCTAACAGAGGATTGCACGGGCACTGGCGGAGCCGGAGCCTTCCCCATGATTGCCCTGACCTGTGGTCGGCAGCCTCGGCTGCGCTGCTGGGCCTCAATGCTCCTGTTTTTCAGGTGATTGCACTCTGCAGTGGCTCATGCTACAGGAGAGCTGCCTGCTTATGTCTTGAGCAAGGCCTGAGTAGAAGCCTGCGTTGCAGGCGCACTGGGTCTGTGGAGCTTGAAGCTCTGGACATGAAGCAGCTGTAGAAATCTCCCGGTTGTCACTGCAACGCCTCTGTCTATCTAGACTTTGTACCAGTCTCTCTACCCTCCTTAACACAGCCAAAGCCTAGCTCCAATATTGCAAATGTCCAGCGATTTTTCCCACACCAAAGGTGTCAGGACTGAAAGCTGTTGCTGGTCCTCAAGTATCCTTGGAACCACATTCACAGCCCCACAAACACTGGTGCTCTCTGTGTAGCCTGCCAAAGTTCCCTAGAGCCTCTCTCCCTGCCCCGCTCATTACAGCCTGTCGTGGTATCAGCTGGGATAGAGCTACTTTTCTTCCTAGTAGCTGGTGTAGCACTGTGTTTTGGATTTAGTATGAGAATAATGTTGATAACACAATGATGTTTCAGTTGTTGCTAAGTAGTGCTTACACTAGCCAAGGACTTTAGCTTCCCATGCGCTGCCCGGTGCACAAGAAGCTGGGAGGGGGCACAGCCAGGGGGGCTGACCCAGACTGGCCAAAGGGCTATTCCATGCCATATGATGTCATGCTCAGTATATAAGCTGGGGGGAGTTGGCTGGAGGGCAGCGATCGCTTCCTGGGGACATGCTGGGCATTGCTCGGCGGCTGGAGAGCAATTGTACAGTGTAGAACTTGCTTTGTATATTATTATTGTATTAAAATATTATTTTTATTATTATTATTATTATTATTACTCCTCCTCCTCTTACTACTACTACTACTATAACTACTATTCTATTGTATTTTACTTCAATTATTAAAAGGTTCTTATATCAACCAATGAGTTTTCTCACTTTAAACTTTCCAATTTTCTCCCCCATCACATAGGGGCAGCAGGGGAGCGAGCGAGTGGCTGTGTGGTGCTTAGGTGCTGGCTGGGATTAAAGCACAGCACAGCCAGAGCACAGATCAAAAAATTGCGAATGTCCAGGGATTCCTCCCACACCAGAGGGGCCAGCACCAAAAGCTCTTGCTGCTCTTCAAGTATCCAACCTGCACCCTGCCTGCAATAGTCAGGCCTTCAGAGGAAGCAGGAGAATCCAAAGAGGAGAGCTCCCGGACTCTCCTCCCACCTCTCCTGCGAGGCCCTGAGCGAGATGCTCGCCGGCCACCAGAAGACCTTCAGAAGTGCCAGGACGACACCTGCGGAGCCACAGCAAGGTCTTCAGTGCCCGCGTGTGCAACTCTGCGTATACTGAGGCCAGGGAGCACCGCGGGCACCCTCCCCTCCACGGGCCCGCAGTTTCCGAGGCAGCCCGTGCCTCCGGCGAGTCCGAAGCCCCCTGCCCAGGCAGGAGCATGGCGCAGACCAGTGCGTTTAAAGCTGTTCCTGGAGGAGCCCATGCAGGCCGAGTCATTAAAGAGGGCGGTAGCTGGGAGCCTTGTGGAGGGTGTCCTGAGGAGGCGTGCGGCTCCAGGGCCACAGGGCGCCCGGGCAGCTCCCCCAGGCAGAGAATAAAGGGTTTTCTCCCAGGGGCTTGCTTGTGCCTCTCTTTATTCGTGCCAGGCCATACTGTGCCTGGGCATTTTCCCTGCAATGTTTTCCCTCGTCTGCCTCCCTCCTCCAGCCTCGGTCAGGCTAAGACCCAGTTTTACAGGGCATCTTAAGTAGGGAAGAGAAAAGTAGCCAACGCTTTTGCCTTGTTTCGAAAGCTTTGTGGGCGGGCTAGCTGAGGGGCTGGTCAAGCTCTGTAAAGCTCTACTCATGCCTTACGCGAGGCCCATCTGTAGGTGCTGTGGAAGGCTGCGCCTTGTTCTGTGCGTTTACTCTCTCGTCCCCTCGAGTCCTCCTGATGGGCCTTTGGGTTCCCACCCAGGGCCCAGAGCCCTCGGTGTGCCTTTGGGTGGCCAGGCGGAGCCCTTTGCATGCCTCTGGGTGCCCAGCACGGCCCTCCGTCTGCCTTTCTCGATGCCCTTTTATCCTGTTTTCCCCTCAAGCCTGGCTGGAGTGGCCTCCCAGCGCGTCCTCTGCAGGAGAAAGGTGGGGGCTGTATGGGGCACAAATGGGGGTTGGGGGGGCGGGGCAGCGGGCCGCCTGTGGAGGTGGGCCTAGGAGCCGCCCCGGGCCAGTGTCAGCCGGTTCCAGCTGGCTGAGCAAGGGCCATCGGGCACCAGAGCTGGAGCCGGACGCGCTCTAGGCCGGAGGCCCTCCATGGTGGCGGCGGCAGTACCTCTGCGGTGCCCAGAGTGCGGCCTGTGGAGGAGTCCTGCCGGAGCAGAAGGAAGAGGTGAGGGGGAAGGGGCAGGAGAAGGGCAGAGGGGAAGGCAAAGAGTGCAGAGAGAAACCATCCCGCGCTGATGCAGAACGTCCTGCGCCGCCCGTCGCCTCCCGGGAGGAAGTGGGAGGGAGCGAGGGTGATGCGCAGCAGAAAGGAGGGCAGGGGAGACGGGGAAGGGGAGGGAGAGGTGTCTGGGTTGAAGGGGAGCCTGAGGAAAGGGGAGGAGAGGGGTTTCCTGCGTCCTTTGCTTGTGTTTCTCAAGCCGCAAATCAGGAATTAGACGTTGAGAGCAACGGGCCAAAAACCTAATGGAGTGCAGTTCCCCGAGCGGAGGCTGCTTTGGCCGTGACAGGGCCCAGCTCCAGCCCTGCCCTCTGAAGGCCAAAGCTGGGAAAAAGAGGTACGAGGAGTTAGAAGGGGCAGCGGGTCAGCACCTAGTCGAGGGCCCCTGCTCAAAGCAGGGTGAGCGAGAGCGGGTGGCCCACGTGCGTGCCCAGAGGGGCCTCCAGGGTGGCCGGGCAGCAGCTGGGCGGCGGCCTAGCGACGCGATGATGCACCAATGCAGTGGCACAGCAACGTGATGACGCAACAATGGGCGATTGCTCTATATAGCCGCTCGCTGGGAGAGCGGCTGTGGTGGCCAGAGCTGGGTGCCTCTGGAGCAAGAGGAGCCAGCGCAGGGTCACAGCTCTCGCAGAGCTGGCGGCGGAGGAGGGCAGTGCGCTTGCGCGGCACCACACGGCACGCTTGCGGCTGTAGACCCCCGGCCTGCAGCAGGCCAGGGCATCACCCCTCATGGCTGTGGGCGAGTGTGGTGCCCCGGGGCATGCTGGGAGCTGTAGCCCAGGGCAAACAGCCTTCCAGCAGGGATGCCAGGGTCCTCCAGCCTGGGGTGAGCAGGCAGCACTGTCAATCTCTCCCTTGTTCCCAGTAAGATCTACACCCCTCGGGCCTTGGCGTGGCCCTGGCATGGCCCCCCTGTCTCTAGAAAAGCAAGGTCAACTCTCCATTGGTGTGGCTATGAAAGGAAATTTATTGCCATAAGTAGCCCCGACCCGTGGTGGTCCACAGTCACAGATCTTGTCTGCCTCTGGCCTCGCGCAATGGAAATCTGCAGTGACACAGGAGGAGCGATGAGGAGCTGGCCTTGCTGGGTGCTCCCCTCCTGCTCCGAGGCAGGCCTTTTGCTGCCGGTCCTCCGACCTCCTCCCTGACCCGCAGAGCCAGAGCTCAGCTCTGCTCGAACCTACCTGAAAAGATGAGCCTCATTCCTGCTGCTGGCAAGAGCCGCTAAGGCCTCTTGCTTTTTCCAGGATGTCTTCTAAGGCATGGGACAAAGAGGCAAATGTCAGGGCACTGCCCCACAGCCCTGGCTAGTGGCCCTCCCCTATATCTGGGGCATGCTTGGGGAGCCGGAGGGGAAGGCTAGAAAGATCCGAACTTTACAGTCAGGACATAGCAGCAGGCAGAGCTGAGCGTTGTCTCGTGCAGGGCCCAGCCTCCCCACCAGCGCCAGCTCTGCAGCCTTTCTCCTACGCTCGAACTGAGCCCTGAGGAAACCCCTCTGCGGCTGCCCTCCCGAGGCCAGCCCCGGCCCTGGCCTCCCTGGGCAGACGGGGAAGGCCCAGGCCCCCCCGGCCGTCTCGGCAGGGAGCGCGGCATCGGGCTCCAGCCCTGACTCTCACCTAGCACTGCGATGGCGGAAGAGTGCAGCGCCTGGCCGTTCTCGAGGTGGCGGCTCCTGGCGATGCTATGGAGCCTCTCCAACATAGCAGGGGCATCTGTGACCTAGGGAGAAGCAGAGAGGCACAATTTCTTCTCTGGCCACAAAGGTCCCTCTGCCGACCCACAGGCCGGTCGTCTGGGTGGGCCACGAGGGGAAGGAGGGAGAGAGAGAAAGAGCAGGTGTCCAGGGCCACCTGGGCACGGCCAGGGATGGCCATGTCTCAGCACCAGCTACCCAGCTCGCGTCCTGCCCACCCTTGGCTTGTTGCCTCATGCTCCCCACTTGGTTCTGAGGAAGGGCCCTGCGGCTGCGACATCTCCCCGGGGCAGAGCTCACTCACCAGGCAATGGCAAACCTCGTACTGCAGCTCAGCTGCACTTAGCCCGATGGAGGTGATGATGCCCTCCTGCACCCGCTCTGGCCCCAAAAACGGAGCGCAGAGATAGAGAGTGGTCCTGCAGACCTGAAAAAGAGAGTCGTGCCATGTCGTTCCTCCCCCAGTGGAGTGGCCAGGGTCCTTCCCAGGAAGCTCGTCCAGTTGAGCCCTGCTGAGCTCTCCCTAGCAGAGGGGGCTGCCCCAGACGCAGTCTCCAGGCAGGGAGGGCACTGGCTGCAGCAGTTCACCAGGCAGCTTTCTATGGCTTTCTCCTGCTTTCTATGGCTTTCTCCTGCTTTCTATGGCTTTGCAAATAAGATCTGGGGGCTCTTACGTTGGAGACTTGAGGGTCAGGATCCCGGAGGTGCAGGAGAAGGCTGACCCAGGTTTCCCACACTTCTCGGGCGAAGAATGATCTCTTCCCTGAGGCGGAGGAGGCCAGAGCGGCGTAGAGGCTGAAGGCCGCGGAGCGAAGGACCTCTGGCTCCTGCAACTCACAGACCCCATCTGTCAGCTGGGTAATGAGGGCACCTCCTACCAACGCCACGTCAACAACCGTGCGCTGCCTGCAGAGGATGGCAGCCTGAGAAATAGCTCTCTTCTACTCATTCCCACCCTCAAGGAAGCAGTATGTAAAGAACCAAACCAAGAACTGGTGATCAGTAAAAGAGTGTGCTTGAATATGGTTCTTGGGAAGACAATGATTTGGAAAGCAGGTCGCCTCATCCAGATTCCTTCCCTGCCACGTGGGTCATGAGCCCAAGTGTGACTCCCAATCTACGGGGAGTCTCAGGGCACCTCAGCATCCTTTCTGGCAGGGGAGCTGTCTAATGCCTGAGAAACCACAGGGACGTGTGAGAAGCGCTGTCGTCCTGGGGGAGACACAGGCGCTTGACAGCACAACCCACCCTACCCACGGAAGAGTGGGGAAAAGGGCCGAAGCAGACATTCAGCCTCCACGCAGCATGGGGAGGCCCTGGCCCACCCCTCGCCTCTCAGACAGTCAGAAGGAAGAGTTATTTCACTCACAGCCTCAAAGAACATCTTGGTGGACCTGGCGATGTCTTTGAAGGCAGACCCCAAGCCCTCTGCCTTCATCTTCCTCACCACCTCAGCCAGCGCCAGCATGCTCTCCGCAGCCACCTCGGGACAGGTGGTGTTCTCCAGGCCCCTTTGCAGCACCTCCAGAATGGCCTCCTTGTGCTTTTGCACCTGCAAAGCCAAAGACACCCACAAGCTTCTCACTAGTCCTGGCCCAAATGGCTCCTCTTTACCATTGCTTATGCTTTGCACCAGGAGGCGCTGGACCGTTACGATCCCCTCAGGAAAGGCACTCGGACTCTGCAAAATACCCGTTCACATGCTATTGATCAGAGCTAGCACTCTAAAGAAAGAGAGACTAATACAGCTAGTCCCTTTAGACGCTGGGGACCCTGACTTGTGCAGCAGCATGGAACGTGCCTCCGATCCCCATGCAGGGCGCTGTGCAGACCCCGCCCATGGGAAGGGTTAGGCCATTTTGGTCATTTGAGCTGTTACAGGATTTTCCTAGGCGGCCATGCAGGTGGCGTGATCGCTGGTACATGGGGGAACTGCCTGAAGGCTCCTTGGTTGCAGTGGGCTGGCTCTCCACCAGGTTCTTGCCAGTGAGGGGCTGCGGTCAGAGAAGGGAAAAGTTGGCCTCACCTGCTTGGGTGCTCTTCTGACTGCATTGCCCAGGCCTCTCACTGCCATCTGCCGCACGGCGCTGATTCGGTGCTGTGATTTCTCTATCAAGACACCTAGGACATTCTTCAGGAACTTCTTCTCCGTGAATGGAGGGTCCTTCATCAGCTACAATAAAGCAACATGCCCGTGAGTGCCAGGGTGCCACCTAAGCCCAGGCACAGCACGCAAACGGGCTTCGTAGAAACGAGGATCCATTGGACGATGACACTCTTCTGGCACCTTCTTCCCTCAGAACGAGACATCCCAAGCAGCAGTTTCCTAAGAGAAGCCCTCTGAACTCTTCCTTCCCCTCCTGTTGTCTCACCTCAGCAAAGAAAGCTGTTGCCGTGAGCTGTAGGTTTTCCGAGTGGGAGTTCAGCCACTGGGAGAGGGCCCAGATCACACCCCTTGAGATGAGCTGATTGCGAAGCAGGACACTGCACACAGAGCACAAGAAGGCGACACACGGTCATGCAGAAAGACCACAGGCCATGACCCAAAACTTCCCCTGCTCTGATGCAGGTGCTGTTCAGCCCCGCAAGACAGCTCCCTGGACACACGGGAACGGTCCTGGCGGCCATTTCCCTGGGCACAGCCACCCACAGGAAGGTGGGACGCAGCCCCGGGTTCTCACCTCGTCAGGAGACACACGCCATTGGTGTGAGCCTGTGGGTTTTCGAGAAACGTCCATGCTCCCTGCCTCCATAACAGCAGCAGCCATCTCTTCTCCAGGCATCTGCTCAGCACCAGCTCTAGAGCCTTGCAGTAAGGGCTTGCAAAAAGAAAGCCCAAAGACATCTCAAATCGCAGCACTTTTGGGGAAGATTTGTCTGTAGCAGAGGTAAAAAGCTCCGCTGCCTTGGGACGTGTTGGTTCACTCATCCCAAACGCCTCCAAGCTGGAGACCAGGTACCCCTGCAATGATGCTTTGTAGCATTCAAGTCCATAAAGCTCTCCGAAAGTGGCCATTTTAATCCTTTGGCATGCCTCAAGCCACTGATAGCAGGAGGAAACCCAGGGTCCCTGTGCTCGCTCGACACCAGGCACCCAAGGCGCTCCCTAAGGGCTCTTCTCGCCAGTATTTTATGCAGCATGACTTGCAGGTCACAGACAGCCCCAATTTCCCCCAACTCTTGAGGAGCAGGAGCCAGGGCTATGAGGAGGCGGCACGATGGGTGCGCCCACCTATAGATTTTAGAGGCAGGAACTCCGCTACTGCGGCCCAGCCCTACTGTCACACCCTGCCAGGCCACAGATTACAAGAGCTAAGTCTCTAGGACACCAAACCGCAGGTGGCCATGGCCGGAGCTGGGCCACGGCCCCTGGGCCAGGAGGGGTCCCTCCCATCTGTGGTCTGCTTGACTGGGCCAACCCCACGCAGGGTCTCTCCCCGTTCAGTGGAGGGAGACGAAGGACACACTGCCATCGAGGCTGCACGGGAGGCAGGACAAGAGCAGTTGGCAGTGCCAACCACGCGACCCCTTCCTCTCTGGGAACGGGCGCTTCTCCAGGAAAGAAGAGAAGTCAAGCCAGCCCTGGCAACCTGCCACCGCTCCTAGGAAACAGGGCAGGCCGAAGCGGTCCCTCTGCATCACAAGTGAACACGCCTGGCTGGGGAAGTAAAGCTCGCCAACTTCCCTGCCCCTCCTGCTCCTTACCTGCACGGCTTGTCCTCCCTCCTCGGTGCATTGAGGAAGAGCCCTCTGCGGCATCTCAGAGGGGGAAGCAGCATCTCCTGCCCCAGCGCCTTGCTGACCTCACCCAGGAGGCCTGGCAGGAGACGGGGAAGCAGGCGCCGGACCCTTTCCTCGGTCGGCAGCACGAACACCACCTCGGAGATGGCCCGGGGGAGCTACAGGGAAATTCAGCCAAGAACCACCCGTTAAACAAGGGCTTTGCCCACCAGTGCAGTCCCGCTGCCTCCCTTGGGGAGCTTTTGCTGCCTGCAGGAATCACGCCGGGGACAGCCTTGTGGCCCAGGAGCAGCAAAGTGTCCTGGCCCCTCACAGCACTAACGCTGAGACGCCCCAGCACATCACCCCTGTGCAGTCTCCCCAGGCGTGTGATAGTTAGAAAGCAGGTGCAAAGCTGCAGGAATGCCTCTGCCATCGAACATACCATGAGGGACTCCAGAGCAGCCTGGCTGTGGCCCGGTTTGGGAGCGGAGGAGTGGGGCCTGGGGCTGTTCTCTCCCGCTGCCTCTAATTTCTGCGTTAAGCACTCCAGGACCTGAATGCCAAGGACGCTTCTCCCCAGGGTCCTCCACAGCTCCATCGCGTCCCTGCAGGGGAAGAGACATTCACCCTCGAGCTCATATCCTTGGTACGCGCAGTGCCCTCACCAGAGGCCAAATGCTCTCCTGGTCAGCAGCGGGGCTTATGATGCCTGCAGGGTTCCTTCCAGAGATAGGAGCACACGGCCTTGCAACAGGCAAGCTGTGTTTAACTGCAGCGGGGCAAGCGGGGAGCACACAGACCTGTCCATGGGCAGACGTTTCTGGAGGAGGCTGTCGACCACAGGCTCATGGTGAAAGCGGGCCAGGAGATACACCGCCTGGAGCAGGAGGGGCCTGTGGGTGCTCTGTTGCATGGTCTGCATGCAGCTGTAAAGGACGTGCAGGACTTCTGGCACCTGAAAGGAAGCAGGCGAGAAAGAACGCCGCAATGCCTCCTTTCCCCGTACCTCTACAGGACACAAGCATGGTCAATTAGTGCATGAGCAATGCCTGCTCCCTTGACACACTGTCAGGGTCTAGTCCTAAACTTCACGCTGCCGCTCTGCCGGAGCCCTGGCTCACGGGTGGGGATGAATGTGCTCCGGAACAGGAAGGTTGGTGTGTCCCAGAGGTAACTGTCGCACTTACGGCAAGGACCTGCTCCAGCGGGGGACTTTGGACTGCACGTGCCCGTGTCCTCCCCTCCCCACTCCACGGAGCAGAACGTGGCAGGAGGTGCTAACGCGCAGCTCGGACCAGCGATACCCCTCGGCTCTGCACTCAGGCTGTGTTTCTTTAGCTCGTGTCAACTGCACGAGGTGTACCGCGACAGCCAACAGAGAAAAGTCAAAGCCAAACTGCAAAAAGTCTCTCTTACCTCCTGATATATTAGCTGTCCACACCTTTCCAGAAAGGTAGTCATCCACACTCCAGCGGCCCATGCACGCCTGTCTGTGGCACACTTCAAGGTTTCCGTGACGGTGCTCATGAAGTCTGCGGCCTGTGCTGGGGGGAAGTACTCGCAGACAGTCTGGAGAGAAATCAGAAACAGGAGAGACCCAGTCACAACTCTCCGGTTCTGCAGAATGGGAAGGAGCCTTGAAGGGACTCTGAGTTCAGCAGTTTGCCTGTCATGGAAGGGGCAATCAAAGTACGCTCCTGCCGTTTATATTTTATGTAGCCGAGAGATTTAGAAGTGCCTCTTCCGACGTTGTTTGCTTATCTGCAAAGCTTGTCTTCTGACAACGGGACCCTCTCACGCACACCCCCACCCCCCCCCCCCCGCATGGTATCCGCTCCTTTGACAGTGCGCCTAAAGGCCAGGCACGTCTCGAAGCCTCCTGCCACTTGCTAACAACAGAGGTGCTGGCGCGACAGCTCCCTCTGGAAATGGCGCGGGAGCCTGGAGGGAGCAGGGGGACGCGCAGGAGCCCAGGCGCCAGGCCCCCACCCCGGTCTATGGGGCCAGTTACCTTTGCTATTTCGTTAGAGGTCTCCAACAGAGACGTGTCGTCGGGGCTGTCCAGCCCTTTACACAGGCGCCCAAAGTCACCCGTTTCAGGTGCCACATTCCTGGTCCTGGCTGGGAGAAGCAGCGGGTGAAAAGGAGAGTCACATTTACAGGAACCCCAGCTTTGGCCCCAGTTCTCGAAAAAGGAGGACCCAGGCAATAAATCCTGGGCTGGGCGGACCCCTCTTCCCCCTGGCACCACCTGCGGGGGCTGCGGGGAGCTGGCAGATGCCAGCCTCTGCTGCCAGCGGCTGCCTCCCCTGTTCCTGCCCCAGGGCACAGATGGCTCTGGGCAGGAGGAAACGTCCTCAGCGCAGAGGGATGCTGCCCGCTGAAGCGGAGGCAAGAGCTCACTTCTAACCAATTTCTTTGCGGGAAGTTTGTAGGGCCACAGAGTACCCTGTCTGCGACCTTCCTTCATTGTGGAGAGCATTTCTTGGCTGGCTGAAGAGGGGTTTCACCAGACCCCCCCCGCCCTCACGCTCTAGGCCTGCAGCTGAGTTCCCTGCTCATAAACTCTGGGCAGCTAACTGATTTCCACTCCGGTCCTGGGCAGGAGATGTCCTTCCTGGCACGCATGTGTTTGGGGAAACCATCTGGGGAGCTGCCTGTTGGCAGCAAGGGGAAAGTCGCCCTCACAGTTTTGGACACCTCATCCCAGGTGCTTGTCTTGAGCGCCCTGTCTCGCCTGGCCGTGGAGGGCTCTGTCACACAGGGGGACAGTGCCTGGCATTGGAGACTAGGTCCTGCTCTCAGAGAGCAGTGGGAGATGGCCCTGAGTGCCCTCGGCAGGGAGTGGACGGAGCGGGTGGGGGTAAGAAACTAGGCGAGCACGCAGCCTCCCCTTTCCCTGGTGGGGATGGGGCCTGGCTCCACGGGATGCCGGTGGCGCCATGCAGGGAAAGGAGAGACGATCAGGCTGACCGAGCCTAGCAAGCGCCCTCTCTCCTCACCTTGTATTTGAAGCAGGTGGCGCAGGCAGACCCCTGCCAGCTGGCGGGACGTGGCCAGGGAGTCACTAGTCAGAGGGCCCAGCAGCCCCACCAAGAAGCCAAATTGCTTGCAAGTGCATCCTCTCTGCAGGGGCAAGAGGCAGGAAAAGGGTCGCAGGCGGCCCCAGTGCCCACTCACCTCTCCCGGCCGTGCTGCCCGCCACGCTGTCACTCCACGAGTCGTGAAACCCAGCGCCCAGCCAAGCAGGGCTCTCTTGCAGGGCCGTGAGTGGCAGGGAGGGGTGGGGGCCATGCAGGCGGTCCCTACTCACCGTGACCTTGGATCGCTCCTCACAAGCGCCCAGCAGCTGGGCGCAGACCTGCAAGGCCCTCTTCCGCTCCCACGCTTTGGCAGAGGTGAGCCAGCACTGCAGGACCTGGCGCAGGGGGTATCTTGTCTCACGACGGGCATCGCATCTTTCTCTCCCTGACATCCCTCTCCATCTCCCTCCTCCTCTGAACCCTTCCTTGAAGGCCTGCCCTGTGGCTCTGTGCGGCCCCCAGCCCCACTGAGCACTGGCAGTGCTGCCTTCACAGCCCCGCTCTCTAAGCCCCCAAATGTCTGCCCCAGCTCTGGAGCGACCCTTCCCCCATCTCCCCACGGCTACTCACATGGACCACGTCCTCGAAGCAGGCAGAGGTCACCTCTGCCTCGAGAAGGGCGACTATAATCTGTCCCAGACCTTCCAAGCACAACATGTACAGAGTCTGAAGACAAGAAAGGAGGACTGAGGTTTGGCATCACGGGGGCTGCCAGGGCGCGCTGAGGTGGGATCCCGAGCGAGAGGCGGGCAGGGCCCGGATGGCGGGTACCTGTATGTTCTGGGCTTGCCTCACCGTTTTCCCTCTCCCTTCCATCTCCTCCTTGGGAGGAAGGGACAAGATGGTGTGGCAGCACTCAGCCAGCAGGCTGCAACTTTCCTCCCTGCTCAGAGATGGCTTCAGCTTCCTGGCCGGAGAAAAAAGGAAGAGAAAACAGCAAGGGGATTTACTAGCTCTCTCCAGAGTGGCTCAAATGACAACCGGGTTTGTCCTAATGGAGAGCCCCAAAGCCAAAACCCCTAGCCCATGCCAGCGAGCACTGCCTTCAGCTCCAGCACTTCTGCTGACTCCCAGGCAGCAGGCAAACCCTCAGCCCCAGGGTAGGGAGACCCCAGGGCTGCCTTGCCTTGCCTCGCCTCGCCTCGCCTTGCCTCCTTAACCCTGCCAGCCTGCTGGCCGGAGACACAGTGCCTTTCCCCCAGCCCAGAGCCGCTCTACTGCCCACAGCCTACAGTGGGCACCACAGCCCTGTCTCTTGCAGCTATGGCTCCTGAGCCCCAGCCTCCCCCGCCAGCCCTTCAAGAGACACCCAAAATGAGAAACACTGTCCCACCCCACAGCCCCTGCTACTCCCAGAATCACGCTTAAGGCCACTGGGGCTGCACCAGCTGGCTGGCTGGGGAAGCACAGGGCGTGCCCAGGGTCTGGGGCACAGACCTCACCTCAACTGCACCAGGCCCAGAAACACTCGGTACACGATGGACTCCCAGGGATCCTCCATTGTCCAGTCCTGCAAGTTCCAGACAGACAGACACAAAGTGGGCAGCGGGGACAGGCCTCTCGGTGGGGACAGGCTCTGCTGCCAGACCTGTGTAGACACACTTGCACACTTGCACCGACTGGGCCGGGCGTGTTTTGGAGGGCCAGAGCACACAGGCGCCACAGGAAGCTCTTCTAGCCAGGCCCGCCAGCCCACGCTGCCTGCGTTTTGCTGACCGCCCATCAGCGTTGAAGGACATAGAATGCCCTGTTCCTACCAGCACCCTCACTTTGTAAGGCAGCTTTTCGCGAGACCCGGTTGAACTCGCCAAAGATGTGCCCCACCACGTCCCACGCTGAAGAGCTATGGGCGCTGGCGCTGAGCAGCTCCTTGATGAAATCCAGAACTGCCCTCCTCACCTGCCATGGCTTCCCACCCATCAGACCTCTCCCCCCATCAGACAGGGCTGGGCACGGCCCTGGGCACAAGGGCAGAGCTCCTCATGCACACCAGCGCCCCAGGGAGATGGCAGAGCATCCCCTCCACAGGAGATAGGTCCCAGCGACTCTCGGCTCTCTCCTGGCCCTACCTGGGTAGCTCTTCTCTTGCCTGAAAGAAGGCTCAGGCCTCCTCTGCTCTCCCTGTTCCTTCGGTAAGGGCTCCCTAGCTCCTCCGTCACCCAGCAACTCCCCGACACCTTGTGGCACTTGCACAGACCCCATGGCCATGCCAGGCCCTGTGCTCCACCTTACCTGGGTCACCAGGAAGGTGTCCTGGGCGTCCCGGTACTGGTACAGGATGAGCTGCTCCCAGGCGTGCTCTCGGTGCTGCTCCCCGTGCAGGAGGACGCCAATCATGGCAACCACCGCCCTGAAGACAGCCTGCTTGTCCTGGAGAGGGAAGGGAGGGCTGAAGATCTGCCTAGCGCTCAGCAACCCCTGGCCATAAGTTGACCCTTCCCAGAGAGAGGGCTTTCCCCTTCCCTTCTACCATGCAGAAGAAGGGCTCGCTCCAGAGGACAGAGAGCATTTCCCCATGCCGGCACCCAACACCCCCCCACTAGAAGGCCGTGGGATGTGGCTGCTTCGCGTCAGGGAGCCCCCAGCCCTGGGCACGGCACCGGTAGGCTCCTGGCCTGGGGTGCTTTCTTGGCCCCTGGGCTGGAAAGGCAGCAGCTATGCTCACCTCTTCCTCCTTGAAGCCCAGACAATTTTGCACCAGATAGCAAAAGAGAGGGTAAACGTGTTTGCAGAGCTGCGCTTCTGCCATGCGAGGGAAGGGGCATTGGTCCCAGGAGTGGAAGTAAGTATTGATCCCTTTTGACCATTGCTCCAGAACTGCACCAAAAGAAGGGAAAAAGGGGCACGTGAGCATCTGCAGCAGGGAGGGTACGTCGCACCCTCACCCAAGCCTGCTTGAAGCACGGCCCCCAGCTTGCCAGGATTCGGCTGGAGACCAGATCTGGATTTGGGAGCGAACTGTGCGCTTGAGGTGTCTGCGCTGTTTCTCTGCTCCTCCCCATCACAGCTTCTCCTCCTCACAGGCCTGTTCCCCTCCAGCATATACCCACTGCAGCCCCTTCCCTTCCCAAATATTTGCCCTTCAGCACAGGCAGGTGAAGCTGGTTGGAAGGCTCGGGACCAGGCAGCGCAAAGGCTGAGTGAGTTCCTCCCTCATGGGAGGTGCACCCAGCGCCTCCATGTCCTGCCCACAGAAATCTCCGGGGCTTCGCCTGCTGTTCCTACACGCTCACGACGGTTTGGGATTGCCGAGGCCCAGCCTCGCTACGGGCTCAGACCCGCTGTGCCTGCACCAAGATCAG